>OY720267.1:17060000-19460000 GCA_963082995.1 Noctua comes | reverse complement strand
GAACTATTGAGTATATACTCATCAGAGGAGCTCGAGGAGCCGTCTTCTGGAATCAGTAGCGTGCCATTAGAGCGCTGTACAGTCTTCGCTCTCGATTCGCCGGACGATCTAGGCTGTGCAACTATCTGGGTCGTCTCCGAGTCTTTACGGTTGCCTAAGACTTCTACTTTTAGTTTTTGTCGTGGTCGATTTACAACTTCTTCAGACGCCTTACGTGGAAACGGCAAAGTTTTTTCGATTTCTCTTTCGGACTGGGAAACGGAATTATTGCAAGTCAGTAAACCGGAATGTTAGCTAAGCTCGTAAGTAGCTTGCTCGTGAGGTTCAAATATTCTTTTCTCGACCAAAATTGTATCATCAGTCATGCACTGTTTTAAGCTTTCACGGTTTACAACTAAACTTTTACTGTCACTTACGGGATATCTTCCTTGATTGTTCATTATCAACCTGCGATCATGGCGCTTGCAACAGCGCCGAAATATCGGGAGCTCAAAATAATGAACAATCACGGAAGATATCCCGTAAGTGACAGTATAAGTTTTTTGCGTCAGTCACGGGGTAATTTTTACGGCAAAAATGTTAATGGATGAGAGCGAGGAAGGCAAAAGAAAATAAGATCGGATAATAAGTTGTCACGCTGTGACGACGTCCATAGGAGATTGAAAAAAAAAACGTGTTGTACGGACCCCTAGTAACATAGAACAAAGGCAACATGATGATTATATAATTTTACTTGTAAGTACGCCATGTACCTCTGATAGCGAATTTAGCGGAGGGGGAGAGACGATGTGAAGCATGGAAGCATTTCCGACTAGTTCGGTTTCCGAAGATTCACTGTCCTAAAACAAACGAAGGTTGTCATTGTAGCAAAAAAAAGCACTAGGGTTAAAAAATACTAGGAACAAATGAATCTCAATCTAAGGCCCGGCTTACATGCTCAAATCTTTTCGTCAAACAAGCAGTTTGGCGTCCACATCATAGAGGTATGTAAAGATATAACATTAAAACCTTTAAAAAAACTTCCAACTAAACTGATTCCTGGGTATGATCCAGTACAAAAAAAAATATCGGGAGAACCTTTCGGTTCCGTACTGTAACTTGAAATCTGCGCATTTAAAATGGAGGGTTTAGCAATGTCTTTAGAGCGTTAGCCCATTTTTCTGCTGACTGTTCAGGTGGTGTTCTGTAGTTTCTGCCTACCCCGTAAGAACAAAGCGCGAGTTTATGTTTGCAAGTACGTGCCTACCTTTGTTAACTCTGCGAGCAATGGTGGGGATTTAATTGATGCAATAGGGACAGTAGGGTCCGTAGATTTTGACGGTGTTTCTTGACGTTCCCCAAGTTTGCCTGATTGAGCTTCGGACATTTGACACACCTATAACAAACTCTAGTTTTTACACGTTGATTGGTAAATAATAATAGATTTAGCGTGTAGCAGAGATAAGTGCGGTCGCTATCGAAATTGCATAGATTTAAAGAAACAACAAGTGCGTGTCGTACTCACACGCACACAGGGTTCCGTAGCACCAAACAATTTAATTAAAATATTTTGAAGCCTCATTCATGTTGTATTGTATTACATGCAACAGCAAAACTAAATTTGTTTTTCATTTCATATCTTATTCAAGCCAATTTTCGTTAAAAGTTTTTTTACGTTCTACAATCCTACATTTTTTTCTGAATTTTCCTCCTCTTATTTTGGTTAGGGGGGGGGGGGGGGCACATTTTACCACTTTGGAAGTGTTTATCTTTCAAACGATTGACTTTGAGGAAAAATGGTTTTAGGCACCTCAATGTAATCTTTAAAGACCTATCTATAGACACCCCGCACCACGTATAGGCTTGATGATTTTTTTTTTGTTTCATGTATGGGGGCCCACCTACAAAGTTTCAACGGTGAAGTCCTAATAGTTTAGGAATAAAGTGGCTGTGACATACAGACGGACAGACAGACAGACAGACATGACGAATCTATAAGGGTTCCGTTTTTCGCCATTCGGCTACGGAACCCTAACAAGTGACTACCACTTACTAATAATAAGCACAGCATAGCAATAATAAGATAAAATCATATGACATACCTCTATTTTCATACAGTCGACCTGGTTTTGGAGTTCCGATATCTTTAATAATAATTCTTTGTTCATTGTAAGTAAACCCTAAAAAAAACGCAGTATTCCTTTCATACAACACTTATTAACAAAAAAAAATTAAATTATGCATTTTCCAATTTCGCTAAATCATATGACCATTGTAGGTATACCGCTGTCGTTACGGGGCGTCCGAGTTCGAGAATCTCAAAACCCTGTCTTACTACTACCTACTACCTGTCTACTGCCACAAAAATGTTGTTTTTTTGGGATTTACGGAGAAATATCATCATAATATTGCCTTATCCCAATTTATTTGGGGTCGGCGTAGCATGTTTTCTTCCATACTTGTCTTTTGCTCATTATCTCAGCAGTCACCTCCTTTCTAGCCATATCATCCTTCACACAGTCCATCCATCATTTCTTTGGCCTTCCTCTACTCTTATAGCCATCTACATTCATACTTAACATTTTCCTCACTACATTTTCTTCATTCCTCCGCACCACATGTTCATACCACGATAACCGATTACCAGACAACTTTTCAGTCACCAGCGCCACTTTCACACTTCCTCTTATGTACTCATTCCTTATTTTATTCATTCGCGTTACAGCACACATCCCCCTTAGCATTCTCATCTCAGTCACATGTAATTGCTTTTCATTAATCTCTTTTGTGGCCCAACATTCTGTTCCATACAAAACAGCAAGTCTAACCATGATTTTATAAACTTTCCTCCTGAGTTTAAGGGGAATGTAGGAGTCGCATATTGTTCCCGTGACTGTTAATTCTGTGCTTAATGCTCCGATCTATTGCACCATTGCTTTGCACGAGTAATTTACGTAGAAATAAATAAAGGTAATCATGCTGACCGTTTCATCGGACTCCTGGTATCCAGAATCATCAGCGGTATTAGTTGATTTAGTGTCGTCTTTGTCCTTGGTCGGTGAGAATCTGGTCTGGGCGCCCCTAGCGGACAAACTTTTGTCGTTCTGGAAAGTAATTCTGTTTCACTACACTAAATGCTGAAACAATCTTAATTCTAATTCTATCTAACTAATATTATAAATGCGATAGTAAGTTTGTTTGTTTTTTTGTTACCTTTTCACGCCTAAACCACTGAACCGATCATGCTGTTTTGCATATACGTTGTCAGGTGTACAGAAAGGGACATAGCGTACCTTTCATCAAGAAAAAAAGTACTGTTCCTGAGGAAAACAACAATAACGTTCTTATGATAATAAATGGCGCTACGTGTTTTTCGAATCATGATTGAATTATAATTATTATTACAAGCAGAGTACAACTCGAATTTATTGTCAAATTCTAAATTAACGCGAGTGAAGCCGCGGGCAAAAGCTAGTAATTAGATAAATATATTTCCATCTTTGCTAATACTTAGTAATACTAAATGAACCCCTAAATATAATGGTACTGTTGGAATTTCAACACAAGACGCTGAGTCGAGGGTTGAAAATCCTACATACTTTCTGACTACGCTAAAGCTGCAGGCAATAATAAACTAATCCTACTTTGGATGGAGGAGACTCGGTTGCTCCAGGCTTATCTTTCTTACAACATGTATGGCATATTAGTCCGTCCTGAAACAGAACAACACCTTTAAATATCCAATAAGGTAAAATTCTGATTCTTCTTTCTCTTACTCAACTACGTGTTATCTAATTAGTTGCGCCAAGTACGTTAATCGCAGCTTCAGTAGTGTTTATTAATTCCTCTAAAGTGTCGGTGTAGGGACACCTTGGACTCAAGTGGGCCGCTGCGTGTTTGAAGGGTCTTCAATCCTCCCCGAACTCACAATTCGAATTACTTTTAAACTTATAAGTTAAATATATTTTTGTAATCACCTTTTAAACCCCTTCATTTTGATACCCCACTCGATGGTATAAGAAAAAAAAAAAATTTAACTCCACTATATGGCACCCGAAATCCGCCATTTTTAACCCCTGACGCAAAAAGAGGGGTGTTATAGGTTTGACCGCAATGTGTGTGTATGTGTGTCTGTCTCTGGCACCGTAGCTCTTAAACGAGTGAAACGATTTGGATGTAGTTTTTTTTATTTGAAAGCTACTTTCTTGGCGATGGTTCTTAGATACGTTTTATCAAAATCAGTGCAGCCATTTACTAGTTATTGCGGATGAAAGTGGGTATGAAAAATCGAATATTTTCAAATATACCCAAGTGGGGTATCAAATGAAAGTGCATGACATGTATATTACAATAAGACATGTTTTATCAAATCGGTGTCGCCATTTTATTGACTTTTGAAATGTTTGTTCGCTTTTCTTTGTTGCGATGGGTTGTTTAATTTTTTTTTTTTTTTTTGATATCTTTTATATACTCATTGCTTATTATTCTTTGAGGATCCTCCCTTTTGACTTAGGTGGCGCAGTAGTTACAGTAGGATCTAAGGATTTTTATGTAAGTTGGAAAAAAGTGCTAACTAAAAAATAAAAGCAAATCATATTACATACCCCTTTCATCACACTGCCGACCTTGTTTTGGAGTTCCAATATCTTTACCAACAACTGTTTATTCTCTTTGAGTAAAGCCTGAAAAACAGAAAAACTAAATTTGTTTTTCATAGTATGTTAATGAAAAACAAAGTTACTGCTTCAGTTTGCTGAAAAAGTCCCATATCTCAAAACCTAAACATCAAATCTTATTCAAATCAATTTTCGTTGAAAGTTTTTTTTACGTTCTACAATCCTACATTTTTTTAGAATTTTCCTCTTCTTAATTAGAGGGGGGGGGGACACATTTTACCACTTTGGAAGTGTCTATCTTTCAAACGATTGACTTTGAGGGAAAATATTTTTAGTAACCTCAGTGTCATTTTTAAATACCTATCTATAGACAACCTGCACGAACAAGATTTGATGAAAAAAACAAATATTTTCAGTTTCTTGTGTGGGGAGCCCTTAATGTTTTATTTTAGTATAAATATAGTAAAGCGGTTCACAGAATACATCTATCTACCAGGTTTCAACTGTGTAGTCCTAATAGTTTCGGAATAAAGTTGCTGCGACATACAGACAGACAGACAGAATCTATAAGGGTTCCGTTTTTTGCCATTCGGCTATGGAATCCAAAAAATGATAGGTACTATTGTTTTTGACTAGTTTTTTTCCATAACCTTATGGCTGTAAGATTGAGGGCAAAAGATTATTCCTGTAAACGATGTTGATTTTATTATTTTATTTAATTAATTGTTACACCCAGAAACCACTTAAAATACTACATTAAGACGGGTTTTTTTTATAAAACATATCAGCAAAACAGCCAGTCCGCTGCGACGTTTGTGTAACAATGTTTTTGTCTTTTTAAAAATTAGTTCTGACGAGGAAATCGTGTTTATCTGGAGAGCACTAAACTGAAATGACTGACTGCGCTCTCCCGCAGACAAACGCGGGGTAAGTTATCCGTTCGCCGCGGTAAACATGGTTGTTGTGTTTTTGCTAACAAAATCGTTAGTCGTCTCCTTTATGTTAGCAAACAATATTTTGTTTGTAAAATACGATAATATGGCGCAGCGGACCCGACTTGAGAAAAACATTAAGATAATAATGCTGACCATTTCATCTGACTCGTAATGTGAATGGGAATCATCAGCGGTATTACTTTGTGGTTTTGATTTATTGTTGTTTATTTCCTTTGTCGGTGAAAATCTGGTCCGGGCTCCCCTCGGCGAATTAACTTTGTCATTCTGGAAAATACTTCTGTTTCACTTATGATCTTGCAATTAATTTATATGTATCCAACATCTGTGACGCTAATGCCTGTGAAAGATAACGGGCTGTAAGGCCCGGTATTCGCTGAAGCGGCGACGAGCGTAGCAGACTGGAGACGTGTACGATTCGACTAATCACAGAAGAGGATTCAACAAATTTGATTGGTCGATTCCCGCACGTCTCCTCTCCGCTTGACTTGTCTCCGCTTTTGCGGCAACCAGGCCTCAAGCCCCACGACTGCCCAGCACGGGTTGGTGAATAGCCGTGAACAATAGGACAGCAAAAGATGATTGAGGATAAAATTATCCTACTTCCTACCAATATTATTATTACCCTTTCACGCAAAAACTACTAACCGGATTTGGATGAAATTTAGCACACAGATAGTATATAACCTGGATTAACAAATAGGATACTTTTTATCCCGGTAGTACGATCCTGTCGGGCATTACCGAACTCTACGTGGGCGAAGTCACGGGCATAATGATCATAATTACAAAACCCCGTTTTGAGTATTTTGGACTGCCTACTCGCCCGTCACCTCATTTTCGTTTTAAATTGCGCCCACTACAGGTCACCCTTTTTACATGTTATATTAACAGTTGGCATCAATACAAACACGTATCATTTAAAACAAAGAGTCACATTTCCGATGTCAACTGTTGATTAATACAGGTTTTATGCGTAACTTCTATTTTGATAATAAAATCAAATGACGAACATTTCTGTTGGGCAGGCCAGTTTCCATCCTAAAATATTGAAACCCTATCATATTAGATTCAACTCGATCATAGAGTTGTCTTTGAGTAATAGATCTCTCTTTGATGATATTAATAGTTGTTAGCAAAATAATCTTACCTCGGGTTCACGAGGATCGGGGTAACAGCAAACCTTGCATTTTTTATGTTCTTCCTGAAACAAAACAAAGCCATTAAATATCCAATAAGGTTATATTGATTGCTGACTGTGTCAGAAATTTGTTTGTAAAGACGCCAGCACATCAAGCCACTACAATCTGTCAAATTTCTTTAATAGATTTTCAACTTTATCGCTAAAGCATTAGGTTCAAGGTTGATTGGGAAAATTTGATAGTTTCGGGTAGCTTGATGAGCTGGTGTATGTACACTGGGCCCAAGTATTTGGTTTACAGTTTATATGTGTGGGTGAAGTCATAGTTATGCACACAAACACAAAATAAAACGAGCGAGCTCAGTTTTTATTAGTGTGCGTGTGGCACATCAATTACCATATACCAATATATAGTCATCATTCACTTATGATGCTGAAGGAGATATAATATTTTGCATGATGTTAATATAGCAATCCTGGCATAATGGCTATCGTCTTTGGTCACTGAACGAGAAGTCGTAAGTTCAAATCATGCATGCAATAGTATATTATTTTTCTTTTTGTATTCATTATTTTGTTAAAACATTACTTAAAGTAGAATTTATAACAATTCCAACGTTTGAGACAAACATTGAACTCTCAGGCTATTTGTTTTTGACTGTTTAGACAACAACTACCGACAATTTAAAAATATTGTTTTCAAACACATTCATTTATAAAAAAATGAGCATTCTTACTTGTCAATCTACGAGTATTTGCATTACTGAGTTTATTGATTACTACTCTTGAGCATGTGTGTGGTTTTATTTCTGTGGATCCAACCATGCAACATTTATCAATGTTCAAAGAGGTGGAAATCGTTGTTTTGGATGAGCAAAACGTATCTATATTATGTGAAATTGTGAGTGTAAATGTGGTGCTGCCTAACAAACGATGGGACACTTTATATCGTGTCCTGCCTGTTCTGTTGTTTGCTCCTGTGAAATGCATCACAGGACGCTACTGAAAGAGCCAAACTCGTCGCCAAATTTTGGGCTGACTCAATTTGAATTGTTATCGATTAGCGTATCGATGAGATGAAGTGAAATTACAAGGCCCTTAATGATATCGGTGAGTAACAGTTAGATATTACGTTGATATTATACCTACTTCACTTTAACTAACTCCTCTATTCTCTTTATTCCTAGTAAACATTGAAAGGGATGTTTACTAGGAATAAATAATTAATGTAACTTAAGTGCAATACCTACCATAGTTATAATAATATATTATCATAACTGAATTATTATAGTTTCTTTTTTTTAATTTGTAATCGTATGATGATTATGATAAAATTAGCTTGATCTAGCCTTTAGACAGATTAAAGAAAAGCCTTTGAATAACGTAAATAAAAATAGATTATGTTTGCTAATGTCAGTGTTTATCTTATATTTATGTATTGTATTATTATAAGTAATATTAATTAGGTATATAAAAGTATATTGAATAAACATAGTGTATATATAGTATCAAAATATAGTGTTTATTTATTATAATATTAGCTATTATTATAAGTATTATAAATACTGTTTTTATCCACAGGGGAGAACCGTGCAGTTATGGGTCCGCCGATATGCGTATTTTGGAGACGTAGAACATCTTAGGCCAAAACCAAAGGCAAATTCATCGACTCGACACTACGACATCGTGGCAAGGCACAAGGCTGATCCCTTCTTGTCCACCCGCATAAAAGTGTGCTTACAAACTGTGAGATCTCATGAGCAGAAGGTTACAAGGAGTAATAGAAAACGAAGGATTGCCGACTCATTATTAGTCGAATTTATTTTAATTAGTAGACGAATATGAATCTTATTTTTATGCAAATAATGTTCATATTTGTTAAGCAAATTAGAACAAATACAAAACTTAGTAATAAGTAGGTAGGTATAAAACGTTTTTTTTTAAAACCACAACTCGTAGATTATTGAAAGTATGGTGAAGTGATGTTATTGTTATGCGATTAGAAGTTGTCATAATTTCTTACTATCTAACATGTTGATTCACTTCACCTCTAATTTTACTTTGATTCAATTTATATACCTACCTACTTTGACAAATTATTTACGTCAATCCTTACCAATAAAAAACTTTGTATTTGTCAAAAAAACAGGTAAACAACAGTGTATTAAATCATTGTATCGCCACACAAGTTTTTTTTTCTAACATACAGCCCCCACCAAATTGAACCATAAAACAACCAATATAAGAAAGGAACATATTGGAAGAAACGAGACGGATAATTTGCTAATGACCCAAGCGATAAGCTAAGCAAACAATAGCAATGTTTATGTAATAAAAAAATCAAATTATTTCATTGGTTATATTTAGTTACTTTTTACTTTTTGCTTGAGTAATTTTATTGGCCACAAAATAAATTTATTAAAAAACAAAAAGTAAAAAGTAGCAAAAATAATTCCTCAGTTGGGTTCGAACTCGCTTCGTAGAGGTTAGATCACTAGCTAACGCAAGCGCTTACACCAATCGGCTATGGTTACCATGTTAAGTTTGTATAAAATGTTGGGCTTTATTGTAAACTCGTTTATATTATTTTTACTGGATTACCCGACAAGCGTAAAGATAAAAATATAAACCCCGTGTAGGGTACAATATGTTTACTTATATTATAGTACTCTGTGATGTTTACTCACACAATAATAATGAGCGGCTGTATGAATATTACCGGCTCGTACAGCAAGTCAAGTTAATTTAATTTTGTGTTTGTGTGCATAACTATGACTTCACTCACACATATTAACTGTAAACCAAATACTTGGGCCCAGTGTACATCGACACGCTAAGATGAGAATGTAGTAATAATAATAGGCATTTGAGAAAGCCGAGAAAGATAAGCAAATCAAGTATCTTGACTTGGCTCACGAGGTTGTCGACATGTGGGATGTGGACTCAGCGATCATTGTGCCGATAGTTGTATCAGCCCATGGCTTAATTGCCAAGAGCCTCGACCAATATCTGAGGAGGCTCTCGTTAGGCAGCTGGATCAAGGGCTTGATTCAGAAAGCGGTACTTCTGGACACGGCTCGTATTGTTAGGTTTCTCTCTCTGGAGCCCTGACCGCCGGTAGCTTGGACCCTGTTCCCGATACCAGTGGGCTACAATTTTTTATATTTTTAAATGTTTTTTATATTGTTTTTTAAGGAATATTTAAAAATGTAATTTATTTGTATGGAAATGAATAAAAGAAAAGTATATAGGCATATTTATCTACTACCTACTCTTCTCCATAATATAATTGTTATAAAATACGAAATACAAGAATTTAGGTACTTAGCTGGCTTGGTTACACAGGTATTTTCGACGTTTTAGTAAGGACCTTCCAAATAGACAATAATATTCCGTGATCTATCACTGAATGCTGCAGAGTGGATGGAAATTTAAGTCGTCGACTTTCTACAATATCAAAGACACCCCCCCCCCCCCCGGATCCCTTAGAGGATAAATTAAAGGAAGCAGTGATCATACTTGAGGTGAAAGCTTTGGCAATTGCATCCAAGCGGAACAACGGCAGATGACTTCTTCCTGTTTAGCCTGAAATTAATTTTATTATGTGTGAGGTTTTCTATGAAAGTTATCCTCATTTCCTAGGAGTAATCTTTAATTTCCTAAGATGGGATATTTCTTAACATAATCAGCCCATAATATTCCCACTTCTGGGACACAGGTCGGCGCTCAATGAGAGGGAGTGGCCCATAGTTCACTACGCGGCGCGCGGGCCCAGTGAGGATTGTTCCCCATAAAAGTTACTCGACACAATCAGCGTCATCCCGCATACCGTGCGGAACTTGGCCAGGGCTTTAAAGAGAGAATAATAAAAGAAGTCACTATGAGTCGACTCGACTAGTCTTTTTTTTAGCATGGCTACAGGCAGCACCATTGCATTTACGACACTGAAAGGTATCTGTCAGAATCGCGGATGTATGACTTCCAAATACATCAAAAATGTATAAATGTACGTTTATGTACTTGCAACGTGAGATGGCGCAAGGGTCGACACAGGTTGCGTAAAGAAGGAAGGTGAGGTGGTGGTGAGGTGGTTAGAGATTTTGAGATTTCACATTTTCGAGGGTAGGAGAGATTTTTTTAGCAATTTATTTTTTTCACATTTTCGAGGGTAGGTTAGATTTTTTATGATGAATTGGGCACTATAAAGCGCAGTTGTATAGGGGTGATGGTATATTATGGATGGATATTATGGATGTGCTATGATGATTTGAAGCCAAGATTAATTAGAAGTCCAGAAATTGATTAAATCATGTTATGAATTATTTAATCGAGTTTTGTTTTACAATCTGACAAGAACATAAGACGTATATTTATTTGCTATTTGGTTGATCAAAATAGTTAGATTGGTTTAGAATTAACCCGCCATTCTGACGGGTGGCGGCTCATGTGCACATTACAATATCAGAGCTTGTATAACATTTAAAACGTTTTTAAATAGTGTTCCAACAATTGATGTACATTTAATTCCTAAAGTCAAATTTGAAAAAACTTAATTGAATTAAAATTCACCCGCCAACCTGAACGCCAACCTGACATCAGGATGGCGGCTCACTTTAAAATGATATTTGCTACGCATACAGATACGTACATTTATACTTATTTTAGTACTTAAACGTACATTTTACGTACATTTATATAGTTTATTTTTAATCTATTTGGAAGTCATACACCCGTGATTCTGACGAATACCACTGAAAGCATAAATTATAATACTTAAATATAGAGGAAAAAATGTAGCAGATGAAATAGGAATGATGAAGACGTGCGTCGTCAGGCCCGATTTGAAAAACTAACGGTTTTGCGATTACAGGACTTTACTATTGCAATCGGTGCGTTTGGTTAACTTTCAAATTAGTCTCGATGAAAACTACCCATATTTTAATCATACAATTGAATCTTCTTTTTTATCAGCGTATCTTGTCTGGACAAAGGTCTACCTTTCTCCCTCCAAACCTCTGCATATTATGCAGTCTCTGACCACGTATACCGCGCAAACAAGAGACCGTCGTAAAGCCTTCGCCACGGTCTTCTTGATCAAATTCTTAAATACAAAATACAAATGCACTGGTGATAATCATAAGCAGACAACGGCTCCGCCGATTGATTATACAGGGTGGAAGGGACACCGACGCGAAAACGATTACTACGTATTCAGTACATCATTCTGAACCTCCACACAGAATTTTCTCTTGGGTTTTAAAAAAAAACAGCTGTTTCCTACAAAAGTGCACACAAAAAGCACTACAAAAAGTACCTACTACAGCAACATAGGACAAAAAGTACTACAGCGCCATCTATGAGCCAAATGAAGAACTAACATCAAAATCCTTAATCGTGCAGTAAGTTATACCGCGACGTAAGACTAAAGAAAAAACCCGACAACAACTATTGGGCAGTAGCCCACTAGACACAACACCCGTCTGGTCGAAGGATCCTCCCTTTGCTATGGAGGATGAAGAACTTTACTCCTGTTCTTCATACCTTATACCTACACGGTCAAAATGTACGGCAAGTTACAGAATTTTTTTGCATTCCGCAAATGATGTAATGAATACGTGGTAACCGTTTTCGCGTCGGTGTCCCTTCAGTACTACACCTACTAACAAAGATCTTAAAGGGAGAATAATGATAAAAAGGTCATACTTTGCGCCGTGGATTGATGTCTGTATAGCATTTGCATTCCTGAAAACATTGTTATACGGGTTTTATAAATAACAATGATAGATATAGGTTTGATTTAATGTCGACGTCGTGAGGCCCAACTTTTACCTACATATTTTCGGGCCGTCTGATCCCAATTTGCAAAAAAACATTTATTCACGTTACACGTCCGTATTTGGGTCACAGATATTCATACTAACACCATTCAATTTAATCGGTCCAGAAGAGCAAGTTCGCTGTGACAGACGGGCAGACAGACAAGAGCATGAGTCAGATCACATGAAGATTTAATTTCTCCATTCTGAAGTACGGATCCCTAAAAAGTCATACTCAATATTGCAGTATTAAACCTAGGCTAAGGGCTAAGCTATGATTATTAGCAGACAAATGCCCCACACTGACCACTGATAGGCCTTCACCTAAGATCGTAAAACTTAAAGTGAGAACAAGAAAAAATCTTACTGCAGGTCGCTTACACGTACAAAGCGAATATGGGCGATCCTGAAAAAAAAATATACGATCTAAATATTTTTTTTATTTTTTTACGTTAGCCTGTACTGTCCCACTGCTGGGCAAAGGCCTCCCCCAATTCTTTCCAAATAAACTTTTCCCGCGGCTCCTCGGGCCAGCCCTCGCGGTACGCGTCCAAATCGTCTCGCCACCTCTTTCTGGGCCGGCCTCGGCGGCGCCGTCGTTGCCGTTCTGGCAACCATCGTGTGGAGACTTTTGCCCAGCGGTCATCGTGCATACGGCTGACGTGACATTTAGCCTCAATAAATAGAACAGAATAATAGTAGTAGCTATCACTAGCGAAGGGTCAATTTTTGTAAGAGTTAAGCCGGAGTACATATCTTTAATGTGATTATATTATTTGTCTATAGAATACTGACTGTGCCATTTTTCAAAGGGAAGCCGGAAGGAATCGAGTTCTATGGAACCTTCGCCACTGGTAGCTATAATGCTAACGACGGCGACGGGTCCAATCGACAAAACTGACGTGTTTTTCGATTACAGGAGTTTCCCTACGAGGTGTGCAAAAAGTGCATGACACTAGCCTTATTTTTTTTAATTCACTCACTAATGACGATTTTTAACATAAACCGGTGTCTCAAGAAGCATACGATTTCGCACACGAGTACCTTATATGTTTCAGATTTCGTGAGCTTTTAGTGGATTATAATACAATATAAATCCTCGGTAGTTATTTTTAACAATCAAAGGCACCAGAAAATCATTGAATGGCCACGCGTATTTCCCTTTCCGTGTCTAACTGGCGACAACGGTCTCGCGAAATCCACACGCCTTTGTATTACTACACAATTCAATCAACCCGTGCACGGCTTGCGTCAACTGAGCACGTTTTTGCGATTAAGCAACGTTAAAAGAGGTTTTACAAAACAGTGTGCAATGGAACTAAAGGCGGTTTTTTAATTGGTCTGTTCAAAACAAATCCTGATGATTTAGCGCGTTCGTTCGATTCGGAATAAATCGTGCGGCCCGAGCAGGCGGGGAGCCAATAATAATTCCACAGAGCCTTAAATTCAAGAAAATTATACGATTAGGTACTGGGTATTGAGTCAGAGTTTATGAGAATAATCAAAGTACTTAAAGAAGAACCAAATAGGTTAGGTTAGGTTAGAACTGTAACCAAATAAGCGCGAGCCGAGCGAGCGAAGCGAGCGCTGCCGCGGCAGCGGCCGGCGAGCGCTACGTAGTAGTTGGTCACAGTTCTAACCTAACCTTACCTATTTGGTCGGAGTAAAAAAAGTGTTCAGTTCAACTCCACACTATTTTGTAAAACCTACTCCAGCGCCACTTGATCACAAAGGCGTGCTCAGTTGACGCGAATTGAACACGGGATCGTAGGATTCCGTAGTAAAACAAAAGCGTGTGGATTTCGCGAGACCGGTGTCGCCAGTTGAACACGGAAAGGGAAATACGCAATGGCCACAGCCTTCACCTAATGTAGTAATGTGAGAATAATAAAAACTCATACTTGTGGCCGCGGAGACATATCTTTAGGAGGCGGATAGGGGTGTTCCTGGTTTTTGCGATCCTGAGAACAAATAAAAATACAACCTAAATAAAAAACGGCCAGTTTGGCGCAATGGCCGAACGACTGGCTGCTGCGCTGCGTGACGGAGGCGGTTTCGATTTCTCACACGGAGCAAATATTTGCATGGTCTACAAGTAGTTGTTCTGGGTTTGGCTGTCTGTAAACGAGAGGAATTCCTAGTGTGGGGAAACGATTGAAAAAAAAAATGGCAGAAGATAAGTAGACATCATGCCCAGTTTGAATTATCTGACGTGTTCTGCGTTTACCTACGATCGACCCGTTTCAACCCATTTAAAAAAAAAAAACACGTTGTAGGAGCCATGATAAAACTGCAAAATTCTTAATTCCGTGCTGGGTACTTTAAGAAGCTTTTCTAGACTTGCTTGGGCAGGGTTCTTGACTCATATTGCAATATGAAATCCACTAGCAGACAATGCCCACAATAAAATTAGCCGAACGCTGTGGCAATCACAGCGTTCGGCTAATGTAGTAGTGAGAATAATAAAAAGTCCTACTTCTGGCCGCGGAGACAAATCTTTAGGAGGCGGATAGGGGTGTTCCTGGTTTTTGCGATCCTGAGAACAAATTATACGAGTTAAATAAATAAAAAAGTATGATAATAGTAGCTATAATGCTAACGACGGGTCCAATTCGACAAAACTGTCGTGTTTTGTTATTACGAGTTTCCCTACGAGGTCTTATAATGGGGCTGTTTGCACTTGAAAAGTTCATGGACATTATCCTTATCTAAATATTTTTCATGCACTCTCTGACGACTTACAGCGAAGCCGGTGTCTCTAGAAACATACGATTTTGTGCAAGAGTTATTTATATAACTCGTGGGAAATAACTCGTATTGGAAATCGCGTTATAGAACTCAAATGGACTTGGGCAGGACAATTAGCAAGACGCGGTGATGGCAGGTCGAGTAAAGTAGACCGAGTGGCGTCCAAGAACTGCCAAGAGAAGTGTTGGTGGTCCGGCGGCGAGATGGGCAGACGAAATTGTTGTCAACGCGGGAATATCCTGGATGAGGCCGGCACAAGAACGTGGAACTTGGCACAAGCAAAGAGAGGCCTATACTCAGCAGTGCGTGAGGTCGGGCTGTGGATGCTGATGATGACGATGGAAAGTATGGATAAAAAGTCGTATTTCGGGCCGCGTATACAAATCTTTAGGAGCCAAACAGGGGTAACTAAGGTTTATGCGATCCTGAGTACAAATTAAAATACAACCTAAAAATAAACGACAAGTTTGGCGCAGGGAAGAAGTCATGATGAAATCAAGGATTCTTAACTCCGTGCTAGGTACTTTAAGAAGCTCTTCTAAACGAGCTTACGAAGAGTTCGTGACTCATATTGCAATATCAAATCCAATAACAACCATTACCAGCAGGCAATGCCCACACTTAAGCGTTCGGCTAATGTAGTAGTGAGAATAATAAAAAGTCATACTTCTGGCCGCGGAGACAAATCTTTAGGAGGCGGATAGGGGTGTTCCTGGTTTTTGTGATCCTGAAAATAAATTATACGAGTTAAATAAATAAAAAAGAATGATAATAGTAGCTATAATGCGAACGACGAGTCCAATTCAACAAAACTGTCTTGTTTTGCGATAGCAGGAGTTTACCTACGAGGTCTTATAATCGGGCTCTTTTGTCCCCCTTCGAAAAAGTGCATGACACTAGCCTTATTTTAATTCACTCACTGATGACGGTTTACAGCATGAAACGGTGTCTCTAGAAGCATACGATTTTGCGCACGAGTACCTTATATATTTCAAGACTTTTTAGTGCAAGATACAATCCACTGACAGTCATTGTTAACAATTCAAAGGCACCAGAAAATCATGGCCACAACCATCACCTAATGCAATACAGTGAATATAATTTAAAAAATCGTACTTCGAGCCGTGTAGATAAATCTTTAGGAGGCGCATAGGGGGGGCTACCAAGGTTTTTGCGATCCTGAAAACATATTTGTATTATAAATGCTAAAAAATGTTAAAAAAAGATAATAGAAGATAAGTAGGCAGTGAGTAGGTAGATAGGAAAGGTTGACCGTTATATCTATAATGGCCATATTCTTTCCTAAGGCCAAGAGCATCATACAACGGAGATATGGAGGGAAGATTTCAGTTTGGGCGGGCTGCAATCAGCAAATTGGACATTCTGAAATCAGCCAAAATTCCACACTGCCTGAAGACCCGTCTCTGCAATCAGTTTGTTCTGCTCACCATGACGTACGGCGCAGACACATGGACGCTCACACAGGAGCTGTGTTCAAACTCAGAGTAACATAGAGAGCCATGGAGCGTTCCATACTCAGGTTTAAACTACTAGACCGAGTTCCAAACGTCGAAATCCGAAGACGTGTAAACTTCTCCGATATTGGAAATCGCTTTATGGAACTCAAATGGAGTTGGGCAGGACACCTAGCAAGACGCGGTGATGGCAGGTGGAGTAAAGCTGTGACCGAGTGGCGTCCAAGGCCTGGAAAGAGAAGTGTTGTAGGTAGGGCGGTGAGATGGGCAGACGACATTGTTGTCATTGCGGGTATAACCTGGGTGAGGCTGGCACAAGATCGTGGAGCTTGGCACAAGCACAGAGAGGCCTATACCCAGCAGCGGGTGAATTCGGCTGTGGATGCTAATGATGATGAGGTATGGGTAAAAAGCCGTAGTCGGATAGGGGTAACCAAGGTTTATGCGATCCTGAGAACAAATTAAGATACAACCTAAATAACGAAACGTGGTCGCTCACAATGGGCCTCATCAGAAGGCAAGTCACCCAAAGGGCAATGGAGAGGGCTATGCTCGGAGTTTCCTTGCGTGATCAAATCAGAAATGAGGAAATCCGCAAGAGAACCAAGGTTACCGACGTAGCCCGAAGAATTGCCAAACTTATGTGGCAGTGAGCAGAGCACATTGCTCGCAGAACGAATGGCCGATGGGGCCGAAAAGTTCTGGAGTGGCGACCGAGAACCGGAAGACGTTGCGTTGGAAGGCCTCCCATTAGGTGGACCGATGACCTGGTGAAGGTTGTAGGGATCCGCTGGATGCGAGTCGCACGGGACCGGTCAATGTGGCGACACTTGGGGGTGGCCTATGTCTAGCAGTGGACGTCTTTCGGCTGAAATGATGATGATGATGATGAACCGAAATAAAAAACGGCAAGTTTGGCGTAGTGGCTAAGCGATTGGCTGCTGTCGAATCGAACCCCCGTCACGTATCACGCGGGTTCGATTCCCGCACGGAAAAAATATTTGTATGGCCTACAAGTAGTTGTTCTGGGTGTGGGTGGCTGCTTGTGTACATGAGTTTAATTGTCGGTAAAAGCGACGAATAAAATAAAAAGTCATACTTCTGGCGGCGGAGACAAATCTTTAGGAGGCGGATTAGGGTGTTCCTGGTTTTTGCGATCCTGAAAATACACAGGATAAATAATAGTAGATTATTCACCAAGGGAATAAAGTGGTGTCTTTTGTCATGGGCGCTTCATTAAAGACCGAACGCAAAAAAAAACCTAGGCTCTCAAGGGCAGTGAGTGAGCTTTGAGTTAACTCCCTCTCTTCGCTGAGGAGTTGTTGCAGCTGAGCTGGGTGCAGTGAGGGATTCAAGCTCGCCGAAGACGTAGGCGCCTTTACCCCAGTGGAGCATACTCTAGGAAAGTTTCGGAGTTACTACGAGGTAATAAAAGATTCGGCAGGATTTCTGAGAAGAAGTTACATATGCGATTAGTTCATGGAAGTTCCCAGTTTTAACGATGGGAAATTCCATTGGACACATGGCTTGTGTCAAAATGAATCTGTTTCTTCTACTTCATTTAAATGTATCAGAGACGAAACTAGGTTGCAAGAAACATAGTCCTTTTGCAGGAACCTGATATCAATGACAATAAAATCCCCGATAATTTTGATAGTTATGCAAAATTAAGAGGAAAAATAACCTGTGAAAGGAATTTAAAGCTATAGTGGATATTGTGAGTATTGTGACGCGTGGCTAACATCAAAACCTCATGTTCGAATTGTTTGCTGTTTGCACATGTCATTTGAGCGCCAAATGCTGCATCCGAGGATTAAAGAGATTTCAGACTAGCGTTTTTTGTTACGCATATAAGCTCGGATCGATACGCGCTTCATGCGTCTCATTAAGCGCTTGTTCGCTTCATTAAAATGACAGCTGTAAGCAAAACTGACAACTTATGTCGCGAATCGCGCTTATACGAGCTTGTACGCGTGTCAACGCTCGTACTAGTTTCGCGTGTGGTAAAAAGCGCGCGTACACGCGTCTACAAGCGCGTTTAAAAGCGAGCTTATAAGCGCCGAAAATACGCTAATCTGAAACCGCTCGAAAAATGTACATGGGTAAACAGCCGCTAATCATTACTAAAGACTAGGTCAGACTCGCGCAGGCCAGGGAAGAATGCCACAAAAAGCAGGAGACCTATAATCAGCAGGGGGGCACAACGCTGCCAATTATAATGATGATAAATTTTATCCTACTTTACTTAAATTAGTGTTTATGAATAAACCCCTTGATATTAAACTTATTTGGTAAAATAGATGTTTGTATCATACTGTTACTTCAGCCGCTGCAGCAACTTCAGCAGTGGAAGGGGTATTACTCTTTATTTAGGATTAACAATCACATGGATTGCAACTTAATTCCTGTAATGAAATACTTGTTTGAATATTTCGATTACCTGTGCTATCACATTTTCACTTTTAGGTATTTTCTTTTTTTGGATCGAAAACAACGACGACGACGATGCGACAACGACGCTGTAACGATGCATAATAATGTACTGTACTCCTCAACATATTGAATTTCTAAGTCATAGCTGATGACTTATACCGATGACTCATCGGTCACGACCGATCCACCTTTGAATATGGGAAAGTTGTCTATTTCCCAAACACTTTTGATCAATGGATTTATGCCCAATTAATGGCAACAGGGTTGCCTCTCAGGACATGAGCTTTATCTTAATGAATTCAGAGCTGACCTGGCCTGGCCAGTGGCCATTCAAACTAAATATCTCTAATTGACTTTCCTATTAAGGGAAAAATGCGTTATTTCATAATTATAAGTCAAGTCGAACACAAATTCAGTCTACGGGCTGCTACTGAGAAATTCCTGATGGAAGAACCCAATAAGACTGCCCGACCTGGGAATCGAACCCAAGTCTTCATGCTCAGCAGTAGCACTAGCAACCTGACTAGACCAATAAGGCAGTATAGTTGAACAAGAATCTTTTGGTGCGTAGCCTTAGTCGGAAATAACGCCGACATCATACTTTTAACACATTTTCCAAAAACATATTCACAATTTTTTACCAATAATGCTCTCCGTCAATGTCATTGTAGCGCTTTCAGAACCATGCTACAGTTTGACAACTTTATTTTTAAAAAAGATTCATACTTTAGATCCTGTTTTATTTGGAGTGCCGACTTCAATGGATTTACTGGCACTCGAAGGACTTTTACTCGGCATAATATGTTTAGTTGGGGAACTTTTGCCGGCACGATCTTCCACTTCTTTCTGTTTCGAGATTTCGGGGAGCCAGTTCTGTAAGTAGGTACTTTATGAAGACTACGAAAAATAGATTGAATAGTTAAAGATAAAGGTTTAGGGACATGAGGAACCGGGTGTTTTTAAGTTCCCCATCCCCCGTTGAAAAGTGGAATCTTCTGACCAGTCCAGTTCGATTTCCTATACGGGGCAGCAATTTAATTTTAGTTAGGCAACTTTATAATGAGCGATAAATAAACTGTGAGAGTACAGCACTTACACAGCTCGATTATCACAAAACTCCACTAAAGAGGTACTCATAAATAAAATAATCATACTTTATCAGCAGCCACTCCGTCTGTAACCTTCGAAGGAGGACAACTGCATTTAATTTTCCGAGGTTTTTCATCTGTTTCTTTTGGTGCTACGACTGTGCCTTGAAGTGTCTCCTGAAGGAAGACGGCGTTTTTATATCTATTTCTAGCTCTTTCCCGCGGCTTCGCTAGCGTTACGGTCGGTACGTTATCCTATGTGAACGTTTTAAATACAGCCTTTGACACTTTAGGTTGATGCATCTTCCTATTAGTGTAAGATTTTCGGAATCGGATCCGGAGTTCCAAAGAAAACTAAGGAACATTACCTCTTTATAATATTAGTACCTATTGATATCTATACAAGTCTGTTTTTTTTTAATGTGACATATGAATTACTTTGCATTTTTTTTTGTTTTCATTTTTCATACAAAATAATTCAACAAAGTCACGATTTTGATTTAATTGAATGAAAATGAATTACTCGTATTTATCAATGAAACTTAAATTAATTTTGATTGATGATATCTTAGAAACTATGCATTTTTGGACCACATATTCTAGACTAGACTTTTTGTATTATTTTTGTTCTAGAATATAACCCTAGAGTTATGGGATATAAAAAAAAACACGTTGTTTATGAAACTAAGTTGCTTTTCAGGTCTGTGTGACCGCGTTGTTTTTTCGAATTACATATTTAAATAGAATTTTGGTGATTATGAGAATTTATATGGGTTTATCGTCTCCCTAGTGTTACATAATTCCATACGAGAAAGAAAGAACACTGGATAGTTTTTGTACGAACAAGATTTTATATAGGAACGTACTTTTAACAAGTTTTATAACATAAAACAACGTCATATGCACACCATGACTGCACACATGGCCTTCACGAGTGGAAATATTAAAATACGTCTGTTATACATGTACGTAGTCAGGAGCACCACACTTACCAAAATTCAAATACGATTTACTAATGGAATAATTATTATTGCAAATATTACAACGGGTTCCACAATACTACTAATTTCCAAAATACAAAACATATACATTGTTACATAATGAAATTGCAATCAAAACAGTAGGAGAAATACAGTTGACGTATTGGTGATTTTGGCTGTATGTCTGGTGTTATGCTACACGTGTGGAAGTCACCCTCTTACCAATCTTACTGAGAGCATGTCTCATTTTTATGTCTTAATGCTAGAGCCTAGGAAATACACAGAACAATATTGATAATTAACTCACCGTTACGGTTATCAAATGTTCCTCCATGGTCTTGTTGACTCTGTCCGTCAATTTGGCAGCTTTCAGCAGAGTGTCTAGTTCAGCGACCTTTCTCTTTTCTATTGATAGTTCAGCAGCGAGTTCAGCTGCAATGAAAAGGAATAATAAATAACGCCAATTTGCAATGAAAGTGCTCTCTTGGATTCTCATCGCTCGGTTCAGCGTCGATAGTTTAAATTCCTACAGAGCAATAATATTAAGGCATTTCATTAAAATTATAAGAGTGCCACAGAGTAGAAAATTGGGCTAAAATTAAACATTGACGCAGACACTTAGGGACCTCGCGCACTCGGCCACGACTACGACTAATCGCATCTCCGGCTGCAATCTTAAACAAAACAGGTAGCCTACCATGACGTCTTAAAGCAGGAGTAATTCCAGTGTGGGAAAGAGATGGCGCTAGCTGACCTGTATAGCTCTGTCTCTTTCCTACACTGGAATGACTCCTGCTCTAAGACGTCATGGTAGACCACCTGGTCGGACGCCCGGTTGTGTGGCCAAACTTTTGTCCTGGTGTCGACCAAAAGTGATGGCGGTGTAGTTAGCGAGGTCCCCTAGAGTTACGCTCTCATCAGCATCTTACCTCGTTATTGTTATTTTTTATTTTATTTTTCCAATTTAGTGTTGTTACCTTACTCGTATGTTTTGATTTTATTTTTAAATGCTACTATATCTTTGTTAGCTTAGTTATACATTTTATTAAGCATGCTGTGGTCTCCTGTAAGTCAAGGAGTACACCTACGTGATACTTTGTCGTCGATTATTTATTTCATGTTTGTGTACATCCTTTGTTGGAGATCCTAAACAAATAAATAAATATCAGCCTAAAGACATCCACTGGTCAACGTAGGCTCTCCCTAGTGGCACCACTTCGACCGGTCCTGTGCTGAGATATTTCTGACATCGATGATCAGAAAGCATCGTGACTTCGACTTTTAATAATTAATTTAGGGCTGAAATCGCCACTCCGCCTTGAGTAAACGTGCTGATTAATGCACGGTCCTTCTCTGTATGAGAGAAGAGGCCTTTGCCCAGCAGTGGGATAGTAATATTTTACTTGCCACATCTAGCTTCACTTTTTCTAAACCTTGCCAGTATTTCGCTGTTCTGCTTGAGAGTGTTCTGCAGTTCGTGTTGGCTCGCCGTACGTTCGCTGCTGACGCGACTGTTCTCCTTGCGAACCGCCGCCACTTCGGCCTCAAGGCGACTGATGCGGGTCGAGTACTCGCTGTGCACGATGGAGAGCTCCTAGAAAAGGATACAGCATAAGCAGCGTATAATGTTCCCACTGCTGGGAAAAATGCCTCCTCTCTATGACAGGGAATTCACCATGCGAACCCAGTGCAGGTTGGTAGATGTCACATGTCTTAGAATTTTCTAAGCCATGCCGGTTTCAGTTGTTAATGCGCCTGAGCCACCACGCTCCATTGCTCAGAGAAAGGTCAACTTAAATTCCCTAGTGAAACTTCACACGAACGCGATAAGTATAGAAATCTCGTTTAGTGTTGGAGGGAAATAAAAAATGCGCTCTTATTTGATTATCAAACACATGCACTTTTTATTATTGTATGTGTCAAATAAATATATCTTAACTTTATTTAATTTAACAATTTTTTTTTTTTTAATTATTATAAATATATCTTAACTTATCTCATTGATAAGTTAAGTTATATTTATTTGCTCAAACACATACAATAATAAAAAGTGCATGTCATAAGAAAATATTGGTTCAGAAATGTTTGTTTATTATACTTAATAACTATTATATGAAATACAACATGTTTAAAAAACCTAATCCGATCCGAAAGAGAAAAATAAATATTTACCAAAAAAAATACGAAATATAAAATAAACTTATTGATGAATTTTAAAATGAATGATTTTTGTGCTTAAGCTACCACCATTTCCCTAAAATCTGACAAACTTTGAATTAAAACGTGACAACACCGTCTTCGGCTTATGTATATTCGATCGTCAATTGTTTATGACGTCACTACCCGAAAAGTAACCGGATTATCGCCACCCGCGCCCCTGTGTTACCATGTAAGTTTCCTCATTTTAGTACATTTTATTTAATTTTTATCGGATTATTTTTATTTGTTTTCCAAAAAGAATTTATATAAATAGAATCTAATCTCGATACTTACCTAATAATACCCTCACGGACGAACAGTGTATTTTTATCATATTGTATAGTATAGAAATCTTATTGGTCAAAAAAATATAATGATAGTAAGAGTATCTCACGCAAAGTTTTGCAATAACGATACCAACAGGCGCTTTGCACATTTCTTGTTGAGTGAATCATTTTCTTAACTATGAAAGACTCTTACCTCTTGTAAAGCGCCAATTTCAAGTTTTAACTCATCCATGAGAGTTCTACATTTATTCGCGTCACATGGTTGGTCTGATTTTGGAGACCTGAAATGTTCAAAAAGAATTTTATAATTCTTCTAAATATTGTAAAACATTTTTATAAAAGAGTAACTATAAATGTTTCATTATTATCTGTTTTGGAACCGCACTCTCTGTGTAATACACAATACAGTACAAATTCGCTTGTAGCGAAAAAAAATTGGACCTTTTTGATAACAAACGGTCTGTCAAAAATGAACTTAGAATAAACAACACTAAAGTAAAAATAAATGCTAATGAAAAGTTGTTTAAC
The DNA here is from genome assembly GCA_963082995.1 of Noctua comes. Taxonomy (NCBI): domain Eukaryota; kingdom Metazoa; phylum Arthropoda; class Insecta; order Lepidoptera; family Noctuidae; genus Noctua; species Noctua comes. The sequence goes on along the minus strand of OY720267.1, from coordinate 19,435,757 downwards.
TTAGACTTGAAAAAAAACACTTACTTCTCATTTGGCATAGAGATCTGGGTTTGGGTCGCTTTCTTTGGAGATCTGGAAATTATACTGCATTTATTATGTATTTATTATATCAATTAAATTAATGTTTCTATATACGTGTCTCAGATAAGAATAGTCCTATTTAAGGGTGTGATACAAACCAGAAATGTTATGGATATGAAATTTAGGATCTGGATACAGAAACGGATATAGGAATAATATTAGACCGGTTTCAGATACGGTTATAGGTAAGTATGCAATTATTTCGGATTATCCGTTAGTTTCGGTTACGGATATTAGATTTTTAAGGAATTGTAAAATACAAATAGGGAATATAAACATGTCATTCACTCCGCCCCTATCCAAAATTCAAATTCAAATATGTTTGTTTGTGACACATAGGTAAAAGAAAGTCTATGGTGTTATCAATAAAGTCATGTCTCACTATGGGCTGCCTTGCAAGGTGTACTAATGATGATTACACATTAAGTAGTGCAGCTTGTAGTTTTTACAAGTATAAAAACTACTGTTATTACAGGTTTTTTTTTTAAATAAAATATACATTAAACAAAAACTAATCTTAAATAATACAAAATAAGTAGGTAAGCAATAAAAGTATTGTGTTGTATGGCTAATGACAATCTTATATTAAGAATAAATACACAAATTATTTTAATTCTGTAAAATATTACCTATACATGAAAAAACTAAATTTGTACTCTTAAAAGAAGAGTTTTTTAATGAAAATTTAAAGAAAGCCAAAACCACGAAAATTAATGAGATTAGGATTCGTAGTGTCCTCAATGCTAAGCTGTTACTTCCAAAGTACACGAATTTGCACGGCAAGAGATCGCTAAAATATATAATACCTTACCTTATTAATCAACTATCTATATCATTGAGGGACAAATTAACTCAGAAAAACATAAAATACAAATTAAAACAACATTTTTTACAAAATTCAAATACCATAGATAGATAAGGATGTACTTCAAAAATATATTTTAAATTCATTATAGATAAATAGTTTAAAGCATACACGATGAAGTAAAAGTAATACCTATTAATTATAAAACACATAAAGAAAAAAAAATAACGACATTGTTTCTAAAACATTTACTTTTAGGAACAACCTGTATCAATTAAAAAACTTCCTCCGCCACTGCTGTTTTTGAATGAACGGTTGGATTGGTCACCGAGGTTCGCTCGTTAGTACGAGTATTAGATATTATTTCGCCTAATACCCGCGGTAATTTTTAGTTAGTTTAGTAGGTGATTTTGGTGCACGGTAAAACTCTAATGAGTTTATGTTGGCACTAACTTAAAATGGATAAAATGTACGTGTACATTTGCTAATTTACTTATATGTATTCATTGGTAGAATAATATGCTTTTTGAATTAAGAAGTTATGTAGTGTTTGAACATGGAATCTCTTGATGCTTTTGTTATTACGATCACGGATAAATTTTTATTTCGGATAAGTATCCGATAGTTTCGGTTCCGGATATGGAGGTCCATAACATCCGTGGTACAGAACATCAATACTACCATGCTTTTATGTACATCTCTTCACTGACTCGGAACCTATAACAGTATATTGTTCGTTTCTTGAGCGAGAAAATAGTCAACAGTAATCATTCATTTTAATCAACACATACTTAACTTCCCATTGGCAGAAGGTGGACAATTTGAGGGGCTCATAGGGACTGGTCGGTTGAGGAGCTTCCTGGACCTTCGTGAGACAATCGTGCCTATAAGATATTTTTTGCATTAGCCTTTTTAATTTTTTTGTCCAGACAAAAAAAAATTAAAAAGGTGAAGATGGCGACTCGAACTAGACTTTTGGCCAGCAGTGGGACAATTCGAGCTGATTTCAAAATAGTGTTTAACTAACGTTATACAACAAGCAGAGATTTACCTAGTAGTGCACCCACACTGCCCCAGTTATGTTTAAGCCCCATGTAATAAGGGGCGAGCCAATTGCCATCGATCAGGTACATATCTAGATTCCAGGCTGGGAAATTCCTGATGGATAAACTCAATAACAATTTGCCCGATCTGAGAACCGAACCCAGAACGCAGTGCAGACGCAAAGGCCAGAGCGGACTAAATGCAGCTCACATCTGACAGTGTGCACGCATGGGTCATGCTGTGCAAGATGTCAAACAACACTTTTCATAGAATTTCATACACTACGAGCGGTACACGCACTACATGCACGGATTTGTTCTGCTATGGTCTTAAACTATTAGTAACTAGCTTATTCCCGCGGTTTCACCCGGTGGAGTTCGGTAACTGTCCCACGTTTTTGCGTGAAAGAGCAAACATCCATCCATCCTCTCAAACTTTCGCATTTGTAACAGTAGTAAGATAATACAAATATGTTTACTTCTTTGGTGTCAAACTGGCCACCCGGGAAGAGGTATTCAGTCGAGCCATCGCTGCCTGCGGTGTGGATGTCTTCGCGAACTGCTTAGCCGAGCTCAGTCTCATGGTCAGTTGCTGGATCCGCTCAGCCAAGCGCCGGTTGGTATCCTTCAGTTCCGTTATGCTGCAAGTTCACATTTTATGATCAACTAAAAGAAGTAGGATGATTATTTACTTGTCAAAATATAAAACAAAACATACGCCTAGTGTAGCTCTCATTATTAAAATTGCCGTGTGGAATAGAGTGGATGCTTAGGTAGTCACAGTGGCTACCCAGGAAATAATATAGCAGGTTGACTTTTAGCTAGAGGTTAGAGCAGATTTTTTTTTATACATTGTATAGTGGTATTCAGCTGAATCCAGTAAGAGTGGAAGCCAACCCCAACAAAGTTGAGAAAAGGCTAGGCAGATGATGATGATATATGTTATCTTAATGTATTGAATCATAAATCATTCAACTGGTCCTTTGGAACATGACCTCTTGCAAACATTAATTAATGGGGCCTACACAACAAAGCTGCAGGACATGTCGGCGGCATGCCAACTGAACGCATACGAAAGTTGCCAACATGGTGTTAGTCTCTTCTTCTTTCTTGTGTGGTTAGTGCCTCACCTGGTATCAGTTTTTTTGCGGCTCATGGGCCTCTGACTTGGCTTTATATGCCATCGAAAAATATCTCTCAGGCATGCTGGTTCCTTCACGTTTTCCTTCACCGAAGCAAATGATAATTATTCAATTCCCACATGAATCCGAAAAATCAGAGGTGAGTGTCTTACTAAAAATGTTTAGAACACACTGACTACATACTCAGTAGTTGCCCTAGAAACACTAGTCTCTTTATGAATAAACATGGAGTAAAGTTATGTAAGGTTAATCTGCAGCTTATACTGTTTAATAACTTAAATCTGTGTTTTGAAAAGTTTTTAACCAACAAAATCAGAAGTATGTCATGCCAGCGACATGAAGACAAGACGCTAGTCATAAATAAAAGTTGATCAGTTCAAAGTAAAAACTTACAAAACTTTCTGTTCATTAAGAAAAGATCTAGTTCCAGTGCAGCATTCTTTCATCTCTTTGTTCACAAGCTTCTCCTGATTGTTGGTCATCCGCTGCACCTGCGTGGACAGCACTCGGATCTTATCATTCTGCTTATTGATAGTCTTCTTGAGTGCCAAATTATTGTCCAGAAGAGTAAAGTATAGATCTTCTAATTCCCGCTTGCTTAATTTTGATGGACATACTCGAAAAATCTCTGGAAATTCGTATATTTTTTTTAAATATGCAATATGTCATTCAATATATTTTATTTCATGTAGGCCTACATGGGCACTTATACAATGTCGAGAAAAGAAACTGCATGGTTACTCATTTAAAATTATTTGGTTTTACAATGTAAGGAGCTTGTGGCTAAATATTAACAGCCGCTCGGGTCGATCTGTATGTTAAGCCGTGCTTGCCTAGGTTGGTCTGTGGATGGGTGACCACATTACATACCAAGTTTCCTCCGTGACTCAGAAAGCATGTTAAGCCGTTGGTCCTGGCTGCCATTTGTAGATCTTTGACAGTTGTTACTGGTAGTTAGTAGCCCAAAAAGTCTGTCAACCAGTCTTACCAAGGGGTATTGTATTACACAGTACTAACTGGGTTGTGGAGGTGAGATAGGCAGTTGCTCCATGTAAAATACTGGTATTCAGCTGCATCCGGTTAGACTGGAAGCCGACCCCAACATAGTTGGGAAAAGGCTAGGCAGATGAGATGGTTTTACATTGTTGTTAAGTGACAGTGCTGGTCAGTGACACCTGACTACACTGGCACTCTGTGAGCAGGAGTGGGCCTTAGTCAACGACACAGGTCCAGTGCGGATTGGTGGAAGCCACATGGCGTAGAATTATTGCTCTTAAGACCTAGCTGGTTCCCCCACAATATTTTTTCTTTCATCACCTTTAGCTTACTACGCAGCAATTTTTTATAATAACAAATAAAGGAGAAAAACAAACATCTTTGAGCACATCATTAGAGAAAATAAGAATATATTATAAAAATGACCTTTTGGTTGCGAGTCAACAAAAAAAAAAAAAAATTATTCAACACTAATAAACACTCATCAAAATAACTACTTAATTAGTAATGGCCAAATAATTGTTGAATTAGATTAAAATAAAACTTTATCAATAGGTACCACTCAAAACCAAAAAGGATTTTAATTAATAGTTCAATTTCTTTAATACTGATATTTTTTATTTATAAATACAGTTTTATTTCTGAGTACTACCAGGTTCCAGGTTTGTATTTAGGCATAGACAGATCATACTGCGGTCAAATGCGGTAACGGTTACCTTTACCGAAGCACCTGTGTGAGATACTGATGTCACCAAGTGACTAGCTTTCACAGGGTCGTATCCATATAGTAATTAAATATGTACCTTAGTATTTCTTACCTCGTTCTGATTTAGCTAATTCACTCTTGATACTGTTAACGCAATCATTTCGTTCCATTTTCTCTTTACTGCAACAACTCATGATTAAACTTGCACTTGCATTTATTCACAATCAAAAATAATTTATTCAGTTTTCTTGTTTTGTTTATCGGAACATCGCAGGTAAAGTTATGTGATGGCCGCCCACGTTTTCATCTCCACACAAAATATATTTACGCCACATAATTTTAGTCCGATAATTTCATGGATAGTGATTAAATTTCACTTCAATGCAAAATTCTTCACCGATAAAATGAAAAGACCGCCATAGCAACTGTTGTCAAAATGTCAACAAGGCAACTGTCAGTTAGAAACACTCGGATTTTGTAAAATATGTTTTCTCAGCCAATTTTAAAGTTTAATTTTGTTTGTGTTAGAAACAGCACTCTCTACCGAAACAAATGCAGACGATAATAGACAACCAAATTTTGTTTCTTATTTTTTAAACAACGTTTAATTACTAACATTTTAAAATTCTAGTACTTACTGACAAGAAAAGTATTTCTAAAACGATTTATTTTCTCACACCTGTTTATCGACAACTATAACATCTGACATTGCCAGGTTTGGTCTATCTGATATTGGCGGTACTTAAAAATGTGCGTACTTTGTGGGAGTCAGGAATCCAAACTAGGATACCCTGTGCTATGGTCTAATAAAATATATCACAATAAAATTATTGTAGATATTTGTAGGAATATTGCAAGAAAAAGAAATTAAAATTGCGACTATTCGTGTTTGTTAGTTGGTGATAATTAGTGTTGTGTGTGGTGTGAGAGAAAGAGTAAGATGGTGTAGGTGTGCGTGTGTGTAAGTTTAAAGATGATGTTGATTGAATTGTTGTCTTTGTTTCGACGATTCAAAAGTGTCTGTACTTTAGCTGGCTCACTTGAAATAAATACTTTGGTTTTGATTGATTAGGATTGGGAAGTGTAATATAAAATAAACTTACTAATCCATCAACAGATTTTATTGAACATTTATTTGTCTAACTTAACATTTTTTATTTATAACAAATCAATTAGTGTAGAAACCTACTTAGAAAATAATAATTAAAATAAACCTATCGGAATCATGGAACGACAGTAACTTAATGAGTAAGGAAAAGGAACAAAATATGCTTAGGCCCATTCTTTATGCAAGATTCACGTTTTTCAAAAAATATTTACCTATGCTGCCGTCCACTAACTAAAAAGCCGTTAAGCCACAGTTGGTCGTTTTTCACTTTTTAATGTAGTCTTATACAACTTTCGATGCTCTATCTTTTGGTCTAAGAATCATTTTTCTATGATTAATAGTTTTAGAGATACAGAACATTGCTGAGCAGTTAAACCACATAAATTTCATTACTTCCTTGATTAAAAAGCGGCTGAGCCACAATACTTCTCTAGAAAGACGTTAACATACTTTAACGGCAAATTGATGTATCATTTTTTCTAAGTTTACTTAACTAAAAGTACGTTATCTAGTCATGCTTCACTAAAAAGCAGCTAAGCGTCTTTAACTACCTTCATGTATTGTGTCATACAAATAACCATCTGAACATCGTACCTTAACTATAAAGCAGTTATGAAGAAAAACTACACTACAAAGCAGTTATACGCCAATAGCGGCTTTTAAGTTATGTATTGAAATTAGTATTAGCTAAATATCAATCGCTAGAGAGCAGCTAAACGACAATACTAGACTAAATAGCAGTTAAACGCTTGTGATTTTCGTTTGCGTTTGACCAGCTCAGCTAAGCTCAGCTCAGTTTTATTGAAGGTATGCAAAGTATTTTTCTTAACTACTTTAGGTTACTGCAAAAAAAATGATAAAATATTGGTTAATTCTCTTAATCCTGACAAAGATATTGATAAACGGGGCATTCACGTAAAGACTCCAGCTTTTAATAGAGATATTATTACGGAACATATTGAATCTTTCAATCCAGCTGCACCGCACTATCGTCGTGAACACGCTCCTCATCGTCGTTATTTGCCCAGTGAAATTAATATTACGTTTATGTATTCTGACTTTTGTTCGAAATATCCAGAATACAAAGTTGGCTATGAGTTATACCGATCACATCTAAAGAGTCCAAACATATCGTTCGCTCGACTAGGAAATGAGGAATGCGAAATATGCGAATCTTACAGATTGCATAGTCTTGATACAAACCATAATGTTCGCACGCAAGCTATACCTGATTGTAACGCATGTTCGACATGGTCAAAACACCATGATGATAAGTATAAAAAGGCTAGAGAATTATATGATTTACACAAAACTTTGGAACAGAATACTCAACAGATATATTTTAGTAGCGACTTAGAAAAAGTAATTATGTTACCACGACTAGATACGTTTAAATCCGTAATTTTTTGTCCTAGACTTACAGTATATAACCAGACATTTGCACCAGTAGGAAAAATCACAAAGAATGTGAAACCTTTAGCTGCCATAATGGAATGATGGTATAACAGGCCGTAAACAGGATGATATCATGAGTGCTTATTACAGCTTTTTACTTAAATTTCGAGATATCCAATCAATCCATTTGTGGCTTGATAATTGTACATCCCAGAATAAAAACTGGTTATTGTTTTCTATGCTAATCGACCTCATCAATAGTGACTTAATAGCCACAAAAACTATCACTCTATTTTATTTCGAACCGGGTCACACATTTATGAGCTGTGATCAATTTCACCATCAAGTCGAATTATCGATGAAGCGGAAAAAGACCATATATGATTTCACAGACTTTGAAAATGCAGTGGCCTCAGCAAATAATGGTAAAGTTCTTGTTAAATCCATGCAGCCTCAAGATTTTGTAAACTACGTAGGTAACGTATCAGACCGACGAATACAAAATTCAAGTCCCAGAGCGTATCTTAAAAATATGACACAAGTGTGTTTTAAACGAGGAAGTTTTGATCTCCATTATAAGGAAGCTTTTGATGAGGAATATGTGTCTCTTAAATTTTTAAACGATAAATACTTGAAGAACCCGCATTTTGTTTTAACATTTCGTACGCAACCGAAAGGAATAGATGAGGAGAGAAAGCTTAATCTTTTAACAGTTACCGCCAATTATACCTAAACATTAGATGTTATTTTGGCAAAATTTACCGATCATTGAAGGAAATAATATATCTGAATTGAACCAGAAGAAAAACAAAAGGAACGTAACTTGAGAAACATAAAGACTGAAAAAGTGAAATCTTATATATTTTGAATAGTCTTTTATATTTTATTCAATATTTTTGTAAACTTTATTTCTTAATTTTGACACACGAGTGTTACTAGGTATAATTGCTTATTTACCTAATCTGATTTGCTAATTTTGTTAAAGTTTTTAATTAGTATTTAAGCATAAAAATGGCCAAATTTATATTTTTTTAGATAAAATCTAATATTTAATTGATTATGACATTATGTGTTACGAACAATTATATTATTTCAACTTTGCAATTATTGATCTCTGATTGTTATATGTTTATTTCATAAGTGCATAAGAATTTGAAACCAATGTGTGTCATGCATGACTGTGCCATAAAGCTTTCAAAAACAATACTTGCATGTTTTGGGTATTTTTACAAAATAATTATAATATAATTTGTCCTATGGTTTCACGAATAATGATTTCCTTTATTTATATTTTTACAAATTGTTTACATTTTTAAATATTCCTTAGAAAAAACAATATAAAAAACATTTAAAAATATAAAAAATAATGATTATTATTAAAGATGTAGGTAATTATGATCTCATTATTGAATAAGATTTGTAAAACTTTGATTAAACTTGGTTTTTTATTTTATATCGTTTAATTAATAATTAGCTATTTGATTTTCATAAAATAGTGTTTAACTTCTCAACTTTTTACGCGGAAGTGCTTACTTAAAAGGCAGTTAATTTCGAGCGAGATGTTTTTAACTGCCTTCTAGTTAAAAAATAGGAGAACCAGTATAAAAATATGTTTTACAATACTGAGCTTAAAAGCATTTTAAATCCCATAACTGCTTTCTAAGTAAGCAAAGTTAGTCTTTCAAGTGTTAGCGACTAGGCTGTAAGGCTGTTAAAATCCTTTAACTGCTTTTTAACTAATTATATTTTTATAACTTTTACTGTAAGTATAAGACGTGGCGGCTACAATAAATTGCTTTGCTATAAAGCAGTTAAGGTATGGTTAGCGGCCTTAAAGTGCAGTATATTATGTAAAAATGAAAAAAATTGCTTAGTTAAAAGTTAGTAAATGAATTTAAATAAAATATAATAAATATAAATTAATGAAATATATCACATATTGTGCACAAAGACTATGCCTACATATATAACTTGCAACCTTGTTCCTAGGTAGCATACTTTTCCAGAGACATCAATTCCCACTTATTTTCCCGTTTTTTCGAAAAATAGTTTTTGCACTTAGCTGCGTTTTAGTTAGTGGACGGCAGTATGATTTTTAGGTACACAGGTAGGTAAGTAAATCTTACATTTTTGTATACTTACTTATCTATTTTATAAATTACACTAGTTTACAAATATTTATTTCTTCTTTGCTCAAAAGATAAAACCTGTTGGATTTGTTTTATGACCTTCTAATCACTAAAAGAAATGTCAAATATTTTTATCACGTCAATTTTTTTATAATACAATTTTTTTATAATAAGCACAAGAATAATAAGCACAAGAAACTTTGTCGTAAGCTGGTTACGAAGTGATCAAATAATTGTCCTAAAATTCCAAAAGCAAACATTTTATGTACCTACTTAATTCTTTTTAGTACAAAATGTTCTCCAGACAGTGTAAATTAGATCATAACAATTTTTGTTTTATTTGTTTCGAAAATATGTTGTCAAAAAAAGAGATCGATCATAGAAGCTATAAAAAGGAGGGGTTTTGTTTTACAAATATTTATAAATTGGACAGCAAGAAATAAAAAAATACTTAGTTGCAATTTAGAGTGTCAATTTTGTGAGGAGACCTGACAAACCACGGAATTGGCTGTTACTTTTGCCTAACAAAATACTTTAAAAACAAGAATAACCGGTGTACATAATATAGTGATACCCCATTGGTCATAAAGCTGTATTAGATTCTGAAAGAGTACCTTGCTCAATGTTGCCTAGTAGTTCCCGCCAATAAAATGAAACAGAACACATCGAATGGTAGTCTGAACCAAAAGGCCCCCATTGTGCCAGATGAGCGATTTCAAAGGATTTGAATTGAAGGATAGTAAACGTATGGGTGTCAATATAGCTTTAATCAATCATTTTTCACACTCACACCTACATTTTTTCCCTGAAAACCTTGGAAACGTGACCGATGAACATGATGTTAGTTTTCACCAGAATGGTTTTGATGAACAGCCTAGGTTTCTGCGATATAAATATGTAAGCCGATTAATGTTGGTCCAATTTAAGGGACACTGATACAGATCAGAATTAAAAACAGCGTAAACTTTGCAATTTGTAATGGGTACTTTCAATGTAAAGTAGGTACTTAACGTGAAAAAAAAATTACATTATTTTAAAAACCTGACGTCATGACGCATCTCATTACCTAAATTATTAAATCCTCTATGCAAATACACGATTTTCATCTGGTGAACAGAAATTCTGTAAACTAGTGTTATTGACATTGATCATCTTGAATCATGACCGAACTTGATAGTGAAAACGGGCAGCATTGTATGTACCTATGTATAATATTACGAAGATGTCTGGTCACTGTTTAACGTGTTTCTAGCGCGTGGGCAAAATCGGAACTAACGACGCCTTGTCAGAATATTTTTAGTTAATAAATTCACAAATCCACTCTGATGATGGTATTCGAGCGCCAAAAGATCCTTGTAGCACTGTAGCTTTTTGGTAGGTACCTGCTATGATATATTTTAGTACCTACCTAATAGTCACGAGTGGTCGGGAGTTACATGCACTTTTGGTGCCGACTGTAATTAGGTAGGTACATGCGTTGCTAAAGACGTTAGTATTTTACCTTTCAGTAAAATACTCAACTAGATTGACAATAACAAAAGCTTGGCATTATATCACTTCAGGTTTTTACTAAAATATAAAGAAATGCCATAACTTCACTATAAAATGAACGTAGGTACCTACCTATTCGTGCATCTTATGAGCTAAAATAATTCATAAGTATAAAAGGATCTTTTAGAATAATTTACACAAGTCAATCTAAATAATTAATACTGCGTAACTCACAACATAATCACATAGATATCACGTAAAACTACATTACACATGAATTGGCACGCATACATACACATATACAATGTTTTATAATGCAAGTAAACTATAAGGGACCGTTTATACATCGAATTTCATTAAACACCTCATAACCGAGGCGTTCGCGCTAGTGACTTGCGCGTGCCTCGAGCTGAGGCGTAAGTGCTAGTCAATTAATATAATCAAAGTAAAAAAAGGCATTTGCCAAGAACCTGAATTTGTGCAAGATACAAAACACAACATCATCATTTAATGATGATTTACGGTCAATAAAAAGTGTAGGGTTCAAAGAGTGGAACATAATTTATGTCACTTTCTAGTGTTTTTTTTTTAAATTATAAGATTACTTGCACTACAAAACAAATCTCTACACACCTTTATTTATCGTCTATACAGTTAGGTACTAATTTACTAATAACACAAAGAGATTAGGTACACAATAAAAGCCGAAAATAAATCCTAACTAGATCACAAATAGGATTCAAAATCCCAAATAAATTAGGCATTCTAGGATTGGTTTTTATTTAAATTAATATCTGCAGGCAGAGTAATGAGTAAATTTTTATAGTCCTAAGTAGATCTTGGACTTTATCGCAACTACCCATTGTGTCTGCCTTAAAATATAATACGTAGGTACAGTCGACCGCACGCCCATTGTATCATTTTGGTTTTGACTGCTACGAAATAAACACAGTCGTTCTCGTAGTTCAATTTTTACTAATGGCAATGGCGTACGGTTGACTATTAAACTTAAGAAATATTTATAAGTAATGTAATAATATTACCATCTACTGGTCTAAATGCTCAATATAGGTTAGTTTTATTTTTCATTCGATCTTTTAGGCCGAACATTTTAGGTATTTCTTTGGGCACATGCTTATTTAATTCGAACGTGACTGCCATTAAATTATTGCTGCCTCGCTTAGAGCAGTTGCAACTTTTAGGCAATCATTTTTTCTAGTAGAGATCTAAAATAACGTTTTTGATTCTTTAAATATTGTTCACCTTCATGTAAATTAATAGGCATTTATTTCAATTAGGTAATTCATTATTTGTTATAATACCAAACATTCATGATTGTTTATAAATATTGAATGCAATGTGAATATTGTCAGTTTTCAAGAATATGTTCAGATATTCTTGAAAACTACTACCTTCTTACGTAAAGAGTAAACTAGCCAATTCGCTATCATAAAAAGGTAATTTTGCAAAATATAGGCATTGTAGCCTGAAGACAACGATTTTTCTACTTTATAGAATTCGTTAAATATTTATCTACCATTTATCTACGTTACAAGTATTATGTATGCTTTTAAAATATTCATTCACAATTTCCGTCCAAAAGTTTTTTTTTTTCATAAATATTCCATCAATCTACAACATCAATATAATATCATTCCGTAAGATACATCTCAATCTACTCTAGTTTGTGGCAAAAACTACCGTATAGTTACAGTCACACAATTATTGTCGTGATTTCCAAGTTTCTAGCTCTATATTATAATCCTAGGGAGAACCTACGGACCTCAGTTCGTTAGGTTTTAAAGTAGGTGTATTGGAAAAAGTCATTAGGGTGTTCTCAATCGTACAAATCGTTAGTTGAACTAACTGGATGGTCCTTCGAAACGTAGGTTTTACTGAAGTCGAGACACTGATAAATATGACACTGATAATATTAAATGTCTAGGTACAGTAGTTTTAACACACATATATCCAATTAAATATATGTATGTATGGTATTAAACTATTAGAACAAAAACACAATTATAGAAAAGTTTTAACTTAATATTTAAACATAAAAATAATCATAAAAGTCATAATCGTTTTAAAATTTGTATGAACTGGGTATTCTTTCGATTCGCTAAGTAACTTAAAGTAACTGTTGCTTTCGAAGAAATTTTTATACCAATTTTGATCGTAGGCCTATCGTAGGTAAGCCGGCATTACCCGTAGTCGATTTAATAAGATTCTGAACTTTAACTTTAGTCGAGGCGACCTTAGTTTATATCAATAGGTAAAGATCCACCAGAAAAAGTATGCACTTCAGCAACTATCGTCATCTCTTGGAATACGACCGAGCAATAACATTGTGAAACATGAAGATTACCAAGGAACACAACTTTTCTGGTGTAACTGTATGGAGGTTCAAACAAATTGTATCATTACCCGTTAAAAACTTCAAATTCGACTTAATTTGTCAACTGCCTAAGTATCAACATATTTTTGTCGCTGACTGTACACACCAGTCTCATACACAAGCGAGTGCCTCGATACAAATCGAAGTCAACGCTTCGAAATTACTCCAATGTATCTTTGGTTTCGACCGTTTTATTCACAGCAAAGTAACTTATTCTTTATAATTTCAAGTTATTTATTTTATTTGGTGTAAGTAATTATTTATCATCGCTTGTGGTAGGTAGGTATACCAAATCAATCGTAAATTACAAAGCTTTGACGTCACAAGTTAATTAGATCGCTTGCCTACAGCTTGAAGTTCTCTAACGTACACTCATATAATTATAACACAAGATTGTTGAGCGAGAAGTAATCTTAATAATATATGATCTACAACTTGCTGAACGTTGGTAGGTACTTTTGACGTCACGAGCTCACGTTCACAGGAGCTCTTCACATCTTTGGATTATACAAGGTCAAATTTAATTACCTAGCGAGATTCTAGAAATACATAAACAGCGGTCGTTGACCCCAAACAACTTAAAATCTTTTTGTTTTAACATGTTTTAACGTTAATGTTATCTACTAAATTTAGACGCACCCTGCGTCCAAATTTAGCAACATTTTATGTCTTTTTATTTAACATGTCTGCGTCATATGAAATTGCTAATTTCTCCACTGAAATCTGTTAAATAACCATGTTTTACAGCATGTTATGTTACATAGTGTGGAGTCACCCTTAGATATCGATACCAGTCACGTCTGCAGAGTTTTACTAGGTAATTAAAGCTGACTCTGTTTAGGTATTTTTAACTCGAACAGAACAAATAGCGTCATTCGCTTATTCTTTGTAGTTGTTCTGTGCAGCCTGCCGCCGCAGGTCTGACCGTATGGCGGCGGTGATGGCCGCGCCGAAGGCCAGCAGCGCGCAGAGGGTGAGGTTCGCCCAGCGGTCGCCCACGCTGCCCAGCATCCATTCGTAGAGGAGCGTTGTTACGATGCCGAAGATCTGGAATGAAGATTGGGTTGGATTAATAAAAGGGTTAAAGATAAATAGACGTATCCTCTAGTTAGATGAACGACGTTAAAAAAGAACAGGAAGAAAGCGGAGGGCATGGTGTTTAGGTGCAGTTTGGGAGAACCCCATTGATCAAAGATATTTTGCTAAATAGGTACTTTCCTACCTAATTAAATACAGTATCCTTCATTATTTGACCCCTCTGACAATAAAAATAGGAGTGAAAGCGGAGTCAGGTATGAACATAAAAAAAGGGAAGGCGACTAGGCTAAATTAAAATCATCTGAAAAAGTCAGCGTAAGTTAGGGGAATCTATTCTTACCTGAACCACAGCGTTCAGTATTCCAGATGTGGTGCCCTCTGGTTCTGGGTATGTCACTTCTGAAGCGAACTCGAAGCCCACCGGCAGGTATCCTGTCATGAAGAACCTGCAAATGTCAGGAATAGGTAATAGTTAAATATTACGTCATCCAGTATAGGTACTAATCGACATTATCGGTAGTTTTCTATTACAAAATTTCACGCAAAACGCGGCGATGACCTCACGAGATGTCGTACGACCGCCACCATCAGGAATAAAACTTCTCGGACGACCGGTCGTACGACAAGTCGTGGATGTAGCCGGGTAATGCGCGACAGCTCTTGTTGCTAGTACTTTCTTGGACTAGCCAAACATTGTGGTCTAATAGACAAGACCTCCTCTTCTCTTCTTCATTGTGTGGTTAGTACCTAACCTGGAGTCGGAGTTTTATGCCTGTCATGGGCCTCTGACTTGGCTTTACATGCATTCGAGCAATATCTCTCAGGCATGCTGGTTTCCTCACGATGTTTTCCTTCATCGAAGCAAGTGATAATAATTATACAATACGCACATGAATTCGAAAATATAGAGGTGCGTGTCTTGGGTTCGAACTTGAGACCTATGACTTGGCGGGCCGACGGCCACTAGGCTATCAATGATTAAAAACCTGTTTTAACCCTTAATCTGGCAAGGGGAAAAATTATTGAAATATTGATTTCTGTATATATTTTTTGTATCGGTAGATGTTCCTAAATCCAGGAAAAATAATTAAAAAAATCTAGTATATCTAGATTTTTAGAAATTGCGTGTCCAGTATACTGGACATTGCCAAGTTCGCCAGAAAGTAAAGGAAAAAGTCGATGTACAGTATAATGGACATTGCCGAATTAAGGGTTGAGTTTTTTTATTTTTATGAGATCTTTTTTAATGCAAATATGGAGTTTAATGTATAATGCGTGATGAGTCTTGGCTTACAAAGCCAGCCTAGATTCAGCCAGAAGCACAAAAACGTCCTGGGGCCTCAACTTCACAGAGCGATCTCTTTGTCCCGACGATTTTTTCTTGTTGGGAATGTTGGAAGGCAAGAGGCTGGTCAAGAGCTCGCGTTCCAGGATGACGTGGACCTGTCATGTAGATGTTCTGTTGATCTCTGACGCATCCATGGACGAAATTTGAGAGAAGTGGGGGGAGGATCGGATACAGGTCTAACACTATCTCAGAACCTCTCTTAGCAAGTTCATCAGCGGCGTAACTAGGGATTCACTGGAGGGTGATCCGGTTTGATACCAAGATACAGTCGAGGAAAAGGTTTTAGGATTAGCTTGTTGTAAATTTCTTTGGTATCTAGAGCTTTGGGCATGGTTATGCTCTCAGATAGGATTTGAATGCTTTGCTTTTTTTTTTTTTTTTTTCCTAGTGCCGCATTCTTAATGGCCTAACGGCTGTTGCAGTTACTGTCAGGGCGACGCTTTTGCATTGGAAGAACAAAATCTGTATGCCTAAAGGTAGACCGTGTTTCAAAGATACTGTTGAGGTCAAGAGAGTGTACGTCAGCCCTTAAATTGCGTTTGTGTTTGAACCGTCTGAGTAGGTACGTTCTCCGTTGACTCTTGACTGATTCCTTTCATAGTCCTTTGTTTTTATGTGGTAGTTTTGATTTTAAATAAATTGTTTCGGTATCCGATCACACCAAGCAGCAATGGGTGGTTGAAACTCTATCGGCTGGTTCAGGATGCTGGCATAGTTTTGGCCCCATAGGTCTAGATGCATAAAGCCTGATAGCAGCTAACGCTGCTTTCTGCTGTGTGTGAGTGAAAAGTGTTACTCAAAGTGCTATATCCATTGCTGCAGTTGGCGTGGTAGTTATGTAGCCATTAATTCCAAAGTAAAGCGGTTTTTTGGAATCTATGAAGTTGATAACAATGGTTACAAGTTCCACCACTCGTCCACTCGAGCTCATTTATGATTAATTTTGAGGCGTGTAAAGTTTTTTTGGAAAACCTGTCAATAATATTATTGTTAGGTATCAAGAAATGAATAGAAACATACATAATGCGGACATTTTTTCATAATATCATATCAATTATTGTTCTCTATGTCGTTGGCAATGTCCAGTATACTGGACATCGCTAAACCATGCTAAGTTATTACGAACCTGGCAATGGGAAGTATACTGGACACGCTACTTTTACATAGAATAACGTAAAATCTATGAGTTGTATAATGATTGTAGTCTATGTGTACGTAATTGTATATATTCTAGAATATATAGTGAAAAAAAAATTTTCTATTTTAGAACAAAAAAACCAGATAAATCGAGACTTACCGAGCGCGGTTACGGCGCCCTCATCCTTCCTGACATTGCGGCAACGACTGACTGGCCGAGAGCACGTGCTCATTGACAGTTATTTTTTATTTATATCTTTAAGGATAAAACTAAACTATTCGATATAAAAAAACTCTTACATTGTTAAAAAAAAACGCTACAGATTTTTTCAAAGTCGATGTCCAGTATACTTCCCAATGTCGAATTAAGGGTTAAATCAGAAAAAAACTAAAAACAAACGGAACTTACCCAAGTAAAATGCTACTCAAGTATACAACGGCAATGTATCCACAGTCCAGGGTGAAGGTAAAGATCAGCATGCCCACTACCGATGCGGCATAGACAGAAAGGGTGGTCTCCTTGAAGCGGTGTGTCTTGTCGAGGATGAGGCCACAGATCACGGAACCCGCCATACCTGCTACCACGATCACCAGCCCAATGCGGCCCGCGTCAATGTTAGCACCCTGAAACGAAAGAGACAGTAATAATGAATAAACAGAGATGCAAGAATGATTGAGGTACTCAGCTCCTTTAATAAAATTTATTGCAGCAGAGAAAGGCCTACCTACCAACTCAAAGCTACAACATGTCAATTTATATTTGAGAAACTTCGATCAAATATGGCCAATGGAAATCTCGTAAAAGAATTGGAAAGTTGGAGCGAGATCACAGTTCCTATCTTAAAGAATACTGGGTACCTATCTTCTGAACTGGAATCTGAATCATGCGTTTGACGGCGATTTTTCGACTGTGAATTAAATTGGCTAATGATAAATGACATGAATGACAAATGATGAATTAGTAGTCTTGAAATGTCATTATAATGTTTACAGTTGAAGAGCAAACTAAACCTTATGACGTGTGGGTGCTCGAGTTATTTGTCCAAAATCACAACGTGTTTTAGTTTCCAATTTTTGGAAATCAAATTGCAGGACACTTAAGTGGGTATTTGTCTCCAATAAGTTACATCTCATACCGGATAGTAAGTGAGTATGACTTGGTTGAGCAGAGTGGAGATAGCGTAGAAGGTGCCGACGTTGATGCCGTAGGAGATGAGCAGCAGCACATAGTTGCGGTTGGTCATCAACTTCTTCAGGGACAGCAGGAAGTTGGAGTCCAGGCTGTTGCCCAGGTCGGCGGCTGCTGACGGCGGCGTGGGGGGAGCGGCTTTGAAGACTGGAAAAAAGTAAACTGTTAGTTGCTCCACCACTATGCGATCTAGTGTTAATAATGAGGTGTTTGAATTGTGTACCCGTTGTGTGATTGTCCCTAATCTATTATTGATTGAAGATGGTCGTAACTAATCATGATACGAGGTTTGTAACAGATCGATCAGTTGTTACACGTCACTGCTACCGTTGTGTAGGCAGGAGAAACCCAAGAGGCCATGCGGCTATTAAGAAACTCTAGCACTCAGGTTTTTCTTAATTACACTTCTTAATGATGAATAATTAGATAAGTGTTTTCCCCATATTTTATTTTTACTGCAAAATGCTCTTGACCAAGATCACGCCTGATGAAAAGCGATGAATGAGGTCTATGATGGTACGAGCGTGCCCAGAAGATGCCTGTTCACAACGGCCACTTACTAAGGTGGTAAAAACCAAAATAACTAGAACCTGAAGAGACAGAGTGCAAGAGAGTATTTAGGCAAGAGCAGTGAAACGCAAGATAATGGTAAAACTTTGACCTTGAGCAGACCAAGCCTAGTACGGAGTTGCAATAGAAAGTAAAGCCAGCTCATACTGGCTTCGTTACTAGTGACATGCGGCCTCCTCTTTACGCAATAGAGATGGCATCAAAAAGAGCCGCGAAGTTTTTAATTAAAAGTTTCAGAAGACATGATAGCGTTGCTGATTAAGGAACTAGGTGTCAAGCAGTTCGTAACACAAAGTGTAAGTCATCTACCGTGTACGGAGTTGACACGGGAAATTGGTTTAGTTAGGTAGTTGTTCATACGCTGCAGTAGGTAACTCATAGTCGTTGCAAACTGTCCTCATTTATGACTTGAAAGTTTAGAACCAACTTTAAATGCGAGCTACGGGTTTAAGAACTTTGTTGTAGACGTACTTTGATTTTGTTAAACGATATTAAGTTTAAGCGTCCTACCCAGTGTACCCAGTTTAGCTCAGCAGCCAGATTGAATGTGGAAAGCAAAGGACAGGTTGGTGTGGAGCAGTTTGGAAGAGGCCTATGTCCAGCAGTGGACTGCAATAGACTGAAGTTCAAATAAGATTTAATCCCATAAGATAAACGGAAATACAGGTTTTGGTTTCATTATAGAATTATTAGAGAAGCCTCTATCTTCAATAATCTGATTTATCACAGCCGGTCCCGGACATCCCTAAGGAACTATCCATAAATTAAATCTAATTGAGATACATAGTGTAGAGAACACCTGTGGATGAACAATACCTTATTGCTTGAATTCGTTTGATTAATGTAATTTGTCCAATAGATTCAGGTATTACTATTCTTTCTGAATTTCAATTCATTTGGAAAAGTAGGTCGTAATTTTACTACGTCCTTTTATTTCCACATTTTTTTTCTAAAATTTTAGCATTAAGCCCTAGCCAAACCGCCAGCTACCGAGCGAGAGAGCCAGGCGAGGCATCCTTTCACCTCTTTTCATATTTTGCATTGCAAAAGAGCCGAAACGAAGTATGAAAACAGGCTCGCCCGCCTCGCTCGCTAGCTGGCGGCAGGCCACACGCTTTAATGTTTGTCTGATATTAGGATAAAGTGGTCTCAGACAGTTGAATCATCATTACTCTGTGGTAATGTGGTCATTACTATTCTATTCTATGCCAATTTCCAACGCCAAGGAGGTTGCTGATACGTTGCCGAACAGACAAGCATACAGCTGTAATTACAAGGATCGTGTGGCTCGTGACCAAAAACCGAACTAACCGTCATCTTGTTTTTTGTGGCAACATTTTACAAAATGACTTCACACATCTATGACAAAACACCACTGTCAATATCATTCAAGCGCAAAAATTTACCGATCCATTTAGTTTTTTTTATTTTATATTAATGCCCGTTCTATTACAACTAATAAATCAATACTTACACAGCAGAATGAAGACGAACAGCACACTAGTGAAGCCAGCGATGAGGTAGAACATGAGGTGCAGGTCGCTTGCTATCTCTGGGATGGTGCCCGAAGCACGGACCAGCAACGGGGGAAGCACGAAGCCCACCGCCACGCCCAACTGTGGGACAAGGAAAGTGGATGTTAGAGGTTAGAACATTAAAAGAGAAGAGCCCATAACCATAGAGTTAATAAAAAATCTCCGCAAGACACGAATCCAGGACCTCATGATCAGCACCACCATATACCGCTACATAAATGAAACAGTTAGTCACTTCAAAATAACGATGTATCGTTTTTGGATACGTGGATAGGATTGGTGTACCTAATGCCAACATTACGTCGTGTTCAATGATATAAAGTTTATTACATTATCAAAATACAATATAATTGATTTATGGACCGCGCGAAGGTATCAATTTAAATGGAATATTCTGAAGGTTGATCACGTATTGGTTCAATTATATCGTAATACCTACGTGGATTATGGTTATTTTAAAGCAAATAACCTGTGGGATATTGTTAGGACTTTGTGGACCGTTAATGTGCCTTTGATGGGGCAAGGCGGAGGACTCATTAAAGCGGTCGGTCGAGTTTAAGTGAACGCGATCAGCACATCAAATAAACCGTGTTCAGGAGTTGTAAGTGTCATAATTGCTATGGGATATTGACACTCACAGCTCTTGTATGAAGTTTGGATGTGCACAGCACAACAAATTAAATAGGATCATAGAATCTTTTAGTGGAAAATGCGAAAATGAAGGTATTACGAATGTAAGTTTCCATATCTGAACTAATTTAATGATAGGTATTCAGTGAAGCTGAACAGTTTCCCGACTAAGCCTCTTACCATGTGGCTTTTATTGCAAGCCTGTATAATTTAGTTACGAAGGTATACCCTATTTCGTACGAAAATAAATGATGTGTCTATTTTGAGAGGTTAGATCCTGAAGATCTATGTATTTCTGCTAAGAGTATAATCAAAGCGAAATATTTTTGAGTGAATATTTGTGATTGCTTAATAAGAAGTACCTAATAAGTACAAACCCTAAAATTAAATAATATCAGATATACTTGCTTGTGTTATTTATTTTATTTCAGGTGCCTTGTGTTTCTACAATAACTTCGTAGCTGTGTAGCCTACGTAACCTACGCCGCGTTGTAGCAGCTACACAGCATAGTCGTGGCTACGCAGCGTAGCCATTTTTACCCGACTATGGCGAAGCCAAAAGGCGAAAACAAAATTTCAATACCTACTCGACCCAAATGTATGGGACAGCTGATATTTTTTTCCCATTTACGATATTGGACCCAACGAGAAAGTTGTTCAGGTTGGTGGTCTGCAGCATATCCTTTCATATGACTATACCCTTTGTGTTACACCCTGTATCCGTGATTAGACCTTTCGTACTGTATGGGTCAGAATGCTGGGCTGTGAAGGAGATGGATGAAAAACGATTACATCAAGCGTAGTATGACAACCGTAGAAACGGGTTTTATCGACGGAAGAATCGATAAAATGACCGATCTACAAAAGAAATAAACTTATACTGTCACTTACGGGATATCTTCCGTCATTTTTCATTAATTTGGGCTGCCGATATTTCGACGTTGTTGCAAACGCCATGATCGCGGGTTGACAATCACGGAAGATATCCCGTAAGTAACAGTACAAGTTTAGTTGTAAGCCGTGTAAGCTTAAGAAATCTGTCATTTTGTCGATTCTTCCGTCGACAACACCCGTTACTACGGTGGTCATGCTACGCGTGCATGTAGCGGAGATGAGAATGTTGAGATGGATGTGTGGAGTGACAAGAATGGATAAAGTAAGGAATGAATATATTAGAGGAAGTTTGAAAGTGGCGCCTGTTACAGTAACACTGAAAGGAAGTCGTTTGTCTTGGTATGGACATGTAATGTGAGGAGGGATGAAACGCATGTGACTAAATGTTGATGGATGGAGAGGGAGAGGAAGGCCAAAGAAAAGATGGATGGATCGTGTGAAGACTGATATGAAAGAGAAAGGAGTTAATGATGCCGTGAAGTCTGACAGGGGAGAATGGAAGAAGAAAACATGTTGCGCCGACCCCAAATAGGGTGAAGCAACGGGAGGAAGAAGATGATATGATTCTATTATAATCATGTTTAATTTTTATGAAGGCTCAATCCTACCGGCTGAAAAACAAGCGGACGCGGACGTCACAAATTGCATTCAAACAAAAGAATCACGATAATCTCGGAATCATGTACTAATCTGTGTCACGAAGAATCTTTACTTGGACTTTCCATAGTTTGCTAAGCAATAAACTATTTAATGGGAATTACATAAACAGCTCGTAATTTTAGCAAGGTTTCGTTTATACTTTTACGACTGGATGCAAATAGTCGGTGCATTCACGAAAATCTGTAAATCCTTTCTGGGAAGTATAAAAAGATTAGACAAATGCGTATGAACAACTTGTTGTTGTACCTACCACACGTGCCTACCAAATAGCGACACTTTTGTCGGCTTTTTTCTTTGCTGTTCGACCACTCATTAGGGCTCGACTAATTGGGTTTCAAAGCTTATGGTGCCTGTTTTGAGTCTGCCTTTGTTTTAGGGGTAATCATTAAGATTGGGCTATTTCTTTTGTTAGTAAAAAAATTCACTAATTATTTTATGCGTCATGTTTTGCGTAAATATTGTTTCTTTTTCTTTTTTTTTAATATGGTGTCGTACCGTGAAGATAAACACGAACATTTTCGTTTGTGTTTATCTCACGCCTTTTTCCCATGGGGGTAGGAAGAAACTGCAGAACGCCACCTGCTCCTTACATACTCCTTTTGCCTCATCCACGTTCATACATCTGGTCATACACGCACGCGCACGCCGGTTGCGAGTACCTACTACACACCTGACCTTTCTTTAGAACCTCACCAATAAGGTCAGTGTATGTCCTGATTAAATACAAATGATATATCAATAATATACAGGTTAATAACATTTCGGATCAATAAAATCCATTTTTTTTTAAAAGACATTTTTTTCCTTCAAAACCTTGAATAACAATCATGTCAGAGAATTTTAATATTGTCAGCCGTTGTAGATCGTTTATCATTCCATACAGTATAATACTTGGACAACGGATATTTTATGTGATTTATAAGTCTTTTGTTACAGCTTGTGTCCGAAAATTATAATTCTTCACTCGTGTGCCGATTACATTACGTAGATGTTGACTGACTTTAAAATACCGGTTTAGTGCGAGTCGGATTCGCACATGAAACACCATCGTAGTAGGGGAGCCCCCTTTATTTTTATTTATTTGTTGCTAAAGCGGCAACAGAAATACACATTCTATGAAAATTCCTATTACGGATTATGAGATACAGCCCGCTGACAGAAAGACGGGACGGCTGGACAGCGGAGGCTTAGTTATAGGGTCCCGGTCCCGTTGGTTACCCTTCGGGTACGGAGCTATAAGAATGATGCTGCATATACACGTAGATATTTCTACTGAGAATGGCTGAGGTATCCTACAAATTTTTAGTACCTATCTGAAGCAAGAATTGTTGTGGACAGTAAAAAGACCGATTAACTTTCCGCGACTAGACAGACTGATTAATTAATCTTTTCGGATATGATCATCAAGAACCCCAAGTTAAAAGTTATTTACATAATCGAATTTCTAACTTCATGCTCCGGAAAATCACGGTCGGAAAACTCTATAAAGGATCGAAACATTCTTCTTCTTACTATTAATACTAACGGGATATTTACCATGCTTACTTTTTCATGGTGCTTGCAACAGCGCCGAAATATCGGGAACTCATAAAAAACAGTGATGAGAATGACAATGATAGTTTAAAATCTTATATTCTTCTTCTTTTTTTCATTCTTATCAAAATGGGTAGATATAGTGTGTCCGTCAATGTGGGTAACAGCTGGTGCGTAGTACTCGCAACCGGCCTGCGTGTATGACACGATGTATGGACATGGACGAGCCGCAAGGAGTATGCAAGGATCGTAGCAGGTTGCGATCAGTACTTTCTGCCTACCCCCACGGGAGAAGGGCGTGAGTTTGTGTGTGTATGTTGCAAATCTTTGCTTTCGAAGAAATGTAACAACATAGATAACAGTGGACAATGCACCTTGCTCAACGCTTTGAATCCGGAGAATCAACTGGCGTTTCCAACACCATAACCTGAATTAGGTAAATCCATAAACATTTAACACCCATGCTCCTATAAAGCGAGTTCCCCTTTCCCGGTGTCACGTCCGATAAAATGTAGCATTCAATAAAGCGCCAGTTTATCCGCCATCCACCATCACGTTGTCCGACAGTCCGACATTACTAACAACTGTGGGACCATTACTTTTTTTATTGCCACCGAAATATGCGCCGCTGTTGTTCATTTTTTTCACCAGTTATATATTTATATACGATGTAGCAAGTACTCTGTGTGACGTATTTGCCAATGTAGGTCGTCGTGTTTTAGTAGGGTTTTAATGCGACTTACTAATATCAAAGCCTCTCTCTTCCTGTTTCGGGGTTCTAGAATTGTGGTGCTTAAGCAAAAAGAGGCTGTACCTGTACCTATCATCAGTACCTATTTAATTTAGAGTTTATATTGATGACCTTTGAAATTCTCAGATCGCGTAACAAAATGTAACTAATTAATTGCTACCCAACAGGCTTGCAAAACTTGACTAAAGCTTGCTGCGAAATCAAAATCAAAGCATTTATTTCGAGTAGGCCAGTTACAGTAACTAATTCTGAATGGTCAAATCCAGCTACCATCACAGTCGCAAGGTATAATAATTGTGAAAGTACTGCAGTTGCTCATTCCAAAGGGTTGATCTCGATGGAGAAGAATGGGCAAGATACTCCACGGACACTCTTTGCAAGTTACAATCTTCGCAGTGTTCATCCTATTGACTCTGAAGGAGGTAAGCCAAACAATTCTAAGCTTGTACAAAATACCTTTCAAAAAGGCTCAGTCCCTACTGACGAAGATCTGACAATCTAAGCACATTGACAAGTTGAACAAGGCCCGTTTGCGTTATTATTCACAACACGGGTTCTGGCCCAACGTACAATAATTGCTTGAGCAAATTGAAGAGCTAACCCTTTGAATGTTTGGAATAACTTCGAACCCAAATATTCCTAGCGAAATAGAATCAGCTCGATTTAAAACTGTGCCTCAAACTCTTTTAAATATTATTCGAAGGAAATTCAGTTACGCTAAACCTTTTACTGAAGCGAGTTTGAAAGAGGAAAATCGTGCAGAATTAAATATTTCTAAAGAACATTTATGTATCTTTGAATTTCGTATGCAGAGGGGATTGCAGACGGTTTTAAATAACCGCCACGACAATAGGCACTCCGCGGTCTGTATATTTTTAGACACCAAATATAGCGAATTTTATGAATGGACTCGAAATATATTGCATTGATTTCAGCTTTCCTGGTATCGGACCTGCCCAGGACGTAAAGGTATTATGTCTGAAGAGGTGAGCAGCCATAAATTGAGCTCTTCGAATATAAACCTGCAGTGATTCTGGTGGTACCAATCTGGAAAAGGCTCACCGATTCAACACTACTCAAATTGCACCACGAAGGACCTCAACGAAGCCGCCGACAACGCAATAGGAGACCTAATACTTAGCTAACAAACAAACAAAAACATGCATAACAAACTTGTTCCAGAAGACGGCAGAAAGTCTAAAAACAACCTGGAAGTATCCTATATCCAATCCACCACCAACTTCAATAGAATCATATCAAAAACACTGCATGTTACATTAGACATCAGCTTACATAACAGCAGTGATCCGCACCTACAATTGTACAGTTACATTCAATTTGATCAATGATACAAATCGTGCAGTGGGCACTTGTACAGTGAGCCCCCTCGCGAACAAATTGGATGATCGCTTCCAGCGCAATCACGACCGTGGGTCATTACATCATCACGTGGTGTTTGTATAAGTGTTAGAAGGTTATCGGAGATATATACAACAAGTTGTATGGATTCATCAAACACCTGAAGTGTCGGTAGTGCCACGCATGAATTGTGAGATTAAAGGGTTGAATACGTTACATACATACATGCAGTGTCACACAGACACGTCATAAGGTCGACGCGCACGTTTAACTGTGCGTGAACTGGCGAAACATTCACACAAAATGTCTTCTGATGAGAGAAGAGAGATAAATAGAGATATCAACCTGTTTAATTGTGAATGTCTCACCAGTGGGAACGCACACTGCATGGAATCGGGGTCACCTCCTCATCGGTTCGTCAACAAGCTCAGCATCTCCGGGCTGTCACTCCACTTAAGACTGGGTGGCTGGTGAAGGAGATTCAGAGAGCAGATTAAAATTCCTAAAAGGCTAGAGTTGAGGCGATGATGGTTCCGTATTATTTAAGTGTGCATTGACTTTGATTGACCCTCACGTTTGTGGTAAACCGAAGTTTCCTGTTCTCCTACTGGTCATTAATATCGTCGGAAAGGTACCTACGTCATTCTAATTACCCGATGACGTTCAAACGACTGAATGATGGCATCATCTTCCTGCCCTTGCCCCATGTTAGGTACTCGTAGGTACCTACTTTGGGGTTCGATTCTTGCCTGTGATCCGTCACGTTTTTATTCATTCCTTTTCTTTTCCTAATATTCTTCACACCATCCTTCATCTTTTTTTTCAACTTCTTCTCCCTCTCCATCCATCAACATTTCTATGAATCAAATTTAAACACCACAACAATTTATCTGCAACATAGAACAGCTAAATCACGAAAAAAGCAATCGCCAACATACATAAAAGTCCAATAAAAGCCCAATACCCAATGGAATAATCTTCCTCACAGACATTGCTTACAGATCAACGCATAAAACATTGATACGGATTTGAGTTGCTTAAAGATAGCGGCAATTGGTTTTATTGCAATAATGGGACCCCGATCAAGATCTTTCTGATTGCCACTCTAAATCGCGTCAAGTATCACTCCATACATACAGTTACATAGTACAGTTTCTACGACTGCGAAAGGGGTAGGAAGATTTGATTAATACAGGTTTAATGTGTGGCCGCTATTTTGAAAACAACATAAAATGGCGTTATTAGGCCGGCCAAATAATTCTAACCACTTTTGATTGCATCACTAATACGGCTAATGTACCTCTATCTAGGCCATCCATATTTATTATTTTTGGTTTTCATGTTCTGGCGTTGGGTTGCAGTCATCAACTCTGCATCCTAGGATACTGCTGGGTAAACAATAAGGGGGAATGCCACCAAGGAAACTAAACACGCTCAGTATACTTAACGAAATGACAAACTGCAATATTCGTACTGACCGAGCTACTGAACGTGGCTTAGACGATTTGATGGCGAAATTCGTCTAAATTGACACAACTTAAAATCTGTAACAAAAAAAAAAAAGTTGAACGCAAAATTTAAAATTGTGTAGGTATGTTTAATTTTGTTATTCTTTGATTCTTTTAATGTTATTATTTTATTTTATAATTCATTTAATTTAATTTGGTTATGTGATTGTAGTGTGTATGTGTAATTTTATTTTTTATTGATTATATTAATGTACATGTGTTTAATGTGATTTTATTTTTTCTATGGACTATGTCTGAAATAAATGATTAATTATAAAATTACTTTTGCTCCTTAATACCTACCATGCTTAACAGCGAAGCATGAACACGCTTGCTCAAAGCAGATAGGCGGATTGGCCCCTGCATTTATCTCGAGGAAAACATAACAAAAAAGGACCAATTACTTGGCATGCAGGTCGAGGCTCGAAGGAGGAAAGTATTCGCCAGTAAGCCAATGACGTCAGGTTGTCAACCTCGTACCTACCGCTAACAAGACGGCCAATTTTTTCCGAAACAGCGTGAAGATTATTCAATTAATGTCGATTGTAAATGTCGAATGTTTTTTATTCAGATGGAATCGTAAACATGATTATTGTATGGTAACTTTTCCTATAAGCAGGTACTATTTTCTGATTTTCTGGTGCAGTACACAGCTGCAACTGCGTAGCTGTATTTTAATGGACGCGGTGTAACGGACTTTCTGACACAAAAATTAAAGATGGAGTCAGTACCTACATGATTCTAACCACTGCGGGGATGAATTTTTCACATCAAAACCGCTATTTCATACATGTTGGACTGTAATATGGAACACCAGTTTTTAAAAACCGATGTAATATTTCAACTTCGTAGTCTAGAATCACGTGCTGAATCTTAATAAGTAGGTAATTGTTAATCATATTTGATGCGACGCAAGATTACGAGTATAACCAGCTATTTTGCATATACCTACTATTTTACTAGAACTACAGTTGCTTATAAATATTAATAGTTGCCGACTATCCAAACGGGTCCTACTGCCCCTGTGCGGGGAAATACATAATATTATGTTTCTATTTATAAATCTAAAACATCACGTGATCAACACTTTTCTCGAGGCACGTGTCACTATGAGTGATTGTTTTCAAGATAACACAAAAGAAGAAAGTAATATATTTAAGCCCCCAAGGAGGGTGTTTCTTTATGTAATTTCGCTACGAGTGGTCTAACTAAAAAATAAAAATGGCGTGAAAGCTACTACGGTTGTGATTCTAAGGGCACTTATCAAATTCAATTCAAATATGGTCGAAGGTATACAAGATTTTCCCATAAAGGAAATTCTAGGCTTTTATCACCAGGATTTCAAGTAAAAAGTAACAGCTTCAAAATATTAAAAAACTCTTTAACATTCCAAACGTAAAAGTTTTACGTTTACGTCTCCACTTTATAACCCAATATAAATTACGCAGGCCATTTCTTTGATGCCCAATAAAGTTTAAGTAAGGTCCTCTCAGCTTCTAAAATATTTTGTTCTCTCTTATCAAACACCAGTCAGACGTAGAAGATGGGACTTGGCCATCAGCTTTCTTCAAAGAAACTCTTATTGCCTTGAGTTAAAGTTTATAATTGACTGACTTCCTTGTGGAGGTCTATTAGGGCTTTAGACCTTGCGTTGTATTATTTCTATTGACATTTCCTTCTTCTTTATTAGGATTCATGTGTTTTGTGCTTATGATTCGGTTAAGAACGACCAGGAAACTCTGTCTCAGTTCCTTTAACCTAACTACGTCGTCCCAGATTTAAAGTATGATCCCAGCAACAACGTGAAATGCAATTGTATAATAGGGTTGATTCCAATTGAACATTGTTTGTTCTAACCTTTTTGAATATCCGTTCATATTTGGTTTCAAACAGAGAACATCGAGCACTGGCAGAGATATTAAAACACAAGCCTGATTTGAGTATGGCCGAATCTGCACCAAAATATTCGTATTGCATACTTCCGGTCAGAAGACCGGTTTTCAAAGTGTTGAATATCCAATATGCAGTTTTTATTACCGTTTCGATTAAATCCTCACAACGGAGAACTCGTTTTTCAAGGTTTGACCGCCTTTTTACGATTTTCCTTGTAGGCCGTTATCAAGTTTGTCTCATAAAAATCTTTCGCAAGTTATAATGAATTTATTCAGAGATTCGCAAAAACTTCTTCGTCTCCAAAATGATGTCGTTTTACTTTTAAGGCTTTGTTAGATTGAATATTAAACAAGGATTGAATATTCGGGATTGTGAAAATATAAATTGGCTTGAGATACGTAACATATTATTATTTTAATAGCATCGATGTTTTGGTTAAATAACTGTAAGCTTAAAATGTTTTTTTTAAATAAATAAGTAAATCCGAAGCAGGCCCAAGAAACGCTGGCGGGACGATTTGGACTAGTTCCTGACTGATTGACCAGAGAAGGCAAAACACCGGGAGAGTTGGAAAGGAATGGGGGAGGCCTTTGCCCAGAAATGGGACAGAATAGCCTAATAAAAGAAATCATCGCTCAATCATGATTGGCTGTTCTTCATGAACTATTATCGAGTTGCAGAATAGCTAGTTTTGAAAAAAATATGAAATCAAAGGTACGAACTCGCTCGATTTAACAATCAACGATAATGACAAACTAGAATTAGAATCCTTTGAAAATCGGCAGACCAAAGAAAAGATACGGTTTAAGGTATCCTAGGGAACAAAATATTCATAGACTGGAAGAATGATTATGGCTACGAAAGAACAAAAGCTAACCCTGAGATGACAGTTGATGCAGACGAATAGAAGGGAACGACAAAGATGACTGCACAGACTCCTAAAAATTTGAAGTGCTAGATGTACTTTGAAAATTGGCACGTGCCTTATAGTTAGTATATAAGTAGGTACTTTGAATATAAACAGGTAAGTGTTCAAACATCATAACACTTATGTAAAATGGTAACCGGCTCATGAAAATTTTAATTAGCCTCAGGTACTCACTCTTATAACTACAATAGTTATGAAATCGCGTTATTAAAATCTTGTAGGTACTTATGCCTGGTATGCATTTGTACTTTTCTTAAATATTGGTTGATCGATTTCAGCATTAGAAGTTCATGCATCACTTGGGACTCAAACATAACTGACCAAATATGAATACTGTGTACTACATTTAGATCTCTGCCTGTTCCTTCAAGAATTCTAGGCGTGATCTTTTGATGAAATTCATGTTTGCCGTCAGCTTTAACAGCTTATTCTTGAACTCTCTGATCTTAACCATTAGTTTACAGTTATACGTAGGTAAACACACTTTACGTTTATTTTTTCAAAAGAAAGGTTCAACCAAATCCAATTAATAGATCCTAGTTACCTTAAAAAGGTTTTATTAATTGAAGTAATTGAAGTTTGTTGAACTCTTTAGTCTCGTACTTACTTAAACCACTAAATGTCAGTTCCTCCACCACTTATGGATCAAAGACCTCTGAGGTGGAGTCGCTATTTGAGTCTCGTTAGGTTTAGTTTTCCATCGCTCCGCATTTGTCCGGCCTTACTTGGCTTTTTAGCTCCCCGTCCAAGCTAAGAGAGTATTCATTCAAATTTCGAAGTAGCAACCATCATAATCATCATCATTTTCATGCACTTGTCCCAATTTATTTGGTGCTGGCGCAGCATGTCTTCTTCTTCCATATTTTTTGTCGTCATCTCAGCAGTTACTCTAATCTGTATATATTTTTATACGATCACCAGAATACTTGCATCATCAAAACAAAGTTTTTTCGCACCCTTTATCTCAGAAGCATCCTCCATTTTACATTCCATTATCGGCTGATTAGCCGACGTGGAACCTCTCAACTGAAGTTAAGTATCCGGTTCTTAGTCAAAGAGATTTGTATTGGATACAGTTAAAAGGAAAACCGCTTATTGTGAAGGATATTACCTTGGTTTAGGTATCTTTTTATTGTGAATTGCAAGGATTAACGATAATTGCTTTCTTAACTGTGTCGGCTCAATTTTTCCTGCTAATGAATGGAGCTCACTGTTAAAGAAGCGGCTCTTAATAATGGAAGGGAAAGATAAAGGTACAATTTCGTCAGTTATGTTGCAAGTCTTTTTTTTAAAGCCTAGCCCCCCCGGTACCCCTGGCTTAGGCTTTAGGCTCGCCCGCCCTAGGGCGAGCTTAAAGCCAACAACCGGGCTCAGATCAAGACTCCGCACTACTACTGAGAAATTTCTTCTATCACTTTGCCCGACCAGTCTTACCAAGGGGTATCGTATTACCCAGTGCTAACTGGGCTGTGGAGATAGATAGGCAATCGCTCCATAAAATACTAGTATTCAGCTATGTCCAGTTAGACTGGAAGCCGATCCCAACATGTTGGGAAAAGACTAGACAGATGATGATGACGACGTTGCCCGACCTGGGAATCGAAGACGAAGAATTTATGCAGTAGTAGCGCTTGCGGCCACTACACCAACGAGGTAGTTATGCATAATATATATACATGAAGTAAGAAACTGAGTGGGTGACTGATTTACTGAATGATCCGCTTGGTCTAGAAGCATGATATTTTGCACAAACGTTCCTTAAATGACGTAAGTGTGCACTCAGAAGGAATTTTTGGAAATTCATCCCCAAAGAGCTTAAAACGAGGGTTGAACGTTTGTATGAAACTTGGCCAATATTACGAACGAAGCCGTCGCAAGAGCTAGTAAATTATTTAATAATAACATTTAAATCATAGTCATTACCAAACTCATCGTCAAATTTTGAGCTGACTCAATTTGAATAAATTGTCATCGACACGCTAAGAATAAGATAATCACAGTCGTGTTCATTCATCCTATTGACTTTGGGACGACAAAGAAGTCGCAGTAGGTAAACACCCAATATAATTATGACACAGCGGACGAAATGTGTAACTTGTTTCTTCAGAAAGGTTCCTGAAACATCCTTTGTTTAAATGCATTGTATATTTTCACCTTCACTTTGTTATCATACAACACTAATACTTGGAGAGAGATTACTGGCGTTTATATGCTCAAGTTCTTCAAATCTTAAGTGGAAACCTCTTCAGAAAAGGACTGTTTATTCCATACACTGTGTAGATAAGTATACACAGCTAAGGCCACAGCACACATGTAGGCAGCAGTAAACGCCACCCTAATAAGCGTTTTGAAATCAAAAGTCACTTAAGTATTCAAATTAGGTTGACAATCAGAATTTTTTGAACGGCAATCTACACAAATGAATAAAATTGAAGTGTCTGTTTATTTCAAAATAACAGCTTTTAACTGAATGCATGTGAAAGCTAGACCGATTTTGAGGGCAATTTTACTGGCTGATAGCCAATTTTATAGGAAGTAACTTAGACTACTTTTATTTTATAGCTAATGTGGACCACTGCTCGTTGGTTTTGTCCAACTCGTCACGCCATCTTCTACGAGGGCTGCCGCGACGATTCAAATAGGGAAGTAATATTTTATAATGATTTCAAGCGGACGAAGGTCGCGGGACCCAGCTAGTATTACATAAGACAGTCCCAAAAAGGCCCGACCTTCACTTTCTAGTATTTTAGCTGGGAAGAAGAAGTGGAAAACAAACTCCCTAGAATTTAATTTGTCAAATGACAAAACGTGGCTTCGCAATATGAAATGTACCCAACCAATGAACACGCTACATTGACGCCGCGTGGCATGTCGTGTAATAAGTCTGTTCCCGGCATAGCTATCCATAGATATCACACATCGAATATTTTATGAGCCAATAGCTTCGAGGATTTCCGATTGCTATGAAGTATTCGCATTCCGCTGGAATAGATATCATGGGATATCCATCCCAGCGAACATTTGCCTTCTCGAGTCCTGTCGAGAAAAGGTTTAGGATTATTTAACTATTGGAGCAAGCGAATAAGAAATGTGGAAAGGATCCCTTGTGTTATAGAGATAAATATTGTACCTTATAAATCGAGAAGATTTTACTTGATAATGGTCATGTGCTACTTAGTATTATAATAATAATAATAAAATAAAAAGCCTTTTATTTCCTTAAAAACATGCTACAATTATTTTTCAGTATATTATTATGTAACAATTTTCCTTAAAACTAGATAAATATAAATATAGCTAATGCGCAATGTTGCTCGTTTTTCTTTTTAATATAGTATTATGAAGTGTTTTTTTTTATTTTTTATTTATTTTTTCATTTAGCAACCTCATTGTTCAATTAGGAAACCCTCGCAGGTGAAGGCCTCTTCCAAGGATTTCCATCTCTCTCGGTCTTGGGCTATCTGTTTCCATTGTGGCCCAGCTATTTTCCTAATATCATCCTCCCATCGCGCATGGGGTCTACCTTTATGACGTTACAAAAGATTTAGAGACTTAGTATTATGACGTCACTAAAGATTTAGAGTTACCTACTTGAGAATGAATCATTATAAAACACGTAGGTAATTGGAAACTGGTAATTACATGACGTGTCAGTGTTCAGTTACATTATTATGACGACAGTTATCACACGGCACGGAAGTAGACAGAAATAAAATTAATGTGTATGTTTTTCAGTCTGCTTCGTTTTGTTGTTCTTCTTAGGTATTAATTATTTACTTATACATTAAAAAAAGGTTGCCATTAATTTCAGTCCCGAATCAGGCTCGAAATAAAAAAGTTTGGATAAACAAACTCTGATTTTAACTTAAAATTAAGGCGAGGTTACCCCGAGCGCCGTATGCATTAATCGCTTACCCCAGCCCCCGCACGGAGAGGCGATACGTAACAAATTACGCGGCGCGAAAATGCGCGCGCTTAGCGCACTGGTCATGAGTTCACGAACTCGGATAGGTAGTAAGTTGCGTTACAGAGTAGAGCGATGCAGTAAATCAACTTGAATTGATAAGTATAGTTACGTTCATTTTGTTTTTCGAGAAAATAGTGGTTATAGATAGATTAGGAACCTACGTATTGTATGAACGTGAACCTAATTACTAATAATTAAAATAAGCATACATAATTAAAATTATGTAGGTATACTTATTTATTTTTGTGAATTAGGTAAATTTAAAATCTCATAGACACTAAGATCATGAATACGGGTATGATTCAAAACTACACGCCACGCACCATTCGGTTTTCTATATTTTAATGCTTTACTTTTTTTTCGGTTTTGTTATCATGGGTGTCATTTTCGTGGTTTTTGGGGTCACTGATAACTAAAATTAGATCAAAATGAAAATCCAAGATGGCGCCGACGAAAATTTGCGAGTTTTTCTTCATAAGTGTCATTTCCGTGGTTTTTGGGGTCGCTGATAACTAAAATTAAGTCAAAATGAAAATCCAAGATGGCGTCGACGAAAATTTTCGGTTTTATCGTCATGGGTGTCATTTTCATGGTTTTCGAGGTCGCTGATACAAAAATGAAGTCAAAATGAACATCCAAGATGGCGCCGACGAAAATTTTCGGTTTTATCGTCATGGGTGTCATTTTCATGGTTTTCGAGGTCGCTGATACAAAAATGAAGTCAAAATGAACATCCAAGATGGCGCCGACGAAAATTTTCGGTTTTTTCAGCATGGGTGTCTTTTTCATGGTTTTCGAGGTCGCTGATAACGAAAATGAGGTCAAAATGAACATCCAAGATGGCGCCGACGAAAATTTTCGGTTTTATCGTCATGGGTGTCATTTTCATGGTTTTCGAGGTCGCTGATACAAAAATGAAGTCAAAATGAACATCCAAGATGGCGCCGACGAAAATTTTCGGTTTTTTCAGCATGGGTGTCTTTTTCATGGTTTTCGAGGTCGCTGATAACGAAACTGAGATCAAAATGAAAATCCAAGATGGCGCCGAAGAAAATTTTCGGTTTTATCGTCATGGGTGTCTTTTTCATGGTTTTCGAGGTCGCTGATAACGAAAATGAGGTCAAAATCAAAATCCAAGATGGCGCCAATGAAACTTTTTTATTTGTATTTTTTTAAGTTTTGTTTCTATGTTAATTTTGAACTTATTTTCGTTATCAGCGACCTCGAAAACCATGAAAATGACACCCATGACGATAAAACCGAAAATTTTCGTCGGCGCCATCTTGGATTTTCATTTTGACCTCATTTTCGATATCAGCGACCTCGGAAACCATGAAAATGACACCCATGACGATAAAATCGAAAATTTTCGTCGGCGCCATCTTGGATTTTCATTTTGACCTCAGTTTCGTTATCAGCGACCTCGGAAACCATGAAAATGACACCCATGACAATAAAACCGAAAATTTTCGTCGGCGCCATCTTGGATTTTCATTTTGACCTAATTTTAGTTATCAGCGACCCCAAACACCACGGAAATGACACTTATGAAGAAAAACTTGAAAATTTTCGTCGGCGCCATCTTGGATTTTCATTTTGACCTAATTTTAGTTATCAGTGACCCCAAAAACCACGAAAATGCCAACGAAACCGAAAAAAAAGTAAAGCATAAAATGCAGAGGAATTAAAAAAAAAAGTGATTTTATCTTAATTATGTAAATAAGTCAAGAAAATAAAAAAACTAGTTAGTACCAAATCCTATAATATTACTCATTCTATCTCGTTCTCCCCTACATACTTTCTTTTTCTACCCCTGTCGTAACTCGATAATCTTTGGCTTACCGGACAAATAAACCTAGGCTCGGTGTTTACTCAGTATTATTTTTACAAACTATTTTTGGCTCAGTTCGAAACAGAACTTAGCGGGGGTGGGGTGGCGGGTTCGAAAATTTGGCACACGTCCGACCTCCAACGCGTTCCGCTCGGGACTAAGCACGCGGTGCGAGCGCATGAAATGACGAAAACAGTTAATTTTGGAAATGGTGGTTTAGGTTTTTTTAATATTTCAAATTATGGTTACCGACGCACCTCACATTTTTTACGACCTTTTTTATGGTATAAGTTTTATTGTTCAACGTCTAATAACACTCAAATGAAATGATAATTGAGACCATAATTTAGCTTGTCTTTGCGATTTAATTGAATGCAGTAAAGTGCAAGTAATCGTGTATCGCATTACCGACGTATCTAGATCAAAGTGTGAACTAAGCAATATGTTTTTTTCAGAATTTAATTATGTGCTATCTACGAATAAAACACAATCAAAAACGTCGTTTATCAGGGTAACCTCGCCTTAACGGCTTTCATCCTTCGTGGATAAAAGAGCGAGAGTTCTAATAACACGTCATATTATTTCAGATTTATTTGTTTTAGGACAAGAGTTTTTATGTGCTTTATTCTAGTTAGGATTTCGAAGATAAACGACCCTTTTGGGTTTCCACGATTTTGTGCCGTAATAAATGTAGGTGCTTTATTCCAATTTTCATCACCAAAATACTTTTCGTTTTAAGCATTTAAAAATTAGTATCTCCTTCTACTTAGAGAGCCGGTGCGACGCCCAGTATTTAATAGAATAGGTAAACGTATTTTTCTTCAGTTTCTAATTCAGGTGGTACTTGGTAGGTACATGATTGTCTAGTAGCACTACTAAAGGTTTACAATCACGTAGGTATTCACATAATTCGTTATAACACGTCGAGCTTCAAGGAACTGAACCGTAAACAGCGGGCCTGAGCTCCTAATCAAAACAGAGTACCATCAACTTCTTACATACCTGATTCCCAAACACGCCAATACTGCAGGCAGATGACACCTGGTCAGCCCCGAACCACACAGCAGCCAGCCTGGGCGGCACGTTGAGGATGAAGACCTGTGAGATGGCCACCACGGTCTGTCCCATGAAACCCAGCCAGAACATGTCCTGGGGCACGGAGAACACCTTCAGCCATGCGCCCAAGCATGTCCCGAAGGAGCCGATGATCGTCGTCACGCGAAGATTCTGGAAAAAAGGGAGAGGGTTTAGATTGTTTGAATGTTAATGAGAACAAAATGGTTTTTTTAGAAGAAGGGAAGAAAAAATTTACTTTAAATAAGAATTCACATTCATACATATCCTACATAGATAAATACTGTTTAAAATATATTTTTATTTAATTTTACAAAATAGTTATAATTTAGTTGGTTACGGAGATGTTTTAAAACTATTGATATATAAACACACTCAATCAGAGTGTCTTAATTATTTAAACAATTAAAAATTTTTGCCCTACAGGGTTAGTATTGTACCTTAGCTTTAAGCAATTGAAGATCTTATCTTCAAATATCATGGAATGCAAATAAAGATATGAATATGAATAAAAAAATATTTAAGTTGGCAGTTAAGTTTACAAGTGACATACATAACCAGGAAGAGGAGAATAGGGAAAATAGGAGACGATAAAACTCAGCTGATGGGTACAAAAGGCGATTGTGTTATATACGACGAGGAAGGCCTTTGTCGCAGTGAATGTTTTCAGTATGATGAAATTAATTATATAGAATAAATTATTTCATCATATCTTATCTTCCAGGAAAATATTGTACATTTTCCCGTTGCCGCAGATGCTTCTTTTTCCATTACTGAATTGTTGTCGTCAATCTCAAAACTTAACTAAGATTTTTATGAATAGCAGATTTTATGATTAGAGACTAGATCAACCATTTAGTAACCGTATGATAAAAAGTGGTTATGATGGTTTATTTACACATCAAAATGTCATAGCGACTGTAACATTTGTGTATCAACAGTTCAATGATTACAAACTCACGCCCAGTTAAATAAGCGCAGAATGGATGACGCATCGCGTCAATTATGCACGTAACAGATTAGTTTCACACCACCTTTCGCGGATTTTAGGTGTATACCTACGGTAGGTGCTAAGAGAGATCATCGAACTAATAAGGCAATCATTATATTCGTTTTCATGATAATATCACAGAATGTCTACGTGATCGATGGAGGTAATTTTGAGCAATTTATAGTAACCAATATTTGGCATATTCTTTAATGTTGCAATATATGTAAAATTCTGTTGGTCAACAATTTTTTTTTCATGTTGGTGGTCGACCCCAATGCATGATGAGTAGATGACGTGACAAAAATCTTTTATTTATAAGGATAAAACCGTATGTAAAAGCTATAGCGTAAAACTTCAATTTCTTAAAAGTTAATTCCTTTGTCGAAACCCTAACCTGGAACATGTGCTTATGGTTTCATCTAGAAATGGACTGCAATATCTGCACGATGCAAATAAAACAAACATACCGCACTGAATATTCTGAGAAAACCAATATACACTAACATTTCATTAGGTTGAGAGCATATCATCCCAAGGGGATTATCTCGGGATATTACAAAAATAATTCAGCTGCATTATATAAGTCATCCTCGGTAATGAAAGACTGTGGTGGGTAATCCCCTAGCAAGGAAAATGAAAGGTACGCCGCTGCACGTGAGTGGTAAAAAAACCAGTATTCGTTTACTTTCTTATTCCATTGAAACTTCTTACCAGTGGCGCAGGTTTCTTACAACTAGATTCCTACCGGATTCCCTTTGAAAAATGGCACAGCCAGTATTCTATAGACAAATAATATAATCACATTAAAGATATGTACTCCGGCTTACTTCTTATAAAAATTGACCCTTCGCTACTGCTACTGACTAAGGAAGATATCAGGCTAGCTCAAGATCAGTTAACATTACCACCGACATGAGTTCAACAGTACTACCGCATTCACCGTCGACCACTTTTCAACCATATTTTTCAGGACATAAAGGTGATAAGTGTTCGACCGTCATGAACGCATTAGTACCTAGAAACAGGTGTGTTTATAGTTATACTATGACCTTTAATCTGGGATAGCCGTCAAGAGTGGAGGACCAGTTTATCTAAGTACCTTTTCACGTAGCCAATTCACACGAACTGCGAATTTTAATTACGTGACTTAGGATCGTTAACATCCCAAAGACCGTAATGTGTAGCAATAATTTATCGCGTCTGTGGTCTTTTAGATAACGATAAATTAATCTGCCACTAAAGACAATGGCGAATACGACCTTATGGATCTTGTCAATTGAATTAAACAGCGTTTTAAAAACGACCGTGAAAACGCTAGGATAAGAGAATTTATTAATTGGACGTCCTTTTTTACCATGCTGACATTTCGAAACTACCTGTAAGCGGTCTAATTAAAATAAACGATTCGGCTTTGACTGTATAGAAATGGAATTGTATTAAATAAAGACTCTTCAATCTCATAATACCAACAAGTTATATAAACCAAAGACGAATCTCACACTCACATCGAACGACAGCTATATCATGTGTATAAAAGTGTATGATAAAATTCCAAATACTATAACGAGTATAACGAAACTCCCATTTTTTTTTATTTCTGCTTATCCATACAAAAATATTAATTGATAAATGTTTTTATAGTGTACTTGAGTTCCTAGATTATAAGTTGTAAGTCCTGCATTGTAGTATCATGTCCCATTATAAATAATTAATTAATACCGAATATGAATCGATTTAATAGAATTTACTAGCTGCATGCATGACTCAGATAATTTTTTCTTTTGATATGAAATAATTATGTAAAATTTGCACGCCGAAATTAACGGCATAATAAAAGATTCATATAGGTACTTTATGTTTAAGATACCGTATTTACGCAAAAAAATGATTTTGATTTGATAACCTTGGGTACAGATTTAACGAATACCAGAATGTAGTAGGCCTGGACGCCTGGATAGAGCTATTAAAAGGATAAATAAATTATATTTTAACCATGTGAGCTTTTTTTTTTTTATCGTTGTAAAATCATCAAATGAGTCCTCCCACCCGGGGCAGAGCGGGAGGGAATGTCAGACTTGTACTGACTAAAATCCACAGTGTCCTTCAATAGCCCTTTATGTTCCAGGGTCACGGTAATTCTATAAGTCCCGCGACCCCGGCAGGCTTTGGCCCTCTAGAGGGGGGCCCCGTCATTATGCTGACACTCTTTGAGGCGCGCGTGGAACACAACGCGCTGTCGACCCGGGCATAGTCCATGGTCGGACAGCGAGTCGCCCATTACTCGCCCCAACCATGTGAGCTTGAGAGAGATAGTCAAAAACACAGAAGAATAAAATATCTTGCGCCGTTGTAATGAAAGACAAGGCACAACTTTGTAATGGTATAATTATTTTGCAAAACGTGGACACAGACAGTTGACGACGTCATAGCACTGCAAGAACTTCGCAAGGTTGTCCGGTATAACATGTTTTGCGTTTTTGTAACCTACTCAAAATAACAGGTTTATATTACAATTAGTATGGAATGTTTATAAACACCTGTTCGTACCTTATAGACACTCCTAAACTATTGAATTGACTTTGATGAAATTCTGCACATTTGTTCTACATACGCCAGGGAAGGTTTAAAAAGGCATTGCAACGCATGCCGGGCATAATTAGTAGTTTTATAAAATAGAATAAAGTGGTGCTAATGTACTAAAATACATGTTGTAGGTATGTTCTTTTATAAACAAATGGCTGTGGGATTTAGTGGCCAATACAATAAATTTCATTCATAGATAATAATTATAGTGGTGAGAGCTTGAATAACTACGCTACCCTATTATTAGGCATTTATTTTATCTTGGTTTTTAAGCGCATTCCACACCGCCAGCTGGCGGGCGGACGAGCGACGCGAACGACGCGTCGTTTCACCTCTTTTCATACTTTGGTTCACACGGCGAACTATCGAAAGATACGAACAAAGTATGAAAAGGGCGTCGTTCGCGCCGCTCGCCCGCCCGCCAGCTGGCGGTGTGGCACCCATTATCTAATAAAAATAAACATTCAATGTATATGTAAAAGTCGCGGTAAACCCATTAAAAAGGCACATTCTACTACAGAAATAGAATGATGTAAATACAAACATGTTCCACATTCCATACAGTTGACGTTAAAAATAGAAAAACTGGACTTGTAAAAACATTAAATTAGGAAAATAAATCATAGTTGAATCTTTTAGCCTAGTCTTTCTCCAACTTCGTCAGAGTTGGCTCCCAATTTAACCAATGCAGCTGAATGCCAGTATTTGACAACATGCTGCCGTTTGGTGAGACTGGTTATCAGAATGTCGACCTTCTGACTACTCGTTATAACCGCCAGAATTGTAACATACTCATCATCTTCCTGTCCTTGTCCGATTCTACTTGGGGTCGGCGCAACACATTTTCTTCTTCCATTCTTCCCTGTCAGACGTCACGGCATCATTTACTGCTTTCTCTTTTATATCATTCCTCACACAATCCATCCATCTTTTCTTTGGCCTTCCTCTCCCTCTCCATCCATCAACGTTAATATCCATCACTTTTTACTTTCGTTGTATCCCTATTCACTACATGTCCATACCAAACTAGACGACTTCCTTTTTAATTTTTCAGTAACAGGCGCCACTTAAAAACTTCCTCTTATATAGGTACTAATTTCTTACTCTACAATATTGTCACTCTACACATCCATCTCAACATTCTCATCTCTGCTACCTGCAATCGTTTTTCAGCCATCGGTTTCACAGCCCAGCATTCTGGTCTAATCACGGACTTGTATATTTTCCTCTTTAACTAAGGGTCATCCGTGGGTCGCAAGTTGTTCCAGTGACCTGTCGCCACTAATCCATCCTCCTGAGCTGATCGGTGCCTTACATCCCGGTTTGCTTGGCCATCCCCTTACCGTACCGGAAGTCGGAGCAGATCGGTATGGGCGTTTCGGCAAGAGTTATAGGCACAGGATTGCCAAAATTGTAACATTATCACTATATTGAAACGTGACATATGCTAATTTTTATTTCACAGTCCAAATATGTGCAGATCTATTTAAAGATCTACTTTATCAGTGTGTGAAATTAATTAGTATATTTAGCTTAATCCCTAACTACATCATTGCGTAAGAAGAAAAGTAAATATTCTTCAGCCAAGGCCATTAGTATTGTTATAGTAATCCGGGATTTTTTAATCTGAAATTGTTTGAGCAAATAAGGTATTTAGTGGTAGTGCTATAAAGTTATATAAAAATTGACGTAGCTGCAAGCGAATTATAATTGCATAACTAGATTTACAGTTACATGATCTCCTTCTTAGCGTTTCGATGGCAAAAAGTTTAAATATGTTTAGCCCAAAACTCAGCCACGCGTACCCCGCTCACTGAGTTACATGATAACGGAGCACAAACGCATTTTCCGAAAAATCCGAGATGCGTGACATCACCAGCTCGCACTGGGCTCTCGTGGTGGAATGTAGCCCATTCTCTCTTACAGGCGTCACTTTCAAACTTCATCCAATATACTTATTTGTTACTTTATCCATTCTTGTCACTCCACTCATCCATCTCAACATTCTGATCTCCGCTATATGCAATCGTTTTTCAGCCAACGTAATCGTTTTTAAGTACACAGACTGTGTCCCAGTAGTGGGAACTTTTCAGGCTGATTAAATGATTATGCTTAATATACTATTATTTGTTTAGATCAGACTAAATAATCAGACTAAAGCAAAAGACATAGATTACCCCTTTATCCTTAGCTTTTCTCTGATTATCGTCCTGCTGTCCTGGAAGTCATATACAAAATAGAGTACCTACGTTGACATGTTAAATCTACCTCACATAGTATCTACATAACATAACATCACGCCTATAATCGGCGAAGGTTAAGCAGAGGTGTACCTAATACTACACCCACATTTCGCCAGTTATGTTTAAGTCCCATGTAATATAAAATCCAATAGGGGCGAGCCTATTGCCATCAACCGGGCACAAATCATGGCTGCTACTGAGAAATTCCTGATGGAAAAACCCAAAAACACTTTGCCCGAACTTGGAATCGAACCCAGAACCTCATTCTCAGTAATCGCGCTTGCGGCCACTAGACCAACGAGGCAGCCAACATTGTATCTAATAGCTTAATTTACTAATAACGCAGAACACACTCATAATGTTCTTACAGACAATAAGTTGTCCGTGATGAAGAAAACAGATTTACGACCAACTATGAGAAGTGCAGTTCATTGTAGAAAGCAATGTTATTAACACGGTGTAAACAATGTTGCAGACAGCGTCGTGATGTAGTAGCTATAGAGCTAGTAAATCAACAGATAATGACGATTAACACAATGTAGGAAAAAGCAAATAAATAATAATAACACAGACATTAATATAGTACGTAATCGTCGTAACAATAGTACAGACAAGACAAGGTATGCTGTGTTCAGTGTTGGCACCACAGAAAAGGGTAAAAGATTGATGATGATGAAGAATTGCTAGGAATATAGGTACAAGGTGTAAAGGACCCTTCAAGAAACCTTTAACCAAGCGTTCTGTACATCAAACTAATTAAATCTATACAAAAAATATTGCTGGCTTTTTTTTGGGTTGAAAAAGCACGTTGTACGGTGGGACTCAATGTAACGCACTCAAAACATTGTGCTGATGGATGCATTTGAATAGTACGGGCACAGATAATATAATACTGCGTACTGCGTAGTACGGGGCAGTGGAGGTATTTAAAGTTATTATTAAAAACTTGTGTTTAAAAAAACTTGTGAAAATATAGGAACTTTGACCCCCAATATTTCCGTAACTAAAAGGTTCCCAGGTATAGTCCAGAACAAAAAAAATATCGCAATGACGGGGAGAACAAGTGCCTTTCGGCTTCGTTAAGGGTACTTGTACATCCATTAGATACCTACAAGAGAGTAAAATTAAAAATCAAAGCATAACAGATCAGTTTTCGAAGCTTATGCCCAATAGTCGATTGTAAAGGTTTACAATATTAAAAATGAAAGTACAGAAAGACATACCATTCTAGGTATGTCTTTTGGCTTTTTAGCCTCATTACGTACTACTTAATACCAGAAGTTTCATCATTAAATGAAAATGTATCATCTCGTCAGCTATAATAAGCTTGATATTATTCATTGATAAAAGTTTTCAATTTAGCATTCGGCGCTTCCCACTCTTTGTATTAGTTTAGTTCGCGTTAAGCTACTTATCAGAAGGAAACTCTTCGAGACGAGGGTCTGTGTTGGCCAATTTATCTTGGGAGATCAAAGCGGCTCTGCGTACAAACTCTTATGTCAACAATTTACTGGTATATCAACGGAAGCTTGTTTCTTTTTTTATCGCCTGACAATATAGTAAACATGGTCTTTTTATCTCGTATCGCGGAGCAAAAATTGGCTGTAACTTAGGTGGCTGTTTTAAAATTATTTACTGACTGCGAACTTCACTTGTAGAGCCTTTTTTAATAAACTTCAGTATACTTTAGTTTATCTACACAAATAAATAAAAATTGAAGTCATCATCATCATCATTTCAGCCGAAAGACGTCCACTGCTGGACATAGGCCTCCCCCAAGTGTCGCCACATTGACCGGTCCCGTGCGTCTCGCATCCAGCGGATCCCTGCAACCTTTACGAGGTCATCGGTCCACCTAGTGGGAGGCCTTCCAACGCAGCGTCTTCCGGTCCCGGCGGTTCCGGAAAATTGAAGTGTCTGTTTGTAATTTCA
This sequence comes from Noctua comes, assembly GCA_963082995.1. Classification (NCBI taxonomy): domain Eukaryota; kingdom Metazoa; phylum Arthropoda; class Insecta; order Lepidoptera; family Noctuidae; genus Noctua; species Noctua comes. The sequence continues at coordinate 19,390,872 of OY720267.1, read as the reverse complement.
AAATAACAGATTTTCACTGAATGCTTATGAAAGTAGGTATGTACGGCACTTATAGCAAAAATTCAACACTAAGACTGCATCATCCGCCTAGAATATTTCCAATTTTATTTAGGTAAGTCGTCTTCCAGTCTTGCCGGATACAACTGAATATCAGTATTTAACAAGGTGCGACTGCCTGTCTGATTTCCACAACCCAGGTACTGAGTAACAAGATACCCCTTTGGTAAGATCGGTTGTCAGGCTTCTAGGATTCTGATTACCCGTATTGACAGTCAAGGATCTACAAATGAGAGCCAGGACCTTCCACTTATAGTGCTTTCCGAGGGACGAAGGAGTAATCGTGATATGTAACGGATACCCATACACGGCCCGACCTCAGCTAGTATTTCTCAAACTTGAAGATCGACCCGTACAGATTTAACTACGAGCACTTCTCTATCTCCTTCATTGCATAACACGATAATCATTACAAACGTGAATAGACTTTATAATTACTAATCGACCACCTCATTCACTTCGTATCCCGTGTTATGAACTTATGATAACCTTTTCTAAGCGAATTCTTATCACACTGATAGCCTATGAACCAAAAGGTTGCTTCGTCATAAGAACGGAACATTTTATGATTATTGTTTTCAATAAGTCCGGAATGACAATATTGTCCAGCACAGTATATGTTTCATTCTGATAGGTAGCTTAGGTTCGTTTGGTGCTCGTGAACTCGATGAAATAAAGAGGTGTTTAGATACTATAGAACCTCTATATCATCAAAACTGTTCTCTTAGAAAAACCGAGACCTGGTGGCCTACCACGACGTCTTGAAGAGACAGAGCTATACAGGGTCTAGCGCCATCACTTTCCCACACTGGAATTACTCCTGCTTTAAGACGTCGTAGTAACCCCCCTAATATGCCTGAGTGAGACCATCCAGCAAAATGATATGACCAGTTTGAGACGTTACCCTTTTTTGACAACTCCTACTGGTTGGTGTCGAAAAGATTAGTGCAAGCAGATTACACGGTGTTGTTCACTTTTTCCCGTCTCATCGTTAGTAAACTTATAATTTAAATGTCTATGGTCATAATGAAGATAAAGAAGTACATAATAGTTGACAAAATTCATTCGCGAAAATTATTGAACGTCATTTTTGATTTTGATCTTTAATTGAGATGTCATTCACCCAAAGTTAAGTGAAACTAAATCGAAGAAGAAGAAAAATAGCTGATGTCGTGAAATTTATGAATTTCAAATGTAGATGATACATTACATCTTAAAAACAACATGAATGCGTTCTTAATGAATATGCATTGCATATTCATTAAGAACGCAAATGCTCTCAGACACAAAGCACAGCGGTTACTTCAGAAAAAACTTATTTTAATTAAAACGCGGTTTCCAACTCTAAACTCTGAACAAAAACACAACTACCCTCACAAAACGTATAGCAAACATCGTTACATGCTTTAATTAAATCGTGGGGTTGTGACACAAGGGCACATATCCTTCTGAAGGCACCTGCCACTGACGACGAGAAGGCGACTAGATTTACCAACAATTTTCTTCCTTCTAACCGGACTGGCTCCCAGTCTCAGTGGTTGCAGCTGAATACCAGCATTTGATATGGAGCGACTGCCTGTCTGACCTCCACAACCCATTTACTGGGAAAAATACCTATACCTAGTCCTACCTCTTGGTAAGACTGGTTGTCAGATTTAAAGGCATCTGACATCCCGCCGTAACCTGTCAAAGAGCTCCTAATGACAGCTTGGACCAATGGGTTAGCGTGCATTTTGAAACACGGACGGAATTTGGTAATGAACCTCAGTAAGCGCTGTTTAACCTAGCGGCTGCGCTGTTAATATTTGGACACGAGCTTCTAAAAGAGATACCGAAATAGATATTAGTTAATCGCTGACTGTTAACACAGCCGGTGAGAACTTTGTCAAAAAAAACCACTCGCTTTAAGGTTGCCAATGTCGCCATACACGCTTGGGTGTACCTGATAGGTTTACCTGTACAGGTACACGCGTCAGGTAAGCTTGAGCTGCGTAGTGAGGAAACCTGCACAGTTTTGCAACACCGTGTGTGGTGCAAACCTGTGTAGACAGAGTTACACTACAGTTTAACTGTAAATGCAAATCTATCAGGTACACCCTAGCGTGTACAGCTACGATAATATCTCTGCTCGCTTTACGCCAATCGCCAGCGGTGAGACCGGTGCTCAATACCTGTGACATACCTCTTGGGTGATATTACTGGTCTAATAGAATATAATCTTTGAATGGTCTCTAACGAAGAATAGTTAGGAGTTCAAATTGCTGAAGATTCTTCAACAGGGGGGACTATTTAATTTCTCACTAATTTTTATCATGCTTTTTATGTTACTGTGTAATCTAGTAGGCAGTCTACTACCTGATGCAAATGATGCAGCTTCTTTTATTCCGTCTTCTCTTATACGATACGGACATCAAATTAGTATCTCTGAGTTTATTTCGGTGTTTCTTCTCAGAGTAGTCGATGAGCCATGCCGATCTCATCTAGAAGACGTCTTTTTAAAACTATCTTACAGAAATAAATATAATCAAGGTGAAATGTTGAGGCAGTGTTCAGTGTGGCGAACTACGCCAGAGCGCCAGTGCCCCGGCAGAAGCTGAAGTGGTTTCAGTTAGCAAAAGACTGACAGAACGCAACCTGCCCAGGGCGGAGGACACCCATGAGAATTTCCACAGGTAAAAAAGTAATTTTCCTCTAACCAAGATAGATAATTATAATCCCTATTAGATCAAAGATCAAACTCTCTGTCAATCCACAATCCCTTGTCAAATCAGCAAAACCAATCCATCAATCCTTAGATTAAACCTGAGATGCGTAGGTACGTAGACGGATGTTCAGTGGCCCGTATCATGATGTCATGTCGGATTTAATTGTACGGGGATTACTGGCACATGTTGGCGGTAAATTATGCGCGTGAGTTTGATAGTTTACATGGAATCTGTAGTTAACTGCTTAGACGATAACAGAGGGGTTATATATCAGGCTTTACGTAATTGATACTTAGTGTTGTACGGAGTAGGTACAGGCATTAGCAAGAGCAAGCTGAATGCCTAGACACATACTACAACAGAATGGGTATTTGTTTAATTATTTATTATACCCTATCTCAATGCTGTCCTATTTAAACCAAAGGTTGATTGGAAGAGAATGCCATGTTGCTTTAAATCTGCCTGTGTAGGTACTGCCGCGCTAACTGACGGTCGGCCAGTTTTCAACCTTATTACTCAGGGCATAAGTAGTAGTGTATTTCCTTTTATATTTTGTTTTTTTATAAGGGTGAAAAGTTGTCGACTGTCAGTGAACCCTGTAGGCTGTAGTACAACTACTAACTACGTACATGAGGTTTGAATAAATAAACGCATTTATTGTGAATCAATCATTTATCAGCCCATATCACAATATGCCATTAAGTACATTAGAAAAGTAGGGTCTAAATAATAAATTGCTGTTCAGGGAAAGCGTAGCAAATAAAGTATTCAACACGCATTCCGTCCTAAAACAGGCAGCCAGAAATAAATCTTGGTACATTTTTTGATTGTGTATAGAATTTTCTCTTAATCCTTGAAGCTTTATGAAAATTTCCAAGAACTCGGTAATATTGTGAACATAATTTAAGTGAGCTCCTAAATATCCCAGTGAATGGTCTCTCGTACTTAGCTTTTTCTGTATTATGAAACTGAACTAAGCTTCCGGTACTCGACCCGACGCGACGAGAGAATTAATTTAATTTGAAAACAGGATTTTATGAACGGGAGTTCCGGTAGCTTGAATTAAAGCCGTCCGTGAACTGATCCAGTTTAAACTACTACTGTAGGCAATACAACATTTCTGAACAATTTATTTGAAATTTGTCTTGACAGTAAAAGTAAGTGGTGTAGTGGTCGCGAACGTTACTGCTGAGCATGAGGTCCTGAGTTGGATTCCCTAGTCGAAGGTCGTCGTGAAGTGTTTTTTGGTTTTCCAGCAGGAATTTCTCAGCAGCACTCAAGAGTCAAGAAAGTCTGACAACCAGTCAAACTTAGTTGTGGAGGTCAGATAGGCAGTCGTTCCATGTAAAATACTGGTATTCAGTTGTTTCCGGTTAGACTCTAGGCAAATGATGAATGAGGAGTGAAGATTAGTGCACGGTTGACGGCAAAAAGCTCTCCCCCTACTACATAGTTTCATCCTATCGTAAATTACTTACAGGCTGGACGTTATGTTAATCATACACTGTCTAAAGAAAATATGAAGGCAAATAATATTAAAATAGATGCATATCCGCTGATATCCCCAGATCGGTGTCACATGTAGATTTATAGCCCCGGGACACATTGCGAACAGGATGTACCAGTCATTCGTCATGCTAGTGAAGGATTTATCGGAAATTGAATTCTGTTAGAACATTGGTTTTGTCGAACAAAAATCTACATCACCGACAGACAATTTAAACCACTGGGTTTAAATAATGGGATAGCAGTGATAGCCTAGTTGTGTGACCGTCGGATGTCAAGTCATAGGTCTCGAGTTCGAACCCGAGACACGCACCTCTGATTTTACGGATTCATGTGCGTATTGTATTATTATCACGGTGAAGGAAAACATCGTGTGGAAACCAACATGTCTGAGAGATATTTCTTGACGGCTTGTAAAGCCAAGTCAGAGGCCCATGGGCGGCATAAAAACTCTGACACCAGGTTATGCACTAACTACACGATAAAGAAGAAGACTGGGTCTAAAAACATGAAATTTTTCACAATGGGACCTTGAGAGGATGAAAGTTTGTATGGAAGTCATTCAAGGCGATAGGACAGCCAATAGGCGCACGGCTTGTCAAAATATAGCTCATGTGGTTTTAGTAAGTTCGTTGGTCTAATGGTCGCAATTACGACTGCTGAGCATGAGGTCTTGGTTTCGATTCCCAGGTCGGGCGAAATTTTTTCGAGTTTTTCCATCAGGCCACGGAGTCTGGATTTGGGCCCGGTTGATGGCAATAGCGAGCCTATTACATGGGACTGAAACATAACTGGCGAAATTAGGGCATACTATTAGGTACACGTCTGTCTAAGCCTTCGGGGATTAAAAGCGTGATGTTATGTTATGTAGCAAGCAAGTCTATCCAATTTGGCTAGTGATTTGTCAATTTGGGGCTAGAGAATCGGCATTAGCCTAAGTGCTATTAAAATCTTTAGAAAACATAGATCATCATCCATCTCCTGGCCTTATCCCAATTTATTTGCGCAGCATGTCTTCCATACTTCTTTATTACTCGTAATCTCTGTAGAAAACATTGATATAATATATTAAAAAAATAAGTCAGAAAACTTCTGCGATAATATTTCAAAAGCTCAGTTTCTAACTGGACAATTTCATTCTACCTTTAGACTCCTTGCGAAGTACGCTGAAAGCATTTTTCAAGAAATTAATAACATCGCCTCTCCCGGGATGAAGAATCCTCGTATTTACTGAGAAGCGTCGGAGGAAGCGCTAATAGCCTCCGAGTATTCACTTATGTAGGTGTACCTAGACGTTTGTTAGAATTCAAATATTTAAAAATGCACCGTTCTTCAGCGATTTTCCGCTATTTAACTTTGAATGCACGTAATTTGTTTATTTTTAACGTTCTACCTGTACAGATCTAACCGTTGGAAATGTCAACATTATTAAGGAATTTTGAACCAAAACATTAACCCATTTATCCTTATGCTCCATAAAGATTTAAGATACACTAGCGAGCCGCCCCGGCTTCGCACGGGTGCAATATAAACATATAAACCTTCCTCTTGAATCAGTCTATCAATTAAAAAAAACCGCATCAAAATCCATTGCGCAGTTTTAAAGATCTAAGCATACATTTTTTTATTTTTATTTTTTTATGCATAAGGACAGACAGCGGGAAGCGACTTTGTTTTATACTATTAGTGATAGTGATTGTACAATCGTTGGTTTTCCCAAATAAGACTTTTCAGTTGTTGATATTATTGAACGAATAATGTAAACCAACAGAAGTAATATCATCCCCGAAGGGTTAGGCAGAGGTGTAATATGGAATACCTATATTTGGGGCGAGCCTTTTGCCATCAACCAAATCCAAACTCCCCAAACGAAATCGACAACTAATAGAACGTTACTTCCAAAACATCCACATTACGAAACAAGACATCGATGGTAACCAAACTTGTATCGAATATTCAAGTTAACTTCATTGTCGAAACTTGGAAAAGCCAGCACGAACCTCAAGAGTGAATTTCAGCACCCACCTGACTTGACATAGTTCATGACCACGCTCCCGACTATATCGGAAACTCATATAGCAAGGATTAACTATTTTGTTGACGCTTTCGATCTCAATTTGGGATCGGGGTAGTATAATTTGTTGGGTGATTTTGTATTTTATGACCCTAATAAAGGGGCCTTAATTTCCTTTTTAATGATCTAGCTTTTTTTCTACCCTGTCTTTGGCGTCAATCGTGTTATCAACCAGAGTTTTAATGATATGAAATCACAACAATAAGATCACGAACCTAGTTAGAAAAAAAAATCGGTTGTCTGTAAAGTCGGATTACTGACGATAGTTGAACGTGACAACGTCATAAGAAAATATTAATGGAATGGTTTCATTTTTCAAAAAATGAATGTGCGTTGAGCAATTGTTTTATGGAACTCCTCAGAGCGAGGTAACGCCTCATACGTCATGTGTTTTCGTGCGTGCAGCCGGCTCCATCGAATTAAAAGACGAACACAAGGCTTTTTAATTAATCATGAGTAAATTTCGCCTTTATTACAAAGTAATTAACATTACTGGCAAAATGGTAGGAGTAGGATACATATCTGCCTAACCCTTCGAGGTAAACAGTCGTGATATTGGATGATGAGATTTATAGAGAAAACGTTGTACAATATTGGCCGTAGATGTACAGACAATATTTCTTGACCCCCGAAACTACTAAATACAAGTCATGTTTAAGACTTATCTAAAACGGGCCGAGCCTATTGATATCGGGCACAAATCCGAGTGCTACTGAGAAATTCCTTAAGCAAAAACCTAAAATCACTATGCCTCAAATCGAGCTAGGACCTCATATTACGGCCGTAGAATTGTAGACTTTAAAATTGAATACAGGAATCGAAGAACAATCAGGGAAACAGCATAAAAGATAGAAGCAATTTTTCTTAACGCCGACAATAAGATTGGCGTCTCCGATAAAAGCTAGAGTTGCTAATAGATTAAAGTTGTTCCGGGTCACGGATCGCAGGAATCCCGGCGTTCCGGAGTTAATTGTCTGGTACTAATACGAGCTTCTACTGAGGTCGAATCGGATTTGGTTTGATCGGATCTATAGGACGTGTAATACGGTTTGCGGGATGATTATGCTGTGGTGGGCAAGTATCCCGGAACAACTAAGGTCTTAGTTTCTTATTTCTAAACGTGCCGAAGAATATTCAATATATTCTTCGGCACGTATTGCAGTACCATGGTACCAAGGATTAAGGACAAGGATTGCGTGTAGTCTCTGTCATTCACACCTGTATGACAGTCCCTTCAACGTTTGTATCATTAATACGCATAGGTAAAACAACTATAGATATAGGTACAAGGATCTTTTGAGACGTGGCCAAAACATGAACTTATTGCATCGTCGTTTTTCATTATATTTCACAAACAATTATTGCCAACAGCGGCCCCGTTTAAGCGTCATTCGAGCACCAAAAGACCCAGTAGGTATTAGTAGTAGGTACCTATTATTTTGGGATTGTTTTGTTTTCACAAATTGACCACTTTGTCCACTGTTGTTTTTGTATCGATTAATTTGCAAACCTGGACATTATCATTGAATGTATTGGTGTCCATGTGTGTGTCAGCCGTTATTATGCTTCATTACGACGGCTATAACGCGTAAATGGGTAGGCCAAAATACGTTACAAACAATGCGGATACTATTGTTATTTTTTGTGGTTTTATATTTTGAGATGATTATCTTCTCACGATCCTTATTATTTCTGTGATCTGCAAGAAGCTTGGCTTAGTAAGGAATATTAAGATTATTATTTTAGCGTGTAAGAGAATAAAAAAAACCTTGTGTACCTAATAATAAAAAAAAAAACACTCATGAATGTTATTTGAAAACGTGTTTTTGGGGACAACTTTGTGAGATGATAATTGTCTCTTTAGCGAATAGATAGAACGAACAGGAAAACATAATGTTCGTCACGTTTGTGGCTCAGTGGTTGTAAAAACCCTGATTGCTAAATATTTTAAATAACTGCTATAGATATTAAATGCAAGATAAGGTAACCGGCGTAAAAAGCTGCCGATAAGGAAAAAGCAAGCAATAACTACAAAGTTTCATACAAACACAAGTCATCTAAATACAGCACGAAATAAAGAAATAATAAAAAGGACAAAATACACATCACGATTCTCAGCAGGAAATATTGTAAATGTCTATAAAAAAACAACTAAGTAATACTGTTAATCATAATGGAAGTAATGTTTGCAAATATCTTACTACATAATGTAAACTTAGTAAGAAATGTTCTGAGAAACTTAATATAAGGCGAGTTACAAACAACCAATCTTCGGACTCTCATAGTTTCTTAAGCATCGAAACTTACACATTTGGAGCAAACGTCGCAAAAGTCAAATCGTATTTCAGTATCAATACAACAGAGAATTTGTTTATACTCGAGGAGATAATGATTGTATAACATTTCACCCTTATGCCATAAGTGATAATTACTGATAAGGTTGAACAGTGGTAGACTGTCAGTGAGCTCCGTGGTACCTACGATAGATCTATGATTCAGGTTTCCAAGATCCTCTGTTAGGTGTATGTAGTTAGACTTGTTTGAGGCTTGCTAGCACAACTGTATAATTATGATGTTTGTGTTATTTTTATCATAGGAGCAAACATTTGCTAACTATTTCTACTGATGATTCGGATCTGATATCTTTGATGTTAATGTTAACATCGTAAAAGATCGCGACTTTTCTCGAAATTGTGCGGACTTACGTCACTTGTCGGATAAGGAACAATGGTCCTTATTATTATGCAAGCCAACATTTTGAACTAAGTAGTTTTTGTGCTAATAATAGCATAGGTAGTTGAATATGACGACATTATTCATTCATTAGTAAGCCACTAGCATCATAATATTATAATTTGAAACAAGACCGCCCCTTCATCCTCGAATGGTTTTCACGATCTGACAAAACATCCAAATTTCTTTAATTACATAATTAAAGAAATCTTAAGGTAGGTAAGTTTAATGTTTGCTATAGTTTCAAGAAACTTGCCGGAATGGATTATTTGAATGACAAGCATCAAAATCAGTTGCACAGTTTAAAAGAGCAACGGCGATCACACACGCAGATATTCAGTTACAATATCGTATAGGTAGAATTGACGTGAACCAAAAACAGAGATTTCAAATTGCCACTTATTTGAAACATACAGTGAACATCCATTCGATGGGAATGCAGTATTCAAAGCATTTGCATTCAAATTAGTCCCATTGAAACTCACACAATCTGTGTTCACAGTAACTTGTATGAAAGGGACTGACACGACCTCGTCAACTTCGTAATCCACATTACGTTGGACTAACTTTTGTTCCAGATTGCTTTTGCATAATTTTAGAAGTTTGGAAAAGAATTTGGCCAAGATTGGCCCAAAAGAATTTGTGGTTAGACAAAGAGAATTTTACGGGCTGAAGATCTTTTGATCTTGAACAAAAATAAACGAGGTACTTACTAACATAACATCACGCCAGCTTTACCCGAAGAGTTAGGCAGAGGTCGAGGAGCAGTTGGTAATACCAACTACTAAAAAGTAAGTAACATAGTAAGACTTAATAGCATCTACACACCAACTTGGTATGTAGACACTATTAAAGTCATCTATTCAGGTCGTTGACTCAATCCAGATAAGAGCAAATCTATTTTAAGCGGACTGCCTCAGACATGTTTTAAATCAAGCCCAAATAAACAAGTTTAGTTTGATGTTTGTACAAAACATTTAAAACAAATCCATTCATACCTGACCGTTCTACGGATACAGTTGGAAAGAATAGGAAAGGCCGTCAGCTGAAAGCTACACATGAGATGCATTTCCTCAGACACACAAAGCGTCTGAGGATATCCGTTCTCAAGCATTTGAGGCGAGTGTAGCGAACAACAGCGCCCTGCTCACGACCTCAGTTGATGCGACCTGTGTCGAACAACACGTGCGTGTGTCATTTACATGGATGGTGCAATAGTTGGCGCGTGTCGCGGGTTCGATACCCGCGCAGAACAAATATTCGTATGGCCTACCAGGTAGTCCGGGTCTGGCTACCCACGATACAGGAGAAATTCATAGTGTGGGAAAAAGTAAAAAAAATATTTATTTATTTATATATATTGTTATGTCAATTTGTTTCCTTCGCATCGCGTCTAGTAAGCAACTTCTTACATTTGCTTTCTCCGCACTCGCTCTCGCAACACGCTTAGCGTGAACCTCGTGGACTAGCGATGAGGCTTTTACCAGCTCTATTCAGCCCAGTTTAGATTTTAACACTGTATGTGAGCGCGGGATAGTTTGAATTGTATGAAAGCATTCCTCTGTGATGTCATACGTAGTTAAATCCCGGATTATGCAGATGCCAGAACGTCATTAATGTTGTGAATGTAACGAAGAGCAGCTTCATGTCAATCTATCCTGAATGCACTATATATCCATCATATTAATTCAGCTACTTGGTGAATGTAAACGAGGGACATACTAATGAAAATAAAAAACTTTCACGATGGGACCTACTAAATAATCAGATTTTGTGACAAAAAGTCGTGTCCTTGAAACATTCCCCTTCCATTATCATTTTCACAGTAGGGTGGATACAGATGCTCACAGTGTCACAAGCTGTCGCAAATAAGATGAAAGCGTGGCTGAAGAAAACCAAATCCGACCTTGAGATAATTCCGGAATGACCCCGGAAAGAAAGCTGAAATATGATACACAAACGTTGTCTGTTTGTGTGAGTAGAATATCATATTTCTGGCAAAAGATACTTGGACAATTCGGGATTATATTTTGGCTTACTTATTTTGCTTGAACAATTTTTTGTATACTCAGTCAACTTCCGTCTACCGTCTAAATCTGCCTCAATCGAATTATCTTGTCATCTAAGGCTGTACGAAGAAAGATATAAATTATGAAAAAAAGAGTAACATTTCATCAAAAAAAAGGAGCTAAGTTATGATTTAGCTTAATATGCACTTTTTTTTTCCTTGAGACTACCTAAGAGAAAAAATCAAATTACGAGTATGTGGGACCACAGAGCAGCAGCGCGAGCTGCCTCTACTAGATGAAAAACGAATCCCGTCTAATTACGGAGATAAAAAAAGATACCACTAAAATAAATAACCTTAAATCTTTTTTAGAAATCAGTAAAAAATAGTTTGAGTCTGTCCACAGGGTGTTTCGGGCTGCTGTTTGACGTATGTATAAGAGAAATACCGAAGCCAATACCTTCGCGACGGGATTTCTTAGCGCGCATGTGGGTTGTTTTGGCGCTTCCCTTTCGCCATTAAGAGCATTCCACCCGTGCTATAATAGGCCACTATAGAGCACTTAAAGTTAGCCAATTCCATTGAAAGAAAATCATAACTGTATCCAACATGCTTATTATAAGTAATAATAAAACGCTTCTCGCGGGACAGTAATAGCCTTTTGTGTGAGGTGGAACGAGCCCGTGTCACCGAGTTAATGGTTCTAGAACTGTTAATGGTGGTGTTTTAGGAGCAGTAGTGTTGAAATAAATAACACAAAGTAACTCACCTGACTTGGTTCGAAGTATCAAACCCACAACTTACAATTCGTTTGTTGGGATCGCTACCACTCGGCCTTCACTGTTCTCAATGCATGCAGGACAAGATATCAGGTATCTCATGTATTAATTTCAATCGTATCCTTCTGGGAGCATACGAAAGTATATGCAACTTCCCCCATCCAATTCCACGCTATCCTGTATCAGTTCCCTGCTTAAACCCAGCAGCACATAAACTCGCACACTGTGCAGCGTGTCTCAATACTGATAGTGTCTTCCGCCACCATCAATATTTATAGAAACGATACAACGCAGCAATCTCCGGAATACTTCCCGCAGGAAAATGGAGAAAAATCGTTAGGTAGGTAGATTTTGTGTGTTTATAAGGATATAGTAGAGGAGGAAGCGATTATTACTTTTTGTTCCTTTGAACCGCAACACGCCCCCTGCAAGCTAAAAAGCGGTAACTCAACAAATGTATGATTCGAGAAAACATGGAAAATCTGTTTTTTTTTTTAAATGGCGTCTCTCATGTCAACCTATGAGGCTGGCTTCTGCTTAACCGGACTATCATGTGGGCAAGGCCTCCAGCCAGGGGCACAAAACTTATAGAATAAGCGACAGTGCGCTAAGGGCACCCCGTGTGGGGTACGAGCCTCGGCTTAAGGCGCTACCTCGAAAATAAATCGTAGCTCGATGGGCGTGGCTTAGCCCCCCGCGAGGGGAGCGGCGAATGCAGTTTACGCGGTGGCATTCGGGAAAACAGAGAACGCACTTCTTGGATTATTTGAAATATTAGAACATAGGAGGGATGGAGTAGAAAAATAATACAAATATTTAATTTTCAACATTTTTTTTTATTAAGTACACGATGTAATAAAAATTCATTAGGTAATGAAGGCATATAACAAATGTTTATTTACTATGAATATTTTTTATTAAATAATAAATATATTGTTTCAATTTTTCTATATTTAACCTACTTTAAAAAACTCGTCTATTTATATGTATTACTAGCTTCTGCCCGCAGCTTCGAACGCGTGGAGTTCGGGAATTGGTCACGGAATCTTACTTCTGGGATAATAAGTAATCTATGTATGTATAGTACATACATATATTTACATGTACTTGCTTATAACTTGCAAATATTTGTTTAAAGTTATATCAATTAAATTAGATACGTGAAATATTGATACCTTGGTTCGAGATTGGACATCGGATTTACTGGATTTTATCTAAAGAGTATGTACACAAATTTTCAAGTCAATTGACCCCGAGAGTAAAAAGTTTCACAGATAATTCAACACCCCATTTCACCCTCTAAGGGATAGGAATTTAGAAAAACCCTTTCTTAGTATATACCTACTCTTCACAAAGAGTACACTGTCCAAATTTCATGTCTCTAGGACCAGTGGTTTGGGCTGTGCGTTGATGTATCAGTCAGCCAGTCAGGACAGTGAATTTTAAATTGGAGGATGATTTTGGAAAAACTGTGATACACATATCTCATCATTTTAACTGAAGTATTAGACACATTTTCAAGTCAATCGATTCAGAGAATAAAAAGTTTCATAGATAGTTCAACCCCCCATTTCACCCTATTAGGGGTGGAATTAAAAAAAAAACCGTTTCTTAGTGGATACCTACTCTTTACAAAGAGTACACTGTCCAAATTTCATGTCTCTAGGACCAGTGGTTTGGGCTGTGCGTTGATATATAAGTCAGTCAGTCAGTCAGTCAGGACTTTGAATTTTATATGTATAGATAGATATAGATAAAATATGTTAGCAATTTTCTCGTAAATTACTGAACCGATTTTGATGATTCTTTCACTGGTATAATCTAATCCCCAAGTATGGTTTTAGTGCACAACATATAAAGATGCCAATCTTATTAACAAACTTACACGTCTCTGGCATCAGATGAAATATTTAATCTGCAATGTTGCATGTTGCATCACATTCACGGAGCTTAATTGAAAATGTAGACAGCAACATTGTAGAGAATTTTAATGGAGTAGTTGCCAAATTAGTTGGCGGCAAAAGAGTTAACTACGCTCTTAAACGGTCTTATCAGGCAAGATGAACAGGGGCAGTAGTATCATTTAACTCCGGGAAAATATTGACTACCGTCCACAAAACTATTCACAATACGAGCCCTTTAGAAAAGTCAAGAAATATGAAGAACAAGTAGAAAATACAAGAACGTACAACCAAACGTTAAAAAAGAAAAAAAAAACGTAAATTGGTTTCTAAGAAAATAGATTTTAATAATGGCGAAAATGCCGACAGACCCGATGTGGATTCTGATACATATAACCTCACAAAATTAACGTTTTTGAAAAATTTAGAAAAATCCGATGAAGAACGCTAAGAGATGCAGGAGTGGACAATACTACAGAGTGAAAGTGGAGAGTGCTAGAATTACAGTAGAAATCTTTTAACAGCGTCTAATTACGGGACGGTGGTAAAAAGGATAAAAACGAATAGTTGTGCTAATATGGTGAAAAACATGTTGTATAAGGCAAATATCGACGATGTGGCAACTATAAGCCAAGGGGCGAAATATGAAAAAGCTGCTATAGAGCAACTGTCTAATTTAGTACAGGTAAATATACAAAAATGTGGTCTTTTCATTGACGATAAGTACCCGTTTTTAGGGGCAACGCCGGAAAGGATTGCTGATGACATGCTTGTTGAAATCAAATGTCCTGAATTGTGACTTTGTTGCACCAGGAATGATTTAGTTTTATGTCTTAAAAAATAGATACGTTTTTGTCGCTCCAATAAGTGAGAATAAAAATGGCCATAAATACATTTGTTTGGCTGTAGCTCCAACGCACGTCAAACTCTCCCGGGCACGGGGGCATTGTCAAATGTAACTCTGTCGGCCCAAAACCCGAGTAAAAACCGCCAATAATCACAAAGGCACCTGCGTCATCAAGTAGAATTTTGAGATACTTTCGGGGATATCTTTGTGCCCCAAATGTAGGCATGGTTCAGAGACAATTTGGCAAACATAACTCGATTTTGCAGTTTAGGCTATTTGTGACTTTGTTGCATCGAAGGTGCGAATTTGTGATTTTTGCAACCAATCTTTTCGACCGTGATTTAGGTATATGGTCGAGTGTCAAGTGTCAAGTATTTTTGCATAAGAGATACTGTCTCCATCAGCTATGTATCTTCCAAAGATAACGCCATGCATTTCTATGGACTGTTTACTGTCGGCGCTAATAGTGGATTCCATAGCTGTTGAAGATCCGCTAAGATTTTTAAAACACTCATGGTGTTTTACTTCCTCATTTCGTTTTACCGCTCTAGCACAAATACAACAGTATTTGTTTTTGACTGCCATGAAAAGAACTTGACGAAATCGTCTACCTATAATTGTCGCAGCCCCAGATAGTGCAGAATAATTAGTTCTGTATGAATGTTTAGCCCAGCAACCATCTAAGATTACATCTATTATTGGTATGCCATCTTTAGTAGCTTTCCTTCTTTCACTGCCGCTTCTTTCCCCCGTTCCCCCACTTTCCTCATTTCTTCCCATGCCGTCACTTCCCATTCGTCACATATTTCATCTTGCAAGATTTTGTATTTGTATTCCGACACGGATGGTAAATCGACAGCAGCCGAAAACTGTTTCAGTTGAGCGTTACCACAACCAGCTGCCACCATCCCGGCCACCACCATTTTATTTTGAGTTCCGTACTTTAAACTTTGTTTTACAAAATGTACAAGAAAATGTGTGTAAGGCCAGAAACTTCTGCCCTGGGATCTGGAGGCGACTGCCCTCCAGCGCGTCTATGAGGGGCGCGCGGAGGCGCAGCGCCGGGGCGAATCCCTGCTGCCTCGACAAGTCGAGGCGCGGCGGGAAGAGCTCCGGCGCGATCTCAGGGCAGTATGGAGGAGACGACTGTCGCAACCGAGGTCCGGGCACGCCGCAATCGCGGCGGTAAGACCCCTCTTTGAGGAGTGGCTGGATAGGGGTCACGGCGTCCTGACCTACCGCGTGACGCAGGCCCTCACCGGACACGGAAGTTTCGGGAGGTACCTGTGTCATATGGGGAAAGAGGAAACGCCTGGGTGTCACCACTGCGAGGACCGCCCGGAGGACACGGTGGAGCATACGGTGCAGGACTGCCCCGCTTGGGCAGAGCACCGCCGTGTCCTCACGGCGGCGATAGGCGGAGACCTCTCGCGCCCGGCATTGGTCGAGGCCATGCTGCGGGGCGAGACGGAGTGGGAAGCGGTCGCCTCCTTCTGCGAAGCACATGCTCGCGAAGGAGGAGGCGGGCCGCGTGAGGGAGAGGACAGCGTCCTCCCTCCACCCCAGCCGCAGTGGTAGACGCCCACGGCGCCGGACGTTGGCAGACGATCTCCGGCCACCGTAGGCGCGGGCATGCGGGCGGCGAGTAATGGGCGACTCGCTGTCCGACCATGGACCATGCCCGGGTCGACGGCGCGTTGTGTTCCACGCGCGCCTCAAAGAGTGTCAGCATAATGACGGGGACCCTCTAGAGGGCCAAAGCCTGCCTAGGTCGCGGGACTCATACAATTACCGTGACCCTGGAACATAAAGGGCTACTGAAGGACACCGTGGATTTTAGTCAGTACAAGTCTGACAGTCCCTCCCGCTCTGCCCTGAGTGGGAGGACTCATTTGATGACAGTTAAAAAAAAAAAAAAAAGGCCAGAAACTTTTTCTGATTCTAATTTAATGGTTGTAAGGCCGCATTGAAACAGTGATTGGTGACTCGATAATTTAAGCAATTCAGTAAAAAAGTAATTTACATCAACAACTCTGTGGCCACTAATGTCGGCAGTTTTGGACTCCTGAAACAAAAAGTATAAGTCAACTTGGAAAAATGCTATTTATGCCTAGCTCCATACTGGAAAGTTCATAGTACATAGTAAATAAAATAAGAGGACTCACATTTCCTTCAAGTTTACCTCAATAAAGATCAAAAAAAAAAATCGATTAAAAACTCACCTCTTTTCGCAATTCAAATGCGACTCCATTCCTTTTGTGATCATTGTCTGTCACACGCTGTAATCTTGACGTATTATATACATCAATGTATTGTTGACATATTTCTAACCTAAAATGAAATATAAGTACATTTTAGCCTTTTTCATAATATAAACAATTATATAAATAGAAACTAATAATTATTGTACATAACTATATACTTACTTTTTAATCTTTCTCATTTTCTGAGCCCTCACCCTCAGTCGCTCTGTGCTCTAAACGTTGTACTTTATTTAGTTTTGGTTTCATATTTTTTCCCATTAAAAACTAGTCACAAATAGAAAAACGATACGTTATAGGTACTGTTCAATCACAAGAATAGTCTTTATATACCTATTTAACACTAATTAACACAATCTACTAACTTTTAATGTATAAACAATTATTAAAATCACGAAAATTCGATAGCACCGATCTGCAAAAAAATGTCATAGGTTTGACGTCAATGAAGCCCACCGGGCGACTGATCTTGTAAGCGAGCGAAAGTGATGCAATTACTTTTGAAACGCAAAAAAAGAGATGGCTATATTGTGCGTGCGCTCGGAATAAAACGACGTACGTGCCAAAACGAATTTACTCCTTTTTTAACATAAAAAATGAATTAAATTTAAAACTACAATGAGTAAACTTTGATATAATAATTCTCTATGTTTTAAAGTAAATCCCATTGAATAATTCTTAAGCGTTACGCCGTGATGTCGAAAAAAGTAAAAAAATAGATATAACTTTGCATTTTTTTTGTATCGAGAAAAGTTCATTGAATCGTGTATTCCTTATTTAAGTATACTAGACCAAAGAGTCAAAAAACATATACCAAAATGTTGAATCCCTATTCCACATACTTAACAAGTTATACGAAATAGAAAAACCACATTTTTTTCAATATATCACCTTAAGGCGTCGCTGGGGCCAGGTTGGATCTGAGTGTGATCATCATTTAGGGGCTGATTTAAAACTACTGGCTCAGCATTGCGTGCTGGCTCGAGTAAGAGTCGGGGAGGAAGTGAACAGGGTCGTCGTGACGGACCTCGACGGCGAGGTCGGAATGACGGCGGTCTGTGTCTGTGTTTCTTTAACGTGCTAGTTACCCTACTGCTTTCCTGAAGGAGGGACAGGGTCGTCGGGAGTGACTAAGGTATGCGGTGGTCGGCAAATCTTACTAATAAGCGACGGTTCACATCGGGCGGCCGATGCGATCAGGAGGTTACTATGCCTTACGGCAGAGTCGAAGGAACGCTTAGAAATACGTGTCACGAACTGAAGGAGGGAATACCTGAAAAAGTATCTCTCATAATATAACACTGCTCTCAAAACGGTGAACGAAAATATCGCGAGGTAACTGGTATGTCCTAGAACCCAAAATTCGAAAACATGTGACAGCTATCAACCCGCTCTCATAGAGAGGAGGCAATGTGTCTTAACAGTGGGAGCACTATAGGGTGAAGATGTGTGTATGACTTACATATTCAATCCAAACATGAAATTATGTATGTTATCTTCTGTATGTTGTTTTTTATGTATGTAAACACACAAAAAAATTTGTGTGTTTTGTTTGTTATCTATACATATAAAATTCAAAGTCCTGACTGACTGACTGACTTATATATCAACGCACAGCCCAAACCACTGATCCTAGAGACATGAAATTTGGAGGGTGTATTTTTTGTGAAGAGTAGGTATCCACTAAGAAAGGGTTTTTTGAAATTCCACCCCTAAGAGGGTGAAATGGGGTATTGAATTTTCTATGAAACTTTTTATTCTCTGAGTCGATTGACTTGAAAATGTGTCTACAAATACTTCAGTTAAAATGATGAGATACGTGTATCACAGTTTTTCCAAAATCATCCCCCAATTTAAAATTCCATGTCCTGACTGGCAGACTGATATACCAACGCACAGCCCAAACCACTGGTCCTAGAGACATGAAATTTGGAAGATGTATTCTTTGTGGAGAGTAGGTATCCACTAAGAAAGGGTTTTTTGAAATTCCACCCCTGATATGTGGAATGGGGTTTTGAATTTTATATGAAACTTTTTATTCTCGGAGTCGATTGACTTGAAAATGTGTCTACATATACTTCAGTTAAAATGATGAGACACGTGTGTCACAGTTTTTCCAAAATCATCCCCCAATTTAAAATTCCATGTCCTGACTGGCTGACTGAAATACCAACGCACAGCCCAAACCGCGGGTCCCAAAGATATAAAAATTGGAGGGTATATTCTTTGTGAAGAGTAAGTTTCAGTTTTTCGAAATTCCTACCCCTTAGAGGGTGAAATGGGGTGTTGAATTTTCTGTGAAACTTTTTACTCTCGGGGTCGATTGACTTGAAAATTTGTGTACATACTCTTCAGATAAAATCCAGTAAATCCGATGTCCAATCTCAAACCAAGGTATCAATATTTCACGTATCTAATTTAATTGATATAACTTTAAACTAATAATTGCAAGTTATAAGCAACTACATGTAAATCTATGTATGTATTATAGATAGATACATAGATTACTTATTATCCCAGAGGTAAGATCCCGTGGGCAATTCCCTAACTCCACGCGGGCGAAGCCGCGGGCATAAGCTAGTATTAAAATAAATATCTTTATCAAATTAATGGTGTCTCATTTATTTGTTTAGTACATATTTCAAGTTGGTAATCGCAAAACAACAAGGTTTTTCGACTTTTTGAGATACCACTATTTGTCTTACGAGGGCAGAATATTACACATAATATGTGTAAGTTTATGGCCGACCATGCTGAGAGAAAGTTACACAAAATATGAGAGCTCGTTCTAACGAGATATGGGGCCTTGGGGCTAAGGATGGTGTGATTTGGACGATTTTATGGCGGACATTCAGTAATCTGCGGTTTTTATGACGAAAGGATCACTTTGGTACAAGATTCTGATCCTAACAATCAGTGTAGAAATGAAAAGGTTTTTGGATTAGGTACATGCTAAACAAAGAACGTTTCAATTTTCGGAGAGAGGCCATAATCTCGCGAGCCCAGAAGGTCGGTTGATATCAGAATGTCCTCCAATTTCCGGTTCTAGTACATACCCAAATGCGGTGTTACTAAATTACGAACTAAAACAATTTCGAACAATTCTCTCCACTATACGCGCGACTGAATTCGTAAGATGTCGCTAAAACATTTAACGTACGCATCCTCCATATTGCCGCGTAAGTAGTAAATAACATAAACACACTTAACACTAATGTCACCAGCAGATGTTGATTGTTGTTTAAAAGCTATAAATTCACTACGTAACTTAGTGGAAGAAGTAAGTTAATATTGTTTTACTATCCTCTTTGTGAGAATGTTATAATGGATGTTATAGAATATCCGGATGGGAAACGAGAACGCTTTTCAACTAAGTAGCTAGAAACAGTGAGAATTATAGACCAACCGCTTTAATGAGTCCTCGCGAAGGTATCAATTTAAAGGAATATTCTGAAGGTTGATCACGTATTGATTCAATTAGTATCGTAATAACTTCGTGGATTGTGGTTATTTTAAAGCTACTAACCTGTGGGGTATTGTTTGGACTTTGTGGACGCTTAATGTGCCTTTGATGGGGCAAGGCGGAGGACTCATTAAAGCGGTCGGTCTATAGTTGTCACATCTAGGTGGAGTTATTGTTAAACTATCAAAATAGTCCGTACCCTACATGCAAGTAAGATCTATCATTGTTCGACAGTTGTGTGCTTTAACACGCCCAATTGATGTAAGGTGCCAATTTGTTTAACAACTACATACCCTGACTGCGGAACTGCCTTCTCCTAACGTTGAGGGTTGCCTTCCAAATAACCATTTAGTACTAAACGGTTTGATTAGAAATGTAACCTTCCAATACAGCCTAGTTCTTCAAAACTGAGCAAATGCCATGTAGATATAAATGCCAGGTTTGATGCATTTATTTCCGACCTAGTTAGACAACAAAGTACGCAGGTGTAATAACTGATGGTCGCGGAAGCCTCTTATGATAACTGTTAGTCTTGCTACAGTTATTTGCACCGCACGCCAGAGGCACCATTTTTTTTACTGTGTGATATTTTTCTGGTCCTTTTGGTCTCATAATAAATAATTTTTAAAGGTAGAGAATGTAGCTACGGGAAGAAAATAAATTGGATCCTCAATCTGATCTCACATGCACGATCCCACGGATTTACACTCAATTACGCATATCTACAGGGTGTGTCTCTAACAAGCAACGCTCAGAGTCGCACAATGGTGTTCACACGTATAAATCTTACGACGTGTTTGCCCGACAGGTGCGTTCTCAAGGACATGCAGATGGGGACACATTAGATTCTCCTACCTTAAACGGGGTGAGAGGTCGGAAATGAAACCGTAATTTTGATTTGATTATTTGAGCTTGGAGATACCTGTTTCTTTTAGTAGAAGAGTGTAGGCTGAAATGACGATGATAATAATATATCTAAGGTAGGTTATGATTCTTATTCTGGCTGGAAAGAGCTGATTACTGAGATGACGACTATTAGGATGAGGTCAAGAGAATTATGATGATATTTATCGACTGCACAGAATAGTGGCTCAGTCGTCGCTCACAAGTCAGATCCAAAGAGGTGACATTCTGTTTGCGCCTTAATGGGAGTAAGTGGTGGGACTTGGTGATGGGGCCCGCTAGGCACGGCGGGCTGATATAAATTGGTGGCAGGAATGTACGAGAATCTCCTGGGACACAGAATCATCAATAGTAAGAACAGTAGAGTTTTATTCGGTAGGAATCCGATATGTCCCTCCGATTACCCAGACGAAGGGAAATCCCAACCATGGGAATTTTTCCACGGAAAAATGTGAATTTGGTCAATAATTCTTGATAGGAATTTTTCTATATTCGAAGATTAAGGGCATCCGCTAAAATTCATTCTAGTGCACGTAACGAGTTGCCTGCTGTCAAAATATGTTTAGACAACCGATCACACGCGCTCGCGCTCTCCTGCGCCTTTGAGCGCCGCTCAGCGCTCATACTAATTTTCAATAAAGACATGCGAGCGTGCACCCGCGCGAGTTTTAGCGGACGTCCTAAAGTAAGAGATAGGTAGACTGTTTAAATAATAGTTTCAAACAAAGGAACCAATTTAAAAATCTCCTTGAATATGCTTTATTATTAATTTACTATGCAAATTATGAAGCTGGACGGTCATTTGCAAAGAATAAAGAAGTCTCGCTAAAGAGACCTTAATATTAGCTTAAACTGTTAGTAACGACTGTCTTTCAAACTAACTAGGTATTAAGAAGTTTCTCTGTTTGCTACCCAAAACCAAAGGAGTTTTTATGAAAATCTTTTTAGGAAGGAAAATTTGTAAGAAAAGTACCATTTGAGGAAAATTTTAACGAGTAGTCCTCTAAGAATTCCCTGGAATGTTGCTAACTTTTCAGTTTGCGTTTTGATCAAGCTATCCTTGAGACATTTTCTGAGAAAAGATGGTAAATGGAAGGTTTTATTAGTAATTGAATTCTTATCAAATTACTGAGAAATAGATTCTTATCAAATCCATTGTCTCGTAATAAAATTCTTTATGGTTAAATGCAAACCATGAACAATAGCGACAGTAGGTACCTTCGTAATTAACATAAACTCACGCGTTCGTCCCATAGGGGTAAGCAGAACCAACAGAACGCAACCTACTACGATAGTACGATTCTTACGTAGGTACTCCTTTAGCCTCGTCCACTTTCACACAACTGGTCATACGCGCATGCCCGTTGCGAGTAGTACACACCTGAACTTTCTGAAGAAACTCACGAAAAATGTACCAAATCATTGCGAAACCCAAAACCACTAAAGAAACCATTTTAAAGTAATTATCAAAACTGTTCATATCGGTTACGTATCGTTGTCCTTCGTTAATTATCATAACAATGACTATATTGAAAGCATCATAAATTAATCAATCGTAGCGGCTTCGTATTGTACTGTTTTAATGAACCTGTTGTATACTCTAACGAATGATTAATTAGCTCTCAGGTAGTTTATTAGCTGATAGTAAGGAATGACTTACTGCCTCGTTTGAATTGCAAGGTCTCAAGTGCGACTACTAAGCATGAGGTCCATTCCATTGGGTTCCATTCCCGGGTCGGGCAAAGTGTTATTGGGTTTTTCCATTAGGAATCTCTCATTAGCAGCCATGGAGTGTGGATTTATGCCTGGTTGATGGCAATAGGCTCTCCCCTTATGGGACATAAACATAACTGACGAAATGTGGGTGTATTATTAGGTGTACCTTTGTCTAACCCTGCAGGGATCAGTGGGGGCCACACACAGCTAGTATTAATGAAAACGAGTATAAGGTCTAATACAGAAATATACATACAAAGTGGCTGAATGTAAGAAGCTTTCAGAAAACTGTTTTTCCAAAAGCGATATTAAAAAAGGAAAATAAACAAAATTTACCACGGTTTTTTCACAGATGGAAAGGGATTTAAATAACAAATTGTACCAGTGAGACTCCAAAAAATAATGTTAAACCAACAGTTTCAATAATTATTAATTCGAATGTATGAAATATGCATTTCACAGCATTCCAGTTTCCATTCAATGTGCGGTTAAAATGCTCCAAACGTGTCCGTGAAAGGATGGAAATCTGAAAATACATGATTAAACTACCAACCAGGCGTGTCGGTGTCACAGTAATGTATGTACATAATATGTTAAATCAAATACTGAGAAATTTAAGCCCAACAAGCGTCAAGCCAATTAATTCACCAGACGGCACGGTTGGCGCAGTGGCTGAGTGATCGGCTGCTGCGCTGCGTGTCGCGGGTTCGATCCCCGCACGGAACAAATATTTGTATGATCTACAGGTAGTTGTTCCGGGTCTGGCTGTTTGTGTATGTGAGTTTAAATGTTTGTAAACGCACCTACGATACAGGAGAAATTCCTAGAGGTGGGGCAAAGTTTTAAAAAAAAAATATTAGTCGATTAATTTTATCACAATCAGCATTCATCTTACAATTAATGCAAGTTTTGAAGACAATATCCAAAAACCACGATAACCAACTATCGCAAAACAAAACCTTTTAATTGGATCGTCCGACCTTTTATCTATAGATGTTGCGGTTTGTCATGGCATAGTAATGGATAAGCATGTGACAGTGGTGTGACCGTCGGCCTGCCAAGCCATAGGTGTCGAGTTCAAAACCCAAGACTGAGAGCCCTCAAGACCCTGATTTTTCGGAGTCATGTGCGCATTGCCAAGACAAGTCAGAGGTCCATGGGCGGCATATAAACTCTGACACCAGGTTATGCACTTATAACCACACGAAAAATAATGATGAGCGAAATTTGTACCATAGGACGACCGTTTTCATTAAACACCAATGGTAGTCAGAAGCCAGAAAGTCTGCAGGCTTTCCAAAGGGTGTCGTGGTACCCAGGAACTGGATCGTGGAGGGCAAAAAAATTACTGCTTCAATCCAACTGAATTTCAGTGTCAGTACCCGCTGCAAGTGAGATATTTAATATTCAACTGCATTCGGTGATACTGAAAGAAGACCTCAACGTCCGCGTCGTTGGGAAAAGGCTAGTCAGATGACGATGAAATGTCAAGATGAAAACTCTCGAATGTAACCTACTTATGAACAAAAAGAACCAAAATATTTTATTTCACATAGGCCTACATTGGGCACTTATAATACGTCGAGAAAACATGTACAGTTCGGGTTGGTCATTTCTTAAGGAGAAGAACCGGCAAGAAACTCTGTGGTAACAAATGTTTGTTACTTACTTTGTCAAGAGAAAACACGTGTAACACTAACAATGTAATTTGTAAATCGGTTTTTTGCCTGTGTTTAGTACCTATGCAAAAATGTAACTATTGTTAAAGAAACTCAACACATTTCTATAAAGAATTTCCTCAAGACATATGGGACAAAACAGTTGAGATATGAGTGAAGGCCATGGACATTGTTAAAATGTGCAAATCTGTGATACAATACTATAATTACCATGACTCATTCATAAACATTGATAATTTAGTAGAAACTCCGCATCCTATAGCTTCATTGTGATTAAAAAAATGAAGACATGTGAAAACCACGAACTCTGGACCCCCGTGGGATTATGGCCCAGTCCCTCTCAGATAGAGGGGGTCTGTGTCCCAGCAGTGGGAAGGTTCTGAGGGGGTCTGTGTTCCAGCAGTGGGAAGGTCTGATTATGCTTTACTTTAACAACAATGCTGTTTCCCAACTTAAGACCATCATGTGTCTGGTTTGGACTGCAATTATAGGCTGAGTTTCCTGAAATATCTTCGCAGTTAAGTATTCATCTTACTTTCCTAAAATTGCAGGGAAAAAAATCTGCTGTTTCTTACAAAAGTCCAAGTCAAAATGTATGGAATAGCAGTTTTATTTTTAAATTACCGATGAAAAATATCTATGTGGGGTTCGGAATGATGATGTACTGAATACGTGATGACCGTTTGTGCGTCAATGTCCCTTCCACTGTGTATTTACCTCGTTTATCCACAAATTTTGATTATACATTTTTTTTTATTGGCCTTGTATGTCCTACTGCTGGGCAAAGGCCTCTCCCATATCCTTCCAGGTATTCTTCTCTTACTCTTATACATATTTATCTAAGTTAAATTAATTAAGGAAAATCGATAAAATATTGCTTTTATTTGCATTCTTTAGCAGCTCGGATCAAAACTTATTTTAAAATTCTTGCCGATACAGATTGCGGTTTTACAAAATTAGGAATATTCGTTCAAATAAACATTAATTAGTTTTTTTAATAAAGACCGAATTCTGATACTCATTTTCGCTAACACTAAGAAGCAACTAAACCAATAATTTTGTAAACAGGTCAGTAACGGCATAAAAGATGTTATTTCTGTAGGGTCCGGCTACACGCTTAATCTTGCATGCGCTGGCAGTTTGTGCAAAATTTGGCGCAAAAACTCCATGGTAGCCATTTGTGCGATATACTGTTTTGCAATCTTAACAAATATGTTTGCTTGCACAAACAAAAATAGGTGCAAATAAGATTGAACGTGTAGCCTTTAGAGAAGTCGGGTAAATCACACACATTTTTTTTAAGAGAACAATATTTATTAAAGGATAAGGTGGCATTTTCAACCCAATAATCGATACGAGCAAGCTACTCACCATATTTTGTAATACATGGAATAATCCTGTCTAGGTTACACCCCAAAATCCTTGCAGGATGGGAGCAAAGACGTCCATGCAAAGTGGACCTTCACCTTTGAGAGAGCCATTTAGATATTACCTCACACAGCCAAAATTGTTCGGGTTACTTTTAATTAAATCATTGTTCATGAGTGGGACAGCAATGAAAACAAATTGGATGGAAAAAAACCGTGGGGAAAATTGGCAATTGACAGGAAAAATGGTCCTTTCAAAATGTAGAAAAGAAAATTTTATTTTTTCTAATTCTCCTTCGTAGAGGTTTCTTGACTTGATTGGCAAACCTTTAAAGTTAACGCCACCATTCAACTTTGATTTTATTGAACTTTGTTTAATCGTCTTAAATTTTGCAATTCCGAATGCGAATCACTTCGGCACGCCTTTTAAACGTCAGCAAAAAAAATTTCAATAGTCTCGGTTTTTTGAAGACCGGTTTTGGAATAAGCAAAATCTGTATAATAATTTACTTATGCGATATAGCAATGCTTCATCGCATATGAGTTGAATGACTTCTAAACAAAACAAAGAATAATGGAAAAAAATTGTGGGGCTTAGCTCAAATATCCATCACTGATCAGATCCATGTTACTGGATAGTTTTTTGTAATGAAACCATTAAAAAAATCACTCATTAAAAACTTGAAAAGTAATAACTAATGTTTTTATACATAAACCGCGCGATGGACACTACAAGACAGTCTTGGTGATTTGGACCATTTTCATTGTCTTTATAGAGATAAACCTAATATAATTGAAATAATATAATGAAAGGCCCGTTTTGTCAGTTCACTACAAAATAATCACTGAATAACAGACCAAGGTACGTGACTAATATCACAAAGTGGTTAGCGATTCCCTGCTGCGCTGCGTGTCGCGGGTTCAAGCCCGCGCGGAACAAAAATTTCTATAGCCTACAGGTAGTTGCTCCGGGTCTGGCTGTTTCTGTATGTGAGTTTAAATGTTTGTAAATGCAGCCACGATACAGGAGAAGTTAGTATTGTGAAGCAATGTTTAAAAAAGAAGCCATTTCCGGCATTACCCGTTCATGAAATCAACATTGTTAAAGGAAGCACTGCTGAAATAAAGAAGATACATCTTCAAAAGGGCTCAAAAATACTACATCCTGAAGAATAATTACTGACACGACGGAAATTGTGATCATTCCTTCACCCATCATATTGCTGACTCGTCTCAAAGTAAAGTATTTAAAGGAGGATAAACTTTATACTAAATGCTGATTACGTTTATGCTCGTATTAATTTGAATTATTTAAGAAACAAGGTTTTTAGGCCTTGTTCCGTCAGGTCTGAACTCAAGGTTCCTTTTATGTCTATTTTTAGACGACATTTAGCTGGCTAGTATTATGGGTCTGGTATTGAATCTTATCATAATGTTATTATTAATATTCGAAACGGGATATTTACCATGTTAACAGTAACCATGGTAAATATCCCGTTTCGAGTATTAATAATAAGGGTAGTGACCATGATAGTTTAAAATCTTATATCATAATGTTAGTCAAATTAAAAGTTGACTTTAACAAGTGCAAATAACAATATCGAATAATAGAGAAGTATGGAAGAAGAAGACATGCTGCGCCGACTGGAAATGAATTGGGATAAGGGCAGGAGAACGATGAAGTGAATTATCCAAAACGTAAAATAGTACCTAAATTATCGTGATAAAATCATGTTTTGCCATTATGTTGGGAAAATTATCTGCAAAATATAACGTTCATAAAGCATACCAACAGCATCAACTATGTTCTTAATGAAAATTCTTACAATACCACAATTTTAATATGGTACATAAAAATATCAAACCTTCCCGCACAAACGTAGATGATAAAATGTACATCTTTTGATTTCTGTCAGTTTTTTCTGGTTGAAGATCAAAGAAAATCAATGTCTCTCAGCGAGTGAAGAAGCAAATATTATGAGGACACTGAAAATACTGCGTTAACAGTAAATTAAAATAATTGGAGGCATAGACAAAAAGTTTAGTTCCCAGAAAAAGATTTGAACTTCGGATGAACATCCAAAATACGACCTCTGGATAATAATAATGAGGACAAAGATATACCTAATGGATGTACGACGCTAAGGGTACTTTACCCTTAACGAAACCCAAAAGCACTTGTTCTCTCCGTCATTCCGATATTATTTTTGTTCTGGACCATGCCTGTCTGTCGATCCCCAACAATAATTTTTACATAGAGATACTTAGTTAGATGTACAGAATGCTTGGTTGACGGCTTCCTGAAGGCTCCTTTTACAAATTGTATAATCAATAATAAATCGTATAATTTGAATATTAAGCTTAATCATGATGATATTTTGAAAGAGAAAACAATAGACTTGAATGAATGAGAGTGCAAATTGGACATAGATAACCTTTAAAATCCTACTAACGAATTAGATAACGATTTAGTTGATTACAAAAATTACGTAAGAAAAACACAAACTTTTTCTTTGTCCAGGAGTCCAATAGTTGAAAACAAAAGAAAGAGTAAGGGTTGGAGAGGGTTATTGTTGAAACTAAGATTTTTAATTGAAAAAAACTTCTAAGTTCTCTCATTAATTGATTTTTTGGGTTGTCTTAACGATCTCGATTGTGTAATATTCACCAATTAATATTTCTGGAAGCCTACATAATCTTACAACTGCGGCAAAGCCTCCTCCCCTAAGACTTCTAGATAATTATTATGGACCAATAGTCGTTGGTTTTGTCCCACTATCTTGTACGAGGTCTACCACAACACCTTGTGGCTGTGTCAGTGCACCACATACCAGCTCCAGTTTATGAAGCCAGGACTAAAACATCAAGATAAATAACTATGGTGACATACCTAATTTAAGTTATCCAACGCGACGTCCAAAAGGCACTACGTCCCCTTCGGTTAAGATTAGGTCAGTGCAATCAACCGAATATACTAGTAATTATATTCACTGACATGCGTAACGAGAAAGACAACTTAAATATATGCAACAGTATTATTTTAACTACTTCTCCTTCGATAAGGATATTAAGGCAGGACAATAAACATAACAGTAATAATATTATTCAAAGACATGAGTAACGAGAAATACATGCAATAGCATTGAGCCAAAATCTAATACATATTGACGATGCAGAGGGATTTCCGCACAAGCTCTATTCAACGAATGATTGGATTTACAAGACTACCCGGAATCATGTTTGGACTATCACGGAACCTAAACATAGGCGATGTAAGACAAGGCCTATAATCTCAAATTCAAATGAACTGGGTTTCCGCGAATCTGCAAATGAGTTTAACAATGAGGATCAGATTAAAGAGATACGACAGTGGAGTCAGATTAGAAAGATACGACTATAAGAGTAAGTAAGTAGACTTTAATTGTTTACTTTTATCTTATTTGCAGTTGTTCTTTTGTACTTGTTAATGAATTTCTGCCTATCTTTAAGAATGTTAATGAATTTACCGGCATTTTAATCTATGATATCTGCGTAGTACTTAACTACTTAGTTTCTTTACTGTATGAAAATTTAGACGGGATTAGTATTGATAACATCAACGACTTATCTGTTTATCATAATCTGCCTAGTCTCTTTCCACTTTACTATGTTGGAGTCGGATTCTACTCTAACTAGGTGGTGCTGAATCCCAGTATTATCTACAAACGTCTTTTTTGGTTATGTCTGAAAAAAAACTTCAAAAGAAAATTGGTAAAAGTATTATGATGATCAGTAAACTACTCTTAAGAATATGCAAGAAGAATAAAAGCTTATTCTAAAGTCAGCATATGCAGCTAAAAGTTAATAAAAATAACAAAAATAAATAATAATGAAAATACTCGAACTATAGAAAAAAACAAACTACGGACAATCACAGTAAAAACAACATTTCCATAAATTCTGCAATTCATTAAGCGCAGTGACAGGTAGGGACTTCACCTATCATGTTGTTTTGCTAATTTACTTCAGAGTAATGAGGCTGCTACGCGCACATTCCATAATATTATAAGCGAGAAAAACTCTGTGTGTCTTTTATCTTTTCACACCTTTACACCTGGAAGGCCTTTCGATGATATTTATTTTAGCATACGACCAGGGTAAGGAAGGTTTATCCCGGAAGTGTGTTCCCGTGGAGTAATTTCCGACGACAACGGGGCCGAGCATAGTATGAAGTTAAATAAATGGTCAAATAGGAATGCAATCATTTCAATTCAAACATGGCAGTAGGTTAATCCTTTAAGATTACGAAATTAATCAAGCAGGGATAGCCTGGTGGTGTGACCGTCGGACTGCCAAGTCATAGTTCGAACATATGGACTCTGTTTTTTTTTTGGATTCGTATGCGTATTGCGTAGTCTGACAACCAGTCTTACCAAGGGATATCGTATTACCCAGTACTGGGCTGTGGAGGTCAGATAGGCAGTCGCTCCATGTAAAATACTGGTATTCAGCTGGTATCCGGTTAGACTGGAAGCCGACCCTAACATAGTTGAGAAAAGGCTAGGCAGATGATGATGATGATGAACACCAAATGATTTGAAAAGAGTAACCATGGAGTTTCTTGCCGGTTCTTCTCCATAGGAAACGACCAACCCGAACCGTGCACCTTTTTGTCGACGTTTTATAAGTGCCCATCGAGGCCTATGTGAAATAAAATATTTTGATTTTGATGCGTATTGCATTATTATCCCTTGCTTCGGTAAAGGAAAACATCGTGAGAAAACCATCAAACCAACACGCCTAAGGGACATTTCTCGACGGCATTTTAACCCTTAATTCGACATTGGGAAGTATACTGGACATCGACTTTGAAAAAATCTGTAGCGTTTTTTTGTAACAATGTAAGAGTTTTTTTATATCGAATAGTTTGGTTTTATCCCTAAAGATATAAATAAAAAATAACTGTCAATGAGCACGTGCTCTCGGCCAGTCAGTCGTTGCCGCAATGTCAGGAAGGATGAGGGCGCCGTGACCGCTCTCGGTAAGTCTCGATTTATCTGGTTTTTTTGTTCTAAAATAGATAATTATCTTTTCACTATATATTCTAGAATATATACAATTACGTACACATAGACTACAATCATTATACAACTCATAGATTTTACGTTATTCTATGTAAAACTAGCGTGTCCAGTATACTTCCCATTGCCAGGTTCGTAATAACTTAGCATGGTTTAGCGATGTCCAGTATACTGGACATTGCCAACGACATAGAGAATAATTACTGATATGATATTATGAAATAATGTCCGCGTTATGTATGTTTCTATTCATTTCTTGATACCTAACAATAATATTATTGACAGGTTTTCCAAAAAAACTTTACACGCCTCAAAATTAATCATAAATGAGCTCGAGTGGACGAGTGGTGGAACTTGTAACCATCGTTATCAACTTTATCGATTCCAAAAACCCGGTTTACTTTGGAATTAATGGCTACATAACTAACAGCCAACTGCAGCAATGGATATAGCACTTTGAATAACACTTTTTGGCCAAACTCACAGCAGAAAGCAGCGTTAGCTGCTATCAGGCTTTATGCATCTAGACCTATGAGGCCAAAACTATACCAGCAACCTGAACCAGCCGATAGAGTTTCAACCACCCATTGCTGCTTAGTGTGATCGGATACCGAAACAATTTATTTACAATCAAAACTACCACACAAAAACAAAGGAGGATGAAAGGAATCAGTCAAGAGTCAACGGAGAACGTACCTACTTAGACGGTTCAAACACAAACGCAATTTAAGGGCTGACGTACACTCTCTTGACCTCAACAGTATCTTTGAAACACGGTGTACCTTTAGGCACAGATTTTGATCTTCCAATGCAAAAGCGTCGCCCTGACAGTAACTGCAACAGCCGTTAGACCATTAAGAATGCGGCACTAGGACCAAAGCATTCAAATCCTATCTGAGAGCATAACCATGCCCAAAGCTCTAGATACCAAAGAAATTTACAACAAGCTAATCCTAAAACCTTTTCCTCGACTGTATCTTGGTATCAAACCGGATCACCCTCCAGTGAATCCCTAGTTACGCCGCTGAAGAACTTGCTAAGAGAGGTTCTGAAATAGTGTTAGGCCTCTACCCGATCCTCCCCCCACTTCTCTCAAATTTGGTCCATGGATTCGTCAGAGATCAACAGAACATCTACATGACAGGTCCACGTCATCCTGGAACGCGAGCTCTTGACCAGCCTCTTGCCTTCCAACATTCCCAACAAGAAAAAATCGTCGGAACAAAGAGATCGCTCCGTGAAGTTGAGGCCCCAGGACGTTTTTGTGCTTCTGGCTGAATCTAGGCTGGCTTTGTAAGCCAAGACTCATCACACATTATACATTAAACTCCATATTTGCATAAAAAAAGATCTCATAAAAATAAAAAACTCAACCCTTAATTCGGCAATGTCCATTATACTGTACATCGACTTTTTCCTTTACTTTCTGGCGAACTTGGCAATGTCCAGTATACTGGACATGCAATTTCTAAAAATCTAGATATACTAGATTTTTTAAATTATTTTTCCTGGTTTTAGGAACATCTAACGATACAAAAAATATATACAGAAATCAGTATTTCAATAATTTTTCCCCTTGCCAGATTAAGGGATATGCCAAGTCTGAGGCCTATGGGCGGCATTAAACTCTGACACCAGGGTAGGCACTAACCACACGAAAAAATAAGGCACATATTAATATAAACTCATCAGAATATTTTCTGTTAAATGTTTAGGTAACCGTGATGACGCGATTCTGGATTCTAATAATTATGCTTCTTTCTTTTATTATTGATTCGAATATTTTGAGTATTTTTAACGCTATTAGATATGTGATTGAACAGTTGGTCTCTGCACTACTCTCCGGTAGTGACTGTCTACCCCTATAGGCAAAAAGCGTGAGTTAAACCTATAAGGTAATTTGGTTTTGAATATATTTATCCCCATTTATACAGTTTTGCGGTTTGCAGTTGTATCCACATCAGTAAATAAAATATCAAATATGGTTGTTTGCACAATCATGTATCCAAAAATGTATCTCTTTTGGTGGCAACGTTTTGAAACTGTCTATTTCTGTCTTAGCCATGTTGACATTAATATCTTAGCGATATTTTTTGCTCCTTTCTCCTTTAAAGGTATTATCTACATTGTACAGTTTAGTGTTTGGCTACGTGTTTAGATTGCGTATGCGTAAACACTGGTTTTGTTATTGGTTTGCAAATCTTTCCTTGTACGTTTCAAGACTTAAAAAGAAACACAATGCACGAATTCATAACATAACATCACGCTTACATGCGCCCGAAGAGTTAAGCAGAGGTGTATCTATCTATGGTACCTTCATAATCATTTCACTAGTTACCTTTGGATCCCATGCAATATAGGGCGACCCTAATATAATAAACTGGACAAATCTGAGCTGCACAAATTAAATTTCAGTATTATAATAAACAAAGAAAAATAACAATTTCCTTACCGTTTTGTCCAAGAGCCAGCTAGCCGGAAATATGAGAGGGATGTATGTAATCATGAAGATCATCGAGGTCCAATAGACTTGGATACTCGACACCCCGTAATACTTCACGATAGCATCCTGAATGATAGTGTACTGTATCCATTGCATCGAGTTAGAGGCCGAGTTGAAGACAAACACGAATAAAACCAGCCATCGAATAGGAAATACCACGTATTCCGTCGCTCCTTTCTTAGTAGGGGATTCCAAAACACCTCCTTTTTCGGCAATCCCGTCCATAACACTCCCACAAACTTCCATATTCTTCTGATCAGTCATATTTTATATGTTTCTGAATATATTATTATAAAATAGAATCTTTTTATTTATTGTCGGAATTTTGGCATCTGAATTACACTACATCTACATTAAATAACATTTGAAATAGAAACAATTTATTATTGTATTTATTGTCAGTTTTCCCGCGCGCGCGTTTGTTGTTTTCGTGCGAGACCCAAGCGTGTGACTCGCGCGGCTGCCGGCCGTCGACTGTGTTTTCCATTTTCCTGCAATCAAAAGCTGAATGGCTGCTTCCCGTGCACCCTCCGTCCGTAGCGTGACGATCACAAAGGTGCCGAGTAGACCAGCTGTCTGTCAACAGCACAATCAAATGATTGCCATCGTAAATAGGATATAGATAACTATAGACAGAAACATTATTATTGTATGAACTTTGGTTGTGATATTAAGATTTAAATCAGTAGATGTGCCGTACTGAGGTCGCGCTAAAATATGTCCACACTGAATTAAATTCAAATTCATTTATTGTTTGTTGAAGAATATATATATTATATTATTCATTTATTGAAGACTAGCTGTTGCCCGCGACTTCGTTCTCGTGGAAAAATATACATAAAATAGATAAAATATAAAGAATAATAATCTCTATCAAAAAAAATTACAACCAACTACAAAAAGTATAATTTTACTGGGGATCGAACTTGCGACGTGATGCACGTAAAACGGTCATGAAACCGTTTCTCTATTTGCTTCTCTGACATATACTTTGAAATAGACGTTGTTACGCATATCATGGCTGAAACAATAAACAATTGAATAATACTAACATAATGCAATATTGCTCATCCCCTTAAGCAAGTAGCGTGATAATATATAGCCTAACATTTGAAGAAGCCTATTACAGATATTTGTGCAAAATTTGAACAGGATCTATGCAGTAGTTTTTGCGCCAAGTCGGAACATCGGACCGGATTTTAACGATTTTATTATATGTAGAGAAGTACTTAAGACATTTTCTCTTTTTTTCTCACCCACTATCGTCTACATTTCTTTTTTATTTCTCCTTTCGTAGGTCTGGTGATAGAAATAAGCAGTACCTTTGTACGCAAATATTACGTGTTCTTTTCCTGTGTTGTCTGCTGTGTGTAAACAAATAGCAAAACAAATAAGAATAAGTTAATTTGCACATCCCGAATGGAATGATGGATACCTACGATGTTCAGCATGACTCATGAGTAGTGATCGGATAATCGGATGCATATTTACCTAAACTGTAGGTGTTGGCTATTATGGAATGCACTTTTGTATAAAAAATACCGGGAATTCGGAATCGACAAATTTAATTTTTTTTTACTATAGAATCAAATCGGGTGTAGGAATATTTACTTAGTTTAAGGTGTTGGCTAATATTATGGAATGCACTTTTGTATCGAAAAAATCCCGCGATTTCAGAATCAACAAAACTGTTTTTATTTTAAAATCAAATCGGGTAATAAAATCAAATTATATTCCTGCTTGTGTGCAGGTACCCGAAGGAAGTTCCTATTGGTTATTTTAAAATTAACTTCAAGTAAATACACATTAATAATTATGTAACCCCCTGTTTTTTTAAAAATAAATACCACATGCTAAAGACTACGTTTCCTCACCATGTTACAGACTAGTTTCTTATTCCCGAATTTTTTGGAATCCCGGGATTTATATTTAAAAAAAATATGTTTTAAGAAGCCGCTTCCATAATTTCCTAACCAAAAATGAACTTTAGGTAAATATGCATCCGATTATCCGATCACTGCTCATGAGTGAGAAAGAGAATACTACTAAAAAATCAGCGTCAACGAAACGGAAACGTGACCTTTTTTTGACGCGGCGGAGCGAATCTAACGATTTCAATATTTGCTTGTAAAGTATGTAGATGCGTGTTGGTTGTTATCTTAACGCGTAAATATTTATGGATAATATGCCTAACGGGTGACTGTTTAGATGTGTAATATAATAATAAAACACTAGTAACTGATATCAAATATAGTGATAATATTAATATTTTTATATTTATTTTTATTAGGTAATCTGTAAAGTATATTGAAGTGACATTTGTTTAAGTGTACATTTACATAAAGGATTTATTTATCTAAACAGATGTATATATTTTTTTTTTTTTTTTTTTTTTGTCGTGGTAAAATCATCAAATGAGTCCTCCCACCCAGGGCAGAGTGGGAGGGACTGTCAGACTTGTACTGACTAAAATCCACGGTGTCCTTCAGTAGCCCTTTATGTTCCAGGGTCACGGTAATTCTATGAGTCCCGCGACCCCGGCAGGCTTTGGCCCTCTAGAGGGGGGCCCCGTCATTATGCTGACACTCTTTGAGGCGCGCGTGGAACACAACGCGCCGTCGACCCGGGCATGGTCCATGGTCGGACAGCGAGTCGCCCATTACTCGCCGCCCGCATGCCCGCGCCTACGGTGGCCGGAGATCGTCTGCCGACGTCCGGCGCCGTGGGCGTCTACCACTGCGGCTGGTGTGGAGGGAGGACGCTGTCCTCTCCCTCACGCGGCCCGCCTCCTCCTTCGCGAGCATGACTGCTTCGCAGAAGGAGGCGACCGCTTCCCACTCCGTCTCGCCCCGCAGCATGGCCTCGACCAATGCCGGGCGCGAGAGGTCTCCGCCTATCGCCGCCGTGAGGACACGGCGCACAGTGGTCCCGATTTAATAAAACATGGACATTGCTCCTAGAGCGCTGATATTTTTTTCTATTGTTGTGGCTGCGATAACAAATAAGTAAAAAAAATATTATATTCGTACCTCAAATAATGTTCAGTAAAAAAAATATTTATTTTTTTTTTGTATGGGAGTTATTACATTTTATTTAATTTCTCAAAAACGTTAAACGATGTCAAGATAGCAATCATATATGTTAGAAAACTAATAATTCTGAGTAATTCGCTCAAAGAAATTATTTGTTATCTTTGCGTACTTTGGAAATAATGAGCATCTTAAGTAGTGTATTTTTTCAACTCAAATTGTAGTTTGGTACGAGTTGAACATTAAAAATAGGATTACTGTTGATAATTAAAAACGTATATGACAACTCGCACATAATAAGAAGGTAATCGTCCGCTAGCGTTGGCACTTAATTTTTATTAATTGTGGTTATTTTAGAACTTCTAGGCAAAAAGTGTTTTGTAGAAAGGTCTTAGGTAATCGAGTAACTACATGTTAATTACAATATTAAAAACTAATCTGTTTGTAGACGCAAACGATGCTGCTTTATGAGCAATAGGTCCGCTGGCCAGCAAAATGAAGCTTTGACGCGAGTTTGCCAGACTAACAAGATGGCTGCCATTCGTGACGTATCACGATACGCCGAAAAAATATTAGGGCTAATGATTAATATTTGGATCAATATTTTCTTGCGGAATCTCTATTTCGCAACCAAAGTTAGCTGTACACTGAGGTGTGGTGTGCGCGAGGCGAGCATATCTTGATACGTCACGAATGGCGGCCATCTTGTTAGTCTGGCAAACTCGCGTCTAAGCTTCATTTTGCTGGCCAGCGGACCTATTGCTCATAAAACAGCATCGTTTGCGTCTACAAACAGATTAGTTTTTAATATTGTAATTAACATGTAGTTACTCGATTACCTAAGACCTTTCTACAAAACACTTTTTGCCTGGAAGTTCTAAAATAACCACAATTAATAAAAATTAAGTGCCAACGCTAGCGGACGAATACCTTCTTATTATGTGCGAGTTGTCATATACGTTTTTAATTATCAACAGTAATCCTATTTTTAATCTTCAACTCGTACCAAACTACAATTTGAGTTGAAAAAATACACTACTTAAGATGCTCATTATTTCCAAAGTACGCAAAGATAACAAATAATTTCTTTGAGCGAATTACTCAGAATTATTAGTTTTCTAACATATATGATTGCTATCTTGACATCGTTTAACGTTTTTGAGAAATTAAATAAAATGTAATAACTCCCATACAAAAAAAAATTAAATATTTTTTTTACTGAACATTATTTGAGGTACGACTATAATATTTTTTTGACTTATTTGTTATCGCAGCCACAACAATAGAAAAAAATATCAGCGCTCTAGGAGCAATGTCCATGTTTTATTAAATCGGGACCACTGTGCGGCGGTGCCCCGCCCAAGCGGGGCAGTCCTGCACCGTATGCTCCACCGTGTCCTCCGGGCGGTCCTCGCAAACAGATGTATATTTGAATGAAATTATAGAAACATAGGTACTTAAATGTTTTAGATAATGAACGATTAACTCCCAACGGCGCTGTTGATATGTTATTCCAATGATAGGTAAGGCTTATATTGCTGTAAATTTTCATCAACATTTCATTCAGTTGTTTTGTGTGAACGAATAACAAAGATCCATCGATACATCCTCATAAACTTTCACCGTTCACGTTTAGGTATAATAGTAGTACGATAGCATCTCATGGAGATGGTGGGATGTGCTGAACTTATTTTTAAAGGATTGACCTAGAATAGCATTAGATCGAGAACGGAATGAGGGAAGGGAGGCGTTTCACTTGAGTGACACAATATAGGCTTAATGTCATGATCATCATCGGCCTAGCCTTTTCCCAACTATATTGAGGTCGGCTTCCAGGCCGATAATTAATCGTTACAGCCAATGGCTTTATTGACCTTGCTCCCGACACCGGAGGCAACTATTAATTTTTTAAATGTTTTAATAAATACACGTTAAGATCAAAATACGGTGGCGGGTGTGTCGGGGCCATCCCATCAATATGGTTGAATTGCATGGCTCTGATCCATGTGTCATGTTCGTGAACGTGCGCTGTCAGTTGGGACTGGTCATCTCTTAGCTGCCACGGTTTATTTAATTACTTTATTTTTAAATTGTTGATTGTTGTGTGATTGTTTTTGTTTGTTGTTCTTTTACTCTGGACGCTCTTATTGTGCACGTCTTTCTACATCGTTCTCACATATATATAATCTCAACCTGAATGATGTAACCAAGATTTTGTAACAATATTTTGATTTAAAAGAGTGTCCATGGAGTTTCTTGCTCATTCTTCTCCATTCAGATCGATGCTTTGGAATGTGCAACTACAGTACTTTCACAGTCACAAGCTACAGTCACAGTCAAAAGTCATAATAACTTGTATTATGCCTTGTGACAATGACTGTAGCTTGGCTTTTTTTGACATTCAAACGTGCCTGTAATGGTCTAATTGCAATAAATGCCTTGAGTTTGATTTTGAAAAATAATATACGTGTGAATGATCGGCGTAACCGATAACCGTTGGGGTAGACGTGTTCTTAAGTGGAAAACGCGAATCGGCGAGCGTTAGGTGGGACGCCCTCAGGCTCGGTGGAGCGACGATCTCCGCAGGGTGGCTGGTAGTGGCTGTATGAGAGTTGCCGAGAATCGAGTTAAGTGGCGGGCGATTGAAAAGGCCTATTATCTCCATGTTACCTCTAGCTCCAAAACTCCTAAGAAGACGCAAACGTTTTCTTGTCTGTGAAGCTGTCAAGTGCCGAAACGCTTTCGCTGGTCGCCAGTTCTTCGCTTGCAGCTCTCGACTGTACCTATAATAAAGTCAATAAGGCTTTATCCATTTAAAAATGTACAAAGTATGAAGTAAAATTGTCTCTGTTGTACAACTTAATCCTCACTAAATTGAATTGTTTGTTTTTGTGTACAAATAAAAAACATTTATTATTTGTCGGACCTGGCCATTAGTGTGGACTTGGTATGAATCGCAAGTACGCCAGTGGTGACATCACGCGACCTACATTTTCATTGCTCGAAACCCATTTTCTGCCCATGATGTTATACGATGATGTACGAGCCTAACGGCATAAATCCTGACAATCCAACATATTTATTTATTATATGTCCAGCAGTGGACTGCGGTACGCTGGTGATGATAATGATAACAATGATGTATGAATGATTGTTAATAAAAGATTTATTAATGTGTACATAGTACTTACTGACGTAGATAATTTTCCATTAAAACACGCCTGTAACTTCAGTACGGTGAATGTTTACTTTAAAACACGAATTCGAACCCAAAACAGTGCGGGCGGTATGACCTCGCTTCCCACGCTTTTGTCAACAGATCTGGAATGTTAGTCGTCCTACCATCATACTATTTACTAATAATTAATAGACAGCATTACATAACAAGGAGCTGTGGTCATTTATCATCCGCAAGGATGAATGTGAATTCACCCACTGCTATATAGGACTCTCTTTTTTTGTGCCAACAGATATGACTTTGTTTAATTTATGTCATGACCACTGCTATCTAAACGGTAGCGGAAAACATCGCTAGGAAACCGGCATGTCTAGAACCAAAAATTTGATGAAATGTGAATTCTACCAACGCGGACTGAGCCCGCGTGGGTACTGGGAACTACAGTACTTTCACAGTTTTTATGCCTTGTGACTGGGACTGTAGCTATTGTTGTCTTTGTTTCGACAATTCAAAAGTGCCTGTAACTGGCCTATTTGAAATAAATGCTTTGGTTTTGATGATTTTGATTTTGTGGTGGATTACAGCCCACTCCAAAAAAAAACCCCCTATAAATAATTTTTCTTTCTTTCGTCTTTGACTCCCCCTAACAGATAAGAGACCTGTTTCGCAGGTGTGGGATCATTACAGGCTGATTATGATGACGATGATGATAACACATCATGACGCCGGTTATGTTTGATCTCCATGTAGCCGAGTAGCTGTAACCAGGCACAAGTCGAGACTTCGGAAAAATTATATACCTACTCCATATTTAACTCTAGACAAATTAGAATACCATTATTCAGGTTATTTATTTAGTTTAAGTATTTTTATAACATTGAAAATTATAGGTCAAGGCACTTTGAAATGTTTTTCTATGATAACACTTTGTTTACAACTCTCACAAACGACTACCAGTGATAATAAGAAGCTATTACGAGTTCATTAATCACAAAGATTTAATTACCAAATTAATTATATTACTATTATTAGTAAAGAATGTCAGAGCAAGGAGGTTCACAGACAGTTTGCTATCAAAATCTGTCTTTAATTGACTGAAGAATGCAAACAATCGACACATTGAAAAAACCAGTTTTTCTCAGAGCTATTTCCTTGTGCCAACGTACCCACTGGTGGGACACAGACCTCTCCATGAGAGAAATTATTCTTTCAGCCTTAAAATAATAATGAAACAATAGTGTCCTCACTATTGCAAGCATAAATCTTGACTGTAATAAATAGCCTTCGTTAAATTAATTTCATTTTCCGACAAAGCTTCACGTATCTGCTGTAATTTATATTGATAATATTTCACGATCAAAATACGGCGTGCAGCGCTGAATGAGGATCACGAGGCCGCCCGCATGTTGATGATAAAATATAACCAGTCGTGTCTGGGGATCGACAATGATGGTTACGTCATGTGCCAATATTGTAGTCGACATCGGTAAAAATGGGTAAAAAGCATAGATATACATTATAAATAAGGGCTAGAGAGTACCAAAGAGATTTAAGATACTTATTATAGAGAAGCAGAAGATCCGTGGGTGAAGAAAATGTGCTCAAAGCTTTACACAATTGCCAAATTTAACAGATTTTCTATCAGTTAAAAAGAAACCAGATTACGGTTTTGTTGGCGTCAAGGTCGGTCCTATAGTTGTAACAATTGTATGGGTGATCGTATGGTATAGTAGTGCTGGTAGAAAATACCCAAGGCATTAACTTGACCGCGGGCGTCTTCCGCGAAACGCGATCGTAGCTGAAAGTATGCAGCGACGCACGATCGGCTCCGTTCACCTGTCGTCGTATCCGATCGAATCCTTTCGGCTGCCGTCGCGTGTGTACAAAGCCGTGGCCGGGCGGCACCACTCATTTATGATGATTTTCTTCTTCTTCTAATGCAATAGCCAACAATACTACGAAAACTTCAACCATTTTCAAAAATTGGAACACGTCAACACGGTAGGAATGAAACTATTTGACTAGGTGCAGAAACGAATACGTTCGCAAGTGACGGTATGGAGCCGATCGTATGCGTCGATATCCTGCCGGACGCGATCGGCTGTGACCGCATCTGTTCGTATCCTTTCCAATCCGATGCGAGCCGTTTGGTGGAAATCATACTGTCTGCCTTTGTACAGTGTATTTTTACATTACGTGAATAATGTAAATAAATAAATATAGTAGACGGAAATTTTGTCACACCAATTTGGTAATGATCATGAGTGTTTACGACTGACTCGGAGTCATTTATAGGTGAGACGACACACGTGTAACATAACTCAGGCGTAATTAAGAAACAAACTCATCAAACTCAACAAGGAGGATGTGACAATCGGATTCTTGAAGATTATATTCCCTTCATTATGCACCATTTACTGTCAATCCTGACATTAGACTTGCAGCGTAATCTATGTCATATAACTTAAAGATAATAACGCATTGCAAACTTTTTGCCCGACCTGGGAATTGAAACCATTATAACCTTACTAAGCTTAACAAGAGACAACCCACTTCCTAAAGCAAAGATCATCAACATTAATCGCGTATTAAAAGGTAGCTTTCCCTAAAGCTGCTGCCACATTACCGCTTACTCCCCAAGTCAGCCACTTCCTCAGCTAATGGCTCAAGTAAAAGGAAGGTATAATAGATAAGTGATTATAACTAAGACGTTAATGAGTAGTCGGCAATCTCAGCAGATTGCCGCTCGTTAGCGACGCAGCCTGTTGAAACTGTTGTGATCGGTAACCAACGATTTGTGGTCCTTCTGGGCTTTTTGCGGAAACGTCTCAAATGTAGATGCCTGATTTGTAGGGTCATGTTTGCTTGGTTAACGATGACAGTTTTTTTTAATAATGGCAGTGATATTTATTTACTTTTACCTTGATATGTTATTAAAACGTGTGATTAACGATTTAATGAAGACACTTTCATACAATTCTTATATTACATAATCAAAGTTCTGAAATTATAAATATCTTCCTTTTGAATTTCAGTAGATGCTTTTTATATTGCACTGTTATAAGACATAAAGTTTTAGACCATATTCAATTTAAATAGCATACTTTTTAGTTATTTTATAAGTTAAAGTACATTAGTATGTAAACCTATTCATCTTTTAAAGCTCTCAAGACAAGATATTTTTAGTATTTCTTTTTACATTTAAAAATCAAGTTTTTTTAACATTTATTGATGGTAACCCTACTATACAGCCTGTTGCCATTTGACTAAACAAGTTTAAATTCGATTTACATTGCGTAATTCCTGAAACATCGTTAGTAAGGTAAATTACCAAAAAGGCAATGTAGAACGAAATGAGACAAGCTTTCTTTGTCTCTTTTGTAATTAAGGACTGATGAGTCGGTGCTATAGCTAATTATGTTAATCTAATGAATGCTAGATACTTAGGCTACAATTGAACGGTGACCATGGATTTGTAAGGAGGGAAACTAATCTGAAAGGTATTTTCATTCACATTATATGTTGATTTGGAAGCGTAAGAAACGTTCTGGGGAAGTTTCCTTTATAACTTTTCGAGACAAATGAGAAAGACGAATTTTGATGTATGATCCTGATGTAGAAAGATTCTTAACAAATACTGTTTATGAAGATGTGTAGTTCTTACTTTTGTTCTCTGTCTGTATGCAACAAAGAATGACCAAACTCAAAGCATTTATTTCAGTTTTAAACCACAAGCATATTTAAATTGTCAGGAAGTCAGTTGGCCAGAAAGTTGAATTTGGTTTGTTGTCGGTTCCAAATCATAGATTTCTATAGTTAACAATAAATAAAATTCCATGGGGACGAAGTCAGGTAGTCAGAAAGTTGAATTTAGTAATAACCCGTTCCAAATCATAGATTTCTATAGATAACAATAAATAAAATTCCATGGGGACTCCTTTAAATCAAGTTAGGTATTACACAATCCTGATAAAACACAAAATAACTGCACACTCGATAAAGTGGAAACCTTATCACTTAGACGAGAGCACCTCCATCCTTGGTCCTCGGACCCTAGAGAGACGGATTGAACATCAATCTTGAGAACTAAAGAGAAAATAAAAATCTAGAAGTCTAATAGCGCACCTTTCTT
Organism: Noctua comes; assembly: GCA_963082995.1. NCBI lineage: Eukaryota > Metazoa > Arthropoda > Insecta > Lepidoptera > Noctuidae > Noctua > Noctua comes. The sequence goes on along the minus strand of OY720267.1, from coordinate 19,346,971 downwards.
TGTATTTGTAATTCTATTTCTTAAGATGCATGACTAGCGAGTCTGCTTCTAACGCGAAAGTTCCTCGGGAAATTGAATACCACATGAAATTTTATGGCGAAATGTGGGTGTACTATTAGGGACACCTCTGTCTAACCCTTCGGAGATTACAGGCGTGATGTTATGTTATGAAACTTTATGTTGACAGAGTACCTGAAGGGATTTTCCATCGGCGAAATGACGAACACCCATACAAAGTTTCATGCCCTATTTAACTTCTCTTCCCTAGTATTCACCTAAGAAAGCAGTTTTGTGCAGAATTACTATTAATACTATTAACGGGATATTTACCATGTTTACTGTTTCGCACCATGATCACAGATAAACCGTATCCGTGATCATGGTGCTTGCAACAGCGCCGAAATATCGGGAACTCATAGAAAACAGTAAACATGGTAAATATCCCGTTATTAGTATTAATAGTAATGTTAGTGACCATGATAGTTTAAAATTTTGTGCAGAATGTCCAAGAAGCAGTTAGACCGTGCGTCTTCTGTCCGCAAGAAGAATAAATGAATGGATTTAAGAATTATAATTCTTCCATACAAAGGGCCCATCATCCAGGGTTTACAGCGGGCCATCGCCATATATTTCCGTGAGCAGTCCCGAATCAAGTTTGTGAAACTAATGTTGTATTGTATTGTATAACGGGTTGTTGTCTGCAACTCCACGTCAAACTCATGTTATTGTACAGAATCCCATTAGCTTAAATCACTTTGGAATTCTGCCTCATTGGTGTAGTGGTCGCAAGCACTGCTGAGTGTGAGGTGAGGGTGAGCGGGTTTGGTTCCCATGTCGTTGTGTGCGTGTTTTATTAAGATTTTCCATCAGGAATTACTCAGTAGTCAGAGTTTGGATTTGTGCCTGGTTAATGGCATTATGCTCGTCCCCTAATACCTTAGCTTTAAACATAACTGGCGATATGTGGGTGTACTAGGTGAAGATACACCTCTCGTCAGGTACTTCGGAATTCAAGCTTACTGTTTCTAGTGGGTGAGGAATCTACTCCTTGCAACCAGATTCCTTATTCCTTACGCTCTTCGTCGCATAGCTATGTGCTCTGCCTTTGGCAGGCACTTTGCATATTTCAGGAAGTACGACGTGAGAATGGCAAACGCTCTTATTAGTGAAAGGAGCGGAAAGGAATTGAATGTGATTGCCTTCGTTTGCCTAATTACTTATGTAGATCAGGTTTGGCACTAGTTCTATGTTTTAAAAAGTCTCTGTGTTAAATTACATCGGATTTGAATTGTGATGCGAATTGTCTTTCATTGTTAAGTTTTCTGATTTAACAAGCGGTGTGCTCGTCACCTAGTCCCCTTCATCCCTCTTCCTTTGCCCTATTCCTCTTTTCTCCATCTAACTTTTACCCCAGGTGACAATTAATTTTCAAAAAATCTTCCTTATACTGTTTACTCTCAATATATTAGACATTCTTGTGCAAACATGCTCTTAGATTCAGCAATTTCAGGTTTGTGATGTCTGTCAGTGAATAAATTTGAGTAAAGAAGGAAAATACACAATAATCAAGGTTTTAGGAGATTGTTTATCAACCAACGTTTGTTACACTAAATAAATATGTTTATTGAGACTGCCTCGTTGACTAACATCCAAAAGTTCAAACTCAAGGTTTGCCAACGTGCTATGGCGCGCAGTATCTTAGGTGTAAAATTAACAGATCATGTACGAAACACTACGCTGCGGTCCAAAACGCAAATCGTTGACGTGGCTCAAAAGGCTGCCCAACTTAAATGGGGCTGGGCAGGACATGTCTGTCGCATGCCGAACGAGCTATGGGCCCGTAAAGCTCAGGATTGGTGCCCTGAAACAGTGACACGGGGTCGCAGCAGACCACGAAGGAGATGGCGAGACGGACTGGATGTCTTCCTTGAGAATTTGAAAGAAGTAGCACAAAAGCGCGACCTTTGGAAGGAGTGGAGGGAGGCCTCTGCCCAGCAGTGGGACAATGTGGGCTAGCTATAATAATAATAATAAACTGCCTCGTTGGTGTAGCGTTCGCAAGCGCAGCTGCTGAGCATGAGGTCTTGATTTAAATTTCCAGGTCGGAAAGTGTTATTGGGTTTTTTCATCAGGAATTTCTCAATACCAGCCACGGTGTCTGGATTTATGCCCGGTTGATGGCAATAGGCTCGCCGCCTATTACATGGGACTTTTAAACATAATAGCCGAAATGTGAGTGTACTATTAGGTACCTACGCCTCTGCCCAACCATTCGCGGATTACAGGCGTGATGTTACGATGATTTTTATTTAAACTTCAAGTAGTAGATAAAACCTTCTTGACATTGTATTTAAATTCTGTTTACAGATTCACAGTTTTTACTTCTGTATAAACATAAAAATACAAATAAATGTAAATAGATCCGATTCTTATGTTTTTGTTCGTCACGACAGATTTACATTTCCTAGATCAGAACAAGAAATAGACAGAGAACATCAATGCGCTTGACATTGACAATACCAAACTGTACAATGGTCAATACCAAAATAGTATTGAGCAACAAATGGTGGTGATCTCTACAAGTGATGTAACTGGTACACTCTGGTGCTATTGAAATTAGAATCGGTTTGATAGTTTTGTATGTTTGCAAGAAAAAGCTACCTTCTTCTTAATAAAAATCTGAAACTCACTCACTTCTCACACACTCACTCACTTCACTTCTTTCTTTCTTTTTCGTCGTCGTCAGACCCAATTTTTCTAAACTTATGTGTTCTGCGATTACAGGATTGCCAACATTGTCTGTTATAATCAAGCCTTTAGATCTCACTTAAAAAAAACATGACGAACACCCCTAACCCCCCTTAATAACTCAGAAATCGAACCCAGGACCTCACGCTCAGCAGGTATAGCGCTTGCGGCCACTAGACTAATGAGGCAGTCGGGAATTCTGAAATGATTCAAGAATTTCGTACATTTACATGCGTTCCACGAACTTGATTCGGGATTGCTCACGGAGATCTATGGCGTTGGCCCCGCTATAAATCCCGGATGGATGGGCCCTTTGGCCTTTCGGGTAAGAATGAAAAAATCACGGAACAAGATAAAGGAAGATTTAAGTTTGATTATTCTTAGCAGGATTTTTTAATGGGCAACCGCAATGGATAAAATAAAACAGTTTCCAATATAAAGATGGTAAGGCTATAACGTTTACACGGTTTGAACACAGGCTTTTTTCTGTGGGAGTGTGGCCCATGATCCACCACCCGGGTCCAGGTTGGTGGATGTCACATGCGTTCGAATGTTTGGTTTTAGGATACGCAGATTTCATCACGATGGTTTCTTGCCTGGTTTGAAATGAATGGTGAATAAATAAATACCTTACACCATGAAATAAATAAATACCATGGTCAGGGTCGTTACCACCACTGCTCCAGTATGAAAATTTCAATAATACGTAGTGTTTTACACACTATTGTCATAGAATGTGGTTCTTCTAACCTAACACATGTGTTGCTGGTGAGTTTGTCCCCCCACTTCTTCTTACCGGCTAAAACACTAGAAAGTGTCGAAGGACGGGCGTTTTAGGGGACTGTCTCTTGTAAACTTTGACGTTCAAAAAGTGCTGATATCAGCCTAATTTGAATAAATAATACACATAATGACAAAGATGCTGCATGACCTAAAATGTACTTCACTACAAATGGACAATTGGACATGTAAACTACTTTTCATCAGAATTTCTGCATGCAATTTCGTTTACAAAGACCACAATGTTTATTTATGTAAACTCCAGGTCCCTTGAGGGAAAGGGACTGGCCTCAACCGCATACCAACCTTGACCCCCGACCTTTGACGCCGGCATTAGGTTATGAATACAAAGCTATTCCGAGAGGGACCCTTAGTTTGTAGATTGCTTGATTTTTGGGATCAAAGTGGTTCTGTTACCGGTAGTTTAAGTGGCAGATTTAGTACGTGGAGGTTGTGTTTTGGATATTAATAGCCTGGCCATCGATTCAGAAAATATTATAATGAACAATTGTGTACGTAAACATGTGCATTGCACCCTCAGCTCTCTACCCTCAAGCTAATTCGATGGCAATCCGTCACCAATCAGGCGCAAGACCAACGGCTTAATTAATGTTTCCGAGATACGTGTCTCATACCACCAACTGCCAAACTCGAGGCTGCTACTGAAACTGCGACTGCTGAGCTTAGGGACTTGGGTTCGGTTCCCAGGTCGGTCAAAAAAGTATTCTTTTTTTTTTTTATTAGGAATTTCTTCTGTTATTAGGACCAAACTACTGTCGAACGTCGAGATCCTTTTTTGAGGGCAAATGCACAGGCTGCTTTAAAAATCAAGGTGTTTACATTAATGAGTTTTTCAGACAGATTTTTTTTACACTCTTCAACGGAAAGCCCTTTCCAAATGATAAGGTTGCGCTTTACTACAACAAAAGGGCCATATTTGCTGATGAGCCTCTGACTATATGTCAATGTGTGGTATTGTAACACAGATAATAGCGCCCAGTTCATCCGCACAAAACCCGACAGCCATTGAACGTTTTTAATAAACGCACATACTAGTAACAAGAGCCACAGTAGACATACTAGTACTCAGTATTTCAACTTGGAACAAGTGGTCTGAATTGGCTCCACACACTCACGCAAACATTTACACGAATTTTAATAAAACTATGTTTCAGTCAAAAAGTATTTTTTGTGAGTGAGTCGGAGCTTTCGCATCGAGACAATAAGTTACGTGTTTAGAGTAACATGCCTACCAAAAAGATCAATTGTCTTAACGTTGGCTTCATCACGCCATTTGTACAACATCTAGATACAACTCGATTATCGGCAACTTTCATGCACGTGCTACCAGCCACCCTACGATGATCATCGCTTAACCAAGCCAGATATTCTAGGTCTTCCCACCTTACGCTTGCCGACTCGCGGTCTCCACTCAAGAAGACGTCTAACCCAACTATAATTGGTTCTACGGCTAATAGGCCCGGTTCATTGCCACTTGAGTTTACTTATTCTATGGACTGTCTAGTTAGCGTTAGTGGTAACTAGCTAGTTAACTGGTTATTTGTATACTGTGCAAGAGCTGAAGGCTTCGAACTGTAAAGCCTTTGTCCATCCACTACACAAAACGGTATTAAATAAATTGAAAATATAATATTAAAACATCGCCGCACCCTTTGTCAAAAGCTTTCGCCATTAATAACCAAAGTTCTCTTTGTTTTGTTTCCATCAAAACTCCGGACGTTTTCGGTCCTCCTGGCACAAATTTGTTTGGAGGACAATATGATTAATTCGCGAATTACTGCTGGACGCTGGACAACCAACCCTTTTGAATATGAATACAGTTTTTTTATTATTTGTTAGCTGTAAATTATCTTGTTTAGTACGACCCTTTTATTCTGAATCTGAACACAGTAAAACCTTTAAAACATGATTTCGTATTATTTCAGATTGAGAGCGACAGATCTGTACAAATCTCTAAGTTTAAATTGCCCTACTGAATGACTAGGTACTTCATGAAACGGTGTCATCGTTTATGAGGCCAAGTCTAATTTAAAAAATAGTATAATCATATTAGTCTATTGAGATAGTTAAGACATTCATTTCATTTGTTAAGTCGCGAATCATACTTTGGTCAACATACAACCTGAAACCAATTGAAAAAAAAAACTAAAAATATTTTAGTTTCACGGGCTACCTTATAGCATAAAAAGAGAGTTTTAGAATAAAAAGGGGGTTGCCCTATTTTATTCTAAATAACTACGGTTATTTACTACATGATAATAGACACAACAGTCGACTAGGCAACAATATCGCGAACACGTAGTAGATAGAACCACCTAGTTTTCGAAGACACGTAGTCATCGCTACCACTCATTTTATCTATGAAGGATGATAGAATAAGATTACATTTCATTGATAACATATAATTTTTAATGAAATTGAATATAATATGAGGTACACACGGCGATACATCAAGCTATACATTTCCAGTAAAACATGGCCTCGCTTTGAATAGATTTCCCGTACAATGAGCGATCCGCATTAACTACTCAACAAAGTATCTAAATAAATATTTTACAATTTGTGCAGTATCGAGTGCTTCTTCTTTTTATCATGCCAATCGTTGTAGGCAGCAGTGGCGAAGGTTCCATACAACTCGATTCCTATCGGCTTCACTTTGAAAAATGGCAAAAATAATATAATCACATTAAAGATATGTACTCCGGCTTACCTCTGACAAAAATTGACCCCTCGCTACTGGTAGGCAGTGTTGAAAAGAAGTAACTTCATTTCTGAACAATGTTCGCGAGATGCAGACATGACACCCTTGCGTGCGTATGTGACAGGCCGTATCTCTAGTTTCAAGTACAGGTAGTAATCTATCATAGAAACAAAAGCCGTACAATCATCATGACTCAAGCACACATCTAGACTAGATCACAAAGACTGTCTCAAGATGACCAGTAGGAATAAATGCGTGCAAATGATTAGACGGACTGATTGCCTAGCCAAACGATTATATCTTTCAAGCTAAAAATCTAGATGAGCATTCGACACAAAGAACTTCGCAAAATTGGTATTGTTTTCCGCATTCAATTGCTGCATTTGAATAAGACCTTATTGTCAAAGCATCGTTCATGAAAGATTTTTTTTACTGAACTCATCCCTAAAGAAACCTGGTAAAAATGAAAACGCTGAAATACCCAGTATCTTTCCAAAGGACGTCCAAATTTCGCAACCACCCTAATTCGACAAAGAATCCCCATAGCAAACACCCTGCTAATTCGATCCCGCATTAGGAAAACCAGCATCCGCTTAACATTCCAAACATTGTACCTGACCCATTAATCCAAGGGTTCCGTGATTAATGTTTTAAGCAGCCGACCCGCAAATCGATTGCCTTCCAGGGTAAACTTGACCATAACTCCCTCGGTCTAATTGGATGGGGCTGTTTAAATCCACCCGACGTCCATTGCATTCACGATGACCATCAATTCCTTCATAGTCAACCTCCGAGGGAACTTCCCAACTCCCATAAGTGTAGTCACTAACGCCATCTAGTTATCGTTAACGTACTAATATGTGGTCTTTCGGTAGGACAGTCTTTACGAGGCAGTATTTACGAGGAAAACGCTATCAATGCAAGCTATATCTTGCTGTCTAGGCAGGTTTCAGGGATGAGAAAGTTTTTGTATTCTACTAGAAAGTAAAATTTGGATGGATTTTAATGAAGAATTTAATACTTTCTAAAAGTATTAAATTCTGATGAATATAAAAATAATTTAGAACAAAAATCAGTCTAGGAATAGGAATAGATAATTCTAAGTATGCGCTTATTAGCAAGGATGCAAATATTGCTGTGTTTTCTGTAGGAACCTCGTTTTCAAAAAAAATAAAAAATTTCAATAATACGTAGTGTTTTACACACTATTGTCATAGAATGTGGTTCTTCTAACCTAACACATGTGTTGCTGGTGAGTTTGTCCCCCCACTTCTTCTTACCGGCTAAAACACTAGAAAGTGTCGAAGGACGGGCGTTTTAGGGGACTGTCTCTTGTAAACTTTGACGTTCAAAAAGTGCTGATATCAGCCTAATTTGAATAAATAATACACATAATGACAAAGATGCTGCATGACCTAAAATGTACTTCACTACAAATGGACAATTGGACATGTAAACTACTTTTCATCAGAATTTCTGCATGCAATTTCGTTTACAAAGACCACAATGTTTATTTATGTAAACTCCAGGTCCCTTGAGGGAAAGGGACTGGCCTCAACCGCATACCAACCTTGACCCCCGACCTTTGACGCCGGCATTAGGTTATGAATACAAAGCTATTCCGAGAGGGACCCTTAGTTTGTAGATTGCTTGATTTTTGGGATCAAAGTGGTTCTGTTACCGGTAGTTTAAGTGGCAGATTTAGTACGTGGAGGTTGTGTTTTGGATATTAATAGCCTGGCCATCGATTCAGAAAATATTATAATGAACAATTGTGTACGTAAACATGTGCATTGCACCCTCAGCTCTCTACCCTCAAGCTAATTCGATGGCAATCCGTCACCAATCAGGCGCAAGACCAACGGCTTAATTAATGTTTCCGAGATACGTGTCTCATACCACCAACTGCCAAACTCGAGGCTGCTACTGAAACTGCGACTGCTGAGCTTAGGGACTTGGGTTCGGTTCCCAGGTCGGTCAAAAAAGTATTCTTTTTTTTTTTTATTAGGAATTTCTTCTGTTATTAGGACCAAACTACTGTCGAACGTCGAGATCCTTTTTTGAGGGCAAATGCACAGGCTGCTTTAAAAATCAAGGTGTTTACATTAATGAGTTTTTCAGACAGATTTTTTTTACACTCTTCAACGGAAAGCCCTTTCCAAATGATAAGGTTGCGCTTTACTACAACAAAAGGGCCATATTTGCTGATGAGCCTCTGACTATATGTCAATGTGTGGTATTGTAACACAGATAATAGCGCCCAGTTCATCCGCACAAAACCCGACAGCCATTGAACGTTTTTAATAAACGCACATACTAGTAACAAGAGCCACAGTAGACATACTAGTACTCAGTATTTCAACTTGGAACAAGTGGTCTGAATTGGCTCCACACACTCACGCAAACATTTACACGAATTTTAATAAAACTATGTTTCAGTCAAAAAGTATTTTTTGTGAGTGAGTCGGAGCTTTCGCATCGAGACAATAAGTTACGTGTTTAGAGTAACATGCCTACCAAAAAGATCAATTGTCTTAACGTTGGCTTCATCACGCCATTTGTACAACATCTAGATACAACTCGATTATCGGCAACTTTCATGCACGTGCTACCAGCCACCCTACGATGATCATCGCTTAACCAAGCCAGATATTCTAGGTCTTCCCACCTTACGCTTGCCGACTCGCGGTCTCCACTCAAGAAGACGTCTAACCCAACTATAATTGGTTCTACGGCTAATAGGCCCGGTTCATTGCCACTTGAGTTTACTTATTCTATGGACTGTCTAGTTAGCGTTAGTGGTAACTAGCTAGTTAACTGGTTATTTGTATACTGTGCAAGAGCTGAAGGCTTCGAACTGTAAAGCCTTTGTCCATCCACTACACAAAACGGTATTAAATAAATTGAAAATATAATATTAAAACATCGCCGCACCCTTTGTCAAAAGCTTTCGCCATTAATAACCAAAGTTCTCTTTGTTTTGTTTCCATCAAAACTCCGGACGTTTTCGGTCCTCCTGGCACAAATTTGTTTGGAGGACAATATGATTAATTCGCGAATTACTGCTGGACGCTGGACAACCAACCCTTTTGAATATGAATACAGTTTTTTTATTATTTGTTAGCTGTAAATTATCTTGTTTAGTACGACCCTTTTATTCTGAATCTGAACACAGTAAAACCTTTAAAACATGATTTCGTATTATTTCAGATTGAGAGCGACAGATCTGTACAAATCTCTAAGTTTAAATTGCCCTACTGAATGACTAGGTACTTCATGAAACGGTGTCATCGTTTATGAGGCCAAGTCTAATTTAAAAAATAGTATAATCATATTAGTCTATTGAGATAGTTAAGACATTCATTTCATTTGTTAAGTCGCGAATCATACTTTGGTCAACATACAACCTGAAACCAATTGAAAAAAAAAACTAAAAATATTTTAGTTTCACGGGCTACCTTATAGCATAAAAAGAGAGTTTTAGAATAAAAAGGGGGTTGCCCTATTTTATTCTAAATAACTACGGTTATTTACTACATGATAATAGACACAACAGTCGACTAGGCAACAATATCGCGAACACGTAGTAGATAGAACCACCTAGTTTTCGAAGACACGTAGTCATCGCTACCACTCATTTTATCTATGAAGGATGATAGAATAAGATTACATTTCATTGATAACATATAATTTTTAATGAAATTGAATATAATATGAGGTACACACGGCGATACATCAAGCTATACATTTCCAGTAAAACATGGCCTCGCTTTGAATAGATTTCCCGTACAATGAGCGATCCGCATTAACTACTCAACAAAGTATCTAAATAAATATTTTACAATTTGTGCAGTATCGAGTGCTTCTTCTTTTTATCATGCCAATCGTTGTAGGCAGCAGTGGCGAAGGTTCCATACAACTCGATTCCTATCGGCTTCACTTTGAAAAATGGCAAAAATAATATAATCACATTAAAGATATGTACTCCGGCTTACCTCTGACAAAAATTGACCCCTCGCTACTGGTAGGCAGTGTTGAAAAGAAGTAACTTCATTTCTGAACAATGTTCGCGAGATGCAGACATGACACCCTTGCGTGCGTATGTGACAGGCCGTATCTCTAGTTTCAAGTACAGGTAGTAATCTATCATAGAAACAAAAGCCGTACAATCATCATGACTCAAGCACACATCTAGACTAGATCACAAAGACTGTCTCAAGATGACCAGTAGGAATAAATGCGTGCAAATGATTAGACGGACTGATTGCCTAGCCAAACGATTATATCTTTCAAGCTAAAAATCTAGATGAGCATTCGACACAAAGAACTTCGCAAAATTGGTATTGTTTTCCGCATTCAATTGCTGCATTTGAATAAGACCTTATTGTCAAAGCATCGTTCATGAAAGATTTTTTTTACTGAACTCATCCCTAAAGAAACCTGGTAAAAATGAAAACGCTGAAATACCCAGTATCTTTCCAAAGGACGTCCAAATTTCGCAACCACCCTAATTCGACAAAGAATCCCCATAGCAAACACCCTGCTAATTCGATCCCGCATTAGGAAAACCAGCATCCGCTTAACATTCCAAACATTGTACCTGACCCATTAATCCAAGGGTTCCGTGATTAATGTTTTAAGCAGCCGACCCGCAAATCGATTGCCTTCCAGGGTAAACTTGACCATAACTCCCTCGGTCTAATTGGATGGGGCTGTTTAAATCCACCCGACGTCCATTGCATTCACGATGACCATCAATTCCTTCATAGTCAACCTCCGAGGGAACTTCCCAACTCCCATAAGTGTAGTCACTAACGCCATCTAGTTATCGTTAACGTACTAATATGTGGTCTTTCGGTAGGACAGTCTTTACGAGGCAGTATTTACGAGGAAAACGCTATCAATGCAAGCTATATCTTGCTGTCTAGGCAGGTTTCAGGGATGAGAAAGTTTTTGTATTCTACTAGAAAGTAAAATTTGGATGGATTTTAATGAAGAATTTAATACTTTCTAAAAGTATTAAATTCTGATGAATATAAAAATAATTTAGAACAAAAATCAGTCTAGGAATAGGAATAGATAATTCTAAGTATGCGCTTATTAGCAAGGATGCAAATATTGCTGTGTTTTCTGTAGGAACCTCGTTTGTTACGATGCGCAATGCAATAATGATCAGTCAAGTGAGGTCACAGGACTCCTGTCTGTGAGAGGGAATAGGGCTGTAATTTACTACGCGGGCCCAGTGTAGCTCGGTTGATGTCACACGACTTCAAATTTTTGGTTCTAGAACATGCTGATTTCGTCATTTACTTTACCATTTTGAGAGCAGTGCAAATAATTTATTCTAATCATATTCAACGTCCTTGAACGATACATCTAAATATTAGCTACATTTTTGCATAATACATTCTATCCGCGAGGATGTTTCAGGTCATTAATCTTCACAGTTCATTTCACCCGAATTCAGCACGCATCGCCTTCGTTCAATGTACTCATCGCTGATTTATAAAAAAAATTGTATATTCTAAATTCAAACCGGCGGGGATAAAAAATGGTTGACAATAGTTTGAGAGCGATTTGTGCGCAAAAAGTTTTCGCTACGGGTGACATGACGTGACTTGCAATTGAATGGGACTTTGGAAAAACTGCTTTAGTACCTAGGTATTTATGTACCTTTTTGTCCTTATGTTTCTGACTATGGTGGGAGTACTACCTAATCCAAATTAGTACGAAGAGTAGAGTAGTTAGCTTTTAGCAGGGTCAAAGTGGTCAAAGGTTTGTAGTAACACACACATGTAGGTACCTAACCTAATCTAACAATATTTTGACTTAAAACATTGTCTATGGAGTTTTGTGTCGGTTGTTTTTTCATAGAGATACGCTTTGGAATGGGGAGCTTCATAATTTTGAATTTGACTGATCGACTCTTTGATAATTCAAAATTGCCTAGCTTGAATCGGTTTTTAACCTAAAATTGTCCCACTGCTGGGCAAAGGTCTCTAAAAGAATTGGTTATGAAATAATATTAATAAGTTAGACGATTATATCGATGATAAAAATGCTTGGCTCAATGCCGGTCCTGCTCCACAAGGACAGGGGCGCATAAATGAATAGCATTACATATCCCAATCACCTGCGCTCTTGATGATTTATTTACTGCATCAGTGAGCGGGGTACACGTGGCTGAGTTTTGGGCTAAGCATATTTAAACTTTTTGCCATCGAAACGCTAAGAAGAAGAATCATTAAATAGTATGTTGGAGCTGCTGAAGATTGTACAACTATCTTTGCTTTGTATAAATTCAATCTCTTTAGTATTATATAGCCGCATAGCCCATATTGTGTGAGTCCTATGTAATAGAAAGCTGTCATTCGCGGGAAACCTACGTCTTTTCTTGACTTGAATGTGCCCTGGCGGTTAGGAGTGTGTCATGCTCACTCAAATGTCTCGCTGATGGTGGCGCGTGTGTCGGATCATTTAGTTCCCTTAAAAATGGTTGAGTTGAATGGTGCTGATACATGCGTCATATTCGTGAACGGGCGCTGTCAGTTGTGACTGGTCATCTCTTGGTTGCCACGGTTTATTTAAATTGATTTTCTTTTTTTTTTTTTGAATTGTTTACTATGGACACTTTTAACGTACACATCTTGCTACATTGTTCTCACATAATGTAACATCTCAACATGAATAATGTAACCAAGAGTTTGTAAAAGTATTCTGATTTAAAAGAGTGTCCATGGAGTTTCTTGCCCGTTCTTCTCCATAGAGATCTACGTTACGGAATGGGCAACTACAGTACTTTCACAGTTTTTATGCCTTGTGACTGGGACTGTAGCTATTTTTGTCTTTGTTTCGACAATTCAAAAGTGCCTTTAACTGGCCTATTTGAAATAAATGCTTTGATTTTGATTTTTTGATTTTATTTTGTGCCGAGTTTGAGTTTGATTCTGGGCTTCCGCGAACAAGTTACTTGCTTATTGAAATTAATGTTACCAGATATTCGTTACAAGTACACACGCTTGATACACGCGAGCACCTCACGAACCTTCCATGTGGTGTGGCTTATTTAGACGAATAAAAGTGGACGATAATTGCGATAAACATTTTTGTCTGTTGTGCCCCCACTCATGTAGTAGCAGTACCTACACTGATAACCGGCAAAAAGTATCTACACAAGATAAAACACTTCAATCTGAAGGCAGAAAAAAATCATGCGTGGTGTAGACCATGCATGTCAATTAGTTGACAACCCGCGATCATGGCGCTTGCAACAGCGCTGAAATATCGGGAGCTCAAAATAATGAACAATCACGGAAGATATCCCGTAAGTGACAGTATATATAAGTTTAGTTGTAAACCGTGAAAGCTTGAAACAGTGTTAGTTGAATGATGCTCGCAAGCATGAACTTAATTTCCTATTAGATTTGATTATCACTGGGTTGGGCCGTAGGTACCTACCTGTACCTACTAGCTTTTTTGAGGTGCTCTACCAAAGGCAGCCCAGTGGTTAATTCAGTATGCAATCTGTCAGATATGATTTTTTTTAAGGCATAAGAACCTTTCAGGCAATTTTATTTCACTGCGTACTTGCGTAGCACTTATCAACACACACTTATCAAATCGATGATACACGTGTGCAGATAATAGACATAATGTCGATTGTTATCTGTGAATAAACATTTGTAATGCATTGAGTACGCCGCCGATACTCGACGCATTACAAATGTTTATTCACCGTGTTACTGTCTCTGTCAAGGTACGGCCTTTATTTGGACCAGTTTAGTGGCACTTGAACTTGACATTAAACTTGTTAGTTTTATTGTCATGTCATGTTTGATTGTTGCAGTTTAGCCAGATGATAATAAACAAAATCTGGTGATTGTGGCGTGAGATAGCCGCATACGGATGGAAGGACCAAGAGCAATGGAGGCAGTAGAGGAAATATTTGTATTTGATTACTGTTTCCAGACTTCGCTTTGCGTTTTTATGGCGTTAAATTCAGTAAGGCTACATACGCATTGACAAGTGGCTTGCCTAGAGCTTAGCAAGTAGTAAAATGAAGCGAACGTTCTAAAATTTTCGCATCGGGCCGCACCGTTTGGTGCCTTCCCTAGCAAGTAACCAGACGTTAATTAAGTCACTAGGCTGTAAGCACTAAGTGAACCACCGGTCAATGCGGACGTAGCCTTAGTGAACCGATCAATGAGCAACCGAACTGATAAACACTATCAGTGACTTAAATGAAGCCTGCATAATAATATTTAGTTAAACTAGTGCCCTAAATCTATCAATTTTATAGAAATTATTTGTAACTCCAGCTTTTTAAGTAAATATTGTGCGATCATGTATTGAGTTATTTTTAAATCTAACAATATTTTACGCATTCACGTTTTATTACATGTTTGGTTTCGCTTCAGAGGATTTCAATAAATATTTTTTGTGCATATTTACTACTATTGCAAGAAAAATGATAGATGTATGGTACCTAAATCATAGAATAAATAATTTGATATTTTTTGTGATATTTACGTAAATAAATAACATTGTATTGTGAACAATCTTGTTTGTACTAATATCCTTGAAAGTGCTGAATGACAAGGTTTTTCATGTTATTCATGTTTTTTGATAATTTCTAAAGTTTTGGACCCGGATATCAATTCACCGATTCCTATTTAAAGAAATGTAGGTATACTAATTATGTCTGAAAAAGTGTGGCTTGACCATACAACCGAATGTAAAAATCTACAAAATGTCAGCCCACCAATCTTTTAACTCCAACCTAAAAATCACGTTCATAAAATATTTGACAGCAAAAATCAAAACGCTACTATCCTCAAACGAAAAATCCCGCCATCCATACAAGATCCAGTTGAATAAACACAACAATATCTTCTGAAACAAACGATATATCAATAGTCAATACTAAAAGGCTACATCCCGTATCTGAGAGCTCTGGAGCGATGCTCGATGGTATGATGTGACCGCCATTTGTCTTAGAGCGCACTTACGCAGAGAATTAGGTCACTCGTACCCCTGATGCTTGATGCGCGGTTATCTAGAAGTGGCGTGGGTCTACGGGTCGAATTGGGGACTTCCGTCTTGATTGGAGTAATGTGGGATAGATCGATGCATCACAGACTTTGTTATTATTCGTTAAGTCTATTTTTGTGCCCGCCGATTGCGGCCCACACTGTTGTCTTGAGAGGAGTGTCTCAGTAGTGGAAACGTTTAAGGTTCACTACGCTATGTCGTGTTCATGCTTCTAGAAGACGTGAATTTTATAAATTCAATTCGTTGATGTCTTCTTTGTTGTCTTCTACTTTAGAATTCTCTTTAATTACGATCTCAGAAAGAGCGTAAATAATTCCATAAGTTGAAAACTCAGTTGCGGTTTTATATGACGTCATTTGTTGATTGCATTTTTCACTGTTCTTATTCTTAATACTTTGGTACGCAGTCTAACGAAGTGGTAAAAACGCCACCTACTCTAACCGATTTTAGCCTTTCCTCTTAAGATCTTAAAGGCCCTTCCATCTTTTCCACATCTGGGGTAGTTCCATTGTTTAATGAGCGGACCCTGATTCAGCGTTTATCATCAACGACAGTTAATAGCCTCTGCGAACACTATTGATTTATTCCAAGCATGTTTAATGCATCTAGGTCAAGAGAAATACACTGAACATTTTTTAAGAAAGATGCTGACATAAAAAGTAAACAAACCAAGTTAAAAAGGGCTTTATTAAAATACTTTGCAAATGAAGATGACAGGTTTTCTTTAAACACTGTTTTAAGCTTTCACGGTTTACAACTAAACTTATACTGTCACTTACGGGATATCTTTCGTGATTGTTCATTATTTTGTTCATTTTTTTGTCGGGAGCTCAAAAAAATTAACAATCACGGATGATATCCCGTGAGTGACAGTATAGTTTAGGTTTTCTTTAATTTTCTTTCTAGTGTTGTCAAAGGGAGTGTGGCGTGGTAAGCTGTAATTAACAGGCTGGTGATTACGAAAAGACTGAGAGCTGAGCGCATAATTCAAAAGATCGTAATTTTTATGAGAATAATTATAACGTGGGCACAAGTATGGATTTATTTTATGATATCTCAATAATGTCATACTTTAATAACGTTGAGCATTCAAAAATCAAAATCAAAAAATCATTCAATTATTAAAACTTGTTCGAGTTCACCAAGTTCTACATCATCAATAAAAATAACTAGTTACCTATGTACACAACGCTTCGCCTAAAAGGACCAAGTCAAACAAACTTTTATGCTCGAATTTTTCAAACAAACTTATCCCGCAGTTCCACTCCTCGACAAAAGTAACATTAAACTTGACATATTCTCAAGAAAATTCATGTTTACTTAACTTTGCAACACAAACGGTTCAGGGAAACTTAATTACATAAGCTTACTAAAGCGTCCACAATAACTTGAGCCCTCTGGTGAACTATCGTTCTTTGTAAGTCTTGTGTTTGTATTCAGAGCGGCGTGATATCAGGGTCATCTTAGAGTGGTGCTGCAAGATGGATGAAGGCGGAGAGTCAACAAAGGGTGAAATGTAGCCAGCGGTCGGTGTCCGGTTAGATGACATCGATAATGTATGTTTTAAAGTGGAGTACATCTCGGCGGTGAAATGATTTATTTTTGCAGTATGTTGCGTTGTACCCATTTCAACATTTTTAGGTAGATATCAACTACCCGCATTTCACGAAAATAAGACCAATGAATACTACGAAGCAGTCACCACTGCCGTCACCTCCGCCGTGCTTCGAACTTGTCACCATAATCACTTCAGGACTATGATCTTCGGTAAGTTGAATGGTCACCGATCGAAGGCGGCCATCGCTTTCAATCAGGCGAGGTGGTCGAGGTCAATAGTAAGTTTATTAGCAGTGCCGGCGTAAGGGGGGGCGCCGACGTTTGGGGCGGCCACGGCAAAAATTATAAGTAGCAATTTTCCTTCGGAAATCGTTGGGGTGAGGTGGTCACTGGCAGTCTACATTTCGATATTCGGGATTCGCACCCTGTTGCGTCATCCGCCATCTTGAATTTGAGGGTGATTTTTTGTTTATTGAATAACTCGTTTATTTTAAATTTTACACAAAAAAATATTTTTACCGAAGTTGTTTGGAATTGAATTTTCTACAATTTGGCCCCATAAATTTTTCCCTAGGATCGATATTTTTCAATTTAGATCCGAAAAGAAGGGGTGAAATTTTGTTCTAGATCACGTTTATTTTCCATTTAACACGAAAAATGGTTAATACCGAAGTTGTTTAGAATTAAATTTCCTACATTTTGGTCTTTTTCTTTTTACACGTAACGCTAAAGGAAAGATTAAATTCTTATTTATACGTTCACATTGGTTCAGCAATGATTTCCTTAAGTGGGCGCCACAATATTCTTGCCCGGGGCGTCAGTGGCCCTAACGCCGGGACTGTTTATTAGACAATACAATAAAATGTCTCTGTTTGCGAGATGTGATGCTTTGTGATCATGATCTTCCTAGTACAACAAGGCAAGATTATTATTGGCACTGACCAGGAAGGCATCAGAAACGAAACTTGCCACTTAGAACGGGACGAACAAGGCTTCACTTTTGAAGACGTCGAAAGCAGCAGAGGAAATAATACCTAAGTAGTGAGTAGTTAATAAAACATAGTCCCACTTAACGCTGCTCCTAAATCACTGAACAAATAAATTAGCATCACTTCAGCCAAGTTTATCATGTCCCTTGTCACCATATAATTGCATACAGAAATATCGCAGATGCGACCTGTCCTAACGAAATTATGTGCATTTTAGGACAGACGGGAGCATAATGAATTTACATTTGTAAACCCTCTCCCAGGCACAGTCCCCGGGTTTAATGAGACGACAGCAGGGGAAGGGTCGAGGTAAAATGTGAGTATGAATAGTAGACACCTACTTCATCCATCGTCATTTTTTGCGTCATGTGTATGGAACTGTTATCTGGACCGTGCCGCCTTTGCAACTACTGTCAGAGATCTACAAATGACAGACGGGACTGTCATTTGTAGATCTCTGACAGTCGTTACTGGTTGTCAGTGGTCCGAAAGTCTGACAACCAGTCTTATCAAGGGGTATCATATTACCCAGTACTAACTGGGTTAGGGAGGTCAGATAGGCAGTCGCTTCATGTAAAATACTTGTATTCAGCTGCTTCCGGTTAGACTGGAAGCCAACCCCAAAATAGTTGGGAAAACCCTAGGCAGATGATGACTGCCTATTTGAGTTCCACAACCCAGTTACTGGGTAACGCGGTACCTCTTGACAAAACTGGTTGTCAGACTTTTCCCGAGGCATGGAGCGAGTCTCAGTAATTAATGAATGGTCTCCCATCCAATGACCGACCATAGCAAGCGTTGAAGATCAACCCTTTTAGGCTTTTATTATTTAGCACGAGCTTCATGTTTTCCTAAAATACGAATATCAGAATATACTTGTAACATGCAATACTAATAAATAAGTATATTAAATGGAAACTCCATATTATTTGGTGCTGAGCTGCTGACCAAAACTGACCGAGGGAGAACTTATACTGTCACTTACGGGATATCTTCCGTGATTGTTCATTATTTTGAGCTCCCGATAGACAGTATAAGTTTAAGCTTGAAACAGTGTTTGACCGAGGGAGATTATGTAAAGTATTGGTTATTGTTATTTGTGTTTGAAAATTCTAGTTTGTGTGAACAGGCGCTGTTCAGCGAACACTAATGCTTGTTTTTGTTTGGCTGAAAGTTCAAATGGCAAAATTATCCTAATGCTCAGTAAATGAGCAATATTTGTAACAACGTTCTAGAAAAAGGCTCCAACGATTTCGATGAAAGTTGCAATATAGCGGTTTACGGGGGCGAAAAATCGATCTAGCTAGATCTCATATCTAGAAAAAATCGTTTTCTCTATTTTCACCCGAGCAGCGGTCGTCCAGGTACTAATAAATTATTCTGGTACAATTTAATTCAGTACAATGTAGGTATTATAGTAATGCTACAGACGTCGCGGTTAACGTGTTGGACTTTCGAGCCACTGACTACCTGTAAGGACTGTCAGATAGGCAGTCGTTGAATGTAAAATACTGGTATTCAGATGCACCTGTGAGACTAGAAAACGACCCCAACAACGCCCGGCTAGGAAAACATGAAACTGTATAACTATGAATTTTTAACATTTTTTTTAGAGATGTGCTCTCGAATTTCGGTTGAAAATTTGCAAGCTAAGCTAGTGTTTAGTCGTGCGAGCTACTCGTGTTTTTACGTTTTCATACATTTTCCCGTGAAATAAAAGTCGAATGATGAATAGCGTGCAATGCTAAGCTACGCGACTGTGTGAATGCGATATGCCGCGTTTGATACATGACCAAAGTTTTCGGTTTTGGGTACACGGAAATATTTTAATATTTTTGTGAGGAAGAGTTGGTACTATACTTGGGGAGTTGGGAGGCTAATTTATGAAAAGCAATAAAAGTCTTGCGGCTGAGATGGTACTGAAAAGTATCTCTACAACACACCCATTGTTTCTGTATTAAATAAAGACCCGGAACAACTACCTGTAGGCCATACAAATATTTGAATGGCCTACAGGTAGTTCCGGGTCTGGCTGTTTGTGTATGTGAGTTTGAATGTTTGTAAACGAACCCACGATAAACGAGAAATTCCTAGTGTGGGGCAATGTTTGTTTAAAAAAAAAAAGAAGAATTTCAAGCTGAAAACTCCTTGAAAAAGACTTGCGCAAAAAAATTTAAGAAATTTTGAATTTAATTAAAAAGAAAACTTATTTATATCTGGCAAAATTCCAATATAGATACAAAAATGATAAAATTTAAAACTAATATTAATTTATTTTTCACCATATCAAAAGTCACGCTAAACGCCGAATTAAGTGATGCTAAATTAGAGTTTGATACGATATAAAAGCTTATCGATCACAAATCCACCGCACAGCATTACGCATATGAATCATAATCACTCAGATATCGTAAATCAATAAATAACACTACTGTTCATTGATTACTTGAGCACTATAAGGATCAAGGCAGTCAAAATGGCTGATAAAAGAAATAAAGATTGACGTGGTTATTATCGTGCACGGAGAGGATTACCTACTTCATGTATTGGAATGCAAGTACTTGTATATAAGTCCACTATAATTGGTAAATAAGGATACTAGCTGTTGCCCGCGAACTTCGTCCGCATGAAAATATTATAAGGGGTCTTTCAAATAGGGCGGGTCGATGTTGACAGTTTGTGGTGGCCATGTTGTTTTGGCGGCATCTGTCAAATGCGTTGTTAGTTCTTCAGTTACTTATGCCAAATCACCATGGCAAGTTACACGATTGAGCAGCACGTCCAAATGATAAAACTATATTATCAAAATGAGTGTTCGTTATTGCAATCGTTGCGCGCATTACGTCGCATTTTACGGCAGACGCAGTGGCCCTTCAAAGTCGACTCTCCAACGTTTGGTGACCAAATCCGAGACGACTGGTTCGGTAAACAACCAACCAACATCCTTACGTCAAAGGAACGTCAGACCGGCCGAGAACATCGCTGTTGTCCGTGAGAGTGTGCAGGAGACTCCGAGGCAGTCGATTTCTCGCCGTGCACAAGAACTCGGCCTTTCGCAGACTTCAACTTGGCGAATTTTGCGTCGGGCCTTGGGCCTAAACCCGTGGATAACATGTGGTGGAACCACATGTTGTCCACGACGTTACAAGACGGCGCTACGTGCCACACAGCGAGCGACACAATGGGCATTCTGCATGAACGGTTCGAGGGTAGGGTTATCTCTCGCAGAGGTGACGTGAATTGGCCACCAAGATCGTGCGATTTGACCCCGCTAGACTTTTTCTTGTGGGGTTTTCTCAAGTCGCAGGTCTATGCCAATAATCCGCAATCAACCGATGCCCTGAAAGTCAACATAACGCTGGCCATCGCTCAGATTCAGCCGGATCTATGCAGTAGAGTAATTGAAAATTGGACCTCTCGGATCCGTGCCACCGTTCGAAGCCGCGGTGGACATTTAAACGATGTCATATTTCATAAATAATGGCATAAATGGGCCTTTCAAATAAAAAAATAATTTCTTTAATATCTCACATACAGCTTGTTTTATTTAATTTCAACATCGACCCGTCCTTGTTGAAAGACCCTTTAGAATACTACTTCCCTTTTTTAATCAGATTTTGTTAATATAATTCAATCATGATTCGAAAGACACGTGGCGCCATCTATTATCATAAGAACGTTATTGTTGTTTTCCTCGGGAACAGTACTTTTTTCGGGATGAAAGGTATCCTCTATCCGTTTCTATACCTGACAACGTATATGCAAAATTTTACGGTTTAATGAATACAATCTATGAGAGAAAAGGTTTCAGTACAATTCATTTGATCATTTTTGAATTCTTGATGACGTTGAACAATTGTAAAAGTAGTTATTTACGAATGAAGAATGCTTTATAGTCCAAAAAATCTAAGTTGAACTACAACAAACTAAAGAGACTATAGTAGCTTTGGTCATATTGAAATAAATCATTACAAATGCATATTTATGCAGTCAATATTTTACGCTATGTAAATATGGGTATTAAACTATAAAAAAACACAGTCCTAATAAAATAACGGCTTAATCACATCACATCTTACAGCACCGCACACACACATACACACACACAGACCACAGACCACACACATCACATCACATAACATCACATCACATCTTGACCGCAGCCATTTTAATCAAATTAAATTATAAGAACTATAATTTGATTTTGGTGAACAGACTGGTTATGTTCAACTAAACCAACGTTATGAGGAAGTTTACGTTCAACAAGCAAATTAGGGCGAGTAGATTTTCTTACGGAATAGAAGAATTTTACAAAAGGATTCCAGCAACGAACGACCAGCGGCATGCAGTAGACATGGTCCCAATTTATTACGAAACTTAAGTAACATGGTGTGAGGTGCATACGGAGTAGTAATTTAGTAGTTAGTACAGCATTATAATAATAAGGAGAGGCGTGCCTAATAGTACCACATTTCACCAGTTATGTTTAAGTCCCATGTGAAAGGGGTGAACCTATTGCCATCAACCGGCACAAATCCAGACACCGTGGCTGCTAAAGAGAAATTTCTAATGGAAAACCCAATACTTAACACTTTGCCCGACCTGGGACTCGAACCCAGGACCTCAAGCTCAACGAGGCAGTCCTAAGTATAATTTATATAAATTATGCTCATCATAATTCCATGTAGAGGTTCGTTTATTTTGCAGCCATGGTGCAAATCGACCAAACGTAAGTACACGTACGAAAGGCACTAAACGAAGACAAGGCATCATTTTAATACTTACTCAACAGAGTAGGTATCCACATGCAGTAACTCAATAACAAAACCTTTTAAAAGATAAAAGCTTTTCACTGTGCTCGTTAAACAACCATGGGCATTTTAACGTTGCGTGGAAAGGAACCTAAATGGATGAAAGCTATCGTTTATAGGCAACAAGTACTCAAGTTATTGTGTTGGTTTTGGCACTAAAACATGTCAATATTGCCATTAAACTGCCTTTATCTAACCATATAAAGACCAGGTTATTATACGGTTGTTTTACAGAAAATTATGCACCAATTTTGTTGTTTTAACAGATCAGTCAGAAAGCCGAAATTCTGTAAACTAATCATACAAAGGGATATCGTGATATCTAATAACTGGGTCGTGGAAGTCAGATATGCAGTCACTCTAAGTAAATTACTGGTAATCAGCTGCTACCGTTTAGATTGGAAGCCGACCCCAACGTAGTTTGGGCAAAGGGTTGCGGAAGGCTCCAATTTATTTGATAAATAAATCAAGCCGTTAAATAGAGACCATTACAGTAAGAGTTTTAGATTTAAACTTCAGTGCCCACTACAGCACCTACATATTTCTAGCGTTGTTAAAATTCTCAAGTTTATTTAAAGAGACAAAGGACACGCTACTGTAAACAATTATTTGATAGAAACTTAGTTTGTTTTTACACTACAGAATTTAGTTAAAACTGTGACATTTACGTAAAGATTACAACGTGTATTTACACAAACATAACAAGCTAGATCTGTACATACTTTGACAGGTAACATCGTAAACAATAATACAAAGTAAAATCAATACAAATTCACTCACCGTTTTATCCAGGAACCAGCTCCCAACAAGTATCAAAGGAATATAAGTGATCATGTAGATCATGGAAGTCCAAGCCACCACAATCCCCGACACGTCATAGTACTTCATCACAATATCCTGGATGATGGTGTACTGCACCCACTGCAGAGAGTTGGAAGCCGAGAATATTACAAATATCGCGAGAATAAACCATCTTTTTCTAACCACATGGTACTCTTTCCGAGTGGTTCTCGGTAGGTCATCCATGAAGACACTGTCTGGTATAGAACTTCTTCTTGAACCTTCATTATTGAAAATAATCTTCGGAACTTCAGGATCATCTACTTGCAACAAGCCAGCGGCTTGTGACGAACTTTTCTTAGTCATCTTCAGTAGTTATTTATACTCCTCTTATCAATATAAGACACTTTCGTTGTCCAGGTTTCACTTATCACATCTATTGGTCCCAAGTTCGTTGGCAACGTTAACTTTCTATTTAGCTCATCCTATGCTAGATTAGTGTTATCAGTCTTTTATGATACCGCTGTGTTACTACCTGTTTGGATAAACGAAGATGATAAGTCAGTTTTCTGTGATAAACAGTCAAATTGCATTGTTCTAATCGACGATAGCATTTGAAAATTTAAGAACCTGAGGTGATAGGTACATCTACTTATTTGACTGCTTTAATTTTTTTTCTAATATTAATATTTACTCATCAATGAATTAGTGTGATTTAGGAAACTAATACTGTATTAGAAGAATCAGTATAAGAAAGTAGCTAAGATGATTATGTTTGTAGATGTTTAGGATCTTTTAAGAAAACTAGCTAATACCCTTGGCAGGTATATACTTGGGTATAGGTCTCAGAATACATGATGTGATTACGTGATGCTATTTGACATTGTTATATAATTACTGTTAGCATTTAATCGATTGGTAAAAAAACTAAGCTTAGAATGTACTTCTGAATAAATAAATAAATATTGCCCTTGAGCTAGTTAGAGAAGACTACTACAATTTCAGGGTCACTACATTATATCAATTATTCTCAATCTTTCCTTCATTTTTTTCATATTATTTTTGTTTGTTTAAAATGTTTACAAAATTCTTGAACTTATGAACTATGTCCTACCTACCTACCCATACTTTTGCCAAACGTAGTTCCAAGCGAGAGAAGTATGTAAGGATCGTAGCAGGCGGTTCTGTAGTTGCTGCTTACCCCCTTGGAAAAAGGCGCGAGTTTATGTATGTATGTGTAGTTTTTTTTTTTTTTTTTTAACGTGGTAAAATCATCAAATGAGTCCTCCCACCCAGGGCAGAGCGGGAGGGACTGTCAGACTTGTACTGACTAAAATCCACGGTGTCCTTCAGTAGCCCTTTATGTTCCAGGGTCACGGTAATTCTATGAGTCCCGCGACCCCGGCAGGCTTTGGCCCTCTAGAGGGGGGCCCCGTCATTATGCTGACACTCTTTGAGGCGCGCGTGGAACACAACGCGCCGTCGACCCGGGCATGGTCCATGGTCGGACAGCGAGTCGCCCATTACTCGCCGCCCGCATGCCCGCGCTTACGGTGGCCGGAGATCGTCTGCCGACGTCCGGCGCCGTGGGCGTCTACCACTGCGGCTGGTGTGGAGGGAGGACGCTGTCCTCTCCCTCACGCGGCCCGCCTCCTCCTTCGCGAGCATGACTGCTTCGCAGAAGGAGGCGACCGCTTCCCACTCCGTCTCGCCCCGCAGCATGGCCTCGACCAATGATGTATGTGTAGTTTCAGGAAATATGATAAACAAATAAGAATTTATTGCTTACTTTGCCCTATTATCAGCGATTCAAATTCGATTTAAATTGGATTTATCTTTGCAGTTTTTTGCGATTGGAATTCGATTGGACTTAAACTATGATTATGCGAATTAAAACAGTAAGTTAATATGGATTGTTAAGAGGATTAGTAACCAATACACATTCCAAGATAATACAGTAAATATCTCTAATCATGCTTAATTCATTTTGATAGCACCTGGTATGTTATATAATCAGGTTCAAACATTGATAGCAATTATATACATGGTTTAGCTACAGAATCTATATCTACATACAAATACTTTCGAAGAATCTGTAATTACACCGGTGTTCACCTAGTTTATCTTCAACGTATTCTTAATTACTATACTTCTCCGTTACCACCATCAATAACTACGTATTCAATGAACTCCTGTAGAAACACCATAAATAACACTCTAACAAACTGCACACAAATCCAAATAAAATTTCACATTTCTTTTTCATAAAATAACGATCAAGTCACGTCAAACTGTAACCAGTAGCTAATATAAATTGAAATGGCGGAAAAACGCATGACTTAGTTATGCTCAAACAGAACAAATGGTAATTATAACTGGTTGGCATTTTTATCGTCGTAATGCTAACATTGCGACGATAAAAATGCCAACCAGTATAGTATAAAAATGATAACAGTTGCAGTAGCTGTGGCAGGGCTTACGTCTCTTATGACATTGATATTGTAAACATCTCCGCGAATATGCAAAGACGTTCATTGATAGTAATATCAGGGATGCTACACAAGATTCAGCATAGTCGGGCGATGAAATCGATTAGGCACATGTAAATAAATATACGTGCAGGAAAAAGACGTCGGCCATATTGTAGTTCGCGGGCCTGGGGTTGAGCAGCCTTGGTATAGAACGAAAAAAATATCGCAATGATGAGGAGAACAAGTGCCTTTCTGCTTCGAACACCCATTGTGAACACCCAGTGTGCTGAATCACTACCTAAAGTCGTCAACCCTCCGAAGTTTGCATCTTGAGATTAGGGTTGCCAACCATACTTTATAATAACGTATCCTACTCTATTTTTAGTAACTATACTTTTGCATACAAATAAAGTATATGAAAATTCTTTATTTCCAACCATTACTGTGATGCGTAAAAAAAAACACTCATTACGGGCAATTAACAGTTAATTTGCAATCACAATTACACACGTTATTCAAACAGTTATTGTTAGAAAATATGGTAAGATATATGAAGGAGAATCGTTCTAAAATTCATAGATGAATGTGTGTTTATAATTTCTTTCTGTAAGAGTAAGAATTCATCTTGAACAGTTTGTTTGCACTTTTATCAAACACTTTTGGAACAGTTTATAAGTCACCTGACGATCCATAGACAACAAGCTAGGATAAGACTGTATGAAGTCAAGCCAAGTGCTTGTTGAATTTCTAGTCTCTCCGTACTATGACTAAACCTGAATAGACGGCCTTGACACCAACTGTACCCATTTTAACCAACGTATATGGAACTATTTCGGTTACGTCACCCCTTATCTTCAGTGTAGACACAGCATTTACAAACGAAGCAAATACCTGTAGCTATAAATATATCTTCCACACAGAGTTTCAGTCACGGTGACCATACTCAACGGATACTAATGTGCACAGGTTATTATAGTGGACTAGTGTGTAGTGTATTATAGACATAGGTACATTCTTTATTTCTCTTGAATGTGGAAAGTTACTCTTTCTCAATAGAAAAAGAAAATTCCTTCGACTATGCGGGTGTTGTGCCCGGTGGGCTACTGTCCGACGAAGACGGTTATCGTCAGAATGATGTACTGAATATGTGGTAACCGTTATAGCGTCGGTGTCCTTTCCACCCACTATAGGATGTAAACGGACCTTCACGAAAGCTGTCAACCAAGCGTTCTCACACGGCGCAAAAAGTATTGCTGAGAAACGAGTGATAACATCTATACTATAATTATTATGAAGCTAAAGAGTTTGTTTGTTCGGTTGAACGCGCTAATCTCAGGAACTACTGGTTCGAATTGAAAAATTCTTTTAGTGTGGGATAGTCCAATTATCGAGGAAGGCTATAGGCTATATAACATCACGCTACGATCAATAGGAGCTGAGGAAAATGAAAACAAGCCAGAAGCAGCGGGTGAAACCGCGGGGCACAGCTAGTTTATATTAAAACTTGTATTATTTTAAAAACGTGTGAAAATGTTAGAACTTTGACCTTCAATATGTCCGTAGCAAGGTTCCCAGGTATGATCCAGAACAAAAAAAATATCGTCGTATCGACGGGAAGCACAATTACCCCATAGCTTCGGTAAGGGTGTTTTCACAGCCTTTTTATCCTAGGCTGTATTTCTAATATGTACCTATACGTATACACTCCGAATTACACGGATAACTTTGATTGCACGGTGCAAGATTTTGTGTTACGTCAGGATGGTGCGTAGTTCGTATGTGGCGTTGTAGATGTCGCCGTAACTCTCTTATTGCGACCGGACGGCAATCGGGTACGACCGGAGAGAGATCAGATGGTCCAACATCTGATCTACGGCTTCAAGTACTCTTTGAGGCACGGGAGTGAGACACCACCGGGAATTTTAAAGTAGCAAACTATAAAATCCCTAACAGAAAAACCCAATTCACTTTAGCCAACCTCAGACTGGAACCCAGGACCACAATCTCACCAGTTGTACTTGGGATCACTGGATCAACGCGGCAGAGAAACGAAGCAAATGCGTGGATTTATATAATAACAATCCTTTTGGATTGTTATTATATAAATTATTAGCCTCCGCAAATGCTCAAGTAGAATGGAAAGATAATGGACATTAGTCCCGCTTCATTAGCTGAAGAACTTGGCTGATATCGTTTTGGAAATGCCTTGATTTATATTCGACTTCTAAGGCTGGAAAGTTGAGATAATTATTACATTTATCGATGTAGGTACCTAGATAATGCGGTGGATATTTGGTCTTAGACTATTCGTTTCAGTCTAAAAGACTAGACTTTTATTAGAGGTAAGCTCGAGAATATGACATTACGAGGACTTAGGGTAACAAAAGGACTGAAAATAATTACTGAAAAAAACCGATCGACTTGTACGTAGACTTCGTACGGTGCTAATCAGAGCAGTTTGGGATCGAATATTAAAAAGCAATAGGGACACAACAATAAACCTAGACATATTCAGTTATACTTTTGATATTTAGAAACTATAGTTATCTATGAGGCCAGGATAAGTACCTAAATACTTCGATTTGAATTATTATTATAATTTCTGGTATGAAACCTCTAAAGCCACAACGCGTGACAGAGATGGGCTTAGCTACCGCTAATGGTCATGGGCTACAAGTTTTATTTTTTGTACCTATTCATTATTTTATGTAAAAATATATATGGGCACGTGGTTAAAATGAGTGTATAGAATGTTGTAATTCCTCGCAAAACAACAAATAAACATAACATAATATCACGCCTAGTAAAGGTGTTTCGAATAGTACCTACACCCACATTTCGCCAGTTATGTTAAGTCCCATGTAATAGGGGGCGAGCCTATTGCCATCAACCGGGCACTAATCCAGACTCCGTGGCTGCTACTGCGAAATTCGTGATGGAAAAACCCAATAACACTTTGCCCGACCTGGGAAACGAAACCAAGACCTCGTGCTCGGCATCCGCGCTTGCGACCAACGAGGCGAAAAAAAATCTTATGTGATTTTGGTTTTAAATGAGTAAGTAATAACGTAATGTTTTCAGCATAGCGTGACAACTTTATCGATCAGTCATTTAGTTTATGGATAGCCATGAATGTCCACTTGTTGATATTTATCTAGCCATCAACTAAATATTTCTGATCAATTACGTAAATTAGAATAATTGTTTAAATAGATTTTAATCTAAATTAGAAAAGTTTCAGTAGGTCCCAGTTTGAATTTAACGTCAATATTTACCAGAAAGTTGCCAACGTCGCAAATAGCAAATAAATATCGTTGTTTTGATTATATTCATAAATGTTACGAAATAAAATTTTGCTCTGTAGTGCCCTAAAATTAAGTTAAGTAATTTAAGTTGGCGAAAAATAGATGATGATTACGATGACTCATTAAATAAAATAAATAATATCGTAACACTGAATAATCAGCTATTTCCAATGTTTTCAACTTTTTGATTGCAACCTATAAAGTGCAAAGATGATCTGTTATTTTATAATGGACACATTTTTCACCTACAACCAACCAAGTCACACACCTACGTATGTTTTAACAATTTTATCATAACTGACTTCAACTAAAGACTTGTATAAACTCACAACCATATTCAACAGGTGGCGATTATTATTTAATTACCACAGAACCTACTTGCATAAGCACTTAATCATCATTAAACATCGCGACCACGATAATTGACGTCATACACTACAAACGCAGACATTGTTGATCTAGCATTCTTAGGTCAGAAACTGGGACTAGTATAGTATTGCGATGACTCAATGTACACTACACACGTCGAGGGGTCTAGATTAAATGATATTTGGTGTAATAGACTAGTAGGTATAAGTATGATCAGCCTACGACATTTCTCTTCCCAATGTTGGGACTCAAGCCTCATCTGCTGAGAGGTGATGGGCTGTAATTCACCACGCGGGTCCACTGCGGGATGGAAACTAACTAACATAACAGAACATCACGCCTGTAATCCCCGAAGGATGAGGCAGAGGCGTAGGTGCCTAATAGTACACCCACATTGCATCAGTTATGTTTAAGTCCCATGTAATAGGGGCGAGCCTATTACCATCTACCAGGCACAATTCCTTTTCCTTTTTCCTTTTTTTTCCTTCGTGGCTGCTTCTGAGAAATTCCTGACGGAAAAATCCAACAACCTTTGCACGACCTGGGAATCAAACCCAGGACTTCATGCTCAGCAGTAATTGCGCTTGCAACTACTAGACCAACGAGGCAGACAAACTAACTAACTCGAGCAAATGCTAGCCAGACAATCCCCACTGTCCGTTGAGTTCATGTCTTTCTTCACCGAAAGGTAGGTTTTTATTATGCATAAACTGGAGTTATTTTTAGCGTAGTGATTGAAGATCGTGCCTTTTCGGCATGAATAGAGGTCTTTGCCCAGCTGTGGGACAGTAACCCAATATATATGTAGAGTACAGAACATGTAGATAATGAAGCCCAGTAGAAGGGTAAATAGAAGACACGCAGAAAATAACTCGTCGCTGTAGATACGTATAATCTGGCCAAATGGGATATCCTCGATCCATCCCAAACAGATTGCCAGTGTGGAGCCCATCTACAGGATACGCTCCACCTTCTGTCCTGCCCATGCTGCGCAACCACTGGCACCTATCCAGATTTAATAGCAAATAAAGCAAATGTTAGAGCTGTGCAGGGGTGTCACTATGACTGGGCTGGGGGGTTAGTTTGACGTCTTAAAGCAGGAATAATTCCAGAGTGGGAAAGAGACAGAGCTATTTAGGTCGTCTAGCGCCATCTCTTTCCCACACTGGAATTGCTCCTGCTTTAAGACGTCATGGTAACCCCCAGGTGGCTACATACAGCTCTAACACACTTTGAGTTCATCGATACGTATAGAAGAATGCCTTGTCTAGCTGCTTATTAGAAGTGGGTGTGATATAAACGCAAAAGTTAAAAGGGAAGAAACATGTTCGTGATTTTCCCGTTGACATTTTGACGATGCGGACGAATTTTTTGACGCCCCGTTATTCTGTTCCCCTTTTTTGTACCTACTTACATATTTTAAGTCTATCGGGAACATCATCACCATACATTCGTCATCTTAAATTTTTTTCGTATATCGGGAACTCATAAAAACCAGTAAACATGGTAAATATCCCATTTCGAGTATTAATAATATTTAAAGTCTATTTTATAATTCGTAAATAATGGTATAAATCAAATATACTGGATAAACTCAGTTAAAATTATACCTTCTTGTACAATTTTAAGACTGTTACGTTTGTTCATATAAAAAACCTTCTTTGATGAGAAAGCATAACAAACGAAAGTACCGTAACTGTCTTACGAAGCATAAAAATGAATCCGGAGGACTGTGAGTCAACGACTCCTCATGATTCAATGTTAACAGGTTGATGATAAGGGAAACCTATTAGATAAGGAAACAGCTGTTGTACTTAATTGAAAAACTAAGTTGCGAGCTGAACTTAAAAGTTAATAATAATCGTGTAAATGTACTAAATTGAGGAAAACTACGTTTGGCATAAGTATAGTAGGATCGATAAATTAAAAAGTTACGGAAATTATTATGAAAATGAACGATCCTATTTGGATGATTTATTTATTTGTGAAACTAATACAGTTAAAGCCTGTATTATGATAAAATAATCGTGTCTTACGAAACTACAATCAACGTAGGTACCTACCTAATTAATTAAAATGTATTTATAAATCAGCAAAAAAATTGCTAATTTGTTTTGCTAATTTTGCTGACCGTCCCAAACAGCGTGAAAGCGACACAACATAACCTAAAAATCAGCCGCAATATTGTTCAAACTTTTCACTGTAAAACTTCAATATTATACACAATATCACTTAGAAAAAACTGTTTGTATGGTTGCACTTAGTTTTTATCACAATAATCACTGTATGATCACTATAATGTTCTTCTTTCATCAACAAACAGTCACTGATTCACAAGCCGTCTTATTCATTGACTGTTCTTCATTTGAGGTAATGGTACGATGTCAGACAGCCAATAGGAAAGCCGACACACACACGCCAGTCCAGTTAAAAATTACACTACACATAATGTTTACGAATTGATCCCCTTTGAGGTTATGTGAGGTGACAGGGTGAAAAGCTCGCGCATGCGTATTTCACGTCTACCCGGTGTTAAAAATAAATAAGGTCGAAATAAAAAGTTTTGATCAAGAATTGCTTTTTAATCTGTGGCACGACCTTGAGTTATTTTTGGCGCGTTTTTCGCGATAAGAATAGAAAATTGTCTAACTTTCATTAATTAAAACTTTTATATAGTTTTTTTTTAGCGGAGTCGTCTTTATATGTCGTAATACCGTGCTGAATGACATCATACTGGAGTAGAACGGACTGTGGGCATCAATATACGACTGCCAGGTGGGGTGGCAATTACCATTTATTTTGCCATGGCATTTTATGGGGGAGGCCTATCATTATAGTACGGTCGGCGGTGGCAATTTCGGATTAGATAATGTATGTATACTAGTAATTGGTGACTGTTTTTGACCAACGAATAGATTGATGAATTTTGTGAGTTGAGCATGACGGTTGATATGGGAGAAAGGAAGAGAAAAAGTGTTGCGCGGACTAATATGCGTAGGAAGACGATGGTGATGATTTTTGTGAAATCTCCCTGCTACCCAGTAATTTTACTACTACGGATCAGCTTATGCCTGCGGCTTCACCCGCGTGGAGATCGATAATTGTCCCACGGCATCATACTACCGGGATAAAAAGTATCCTACAAGTTAATTGAGGTCATAAGTTATCTGTATGCTAAATTTCATTAAAATCCGTCCAGTAGTTTTTGCGTGAAAGAGTAACAAACATCCATCTATCCATCCATTCATCCTTACAACCTTTCGCATTTATATTATTAAGTAGGAAGTAGGATAGTAATAGTAGGATATTTAAATTCCTACAATCAAAACTTAACATATTTTAAATAAAACTAATTTGAAATAATATCCTGTAGCCTTTGCACGGGGCACCGTCACCTACAGACACAATCGATTTCAACTAATTGAAAGCTGAACTAACCCTTCCCACAAAACCGACCTTATTTCAATTAAATACGGTCTAAAATGCAACCTTAATAACACAGGACGCTTTTAACTGGACAAGCATGTGTATAGTCTGTGGCGTTGATGAAAATCAATCAATTTGTCGTCCATTATTGATTACAGCGAATTGTATTTATTAATAAACACATGTCGAGTCTACTTGAGTCTCCTGCAATGTACCAGGAGGCAAGAGTACCTAGGAGACTGGTCGTGTTTAACCTTCGCACTTTATACTTTTACAGGAATGTAACATGGAATACACAGCATCGAAGCAAGGTGCTTGCTGATTGTTGAAGAAGACTATAAAGGCCAGCACTCACGACAAGGCAGGGCATTTTATCTTTACCCAACGTAAATTCATACATACGTAACTAAATTTTTACGAAGATTACACATGTTGCGCTAAAACACACTATAAACACACTCGTCATCATCATTTCCACTGCCTACATGTAACGACTGTCAAAGATCTACAATTGACAGCCGGGACCAACAGTTTAACGTGCTTTCCGAGGCAAGGAGGAAACTCGGTATGTAATGGGTGGTGACCCATCCACGGACCAAACTGGGTTAACCTGAAGATTGAACCGAGCGGCTACACTATATACTTTTTTCGTCATCCTCCTTTATGCAATCTATACCTAAGAACTGTTTATTAAATAAAAACATACAAAAATGTTCGGACAATTTTATCAGAGCAACTTTTGCATTCGTAGTTACGGAACCAGGTGCGATTTAATTCATTCTAAACCAGGTTTCTTTTGTCCCTAAATCCTTGAAGGTCACTCGAGGGGAAGAAACCGGTTTGTTGTCGACAAGTTCTGGTCCAGACTGGTCTTTATTATATTCGCGATCCATCTTCCGCCATCTCGTTACGATTGCTATGACAGATGTGTTATTGTTGATGTATTCGTGCATTTAATTTTTGTGCTAAAGAAGGGTTCCGTAATACAGAAATTGCGTAGAAGAACAGCTGTTGTTAAGTTAACGGCCTGTAGATCCTGTAGTTTTAAAAATCACATTAAATCATATCTTATATATTGTACATGGACTCGAAGCACCGAGTATTCTCATTCATACACAATTAATCTTTCTACATGACACTAATAAGATCCTTAATGTTATAATTTACCTATTTTTTAACAATTTAATGATTCTGATTCTGACATGATAGTTTAACTAGTAAGTTTTCGATAGGTAAATCGTAAGCAGCTGCATACAACCTGCGAACCTTTAATAATAGAACGGTCTCATTAACCGTTGTCACGATATGGTAAGGGGTAACCAGGAGCACACTTACATGTTCGAGTAATTAGACAAGATAACATTTGAGTGGCTAGTTCATGAACATGAACAACATCATCATCATCCCAAAAGACAGAAAGACGTCCACTGCTGGACATAGGCCTCCCCCAAGTGTCGCCACATTGACCGGTCCCGGGCGACAAGTCAAAGGTATTTTATTTGTCATTTGAACTAGCCTTTAAGCTGCTTTTAGAATAATTAAAATTAATATTAACAAAAAAGGACTAATTTATATAAAACTGGCTGTTGCCCGCGACTTGGTTCGAGTGAAAATTTTGTATGTGGGGGCAAAAAAAAAGAAAAAGATTGCCTATGTCCTTCCCCGGGATATAATCTATCTCGTTGCCAAATTGTATTACGTTCCAATCGGCTGTTTAGTCGTGAAAAGGTAACAAACAAACACAACTACTACTGTTGTTGTTCTCTTTTTCTTGTTTTCTACTTTCACATTTATAATATTAGTATGGAAGTATGTATGAATAGTATGGATAATCTAAGTAACTTAATACCTATAAATTAACTAAATAAACAACCAGATGCTTAGGCGTCTAAATACTCCTCCAGTTTTTTGAAACCGAACCTAACCTAAAGTCGGGGTGCCCCAAGTCCCGAGATTTGCGAAAATGTGGCCGTAAAATAATACAATTTATCTCTCGTTTAGAATCCTACGAAAGTTTATAAATTTCCTAGAAAATTTATAAATTGGCGGTTCATTAAAATAAAACACTACCTACCAATTCTAGTGACGTCAAAGTTTTAAAAAGCAACTCTTGCACTTTAAAAGTGTTGTGACAAAAACAACGCTTAACTTTTCCAAATAGCTTTTATTCAGTTTTGGAAGCCCATACTTTATCAGGTACCGGCTTTTAACTAAATTAAATACCAGCCGGACCGTTCGAGCCGCGCTCTTTCAACACTCAAGGACGCTCTCTCTCCACCCTTTCCAGGTTCAGTTCAACGAATATGTAAATTAAAGCTGGAAATATAAACTGTACTGCCAGGAAATGTAAAAGATGAGTTTTGAGAGAGTTTTTCATAGATTACTGCTGAATAATTTGGGTTTGCGCGTACGAAAGTACCTCTGTTTGCCTGTCTGTCTGTTACCTTTTCATGCCTAAACGGCTTATCGAATTTCGATGGAATTTGGCGCCAATAAGATAGAAAAATAATATAATATACCTATAAAATGGTATATTTCTTGATATTAGGTTTTCCGTTAGAAATTTCTCTGAATTTGCGCTCGGTTGATGGCAATAGGCTCGCCCCCTATTACTTGGGACTTAAACATTACGTGCAAAATGTGAGTGTACTATTAGGTACACCTCTTCCTAACCCTTCGGGGATTACCGGCATGATTTTATGTAACGTGTTATGTTATGTAATTTTGAACTCACAGGAAAATAAATAACTAGTTTTGGCATCTGATGTGAATGGTTATAGGAATCGGGAAGACTAAAAAAACGTTGGTAAGATGTTAGGACTAGGAAGAACACGAAATACCTTCCAAGTTAACGGATACTGAAGATTTATTTATTTATTATTTTATTCACCACCAATTACATCAGCATAACAGACTCGTCCAATACGATGCTATAAGTCACAATACAATAACATAAATTATAAAACAATTAAAAATATTAATAACTTTATTAATTAAACATGACAATGTTTATTCTTCGAGAAAGAGGTCAATCGTCGAATCCGACTCGGCTGGGCAGCGTTCGGGAAGGTGCGTGGTATCTTCTCGTCCAACTTACCGCAGTGTCTCAAGACGAAAGTCACCAGTGTGTGTTGCCAGTGATTACATACGGGACCGAAACGTGGTCGCTCACAATGGGCTTCATCAGAAGGCTTAAAGTCACCCAAAGGGCAATGGAGAGGGCTATACTCGGAGTTTCCTTGTGTGATCAAATCAGAAATGAGGAGATCTGCAAGAGAACCAAGGTTACCGACGAAGCCCGAAGAATAGCCAAACTTAAGTGGCAGTGGGCAGGGCACATTGCTCGCAGAACGGATGGCCGATGGGGCCGAAAAGTTCTGGAGTGGCGACCGCGAACCGGAAGACGCTGCGTTGGAATGCCTCCCACTAGGTGGACCGATGACCTTTTAAAGGTTGAAGGGATCCGCTGGATGCGAGACGCACGGGACCGGTAAATGTGGCGACACTTCGGGGAGGCCTATGTCCAGCAGTGGACGTCTTTCGGCTGAAATGATGATGATGATGACAATGTTTATAATTGCACACTTCTCATAATGTATGAAAAAAAGTGGACATATTGTGCTGACCTCAACAAAGATTAAGGTTAAGGATAATTATTATCCCGCCTTTTAAGTCTTAAAAAACGCCTACAAAAAAAATCTTAGCAGCATTTCAAAGTACTCAGTTAGATAAATCTATACTCTATAGCTAATTGCAAAACTATTCTTCAACTACTAGACTAGCATTCATGATTTACGTTAGCCACAGATATGGAACGAATGGAATAGCACCTGAAACTAGGTCAAGCTTTTTCAGCGGATGAATTATCGGTGCCTCTGAAAAGTGCCTTTATTAAAATAGTTTTTGATTTATTCGATATTGCTGCAACAGCTCTTTGCTTCGTTGCATTGCTAAGGCAATTAGGTCAGGATGAAAAATCCTATTGAAAGAAGTACTCATTGAACACAAGTTTCTTTAGTTAGAAAAATAGTTTCCTACTTTTTTTTCGACCTTTCTGATAAAGAATGAAATTCGGTCATGGCGGCTAATCTCAGCGATGACGAGTCATGACCAGTCAGACCATGAGCGATATTTTAGCGCACAAATGATGCGCAAACACACAAACAGGTGCCTCTTTTTCTCCAAATATCGGACTGCTGCTGTGAAATTCCTAAAGGCGCTCCCTCACCGGGAACATTTGCCTGTAATGTAACAATCCAAGTTTCGATTTTGTACAGAAACAAGTGAACGTAATGCTCAAAATCGAATCTTGCATTTGTTACATTACAGGCGAATGCTCCCGGTGAGGGAGCGCCTTTATAGAAACAAACCCAATGATCATTTGTCTGACCTGAAACGAAGCCACACTATGTGGCCACGAGACCAGTAATGCACCTGAGTGCTGAATTTCAATAAATACAAAACCTAATATTGTAACACTGTTTCAAGCTTTCACGGTTTACAACTAAACTTATACTGTCACTTACGGGATATCTTCCGTGATTGTTCATTATTTTGAGCTCCCGATACCCGGAAGATATCCCGTAAGTGACAGTATAAGTTTACCTAATATTGTGTTTTAAGATAAAAAGTCACAACAAAGACATAATAATTGAAAAATAGTTGAGTATATTGCTCTTTAAAAGTGTTAGATGATACCTACATTTTTAAAACTCTTGAACGGTGCTCAGTGAAGGGTTTCAGACACAATAGCCTTAGCAGCAAGTTATGCCACTGGAGAAAAGTGTTAACAATGGTAAAAGTATTTTCATCAATCATTCGTGTTTTTAATTTTTACCTGCTATAGTGTTTTGAAGAATCGATTTTCTTCCATGGATCATTCAAAATCAAAATCAAAATCAAAATATTTTATTTCACATAGGCCTCGATGGGCACTTATAAAGGGTCGACAAAAAGGTGCACGGTTCGGGTTGGTCGTTTCCTATGGAGAAGAACCGGCAAGAAACTCCATGGTTACTCTTTTATTTTTCTCATTAATTGGTTGAAAAGTTAATTTAGTTTTTGAAGAAACTAAACTTCCCCTTTCCAATAGCAGTGTGTTCATCAGTAGTCGACGCTGAGTATGGCCCAGTTCTGGTCATTGTACCTTTATTTTTTCTTCATTTCGGCCAAGAAGAATTAACGCATATACTTAACACTGTTAGGGGTATCCTTTTTTTTTTTCGGATGGGAAATCATCAAATGACGGGTGTCATTTGATGATTTCCCCACTCTGGGCGGAGCGGAAGGGAGTGTCAGACTTGTACTGACTAAAACCCATCCATGTTCCTTCTTTGCCCTTTGTGTTCCAGGGCCACGGTATCTCTTTCGAACAGTCCCGCAGCCCTGGCAGGAACTGTTTGGTATCCTCACATCACATAAAGTCTTTTTTCCACGGCCTGAAATACTACAAAACGCCATCTGATCTGCTGTGATCCTTACAGTATACTCATTTTTCCTCCACATTCATCGTGATACACACACGCCGGTTGCGAATACTACGCACCTGAGCTTTCTGAAAAACATTACCGAAAAGGTTAGTGTTTTAGTCCTCTCCAGAGTTTTCCACATTGTTTCAAATTCTGTCTTATTCCCTTCTTCCCACATTAGATTTTGAATACAGTGCAAATAAAACAAACCACTACAGAATTGAATCCAAGATTCACCACTCCATCGAGACTCGCGAACGAATTGCAAATGAATCGGAAAGAGCTTTTACCGAGTCCATTTAATCGGAAAACTAATCGAGAAACGATTTATCTTTCCCGCCCAATCTTTGTAGTTTCGTATCCCTAAACCTCCTTCTAAGTTTACTTTAGCTTTTCGCTTTTGTTACTTACTTTAAATGAGCACTTTGGTAAACTTTCAGTGCGTATTATTAATGGCTGATGGATAGCCCAAAAAAACTGTGACAAGGCGTTCATTCTCTGAGTGCTTGTCATGTTCAACTAATCATAAAAAAACTGTTAACAGTGAGTCTATCAAACATAATAAAAAACCTTGGCCGTAAAGAATAACAGGAACGATTTCTTGCCTCGGAAGCAAAATACACGCCTTGGTTGAGCTGTGGAGTTGGAGACACTGAACCAGCTCGACATACTTAGCGAAATTCCTAACTGCTGACATGTTAGGTTAGGTTATCCATAGCCATCATCATCATTAGCTCTTTTCCTAAATAGATACTGCTTACTGAATCATCATCGTAGCCAGATGATGATGATGGTAGATGATAGTTTACCTTTACCTACCTTTACCTTTTTTACAAAAACATAATGGCCGCAACCCTCATGCTGGCAATTATTCTCCGATACTCTCAAATCAGAACCAAACGATCAACACACTAATTAACCATAC
This sequence comes from Noctua comes, assembly GCA_963082995.1. NCBI lineage: Eukaryota > Metazoa > Arthropoda > Insecta > Lepidoptera > Noctuidae > Noctua > Noctua comes. The sequence goes on along the minus strand of OY720267.1, from coordinate 19,307,569 downwards.
ATAGAATTTGCCATCCGAGAATATGGAGATCAGCCGAGTCCGGGATTATTGAATACGTGTTTGCGGTCGTCCACACGACATAGGCGAAACTAGCGATATGAGCGACGCAAGCGATATAAGCGGTATGAGCGAAGCGACCGACACGATGATGACGGACGTGCATCCGTCTTGCGGCATGTTCTGAATATTCCGCCCTAATTTAGTGTTGTAGTTATGGAATATCTGTAGTCTGTCCGGAAACTGAAACTAGAAATTAGGCCTGTTTAGTTGATTTGGTGTATGGTCATGATAAAAGAGCGGATACAATTATCAGCGAAACCATCCTAAACTTAAGGTTAACTAAGGTTAGTTTTGCAACGTTTGTCCCTTACTAATTAATGCTGTTAAACGAAAATCTTACAGAGAAACTGTGGCTGTAATGTAAGTACTTACAAGCTTCTTTGAACTATGTTGTGGTCGGCTTCCAATCTAACCGAATACAGCTGAATGGTATATTATTTACATAGAGCAACTGCCTATTTGACCTCCACAACCCGGTTGACTGGGTAACACGATAACCCATTACTGCGCCCATGGTAAGACAGGTTGTCAGGCTTTCGGACAACTGGCTGTCATAATAATATTTATAGCCTGAAACGCAGGTTTGAATAAACCTAGATCAGGCAGCAGGTCTCCACCGAATATTTAAATTCCACATTATCATTACCTTCAGCTATTAAATATATTTTAGTTATAGTTTACTTATAACCGCTAATTATAGCATACTTCAAAAGTGCAATACCTACACGATCAAAATATAAGGAACAGCAGTTTTTTTTTTTTTTATTAACCGATGAAATAATTCTATGTGGGCGTTCAGAATGATGTACTGAATACGTGGTAACCGTTTTCGCGTCGGTGTCCCTTCCACCCGTATAATCATCGGTCGTCAGTCTTCAGACGGCCGCTGCCACGCACCCGCTCTCTTAACCACGACCCACTGCCACTACGCTCTCTGTAGCGGTTGTGTTATAATGACCACATTCACAGACGGATTCAATGCTCGATATGTGTCATTAGACCACAGTCACAGACAGAGTCATTATCAACATACAGCTTTTCTGTCTAACGGAAGAAATCACAATGTTGAAGGTTTTTTTAACGTTACTTAACGAAAAGATACTGAGCCTATGATGCAGTCATTTCGTGGAAGTCGAGTACTTTTTAGACTACGTATTTTAGCTGCTTTTACCCCGTGTTTTAACCGAAATGAATCGTTTTACGAATACGCAGTCGTCGCAATTATTTGCCCGGCGTATCCAAACGCGTTGCTGTGCTAGCTAAAGTGTGTCGTCTGGGATCCGAACGAAATTATCGCGTATTCGCGTGATGATCGCTTATTTTAGTACACAAATATCTCTCATTGCGCCTTATCGAGGCTTTACGGAATAAGGTATATGCATGTAAATACTCAGCGCACCAATAAGTCGGCACTCTAAATAAAACAATAATTTCCAGTATTTCAACGTTGCAGGTTCTCAAAGCCAAGTTAATTTTATTCCATTAAAAGGTATTAAGCAAACAATAGGTCTATCTTCGAGATATCGTTATCTGCGTTATCAGCCACTTCAAGAGAATTACCTCTTCAAAGTGGATGGAGTGGAGGCGAGTAAAAATAGCTGCCATTACTGCCTTATTGAATGGGGAAATTGTTGAACATTTTGTAAATTGGTTCGTAGCTTTCAGCTGTTTTACATGCCTTAGATTTGACTGCCAAAAAGATAATGACCAAAAACCAGAGAACCGTGTTTAAAACTAGCTGACATATTACTCTGTTTGGAATGGCGGCGCGGCTGGCGTAGTGAAATATTCCGCCGAAAGCCCTGCTTAGTATAAAAGTCATCCTTAGGTTTAGTCGTTAAAGACGCCAACATTTTAAGAGCTGACCCCACAGTTATAAAGGGTGTAAATAGACCCTTAACATATCCGAAAGGCACTTATTCTCCCCGTCTTTGGGATCATTTTATTGTTCTAGACCATACCTTGGAACCTTCTAGTTACGAAGATATTGGGAGTCAACATTCCAACTATTTCTCAAGTTTTTTTTTAATACATGTTTTTAATGTAAGATTTTTACTTTACACACCTCCACGACCCCCGTATTATTCAATCCATCCATCAGCACAATGCTTTGAGTGCTTTCCATCGAGTCCTACCGTAAAACGTGATTTTTCACCCCAAAAAAAAAGTCGATTCCAGCAATAATTTTTGCGTAAAGTTACTTAGTTTGATGTTCAGAATGCTTTTTTGACGGCTATGTGAAGGGTCTATTTACAACCTGTATAATTAGAGATTTTGGGAATTCACAAATTAATATGAAAGAACCACACAAGTACTTTTATACTTATACTAGCTTCTGCCAGCGGCTTCGCCCGCGTGGATGTCGAAAAATATCCCACCCGAACAAACATAGTTACTTACCTTCATCCGCTGAGACACGTTTAAATTAATTTTCAATTGCCAGCCTAAATACAAAATTTGAAAATCCTAACTTCAAAACTGACGGACTTTCATATAAACTTCCATCCCCTATTTTACCCCTTTATGGGTGGAATTCCCAAAAATCCTTTCTTAGTGGATACTTACTCTTCACAAAGAACACACCCACCAAGTTTCATGTCTCTAAGACCAGCGGTTTGGGCTGTGTGTTGATATCACCCAGTCAGTCAGTCAGTTTACCATTTTATTTATATAGATGATAATGTAATACAAAAATCTGCATCACTTAAAGTGAATCCGAAGATTTCTTTATAAACTTTTATTGAGATAAGAATAACAATAAGTTTAACCGATGTGCTCTTTCCTCTGCCGATTCTTGAGAACGCCTATTTCTCATTATCTTAGCTTCTCTCGAATTTCGAGATAAAGATAATCGTTTTTTAGGTGGCATTGATGCAGGCAAATAAAAATAAATAAATATTATTAGTGTATTTCATGTATAACTTTGGTGTTTCTATACCGATTTCTATGATTCTTTTTTATGGAATAGTTAATAATGTTAACTTTTTTAATTAGGGATGACTGAGAGTGTTATAAACGTAAGAGTAGACAAATATAATCAGAAAGCTTCGAACTGCTAAGCTATCGGGAGTTACACGTGATATTGTGAGTCAACCATAAAAGATAGACATATGCTGTCGTGGGATATTTTTTATATAATTTTAAGGAGAACATTTCCGACATACATGATTTCTGTGTAGCTTTAACCATTAAGGTTGCACACGCGACGGAAGCTTAAAAAATGGAGTAACTTCTCCCGTTTTCCCAACATTTCCCTTCACTGCTCTGCTCCTATTGATTGTAGCGTGATGAAAAGTATACTATAACCAACTCAGGAGTGTGAAAAATAATTGTACCAAGTTTCGTTAAAATCCGTCGAGTAGTTTTTGTTTCTATAACGGTTATACAGACAGACAGACAGACAGACAGACAGACAGACAGACAGACAGACAGACAAAAATTTTACTGATTGCATTTTTGGCATCAGTATCGATCCCTAATCACCCCCTGATAGTTATTTTGGAAATATATTTCATGTACAGAATTGACCTCTCTACAGATTTATTATAAGTATAGATTATTGTACACCAGTGTACCCACCTTTGTCTACTGGTCAAGTTAAACGGTATAAACGTTTATCAATCCTGAGGTGTTGTTTAAATCCCCCTGAATTCGCTGTTAAGTGTTCTTTATACACGAGTTCATCATAATATCTGGCCATCCCTTTCTTCTTCCATACTTCTGGGTTCGTCCTTCATCCAAGTTTTTCTCGCGACTTTCACGATATACGAGTAGCAACATTTATTTTACAGATACAACCTCATTCCCCTTCAGTGCTTCATGAAGACATTGATATAAATAGCGCAGTAACCCCACAGCGTGACATCGTGACGGCTGTCAGCAACATTCGAATGTAAATCTTGCTTGTTTATCGTCTTTTATTGTGCTGTGTTCAGGCTTTTGTTTAGATTTGTAAAGGGTAATGGTTTCAGTGCTGCTTAGTGCCTATTTGAATAATTACAAGCAACATCAAGAGATATTCACTTCATCCTTTGATAGTGGTCATAAAACAAAGTTGGTAGGCATGGCCACACTGGTATTTAATTAAGACTTCAAACAATGAAGATTTAGAAATCTCACAAATTATTTTTTACCCCTCGGTAACTGGTTGTCAGACTTTCGGGTCACTGACTACCTGTAACGACTGTCAAAGATCTACAAATGACAGTCGCGAACAACGTAACGTGCTTTCCAAGGCACGGAGGAAACCCAGAATGTCATGGGTGGTCCTGTCCACAGACCAACTTAGGCAAACGCGGCTTAACCTGAAGATTGATCCGAGCGGCTGTTTTAACCACGAGCTCCCCATTAACGCACTCACTGATAAATAAAATTAAAGTAAGAGGTGATGGTAGGCCCCCACACCTTTGCACTTAGTAACCTTTCTTTACAAATTCAACAACGGTAAATCTACACAAATAAATAAAATTGGAGTGTCTGTTTGTAATATCAAATAACAGCTTTTACGGAGTGCATGTGAAAATATATACGGCGCTTTTAAAAAAACACATTTTTTCCGTTTTTGTCTGTCTGTCGGTCTGCCTGTGTGTTTGTTCCGGCTAATCTCCGAAACGGCTGGACCGATTTCGATGGGACTTTTATTGGCTTTTTTGTTAGACCTTATAGCTGATGTTATAAGGTCTAACAAAAATAATTAGGGTTCTGCAAAAAAATTAAAACCCGTGAAATTGGTAACAAAGAACGAAGGTCGCGGGCAACAGTTAGTCAACAATAAAACAAAGAATACCTAAACCATCTGAGTGCGCGGAAGTACCAACACCATGACATTACATGATTTGCCTATCATGTTTCTACTCAACGTCGTAACAGCATAGTCACTCGAATGCACCGTACCTACTATGCACAGATATCACGTTACTAATACATGACGTGTAGATGCGTGGGCGCACGATGTTTGTGCAAGAGAAAAGGGCTTCAGAATTGTATTGAGTGGAATAGAAAATTTAAACTTATAAGAGTAGATGAAGGTAATTGTTTACGTAAGGCATCAGAATTCAAAATCCATAATTTCGCTTTTTGTGACCATGTTTATTTGTTTAACCATCAGATACCTATATATGAGTTAGCTCGCAAGACTAAGCTATATCTACATATTATCAAGCAGTTATGCTGAAAATTATGCTTCCTTCTCTGCAATAGCTTAGCTATCTTTTCCGCAGATACTGGTCTTCGTCAAGGTAAGATCTACTATGAAGGTTGGTTGAAAGGACACCGACGCACTAACGGTTACCACGTGTTCAGAACATCATTCCAACCAATTTTTCACTGGAAATTTTAAAAAAAATCTGCTGTTTAATGGATACATTTTGACCGTGTAAGCAGTAAAGTGCAATACTTTTGTAGGAAACCGCAAAAATCTGCTAGTTTTTAATTTCCGACGAAAAATGTCTACTAATGTCTGTCTATGGTCTGAATAGATGGTAATCGTCGGTTTGTGCGTCTATGTGCCGTCCGCCCCGTATAGTACAAAATTGTGTTTGTGTAATCATGTCTAGCAATGACTTTATCAATCGGTGACGCCTATGTAATTATGTTTTCATAAACTTCTAGAATGTAATTACGACGCGTCATGTCAACCTGGTTTTCTCCTATCATAAGTTGCTAAGCCCTTGTTTTCACTTGCCTAGTCATTTTATTTTCTAATAGCCTTTTTGTCATCCATTTTTTATTAAGTAGTGTATGGTTGTTACATTTCACACAGAATGTGCCATTTCTGCAGTTCGGTATTCATAACCTCTTCCTGTCCCATTCCCTGAAAAGAAAGTTACTGTGTGTGTATAAAGGGTGTAAATAGACCCTTAACGAAGCCGAAGGGCAGGTTGTTCTTCCCGTCATTTTTTTTTGTTCTACACCGTACCTGGGATCCTTCTAGTTACGGAGATATTGGGGGTGAAAGTTCCGACTTTTTCACAAGTTTTTTTTTTTTAAATACATGTTTTTAATGTAAGATTTTTACTTAAAACACCTCCACGAGCGCCGTACTATTCAATCCATCCACCAGCACAATGCTTTGAGTGCTTTCCTTCGAGTCCTATCGTAAAACGTGATTTTTCATCCAAAAAAAAAAATTCGTTTCCCTGCAATATTTTTTGTGTAGAGTAACTTAGTTTGATGTACAGAATGCTTGGTTGACGGCTTCGTGAAGGGTCCGTTTACACCCCGTATGAGCCAGCTTATTGGCTTATTTTTTTTGTTCTGTGCGAGACAAAAACAAACTTTTTCTTTCTTACTATTACAGTTTACAAAGGAACCTTCATCGCGAAATTATTAAGTTAGTAAGTTAATTAAACATTAAGTTTACTATACTTATTTCCCTACCTTAGATATTCTTACACACACTTTAACGAATATTACTCAACACAATAAGAAAATTGGTTTTCAGCTATTCGATCATATTATTATGTGTTTTGTTGACTGTACAATACCTAGTACCTACTAAAAGATGCGCATGATATCACGACATATGCTTCCAATCAAGCAGTGACCTTACTGATTGAACTAATAATAAGTGCCTCTGGGCGTATACTATGAAAGTACTACGAAGGAAAAGAAATAGTACCAGTTACAGAAAAGTTGAAAGAGCATTCTCGTCACTTGCCCAAATATGATGCTGATGAGTAGGGATGAACGTAATGTTATTAAAAGAGTCATGAATGTAAATGTTGATGGATGAAGAGGGAGAGGCACACCATAGTAAAGATGGATGGATTGTGTGAGGAATGATTTGAAAGACAAAGAAGTACGAGTATGCAGGGTGTAAACGGACCGTTCACGAAGCCGTCAACCAAGCATTATGTACAATTGTACATCAAACTAAGTAACTTGACGCAAAAGTTATTGCTGGGAAACAACTTTTTAAATTTCGTTTTATGGTAGGACTCAATGTAACGCACTCAAAACATTGTGCTGATGAATGGATTGCATAGCACGGGGGTCGTGGAGGTGTTTAAAGTAAAAATCTTACATTAAAAAAATGAACTAAAAAAAAAAAGTTGATACTTTAACCCCCAATAACTCCGTAACAGTAGTTACGGAGTTTTTGGGAATCGAAAGTTCCCAGGTATGGTCTGGAACAAAAAAAATGATCGCAATGATCTTGTTACACCCTTTATGAAAGTTTGGCGACTGACAGGGAAGTATGACAAAAACTTGTTACGCTAACCCCAAGTAACATGGGACAGGACAGGAACATGATGATAACTGCGATCTGTCACAGATCTCCTCTACTCGTAAACTGTGCCTCAACATCCGACTAGAGGTAATGATTACAAAAACCACGTTAATACACATAATTACACATGTGCACGTGAATGTGTGTATAATTGTTTTCTCTCTCGGCCGTCAGGTGGCGACGCAGGCGTTGTTCACATATTAGAATGTACTTTCATTCATCTTTCTACTATGGTGACCACGCTACTGACGTGAAATTTAAGATTTTTTTGTTGATTCTGTAAAAGATACCTGAAACTGAAAGTTTATAGAAAATAAAATTAAAGTATCTAATTATTGATGCGTTCTTAGAACTAAATCAACATTAATATTTCAATATTTTTATAAGGTAAGATTATTTAGGTAGATTTTGATCTGTTGTAGATTTAGGTTTGCTCGGAGTCTGGATTTGTGCCCAGTTGATGGCAAAAGACTCACCCCCTATTATATGGGATTTACTGGAAATGTGAGTGTTCTATGGGTACATCTATGTCTGCCTAACCCTAAAGGGTAATAATACATGCGTGATGTTGTTATGAGTGTAGGTAATCTGCTCTAAAAAGACCAGTAAAACACCTTAAAGAAAAGCAAACACCTTAATTATGAACCCAACAGAAGTCATCTTTAATTGCTCTCTTAGCATACATTAAAGTATCCATTACAAAATCTTTTCAGTTACCAAAACGTCATTATACTTAAATGAAAAGTAATTTGTAATTTCCCATTACCTTGAGTGTGGTCACCTCACACACTGCGCGGGCGCAGAACCTCGTGATAAGAACTAAGTCATCCGCGCAAGCGCACCGGCCTTGCGTACCCGCGTCTTACCGCCACTGCCGCCACCACAAACAATATCACACCCTACCCACCGACGATAAAGATGAAATTAAAATAACAACACAAGTGATAAGGAAAATATTCTGAAGTGTCAGTGAGTGAACAAAAATAATTTCGTTTTGTGAAATTAGTGCTGTGAGTCCGCATTTTTTTCGTCTTTTTTGAACAACTGGTAAGCTTTCTTTAATCACTATATAATTATGTATTGTTTGTTGAAATTATTCTAGTTTGTTTGCAAAGTTACGTAAATGCTTGTTTGAAAATTGAAAACCGCGGAAATTATTACCTACAACGATTTTGTAAATTATGAAGTTGTTATGTTCGAAACAATTGCATGAATAATCTGTGGACATGCGTAATTTATTATATTATGTTATTGTGTGGTTACATAACAATGAATTTTTTGTGTAAGATTTTATTCATTATAGAACAATTTAATTAATTAAAATACTTCACACACATAATTTACGATTACTTGGAGTCAAGTTTTTATAACACTTACAGTAGGCTTATTTTTACAAGCCGTAGTAAGAGGTATTTTACAAAAAAAAAAAAAAAAATCCTTTACTGTATTATCTTCCAAAATTTCTTCTATCAACTCTTAACAGTCTATTCTCAACGAAACCACCACTTTTCCTCCACCGTGCTTACATCATATCAATTCCATCTCGTAAGGAAAACCCTTGCTCCTCCTTCTAGGCCAATATTTGACCTTCCTCTTAAACCGCAACTCATTGCCGCATTGTAATATTTACTAAATAAATAAACACTAATAACGTCTGTATCGTTTATCTATATCACGATGTCGTATCTACTTTTATCTGCAAAGAAAATTTAAAAAATTTTCGCCCACATTTTGATACACAGATTTTCATTCACCAATGCTGTGTACTGGGCAAAAGTATTCCCAATATCCACCTATCTTCTCTGTTTCGCGTTCTCATGACAGCTATCGAACCTGAAATATCTAGCTAGATCAAAACTTTTAAAACTGGACACTAGTTCGGTGAAGTCACTCGACTTCATCGGATTTCCCGCGTCATTTTGAACAAACATTTTCTCTGTGTGCTCAAGTTTCGACTGCTTTAGGTAGGGCTGTCATACTTACATTTAAATAATTTTTAATATTTTTTTTTTTTATAATTGTTATTTTTTTAACAATTGTTATTTATTTTTTTATTTTGTATCTTTTTTATTATGTTTGCTTGATGAACTGACGTCAAATAAACTTTATTATTTCTTTCAAATAGGACAGAATTATAAACACGGTTAAATAAACTAAAATATATAACTAACAAGCTATAAAAGGGCATAAAAGAACTCCTCAGCGCTGTCAGCTGGTAATTTTCCCAAGCGACTGGCGGCGTTGCCACGTTGCATGGCAATACTTAGCCTCTGGCCAAGGTTAAAGCCAGCCCTTGTGTCACGGGTAGCGGCAACTAGGCGTTTAGAATTATTTGTAAGAAATGTCACACAATGACACATGTAAATGCAGAAGTGTTACACAGGTGACATATAGGGCAGTCGACGGTATGAGTCACATAGCGGATTCGATTGATTTTCATATCAAAAAGGCTGACAGAATCTCGTCCTAGTTACAACCGACCTGTGTTAGGTATATACTACAATCTTTGTTGTTTACTTGAGATATAATTTGATTGGAGATTATTTCCTGAATATTTTGAACCTAAATAAAGCATAGTAGAATGAGTTTACCACGATTTAAAATAACTGCTTTTTTACTGGATGCCTAAGAAAGTATAGATTACACGGTACTTATAACAAAAAAACATTTTTTTTGTCTGTCTGTTTGTTCCGGTTAATCTCCGAAACGGCTGGACCGATTTTGACGGGACTTTTACCGCAGATCGCTGATAAGGAGTAATTTAGGCTACTTTTATTTTAGAAAAAAAAATAAGGTTCCTTGAAATTGTTAACAAAATCCGATTCAAATAGGGAAGTATTATTTTTATAATTTATATTTCACGCGGACGAAGGTCGCGGGCTTCAGCTAGTTCTAACCAATGAATATGGCATATAAAACCCTTATCCCGAACGGATACGTGGGCCATCCCTAGCGTATAGTTTGTTTGAATGTTCAAGCCAAAAGTTTGTAAGTGGCGCTTACTACAAGCGATAAACAGTAAGCTACGACCCCCGTACTGTATAGAGAATTTTATCGCCTCATAGATCTTCAGGTAGTTTACTATTGAAACAATGTTTTTTGACGATCATCTCCGTTTCCTCTTGCCGTTTTGGTCTAGCGCCTTCATTGCCTGTGGTTATTTTGTTTTTGCAGTGACTAATGTAGTCACTTGGCGCCAACTCACTTGTAAGTTCTAATTTCAAATGTTTACATTTTTTTTCTTTTACTGTGACCTTTAGCCGCGAAGAGTCAACAAAACTGAAACAGTGATGCCAGATTGGGGCGCATGCCCCAAATCTGGGAGCTCGTTTTAAATGATGTGTTCATTTTAAACCCAGTTCAATTATGCTAAAGAGATTTAACTCAGAAAAAAAAGTACGGAACTGCATACGACGCGACGCGCGACACGAGTGAAGATGAAAGCAATGAAAGCTATTGCTGAAATAGTATTTAAATTGAATTAAAAAAAAAAACTGCTATGCCTATCGCAGACCACTGGGACCTCTACCAAGCGGAACCACCACAACCTGTCCTCCGCCACATGGAAAGCTTATTGGTTAATATTCCAGTTCCTAACAAAGTTGTGCAGTAATAATCATTTGAAATTTAACTCAATATTTGCTATTTCCTTTGTGCAAATAATTGTGTTTTCATTAATAAACATCGATTTAATAATCTTATATCTTTTCCTCAACTTAAACCAAATACTCGTGAATTTGTAATAGTCGGTTACCGTTTTAGTAGGTTCTGAAATGCACTACTGAAGTGACACACTTCTCAAGTACCTAATGATAAAATGGTAGTTGTCGAATCGATTGAGACACTCGAATCCTCGAAGTTGCTATCTATGTATGCAAAGCATTGCATCTGTATTTATACTATTGTGAAAGCGTGCTTCTTAGATCACGTATCTTACTTTTAGGCACTCCCAAAATTTCCTTCTTCTTGAATTCAACTGTCTTTTGGATCGTCATCCATGCTTATTGCCAGTTATGTTGGGAAGCAATAGATGGAAGAACCCACCAGCAGGTTTCATTGACAATTCAGAAAACTCCGCCGATGAAGGTCCAAAAATTAAGCTGTTACTATGATAAACACGAGTCTTTTAGCTAGATATTTCATATTATATTATTATATCCCATGTCCAAAGATTATTTTTCATGATTTTGGAAAACTTGATCAACCTGCCTAATGTGAGAAATGTGATAATTTATACTATCATTACAGGGTTTACCCTAATGCGACAGTTAAAAAATTAAACTAATATACTAAACTATATACTACTATATTAAATACTAATAATACTAAAATAAATAATACTAATATACTAAACTATATAATGATCGATTCTAAATAACTATAGGTAACTCTAATAAATTGCAACCTGAGCACAAATCAATTTAGATACGCAGGAATTTTACTAGCATATCGAATCAATTGAACATCACAAATTATTGCTAGTAAATTTCGTATACTTCGTTTCGCTTGAAATGGTTTTCCAATATCGAAATACTAGACTAAAAATGTAGTTAGGTAAATCTTGCACTACACAGGTCTTAGTTAACTGTGAACCAGGAACCTATTTGAGAGACTACAGTTATCGAAATGCATGCAGTTTGGTTAACCGCAAAATTGTATTGCCTCTTGTTGTTGTAGGAATTGTTGTTCAAATAAATTTATGCGTGTATCAGTATCAATTCGGCGTAGTAGTTTTGTAACCGCGAAGGTCTAAAAACTACAAAATACACAAATTCAAAACAGAAATACAAGGAAGGAATACAAGAGTTCCTCGTCTATTCTGTAGTTTTCTTCTCCATGTATTCTCCGTTTGAGTGGATTGTGCTACGTTTTTTCTTCTATTGTTGTTCCTCAGTGCTGGAGGGTTAGTTTGACGTCTTAAAGCTGGAGTAATTCCAGTGTGGGAAAGAGACAGAGCTATACGGGTTTAGCGCCATTCTTTTCCACACTGGACGTCATGGTAGGCCACGAGGTAACGTAAAAACTACTAGATACCACCATACCCTTTTTTCATGTTACGCGTTTGCGTAGTGTCTCGGTCCTAGGTCATTCTTAAGAAGAAACTTCTAAGGTCCAGAAGAATTAGTCTGCCCATCGCTGTTTGGTTTTGTTTTTTTTTGCCCTGTAACGTTGCCCACACTAGGAATTTCTCTTGAATCGTGGATGCGTTTACAAACATTTAAACTCAAACAAACAGCCAAACAAAATATTTATGTTTAACAGCTGCACATGCTTAGGTCATGTTAATGATGCCTGATAAATGAGAAATGATAATAAACAATCTCATTTTCCATCCTAACGTCACCATTTTTTCATTTAATTTTATTTCCTGAATGGTTCTATTGACACTTCAAAGCGCGAAATAATTTATTCCTCATTGTTTCAAAATTTAGGCAATTCGTTTTGTAATAAATTATTTTTAAATTATGATCTTTATCTACAAGATAATGCTGCGTCATCGCTCGTTTTATGCATATTTTATTTATTTTGTGTAAGTTTCTTTCAAGATGACATTGCTGTTTTAGTGGCTTCTAATATTATTATGATAGAAAGTGATATCAATATAACGGGCTATTCATAGCTCATTAATTCACTATTCTCATATTCTTCCATTCATTGCCAAGTTTAAACAAGGTTACGTTATTCTCTTTAAGAATTTTCCTGTACCTTGGGGTAATTCTGTAGAGTATTTTTTTTTTCATTTAGTGATAATTCGGTTTTATAGCTTTCCTGCAGATTGTGACTGCCTCGTTGATCTAGTGCTCGTTAGCACCACAAATGAGCTTGAGGTCCTTATAGGTGGGGCAAGCTGTTATTTGGTTTCTTCAGTAGAGGCCTGGAGTCTGGATTTGTACCCGATTGATGACAATAGGCTTCATACTATTTAGGACTCACACATACCTGAGGATGCTTGTAGATAAATTTCTGCTTACCCTTTTGGGAACACAGCGCATGACGTTATGTTATGTTTTCGTTGATAGTCTGTTGTTGGAATTTTCTCTATAAATTGTGATGTTAGTCTCACCTCGAGGCGTCTCAAGCGGCCTCATTAGACACTGCTCGTCCGCGCAGTCTGGCGGTGCGCCGCGCGGAGAGGCGGTGAGCGCTGCTCGTCCGCCCTGTCGTACAGTGTCGTGTGTTAGGTCACAACAGATTTTATACAAGCCAAAGCTTAGTATTTTTTAAGTTCTCATAGAATTAAATTCCTTATCTATTGCGCACTAACCAGGCATACCATTAAGTTATGTAAAATACATTTTCAATAGAAAAGAAAGTGATTTTGATTGAGATTATGTGATCAATAAGACTATAACAATTTACATTGTAACAGGTGGATACGATTTCACGCACGGTAGTAGGAGGTACTTATCATATGGAAGGAAGCTGCGAATTATCTGTAATCACTGAGATAACGAGTGTACAATCTCTCAATAATAATACGGACGTCATTTTTAATACACTCATGCTCGTTTTCGCTAACACTTAGCGGCACCTAATCGAATGCCTTTTAGGAATTGGAATTTAAACTATCGCCGCTGGGGCGAGAGTTAAAAATTCTATCGTACACTTTAATTTAGGTGATCGTTTAAGCGTCGTCTTGTGTTAGTGTAAAAGGGGGACACGACCATGTAAGGCTGGTTATAAGTTAATGTGGTCGAGTGTTAATAGTGTTTGTTGTATCGGCTATTTAAATGATTCTGTTGTGAACGGAGTAATGAAGATCATTTTGAATTGTCATGAAGTTGGTTGTGTATGTAACATGACCATAGCGAAGATTCCTTCGGATATGGACATGAAATACGAAACATGACATACCTGGGAATCGAACCCAAGACTTCACGCTCAGCAGTCGCACTTGCAGCCACTAGACCAACGATGCAGGTACTAAATGAAATAAACACCTAATACTTATGTTTGCAGAGCCTATCTATCTAACCTATATTTCTATCTTAACAAGTAGGTAACAGGTAAGTAAATCCATGGAATATACCTAGATAAGTGTGAAGTCCAAATAAAATGTGCTCAGTTGTCCATTATAAATCCTTTTTTTATTTCATTTTAGGCTAAATCCAGAAAGTCTGACATTTAGTCTAACCTTTCAGAACCCTCAGTAATTGGGTTGCAGATGTCAAACAAAAAACACTGCGAAATAAAAAAAGGTATTCAACATTGAAAAACCGATTCTAAAAACGGAAAGTTCTGGACTAACGATGCGAAAGGTCAAAATAATTATCCCATGTGGATTCAGTACATCATTATTTCCAAAATAACTATCTGTTTGTTACCTTTTCACGCCCTAACGGCCGAACGGATATCGATGATTGTCGGTACACCGATAGACCATAATTTGAGACAGGACATAAGACTTTTTGTCCGTAGTACAAATCCTCTGGGTTATTTTTTGACCTCCAAACAGGCGATTGGATTTAAACGCGCTCATGGAGACCAACCCTGGATAGGACTTGCTTGCTGATGAATGGAAGACGTTAATGTTAGAATGTTTGTGGTTCTGTAAAGAGACCCGAGTAAAAGGATTTTTTACTTAATTTTGTATTAATGGATATGTGTACACACATAAATTCACGCCTTTTTCCCATGGGGATAGGCAGAGACCACAGAACGCCAACTGCTGCGATCCTTACATAATCCTTCTGCCTCGTCCACGTTCATACATCTGGTCATACACGCCGGTTGCGAATACTACACACCTGACCTTCCTGAACTGATGTACTAAATGTAATAAATAAATAATACACAAACTATAACTGAAACTTTACAAACCGCGTAAAGCAATAAATTGGTTACTGAAAATGTATGCATTCTGTTTTCTGTGCCAAGGAGACACGCAATGTGTCGTAAATTATAATACTTTGTATGGACCCGCGTCGTCGTGTCAACAATAAGAAAATTAAGTTTGTCCTAAGCACACTTGGTTCTCACGCAAAATTAGTACTAAGGGCGGAGTCACATGCTACTTTAAGCATCGGTAACCAGCGTATTAATCGGTTTTAGAAGCTCGGTGCATAAAACGATGACAACCGATGTATCAATATTATCCACAAACCGATTTCACCCACTACTAGGATAGGTATTCCTTTGCTAGTGCCATGAGTGCCAATCTCATCGTTGCTTTGCCAGCCTTTTCTATGTTTAATCCAGCGATGGCAACAATATCATCTTCCAATCTCACCGCAGCATAGATTGAAAATGCATAATTTTGATTTCGTCAAAACGCGCAAAAACTTACGACTTTACCATAATCACCAGATATCACAACGCGATGCAATATAACATTGATGAAGTCGTAAAATCGCCGATCTCAAAGCATAGCATAAGCTTTCTCAGTGCCGTTTCGTCTTGGCCAGCATTGCTTAAATCGCCGTCGCCGATACGAAAAGTAGCATGTTTGCTAAAGCCCTAAGAGCTTTAAGGTAGGTAGGTGAGGTAAGGTAAATATTGGATAATATGAAGGATTATGCTTGACCCAATTGTGGTCTCTGGGTTAGAGTCTAAACTTCGTGTTAAAGCATTAAACGTTACTCTAATAAGTATGTAGGTACTTAAACACCATCTCGGGTTAAGGTACTCTACATAAACTGCTCACGTTGAAACGAAGAGAAGCTTTATGTTGTTAAATGTGCCTATTGAAGATAAAGAAGTTTGGCCTTAGTAACTTCTGCGCTTGCGGCTTCCCTGGCAGCTCATAAACGGCACAAATATGTGGATGTCTCTAACTATTCTCAATTTTTTTCTCTTCTTTCGAATCAGATTTTACAGTAATTTTCAAATCATTTATATCTTTTGCTCAAAATAGTTACAGCACTGATAACAGTATTTGTGTCACTTGTTTAATTTAGTACTTTACAATATTCTCTTACCTTTGTATAGATTCTTTTTATCGATTTTTTGTGAATGTGTGGACATTGTAGGCTTTGTAGATTCCCAGCTGCTTGTTAACTTTTGTTAACTTTTTATTTTGTTCTACATTTTTTGTGTAGTAAGCAACGACTTATTGTCGGGGCTACGCTGTCCCCCCATACTTAAGTACAGATGCTGTATCCATAATACTGTAACACCAAATGATTTGAAAAGAGTAACCATGGAGTTTCTTGCCGGTTCTTCTCCATAGGAAACGACCAACCCGAACCGTGCACCTTTTTGTCGACGTTTTATAAGTGCCCATCGAGGCCTATGTGAAATAAAATATTTTGATTTTGATTTTATGAAATTAGATGATGATGAGTGATGTGGAAGAAGCAAAAAAATGGGACAAGGGTAAGAGAAATGATGATGAAATCAGATGATGGTGTTTTGATTGCTTAGGATTCTGCTCTAACGTACAAACTGATTAAATTGGATGAATAACATTTGAAAATTGATTCAACACAGCAATTTAATAAGCAGTTAAAATGAAATTAGGTAACTTTTTAATGTTTGTTTATAGGTTAAAGCACAAACAAAGTAATTAATGTAAATGCCAGATTCTCATGCGATTTGGGAGATAATTTGACATATGTATTTCAGTTGATTTATTGCGTGATTCAAAAGGTCAGCTAAATTGTAATTAAAGCGCCCAATTTTCATGTGTTACTGTTAGTGATCGGTGTCTTCATAGTTGGTATTTAAGAGACGTTTACCTTTTTCTAACTACTGCTAGCCAGCCCTAGTTCCACAGGTGACAGATACAGGGTGTAAACAGACCCTTCACATAGCCATCAACCAAGCATTATATACTGTATCAAACTAAGTAACTTTACGCAAAAATTATTGCTGGGAATCGACTTTTTTTTCCGGGGTTGAAAATGACGTTTTACGGTAGGACTCGATGGAAAGCACTAATGCATTGTGCTGATGGATGGATTGAATAGTACGGGGTGGAGGTGTGTAAAGTAAAAATCTTACATTAAAAACATGTATTTAAAAATAAAACTTGTCAAAAAGTTGGAACTTTGACCCCCAATATCTCCGTAACTAGAAGGTTCCCAGGTATGAGATAAAACAAAAAAAATGATCGCAAAGACAGGGAGAACAAGTGCCTTTCGGATATGTTAAGGGCAGTTAAGGGTCTATTTACACCTTTTATAATAGGCTAATTATACATGCATGTGTCAACGAAATTGCTGCATGTAGGTTAGCTCTGTAAAACTCCATATCACCTTGATTCTCAACCTCCATCTTATCACCATACATCATACATCGAACAAGTGCATTCTGAACAACTTACAAGATACAAGTACCCCACAACAGCTAGGTGATAATGAGCGCGTCGTGTGTTCAACATTATCAACAATGGCGTGACATGTTTACACATGGGCCACGTCTATCTGAGCTGTGTACACAGTGGCCTTAGATTGTTGGGGCTACCCGGGGCCATCTCACCTAATTATGGGAGTTCCAACGTAAATGACGGCGTTATGTAATTAGGTGATAGTGTTATCAGGAGTGTTGAGATTTTGGGTAAGCTGTGGTTAATCTGGTGAATGTGGAACAAAGGTTTGATGATGAAACCTTACTGGATGGAGCTCACTTATCTGTACAGCAGTGGTTTCCGAGATTTCAACATCGGAATTTTCGGGTGTAGAAAGCTTTGTGGAAAGTTTCTTCAGTAGAAAAGGGATTCTCCGATCAGACGGGTGGTGTGTTCGTTCTACCGATGGTTTTTGTTGGGTTTCTCTATGATGTGAAATATGCGCGGATCATTCGACTTGCGCCATGCAGAGTTATGTCTGAAGTCAGATATTACGCGTAGTTCGTATGTAGCGTTGTACATAGATCCCATCACATGTTCCTTGTGTCCTCATGCAAAACTACTGTAATAAAGAATAAGAAATGGATGTCTTCTATTTGAGTCTACAACATAACGTTTTTTTTTTGTCACTGAACTGACTGAACGTCACCATCAAGCCTGTAATCCCTGCAGGGTTAGGCAGAGGTGTACCTAATAGTACACCCACATTTCGCCAGTAATGTTTTTAAGACAACGGGGACGAGCCTATTGCCATCAACCGGGCACGAAACCAGACTCCGTGGCTGGTACTAAGAAATTCCTGATGGAAAATCCCAGTAACAATTTGCCCGACCTGGGAATAGACCCAGGACCTCATGCTCAACAGTCGCGAATGCTACCACTAAACTAACGAGGTAGTCAGTAAACAGTGTACTTCCTTGCGGAAATAAAATAACTGGTACGATGAAACTCAATAAACAAGAGATAGAATATTATTACCTTCCACTTTATATGTGACCTGATTTTTTCCTGAGAGCAGAAGCTTTCAATTTCCTTTGGAGTGGCAACTAATGGATACTATAAACATGTTTCCCCATCGTTTAGTTGTAAGTACCCTGCTTAGTGGACGGTGGTTTAAATTATGTTGTTGGCAGTAATGTTTTGGGTTTTCTGACCACTAAACATTTTTATTTCTTATTCAAAATTTTTATTTCAGACCAATGGATCCATATAAATGTAGTGTTAGCATGACGTTATCCTATGTTAGTAAATAAGAAATAACTTAAAAATACACTAATTGACTAGGCGAAACTTACTACACTTAGTGTTTGTGAATACAGGCATTAGGCATTGAGTTAAGTGACACTTAGTGTTTTCGAACACGGGCTTTAGGTATAGAGTTAGGTGACGATTAGTGTTTGTGAAAACAGGCATGAGGCAATGTGTTAGGTGACACTTAATGTTAGTGAAAACGGACATTAGGCGTTGATAGGTGACTCTTAGTGTTGGTGAAAACCTGCTTGACTGCCCCGTTGTTCTAGAGGACGCAAACGCGACTGCTGAGCATGAGGTGCTGGGTTCTATTCCTAGGTCGGGCTGGGTCGGGTTGTGGGGGGGGGTTATTGGATTGTTCAATAGGCTCGTCGCCTATTACATGGGACTTAAACATCTGACAAAACAAACATTGACACAACGACGAAACACTGGCGAAATGTGGGTGTACTATTAAGTACACCTCTGCATAACCCTTCAGTATTACAGGTAATGGTGGTTATGGCGGTGGGGGTGTTATGTTAAAAACTTCGTCATTGCAAGTTTCTTTGAACAACACAAAAACAATCACAATCCGAAGGATATTGTAGGTAATTCCCAATAAACGATCATATGCCTAGCCTTTTCCAACTGTATTGGGGTCGGCTTCCAGTCTAACCGGATGCAGCTGAATACTAATATTTTACATTTATTTCCAATAAACCAATGCCTCATGATTATGTTTAAAAAACCCTCAAGGTACTCCACAACGTCAATGAAGCAATGAATATTGTAAGAATGTCAAATGAAAGGTATTGCGACTGTGTTACGCAATTATCCCACTGAGTCAGTGAATACTTTAATCTATCCTGCTTTCGGTGCTCTCCATAATATAGGTATTTAGTAGCTACACCGTTCCTTAATATGGTACATCTAAGAAATGGTCGACTTTGTAGGGTTTTGTCTCTTGCACTGATACAAGAGAACCAGGCCGCGTCCTAACGAAAGCGACCACCGTGCAAACACGCAACCGTGACGTTCATTATGTTCGGCGAACCCAATCGCTATAATTAGGACAATGAGAGATCTACCTCGATGTGAACTGTGAACTATTAGACCCCGGGAGCTGTACCTCAGCAGGTATGTTATTAGAAATCCCACGGCTCATTAGAGATGAGTAAATTTGTAATGTGACGTAAGTCTGAGAAGTAACGCCACGGTCCAATTGTCGTGACTTATCTGATGTCGAGCCACCTGGCTGCATACTGGATTATTTGCAATTAATTGTCTTGTAACGTCTTGGGAGCTTCTGAATTAATCCTTTTTTGTTTATCTTTAAAACATTTTCTTGTGTTTGAGATACTCGTAGATCTTGTGAATAGCTCACAGGCTTTCAAGTAAAGCTTCTTTGGTTATCAATAAGATTAAAATCTCAAAAATTTTCTTCCTAGAATAAGTTAAAATTGTTGAGAAAATTATTGTCATAAATAGAAATAAACTAGACATGTAAATTATTACACCCATTTATAATACTCATCTAAAATTGTTAAAACATAAGATAAGACAGAAAAAAAACACATTGTTACAAAAAAAAACACATTGTTAAAAAAAAACACATTGTTAAAAAAAAACACATTGTTAAAAAAAAAACTGTCGGGACGTCAACATCATATCTAAATTGATAAAGCACGATCACAGCCATACAAGGCACACGGTACGTTTATGGTAACACTTTGACCATGAGCTGGCCTAGCACAGTAAGAAGCTTCAATAGACTAAGAGTCCAATTTATACTGGTTTTATTACTGTACTGTTAAAAAAAGACATAGCACCATTCACAAGGTTCTCGATTGTTAGTTCCTACACTTGTTTATAAAGGGGAAAGGATTCACTATCCGTCAAACGATCCTATTATTCTGGGTGTTAGAGTAAGAACGTGGCTGCACTGATGGCTGGCATCTCTTTGATGCCATGCTTATTGACGACCTTGACCATGAAGTTGGGCAAGCTGATGAATAACCTCTGCTGGACCTCGCGGACACATAGCTTTATCACCTCGTAAGCTTCAAACTCTGTTAGATCTAAAAAAGGAGGGAAATATTACAAGAAAATCGAGTATATTTGAAGCCCTACCTATAAGGGGTGGGGCCGGTGGGGGTTCCCCTTGTGTCTCCAAAGACTTGCATGGCTCTCTCCATTCGCTATTCTATTCTTCAACGTGAAAGCAAAAGAACACGAGTAAAGTGAAACATCAAGGACAGCAGTAGTAAAATTTTAAAGGGAAATAAAATATTAATAAGCTGTTTCTAAAAGGCATAATTTTGCTCAAATTTACCTAGATATGCCTATGATAAGGTACAACGGTTCACTCGAACCGATTGTGCAAACTTTACTGGAGTTGTTCAAACTGACGCAAGTTAGTCGCCTCGCAGGTCCCAGACAGGATTCGCCCCAGTTTGTTTGAATTAGTCCTTTACATCAACGGTACGGTTTTCCAATTACTCTTCCTCAGTTGTTCACAGCCTTTTATTGTATATATTTTGTTGTGTGGCATCTCCACGTTCAAAGGTCGTTTTTTACATACGGATGGGAAAGTTAATCATTTCCTTCAGTTCCCCAAGAAAGGCCATCAATGCCTTGATGTGGGTGAGTGGTGACAATCTCGCAGACTGCTAAAAACTTACCAGGCTTATAATATCTATCAAGTATGCCCATACTGAGGAGGCCTCCAAAGCCGTGGACCCCGAAATTCACCCTCAACGCGGACGCTAGGAAGTCGATGGTGTATAGTTGTCCCCCATCCACATCGTCGTAGCCCGCGACCAGCATGTTCACCATTGATGGGGTCTGGCAGAGAGTAATATTACTATTACTTATTTAAAATGAATTGCTTATGGGATATAGGCAGGAGCATGATGATGACTTATACCTACATACTACATAAACTCATGCGTTTTCCCATGGGGGTAAGCAGAATCTACATAGATAAATACCAATATTTAACGTAGAAGACAAAATATTCACTGAGTACCACGATGTATACCTCTTGATTTGTCTTGATTAATCGATTAAAAAGTACAAGCTAAGAGAATAAGAGGAACACCGGGATGGGTAACTAATTGGAGAGAAAAGAAAATACTGAATCTTTTATCCAGCATTTAAGAAACTTCGAGAAAGATCAGATAGAGTAATCCACTAGTAAATAACTTTTTCACGTACTCGTACACCCAAAATCATTCATCAAACTTAAAACGAACCAGACCATACCAAACTCATCACTTCTTTACACAATATTACAAGACACACACGAGGCTGGCACACTAATTTTAAAACTGACATTAAAATTTAATTAAAATATAAATGCGATTATTTCTTGAAAAGTTAATTAGATAGCTTCAAAGTAATTAGCGCTGACATTAACATTCGTTTGGACGAAAGTGTTACTCAAAACGTCATTACTATGCATGAACGAAAGTGCTTTGCATGTTCATTTAGCCACCATATGCTAGTCTGTAGTTGTAGAATTGTGGATACTATTAAATAGTGGGGAACTGGGGAGACTCATGGGGGAGCTCATCAGGGGTTTAATAATAAAAGCCCTCGTAGTTGGAAAAAAGCCTTCGCGGATGATGATTATACTACGGCACCATGGTAGTATCAGTACCGTGTAGACAATTCATAAATAAAATTCATAAAAGATCGTGCCTCCCTGTCTTTGCTGTCACGCAGTCGGGTAAAAAAATGAGCGGCAAGATGAAAACAAAAGTCTTAATTACTTAACAATTACAAAATGTATTAAATCCGTATAGTAAATTAAATTGTATTACTTAATGATAATGGCAGAAAGAAACGTGTGGTTAGATACGAAAAGAATTTTAGCGTTGCGGAGGTATTTGACAATGCAGCCGCTGATGCGCTCCATCAAGTAGGTGTGCACGTGTGCTAGATGCAGCGAGTAGTCTTATCAAGTTCTATGAAATTACATAAACTAAATTAGTTAAAACGTTTTGGGAACTCCAGCTGTAATTGTAAGATCATTAGAGCACTGATTACGAAATATACACTACAATAGGAAAATCTAGGATGATAAGAAGTTTATCATAGTCATATTATTTCTCGAACATGTTTCGAGTCTGTATGATTGTTGAGATTCTATATGGTTGTAAAAAAAAAACGTTTTTGCCAGTGTCAGTTTTCTTCTCAAAGGCGCCCTTAGAAGAAGCTTTCAACTGGACTGTTAAGATATTTTTAAATCAGCTGAAGGACTACCTAAATATCGATGAGTCTCGGACAATGTCACATGAAATTCATCGCTATATGTGTAGTTCTTCATTGTATTACGTAATAGACGTATTTTCGACGTTCTTTTTTGCACCATATTTATAACAGGGTTTGAAGACATGGCGAGAAACTTTTGCCCTGCAATGAGATGATGTAGGATAACAGTAACAGTAGCTGTATGATTACCTACCTCGCCCTTTAAGGCCTCCATCATAGTCTTCCTCGTGAAATGCACAGCGGCCGCAATGCTAAGCTGGTAGCGGTTTTTCATCTTGTAGAGCTGGACGTTCTTATCTACGAACTGCGCGAAGTTCACCCTTTCCGCCGGGTCCCCGATAGCGCCCATCACCAGTCCGTTCTGTATCTCGTACAGCTTGTTCTCGTCTGGAAACTGGAGTGATGTTAGTAAGACGAATGAAGTGTTAGAAAGGAGTACCTAACTGCCTTTGTTCAAGGGTCAGTCGATTTATCTTCATTGCCCTTTCATCTTATTTTATCCAGCGGAATTTAACCATTATTACGCCTGCTTATGATGGCTGAACAGCTTTCGATGACCCGCGTTAGGTTAGGATGGGATTCGCTGGGGTGATTGAATTGCATCGTGTCCCCGCACCCCAGCCAAAAGTGATGAGCAGGCACACCGCGTGGTTTTAGTCAGGAAGAGTCTGACAGACCCCTTTGCCGAGCACCACATTGGAGGACATCCATTAAGGATTTTTAAACTTTTTTTTAATGTTTATTAAACAAAGTTTCGGATGGCATGGAATATTTTTTATCCCGTAGTCTCTTCCCATGAGAGAACTTTCCAGATGGGCAAAAACGCAGCAATGAAACTTTTAGTAGATAGGACACCCTGTTGGCAATTTGTCAGAATAATTTCATCCATTGTGTTAGGGACCTAGGCACTACCAAGCAATTCTATTCAAGTTGTTGATGATTCCTAAGGTTTTTACGACTTTCCACCTCATTACAAGTGATAAGCAAGTAGGTACCCAATCAAATTAATTTTATTTAACAATACCATTTAACCGTGAACTATAAAAAATCAATGGCGTGTCGTTACTACTTTAACATGTAGATGGGTAATTAAACAGCCCGTATAACTAATCGTGGTCAAGGCTACAAGAACAGTGAAGGTTGGTTGAAAGTGTACAATGTGCCATGGATAGGTTTTTGATTTCTGAAAATTTCATTCAGCTACAATGCACAAGCTTACTGGTAGAAGCTCAGTGATGTTCCTTTTTTTTTGGAAAGGCAGTTTATTCTGTACAGTCTAGTGCATAGCTTCTTTCTTTATCGTGTGGTTAGTGCATAACCTGGTGTTAGAGTTTATAGGCCGCCCATAGGCCTCTGGCTTGGCTTTACATGCCGTCGAGTAATCTCTCAGGCATGCTGGTTCCCTCACGATGTTTTCCTTCACCGAAGCAAGTGATATTATTCAATATGCACATGAATCCGAAAAAATTGTCTTGGATTCGAACTCGAGACTTATGACTTGACAGTTCGATGGTCACACCACTAGGTTATTACAACGCTAAATAATGAGGTAGTGAAATTATTTAATTGACAATTTTATTCAACTATTGGTCTTAGGCGGTGGTCTTTTACTTTCAGTCAATATTCATTCATAGTAAAACAATAATCACTTCTTATTATTTCGCTCTGAACATTTTTCTCACGTGATCCGTTTCTACCAATGCCAATGTTAACAATTGGAAAATTAATAGTTTACAGTGACAAACTAGTAACCTCACTGTAATAGTCATTGTTTTTATTCCAAATATTATGAATAGAAGACAATGGAAATATTTGCTAGAACTTTAAGAATCTAGTTTATAAAATGTAGACTGGCCGTGGTCAAAACATGACATTCCAAAGAAAAATTGTCAAATAATTTTACTAGTTTTAATTTTGTAAACTTCCAATATCGTCTCATACCTGCAATAGTATTATGTTTTTGCTATGGGCATCATATTTTCAGTTTAAGTCCGAGTAAGCTTTTTGTTCCCGTACACTATCATACTACTATTATCCTACTATCATACTACTACTATCCCACTATCATACTACTATTATCCCACTATCATACTACTATTATAAATGCGAAAGATTTGATGGGTGGATGTTTGTTACTCAATGGAGACAATATTTTAGTCTAAGTACTACCTTACTGTAGGGACAGCGTAGGCCCGACAATAAGTCGTTGCTTACTACACAAAAGATGTAAAACAAAATAAAAAGTTATCAAAAGTTAACAAGCAACTGGGAATCTACAAAGCCTACAATGTTCACACATTCACAAACAATCGGCATCAATGATAAATCTCATCTAGAGGCTAATATTTAAATCCTTAGTAGCTAGAAATTCATGAATCCCAGGATCCTTTAACCAAGAGGAACAATTATGTCTTAGCAATCATAGATCTATTACTACCGATTACTACTACTGACTAGCAGTAGTAATCGGTATGAACACATCGTTATTTCCATTCCTACTAAACACAATAATACCTAAGAAAGTACACGAGTAAAATACACAGGACTGTAATCTAACACATAACAAAACAAGTAAATTAGACTGTAAAGTACCGTGTTTCATGACGATAATGCTCTGAGTGTTTGTCTGATCTGAGGCTATTATGGCAAAGTCTTTACATTGCATGCCCATCAGACATTGGAAGTGAAGGCTTGCTTTAAGCATAATTACGAGCTGCAATCACAAGGTAGTAAAAAATATAACATTTGTGTAAAAACCATAAGTAAAAACGTACGTTGACATTGACGTCTATCTACAAAAGTAAATAGTGACATAGCGAGGACATGGTTGAGAGTTATGTGACCAAACAGGCCGTATTTGCAAGTAATTAAATAACCGTATTTTTTCTCAGTTTACTAAAGAATTTCTGATTCCGAGAACCTTTAAATCTGATAGAAACTCTAAGAAAAATTGAACTTCGAGAAAAGCTGCAAATAATTTTTTATTTTATGTTTTCTCCACTTTGTATTTACAAGTCCAGTGCGGCATTATAAATCCAACAGCATGCATTTATGCATTTATTTTGGTAGGCAGTTTTATTTCGGTTTTTTTTTGTATCACCAAGTTAAAGCTTAAACAGGCAATATTTTAGTCTAAAATAGTGGAAATCACATCAGAGAAATTATAAAATACGTCTTAGGATGATGGTCAATAAAAGCATTTTACCGTAATCCAACGATCTGATCTACCGATAGGCCTAGCCCGAGATGCCAGCCCGTTATTGCTTTGCGGCTTCGATAGCATTGCAACTGTAACTTCCTGCATAGCACACTGAACATAAATCACGATTCATCGTCATGAGCTCAGATAGAAAAAATTGCCAAAGTTCTATGTTCAAATTGGATTCTGCACATC
Organism: Noctua comes; assembly: GCA_963082995.1. Lineage (NCBI taxonomy): Eukaryota > Metazoa > Arthropoda > Insecta > Lepidoptera > Noctuidae > Noctua > Noctua comes. Next base: position 19,281,088 of record OY720267.1, on the reverse strand, counting down.
AGCAGTTATCCTAAAAACAATAGTTTCATAAGTTTCATGCGCTTAAACAAGCTTCAAGTGTCTTTTTTTTATCGTGGTAAAATCATCAAATGAGTCCTCCCACCCAGGGCAGAGCGGGAGGGACTGTCAGATTTATACTGACTAAAATCCACGGTGTCCTTCAATAGCCCTTTATGTTCCAGGGTCACGGTAATTCTATAAGTCCTGCGACCGGCTTCAAGTGTCTTTAGGCTCACTAAAATAAAAGATCATTGGAACCTAAATGTTTGTACAGACGCCAGCACATCAAGCTACCCGAAACTGTAAATTTTTTCCAATCAACCTTGAACCTAAGGTTTTAGCGATAAAGTTGAAAATCTATTAAAGAAATTTGATAGATTGTAGTAGCTTCTGTACATAATCTATTAGTTAGATCTGTTTATTCTTTTACATTAATAGACGGTTTTACTTATATTAGACATCACCCAAATGGATGCGAAACCGGGTTTTCAAAGCTCTGTTCAGCGCCCAAAATTCCAACATCATAATCTTAGCCTATTCCCAAATATGTTGGGGTCGGCTGCCAGACTAACCAGACGCAGCTGAATACCGGTATTTTACATTTTACAGTTAGTACTGGCTAATATGTTACCCTTTGGTAAAACTGGTTTTCAGACTTTCAGGGCACTGACTACCTGTGACGACTGTCAAAGATCTACCTAAACTCGGTATGTAATGAGTGGTCACCCATCTACGGACTAAACTAGGCAAGCGCAGCTGAACTTGTAGATCACCTCGAGCGGCTGTTATTATTTAGCCCCGAGCTTTCTTCAGCAGAAATTCCACTAGTGCAATAATATTTAGACATTATTTTGGGTGTCACTTAGTATATCTAATATTAGTGTCAATGGACAATACTACTTAGATATTTTAACAACCAGTCTTGCAATATCCTAATAAAACATACATATTTCAGTTTAAGTTAGCACTTTGCGTTAGGATTTCCCAAGTTTATGTAAACTAAAGTTTATTTGCTCCTCTGTATGCACACATGAGCAACCACAACCCGTGATTTGTGTACAATTAGAGGAAAGTAAACACTGTTAGTTTCAAGGATCCGCAGTAAACTGCTAATCCCTCGTGACCCGCGTATTACAACTTCTCTTAATATAAGGATTTAGCTTATTAACATCGAGTTTTGCAACATTAACTACCTTTACCGATGTCCAGTGGCACTTTATTATTTTATCCTCTTTAGCAATATCTATAATTATCAAAGTTCATGGAATTAAATAATGACGAGAAGTAGTCGTCTCGTCTTCCCTCCCAGCTTATTTGCTGTTAGTGCGACATGTCTTCTTCCTCCATACTTTTCACTTAACCATCATCTCAGCTGTCAGCGCCTTCAACTTTCACGCAATCCGTCTCTTGTTTCTTTGTCCTTCCTTTAAATAAGTACTCAAAACTACATTTCTCTATTTCTATATTGTCTGTGCGAAATTGACTAGTCAACAGATTTCTGCACTAAGAAAACATCATCCACAGCTCGACTGTCCTTAGGTATACTATCTACTATTAAAATTTGCTTCCCTAAATGAGTTCAAAATATTTTTCAATACAGATATAGTCAGTAATAAAAAAGTTATCCATACAATAAACTTCAAATCGCTGCCCTGTAAAGTAAGCACTTTTCACTTTCGATAGTTTACCTAGAAACAGTTGAGATTTTCTTTCATCTACGAACTCGAAACTTACAATTGATGAGAATACTCCGTCTGCACTTCACACATGCCTGTGACCGCTATCTCCAACATATCTTGAGAAACATTCGCAGTTACCTCACTGATAGACGTGTCAATTTTAACACCGTACACATTGCAGCCTCACATCAACACTAATTGCTTGCATAACTCGAATGACACTAAACAAACGTGTGAATGAGAATTGGGTGTTGATTGCTTTTGAGATAAAGAGCTTAATTAAATTGTTGGGTTTTGTAGAGATGTGGGATTCATTAAATGAGGACTACAAGAAAAGAGTTACGCCTATAAAACAGTTTTTCTGGAAGAAGATTTTAGGAATTATAGGAAGGTATTGTGGAAGATGATTAAGTATAGCAAGGAAGGGAAGATGTAATCAATCATCGAAAAGTAAGGTGAAGACAAGCAGACACACTGACCCGAAACATAACGATAACAAGAAATGTTATCTTAGTTTCAATGTGGATGATTTCTTTTAAGAAACCGATGTAAGGGTTTTGTTTTCAAGGTAAGATAATATCAAAAGCAAAGGTGTGAACACTAGAAAGACGACAGATGGAAAAACAGTCACCTTGCCGGCTTCAAATAAATAATGATAAAAGCAGAGGGAAGAATAATATAATATTGTAAGCACGTAGGTAGTTTACAATTACCCGAACAAATAAGTCTTGCAAGTAGTTTCAAGAACTTCGATAAATATTAATTCTAAGCTGCAATGTGATAGATAATAATTCTAAGTGCATAGATTCTACATCAACGATTTCTTTATTTTCATTACTGTGCTAATCATTTTATTAGTAGTGATAACTCTAGTTCCATAAAACTCAATAAGGATTATTAGAAATAATTACTATAGTCAGTGACAGGTACTGTTGCGTTGCTTGTGTAGATAACCAACACGATTGAAACTTTCTGTTGATATCAATCTGGTGGATCACTTCGACGGCCTAAATATAAAAAAATCTATTGAATCGGCTGTTTTTACATTACACAACGCCTGTAATCCCCGTAGGGTTCGCCAAAAGTGTACCTATATTAGCAGTAGCGCTTGCGACAACAAGACCAACGAGCATTTTTGAACGACAAAGTTACACAAGAAACTCCTCAAAACGGTTATACTATACTAACTTCTAGGGTTTTAGTTTGTAAAAAGAAGTGGCGCAACAAACAACCCAACGAAAGTATTCCAAGGGTTTCCAAGGTGTTAAGCCGGTGAATTTGAAATGTTTCAGCTCGGCTGTGATTCACTACGCGGGTCCAGTGCGGGTTGGTGGATGTCAATTTTTGGTACTAGAGCACGGCATGTCCTAGTAAGCTATTTCCCTCACCGTTTTTTGAGAGCAATGGAGATGATAAAATATAGAATTTTTACAAAGTAAATTGCCAGTGTGGATTTGAACTGGGCCACCACTGCTCACCGATAAGCACCTTCTCTTCCGTCATGAAAACCAGCATCTTGAAACACTTTCGAAGTTTCCAGAAAGTGTTCCCGCGCTGCACTAGTGTTGGGAAGCTCCCATGACTTTTGACACGCATTGTGCCATCCCGCTGTAACTCTGGGAACTTCATTGTTGCCACATCACTGGCTCCATCTGATAGTGTGTGAAGCTTAGCCTGATCTTATTGGGTTGGCTAACTGTGGTTTAATGCAGTTCATTAGTATTGTTTGTTTCTTTGGGGTATGTTTTGCTAGGTTAGTGTGTTGTGAGTGCAGTGATAAGTGCATCGTTATTGTTATAATTGTTGTGCTTTTCTAGATCTGTGCTTTTGAGATTTTCTGTATGATTGTTGCTTTGTTTTCTCATAAATATTTTCTTCAAGGTAAGGTGGAAAGTAGGTGAAATATTTTTCTCTCTCTTGAATATCTTTTGTTTTGAAGTTGTGGTTTTTATTTTGGAAGTCATAGTTCAAACGTTCAATGGTTTTGAATTTTTTGTGTCTGGGTTCAATTTCTGAAACGCAAAAGATAATGGGAGCGTTTCACACTCGGTTAAAGTATAAAGTTTTTCAACAATAAATGTACAGTGTACTGCCTCCGTCACATACATTGTACACATTCTTTAGACCCCAAAATTGCTGACAAAGCTATCCCACATCTAGGAATCCGAAGTATTTAATGGGAGTAACCCTTTTGTATAAAACAATCATCATGACGGGCTATTTGTTGGGAATTCCGACCCTTTAAAGGTCTGACCATGGAATGAGTTGATGGAAATGAATTGCCTTCCTAAAGAGAGTTCGTTCAAATTTTAAAGTTTGTGAGTCTTGGCGGATTCGATTACAAACTAAAACTGAGTAAAGGGGTCGAAAAATTCTTAGAAAAACCCAAAATTTGCACAAAAATATTGAAAATGCTTCATTTAATAATTTAGGTTTTAGAATAAGTGATATAAATATAAGTTATGGAATGGGCCGTTACTTTGCAAAAAATTTATAGTATTTTATATAATTTTAGTTCGTCTGTAAGTAAATAATATTCAGGTTTGGATGTAAAATGCGGCCACACACGTTTTACCTTAAAAAATATGTAGATATTATGCAGAAGCTGTAATAATTACATTTATATCCATCTCTTTACAGGTACTCAACAAACACCACAATAATGGAAGGACTAAAAACCAAGTGTTGATCGTGACAAGAGTGACAGTGACAGCAGATATTGATCAGTGAAGGTTAGAAAGAGACAGAATGCCGGACACATTATCTCTATCAGCCGGGGTCAGCCTTGGACTGCTGGCTGGTATCGTGTCAGGAGTATGCTACCTCGTCGCCAATGGGATGTCATGGCCGAAGTAAGTAGCATTTACTTGGAGAGTTTTTTTTATTCAATTTTAATTGTCACTGTTTATACAGCACATATTTTATATATCAGAAAAGCATGTGGTGGTTAATTTTTTCCCATGAGACTATCATCGAAATCCCAAAAACATTCAGCTATTCCAAACAAAATTTCAATACCTACTCGACCCATATCCGACTTTTTTTTTCGCGAAATTCCAATGCTTCCGTGGCGGAAATTGTTCCGATTGATGGTCGAATACCACATCCTCAAATATGACAACATTTTATTTTTGGAGAGCAGTGTGGCAGCTCAGTGCCCCAACACACGAGTTTTAGGTCGTGGGCACAGAATACATAATACGAAACCAGGCCGGTTGGAGCGTAGTTAATTTCTACATCCTAGAACCAAATATTTGCACTAAGAGGAGGTCTGTGTCCTGCTATGGGAACATTAAAAGGTGATTATGTCGTTCTGTTAAGGCAAATAACATCACAAATTATGGTATTAATGAATAATTAATGACACAAGTAGCATCTTTTTGCAGCTATTGTTGGCGTCAATATTGCCCTGACCTACGACTGTCTACTTAACTAACCTTGGTCGCATATGCGTTCAAAATTACCTACTTGATTTAAATAACGCCTTAACCGTTGCAAAAAAACCCTGCGAGAGGAAGCTATCGATCTGAGACCAATATTTCTGTCTATTTTAGTAGTTTTCGCAAATTAAATTCTCCAAATAAAAGCAATGCAGAAATTACAGTTCAGTCTTGCACCTCTAGATGGCAGAACACATAATAAAGAGGCTTCAATAGACCGAGTGGAAAAGCGCGGGAAACTCATGAAAGTTTTCGTACGACAGCGGCATCTGTTGTCGTTGTAGCGATTTATCAACGTCATTCGAAGTACGAAGCATTACTTTGCGATCATAAGCATAGATGGCGTTGAAGGTTTTTTTTTATTTTCATTTACTTTATACGCCTTTAAGTAAGTTTTAATTACAACAACAATATAAATAGTAACAATAACGTTGAAATGTTTCCGCAATCGCACCAAATAAAATATTTTCTAAAAAATCATTACTTGTACTATATCATTGTTTGATAGGTTAACGACCTTCAGAAACACCTATTTAATTATAATTTATTCGTTTCAAAAGTGCGATAACATCGGGTCCCGCGTTAATTTCGTCACAAGCATAGCCCGCGACTAGCCATGCGACAACAAAAGGTGCGATGTTGCGCGCAAACCGTAACCAAAGAGACGCGACGTTCGCGTTTTTATTTTTTACGTTTTGCGTTTTCGAAACCCAAATGTCGCGTCAGTCACGTTCGGGACCGTTAGGAACAGGGTTGGCGCGTTCTAGCTCGTAAAAGTTATAAATATAAGTTATAAAGTGCTTAAAAACACCTTGAACGAAGCCGAGAGGCTCTTGTTTTTCCTGTCATTACTATTTTTTTTTTTTGTTCGGGGCCATGCCTAGGATCATCCTTCTGGTTACGGAGATGTTGAAAGTCAAAGTTCCAACTTTTTCACACATTTTTTTTTAAGGTACCAGTTTTGAATGTTGTTAAATAACGAAAGAAGAAAGTTATAAATTCAAACACCCCTATGACCCTATGTGCTATTGCAGGAACCTGGAAACACTTATGATAAATGTTTAGCGTGCTTTACATTGCGCACTAGCGCAAATAGCGAATTTTCACACCAAAAATAATAGCAATCCCAGCAATCATTTTTGTGAATTTCTGGGCGGCTGTTTATTTCGACCCATAGGTAAGTGGAGGTGACCGCCCATTACATACCGAGTTTCCTCCGTGCCTCGGAAAGCACGTTAATCCGTTGGTCCCGGGTGTCATTTGTAGATCTTGGACAGTCGTTAGGCAGTCAGTGGCCCAAAAAGTCTGACAACCAGTCTTACCAAGAGGTATCGTATTCCCAGTACTAACTGGGTTGTGGAGGTCCGATAGGCAGTCGCTCCATGTAAAATACTGGTATTCAGCTGCATCCGGTTAGACTGGAAGCCGACCCCAATATAGTTGGGAAAAGGCTAGGCAGATGATGAGGTAAGTGGAGGTGCTTGTATAAGTATATTCTAGTGTACTAGCGACCCGCCCCGGCTTCGCACGGAGATACCTTCCTCTGAAAACTGCATTAAAATCCGTTGCGTAGTTTAAAAGATCTAAGCGTACAAACAGCAGGGGCGACTTTGTTTTATACTATGTAAAGAGTTATCTATGGTGAGTAGGTAAAGGTACCGACGTGTGAAATACTTACGTCATGGACAGCGTGTTAGATTGCAAAATTATTAACATTTTAACGCAACATCATACTCGTAGGTAATTGTTTATAAACGCCATTTCTATTTTGTAACATAAAGTATGTTTTGTTTTGCAATTTCTTTCAAAACACTGACTGATCTTTAAATGTTATCTATTATCAAATAAGTAAACGAAATTAATCAAGTAGACAATTAAATAAGTATAAATCAACTGCAGCCATCGTTAAGCAAACCAGGAAAATAAATAAGAATCGTGATTGAAGTGCAAACTGCACAATATTGCACTGCGTATATTTATGTAACTCTTAGATTTCATAAATCTAGCTTTTCGATAGTCCAGTAACAGTTTACATTTACTATGGAAAAAATAAAAGAAGATGACATCGTTTTCGTTCAAAATTTTTAAAATTTTATTTATTAAACACTTCAAGCACAAAGTACAGAGGCGGACTTAAGGCCATAGGCATTTTCTACCAGCAAACTTTTGGGCGATGCAGAGACAAACAGTAGTAGGTGTAAATCTGAAAATTATTAATAACTGTTATTATGTTGCTGGTTTTGTGGCTAACCCTACAGCCGCTTACTTCTTCACTTCTTCGATAGATTTTCACTTACAAGGTCACTGTTCAATTCAATGCGTTCAGGAAGCTTCCAAGGTCCCAGACCAAAAGTATTTTTTTAATCTACATCAAATATATCGCCAAGTTTCCGAAACCTTCTTCAGGTAAACTCGTTTTTTTATACCTACTTGCCTGAAGCCGTTTTATTATGGAACGCTGAGAAAAGTTCTTCCATCAGAGATTTAGAATGAAAAAGTTCACACAAAATGCTACCCTAGTGCCTAACTTCACAAAGTCAACTCGCCAGCTAAATCAAATTCAGCCCAAATCAGTTTGCGAATGGACCTCCCAAATAATGGCATAACAACACCCAGACCTCCCGACCCGTCTGTATGTCTGCCACTCTTTAGTTAACGTTTATTTTTTCTGTCTCCGTTTTGGGACGCGTCAGTAGTCGTGCACCTATTGACCATATTACATTTCACGGTACAATGAATAACCGTTTGGGTCAAACTGCGTTTGACAAGCGGCGGGTTCTGTACAATTTGAACGTGTTGTTAAACTGTGGCAGCTTTGTAACAAAAATACAAGAAAATATCCTTGATCTGCTGTTAGCTCATGTTATTTATCATCCGGAGAAATGGTACTTAACTACTTACTGTAGTTTTCAAGTAGTTAAATCTTACATTAAATCAAACATTTTTTTATTTCGAATAACAAAATCCATATGGGTTAGTGAATAAGTACTTTATACATGTCACACATTAAAGCAAACCCAAGGAATTGGGGCTGCGCCGCCCTAAATCCTCACGTGTAGACGTAGTTCGTAAAGCTACGCGCTACGAACCGTAGCAAGCTTATAACTCCAGATTTTCTATTAAAAAACCTTCACTAAAACCACGTCTTGAATTTTGAGCTTGGATTAAAAAGTTGAAGTTTTGCAAAAAAAAAAAAAAACAAATGAAAATGAATAATTGATCAATCGAGATTTAAGGTTCTATAATTCACAAACCTTGACAACCAACATCGGTTTGTATAACTTACCTTGTAATAAATATTATTATAATGATTATGACTGTAAGTGGTACTTGTAGCATGATACCATAATTATGGTTAACCAACAGAGTAACTGTAAACCATGCACCATGTCACATCATGTCTCAATCAAATCATTCAAATATGGAACTCCAAAACTTCAAGTTCAAAAGGGGAGGTTCCATATCAGCAACGTTTGAACATATCGCCGCGCCGCCGCGCCATACGTCATATTCAGTTCACTCCATTCATTCACTCCGTTTACTCGTTCACTCTGCGCTGATGCGGTCGAACGGAAGCTCGGAAACGATCGGCTGCTTCCGTCACATTTGAATTTCGAGTTTTGTGAATTAGTGTTGTGTTGTGTGTGTGTCTGTGGAATAGTGAATTATTGTGGATTATTGGAACTATTTTTTAAAGGTGGGTAGTTATTTAAAATTGTGTTCTACCACTAATAGCCTAAGTTAGAAATTACGAAAACAATAAACGTGATGAATGTTGTATAGGTTCAAAATGTATGCACAGACGTAGGTATAGTCTTTCACAAAGAGATAATTAGTGTATCAATGCATAAATCTAGGTATTGCAAAGACTTTCTCTTCATACTTTTGTTACTTTTTTCGTAGTAATTACAGCCGGAGAAGACGAGTAATATCTATGTTTAGTTTACATTTCAGTAGGTGGAGTATTTTGTGAAAAGTGTGAGTCATATCCAACTCGAAACAAAACATAAAATCGGTCACGCCAGAGATACCCTGGAGGGTAATACATGTCACACACACAAGTCCCTACAGATAGTAGGTAATTAGATATAGAGGGTGATCGCCAATCAGCTGGAAAAACAATACCCAATTGCTTCTCCGGGATACCGTACTCCGGAGCCTACCGAAGTCCTATAGTGCATGGGTGCACTATGTTATAAGTACAAGTCGGTAAGATGCACTGTTCTGCAACTGCCCTCTCAAATTCACAAGAAAAGGTCTTAATCTTATTCTATAAAGGGATAGCCTCGCCAATTTCAGTTTGTTTATGATTGACCAGCTTATGACCGTGACTTCGTCCGAGTGGAGTTCGGGAATTGCTTCCCTATGTGCTATGCCAGACTATAATCAATCTGTTTGGCGTGATTGAGTAACAAACATCCATCCATCCAAATTTTCACATTTATAATAGAAGGAAGAATCATGCTTCAAGTGATGTAAGTCACATAGTGCTCAAATTCGTGTAAACCACTGAAAAAGTGTCTTCCAACAAATTCATAAGTAAGACTACTTTCGTTGCTTAGGCAAGGGCATTAATAACATCATGGTAAGAGTGAAAGCTCTGTGAGTTTGATAACCTATCACGTACGTAAACTGCGGTAACAGCGAGGCAATCAATTTTCACGCACAACGCAATGCTCGTGCGCAATCTATGCCCAAATCTGTGTGAAAGCATAGACAATGTTAGGGAGGTAGATACGTAAAAGGTTTTACCTCATTTTCACCACCCTCCACACGGACCCCACCCACTGTTGACATATGCATACACAGCTTGTGCAGATCTTTAGGTATATGTGCCAGTCTCATCTAGGCTTTACCCATGATGCCATTTACCCATCCACTGTTAGGCAAGTCTCCCCAATACGAACCTATAGCGAACGATACATATTTATCCTGCCCTCTTCTACGTGGTTTCCCGTGACGAGCCCACAAGTCATTCAGCAAAGATGGCAATTTCTCATTTGTCCTATGCGACCTTTTAAGACAAGTCAATCTCAGATTATTATTTCGGACTCATGTAGGACCCCAAGAGGAAGAACAAAGAAATAATGGATGGACTGTGTGAAGGACGATGATGGTAGAAAGGAGTTGTCTGATGAGATGACGATTGATGGAGAAGTATGGAAGAAGAAAACATGTGTTTTTCTTCCATACTTCTCTCTTTTTTTTTTTTTAATTGGGCTAATGAAAAAAAAAAAAAAAATAATAATAATAATTTTAATGCTTTTTCTTCTACGACCGGTCAATGTGGCGACACTTGGGGGAGGCCTATGTCCAGCAGTGGACGTCTTTCGGCTGAAATGATGATGATGATGATGGGCTAATTGCAGGAGAATGCTGATGATGTAGGGAACCCAAGTTCACACGGCATAAAACCATTTGAAATGGCACAAACAAATTGATGACTGCAACTCAATACTGCTTATAAGTATTACAACCTCTGAGTCGACCTTTACGATCCCAATGGCTAACGTTGTCCCAAATGAACATAATAAAACCCTTGAAACTTGCCAAAACGTCGGCCATTGTTGACTCCATGGAGGTCATATGATTAACAAAACACTCGTGATTCCGTCGGCGTCGTGATTAGATAATTTCCATGAAAAAAATGAGGCTTCAATGATTTTTTCTATTATCAGCCAATGACTCTAGGCTTTGGGGTATCGGTATTACCCAGTACCAACTGGGTTGTGGAGATCAGATAAGCCGTCGCTCTATGTCAAATAATGGTATTCAGCTGCAACCGATTAGGCTGGAAGTCTCCTTCACCTGATCCACATAGTTGGGAAATGGCTAGGCAGACGATTATGACTCTGGGCATTGTGAGATTTAAAAAGTTTAGATCTGAAATCAGCAATCAGAATGGTTCAATGGTGAATTGTGTACAATACGCATGTAATCTATGAAGGGCTGGGAAGAACAGAAGCGTATATCTCCTATAGTCCCACCGACTATTCGCCAGATACGTTATAGTAGCATTTGCAACCACTAAACCAAGGAGGCAGTCATAATATAATATGCCAAAAGGCTTTATGTGGTGACAAGAGGCCTTGCCATCTACGGGATAGGTTTCAGTAACCCTAACAAGACCCTAATAATAACGATATAACATAGTAATCATATTGAATGAAAACAGATGTTACAAAATATAACCTTCCCATTCAAAAATGGCGGTTAATCTCATTTTAATAGTGGCGTATCGTTATTACAAGGAGACTTTGAATACAGTTCAGCGAAATTTTGTAACAATAGCCTAATAGACAATGCTTAGCCCAAATAAAACATAAAAAGCCATGTAATTAATACGTAATCGATGTCAACCGCAAGTTTGGCAACGTTCACGTTTCTAACTTGAAACACAGAAAAACACCGTATTAAAAAATAAAGAAAACTGAAGTAAGAACTAAAACACAGTGTCAAAGTTGGAAAACAGTTATCTTCTATAACCCTGCTAATTTGTGACGAAGGTGCCCAATTATAGTAATTTGAGGGTACCGGTGATGTTTGAATTCGGCCGGTTGTCAACTGTTTTGACGCGTCAAAAGCGCATCGACACGGTTCGTTGCACGCACAGTCCGTTGTTCGAAATTGGAATTTATTTTGTTCCTCTATGGTTTGATGGAATGCCGCGGTTTTTTTTTGGTGAGAGGCAAAGTAAATGTTTCTATTCTTTGGATCAGTTTGAGGTTAGAGAAATTGGAATAAATAAGAGTGGTGTGCCAGATATTGCATAGTTGGTTATGTTACCACTGAAAACTTTCATAATATAATATAAATCTTTATTAGACCACAACAATATACATATGTTCGCACAATTTGTCAAGAAGCTACTTATTATTAATCTTAAAAATATAACCTCTACCATTGTGTCTATTTTTAGCATCTGCTACCGAACTAGGTTTACAGCCTGTTTCAGTACGCAGCGCCTCAAGCCCTCGAACTAACTACGCAGGTATATGAGCTAACGAACAAAAGTAAACATTAAAATATGTAACTATTAATACTAATAACGGGATATTTACCATGTTTATCCGTGATCATGGTGCTTGCAACAGCGCCGAAATATCGGGAACTCATAGAAAACAGTAAACATGGTAAATATCCCGTTATTAGTATTAATAGTAATGTTAGTGACCATGATAGTTTAAAATATTAAAATATGTACTCAAATAAATTTAGAATTTTTACATGCAAAAAATACTTTTATAAAAGATAGTGTTACTGTCCTCTGGATGTGCAAGATGGAAAGGGTGAGTGTATGTGTGTGAGAGGGTGTGTGAGAGAGTTTATCTAAATATTTTTTGCTAGTAGATTCTTCCTAAATACATTAATTCCATTGGTGTCTCTTCTTCTGTTCTTTTTAGCAGTTTCAAAAACGATACTGGTATCGTTTAGCTATACAAACTACATTGTGTAACATTTATATAAGGGGTGAGATGGACCAGTACGTCTTCTAAACCCACATTTCGCTAGTTATGTTTAAGTCCCATGTAATATGGGGCGAGCCTATTGCCAGCATCTATGTTCTCTTCCAGATTGCGGATTGCTACTGAGAACTTCCAGATGGAAAACCCAATATCACTTTTCTGACCTGGGAATCGAACCCCGGACAAGATTGTCTAAAATAGTAAGCTAAAATTAACAATGGTGTATCCACAAGACATAAGGAATAGGACCATATGTATTATTATTACATAATCCCACTTGTTATTCGTGTAGTGTTCGCTGAATTTCCTGCGCGCGTGCGACGAACTTCCGTAACGACAGGCGCAGGCAGGATTTAATAAATATTGAGAGTACTAACATAGAGCGGATAACCAATAGACAATAGTAATCATTCAAGTTTAGGTTGCGGGTTTCTGGCAATCAAATAATATATATAAGGTCTAACTATTCATACACGAAATATTTTCAGAGAATCATCAAAATAACGAAGCCATTTCAAGGGATTTTTTTTTATTTGAGTATATTTTTATGAAAAATAAATATTTTATAATTACTTGACCCACAAAATAAATACTAGCTCCTTATTTTAGTTTACTACGTCGTATTTACCTACTGTCATTGTTAGAATATGGGAGTAAAGGTTTTATGCAAAAATCTCAAAAAAAAATTAGAATTATAATAAATTTGTAAAAAAAAACACTCAGATAATTTTTTTTTTCGTTGCTATGGTGACTTTACGACTTATAGAAGTTACTCTTAAAATATTTCGTGTATGAAAAGATAGACCGTATATATACATATATTTTTTTTTAAAACAAGCTTTTATTAACTTAAAAAAAGGGAAAAGAAAGAAAGAACGAAAAAATATTTATTTGAGACAGGCACAACACAGGAAAAATCACAATGATAAAAATTAGCAATAATACTAAATTATATAAAATACCAGCTGTGCCCCGCGACCTTCGTACGCGTGAAATTAGGGGTGTGAAATATACTTTGCGACCTATTTCATAAAAATCTGTCGAGCCGTTGTGGAGGAATGCGACCACAAACACCGTGACACGAGATTTTTAATAAGAAGACAACTGATGTTTGTTACGAAAAAAGTTTTTTCCAACCACTTTTACACCATTTTTTTTTTAATTATGTGGGTGGGACCGGTGTTACGTACCTGACTACTCTGAGAAGAAACAGCCAAAACAAACTCAGATCAGAGGTCATAGTCTCTTTTTAGGTCCCGTCATAATCTTGGTTAACTCACATGAGGGCTATGCAGATTAGTACCTGAGATGGTCTTTTGAAGAAAGCACCACACAGATTTGAGTGAACCTGTCCAGTCAGTGCAAGCATTTGTCAGTTATCGTGTAGCTCGACTTATTACTCAAGGAGCTCAACGACACGACGAACAATGCCAAAGAAAGGACATTTGCACAAAGTAGGTAGCTTATGGTATTCAAACTGACAGACAAAAAAAAAGTAAACGTATGAAAAACTAAAAAAATAAGATATACATTAAACTAAAACTGGTTCTGTACGAGATCAAAATCTCCAATCTATCAACATTGAACGCGTATAATATACGTAAAGTTTCATATCCGAGCTATTAACCGTGGAGAATTTCTGTCCTGAGGAGGCGATCCTGGCTGCAGGATCAAGTCATGTCTTTCATAGAAATATGGATATTGTCATCAGAACCAAAGGTGTGTCCAAAATTTCAGCTCAATCGGTTGTGGGGAACTAGTTTGGAATTCGATTGCTAGATTTGACCAATACATCCTAACAAAGTAACTAACAGTATAGGCTGATTATGCATATGCTAGTGAAATAGGTCTTTACACAAATGTAGAGACGAGGCTCTACCCAAGACCTAACTCTACGCCTCTAACAATTAATTCCCGCCACATGTCACCTGTCGTACTATATTCGGTCACGAACAACCGACTCCACCACAGTTGAGCGTATACCGGAAGGTGGGCAAACTATAATACTGTGTGATTCGTATTTATGTGTGTTCGTGTGTGTCTGCCATCACTTATTGAGGACAGCTCATTATTATTGTGTAGGTACTCAATACTATTATAGTCACTATTAAAATTGAGCAAAATACTATTTCACACAATGTATCGTTAGCTCACTCTTAGTCTAGTGGTCGCAAACACAGATCATCATCATCTGCCTAGCCTTTTCCCAACTATGTTAGGTTCGGCTTCCAGTCTAACCAGATGCAGCTGAATACCAGTATTTTACATGGAGTGACTGCCTATCTGACCTCCATAACCCAGTTAGTACTGGGTAAAACTATACCCCTTGGTAAGACTGGTTGTCAGACTTGTTGGGCCACTGACGACCTGTAACGACTGTCAAAGATCTACAAATGACAGGCGGGACCAACGGGTTAACGTGCTTTCCGAGGCACGGAGGAAACTTGGTATGCAATAGGTGGTCACCCATCCACAGACCAACCTAGGCAAGCACGGCTTAACCTAAAGATCGATCCGAGCAGCTGTTATTATTTAGCCACAAGCTCCTTATATTTAATCAATGTGGTGAGAAACCACCTACATTACAAGCTGTATAGAGCTAAAAGTTGTATGATGTCTATAAAGTTTGTCGCCTGTTAACTAAGCAATAGCAAAAACATTCACAATGAATATACGTTTATTTCTATGTAGGCGTCCTTAGTTTCATATCGTGACAACACCAAGTAACTAAAGAAACAAACTCATTTATGTGTGTGTGTATGTGCCTGTGGGTTTTGTATGTGTGTGTGTTGTGTTATGCATATGAAAGACAGAGTATAGACGGTACTTATTCAAATTATATAACTTATTTACATTTTTTGTCTGTCTGTCTATTTGTTCCGGCTAATCTCCGATACGGCTGGACCGATTGTGACGGGATTTTTACTGGCATTTAGCTGATGTTATAAGGAGTAACTTAGGCTACTTTTATTAAAAATAAGAATTAGGGTTCTCTGCAACCCTTGAAATTAAAAACAAAATCTGATACAAATAGGGAAGTCATATTTTTATAATGACGACGCGGACGAAGCTGGCGGGCATAGCTATACAGGGTGTAAATAGACCCTTAACATAAAAGAAAGGCACTTGTTTTCCAAGTCTTTGCGAATTTTTTTTTTTCTAGACCATACCTGGGAACCTTCTAGTTACGGATATATTGGGGGTCAAAGTTCCAACTTTTTCATAAGTTTTTTTTAAATACATGTTTTTAACGTAACATTTTTACTTTACACACCTCCACGACCCCCGTACTATTCAATCTATCCAACAGCACAATGCTTTGAGTGCTTTCCATCGAGTCCTACCTTAAAACGTGATTTATAACCTAAAAAATAAGTCGATTCCCAGCAATAATTTTTGCGTAAATTTACTTAGTGAGATGTACAGAATGCTTGGTTGACGGATATGTGAAGGGTCTGTTTACACCCTGTATATGTAGTGTCGAAACTGGCTATTACTTTGTAAGCGCTCTTGATTTCCAACGCTCAGCTTTATGCCATAATGCCAAGAGCTGAAATTTCAACAGCGCTAACTCACTTTCCCCTTTTCTTGCCCGGGCCTCTTACTGATGCATCCTTATGCGGGAAGGGCATCTTGATCGAAACGGTGACTAACGACTTCTTCGATACGACACCTCCAATGATATAATCGGTGTTTGACAAGAAGTCCGCGACCCTCAGCTGCAACTCGGAGTACAGCTTGTTCTCTTGATTCAGTTGGGGCAGGGCTGTTATTTGTTTGTCGAGTTCCTGAGAAAGACAGGGAAAGGGGATACATGTGTGCGCAACATCCAGCATTTGGCACCCTACTTTCGCCTGTTATGATTAGGTGTGGGGTGACCCTGTAGCCATCAACCAGGCAAAAATCCAGACTTGATGCGGCTACTGAGAAATTCCTGATGGGAAACCCAAAAACACTTTGCCCAAACCAGGAATCGAAACCAAGACCTCATGCTCAGCAACAGTGAGGCAGTCAAATGCATATTTCTGATCAAATCGTCAGTTTTTACGAACTCAAACACCCGCTAGGTCGTTATGTTTACATTTTGTTAAAGATATAAAATTATAGAAAGGTGCATTACGTAGTGGCCACACAAGCAAGTCGCAATGTTATGTCCCAACAGTCTATCTATATCTCTGGTACCAACAATAAAAGCAAAAACTATTTTGCGAAAAAAATAACCAAGTTCCAAAAAAAACACTAACAGGTGCGTGTCAGGCCACGCACAATGTAGGGTTCCGTAGTTACCCATCAAAATATGCGGCTTTACCTCCGAACGATGTTTTTATTGTAATTATAAAAAACATCGTTATTAATTTATTGTGAGGGACGGCACGGTTAACATATGTCGGGCATGCCACCGTCCAGGCGAATCAATCCGTCACATTATCTCCGGGTGTTCTCGTCTGGCTAACGGAGAGTACTTGCATACACACAACCTTGTAGCCAGGATTATCCGCAACTTGCTCTAAAATACAATCTTGTGGAATCGGAGGTGCCGTACTTATAGGTATGTGCCCGACACAGTTCTCGAAAATGGCAGTATCACATTGTACTGGGATCAATCCATCATCACTGACAGGACTATTGTAGCCAATAGGCCTGATATAGTGGTGGTGGATCGATCAGAGCGGCGCGCAATGATTGTTGACATAACGGTCCCGCATGATGAGAACCTCGTGAAAGCCGAGAAAGATAAGCAAATCAAGTATCTTGACCTGGCTCGCGAGGTTGTCGACATGTGGGATGTGGACTCAGCGATCATTGTGCCGATAGTTGTATCAGCCCATGGCTTAATTGCCAAGAGAACTTACATTTGCAGTTGAAAACAAATACATTATGTTTAGGAAAATATGTTATCCAAGCACATTTTATAAGTTGGTCGACTATTACTCGTAAACTTGTAAAGCTTACTTAGCTGTGATAGAGTTTTCATTTTAATTTCGTATATACGACTACCGTGATTTTTTTCACACACCCAAACCCTACCGTTTAGCTGCTAGAGGGGAGGGACGCTTGAGTCTAACAAAAATTAGCACTTTCACAAACGAATCCCTTAATCGAAAAATTATTTGAACAAACACGCAATTTTACCGCACTATGGGGTAAAATTGGTACGCGAGAAAAAAAAATCGCCATTTTACGTGTAGGTACAGGAGATACCCTGAAAAAAAATTCTACTAGATTTCATTTTAGCACTTTGTAGGCGTAACTATGGCCTATGTCCAGCAGTGGACGTCTTTCGGCTGAAATGATGATGATGATGATGAGGCGTAACTAATGTGTATATTCATGCCAAATTACAGCTTTGTAATATTAAGTCTTTGAGCTAAGTTGCGGACAGACAGACGGACATGGCGAACTATAAAGGTACCTTTCATTGTTGACTACGGTACCCTAAAACTGGAAGATAAGTTAACTTCCGGAAGTCGTGTTTGTTTCATGGATTTTCATACACCGATTTCCGGAAGTTAAGTTATTTAAAAAATACAGCTGAATTGAGTACCTCCTCTTTTTCAGGAGTCGGTTAAAAATACACCTTTCGCCTCTTTTTGGGACGGATGATGCGACTCGATGGCACATTGGACTATCCGTTTAGAGCTCTTTAACCGTACCAAGCTAATTCGATTCACGTCGGACTATTCTCTTTTACTGCACGGAAATAAGCTCTTTCTAATCGACTCAAGGCAATTCCGTGTCGATGATTCATTCACTCCCCTAATAACAACAAAATGATCCCTACCAGCTTTAACACAATCACATAATAAATCTTCTTATGCTCAAATCGCTCAGTCGCGTACTCGTAAGTTTTCAAAACGAACAATTCCATCAGCTCTCCGGTCTCATCACACAAATCAAACTGGGTGTAGGTACCCAGGTGACACTTCTTCCTAATGTATTCCAGCATGATGCGAACTGGGCAATGTGGATTGACCAGCAGGGATTTCTCCACGGAAGTGTCGACTACTTCTGTCAAAGAACGTCTCGTTGATAGTTCCGGGGCATCCTTGTATGTAACGTAAATGAACATTCTTTGTTTTTGGGCACTGTTGCGCATTCACAGGGTAAATGACATATGAGTTGACAGCAAAGACTTAAGTTGACAGTTCAAAAGTGTGGAATGTTTTCTTTTTGATGTAAAAAAACGTTGGTGTTTTTAGACGTAGTTTTGAGAAAGTAGTTTTCATATTAAAAACCACAGATTTAGTTACAGACATACAGTCGCCAGCACATCAAGTTACCACTAACTGTCAAAATACTCCAAATTATTTTAAACCATTAAATGTTGACGGTTAACTTCAAAATCGAATGAGAAAATTTCACAGTTTGTAGTAACTTGATGCGCTGGCGACTGTACACCGATCTTTTGTCACGATCCTTGGTCAAATTGGAACCTCTCTCTCACAAATCTTTACCAACAATGCCCCTTGCTAATGACAAACAAATGCCAAAACATCTGCGTTGATCTGTATATTAAAGTTTTTCCCCGTATTATTTTAAGTAAGTACTGTGTAACAATATTTTCGATTTAAAAGAGTGTCCATGGAGTTTGTTGCCCATTCTTCTCCATAGAGATCTACGCTTTGGAATGTGCAAATACAGTACTTTCTCAAGTTATTATGCCTTGTGACTGTGACTGTAGCTTCGCTTTTTTTTGTTTTTTTGACATTCAAAAGTGCCTGTGAAGGTCTAATTGAAATAAATGCTTTGAGTTTTTTTTTTTTGAGTTTTTTTAAGTAAAGTAAGGGTAGACGTCGGCGGCGATCTCTCGCGTCCGGCCTTGTGGACGGCGAGTTATGGGCTAGCTCGCCGTCCGGCCGTCTTATGACGACAGGCCGTGTCGACGGCGCGTTCGTGTTCCACGCGCGCCTCAAAGAGATGTCAGCAACGATGTAGGGGTCTGCAAGGGCCGATGCCTGCCAGGGCTGCGGGACTGTTCGAAAGAGATACCATGGAACACAAAGGGCAAAGAAGGAACATGGATGGGTTTTAGTCAGTACAAGTCTGACACTTCCTTCCGCTCCGCACAGAGTCCCCGGGGTCATTTGAAGAAACCCAATCCGAAAAAAAAAAAAAGTATGGTTATACGTGTACCTAAGGCGGATAGGTATCATCAATCATAATTTATATTAGTTTGGTAACTACAAGTAAGTAGATGGGAAATCAGAATCTGACGGAATATCATATTGCTTCATGATTTGTTACCTTATTGCACGAGTCAATTATTTCTTAACTTAATCACATATTGCAAGACACGTTGAGTCAGTTTCAATAGCGTTAATTTTCTGATTTTAAGTTAAAACATATCTTCTATAATAATATATCTTCTATATAAATAAAAAGAAAAGTCCTGACTGACTGACTGACTCATCAACGCCCAGCCTAAACCCTTGGACCTAGAAAGCTGAAATTTTGTACAAACGTTCCCTTTATAATGTAGACAATGAATAAGGTAGGATTTTTCGAAATTCAACACCTAAGAGGGTGAAATGGAGTGTTGAAATTTCCGTGAAACTTTCTATTCTCGGTGTCAGTTAAAATTATGACAATAAATGTGTATCACAGTTTTTCCAAAATCACCCCCAATTTAAAATTCAAAGTCCTGACTGACTGACTGATATATCAACGCACTGCTGTTCTTAAAGAAATTCCATATTTGATTGGTGTATTCTTTGTGAAGAGTGGATATCCACTATGAAAGAGATTTTCAAAATTTCACCCCTAAGAGAGTGAAATGGGGGATGAATTTTCTGTGAATCTTAATATTTTCTGGGTCGATTGACTCGAAAATTGGTGTACACACTCTTTAATTAAAATTATGAGACTTGTGTATCAGTTATATAGAAATCTATGTATGTACTATACCTACATACATAGATTACTTATTATCCCAGAAGTAAGATCCCGTGGGCAATTCCCGAAGTCCACGCGGGCGAAGCCGCGGGCATAAGCTAGTATAATATATTATCACGTCTGTGGTTTTTCATGGGATAGGCAGCGGTGTAAGTACACACATTTCGCGAAGTATGCTTAACATAATCAGCATAATTATACTTTTCTGTGCCGATATTTTATCGTCAGTTCTTTGGGTGAGCTCTTTAATAACACAAAATTCTTCATTTATGTCGGTTGTGGTTTGAGTTTGCTAGTTATCCATGATAGTAAGTACAGTATGCCGATACTTGTTCTTCAACTAGCGTTTTAATAAATTACAACACAACAAGAGGCCAACTTATACTGGTCTTGTCACGTGCGGTCCACTGTACAACTAGAAAAACAAATATCACGAGTAAACCTCAAACATTTTATTTTAATTGATTATTATTATTATTATTATTATTGACTATTAGGTACAAAAGTGGTCCTATATTCAGTTTCGCTTTGGAAAAAGGACCAATAAATTAATCTATTTTGAAAAAATATCTCTGACGTCAATTCGATAAGCGTCTCTTTGTCAATATTTACACAGAACGCGACCTCAATAGATAGCCCGTTTCCAGGTTACAGGTACCTATATCGGTTGAAATGAGGTCGGAATCGCAAGCGGCGTTTGACCGATAAAATTGTATCGTATTTGTGTGAAAGTTTGTAGGTACCTACTTATGTTTATCTGGATAGATACTGCCGCGCCCCAGATTGTCATTTCTCATCAGGCAGAAATTCTAACCAGGAAGTTGTTTTGCTTAGGAATAATAAGCATGTAGAAATAACAAGTTTTTTTTTTACTTACGAGAAGAGAAAGAAACATGAAACGCATCCAATCTATATTAAACACAAGAATTTACAACGTTTACTTAACTACTTACCTACGACCTATTTCGGTAGTCTAATTAAGTCTAAGAGAATCAGTAAAAGCGCAAAACAATACAAATTAACAGGTGTGTCCCAACAAGCCTGCCCTACATCGTAGGACTGACGTACACTAGCCCATTACAATACTCTACGTCACGCTAAAGGTCATCGGACACTGGACCCGCAGCCTTGACCGCAAAACAGTTGCGCTCACTCGCATTTCAACCGTTTCTCAACTAAGAATCTAACTAAAGCGATTCATATTTCATAAGAGAGTTGCAACAGCGGCTGGAGGCGCCGCGGCCGATGCATTCGCGGCCCGCGACGATAACGACCACAGTCGTTCCGGCACGCGGGAGATTTGCACGCTTTTGTAAACAAACAACGCGTAATCGAGACGCGAATACAAAATCGATTCGATATAAAGTAGTGTGACGATAGAACTGTCAAATTCGAATATTCAAACTGCATAAAAAAAGACCTGTCCAATTCGAATAACGAAGAAAAAAAACTCTGTCGATAGTGATGTGAAACGGGAGCATGAGTTTATCAAGTGTGTCCAGTTTAGTGAGTTTTGGGGTGGCAGCGTGGCCACCACCAGGGCCATTACCGGCCTCCTTTCAGTTCCACCACCAAGGGTCGAACTTTGCTGTGTTCCTGATCCTCTTCGCTCTCTGTATGATGGAGGTCGTAGTCCTCAGGATCATAACCGAGGAGCAGGCGAGGGAGCAAGGCTCGAGGAGTGTGACATCCATGTGGTTTGACTTGGACGACGAGTGAAAAGCCAAAAATGTTGACAAAAATAGTGAAGTGACTACAGTGTTCTAGTTAATATATAATACGGGTTAAAATTAAGTTTGTTATACAATGTATCTAGTTATTTTTCTAGGCTGAAATAGAATAGTTTTGTTTGTTATAATCGACCAAGTTTCTATTAGAATTTTAGCTCTCTTATATATAAAGTTATGTGCCTCTTTGCGTATCTGTATGTTAAAATGTATTTTGTGATACAGCAAAGCAGAATTCCTGTGCCAACATCGACTAGTTTTTTATAATGCTTAAATAAAATTTAAATGTAAAGTGCTTTTGTTTGTTTATTTAAAATAACTCAACCGAAAAAATTAGTAAAACTAGAAATTGACATTGACTTGATTGAATTCAACTTTTCGTCAAGCAATCATCATTTATCTTTTAAAGGAAAAAATCAGTTTCCCATTTTGCATTTCAAATTAAATAGCCATTTACATTTTCATACGTTTTTGAATGGGCTGTTATAAAACCTTCCGTAAACCTAATTGAAATGTCCAAACTTAAACATCACCTAGCAAACAACCGTGCTAGCAAAAACCTGCAAAGTGCGAGTCGGACTCGCGCATGATGGGTTCCGCACCATCGTAGTACAGCCCCCTTAAATTTTAAATTTATTTTTATTAATTGTTGTTAAAGCGGCAACAGAAATACACATTCTGTAAAAATTTCAACTATCTACCTATTAGGGATCATGAGATACAGCCCGCTGACAGACAGACGGACGGACGGAGCGGAGGCTCAGCACCCTTACCCTTTTACCTTACCCTTCGGGTTACCATTCGGGTAAGGCACCCTAAAAAGTGAAATCTGTTAATATTATTTTCTTTTCAGAAGGGTTTATTCTAATTCAATTCATCCACTTTGTTTTTCTGTTATGAAACACCAACTCCAACTAAATTCGTAATAATAGTAAATAATAATAAAATCCATCTTTTTATAGCCTTGTTCATCATCATCATCATCATTTCAGCCGAAAGACGTCCACTGCTGGACATAGGCCTCCCCCAAGTGTCGCCACATTGACCGGTCCCGTGCGTCTCGCATCCAGCGGATCCCTGCAACCTTTACGAGGTCATCGGTCCATCTAGTGGGAGGCCTTCCAACGCAGCGTCTTCCGGTTCGCGGTCGCCACTCCAGAACTTTTCGACCCCATCGGCCATCCGTTCTGCGAGCAATGTGCCCTGCCCACTGCCACTTAAGTTTGGCTATTCTTCGGGCTACGTCGGTAACTCTGGTTCTCTTGCGGATCTTCTCATTTCTGATTTGATCACGCAAGGAAACTCCGAGCATAGCCCTCTCCATTGCCCTTTGGGTGACTTTCAGCCTTCTGATGAGGCCCATTGTGAGCGACCACGTTTCGGTCCCGTATGTAATCACTGGCAACACACACTGGTCATAGACTTTCGTCTTGAGACACTGCGGTAAGTTGGACGAGAAGATACCACGCAACTTCCCGAACGCTGCCCAGCCGAGTCGGATTCGACGATTGACCTCTTTCTCGAAGTTAGACCTACCTAACTGGACCGTTTGTCCCAGGTAGACATAATCGTCTACAACTTCGAGTGTAGAGTCTCCGATCTTGATAGGAGTGGGTGTTACATGGGCATTCAACATGACTTTGGTTTTGTCCATGTTCATTTTAAGACCCACTCTTTCGGAAGCTCTACTGAGGTCATCGAGCATTGTACTGAGGTCCTCCATGGTCTCAGCCATGACCACTATATCGTCGGCAAACCGAAGGTGAGAGATGTACTCGCCATTGACGTTGATGCCTAGCCCTCTCCAGTCCAGAACCTTGAAGACATCCTCCAGTGCAGCGGTGAACAGTTTCGGAGATATGACGTCTCCCTGTCTTACACCTCGCTGCAGAAGGATAGGTTCCGAGGTCTGGTCCTGAAGTCGGACTGACATGGTGGCGTTTTTGTACAAACTCTTCAGCACCTCGATGTACCGATAGTCGATTTGGCACCGTTGGAGAGACTGCAGTACAGCCCAAGTCTCGATCGAATCGAAGGCTTTCTCGTAGTCCACAAACGCCAAGCAGAGAGGCAGGTTATACTCTTCGGTCTTCTGTATAACCTGGCGCAGCGTATGTATGTGGTCTACGGTGCTAAAGCCTTTTCGGAATCCGGCTTGTTCGGGAGGCTGAAAATCGTCAAACCTGCGCGCGAGACGATTCGTGATGACTCTTGAAAAACAGCTTGTAGACATGGCTTAGAAGTGAGATGGGCCTATAGTTCTTCAGCCGGGCATTGTCGCCCTTTTTGAAGAAGAGTACCACCACACCCCTGCACCATGCCTGCGGCGTTTTCCCCTCGAGTATGACGGAATCAAACAGCTTCTGAAGGGTCTTAAGTACCGGTTTTCCACCTGCCTTCAGGAGTTCAGCCGTAATTCCGTCCTCACCCGGTGCCTTGTTGTTTTTAAGCTGTTTCAGAGCCATCCTAATCTCGTACAGGCTGACATCCGGAATGTCTTCGGTATAGTGTCGGGTCAGTCTAGCTCTTGGGTCGTTAGCTAGATTTGCAACGGGTTTACTGGTTGAAGTGTACAACTGCCCATAAAAACTCTCGATCTCCCTCAGCAGCTCCGGTTTGGCGGATACGATCCTGCCATCGTCGGTCTTCAGTTTCGTGAGCTGGCTCTGCCCAATAGCCAGATCTCTTGAAAAAACCTTGGAGCCTTTATTCCGCTCAATAGCGTCTTTAATACGCTCGGTATTAAAGCGGCGGAGGTCGCGTTTCAAGGATTTAGAGATCCGTCTATTGAGCTGCCGGTACTTCCACGCCTCGTCTGAAGACTGCAGGATCATCTCGCGCCGCTCCTTCATGAGCTCGAGAGTATGATCAGAGAGTCTTTTGTTCTTCTGAGCACGACGTGTCTTGAAGAACTTAGACCCAGTCGTATGGACAGTTTCCACGAACCCATCGTTGCATTCGTCCACTGAGCTTCCTAGGCACTCGAAACGATTCTGGAGTTCAAGCTGAAAGCTCTCGGGGTTTTGGATCTGGATTTGTGCTGGACGGAGCGTAGACTTCATCAGTCGAGACCTTTCAAGCTTTATATTGATGTTCAATGTGCCTCTTACCATGCGGTGATCGCTCCCGGTTTTCACCGAATTGATCACAGAGACATCATTGAACATTTGCTTCTTGGTTGACATGATGAAGTCAATCTCATTTTTAGTTGCACCATCGGGACTCTGCCAGGTCCACTTCCTGTGCTCACGCTTTCTGAAGAAGGAGTTCATCATATAGAGGCCCTCCTTCTCCATAAAACTAGCCAGTTGGTGACCCCGGTGGTTCCGACGTCCAACCCCAAATTGCCCCACCTGCAGCTCATCCCCGTCTCGTTTGCCCAGTTTTGCGTTGAAGTCCCCCATGACAACGGTGAAGTGAGTTTTGAAACCATGCAGGGCTTTAGAAATATCCTCATACATGGTCTCCACTTCGTCGTCGGGGTGTGCCGAGGTCGGGGCGTAGACCTGTATGACCTTCAGCGAATATCTTGAGGATATTCTGAGTATAAGGTACGCCACCCTGGTCGACACACTCTCGATCTTCACCACGTTATTCACGAGGGACTTGTGGACGATAAACCCAACACCACCCTGGGACTGCCGGTCACCCTCTCGGAAATAGAGCAGGTTGCCGGATTTCAGGATTATCGTATCCTCCCCCTCTCTTCGGACTTCAGATAGTCCCACAATACTCCATCGCAGCCTGCTCAATTCCTCTTCGAGTTCCGTTATCTTCTCGTCGTTCCGGAGTGTACGCGTGTTGTATGTTGCCAGGTCAAGTCGTCGGTATAGGCAGCCTGATCCCGTCCGGAGATTCTTCGCACCCCTTGCCACGCCGTAACCTCGACCGCTACCATAGTCGAGGGTAGACGGGCTGCCGGGTACTAGGGGCCATTTCTTGGTTGCGCTCATCATTGGGGGGGTTTTGCCATAATCGCCACGCTTGGCAGGCGGGTTGGCGATCGCAGTACGGTTGTTAGATACCGCAGAGAACGCTGCTGCCCATTCTCTGGTTTCCCATTCTTGTTCATCAAATTACCATATAAAAGTAACTTAAGTGCACTTGCCGTAAAGTTATTTTCCAGGCGTATGCGGAAAATTCAATTGTTTCCGAGAAAATGAAGCAAGGGAAGCTAATTGGTTTGTTGTAGGGTTATTTTATAAGCTTATTACTTATGTTCATATAAGTTATTAACACACACATAGTTATTAATTTACTGTTTGTTTGTTTGTTTATTTTAAATATGATCTAATTACTTGTTAATAAAAAGAACTAAAAAGTTAAAAATAATTTAATTCTGATAAGAAATATACCATTTAATAGGTAGGTTCATTATACCTACATTATATCCCATTTTTAAAATAAAAGCGCGTTATACCTTTATTTCTCTTGCCTCCCAAATGTAACACGCTTTTG
Source organism: Noctua comes (assembly GCA_963082995.1). Classification (NCBI taxonomy): domain Eukaryota; kingdom Metazoa; phylum Arthropoda; class Insecta; order Lepidoptera; family Noctuidae; genus Noctua; species Noctua comes. Next base: position 19,254,425 of record OY720267.1, on the reverse strand, counting down.
AACAACTAAGTCCAAACAGGTTCAATTGTTTTTTTTTAAATCTCGGAAAAGAGATAATTATGCGTCTTTGCGGCGTAAATATTTTTTGAGAATTTATATTGTGTATAAATAAAATAATATCATAGATAAACATGATTATTTAAAACGAATATTTTAGAACAACTTAACATTTATTTGTGTTCTAAATTCAAAAATATTTGTTTCCTAATCATTCCTGACAAAAATACTTTCCGTTCTAATATTTGATTTCTTCAAAAGTGTTTTGAATAACATCGTTTGATACGTATGCGTACTACAGTTCTCAGCTCTTTAAAAACCCTCGCCTGCAGCTCAGGTGTTAATTCCGCCTCGAATGCAATAACAAAGTTTCCCCACTTATATCAAAATGTACTATTTAACTCACGTTCTGTATTAACAATTAATTTAGAGCAGCGGATTTAAAAAACAAAATGGCTGCCATTCGCGGGGTGTGGGGTTAGGAGTATTTATAAACGTGTATTTATCGATAGAAATGAGTATATAATATGCCCTTAAAGTATCGGTAACCGGTGACCAAACAAACAGTACATATTATGAAGAGATAAAATTTGTAACTTTGAATGTAGGGGGAATTTTCGGAACTACTGATCTGATTCAGAAAATTCTGTCACTAGGAAGGTACATTATCCCCGAATGTCATAGGCTATATTTAAAACATTCATATGGGATAATTTGTCAACATAACGCGAGAGAAGTCGCGGGTTTTGACCGCTATGTCCCTCGCTAGTAGAACATAAAATCAATATCATAACATGCATTATATTGTAAACAAGACTGCACTAATAAGTGCACATCCCCACGTGCCGGCATCGCCGCAATTATATCAACAACAGTGACCCCTCACCTCGACTCCAACATGACCTGTTTTATTTACATTTTGAATAAACTATATAAAATTCATTATTAATATTCCAGTTCAGTAGTTAGCCATATTTCTTATTTCGATACAGTAATATTGCGCAGCAGTAATATTAAACAGCGAAATATTTGACAGCTATTTGCGACGTTGTGGGAATCTTAAGTCCCATGTAATAAGAGCCGAGCCTATTGCCATCAACCGGGAACAAAACCAGACTCCTTGGTTGCTACTGAGAAATTCCAGGTGGATATTTTACTTGTTTCGAATCTATATTGCTAACGATTCTACGTTAGCAATGTTGTTTATTTTAAGAGGGACAAAATCAATTCACAAAAGACGCACTGGGACATTTCAAGACAAACAAAATCAGTTCGAGACGACAATCAGACTGATATAGTAAAAACAACATCGCGACAACGCAATGCAACAGGAAATCAGACGTCTAAACTTCCCGACATTCGTCTGTGAAAGGAAAACGGTATCTTCGGTAGTTGCTATAAGTCGCACAAATGATTTACTGTTGATTGATGCCAAGAAAGAGGTCCTTGAGGAGAATGAGGGTTTGGTTCCGATGTCGGGTAAAGCGTTCTCGGGATTGTTCTTTAGGAATTCGTTAGTAGCAGTCTGGACCAAATCCAGACTGCTGCGGTAGATGTTATATCTGTTATGTACGTTAAAGTTCGAGGGTATCTTCTAGGTAAGTGCGATCCACCAAAGGCCGCATCATGGCTTTCAATCAGGCGAGGCCAAACGAAATTGTTACGTGTAAAAAATTATCCGGCTCGAAGGACCCAAGCAAAAGAATAACTTTTTCGTAGCTTTTGTTACTACCCAGTAATAAAAGATACGAAAAACAAGAAATGAGCATACTCAAAATATGAAATGTACTGCTTTTAATACTAATCTTGCGACAATTGAAAGAACAAAGAAACCAACGAATAAAATGCTGGCAATTTCGAAAATAAATACAGCATATACGTAATATTTTTCCACCAGTTTAACCTATAAAATAAATAAAATCAACTTCAAGATAAATATCAAAATTTATTTGTTACTTGTGTCTTGTTGTGCTGTGTCACGCTGATCAGTAAATAATTAAATCTGCCTTTACTGTCTATATTGGGTCACCACGATACAGGCTGTGCCTAGTTGGGGCCCACGGCTACCACTACTTATGCACTCATATAACTATCATTAGTAGTCGACGTAGCCCAGCTACCCGGGGCTAATATTTCTGTCTGCAGGGTTTAAAGTACCTAACCTAACCTAACGTCGGGGTGCCCCAAGTCCCGAGCTCGCTTCTCTCGCTCTTGCGTCCTAAGTTATAGAGCTTAAGAAAATGATTATTTTAGCAGAACATGTTTTCGGAAACTTAGTATTTTTTTCGCAAACTCGGAAGTTTGGTATTTTTTTGGAAATTTAGTTTATTTTTTATCGCAGAATCGTAATTTGAATAAGGTTAGACATATTTGTTTATTAAATACAACATTTTTTTCCGGTTTATTTTGTATAAATTTTTCGATAATTCATTTTAACCAAGCTTAGTGTTAAAGTCAACCACAGATCGTTGGAAGTTTATTTTTTGTATTCGGAAGCTTTACTGTTTCCCAAAGATTAATAGGAAACAAACAGGTAGTCTTTTCACCATTTTTAACTCATGTATCTGAACAGACGTCGTTATATTATTTAGAAACAGTTTCTTCCATAATGCATAGCGCAACATGGCAACACACGTTGCTTGAGCATAGTCATATGAAATACTAATGTAATCGGAAATTTTGCATTCAACAATCTTAAATTCAACACGCTAGCGGATGCTGATATAATATTCAAAAATCCTTGTTCGATATTACATAATCATTCACGCAGATGCTAAAGAAGTAAATCGTTGAATAATAAGACGCATCTTTTTAATCACACAAAAGATCCTGACACTCATCATCATCACCTGCCTAGTCTTTTCCCAACCGCGATGTTTGGGTCGGCTTCCAGTCTAATCGGATACTGCTGCATACTAGTATTTTACATGCCCTCCACATAGTTCTAGATACCCCTTAATATGACTGACATCTACAAGATCCTCACGTAGATTCTTGCGAAAGCAGAAAAAACCTAAGAAGGATCCGATACATGGCTTCGTGGTATATGCCGAGCAACTGCAACTTCCACAGTTGATGCTCATGAGGGAGCTGCGGTGGCACAGTGGTTATAGCCCTGACTGACGTTTCGTGGGTTCGAACCCAATAGGGGATTTACTTTGTAATAATACTAATTTATTTCATCATTACTGCTCTCTTAAAGGTGAAGGAAAACCACGTGAGGAAACCAGTACTTCTTATAACCAAAATTTCGATAAGATCTTCCGAACCTCACTGGACCCAAGTGGTACGGCATGGTTCCTAATCGTACGTTGACCTATTTTAAACAAAATCATTGTAATTTATTTTCTCCTCAAAACCAACATCATATCCGCATAACCGTGCCGAGCATTTCACCATTATGAGACATAGTATTTTCTACTGACGTAGATATTTAATTATGCTTACCTATTACTTATAACAATGTTGTTATCAATGCCATCACTGGAGTAATCTCATCTCACGATGACCTAAGACTTTTCCGCGACAAAAAAATATTACATCTTGACGCAATTTTATCGACCTTGGCTCGACCTTGATTCCGAGATGAAACCAGTTATTTAATTTTATAAATATTCATAACACTGTTATCTTAATTCACTACCTGATGCATTTTTGTTGAATCACTATCTTTTTACATCAGTAACTAACTTTGGCCCGCGGTGTCGTTCGCGTGGTTTTTGGAAGACTACTCACGGGACCGTCTTGCCGGGATCAAAAGAGCTGTATTTGTGGCTGTCTGTGTGTCGAAATAGGATCAGCTATTAAGGCACGAATAGGTAAAAGACAGAGTTTTTTTGTATTTATAATCCTAGTACTTATGTATGTAGTCAGGCTTTACAAGCCAAATGACATGCTTTTTAACCGACTCACTTAATTGCTTCCTGACCTCATCCTTTGTTCCACCAACCAAATATTATGAAAGTTCAACGACTTCATAATTACATTATTCCTTTTTTGAATAACCACTTTTCCGTTTCCGCACTTCATAAATAAATTAAACATTGGCCATTCTTTAAAAAAATAAAATGGTTGACACACAGTTACAAGCAATGCACTGGATTTGCATCGCCTCAACTAGAGCAGTTCGGGGTTCTGTCTATGAAACTCCAAACTGCAATGCACCTAAGTGCGTTGCAAAGCATTGCAAGTCTAAAGTTAATCTTAACGGCATCTCGCCGGATTGGGATATGCTAGTAAATAGAAGTCAAAGCGATTCAGTACCCGTGCAGTGCCTATAAGTGTGCGTTAACCTTAATACACAATTAAAAAAAAACAACATGAAAGGCCAGAGTGTTACAAATTGCCCAAGTAAAATGAATTGCTCGCTCGCTATCCGAAGGGGGATTAGCCAAGCATGGCGCCCAGTATGTCAAAACCTGAGCTAAGTTGATCTGCGACCGTTGAGCAACTGTGAGGCAAGTGGCCGCTGCAACTGGTGGTCCCAGCTCGCAACCAGTTGCAGTTCTTGTGTAAAATCTGCATACTCGACACGATGTGAAAGGGATTGTAGACATTGCGAAGGAAGGAAGCTCGTCGTTTCATAGCTATTTCTGCTTTCCTAGACATTTAATGTACGAAAACTGCTTGGGTGTTTTGCATTATTTGATTCGTATAGTCTTTTCTTTACTTACTAAGGTACATCCAAGTGTTATCTATAATTCTGCTCTCAAAACGATGAAGGAACATCGAGAGGAAACCGGCATCGAATCGAAATCTATAAGACACATCATCATCATTGTTGGTGGTGCATTAAAATTGCCTTTAGGTGTTTCAGGTATACAGCGTGTAACAGAAAGGGTAAAGTGTGTGCTACAGACAAACAAACTGAGCAACCTTCTCCATGGGACCAGCATTGTAATCGCGAAAATATATAATTATATAATATGAATAATCAGCTGCCCCATAGAGAAAGAAAGAAAAAATATTCATTTGTCGCAGGGACATGACGTGCATCATACAAAATTACAAAAAAATAAACAATGAACAACAGGACGGAACATTCAACAGGACGGAACAAAAAAAAGAAAAAAGTTAACAGCTAAAAAAACAAAAAAAAATAAATAAAAAAACCAAAAAAAAAAAAATCAATCCATATCGACCCAAATGAATGACGCAGCTGATTATTTTATTCCTTATGAGTTCTCCCAGTTAGTTCCTGCCTTTTGGACTTTACTGCTAAGACGGGATAATTGTTTAGTGAAGCGAAAAATTTTGATTATTCTCCTTTTGCTCACTGTGTAGGTAGTCAGTGTAAGTTAGATTTGGTAAGTGACCTTGTCTTGCTGAGTCACGAGTGTGTGCAATCGAAAGTACTATCACGGAGATATACCAGCGGTTAGGACATTTAACCGCCGTTGGAGAAGTTGTAAGTTCAATTCCCATGACCTAAATTCACGACCACCTTATGGCTCGGGATGCTATAAAAGAACCTCTACTGGTTGCGATGCTCAAGGACGTCCTTTGCACTGTGAGAAATCTGCTCAATAACGTTAAGGACAAAAACCTGAAGAGCATAATCGATATCGATCCTTTTAATATAGTTGCTTAGGTACTCAAAAAATCTGGAAGCATATCGTATCTACTCTATTTACTTAAGGACTGCAAACCAGGTCGCGGGACTTATAGAATTACCGTGACCCTAGATCATAAAGGGCTATTGAAGGGCACCGTGGATTTTAGTCAGTACAAGTCTGAGAGTTCTTCCCACTCTGCCCTGGGTGGGAGGACTCATTTGATGATTTTACCAAGATAAAAAAAAAAAAAAAAAAAGGACTGCAAACCATGCTTAAGTAAGAAGGGTATTTTTGATTATTACACTAATAAATAATAATAGGTAGGCAGAATAGAAATCAAAGAAAGCATTTATTTCAAGTAGGCCAATTACAGGCACTTTTGAATTGTCGAAACAAAGACAACCATTAAATGAAGCTACAGTCCCAGTCACAAGGCATAATAACTGTGGAAGCACTGTAGTTGCCAATTCCAAAGCGTTGATCTCTATGGAGAAGAAGGGGCAAGAAACCACATGGACACTGTTTTGAATCAAAATATTGTTAAAAAACCTTGGTTACATCATTCATTTTGAGACATTATGTGAAAACGAATATAGAACAGAATAGAATTTACTACTTTATTTTAATTACTTTTTTATGGTAGATACAGGGTGTAAACAGACCCTTCACATAGCCGTCAACCAAGCATTCTGTACATCAAACTAAGTTTACTTTACGCAAAAAATATTGCTGGGAATCGACTTTTTTTTTCGGGGTGAAAAATCACGTGATACGGTAGGACTCGATGGAAAGCACTCAAATCATTGTGCTGATGGATGGATTGAATAGTACGGGGGTCGTGGAGGTGTGTAAAGTAAAAATCTTACATTAAAAACATGTATTTAAAAAAAAAAACTTGTGAAAAAGTTGGAACTTTGACCCCCAATATCTCCGTAACTATAAGATTCCCAGGTATGGTTTAGAACAAAAAAAATATCGCAAAGACGAGGAGAACAAGTGCCGTAGTGCCGTTTCGTATATGTTAAGGGTCTATTTACTCCCTTTATATAAGAAAGAGGTATACGCTATACGTACGACGAAAGGCTATAAATATCTATTTTTACTTAATGACATGAATTTATGACTTTTACTAGAAAACAATTTCCAAGTTACCGTGCATATGTGGCAATGTTGTCGTAACTCTACGGTAAAGGTAGCCCCCACAAGACATTAGTAGTTTTCCGTAGCCGGGAGGAACCTTGGTATGACTCAACACATTTCCCAATTAAGTACCAGCGATCATTTGCAAGTAAAAATAGTAATGAAAGAATTATTTGTCCATTGCACATACTGTGCGTGCGAAATGTCATGAGGGAGTGGTAATGGTCTTGACATTATTAAACGCTGGAAAGAGGAAATTAGCAAATTTTCATACTAATAATAAAAGTGAAAGAAATGCGTTGATAAAATGTTTGGTGCGTTTGGGCGGTGCGGTGCCGTGGTGGTTTAATAATTTTAATTTAATTTTACAATTCCCATTGTAACATTGCAAAGATGTTCTTGGAAAAAATGGATAGTAAAAGGCTGAGTTGAACTGCCATCGTTTTTACCATACATCTCAATTGTTTGGTTAATCGGAATGGACGGGTTCTTCACAACTGTTTTTTTAAGTCCACATCTCGCAAATAGGCAAATTCAGAAGTTTGCAATATCATTATATGCAAATCCATTACATTATTCATGTAGTTGAATAATAAAAAGTAAAAAAACGCTTTCTGTTATAGAGCCGGGATGCGGCAACGTAATTACCTTATTTGAGCAACAGCAGATAATGAATAGCCAAAGTTGCACATAACACACATGTTTAATTTTGTAACAATTGTGCCTATTCTATGTACCTAGGCACCGGCTCTTATGGCACTAATATTAGAATGTACCTTCATAACATAGAATCACGCTTGTAGTCGCCGAAGCGTTAGGAAGAGGTGTGCCTAATAGTACACTTCTGCCTCACCCTTCTTCATCCCATCATCTACCTAGTCGTTTCCCAAGTATGTTGGGGTCGGCTTCCAGTCAAACAGGATGCAGATGAATACCAGTATTTTACATGGAGCGACTGGCTATCTAGCCTCTATAACCCAGTTAGTACTGGGCGAAACGATAAGCCTAATCCTTTCATGCTTATCAAAATATCTGCTGACCTGTTTCCTCCATTTTCTAACTAAATAAGCCGTTGTCAGGGACTTGGGACTCACTGGGCCCACGTGGTGGAATACTCTCCACTCTCTCTTGCAAAAAGGTGACCTGTGTCCCAGCCGTGGGAAAGTTTAGCTGTTTATGCTTATGTTGCAGGGAATCATGACCGCTACTAACGTCGATTGTAATGACTGGGTTGCTTACTGCATCTTTGATGCATCCATGATTGCAAATTTTTTTATCTGATGGATTTCATTCACTCATAAACAGGGTGTAAGGGACAGCCCTCCACACACTGATGGGGTGAATTCAGTATATCATACTAAGATGAACGGTACAAGAAATTATTTCAGGAATGTTATGGGAATGCAATAAATTAGATTTTTTATATTTCCTCATACGCAATGTATCGTTACCGTAGCTAAACGCACGTAGCGAACGGCAAGCGCAACGACGAGTTCGATGAACTCTGTAGCTAGATAGGAAGTGAACGGCTGATTTCACGCGTCCTTCGTTAGGGTATTTCAATATTCATTGTTGCAGTCTTGATTTTAGCCGTATTGTTTACATAAATGGAATGCTGCGTACGGGGAATGTAATTTTACGTTGTAATAAAGGAATAGCAACTGAAAAAAAAGAAACAAAATTTGTGGAATATGATTCAAAATAAGGAGCTGAATGCACCCTGTAAGTTTGAGGAGGGCTGTCCCTTACACCCTGTAGACTAATGAATGATATGCTCATTGAGACTATTTGGGTCGGTCTGAGGTAACATGTAAGACAATATGAGTTACAATTCTGACAAAGCTATTTATGAAAAATATATAATTACTTAAAAGGGTATTAATGACCACATAAATTACTATACTTACTTGCAGCTCGTTACTCAAATCTTTATATTGAAAGAAAATCAGACACGATTGACACTGAAAGACACAAGAAAAATTTTGGTCTTTTCCTTTTACGCCCCATTATTTGCCTAGGATAATATTGCGCTTGGTCGCAAGTGCTACTACTGACTATCTGAGTTCGATTCCCAAGTCGGGCAAAGTAATATTGGGTTTATCCATCAGGAATTTCTCAATCGTAGCCTGAAATCTGAATTTGTGCTCAGTTGACAGAAATGGCCCCTAACTATTTAGGTAGATACTTGGGACTTAAATATGACTGGTGGAATGTGACTGTACATGTCTGCCTTCATGATTGTTATGATAATAAACTCCATGTTACCTTGTTTCCAGGAACGAGCCCAGAAGATGCATCACATCGTCACAGGACGACGGCGTGTGTCGTAGCTGCGGGGGGGACAAGCACGGTGGATCTCTACCCTGCATCTGTTACCCACACGAGTAAGTACTATCATCACATTTTTCTTGTTAACCTGAATTATCTCACCCCCAGGGGCCTATGTGCGCAAAGACTCCCTTTCCTTGCACTTCGCTTGATATTGGATTCTTCTCGCCAATTCACAAGGCATCTGTCAAAGATGTAACGCTATCTGCTTCTAAATATTAATAATTATTTATCAGAAAATGTTTTTTGCTGAACGAAAGACACTCCGCTGGCAGGGGTCCAAAAGACAGTCATCATTATATCTGCCTAATAATGTTCAGTGAACGTTGGATCTCTCAATGAAGAGTGTAAGAAGAGATGACCATCCACAATGATGACAAATCAAAGGATGCTACATTTCACCATGAAAAATAATTTCTTTATTTCATCGAAGCTACATTCTCTTGTTGCTGCACCTATGTAAACATAATTTAAATTTAAAAAACTTTGCCCCACGCTAGAGGGTGCGTTTACAAACATTTAAACTCACATACACAAAAAGCCAGACCCGGAACAACCTAGAACCCATACAAATATTTCTTCCCCACGAATCGAAGCCACGACACGCAGCGAAGCAGTTAATCGCTCACCCACTGCGCCAAACGTGTAACATTGGATCTCCTTACCGCACCTAAGCAAAGTGGTGTATTAGCAATCGGGTCAGTTATTAAGATGATCAGCATGAACGCGATTGTATTGCATCAATATTAATCTTTTAACACCGTTTAGCATAATAATAATTATTTGCGTGTGTTCGATCTAACCTGTAATAAATAGCCTTGATAGAGATTTTCACAGAATACCTAATTTTTATCTGCTTATTTGTACGGGTCAAGATACTTTAATGGGGATGCTTTAATACGTCACTTTTATAAACTGACTGATTATCTTGCTAATGAAATCATCACCATCACCCTACAAACTTATATAGATTGATTTCCGGAGAGTCTATTAGCTCATACCGAGTTTCTTCCGTGCCTCGGGGTCCGGGTTGTCATTAATAGATCTTTGACTGTCGTTACAGGTAGTCAGTGGCCCGAGAGTCTGGCAACCAGTCTTACCATTGTATTACCCAGTACTAACTGGGTTATGGAGGTCAGATATACAGTCGCTTTATGTAAAATACTGATACTCAGCTGCAGCAGGTTAGACTGGCTAGGAAAAGCTAAAATGGCTAGGCACATAATGATGAGTCTAGTAGTTCATTATTCCTAATTTAAATAAAAAAATATTTGATCTCAACACACAAACAGCATTCCCAGACACTCAAAAGAGGGTAGGAATATTGTTACTGCTTACAAATACACCCTTGCAAATATTCCCAGCTTCATCCAAACTCCAAAATCGGGCACTTTCATAAAGGGTGTAACAAGACCCCGAAAGGCACTTGTTCTCCCGTCATTGCGATCACTTTTTTGTTCTAGAACATGCCTGGGAACCTTTTAGTTACGGAGATATTGGGGGTCAACGTTCCAAATTTTTCACAAGTTTTTTTTTTAATACTTGTTTTAATGTAAGATTTTTACTTTAAACACATCCACTGCCCCGTACTATTCAATCCATCCATCAGCACAATGTTTTGAGTGCGTAACATTGAGTCCTACCGAAAAACGTGATCTTTCACCCCGAAAAAAGAGTCGTTTCCCAGTAATAATTTTTGCGTAAAGTTACTTAGTTTGATGTACATAATGCTTGGTTGACGGCTTCGTTAAGGGTCTTGTTACACCCTGTATGAATCTGCATCCAGTTACCCCAACATATAAAGTTGGGAAAAGGCTAGGCAGATAATAATGACATTACGCCATCAGAACTAAATTACACAATTTGAATAATCGTGTTCTAATTATTATTTTACATTTGTCAATTCCAGGCCAGTAAAGTTCGAGACAGGCGCGTGGTTCCTGCACCAGGTGCAACGAGCAATCAGCATCATGCCCTGGAGTATCTCCACCGACAAGCTTGAGCAAATAGGTCAGTAGTCCTCAACACGGCCCTGGCCTCTTCTTGTGTGACTTGGGGTAGACGTAACAGGTTTTCTTCTTCAATTCTCCCATGTTAAACGTGACACTATGGTAATGAACCCCATAACCTTCCCACCGCGCAGGGACCCAGATCTCTTCTCTGTCAGTGGAAACGAGCCGTTTCCGAGCCCATGCGCACATATCTTTGAATGATTGGTTCGAGGACAAGCTGGTTCCCCCACGATGTTTTTCTTCAGTGGTTTTGAGAGCAGTGTCGAAAAAAAACTTTATACAAAACTTACCACCGTTGCTCCTGTCTATATTGATTTATCTGCTTCGTTGCGCGAGTGGTCACAAGTGCGACTGCTGAGCATGATGTCATGCATGTCCTCGGTTCGATTCCCGGGTCGACCATACTGTTATTGAGTTTTTCCATCAGGAATTTATCAGTGACGTTATGTAATTAAATTATGCGCAATCTGAAGGTACTAGACAGCCCCAGATTTGCGTTACATTTGCAAGTAGTAAGACATTTGGTAAAAAGCCTGTTTACGCACAAAATTGATCTTTAATCTGTCCAGCGCTATAAGGCTAGGTTTCCCAACTTCATTACTTCTTATAGTCAAGGAAACATTACTAACCGTAGGCTCAGGTGCGGTATGTGGACATACATCTTGTCTTTCTACAATTTCTTAGACATATTGCGTACTTCCTACCTGTTGCCGGCCACATGTCGTCACTAATGCCCAACAGACGGCACCCATATTATATTTTTTACGAGTGACTTAAACATGCTGCAATCCAACAGACTTTTACTAGGCATGGTCGACATTTAATTGCATTTTTATTCGACTATGGCGAAGTCAAAAGGAAGGGTTATGATTTTAGCAGTGTATGGTATGTATGTTTGTATTTACGTATGTTCCTCCGTAGCGCCTAAACTATTCATCCGATTTTGATGAATAAGGTGTCAATGGATTCGTTATTATGGCCCGGGTAACGTAGGCTACATTTTAACCGACTTTAATAACAGGAGGAGTCGACTTTACCTTGTAGGTAAACTCAGAATTTAATTAGAGCGTGATTTTTCAGTAGTCTGGTTTTTAGTTGTAGTATACTATACACACAAAGTCTTGTTTAAACTATTGCTTTTACTGCGTCGGTGGTCTAATGGTCGCAAATGCTAACTGTTGAGCATAAGGTCTTAGGTTTGATTCAATTATTGGGAAGTTTCTTTCAGGAATTTTTCAGTACCCGAGGGGAATTTCTTAGTAAAGTTGGGATTGGTATCCGGTTAGTGGCAATAGGGTCGCCCCCATTTAAGGACTTAAAAATAATTAGCGAAATGTGGGTGTACTATAATTATATAGGCTATACCTGCCTCTGCCTCACCCTTCGGTGATTACAGGCGTGAAGTTATGCGTAATTGTAAGGTAGTCACAGTTTTTAACCTGGTATTCACCCTTTACCCTCAATATGAAATTTTGTCTCTTTACGCTTTCAGAGGAGGAATGCGACGACTTCAACGTCCCAGGTCCCAGCAATGCCACCCGTGGCGAGCTCAAGAAGATCAGAGAATTCCTGGAGACTATTTCTGCGAAATTAGCCGGTGGTCCGCTAGAGGGCACCCGAGTCGCACCGCTGTACGACCATCCAGTCTGTAAGTAGTAGTTCTTACTTTCAATCATAGATGGCGTTGTTTTTTTGCTGATGTTGTTCATAGATGGCGTTGTGTTTCATTTTATAGGAGAATAATTATTATTACGACGAGTTTGCATAGATCAAATCGACGTGAATACTTCAAATACCTTTAAAATATGATGCTTTGAGTAATTAGTGCATAAATTAGTTTGCGTGATAATCAAAAGTTTATCATTACTGCAATATATTATAGCATACCTAGTTGTGCACTGGCCCTATAAATTACATTGTAAATATCATGTTTTCAATTTAAATTATTGCAATTACTGCTATACATGTAATGATTTAATGCACCACAATTTCAAATATTTAAGTGTTATTATTTAGTCTACCAGAATATTTTTGTGCATGTTTAGTATAATTATCTAGCGTTGCTATGACCCTGCGTAGATATTCGCATGTTCGAGCGATACCACGCGGGGCTGCGCAGCGCCCTGACATCGCTTGCGATCGCGCTACGAGACGCGCTCACACGTAAGCTAGCGATAAAGTATAGCATGCACTGTGACATTAATTTAGGAAAACAGAAAGATTTTTTTAATTCTGCACAAATAAGACGCACATACTACTCACACACTTCTTGCGTTTTAAACTACTTTTTGTGTGAAAATCTCTTCTTATTTTCTTAAGCAACCTGGTGACCGTCTCCGGGTAATCTCTAAAAATGCCTCGCCTTCTTTTAAATTATCTTAAAAAACATCTTCGGAGTGATATAAGTTTTAAACTATCAATCATGGTCACTAACTAACTAAACTTATCACTAGAAACGGGATATTTACCATGTTCACCGATTTCTTTGAGTTCCCGATATTTCGGCGCTGTTGCAAGCACCATGATCACGGATAAACTGAAGTTCTCGCGGGAGGGTGTTTACGAGCAGGGAACAACATACAAACAAACAACAACAACATAACATGGAAAACAACATGGTAAATATCCCGTTTCTAGTGTTAATGATATTCCTCGGAGTGTGCATGTAGGTGTATGATGTGTGTTTGACGACTGATGTGTCAACGATAAATAAACTCGTAGGTACATAAGTTTGTTGTGTATCTACGATGCACTACAGTTTATTAATATTATATAAGCATGCACTTATTTGTATTGCACTTGCATGCTCGAGAAATTTTGCAATTTGTAATAACAACGCCTGAAAAAAGGTCTGCGCAATTGCACTGGAGTTCTAGTTCGTGTAGGTACCAGGCGTTTTAAAGATTTACTATTTTTTTGTATAAATAGTAATCTCATGCTGTTTGGCTTTGTTTTTTGTGTTAAGTGAAGAAGAATGTTTCTTCATTTAACAATATCGAAATTAAAAAGAAATCAAAACTGCATGAGAACGCCTACGTAAAATATCTTCCAAGTTAGCTACGTTTTACGTTATCAAAATGAACTTCTAGGCGCTTAATATCTTTTACGAGCCAACTCCCAACCAACCAACCAACCAACCAACCGAGCCAACTACTTATCTTACTTTATGCGAATCCTCTTTTATTTCTACAACTTATGCCATGCGTTCGATGTGCCAATAGAAAGAAAATATTTGTACCAAATTTTTTTTTTGTAAGTCACACAGGAATCGGGATGTTAACCCTGAAAAAGACATCAACGCGTTACCTATTTCACAAAAAAAAAAGTTTAAACACAAAATGTGCTTCATCATCATCATTTCAGCCGAAAGACGTCCACTGCTGGACATAGGCCTCCCCCAAGTGTCGCCACATTGACCGGTCCCGTGCGTCTCGCATCCAGCGGATCCCTGCAACCTTTAAATGTACTTCATGAAACTTTAAGTAATCCATAACACACAGTCAACACAGCTAAGTCTGGAAGCATGAAATTGAAATGTGCAAGTTCCATATAAATGAAAAGCTGCCACAAAAGAAAGTTATTTTGTCTGATGTAGGGAATGCGATTTTGTATAGAAATCCGTTATTTTTGCGTTTACAAAATTCCATCAAGCACTCGGCTTATAACGAAATAATAACGTAAACCATCTCAGCAAATTATTGAACCAATCACAGCTCAAATTATTTCAAATATTTAGCAGAAATTATACAATAACTTAGGATGTTTGATTTCTGTTCGACGAATGGGTAAACAACTTTTTTGGTCCTGCTGTGTCGTTCACCTTTGAAATGATACGAAGGATATATTCTTTAGTAGAGTAAGCAAAAAAAAAAACGAGCGTATTTTTTAGTAAAATATGTGTGGTCTACTTAGTCAACCTAAATATGAAGGATTTTGTAACTTTTTGACACTGTGGACGCTAACCAGGCTTCGCTAGTGATCTTGAATCTTAGTCACATTTTTTTATTGCGCTCAAGACTACCGCTGGCGCTGTAGCGCTGTCAATCTCAAATGTACTCAAAACACAGTCCTGCTATATAAATCGCCCTAAAAACTGAACTCAAAATTGCAACAAACATACTGGACATATTTTTTAGTACACCTCTGACTGACTAACCCTTCGGGGATTACAGGCGTGATGTTATGTTATGTTATACTGTACTTACCTAATCCCAAAAACAATAATTTGAGATCTAGACCAAAAGGCCCATGTGATTGGCCGACTTTAATAGTTAACATTGATTCTTCTTCTGATTGATTTAAGAAGAAATAAATAAACTTATTCTGCCAACCGTCCTATATTATCTTCTAAACACACAACAAGTCGCTTCAGGTTCTGCCATGACGTCAGTTTGACGTCTTTTTTACTGACTCAACTTTGAACCTAACTTATTACAAAAACAGTATATACGCAGTAATAAACTTTAGGTGTGTAAAACAAAAACTCGTTATTTATGTTATGTTGAGGTCAAAGACAACAGACAAATGCCTAGTGATTTTTTCGATGATTTTTCTCTTTTGAAAAGTGCCTTCACTTACTTAGAACTTGACAAAGGTAATTAATTTACCTTTACTAACATAAAAATAAGCAGTGATAGTCTAGTAGTGTGACTGTCGGACTGCCAAGTCATATGTTTCGAGTTTGACCCAAGACATGCACCTCTGATTATTCGTATTGTATAATTATCGCTTGCTTCGGTGAAGAAAGACATGGTGAGGAAACCAGCATGCCTGGGAGATATTTCTCGATGGCTTGTAAAGCCAAGTCAGAGGCCCATGGGCGACATAAAAAGTCTGACACCAGTTTGAGCACTAACCATACGAAAAATAAACAACATAAAAAACATAAATTATGAAGCGTTTCCAAAATTCTATCCCTCAAACAGACATGGAACGATTGGTACACGAATTTAGAGAACTTGTCAATGAAAAAGTATAGCTAGTCATTTTTCTAAGAAAAACAAGATGTAATATTTCCATGTATTTCTTCCGCGTCTGACCCACAGTGAACTGACTTTAATTATAATGTAGCCGGTGCCATAATTATAATTAATTCATATCGTTCCATGCGACTGCGCATGCAGTGTTGCCAGATCTGGTTGAGTAAACCTCCATGATATTCAATAGCTCCAAGTTCTTGTGTTATTGTTGGCAATAAACAGGGGCGTAGATGCTCGACACTACATAGCTCTTAAAAAGAAAAAAAAATTAAAAAGTGATTTGAATTTTCTATTTAGGTAGGTAGCTATTTAAGTCCGAACACTTTACGAATATTTTGACCAAGCATATGGTGTTGTGTGCCTTAAGTTCACAAACAAGAGTGGTTCCCGCAAAACCGAGTACCTGCCTACGCGTGTCAATAGTTATCCAACCCAACAAATACCGGAACCAAGAGGAAAATTTCAAAACCTGTCAACACCTACCCCGGACCGCCCGACTTCACCCGAACACTTCCGACACGCTTCATTCGTAATGAGCATGCGCATTGTATAGCTCATGCTAAGTACGAGTATTACCTGCTCATAAGCTGCATACATATTATGCTCACAAATGAAGACCAAGGGACACTTTGTATGACAATGACGACAAACTCCGCGATAGAATTACAACTCACGTCAAGGGACTTTAAGTATTTTTTCTTAGTAATTACATGGACGTGACTCTTGTAATTTGAAAAAACAATGATCGACTTTCTCAAAAGATTTCTCAATCCGTTTCAATTTTCATGATAGCCCAATGGATCAGACATCGCCTCTCATGCATTTATATCAGACATCTCTGAGAGAGGATGCGACTGCCTCATTGATCCAGGGGTCGCAAGCACGACTGCTGAGCAAGAGATCCCGGTTCGATTCCCGGGTCAGCCAAATGTTATTGGGTTTTCCATCAATCTCGGTAACAGCCACAGAGTCTAGATCTGTGCCCGGTAGATGGCAAATTCCATGTTATAGGGGGCGACCCCTATAATATGGGACTTAATCATGATGGCGAAATAAGGTACACCTCTGCCTTACACTTCGGAGATTACAGCTTGATGTTATGTTATGTTATCTCTGACATCGGTGAAGGAAAACCTGGACTTTTAATCTTAAATCCGTTAATCCGCCCTGAGCAAACGTGGTGCTCGTGCCCTCTCTGCATGAAGAGTGGCCAGCCAGTAACAGGCTGGTATTTTTTATTACATGGACGTGATGTCGTGATTCTTGTAATTTAGATACATCTACTTACTCAGCACAAACAATTACTTCTAATGAAGGAACATAAAAGCGAAGTACCATTAATTGATCATCAGTAAACAACCGAGGATTTAAACGTGGAAATTTGCAGTTATATAGCTTGCTGGTCTCTGGTAGGTCTTGCTATCTATCGGTTATGTTATCAGTAACTGTTGGTGTAACATAGGCATCATGGATTTTGGAAATTTAAAATAAGATTAGGGCCGGACTCCACTGAAGCGGAGACGACACGGGAGGAGAGGAGATGTGTAACCGGTGTGTGAGCGGCGTGCGGTGAGCGGCGTGCGGTGAACGATGTGCTGTGTGTGGCCTACTGTGAGCCGTGTGCTGTGAACGGCTTGCGTTGAGCGGCGTACGTTGAGGGGTGCTCATCTCTTCTCCTCTCCGCTTTGCACATTCCGCACAGCTTCGGTGCATACACCCTGGCTCTTACTCTTCTCATCTCCAGTTTGGTGAAGTCCGGGCCTAGGCAGACGTAGTTGCGGGTAACAGCTAATAAGTAGGTTGAAAAAGTATAATAATAATAATAGCAAATAGCTTAATAGTTAATAGCCTCGAGCAACATCTGAGGAGGCTCTCGCTTGGCAGCTTGATTCAGAAAGCAGTACTTCTGGACACGGCGCGTATCGTTAGGAGGTTCCTCTCTCAAGAGCCCTGACCACTGGTAGACCGGACCCTGTTCCCGATGCCGGTGGGCTACTATTTTTTATATTTTTAAATGTTTTTTATATTACTTTGTAGAAATATTTAAAAATGTAAACAATATGTATAGAAAAGAAATAAAGGAAATTATAGCATATCCACCGGGAAATAGGCATCTTTGTTGTGAGATGTGCTATAATCCAGTGCGCGGGCCCAGCGTGGGTTGGTAGATACACGACACAATATGTCTTCGTGTTTTTGGTTCTCGGAGATGCGTCCACCGTTTTAAGAGCAGTAGTGAATAAATTAATTACATAAAGAGCCTGGCTGCGTTCAAGCCTACGAGCGCGTTTTCAAATATGTATAAAGTTCAAGAGTGGTTATACATACCTACATTACGTGTACATTCGTTTATCTAATATTTATCTAGTTTGAGAAGTATTAGCAATATTTCTCCAGCGTGTGTAACTGTGAGTTAGAAAAATATTTTTTTTCTAAAAAGAACTGTGCAATCACACTTTTTTGCATAGTTCTATATTTGCTCACCGAAATCCTTTAATAGCTTTATATAAGTGAAGCTGCTATGTACACAATTACATGCAAGATTAAAATTAGCACTAGTGATGGACTTACCTATTCTAAAATAAAAATGCCAAAGATGACGGTTGGCATAAAATATTGATTTATGTAATCACCGCTGACTTTATCAAAGGAAGTAATTGCATTTAGCTTTTGTTTTCAGATCATTACAGTAATGGACTAGGATTACCTATCAATTTATTTATTTTTAGTTATTTTGGGCTCCACCGCGGTTGGTTAAAAAACTAAGGCGTTACACTCAAGTAGCATAACATAACTTCACGCCTGTAATCCTCGAAGGATTAGGCAGAGATGTACCTAATAGTACTCCCACATTTTGCCAGTTATGTTTAAGTCCTATGTAATAGGGGGCGAGCCTATTGCCGTCAACCGGACACAAATTCATACTCCTTGGCTGCTACTGAGAAATGTGGGAAAAGCCCATTAAGTAACACTTTGCCCGACCCGGGAATTGAACCCAGAACCTCATGCAGCAGTCGTGCTAGCGACTATTATTTCTTAAACATGAATCACAAGCTATTTCCAGAAGTATTATTTTATCGAACAAAAACTGAAGTCGAGCGTATTTCTTTAATTGTTATCTTTAAATTAAACGAGACAAAGAAATACCGTAAGTCATAGACGAACAATGAAATTGAAAAACAATGACTATGTTGTCATTTGAATAGTTTGGTATTCTTCAAATATGAACGATAACTTAGACGGCAGAAAATGCGGAAAAACCGACTAGAATTAGACAATTAATGGCTGTGTAATTTGAATAAGATCATGGGGTTCGTAATAAATAATGTAACGACATAGAATCGGTACATAATTCCTATTCGAAAATCTCTCTACTTTTGAAGGAGACAAGAGTCATTTCAGTGCAGCTCTTTCAAAGATCGCTCGTTCCACAACAGAAAATATTCATGCGCCTAATGTCTCCTACGGGTCCTTAAATTCAACCTCTCCATTAGTTGGAGAGGTTGAACCAAAAAATAAAACTTAGGTTAGGCTGGGTCTAAAAAATAATAATATAGGTGTGGTTTTTATATATTCTTCGCTGCAAACTCTTTTAATTGATACCCATATCAAAACAAAAATAAAGGGGTGCACAAAAAATAACTAGTCCGCCATCTTTGAGAGTCCACCATATTAGATTTAGAATGTTATTCTAAATCCAATATGGTGGACTATGGCTAACCAAGCCTCGTCATCAAAACGTGTGTAAACGTGAAGGTATACACAGCTCTATAGGTTGGAGATAACTGTGTTAAAATTCTAATGCAAGATTTGCTTTAAACAAATGTTCAAACATTGCAAGTTAAATAAAAGCTTATAATAAAATAGATAACGTCCACTAATTACATGGATACGTTAATAAACTCGGCCTTTTTCCATATAGATAACCAGAACTTACATAATGCCTCCTGCTACGCTAATATCCAAAAACTTAATTTCTTACCAATCAATTCAACTAGCATACGTTGGTCTTAGCTCTTCGCACCTCAGCTTGCGTCTGAGTTGGCATGCCCATAACTAGTGAAACTAGTATATAACTATGTAGGCCCACAATTATGCACGCAATGTGTGTAATTGGGCCAAGTATACAATAATTACTATTAAGCTGTAATCGTGCGTAATTTCCAGTAATCGTAGTTCTGAAGAGCCATTATTTTTTCACTTATCATTTTCATTTTATTATTAGCTGACAGACATAAGCGTGACTAATTATCCGTACTTTATTACACTGTGATTTTACTACTTGTTTATTCTAATATTAAAACACCTCTGAAAAGGAAGAAATAAAAAATAGAATATCTAAATACGTTTAGTATAAGTAGAATATTTACAGAATATATAAGTAGAATACCCTTTACGTTTAATATAAGTAGAATATTTTAATCCAGGTGTTGTCGCGTCGGATGACTGCTAAGTACATTAAATAGTAAAATAGTAGTAATAGCTACTATTATATACATTCATACCCCAGCCAACACACCTCTTTTTGATCGAGGGTTAAAAAGGATTGAATCCTGTCAGAAACTAACACAGTAAAAAGGTCTGCGAAAAACTATAAACTGCTGTCGACACCAGAGGGCGTAAACAAAGCGACATTATTTCATTGATAATGATCATGGAGAAGTCAAAAATGTATTGATTTGACTTATGCCACCAAAAGGCTTCAGACAATCCTAATAAAGGTTGTTGCAAAAATACGAAACGATTTGAAACCGATTGCTATTTGCGAGCATCCTCGATATCGATACAGAATAATCTGTACCGATACCTACTTACTTGGCCGATTGTAATATTATTTTCTGTATCCGGTTTTCCCACACTTCTGCCAAGTCATTGAAAAACAAGCAGTTTAAGTAGGTACTGGCATAAATAATCGACAAATACCCATAAAAAATCAAGATATGTGCGATGGGTCTAATTATTTCGTGACGTCATTATAAACAACTTGAAACAAATCAGTAATAATTTGTACTGTGGTATAAAAAAGTTTTAAGTAACGGGACAAAGTTCACTAAACGTCCTTGGAGTAGCAATAGAACTACAAAATAATTACTATGGTAGTTATTATAAAATACTTTGTCGTTATCATCCAAATTCTTCAATATCATTATCATTAATAACCATGCGACTGCTGATCCAAGCTTCACTAATATGAAGCAGAATTAATACATTCAGATGACACGACAACCTACAATCCTCATTCATTTGGAAATCTAGATTTGTTAGAGGAATTCGTGGCTAAATAACTGGCGCACAGGTCGATCTGTGGATGGATGACCATCATTACATACCGAGTTTCCTCCGTGTCTCGGAAAGCACGTTATGCCGTTGGTCCCGGCTGTCATTTGTAGATTCTATCGTTGACAGTCGTTACAGGTAGTCAGTGGCCCGAAAGTCTGATAACCAGTCTTACCAAGGGGTACCGTACCCAGTCGATCCCAATAAAGTTGGGAAAATGCTAGACAGATGATGTGTTAGAAAACTTGTCTGCCTCAGCGATTTTTTTTAAATAGGCTAAGAAAACTCTAAAAGTGAAATACAATACTGATACTGGACACTCGGTAAAATGTACTTTGTTATATAAGTGTGTGTGTGTGTGTGTGTGTGTTGGTTTGTTTGTAATATCCCGTTTCGAGTATTAATAATAATGTACTTTGTTGTTCATCTAAAACTTTCAGAATAGGAACCTCAGAAAAGATGAAACATGTTATAAAACTTAATATCCACTATCCCTTTTATGTCGTCTTGAATAAAATGGGAAAGTGCGCATAGACATCGCGGGGCAGAGGTCGGGGGCCCAGTATCTGATGCAGACAGGCATACCCGCGTCTGCGCATTATTTTATTTTATATTTTATATCTTATTGCTTAGAATAAAGCTTGACTCACATGGTCTGTACGTCCATACGTGTTTTTGTTCTGTGTTGGCTACTTGAAATACTTTTTCAAATATTTATGAGTATTGTTCAAGTGCATCGAGCAACTGAATAATATTTTATATATTTTTATAAAATTCTTGAAAGAATAACCACAATACATAATATCACGCCTGTAAATCCCGAGGAGTTAGGCCGAGGTGTGCCACAGTGCACCTACATATCGCCAGTTTGCAATTAGCAGCACGACTGCGAAGTCTCATCCCAAACATGGCCCACCTCTTTGTGTATTTCCACCTGCACTTTAAGGAACCTGTCCGAAGCCACAACCAACCGTCGATGTGTCTGAGTTCTGGTTGAAACAAATTTAATTAAATAACTATGGAAATTATCGACACGAAGTATTAGGAGTGTTTTCTGGAATCAATCAATTAATGTAATATTGATGCGGCGCGCGGCGTTTCTAATTACTATCTGTTTATTTTTATGTCGTGATCGGAACGAAACCCTGTGCTGAATAAAACCGAACAATACTTATGCATATGATTTAGTTATTGCAATTTATGCAACGACTAATGCCAACCGACATGGTTATTCAAAATACCAAAGTTACACAATACGCACACCAGGCGTAAAATATTTTATTAAAACGTGATCGATACTAAAACAATTTCGTACCCCATCTCCCGTTTACATCACAGCCACCATTACCATATTTCACGATACATGTCATTTTTTGCTGCGAATCTTTACTGCCGTAGCCCCATAAAAGAGCAATGTAGCACATATACATATATTTTGACGGTATAACAGCGGTCTGCGATCGGCTATTGAATAATGCTGTGGCTATCGAGGTACTCATCATTACATCTACCAATAAAATCTTTAATAGCACTATGGTTGCACGTCAGGCCGAGAAAAATTGCACAGTGTGGAATAATTGCACAGTGTGGGTAAATTACACAGTCCGGAAAAAATCGGTAAACACTCCTAAGTACTACTAGGTTTTTAATGCGTATTACGCCTATTAGGTTTTGTTACGGTTATGTTTTTGAGGCGCAATGCTAATGTGGAATTCTGATTGAATTGTTATGTAAATGTGTTTTTGCACTCTGAAATCAGAAAATGAGATAAATCAATCATCAAAAGTGCAAATTAAGAAGGCAGTCACCGTAATAAAGAAGCTGTGGAGTGTGGCTCTTTTATAATCAAACGTTTTCTAAATACAATGCAAGAGATTGCTTCTATTTTTCTCTCATTACATAAAAGTCATAAGTTCTTCTAACCCGGCATAGGACTATGTCCGATTTTTACAGAAGGCTGGTCATTAGCCTGCTTATAATGCGACAAAGGTTTCTCGTAAAATTTCTCCAAAGAACGTAAGGCCCGCTTTCGTTAAATGTTTGCTTTTAATTACCGATAGTAGTTACTCAGTGCGGTACTTAGGTACCTACATAAATATTGTCACCCCTAACTTTCCAAGGCACTACATTGTACTGTATAACGGGCTGGTATCCGCAACTCACTACATTATCACTACTTTAGGTGAAACCCAGTGTTCTGTAAAAGGTTTGCAATAATGGATGCTAGCACTGGGTTTTTAGAAAGGTCAAAACTGCTAATAGACTCGAACTTAAAGTTTACTAGGGGACAGTTACATTTTAAGTAAAATTTTTAGTATATAATATGTTAATTGTCAATATTTCTCTATTATTTGTGTCCGCAAGTGTATTGCCTACGGTACTTAGGTAATACAGTAACTCCGTCCTGCCCTTTTCCAAGGTTACTTGGAGTCTTTTTCTTCCACACTCCCATGCCAGCCGTCACGCTACCATTTACTAAAAAAGATCATAATAAATCCTAATAAAAATATGCACCCAACATCTACACATTCTGCCCTATAAACTGCCCTCATTTTCTTGCACTCCAGTGTACCCAATCGGCCATAAAACGGGGTACAATTCCCGACACCGGGCTAGGCCACGGTTTAATATTCAGGCTTTTTATTGCGTCCAGCCGACCGTGGGACCGCGAAAGGAAAACAAAAAAAAAAAATGGCCGGTCTGTGCACTTATTGTTGCCGGGCTGTATGCGTAGGCTCTCGTCTATTTCATTGAGCTTGGGTACCTGAGTAAAAAGCTTTGTTTATAGGTGAAGAAAGCATTTTGCTGTAAAGATCAGAAAAATAAAGCATTTTTCTTGGAACAATCTCAACACAGATGAACTCCTGCCAATATGTGGCTGTAAAATTGTAATGATCTAAAACAGTGAAGTAATAACTAAAGTTCCTTCTTCTTGTGATTATTTTGTTTACAAGAATGAAAACTACTATAAAAAGAAAAGATTTTCATAGCATTTCGAAGAATTAAATACCCGTCAATATCAAGCAAAAGAACGTCTACTCTAGACTTACTTTAGCACACCCCTACGCAGTAAAGAACCATTCCCGTTTCAATATTCATTTATCAACCAATTGTAAACTTCGAAGTTTTCATAATTGATATTTGTCTGCGGTTTTATAAGGCAGCTTGTACAAGTTGCAGACCTACCATTAAATCTACTTTACAAAAGCGCACTCACTTAAAAAACACTTTCAACCAAACCAAGGAAGTATCACCATGTATCCAAGCGAGTATCTTAAAACCCATTCACACATATTACAACTTCGTTATTTTGAGCTACCTGAGAAATCTCGAGACTGCAAAAAAACTACTACTCTTACTTCGCAACAAAGATTTATAGTATGCGGATCATGTTGAGTAGAGATTAATAGGAGCAATTAACTATTACCTACTTTCACAATAGACATCGTTACTGTTAATAATGGGAATATGAAAACAATGACTAATGTGGGAGATTTCATGTCTTCCATCTTCAAGATCAGTTTGAGTCTCTTAGCATGAGCAGAGAAGCTGAGTATCGATATTCTACAGTGAACATTAATCAATGATAAGCGGAAATGTGAAACCAGAAGCTTCTGTTTTCTGTAAAAAAAATGTTTTTACACCTCAAATACTAAAAACAGTACCTAAATGCGATAACCAAAATAAAATCGGATGTCGGAAATTATCCTCGAGGACCGTACTAGCGGGACGAGAGTACCCTAACTGAACCTAGATATGGTTTACCGGGGGCCCTCTAATTTCATCGAAATCTCTTCAGCCTTAATGGTGCTCCCACACTGCTGTTAAAAATGTTTACAAACATTGGGAAACATTGTCTAAACAATCATTTGATTACAATATTAAGAAAATGTTTTCATGTTAGTAAACGTTTCTAAACAAAATTGTTAGTATACAAATTGCAACAAATGAAAAATTTGTTATCATTTGTTTGTAAACATTTATCCAGACGACAGCAGGGTATGCGGAGAGTGCCGGGTCCATTCTAGTGTACACCGCGCCGTGCCATGCCCTGTCATGTTTTCAAATGTTATAAATGTTTGTAAACATTTTCCATCAGTGTAGGAGCACTCAAAACATCTAACAATTCCTAACAGAATGTAACAATTCCTATCAGTTGCTAGTAAATATATTTGTGTTAAAAAATGTTTGTAAACATGTTAACAACAGTGTGGGAGCACCTTTAGGCGGGAAAAAGTAATAGGGAGACATACACACGCAGCGGTGCTGTCACATGCTTGCGGTCCTTCAACCATATTCGGGGATCTCATACATTTTCTTAGCTATTCCATTTTTGATTCGTCTCGACCGACTAGAAGCATTCTTTTATTTTTTCCGTAGTCTAAAAGCATGTAATGAAATCATTTGTTTTAATTAGACACAGACTAATTCAGGTCTTTGCACAAGCGAAGATAATGATCATAAGAAATCTTAGTTATTGCCTTAAACATTTCATGTTTCTTACGTAGTTGTTGAACTAGGATTTTATACAATAAAACCATTATAAATTTAACTCGGGAGATGGCAGCCTCATTCCAAATGTTATGGATCCCTGAATATCTGCTAGAAGTCACGGTAATGTAAAGCATTGCATAAAACTTACTTCTTCAGTAACACTATCCATTAGTTTCTCTCTCTATGACAGTAAATTTTTAACAGATTAGTATACAACGGTTTCATGTCTACTCCATTATATTTTAATGCCCTGTGTTTATATGACGTGAAAAGGGCAACTATCTAGCTAGTTTATACTTCGGCACATGCTACCTAAATGGCTCTCGTGACGGTAAGTAAGCCAGTAGTATGTAAACAAGATGTCGTACCTTCAAGAATAATACACATACATTACATGACATGTCAAATTGCATCTCTTGCGAACAATTGAAGCTGCAAGTAAGTTAACAGCTTGTTTTTAACTTTAATACAGCTGTCATTATAGACGTAGCAAGTTTCAATAACAGTCATCTCCTGAGGTCGCCAAATGACGGGTTAATCTACGTTGATCTTAGTTTAAAGTAGTCAATTGGCTAGAATGTCTGTCTCAAGTCGTAAACTTGATTGTTTATAGTGACTAAGTTGAGTATTTTTCTTTAATTTGGATGGTTCTAAGGCAATTCTCACACCACACCGCTCGTACTACCCAGTACTAACTGGGTTGTGGAGATCAGTTATGTAAGATACTGGTATTAAAGGTTAGACAGATGATGATGTATTTCTATTTCTCAATGTATCTGTTTCTTTCTATTAAGGTTTCCCATTATAGTGCTGATTAAAACAAGCAGAACTTACTTGATTCAGCTTGCCTAAGCGTGGGCAGGTATGTAATGTGGACTTTTAGGTAATGATAACAGATAAAATAAACATTTTATTTAAAGAATCATCCAATTAAACATGTTTTCGTTCCCGGATTCAATAATATTGCGTATTCGAGGAATCTATGAAACTTCGAGGAATCTATGAAACTAGTAATTATTATTCAATTGTTAGTCAACAGAGAATGAGATTCCTTACTAAGTACTACATTTCAATCTAAAGAAATGTAAAATAAACACTTCGTGGGAGATTCTTGAAGCAAGAAAATTATTACTTTCTAATTAACTATATCACTATTACATATAATTACATTATTTACAATGCAGAAGTGTTAAAATAATTATGATTATGCACATGTATCAATAGTGAGGAAAAAATGACAGGTTATCAAAAATTCACCCACAAGGGCCACAAGGACCCACAATGGCTACAAGGGTGGCAGCAATGCCACATTAAATGGCAGTGCTGATCTTTCGGCCGAAAAATAGACCTGCTTTCTGGCCACACGTGAAGAGTCGACCAAGCACTTGACGATGTCCCGAAAATCGGACCACATGGCCCTATTAGCGTTTTAGGGTTGAACCCCAAAAGGCTCCAACAAATAACCCTCAATGAAGTTGTTATTTTTGCACGGTTTCAAGTTATCAACACCTGCATTCCTCAGGACTTTTTTTTTCCTTTTCTTCTTATTTCGTAGTTCAACAGTTTCTAAACAAAAGTACCTTACACCGTGACTTTTTAGTCGTCTTACAACGGCAGCCCACTTCATGTATCCAATGACTACTAAACATTAATTTAAAAAAAAAAATGGTATTTATGAGATTTTAATAATTTAAAAATAAAAATATTATTCAGTATTATGACGCATGACGTACTTAAAACACCCTGTTGCGAACGATGATCTACTGGACTCGAGAGCTGGGTAGGTATGTTCTCCCGTCTGACACGTAAACATCATTAACAGGATGTTTCATATTTTTATTCCAATGTATTATTTATTTTTCTTTGTACCTATTATGGTAGGTAATAAAAAAATCGCGCCTAGAGCTATTTTATGTGGGTTACATTGAGTGGACCACCTTTGTAAGACGACTAAAAAGTCACGGCGTAGACCCACATAATTCACTCTCTTTGAACTAAATGCAAATTAAATGAGTGAACATCATCAATAGATGTACTAAATTACAGCAATTAACGTTTCGTTCCACGTATAGCGCATACTAACATATTGTTTAATGTGTCAAAATTGAAAAATTATGCACAAGATTGGGGCCAAGAAACTGGCGAGCACTACAAGCTCACAAGCCAAGATCCAATAAAAAACAGAACACTATACACTACACGAAACCACAAATTTAATGTCTTTTCCTTTATACACCAAAGAACCAAAAAAAAACTCAGACGATTATGATCACTCAGAGGATTACGGCCCGCTACTTCTCATGGATGAGGGCGGTATTTGACATAACTAAAATCCTGTCAGCCTGGAAACAGGAGACCGCCCTCATTGTGAAAAATCCATTGCGTGTAAAATTAATAAAGTCACAGTAATAATATTCTAAATTGGACGATTTACAAGTTTCCTCTTTATTTGCCGGCCCAGTTATTGGCTGATATCCTAGAATTAGATAAATATTTCATCATTCATCATTGTGATTGACACTTAAGTTAATATAATAGCAATATACTTGTTAGTAAATTACAGACTTGAGTAAGAGCTTTCATCTAATTAACACTCTCTTTGACACCATTTCACCAATCTTTAAGCTTCTTTCCCAGTATAGTTTTATTGGCAGAAAATGTTCCACATTAATTGGTTATTACTAGGTACTCTTATTATTTATTGTACCCATAAATTACTTAAATATTGTAATATAACAGCTAGTACCTCCACAAGGGAAAATATGCATCTTGTTACATCCATTTTCCCCTTCCCAATTCCGCTGGTTACCACTCATCGCTCTACCGCTTATTTAATGGCCCAAAAGTTAACACAAGCTACAGTTACTCGAAACATCAAAGAAGTTCAAAACTAGGTTGTAACAATTTAAATTAACCTTTACATATCAGGCAACATAGCTTGTATTAGAAATATAGCTCTTTTTAAAGCCATTCCACGTTTTTAAGGCCGCTCTTAAGCTATAAATTTTAGTGTGGTTATTGAATTTTATGGTCCTAGGTTCGCGTGTTACTTACTGCAAGGATAACATATCAATCAATTTTGTTGTTTTGGCTATATTTCTATTAGTATTGAACTAATTTTAAAAGTTATTAATGTTTTTGTGTAGAAATACTGTTTGTTAGGTATTAGCTAAGAGAAGGCAACAACCATTAATTCTTTAACCATTATTACTGTTGAGAAAATGACTCCCGTCACATCTACGAATAGGCTGAAGATCACCACTTTTTGAATGTCAATTACATCCTGCCGGGGTCGCGGGACTCCTGCCGGGGTCGCGGGACTCATAGAATTACCGTGACCCTGGAACATAAAGGGCTACTGAAGGACACCGTGGATTTTAGTCAGTACAAGTCTGACAATCCCTCCCGCTCTGCCCTGGGTGGGAGGACTCATTTGATGAATGAAAGACAGTCCCCCCTGAACGCCCACCCTTCGCTAGTTCCTAGTGTTTGTGGAAGAAGAATTGGCGAAACAAACTCTCCAGCAACACAGCTGTCTGATAGGTCAGGAGAACCAGATTTTATCATTAATTTAATTTAAGAATATTCAGAAATCGACCTACATAAATTATATTAAATTCACAACTCTAGCTTTACCAGCTTTACCGAACACAACCTAGAACTTTAAACACAAGTCACCGCAAGTAGAAATTGGTAAAGGATACGCCAGTTATGATGACTCAACTCGACTCCGGTAAAACGTCGTCACCTGTCTCAGCAGATTGGTGACGCTACACACCGCGCCGTCCTTGCACAAGTGTGTAAGGTTGCCCGATAATCACTCACGGTAAACTTGTACAGGTGCCGGCTACCTGTCACACCGATACGTAACAAATAATAATGATATTTAACTATTTTTGTTCAAATAGTTAAATATCATTTAGTTTGTCATTTAGTTTTTTGATATATAATCATCCTCCAGCCTTGTATATGATTTTCGGAACATAAATGCTTAAAACTCGAGAAATAAACCTACGTAGTCTGCGTAAGGCTAGGTTTTTTTCTCGACTTTAGCCACACACATATTTTTCAATTACATTAAACATCATAAGCCTAATGTAGAAAATGCCTAAGACGCACTAACGTTATAAAATTCTAATGTTCCAATTATGTATAGGTACCTATTAGAATGACCATTCATTCATGATTTTGCGTCACATATTTATCACATCTGCGACGGTCAAGAGGTCAAACAGGTTATCTTAAAGCAAGTATAAAGTTTGAAATAAACAAAAAAACACTATTGTTTAAACTATTAGGTGTCACGACCTAATAGTGTAGACAAAAACTGCAGATCGCCACATATATGCCTTACTTGCTCCATTTTCTTCCACGATCGTACTACGCACCAGTGAAAACAGTCATCTTAATTAAGGCTACGGTGTAACAGTTATCCATACAACCCATCGGTTATGTATTAATTTTTTGAGGTTGCCCAGTTTGTAAATTTGAGCAAATAGCTTGCATAACGTGTAATGTGTCTTATGTATTGGTTACACACGTATATTGGTTACATTTATGGCACCGATAAGCAGTTTTTTTAACATCGGAATTTGAATACTTTCTATCAGACGACGTTCATGTTTCCTTCTTATTTATTAGTGGAAAGGCTGACTACGTAATATAATCTGCATCCTTAGCTAACCCATTCGTTCCACCTGCTGAAAATCTCCCACCTGGACATGAGTTGCCATGGCTGACCTGGAAGTCTTTAAATAGGCTCCGGACCCAGGTTGGTCGCAGCAAGGAAAACCTGCTCAGGTGGAGATTCATTGATGACTCTGCCCTGCAGTGTAAATGTGGTGCTGTTCTGCAAACGATGGGGCACTTAATATCGTGCCCTGCGTATCCTGTTGTTTGTTCACTTCAGGAA
This sequence comes from Noctua comes, assembly GCA_963082995.1. Taxonomy (NCBI): domain Eukaryota; kingdom Metazoa; phylum Arthropoda; class Insecta; order Lepidoptera; family Noctuidae; genus Noctua; species Noctua comes. Next base: position 19,223,731 of record OY720267.1, on the reverse strand, counting down.
CTGATGGACGCAACCGAAAGCGCCAATCTAATAGCTCAGTTCTGGGCTGACACAATCTAGATTGCCATCGACACGCTAAGAAGAAGAAGAACTACTTAATTTTATAAAGTAAGCCTAAAAGTATCACATTTGTTTAAACCATCAGTTTAAACAAATGTGGAAGTTTTCTTACTTTTCTCTACCATTTCATTCGGGACATATGTTGAGTTGTCTATCACATCCTCTAAACAATTTCCGGAACTCATTAGCAGCATCATACGAGTACATTCATATAACCTCACGTGTTTTTCCCATGGAGGTATGTAGAATCCACAGAACGCCACCTGCTACGATCCTTACATACTCCTACAGTATTGTGTACAGTGGCCGCTATTATTTTTCCAAATAATATCACGCCTTTTAATCGATTTTACATCCCCGACAATTGAACATATAACGCAGAAATAATCTTGGAGAGGCCTATTGTTAGCCACGCTATCTTTACCATCAAAACCCATACTAAAATATTACTTTCCAATTCTAAAACAATCACCACACAATCAATGTTAATAAATATTTACGTGTATTGTGTGATTGTAACATTACGCAACACACAATCAGTTGCATCACCTAGCAATAAGATAAAACAATAAGTAATGACATGGCTGATTGATCATCTTCAGAGAGAGATACTCATCACGCAGTTAGTGAAAATATTTTGAATGAATAAAATGTGTGAATGATGTAAGAATGGCTGTTATGTGAAGGAATTCTATCAAGACGATGGGGTGTTAGGTACACCTCGGCCTATTTCTTCGGGGATTACAGGCGTGATGTTATGACATTCTTTCACAAAAAAGCTTCACTTAGTGGTAATAAATTTCTAGTCAATAAATTACCATCTTGAAAAAGGTTGCTCCACACTATTGGCACAGTGAAACAAATAAAATTGCTGAAGAAACTGTAAAGCACTGAGTTGCATGAATGTTTGCTATTTGATTCGATACACTGCAACATTTTTATCGGTCACACCGATTAAAATGTCTTAACGATAGTGTGTTCTTATCTTAATTTTTGAATACAGTTAATACTGTAGCCCATTAATATGGGCTTCTGAAAATTAGATTCGGAAAGTTTAATAGAAAAAACTAATCATAGACATCGAATTCCGAAAACGCATCTTACACACATTAGCACTCTATGCCATTAAGGGGGCAGCACCAGAGTAGCCCCCAGGATAGTTCCATTGAATGACTATTTCATGAAAAAGTCATTCAATGGGATTAAATGAACTGAGATGATTTTAATGACAATAACTCTGATATTGACCTGCAAATTGTAAAAAACGTAGAGAAAATTTGAAAGTGGCGGGCTACCCTGGCGCTTCCACCTTAATTATCATTCATTAATTCAACAACAAACATCAACAACAAAACAACAAACAACAACAACAATTCATCAATTTTTTTCATTGTAATTTCAGTTTTCCCGGTTTCCTCTTTAAAATTAACTATCAGTTGATAAAATCGGCTTGCAATATTGGAATTATCCAAAGCTCCGCGAGAATTATCTCGCGTTTGCGTTGTTTTCGTTTAGAAACGGACGACGTTTCAAAACGGAAACAAACCTCGATAGAAAGAACAGGTCTTACTTTGAAGTTAGCTAAAAATCTGTACTCAGCTATCGCAATACCTGAGTCATTATAATTACCGTAACCAACCGAATGACCTATCAATAGTTTAGTAAACCATATAAAGTCACGGAAAGATGTAAGTACCCGCATTCCTATCACGAATGTCAGGGGTGCTACACAACACATGTTTGACAGGCATGACACATCAGTGACAGGCGACAAAATTGAAAAATATCTACCCCCTTGGTTCGGCTAGTCACATTCGTGAGACGCGTTAATAGTTCAAAGCACGTGTTTTAATACTTACATATATACTACCTTTCGCAGGTATGCTGGAAGAGATTTCTTTAGAAAGAGATTTTTTTTTAATATTTAGTGCGTACATAAACTGTTAAATAACAATAAAAATATAATTTGATTTTGAAATGTGACGTCACGAAATTTAGGACCCCCCCCACCCCTCGTCACACAATGTCATACTTCAACGACCCTTCCCCCCTTAAGGTGTGACGTAATTTATGGATGGCCCCTAACCGGGAAAATTATACAAATATGGTAAAATGCTGAATGGATGATGCCGATCGACACGAGCCAAACGAAAGCCGTATAATACTTGCTTCGAGCGGCATTAATACTGTCAAATAAAACCTTAACAATTGTGTAGCACCCTAGTTTACGTAACTATGAAAATTCAAAGGATCGCGATTCGATTCCGATGTTTCGAATGGATTCGTTTCGGTAATCGATGCACGTGGCCGGCCGCATCCATTGCATTGGCAACCAATCGATATCGTAAAAGTTATATTGGCTTTCCAATATTGGAGAAAAATTATGATTTACTCTTTATTTGTGACTAGCTATGCCCCGCGGTTTCACCCGCCGCTTCTGACTTGTTTTTTTTTGCTCGGCTCCTATTGATTGTAGCGTGGTGTTATAAAGCCTTCCTCGATAAATGTAGTAGTTCCTAAGATTAGCGCGGTCGACGAAACAAACAAACTCTTCAGCTTTATAATATTTGTATATTTAGATATTTTATTATGGTTATTTTCTCTTGATGTGCGATCATTTATTTTGTAATAGCAGTGATAGTCTAGTGTTGTGACAGTCGGACTGCCAAGTCATAGGTGTCGAGTCCGAATCCAAGATTTACACCTCCGATTTTACCGATTCATGTGCGTATTGTATAATTATCACTTGCTTCGGTAAAAGAAAACATCGTGAGGAAACCAGCATACCTGAGAGATATTTCACGACGGCATGTAAAGCCAAGTCAGAGGCCTATGGGCGGCATAAAAACTTTGCCTCCAGGTTAGGCACTAACCACACGAGAAAGGAAGAAGATGTTTTTTGTATTTTTACCTTGTGGCCTATTATTTATCCCTACAAGTATGGAGGTAAACACGGTGACGAATCCAGCTACACATTTCCAGTATTACATGGTCTCGCTTTGTTTAGATTTACCGTACAATGAGATATCCGCTTATACTGGTTTTGTATAGTTCGCTCATCGTCGCGCTATTCTGTAGGCCTGCACGCCTGTTTAATGAATTAAAATAATAAGTAATCTAAATTTGGTAATGAAGTGGCAAACGGGGATGGTTACCACCTCCAGAGTAATTCCGTAACACATTTTTAATGTGACTACCTCGCTGGTCTAGTGGTCGCAAGCGCGACTGCTGCGCATGAGGTCTTGGGTTCATTTCCCAGGTCGGGCAAAGTGTTATTGGGTTTACCATCAGGAATTTCTCAGTAGCAGCCACGGAGTCTGGATTTGTGCCCGGTTGATGGCAAAGGCTCGCCCCCTATTACATGGGACGGCGAAATATGGATGAACTATAAGTTACCTATACCTCTGCCTAACCCTTCTGGCATTATAGAATGGTTGTTATGTTTTGACATTAACAATGTCAATGCCATTCGTTTTGGCAATTCAACAACATCTATTGCATTCTTTCCGTTGTTTAGAAGACAAATTTTCAAACATCGAACAATGGATTAGGAATCTCTTTCATATTCGGATTCTGATAGAAAGTGGTGTTACGCAATTGGAATGATATTCACCATCTGACGCACTTTGATGACATCAACTGGCAATATTAACCCATTGCTTATGATTTCCTAGTAGTTACACTTTTTTTAACTTTATTTTTATACTAGTTTTTGCCCGTGGCTTCGCTCGCGTTAATATAGAATTTGACAATCAATTTCGGTTGTACTCTTCTTGTAATAATATAATTCAATCATGATTGGAAAGACATCTATTATCATAATAACGTTATTGTTGTTTACCCCGGGAACAGTACTTTTTCGGGATGAAAGGTACCGATGGATGTCCGTTTCTGTTCACCTGACAATGTAAGTATCTATATGCAAAATTTCAGGATGATCGGTGTTGTGATCTAGGCGTGAAAATGTAACAAACAAACATACTTTCGCATTTATAATATTATTAATACAGTTAGGATCCTTTACACTATCATCCATAATCTTTTACATATTTAGTAATTTCCTAAGACTACCTACGTATGTAACGTATCGAGAGAGAGTTCAACAGACCGTATATTATGTAGAAATCCCTTTCTCTTCCTCAATCAGTATCTTAGCAAAACACATTAATGAATGAGTAGAATTGGGAAATTAAAGTTGTACTCCTTCTTTATTTTTTATCCGACTTCCAAAAGGAGGAGGTTATCAGTTCGCCTGTTTTTTTTATTTTCAACTTTAAAATGAAGATGATTTTCTATTTGTCTTATGTTTTCACATTTTTATACACAATTTTGTCTAAGGTTTACGTAATTTCATTTACCATGGCGCGGGCCCAATGCGGGTTGGTAGCTATGTCACAAATGTCTCCGAATGTTGGGTTCACACACGATGTTTTTCTTCTCATAAACATAAAAATATAATTGACGTAAGTAAACTCATAAAAACTATACCTAGTCATGAAGCGATAATTTCGCTAAAGGCGCTCCGTCACGTGCGGGCGCAGCCGACCACCCGACCGCTCGCGTAAGACCCGCGATCTTTGACTGTGTGCTGGTACAAGGTCATTGAATAAGTAATTATGTTTCATGTAGGTATACGGACTGAGGAAATTGAAAATATTGTTGATGGTGTGTTTCTTGAACATCTTTAGGAAGTCGGATATATCTGTCTAGAATCTAGGCAGCCCGGGCAATAGGCGCTCTGCTTTTTTCGCAACCTCGTCTTTTCAGAAGGAAATCCTCCAAAGGTGCCCGACCTCTGGGGAGTATGAGATTTTCTCCTTACTAAAACCACCCCAGTGTTCACCATTAGCACACTAAAGGCACCTACAACCTTACCATCAGCTGGGTAATATTTTTCACAAAGAATGAGTTATTGTCATATATTTGGGACGATACGAGGGAAGACAATCTGTATGACAGTGGAGTCAGCAAAAGTACGAGTAGTAGTTCTAGGATCGTATCACGTAGTGGACAGTCTGTAGTTTTACAAACACAGCCAAGCAAATGCTATTTTATTTATGAGCTTGTATTGTAAGCTCACGCTATGGGGAAATGGCATGTGTGTTTACCTGGATCGTCTGACGCTATAATGAATTACTTAATTGAGAATGTTCATTATCATATGTTACTAAGGTTCTACTACTTTAGGAGGAAAAGCGATTGCTGTCCCATTAATTCATTATGACGCATAAGGTTTCATTCAAGATTTTATTACCACACAAGACTATCTGTGCCAAGAATATCTGTTAGTAAAATTACCAGGACTGCAGGAAAATAGTGGAGGTTAGACTTCACTTGCCAAAACAAGACTTTCATACTAAATATTGTATGAAGCAAGGCCGTTGAGACCACCCAGTGTGAGCACCTGACCATACTAAAATACTTGAGGGAAAATCCTTTTTCCAGGTGATGAATGTGTCATATACAGCGTTGCTCGTGTATAAACTTGGGCAAATCAAAAAGTAATTGCAAGGATCGTAACATTTGGCTTTGAGGTCCTGCCTCTGAGACAATGAATAAACGTGTGTAATAAATCTACTTATAAAGATATCTAGGCCAGCTACAACTTGTGTACACACATTACTGTATACCCATCACCTAGATCTAGAATAACTCCTACTCAATAGGACCTAGGATCTGATGTGGGAGTAATTAAGACGAGCACATGACAATGAACTGATTGTAATAAGTCCTGTGTTTTTTCAGTAGCAGCAATTACGATAAAACTATCACTAAAAGCTTCTCTAAAATTGGATTAGTGAATCATAACCTAATCAGCTTAATTTCTTATTCAATTACTAATCATAATATTCTTGTAAAACATCTATCAGCGGATACAGCGTTAAAGATTAAGAAACGAATGTAATCTCCAGTACAAAATAATCCAATTATCTTGGAAGAGTATCGCGATTACTGCTCTTATTAATTTTCTGACACGCGTCTTACGTGAAAACCGCACGGACCGGTTCCATCGATCGCGGATTAACTTGAACGGGGATTAAACTCGGATTCGTATTGACGGGTGACTTATATAGCTGGCCATGCGTTTCGGTTTTTTCTTTTCGTTTGTTGCGTGTGTTGACAGTTGCATTCCAAAAATGTTTTAATCTGCCCTTTCGTAGACCTCTTTGGATTAACACACTAACGTTTGGTTTACTTTTGAATGGCAATGACAAGTATGAAACCACCTGTTTGCACAATTGCTGACTTAATGCCTTAACTATTTTGCAATATTTCTTATCAGTAAACACTAGACAGGTATGCAGTGTGTTAGGATATTGTATGAATAGTAAGGTGTGTTCACTATCAGTGTAGTACCTAACTACGTTGGTAAATATTTCTGTCAACACAAGCCTTTTCCAAACACGAGCTACACTCAATAATAAACCTGTCATTGAAGGAAATTGCCGATAAATGCAAAATAGCTGTTATCACAGAAATATCCGAAGTGTTCCTCTTTGATGACCATTTATGTAGATATTGTCTATTGTTAGTCTATGACGTCAGAACACACAGATTGTTTCATTTATAGTCTAATAACACATTTCTGGCTGTCATGAATTGATGATAGTGTCAAAACTAGAATTTCCTTTAATTGTTTGTAAGCTTGCGTTTTGTAACTAAGGAATTTTAAACAATTACTTTTACAATGGAAACAAGCATATTTTAATTATTTTATCGTCATTGTTACAAAATATAGAGAGTTCCTATTTCAAAATCGGTCAATACAGAAGCGCGTGAAGCGTCTAATCTAATAATTGCCTAAGTTATAAACAATCGAACACCGTATGCCAAAACACGTCTAATTGCCGTGATTACGTTGCCAGTACTATTAGTTTTAATCTTCAGGTTAACACAGTGGTGTCACCGCGTTGGTTTCTGTAGTTACCGCGCACGCATTAAGTTAGTCGTCTTTGCACGCGACGCTCGCATCCACCGTCTGCGCGCTCCGAATTTTTCGCGCCACTGCGAAATCCGTTTTCCGAATACAAACCTCTTTTCACCGCGTTCTTTTTTTTTAAGTCTAAATTAAAAAATAGCTGTCAAACTTTTACCGCCAGTGTAGTGATGTGAAATTGTAAAAGTGTATAAAAAGTGAGTTTTTATAACTAAGCCCGTGTATGAGTCTGCGTATTTGAACAGGTGATGATAAAGGCTGTATTTCTGTTGTGGCTGATAGTGTTTTGATGGCACTTCATAGATTTATGGTGATCGATTAGTCGTGGTGGAAACTAAGCTAGTTGAACATAATCTAGGTTTTTGTTGCATTGACCACCGAGATATTGTAAAAGAAAATTATATCGTAAAACCAGCAGTACCTAAACTTTGTAAGAAATTAAGTTTTCACTGTATTCAATACCAAAGAAAGGCAAACATTGCAATTGTTATATAAAACACTTAAATGTTCCAGGCATTTTCACGTGGCTATTCTTTTTCCTCATATTTAAATATTTTACATAATAATAACTGCCAAATCTTGTGTAGAGTTCACTGATAACATTGTTTATCACTCTGTTATCAGTACAAAGTTAAACTAAGTAGTTTTATCTCGTCGTCTATGTACCTACCTACTGAGAGAGTTTTTCACAGATTTTCATTTAGATAAAATGTGTGCAGATATTTTTGAAAGGAATTTTGAACAAGTTTAGAATGCTGACGAATTAACACACGGTTTCTGCGTAATATGAATATTTTTAGTACTTACGGTTTAATGTTTTGAACAGTTTCACCCTTATTTTTTCTTGACAAAAAAATGGTACGTTTTAAGGGAAATCCCTCAGACATATCAAATGCGAATAATAAAAGTTTACATGCACGGATGACTTTCCTCTTTAGCCCACACGAACTTGGGCAAAGGCTTTAAACCTTACATTCTGCCACAGTTTTTCCTGTTATCCCAAAATCCATAAACCAGCTAAGAAACAGTCACCCATCGTCACCGCTTAATAGAATTTAACGGAAAATAATGTGGATTTTCATCGTTATTTTTATCAACACTTCCTAAAAACAATTCCATTCATAAACAATATCAAACACTAATTAACCACAAGTTCAACTTGTTATCACATTTACTGATAACGTGTAACAAGTAAGGTACAAGACAGATATCTATCAAGAGCTCATCTATAATGTCTATGGACATGTAGCACTGTCACACACGCTCTGATTAGTTCCACCTATCATGTTGTTCTGGAGATAATTTTAATGAATTTAATGCATTGGTGATGTGGTGATCATCATCACAAGTGATTTTGATTAGGAGAAATGAGCTCGAGATTTGTCTTATCTGTACTAACTGTGTTTGCAGGTTTGTAAGTTTTTATGTTGGGGGTAATCTTCGAAACTCCTGATCCGATTCCGAAAGTTCTTTCACTAACCGGAAGTTCATTATCCCCAGGCTTAGGCTACATTCCGTACGTTCCGTAAAACACAACGGGCGCGAAGCCGCGAAAAAAACGAATTTGGCTTATACATGGTGATAATATCTATGATGATTTTCAGCAGCCTCTGTTAGGCAAATTGAGTCGATATTTAACATGGCATTAATGGGGAGCTTCTTTTTCTTTCGTCTTCCCAAAGTGTTAAACTTATTTAGGCATTTATGGAGGACTAGCTTTTGTCCGCGACCTCGTACGCGTGGAGATTTTGATAGCTATGTATGACCGAGAAAAAATTAAAAATAGGTAGCCTATGTCCTTTCCCAGGATATAATCTCTTTGGCAAATTTAATTCAGATTCGATCAGCAGTTACTCGTGAAAAGGTGACAAACAAACAGAATTACTAACAATTTATAATATTAGTATGGAAGTATGAATATGCAGAAGGAGGTGGAATATCTTATGTAGAAAATTAAACATCCCTCTTAAAGAGTCCATCCCAATTAGATAATTGGTACACCATTATCGACAGCTGAGAAGCAAGTCTCTCCCCTATTTCTTATTCTAGTTTAACCATAGCCCCCTCACGACTTAGTCTTACTAGTTGGTAACCTGATATAGCAAACTGCATTTTTAATCTACTTCTATAACAAGGTAAACATGAGCAATTTCTGCCTGTATCATAAACATAACATCACGCCTGTAATCCCCGAAGGGTTAGGCAGAGGTGTACCTGGTAGTATACCCAAATTTTGCCAGGTTTGTTTTTTTAAGTCCCATGTAATAGGGGGCGAGACTATTGCCATCGACCTGGCTCAAATCTAGACTTCGTGTCTACTGCGAAATTTCATTAGGAAAAACCCAGTTATACTTTGCCCGACCTGGGAATTGAACCCAGGACCTCATGTTCAGCAGTCGCGCTTGCGACCACTAGACCATCCAGGCAGTCAACTACTTGTATCATGTCCAAGCTAATGGCTTTTCTATTAACTAGGCTAAGTCAGTTTTAAGTGCAGATAGATTGAAAGAAAGTATATTGAAGTAGGTGCTAGGTATTTACATTAAAAACACATTGATCTACCTTTTAAAGAAGAAACTTAATGCCTTTTCCATTTGCTGCCTACATTTTAGTAATTAAAAATAGATAGTGTTTATGATCCATCAAAACTGGTGATTATTTTTCAATATACTAAAAGAAAGTTTTGCTCAAGTCCAAATTCGAATAAAAAAAACTATAACGCGACTTGAACATCTTAGATTAGGTATCTATCTTCGTATATTCTTACGGAAAGTCCGTAAACCGGAAAACTTTACCGAAATTACACCAAAAGGAAAAAAATGGTGCAAATGAAAAATAAATCCACAAAACAAATGACCTTGCTTAGCAAAACATTTTTAGTTCTAGACAAAAAACAAGTAAAATAATTATGGTCTCACAGAAAAGGAAAAACTGTTAAAGAAAGAAAGAAAGAAATCATTTATTTGCTAATAATGTAGGTATACATATAAGTTGGAATATTTATTAAGTGTCCCGATACATTTTACCTTACGGCGTGCAACATATGTTGGTTAATAAAACTTTAACAAAAACTTGACACCAAATATTAGGATTCCATGAATTAAATTAAAGTTTTCAAACAAAATCTAAAACCAACTTAATGCAATTAAAAACTTACTCAACATCAACCGGAAATTATTAATAGTTAAGGGGTTTCTATGTGAACCTTAACTATTAATAATTGAAATTGAATAGAAGTAAAGCCTTTCTGAGCATGTGCTCAGAAAGGCTTCACTAGCGTTTACGTGCTTGACGAGTCTGAACACAACGTCAAGCAGACTTGTCAGGCATCCACACTCATTTTCATTTTAATGACGAGTGACCGATAAAAAAAATGTGTTGCTTGACAAGCATGCGTCTAAACGGCCAAGCATGATAGACAAGTATTGCAAAATATATTCTGTTATCATATCAAGCACATGAGGCTTCGTTCGACCCCTCTAAGACGAAGAAAAATTGAGGAAAACTTCTGTCAGTTACTCAATAATGAATAAAAACTAGCAAATTAAGTTTATTGCTGCGTAATTATGATCTGACCGTAATAGGAAATAATTGTGATTGTAAATAAGACAGATATAATATTGTTTTTTACTTAATTATTATTGCTCGTTTCCCTAGAATGTGAAAATAACTAAACAAACATAATTATATAGTTTATTAACTGACTGTGAGTGGCTGTATCCTCACGAAACAAAAAAATTGATTTACGATTTGATTGATTTATCGATTTATTTATTTAACACTTCAAGCACAAAGTACAGAGGCGGACTTAATGCCATAGGCATTAAGCAAATAGGCGATTTTTGTTAAAGATACCACTTTAATGAGGGACATGAGAGGTAAACATTAATAAAACTACAACGTAAACAAACACAAAAAAAAAACATAATACAAGTTTCTAAAATAATGCGATCTGTCTGATCCAATAAAGCTAACAAAACATTGTTTTTATTTGTGTAGCTTTTAATAAAACCATTAAGAATCTGAAATTGTTATTGATAAGCATGTATAAAATATCAATGATCTAAAAACACTCCTTGATTCTATCGTATACATAACCTCTCCACTACCCTGCTAACTTCACAGGCAGCGAGCTTTTCATCCATATATGACATAATTATCGAGTAGTGGGACGAAGCTTGTGACTAAATATATTAATAACAGGCGCACGGGTCGATCTTCAAGGGTAAGCAGTGCTTACCGAGGTCGGTCCGTGGATGAGTGACCATCATTACATACCGAGTTCCCTCCGTGCCTCAGAAAGCACGAAAAGCCGTTGGTCCCGGCTGTCGTGAATTTGCAGATCTTTGACAGTGGTTACGAGTAGTCAGAAGCCAGTCTTACCAAGGGGTATCTTATTACCCAGCTACTGAGTTATGGAGGTCAGATAGGCAGTTGCTCCATGTAAAATACTGGTAAACATCTGCATCCGGTAAGACTGGAAACCGATTCCAATATACTTTGGGAATAATGGCAACACCGACGATTACGGTCGCGTTGATACACCGCACGCCCCCAAAAACAAAAATTAAAATAAATAAATTAAAAAAAAAATTGCTTCAAAAATTTAATTTGTACAGTACACAAAACACATACACGTTTATCAATCGAAAAACGTGCTGCGGTTACAATCAAGAACAAATTCCGCCTTTTACGTACATTACGATCAATTAAAAGCGTTTGCAGATTCGACCTACTAACGAAAAAGGTTTTTTATTACTATTATATAATTATTAATTCATTATTTAATAATAAAGTTATGTGTCCTGATGCAATGATACGCTCATCGCTTTTACGAGGCATAGCGCACACTGCAGGCGCATCGGGCCGCAGCATATCGCATTTTAATGCAAGGAAATGCGTTGCGGCCTGCCTTTAGTGGTATATCATAATCGGCCTAGCCTTTTTCGAACTGTGTTGGGGTCGGCGTTTATACTTACAGGATATTGTTGACTACCAATATTTTACATGGAGTGACCGTTTATCTGGCCATCTTTTGTGGTAAGGTAAGACTGGATGTCAAACTTTAGGACTTTCGACAATCAAATATCTAAAAATGATAGCTTGCGGTGCGGCCCACCCAAATCTGCGTCAGCCTTAAAAAATCAACCATCGATCGTTCTATGCACGCTACTGATTTTAGGCGTGCAATGTTTAACAAACAACGGCATTTTGGACTATTTGTTTACAAAACTTTTTGTCTGTTTGTAGAAATATAATGTGATGGAATCATGTTTGTGTCATCAAGCTAATGAATGTAGTCAGTAAAAATCAAAAACATGAGTTAGAAATATTTGTAGGTACCTAAAACTAAAGTTCGTAATAACTAAAAGCTGAATGAAAATGACCTTAATTGTTAATTTTCAATAATAATATATAGCCTTAGTTTAGTCATCTATGGCTAAGATCATTACCCATCACAACCAATCAAAGTTACACCAACGTTTGTCACCAACATTGGTCACGCAATATCTATTAAAATTGCATCGCGTCGTGTTGGTCGTGGACTCGTTCGTTGGTACAGTAATCTAATATCAGTTCTAGGTGAAGGTCGGTCCGCGGCGACGGGGTCAATGCACTTTAAGTTGCGTGCTGTATGGTTTCTTTTACTCCGTTACTCTCTCTCGCAGTGAGAGTAATGTACAAGGTTGAGGTCAAAGAAATGGCTTGCAAAATACGTGGTCGTAATTATATTCAAGATCATAAAACAGCTATAGTAGTGTAGTAGTCGCAACCGGTGTGAGTGTATGGCTAGATGTATGAACGTGGACGAGGCGAAGACGAGGAGTAAGTAAGGATAGTAGCAGTTGGCGTTTCTGCCTACCTTATGGGCAAAAAGGCGTGAATGTATGTAAAAACAGCTGTGATATATGAACCCTGCAAGTGCAAGTGTTAAAGCAATTATTGTGATCACGCATTGTGTTTTTATGGGTAATATTTATGTATGAATAACACATTACCCATGACACGACATTAAATTTTATCTTGTAGTAAATAACAGTTAAATTAATCAAACACTGTTTTAAGCTTTTACGGTTTACAACTATACTTATACTATCACACTGTTACTGTGTAATATCAGGACTTCAAAATAACAAACAATCACCGAAGATATCCCGTAAATGACAGTACAAGTTTAGTTAAATTAATGTGTGTGTGATTCTAGTTAGATTTCAATTATAAGGATTTTCAATTAAATGTATTTCAGCCATAGAAAGATACATAGAATGAAGCGTAATCAAAGATTAACTCCCTCGTTGCTATTGCTGAGTAATGAGCGTGAGGTCCCTGGTTCGATTTCCAGGTCGGGCAAAGTGTTATTAAAGGTGTTATGTAAGTGTTTTTCCCATCAGGAATTTCCCAGTAGCTTACTCTGAATTTGTACCCTGTTGACGATAATAGGCTCGCCCTCTATTACATGAGACTGGCGAAATGTGAGTGTACTAGATAGTTAAAATTTGTTGATGATTACAGGAGTGATGTTATGTTATTTATTATAACTAGTTTTTAACGTAAACGCTGCTTGAAAAACTATACACATGCATAGAAGCAACAAAAGGCCAATGTCATAGAAATGCAGACCTAATCATAAGCATTACAATGCATGCATAATGCATGCATAATTTATTTTCCTAAGTACATACTTAGGGAAATAAATCAAGTTCAACCAATCTACTCAGCTTATCGTAATCTGAAAACCGTTTATTTCAGCCGACCATGAGTCAAAGATTCAATTTAATTTTTCATTTCCATTGTGTCATTTTCGTTTCCACGTGTCTACACTGATAAAGTACATAATTACCTTTTTAATAGAGGTAAGAGATGAGCAGTGATAGCCTAGTGGTGTGACCGTCGGACTGCCAAGTCATAGGTCTCGAGTTCGAACCCAAGACACGCACCTCTGATTTTTCGGAGTCATGTTTGCATTGAATTATCACTTGCTTCAGTGAACAAAATCATCGTGAGGAAACCAGCATGCCTGAGAGGTATTTCTCGACCGCATGTAAAGCTAAGTCAGAGGCCCATTGGCGGCATAAAAACTCTAACACCAGGCTAGGCACCAGTAGCGAAGGGTCAATTTATGTAAGAGGTAAGCCAGAGTATACATCTTTAACGTGATTTTATTAATGGTCTAGAAAATACTGACTGTGCCAGTTTTCAAAGGGAAGCCGGTAGGAATCGAGTTGTATGGAACCTTCGCCACTGCTAGGCACGCACGAAAAAGAAAGATGGTGGTAAGGGCATGAGGGTGTAACACCAGGGTAATCTTCTGTAAAGAGAAGTTTCCCTTTTCAGTAGAGGATGAAGAAGATTATCCTCTCCGACCAGACGGGTGTCGTGGGTTTGCGCATTGATAACTCTGATTGCGCGATGTAGGATTTTCTTGAGTTAGGTGTAAAGTATATTTCGTATGTGGATATGTAGATGATGCCGTCACAGTTTCAAAAAAAGAATGGAAGTTTTCCCTTCTTTTAAAAGTTTTGAATTTGACATAGTAAAGTTGTCTACCTATGGTTGCAGTAGATAACCTAGGCAGCGAGTGTAGGTAGTGACGAGGCCACCAATCTGTTTAACCTTTGACCGCAATAGTCACATATACGTGACAAGCAAGCGCGTGCCTTGTACGCCAAACGACACCAATATGTGACAAAATGGTAGGTGAAATTGTGGCTTGGCGAGGAGGGCTTGGGCTTGGCGCGTGCCTTTATACTCTGGCGGTCAAAAGATTCAACATTTATAAAACCTTTCTTTTTCCGACTGTAATAATATAATATTGACAAGTAAAATCGACATTTATTCTTTGAACAGAGTCAGACGCACTCCTTATTAAGTCATAATGTTTGCTTTTCATTTATATTGAGTGCCAGTTTTTTTTTTACGACTTTTGCAACATTACTGACCAAGTCTGGCGTGCTTCAGTCATTCACTGTGGCTTTCAAGTTGTTGTAAATAATATTTAAGTTATTTTTCCGTGCCTTTTGGCTGAAAACTCAACGTTTAGAATAGGTGCCTCCTAAAACATTGGATCACGCTCGCACCACCTCTCAATGTATAGTTATGAAATTGTTTGGCCTGACTGATTGTCCACGCACAGCTCAAACCACTGAGCAGGTCCAGCTAAAATTGGCATTCAGATAGCTATTATGACGTCAGCATCTGCTAAGCAAGGATTTGGTAAAGTTCAACCCCTAAGCGGGTGAACTAGGGGTTGAAAGTTTGCATGAAAATCCGTTTCCGCGAAGCTGGTGCGGGTCGGATAATCACTAAATATAATTTAATGATGCAACATAAAATGTTAATTATTTCTCAACTCACAATGCGAAAACCAGAAACTCAACTGTTTGAAGCAGGTTGTGTTTTTTATCGTTCAAGGTCAGAGCTCAGTGCATGTGACATCAGCAAAACAAACATAGCCTTTTAAGCCTTAGATAAACATAGACGGTATCAAAGGCTTTTGATAAATTAGGTAGGTTTATTAAAAAAACTACACCGGTAGTAGACGCAGTTACGCATTGTCTATGTTACGCATTGTCAAAATGACGCACTGTCAAAATGATGTACTGTCAAAATGACGCAACGTCAGAGAAAAGCAATTTCAGAATAGAACATTGTCGGGATATCGAACCTAAAATTGGAGTTCTGATTGGTCCAGCTGATAGCAACTTACCAATGAGTTAGAAAATTTAGTTTTTGAATCAAATTACTCCATTACTTTTGATACCACTTATAATTTCTAAATAACTGAGTGAGTCAAACTTACTGATAAATCAAAACAATATTACAACAATAGAAGTAAAATTAACTAGGCAACAGATAAGATTACAATATAATACACTAATGGGAGATAATTACACGCAAAATGTACCTAGAAGATGCTCGTATTATTACACTTTTATGCAAATAATCACTCACAAAAACTTAATAAATTCTCTCGACGAAAAACAGCATAAATCGTTGCAAGCAAAAAAAAAACAATTAGCAAAATATTTTAATAGCGTCTTAAAGTTTCTTCACGTTCCTTTTTTCAAACAAATTCTTAAAAAGAATAAGTAACTGGCCGTTTTTTAGCTGCGGTTGAGAAACATGTGCCATTAATTTAAATAATAAATGGATTTCATGTTCATGTATAAGTAATGCTTTAAATAATAGTTTGCCTTGTACTTTGAGCACAGAAGACCGGTTAGTATCCTTACGTCAAAGTAAAAATAATTTAATTACTTAATAAGTAACAAGCCAACGATTTGCGTCTGTTTTAAAAGTTGAATTTTTGGTTACGAGAGCGAAGTTTTGCGTCAATTTACGTCAAGTCATTTTGCCGCAAGATAATTCGATAAGGTTATTAAAATTAAACAAACAGAATAAGCATGCATAAACTGCGCTATTTCATCAATATGAATTGCCCGTATTGCCCTCGTTGTGGATAAAGGTCCCTCCAGACGGCAGTCTACATCCCAGCAGTGGGTACATAGGCTGCTCATTCTTATATATTTGCTAATTTGTTTTTTCAAAGATATGATATACTTGAAAACTTGAAATTAATTGATTCGCTAGCGTCACTCTATCATCCATTCAGAATTCCATAAATTTCATCATCCACGTAATCGAAATGATAAACAAATAAATAAACACAAATTCATTCAAGTCCCACTTCTCTAATGACATTACGTCAATGGCCATAGACAGACAGAGCGGCGACCACAGACCACCTGTCAAAATCATAAGCAACGTTACCCAATGGAAAGTAATGGGTGTGTCCGTTTGTGACTAAATCTAACAGGAAGTGTTTCTTGTATTAAAATATGTAACAATGTGGAACGCTGGTGTGACTAGTGTCACATCTCGTAATAGTAGGCTTGTGGACCATAGAGAGATGGGTGCTTTGCGAGCTATGATAAATTCTGAAGATGTTGATGTTAATGTGAACGGTCGATAATTTTTATAAAGAAATCTGAGCTTGGAGACTTGCAAATGGGCTTCAATTTTATTTTTCGATGCAAACCTCAGAGTTTTCAAGTATAAACTAGAACTCAAAACATTTACTACAAAATATTGGAAAAAAATATAAATAATAAAAAAAATTATAAAAAAATACTTTACTTGGGATGTATTTCGAATGACAGTAATAATTTAATTTTAAGTTAACGATAGACATATTTTTTTTTTGCAAACTTCTGTACTGACTATGTAGACTTTTCACAAGGTATTCAAAAAATGGCCTGGTGGTTTGTTAAACGAGCATCCCTGTAGCTTTACCTACTATATCTTAGCTTTTCCTACCAAACATTCACAGCCAAGTGTAATGTTTGGGAAAGCGCATACTATACGCTAGATTTTCGCTCATATATAATTGTTGTGTGCAGTTCCCACGTTGGTATAATCTAGAATAGCTAGACATTCGAGTTTCTACCATACATTGTGTTATCTGAGAATCGCTTTTTATTTATTACGAAGATGTTTTCTGCTCTCATTATGTAGTTGGAGATGTGTGGATGATTGATTGTGATGTAATGTTTAATGCTTTGGTATTACAATGTGGTTTTGTAGTTGTTTTTGGTTTTGTGTAACGTTGTCTTCGTGTGGTCACATACACCCGATTATAGGTAATCTCTTCTTCTCAGAGATTAGTCAAGATTTCCTCCTAGGGAGAGCCGGCACCATATAGTCTTAAAATATAGTGCAAGAAATTTACCTGTGGGTGTTAGAAGATCTACTTACAGAAATAAATATAATTTAAGTTCTTATTTCTCCCGTTTACAAATGACGTAGGTATGCTTTCCAACGAAGGTAAAGGGGAACAAGGTTAATTGAGCTATACAGGGTGGTGCTAAAATGGTTACCACGTATCGTATTCATTCTGAACCCGTCCACACAGAAATATTTCATCGGTAATTTTAAAAAAAAATCCGCTGTTCCATAAAATTTGGCCGTTTTTTTTTTAAACCGACGAAATATTTCTAAGTATCTGGCTCCTCAGAATGATGTACTGATACGTGGTTACCGTTTTAGCGTCGGTGCCCCTTCCACCTTGTATATAAAATAACTTTTTTTTGCAGGAACATCAAATACCTTTAACAAAGCACCGTCTCAGTTATTCCACTATAAGTAACAGAACAAAACTATAACAGTCCACACGAAACCCGCTGATTTCCACAAAATCACTAAGTGAATCACCTGAGTGATGATACATACACATTCTTTTACACTTGAAAAGCCGTTTCATACCTCGTTCACAACTAGACACAATTTTTTCTACGCACATTATAAATTTTTGTTTTTGCTACATCACTATTCTGTGCAAATCTTTGCATTAGAAAGAATAATTTTATTATATACCCTTTGGCAGCAGTGAATCAGTGTGAATGGGTGTAATTATGTTCCCAGCTTTTTTTTTTATTATTCCATTTTGTTTAGTGAATTATATATAGTTTTAAGATATAATGGTGTTGACGTATCCTTGTGGATAAAATCGCTCAAAAACAATAAAGAAAAAATATATATAGGGTGTAAACAGACCCTTCACATAGCCGTCAACCAAGCATTCTGTACATCAAACTAACAAACTAAGTAACTTTACGCAAAAATTATTGCTGGGAATCGACTTTTTTTTGGGGTGAAAAATCACGTTTTACTTTGACCCCCAATATCTCCGTAACTAGAAGGTTCCCAGGTATGGTCTAGAACAAAAAAATGATCGCAAAGACGGGAAGAACAAGTGCCTTTCGGATATGGTAAGGCTCTATTTACACCCTTTATTTTACATAGATTTTACAAAGTAGAACTTATAAATAGGGTGTCATAAACGGCCGTCTTATCGCTAAAAGCGATCTTTTCAATAAAATCATATTTCCTTCTGCCTTTTCATAGAAAATCGTTACTTGAGTTTATGAAATCCTACCCCATTGTGGTAACATGATTCAAAGTAAAGCAACTGATTCCCTACTTCGGCATTGTTTGTCCGATAGTTGAGCTTCTTAGGTTCTGAGTTAAGCTTCACGATAATTGACAACTACGTGCATTGTCAGGACAGGTACACTCAATTTCACTCAAACCTGTATGGTGCTTTCCGAAAGAGACCACTTCAGACAAGGTCTTCATATCTAACCATTAAATTATAATTATATGAACCCTGAGAAAAACCATTTATGGAAATGTTATTATAAAAATTTGTACCATTTGTTATCGAGATAGCGCTTTATCAACTAAGATATAAAAGCATTAAATAAAGCTGTATATGCTTCAGATTCTGTCAGTTCTACTGTAAATCCTCCATAGATAAAGCCACTCCATTGACCCAAATGATGACCACACAAGAACGTCATTAACGATTTGTGGTTAATACATAATGTATTACGATTAACACAATTGAATCTAGTGATCCATTGCGGTCAGACCAAGAAGGTTATAATGAGCTCAAATGACAAGACAGACATACAGATGGCCATTTTTCTCTCGAAATGCACCTTGACAGACGAATTACCTTACTTACTATAGTAATTATTAAGCTACTTATTTTTAAGTTTGATTTAAATGTCTATCCTAAACTAAAGTGACGTTTAAACGTCAACAATTTTATTTTGCAGTTATTTAAATAGTTAACAGTCTTTAATCATAACTTAACTTTAAGCAACCTTTTTATTTATATTTTATTCAATAAACCCCAATAAGTCCTTGGTTATGACAAAGTACGTAAAGTTTTGAATGACCACAAAAATATTTAGCAACCACACTTTCATTACGTGATTGTGTAACCCACCTTAAGGTGTGGTCACTCTGTCAGACTCGAGATTTTTTCTAAAATCACGCGAAGGCAAATCACACGCATCGTATTTACGTATGTAAGCCATCATTTATGTGTTCATGAGATCATCGTGGGTTTCGTGTCCGTGATCATTAATCGTAGATCGTGGATCAAAAATTCTCATGTTAATCATTGATTGGAAACTGACTTAACTACTTGTATTGGTAATTTATTCAAATAATCTAAGCGGTCTGTGAGTGGTCAGAAGAAGGAAAAATTGAATGTGTATCTGATTTTACGATTCATTCGGAAAATCCGTTTTATCCAAATGCAGCTATGAACTTTAGTTTAAAGCCAGCTATGAACTTTAGTTCAAAGCCAGCTATGAACTTTAGTTCAAAGCCAGCTATGAACTTTAGTTCAAAGCCAGCTATGAATTTTAGTTCAAAGCTGTGTTTTATTACCTATGCAACTTAAAGTGTACATCTATACTTTACATCTAACTTTAAATTACAATGTTACGTTAGAATAGCGCCAAGTTGTCTGATCTTGTGCATGAATAAAACCGGATACAGACATAAACAGACGGTTTCAGTAGTCATCGGAAGTTAGTTCAAAGATAACTGACTAACTCAAGGAAGTTTTTAACAGAAAGATGCTAAACAAAGCTAGGCTGATATTATTGTTCCCCGTGTCATTAAATACGGCCACGCAATCACGAAAAATGATGACTTGGTAAATGTTTTCGTGATTGCGTTATCACAAAAACATTTACCGAAACGTAATTTTTAACAAATTATTTACCATCAGCATCACCCATAATTTAACAAATTGAATTAGAAGATACTTGAAGCCTGACCCAATGAAGAACCATTATCGTCTTTACGTCATACGTGACACGAAATCGGTTGCAACTTGTAAGTCACGCGATATGCTGATGCTGATACAGTTGTAACTCGTTTATGCGCAGGCAATTAAATGAGCAGCCATCGTTTCGGATGAGCAGTCGCGTATTATCGCATTATCATACATGCTTACATGCTGACGTGATGAGTATAAGGAATGTGTGAGTCATTGAAGAAATGTTAAGTTTTGTGAGAGATTTTAAATGGATTAGTTGCAGAAGTGGCTGTAGCATCATTGGAAATGGAGGAATTCAATTTCTTTTGATAGGATTTCCGAGCTCAGGGGCTCGGCTCACGCTAGTGGTAGGAACCGTAGGGTTTTGTCGATAGGAGTTCGATATAGCCCTCCGTTCTCCCCAGAAAGAGAGTATCCGTGAGGATTTCCTCACACCAAAAAGCTTTGCCAGCTCGTTATGCATGGAGGTTTAGTAAGAAAGTTCTTTGTTTAAAACCATATTATTTTCGTGACATCAGACTTTGATCAAACTTCAATACATTATGATTCATATTTCATATTTCTCAAGGAACTGATAATGTTGTCATCATTGTAGTTAATAGTCTCGATTTGTGGTTAGTTAACTACAACAAAAATATTATGTTAAAATTACTCGTAAGTACTAGCCATTAAGTACACTGAAGCACAGGTATTTACATTTCATTCTTATTATTACAAAAATGTTTCTAACATTAGGCAAGTCTACTCACTACTCGGTAACGCAAGGGTTACTTCAAATTTCAAAATGGCAGCGATATTAAGTATGGAGTAATTTTATGTAACGTGGGGTCAGGGGTGATTCCACACCGTTCAATTACTGATCTGAGATGCAATGCCCATCATATTATGAAGCGGAAAGAGGTTGAGAAATCAATCACATCATCGACGAAGTAATCATACAGTAACGAGTTAACGCCAATGGCTATAGTACTTATTACTTCCATGCGCCAATGACAGGTGATGTGGTTGCGAACCACAGATTAAAATGTAAGAATAGCAAACGTATTTTTAAATTCAAGCTTTTGCAATACACTAAAGCGGAAAATATCAGGATTGGAGTTACTGATCTTTTACCTTATAAAGACAATAGTGTAGTTATAAAAAACATTTCTCAGTTACAATTGAAATTGTTATAATCATAATTATTGGAGGAACAAGCAGCATTGCATGCAAGGAGGTGTTAATGTTTATGCAATACAGGCAAACAGTTAGGATGTAAGAAAGGAAATCAACCGCCAACATGCAATACCTATATCCGAGAACATTTAAAAAAAAATTAAGACAATTAATAGAAAGACAAATTGCATTAAAATAATCGGTCTCCAACCACATTTTCCACGGCTTTTAGCCACATGTTTATAAGTTATATTACGACATAATTACGGTCCCTTCTAGATAAAATATAACATTAAGTGTTTATCTAATTCCACCGTGCACCATGATGAATTACAACATGGCTACCGGTATGTAGGTTGCATTAGGTATATGTGGGACATGTTTAGTGTCAAAACATTGGGAAAACCTTCGTGAAATATTTAAACGGAAATTGCATCCTACTTTTGACTGGGAACGCGTGCATTATCTTGATATTCGACTGTTTGCGATGGTTGCGCATAAGTAGTTATGGGACATTAGCATTTTTTACTTAGGTTGTGTTGTTGTTAATTTTGTACTTCATTTTAAGAAATAACTGCTAAGCATGAGGTCCTGGGTTCTATTCCCGGGTCGGGCAAAGTGTTATTGGGATTTTCCATCAGGAATTTCTCAGTAGCAGCTACGGAGTCTGGATTTGGACCCGGTTGATGGCAGCAGGCTCGCCCTCTATTACATGAGGCTTAAACATAACTGGTAAAATGTGGATGTACTTGTTAGGTACACCTCTGCCTAACCCTTCAGGGATTAAAGACGTGATCACGTGATGTTTACGTGTTTAGGAAAATGTTGACTGGTTTTCGCTGTTTGTTAGTCCCATTCATAAGTACTTGATACCAAAAGACAAACAACGATTAGGTTTGAATGTCTGCGTGCGGAGCTCCTTAAGCCTTGCCCTTAATATTACACGCAAATAATGTGCAAGCGCTCGTTTCAGTTGTGGTGACCCAAAGGTTACGGCCGCTACTTAAGAGGTCGTAGATGCGAACCACGCACTTTACTTTAAGCAAATTATTTCATCACCACTACTCTCAAAAAGGTGAAGGAAACCAGCTTACCCATCCAAGAACAAAAAAATCCAGGACTTATTGTGACATCCATTAACCAGAACTGGGTCCGCGCCCACTTCCTCTTACTGAGGAAGCATGTGTCCCAGCCATGGGCCCATTATAACCTAATTATGCTCATGCACGTTTCAAAGTCACTCAACTCAACAAAACGGGTTAACTAACCCAGGCTTAAATTCATTAGCCATTTAAGCTCCAGCTATTTAAAACTACGTTCGTTTATGGTAAAGTCGCAACTCTATAGAAAGTGAAAAGGTACGTCCCTATTGGATGTAGTTGAGCGGAAATAGTTTTCCTTTTTAGCGTAGTGACGGGCGCCCGCGCAGGTGTAGTGTGGTACAAGAGATAGACGACACCGATTTTCGCTATTTCATTTATCGACTGTGTTGTGTTGATTGTCTACTGGCACTAATTATAAGTACTCATAACTGGTTCTGAAATGAATAAATTACGCACATATATATCTAACCGTAGTGATGTTGCAATCTTTGTGGTAGTTTTTTAAGATATCACAAGAAACATTCTGATGGTATTATGTTCTCGCGCGTCTAGAAATAACCTTACCCTGTCAGTACTCAAAGGTCCAGTCTTTATACAACGATAGCCAAAAAATATGGCGCTAATCACATTATTAATCGTACGATGCGTATTCTTTATCAAAGAAATCTAAATTAACAATGATGTAAGTAATTACCATTCAGCTACTGCTTGCAGTTTCATAATAAGATAATGGCTCATAAAGTATAATATTGAAAGTATCCATTATTATACTTTATGAGTCATTATTATAATTTCACGTAAAGATTGCATGCTTTGATACAGACATCGTATCTTGATCCAAGTTTCTTCGTAACGTATGATTAGTCTTAGTAATTGCATGTCCGATGTTTCATGAGTTTGTGCGCCTGAGTTGAAGCTGTTTGACGGCTTCATTTAGATTCAATGAAGACCTTTATAAACCTGATCAACGAAACATAATTTTGATATAAGAATTATTACTTTTTATTCATGTTTTGAAATAAAAACAAGCTTCAAAAAAAGGACATGCACCAGACTTAAATAAAAACCTGATATATAAAATTTATGTACTAGTATGTTTTTGTATGGGTCAATGGGTTTTACATTAAGCCAATGATTAGGTCAGTACTATTTTAAGGAACTATCAATTTTACATATTTAAAAAACTTGTCAGAAAAGAAAATTTGCTTAAGATAATTTTACAAAAACTAGACAGAATAGTCATCTACTGTTTTCAAAAGGCACTGGGTTTTTATTCCAATGTCAATTAAAAGTATAAGATAATAGACACCAAGGAGGTTTTTTATCAGACCCACTATGTACGTGTACGTTCGTACTAAAAAAATGGTATCTTGTGATTTTATCCGTCCTATTTATCATTTTTAAGCACTCGCTAAAACGCTATCCGCTTTCACCTTGTACCACGCACACAGCAACACCTAACCAGACACGTTCAACATACAAGGGAATATGAAGGTATTATGCATGAAGTGATCTATGTCAGATGAAAGTGTGGACCACGGACATAGGAAGAGGAACCGATGAGTCGAGACCCGAGAGTGATCACGACTCGTTTTGTTTATGTGTTTGTTTGTTTGTGTGTAGTTATGTGCTTAAAGGTGCTTCCGTGATGACGTGGGGTCGTGGTATACTGTTGGCATTGTGCCATTTGGTTGTTCAAATACTTACTGATATTGAAAATACGTCTGTGTGTTAGCTTTTCACGTCTGAATCAATAAGAACATTAGCTGGTTTAGGACATTGGATAATTTTATACCGGTATGTTCTGGTGTGGGAAACGCTAGTAGCTTATTAAAGAAACGGAAAGTTTGAGATGGAACAGTTTGAATGAAAAAAAGTGGAAGTGGGTAATAAGGGCGCAATAAAAAGGTGGAGGGTCTGTCAAAAATGAAGCTATCATCATCTTTCTCCTGCCCCAATTTATTTGGGATCGAAAGCGGCGCGGCGCGGTGCAGCATGTCTTCTTCTTCCATACTTCTCTATTACTCGTCATTTTATCAAACACCTCTTTTCTTGCCATGACATCCTACACACAGTCCATCCACACTGTCAAAGTATAATGTATCAAATGCATAATCACAACAAAAGGACAAGATCGATAATATGTCTGCTGATTCATCACTTGTCGTCAATATAATTGTGAGCGATAAGATAAATAATTGATACGTACCAGTTATAATTGATTTGCATTTGCATACAAAAATGCAATCTTTTTCATTGACAATTTTTTTTCACTAGCAGAACTTGCTGTACGTTGGTAGTCTACCTGAAATCGCCGAGTAATGGTTCTAGAGTCTAGTTCTAATGCTAATTCTAATAATCTATTTAAGGCACCATATATCTGCTACACTGCTCTATATGCTGAAAACTATGATCTCGATCATTTGATCAGTAGACTAAGTATCAAATCTAATACTGCCTGTTATGACAACTATGATTGATTGGCCAAGAATCAATCTTATGAATGAACATAAGATTGAATGAATAGAAGATTCGAATTTAATTCTTTAGGCCTTCAGAATTAGGGGGATTTTACCCTGCCAAGTGGATTCCTACTGATACAACCGTTCGTTACCTTATTAATTCTACCTTATAATTTCTAAATAATTTCCATAAAGAATTTCCATACAACACAAGGTTTGTGAATACGTGACAGTTTACCTTAACGTGAACCGTTACGTTTGCGTTATCAGTCACCTCTTGGCTTACTGGCGGCCTTCGCGCAATGTCACAGATAACTGGGCATACTCGTAGTTATGTAGAACATGTATCATTTACATACATACCTGTTAATATTATACAAGTGTTTGCCCTCGTCTTCGGCCGCGTGGAGATTGTTCTTCCCCAAGGAACTTAGGTACGATCGGGATGAAATATCTATGTCCGAACACAGACCATGGTCGACCAGTGTGCCAGAAAATTCACCAAAATCCGTAACAGACAAACATAGTTATGGTCGCATTTATATTTATAATCAAAGTCCGCTAGTACACGGAAAATATGGATTAGACCGCTTTTCCTGCTACTATGAACGTGCGGATTTCTGATTTTCCCCTTTGTTGTATGAGAAAATCTGGAAAATAGGTAACTTTCGCCTTCTTGTCACTCCCACTATGCATCGTCTTAATAAAAAATGCCTTTACAAGTTATTCCTCAGATTTCAAGCTATGTCCAATTCTCTATATCATATACTAGCACTTAACCCGCGACTTCATCCGCAAAAATTGCGATAGCTCGGCTAATTTGCAAGATATAAATATAATTTACAGCCTATGTTACTTCCTGATAATTTAGCTTTCTATTAGTGAAAAAACGGTTAAAATCGGTCCAGTAGTTTCGGAGCTTATTCGGTACAAACAAACAAAAAAATCTTTCCTCTTTATAAATATAATTTATAGCATCCACGAATAATGTAGCTTTCTGCCAGTGAAGTGAAGTTTTTTTTTAATTGGATCCTTAGTTCCGGAGATTACAACCTACAAACAAACTTACAAACAAATTTTACCTGTTCATAATATTAGTATAAACGATCTACGCAGTTAAAGTAGGAAGATACGCCAGCACCAATAAATAATTACCTTTACAATAATCTGAATTTAATGACCTTATTAAAAGTTATAAACTTATAATAAAACACCATATAAGGTAGAAGAATAGACGTGTTACACGATTCATATCGATTTTCTGTTGTTTTTGTGTCTGTATCCGTATTTATTATGTAAACGAGATTAGGCGCTCACATTAGGTGAAGGTCGAACCAAATTATCACCTGTTTTGTTTTGTACCTATTTGTTTGTTTCTGGTCGAGTAGGTTTTTCTCACAGAAATGTTAAGTGCATTATAAAATTACTGTTTTAATTTGAAACCAACTGTATTATGCATACCTAGAGTTCAATTTGCATTTTTGGGTTTGGTAGGATCATAAGATTGTTTAACATTAACGAAGTATAAAATCACTTCGCTTTTGTCCATCAGTGGACTTATTTCAGCTGAATGATGATTACGATGACAAAAAATCATGTCTGAACAATGACGTAAATTAAGATAAATGTTCTCATTTTATCTATTTTTATCTCTTAAACATTTTCTAGGTACACAAAACCTTGAGTATTTAAATTTACCTATGTCAGAAATCTCTTATCAAACAATTTTGTCTTCTTTATCCCAAATTTTGTAGCCATAGAATTATCAAAACCTATCGTAAAAGAGCTTTGAAACAATTTTGTTGTACAATAAAGTATACAGGGTGTAAACCGACCCTTCACTTAGCCGTCAACCAAGCATTCTGTATATCAGATATAACCTCACGCAAAATTTTAGAAAAGTTATAATCTTAAAAACTAGTACAATTTAAAAAAAAATGTGAAAAGTTGGAACTTTGACCCCCAATATCTCCGTAACTAGAAGGTTCCCAGGTATGGTCTAGAACAAAAACATGATCGCAATGACGAGGAGAATAAGTGTCTCTCGGCTTCGTTAAGGGTCTATTTACACCCTTTATTTTGTCTATATATTTACCTTCGATACTTTATCAAGTACATACAAGTACTATAATAGAAGTCATTGAAACGTGTGTTGTTTACCTAAAACAAGTAACAAGGTCGGACGTTATTCCTCTTGAATGGAAATTATCTCATTTTAGTAGTCGTAAATTCGGTAACTGTTAATACTAGTAATAGGTGTAGCACTATTTTAATACAATTGTTTATGGTACTATACGTTGGTATTTTTATGTCAGTAGGACAGGTCAGCTTGACACATTGAGACACTACGAAAAAAGGATATGGCACACACAGGCCGATTTTTTACCCGACTATGGCCAAGCCAAAAAAGGCACGGTTATGATTTTAGCATGTATGTTGTAACATTTTTTTGTTATGTTCCACCGTGGCGCCTAAACTGCTGAGCCGATTTTAATGAATGAAGTGTCAAGCAATTCGTTTATCCGTCGTCGTCGTTTTGTCGTCCCAGTGATATTTTTATAGGTATAATAAACTAATTAACTCGATGAAAACCTACTTTTCGTAGCAGAAGATTAAAATCTTTACAATACATACGTATTTCAAGATTTCGTCGTTTGTTAATAATAAGAAATTGCTTATTATAGTTGTACCCGCCCACTGACTATTTGTCAACCTTGAAAACTTAGTACCGGGTGCCCACTTACTTTACATAAATATTTATGAAAATTTAAGTTTACTTGACAAAAACAATGTATTCTGTATAACTTTACATGAATTGCAAAATATTCTCCATTACTATGAGCCATGATTTATAAAAATTATAAAACTTGATGAAAATAAAATATTAGACTCTGAAAATTAATGCGAGCCCAGCTCATTATTGCATTAACAAAAAATCTTAGTTTTTATAAACCAATTAGTACACACACACACATACACACACACTTGTTGTCGGAACCATTTCCACAGCAAGCAAGAAACTCTAGTAGAAAGTTAGAAGCTGGTTGGTGACCATCGATCGGTCTGCGGTCTCGAGCTCCAACCCAAGACACGCACCTCTAATTTTTCGGATTCATACTCGTATTGCGTATCACTTGCTTCGGTGAAGGAAAAAATCGTCGAGAAACCAGCATGTCTGAGAGATCTTACTCGAAGGCATGTAAAGCAACTCAGAGGTCCATGGCGGCATAAAAACTCTGACACCAAGCACGGCACTAACCACACGATAAAGGAAGAAAGAAGACCATTTCCACACAAGTACAAGTGCAACTTGACACTATTGGGACAGAAGCTCTTTAATGAACGGTCTATAGCATAGTGTAGTTATCGTATTAACTGTACCGTAACCACTGAGGTATCAATTTACTTTGAGTCTTTGTCAATTGGATGTTTTGAGGGCTCTGATATCAAGTGTCTGATACGTACTGTGATTCCAATCGGATTTTGAAAAGATTTAGGTATTGACGAATTACTTTTAAAGCCATAGAAATATCGGGCATCAGCTCCAATATTTCAATTTTGTAATACAACCACAGGACGAAGGATTTTGAAATAAAATCGTAATCCATTACTCCATACGTTTGAAAATCCGTCTATTCGACGACTGCAAAACGTAATCAGCCTTTAATGCTACCAGAGCTGGGGCACAGGCCTGCTCTCATTGGGACAGAGTGGACTATAATCCACCACGCGGGTCCAGTGCGGCTGGTGAACGTCATAACATCACGCCTTGTAGGTATTCCCCGAAGGGTTAGGTAGAGGCGAACCTAACATGTACACCCACATTTTGCCAGTTATTTTTAAGTCCCATGTAATAGGGGGCGAGCCTACTGCCATCACAGAGCACAAATCCAGACTCCGTGGCTGCTACTGAGAAATTCCTGATGAAAAAGCCCAATTACACTGTTCGACCCGAGAATCGAACCCAGGACCTCATGCTCAGCAGACTGACGAGGCAGTCGGTGAATGTCATACATGTTTAATGGTCCTAGGACGTTTTCCGTTAACTTTAAAATGAATTGTTAAAATGCAAAGGCATTTGTTAGTGTAACCAATTAGGACTCTGATATCAATGTTAGTAATCTGATCATCAAAACAAACATAAAATTCGTCAGTGATACATATTGCCAAACATTATCTTGCTTACTAAACACAACACGAACAATCAATCTGGCATTGCCAAAAAGTAGATACAAATGAAAACCTGACGTAATTGATGTGTTAATGTTGTGTTTTCATTCTTCAATTCAATTGCATGAAAACGCTTGTCATCGAATAATTTAATTGTTTACTAACATTGAATGTCGATGCATTATTAAACAATTGAATCGCGGTATTGTTTATCTTCAAAACAATATAACGTGAAAATGCAACAATACACGCAAATGGAGAAATTCGAAGTATATTGGTGATGAAATTATTATTTTAGACAATAATAAAGTGTTGTCTGGGATGAATGCTAATGAGCATTGCTTCATCCCAATTTATTTGAAGTCAGCATCTTCTTCCATGATTCTCTATCACATTTTTATTTTTAATTTGTTGACTGTATTTTTTTTAAATATAACAAAGCGAACAACAGCCAAGGTAAAGCCTCACACACAATGCAAGTTATTGTCTTTGCGTAATCAGCGTTTAATTTTGACGACTATTTTATATTGGACAATCATTCAACATTCATTGTTATGATTATTATTAGTAATTACTTTAAATATCAAGGTTTAACATAAAACACGTTAAACATTTTCATAATACTTGTTAATTGTAATGCATATGTTTTGGAAAGTTTAGTTACGCTGTTCGACGTTAACTTTTTAGGGTTCCGCTGCAGTTGCCAAATCGCACCGCACACAATTGAGATTTGGAGACCAGCCGTCTCCTATGAACCGCTCTGTTTCAAACTCAATCGTTATTTTTACTGTAGCTCCATAAAATTACCTATTTTGAATCTTCTTCTCTACACAAGAAGCGGCATTTTACCCCATTTGATGAAATTTACCAACCACAAATTATACAGAAATAAATCAATATCATCACCTGTTACTAGCTACTATTTGTCGGTATCAAATACGCAAAATCATAACAATCTTTTCCCTCACAGGCAATCATGTCATAACAGCAATAAAATAAGTGAATCCTCTAGTGATGTGCAACAGGACTGAGTGTTAACAAACAAGTGCTAGTGATGCTACATACACCATGTGGGAGTACCTTGCAGTGTTGCTACTCGGCTTCTGGCTGGGTGTTGCCATATTCTTGTACATTTCCTGCTACTGGCTCGAGGAGATCTTAGGTAAGTCTAGTTAAGAATGAGCCGGCTTTGAAATGCTTTAATTTCTTTGGACATTATGCAACCGAACGATTAAACTTAATAATCTGGATTTATGGAAGAAAATGTCATTATACTCGTAACGCCCGCGGCTTCGCTCGCACCCTAATCACCTAGCGGTGTGAAATATACTTTACGACCTATTCTCATACCTACCAAATATGCATAAAAAAATCATAAAATCGGTCGAACCGTTTCGGAGGAGTGCGACCACAAACACCGTGACACAAGATTTTTATATACATACAGGGTGGCCGGAACATTGACGTCCAAAAATAAAATTTAGGTCCCTCGTACCGTGGGGTATCCGAATCACCCCCATGTATGTTCCGCGACTTTTCATAGTTTTCGAGTTATGATTTTTTTTCTGATTTTTTGAGAATAATCGTTAAAAAATTACGTTCGGTAAATTATGACTTAAATTTTCAACTTTAAATGACAAATTGAAACATGAGTGACATCATGGTTCCTAAGCAGGCTTCATAATTCAAAATGGCGACACGCGTATAGCAGAAAACACAATGTGAGCACGACTGAGGTACTTGTTTTGCGTTGGCTTCGGTTGCGCGCCTTACTATCTCTGCTATCTCTCTCACTCTCGGTGGCGAGAGGGTCACCCCTCGTCACCGTTTACCGAACGTAATTTTTTTACTTTACACCATCTTTTTCATAACTTTAATCACAGTTACGAAGCTGATTATTTTATGCATAAAAGTACTACTCATGAAGATTCAGTTGCAAAAAAAAAATCTCGACAAAGTCTTGTACTTTTTTGTCAGTTCGATCATTCTCAAAAAATCAGAAAAAAATTCATAACTCGAAAACTATGAAAAGTCGCGGAACATACATGGGGGTGATTCGAATACCCCACGATACGAGGGACCAAAATTTTATTTTTGGACGTCAATGTTCCGGCCACCCTGTATAAAGAAGATTTGGGTGTCTCGATAATTGTTACCAATTTCATAGATAGTCACTTTGTATAGGTACAGATTACTTATATGTAAAGTAATCGTATTAGCACGCAAGTCCTTCCTTACTTGCTGGCTGTAAATTTAATAATTTTCATTATTCCTATAACTTCACAGGTCTTTTCTTAGCCTCTACCTCCACAAACGGTAAGAAAGAATTATGTTTCAATCGTTCTGCTTTCAAAGTTTGACACTGGTAGAGCTCCTGTAAAAAAAAAACTAATTTCGATCGATCTGTTTTAAAAGTTTGACACCTGAATTCTTGTAGAGCTGCGTAAAAATTTCAAATTTCATAAATTACATATTAACTGCGTATTGCGGTGATCTCAGTAGTATTTTACGTGTTATTTATAAATGAACAGGTGCGTCCATATATGTCTATGTACTGACAGGCCTTGGAAGTTGAAGTGTGGTCTGATTTAGTACACATCTTGCTTTAGTAGCTACGTTTTTCTATCAAATACTTCATTAGAAGCTTCTAGAAACATCTCTCACGATCATGTGACCCTCAAAATCTTTTGCTCCTGTAAATCAGTACGTAAAGTTGTATAAAGTTTTTAGCAGTCAATGGTAAAAAGAAGAGTGGTACACAACTCGTGAAAAAAAAAATCATCTCGGTCCTTGTATCCCTCGCTCCGCTCTGAATTATATTCTAGAATCTTTTGCTGCTCTCGGGATCCAACTTACCTCGAATAAAATTCCCTTTTTTTCACTTGTTGTATAATCTACTATTTTGTGCGTGTCCAAAACCAGAACTTACGACGTCAATTTTTTTTTAATACGTTCAGATAACAATCTTACAAATGTCACGCCAAATGTTCACTTATAGCACCTGTTTGTGTTACTGTGCAACAAACTGATCTACCTTTTATACTTTCCACTGTTGCAAATTCAATTTTGATTTATTACTTTAACTTAATTAAATCAACGTGTACCTACTCAAGTCACCTCACCTCGAAAAATACAAAAATGGTCACAATCGGTTGGTGGTTGGCGTAAAGGACAACTAGCTGAGGTATTGGTAATAACCACTTAATAATTATCAAGTGCAATGTACGTTCTTGTCGATCATACATAATAAATATTATAATGAGCGATAGGTTGTCGCAACAGGAATTGTTTCAACTGACTTACGGAAATATTCTTGGCTTATTTTTGTCACCTGCTGTCGTTTACAAAATAAAAATGCATTAAATGAATGCGATTGTAACATAGCATGACATTGTTCATCATGATCGTGTGGACCCTAACCCCCAAAGTATTAGAAGAATAAAACTTCTCTCACCAACAGCATACGTATGATCTTCACAATAAAAATCTTAAATTATATCTTAATAACAGGCAACGCACATTCTCTAGAAGCTTGCAATTATTGCACGAGAGTGCCTTTTACAAGAAAAGTGAGCACTAAGGATTTAAAAGGGTATGTGACTTATACTGAACTTCGTCATTTTGCCGATAGGAAATTTTACTGCGCACACGGCTTACAATATAAAATCTTTGAAAGCTTTTCCCAATAGCCAGATCATAAAATAAACTTTCATTGTCACCATTATGATTAACTAATTAAATCAAAAAAGGTATTTCAACCATTTTGTTCTATTCACTACAAAAAAAAAGTAATCGCAAATACTCCACACATAAATTTCGACAGGTAGAGTTCGTTAACCGGTCTGTGCTTACACAGTGAGGTACATTTAATAGTGACCTTTACCTCAGATAATAAAACCTGCTGCAGTGGCAACACTGACAACAGCTGCCTGACATTATAGCCTACTGGGCAGGGACACTATTAATTTGATAGCCTAGTGGACAAGGGTACTTTTGATGAGGCCATCATTGAAGATCATAAAATGTAGTGTTTTATTTTATACTAGCTGTGCCCCGCGGTTTCACCCGCCGTTTCTGGCTTGTTTCCTTTTTGCGTAGCGTGATGTTATATAGCCTTCCTCGATAAATGGGCTATCCAACTCTACAGCTTTATAATAGTATAGTATAGATTAAGGATCGCGAATTATCTGAGTTCGAAAACCGCTTGTGTACCTAATGCATAATCAGCCTATAATGTACCCACTGCTGGGACACAGGGCTCCTCTCTATGACAGGGAATGGGCTATAATTCACCATGAGGGCCCAGTGCGGGTTGGTAGATGTCACATGTCTTTGAATTTTGGTTCTAGGACACGCCGCGCCGGTTCAAATTGATGCAAGTGTCCAAAGGTAAATCTTCAAGCCGGGTGGCAAAGTATAAATACGATTTAATTATCCGGAGTGTGCCGATAAGCATTTCTATCAAGCGGACCCGAGCATGTCCGTAGCGCCCGAAGAATGATAGATTTTCCCCCAAAGTAACCCAGTGATGTAGATTCAGTAGCTATCCCCTAGCACATTAAATTTGTCTTATTGCTACCTGATCAAATGAAAAAAACGACCAATAACTCGTTGAAGAATATTTCTTTGCAATTAAGTAATTCCTGATGTCCAGCGAAGATTCATAGACTTGAGCATTAGTCTCTGTGCGTGAGAACTCACAATCATTTCGAGACAAAACAATAGATTATAGACGAGTGCACGCTGTTGTTCATAGTGTGGCGCACGATTACAATTTTCTTTTGTGTTCAGAATAGAGATGAAATGAGAAAATTATAATACTTCGTCTTAGCGTTAGAGAAGAGACCTCTGGGAATCTATAGAAACCTGTGATCAATAATGTTAAAGTCGTATTTGGTCGAAACACTCATTGTTTATCGAAGACAGGCAATGTTTCAGTTGGGACAGTTAGCTGCTATTGTCGTATGCCATATTTCGTCAATAAGTCAAACATAATGATTCTATTTATGGACATTGTATGATTCTACTCGAACCCAGTTTGGGGATAACTATTTACGTATCGTGCTCCTTTTTAAATTGGAGAAGTGAACAAGAACCTTTAAGTGCACAAGGAAATATTTTCTTCTGTATGATCTTCCCCTTAGTAGCTGAAGATATAAAACGATAATCGAAAAATGTCATTATAGTCCTAGCATGGCAGATGCTGTTTCGAAAATGCATAACTGTATAGAATAGATTCGTTATGATAAAATTTTAATGTTAAATTAATAGCAATTAACATTAACACAGATGCATCAACAAAGTGGGTAGATCATAAAAATGTAATTAAACAACTAGGCCAGGATCACTAGAATAATTTACATTAGCTTAAATATGTATAGTAGATAATATGGTATTATTCCACGATCTAGGAAAAAAACCATTTGAATACTCGAACCTGAGTTCCTCGATTCAAAAATTATGTCAGCCATTTATTTCGTACACCTGCAGTCTGACAAACAGACCTTCAACTCAAAATCGAGTTTCTTGATTCCATATTTCAGCACTTAATATCTTTGCTAACACGTTCGACCATAACCAGCGTGATTAATGTACTCCATTACACATAATTACGTTGTTACATGTGCCTTACCATATCTGCCACCTCTCGCTGGCATATTATCTCAAGATCTGTCTGACCCCAGCATTAATTACGTTGTTTTATCATTAAATCCGCCATCTTGTGGCTATTGTCTGCCATTTTTATTTCGTTCATGTCGAGGTCGGCTGGTAACCTCTCCTTATACGGAGACTTTGCACTTTAATGATAAGTAATAACACGTGTTGGGTCAGTGATAGGTTGATGTACCTACAGTATCAGCTGGTTCTATCAATCAATCAATCAACTGGTTATTATTATGTCGTTGCTCAGGATTGTCTTATAAAAGGAGATATTGCTAAAAACAGTCTTTAGGATGACCATTTTTAAATAGACATTAATCACAAAATAGTATAAGTTTATGGACACATAGGCTGTCTGAGTTAGATCCAACTGTAAACACGATGAAAATATAAAGCCTTACGAACCAAGACTTTATGCTCGGTGCAAAACTAACTAAAAAAGCAGTTGTGGCCGTGAGTCCGAACACAGACAGGCACTTTAGTTTGTGTAATTTATATCGCCAACACTGCTCTCAAAACAGTGAAGAAAAACATCATGCGGAAACCGTAATTCTCCCAAAACTTCGCTGACATGTGACATCTAGCATCCTGAACTGAGCGCAAGTGGTGAAATATGGCCCGTTCCCTCTTACAGACAGGTAGCCCTGGGTCTTAGCAGGGAGAACGTTGAAGGCTACACTTCAACCCACTTATCTGTGCAGGTGGGTAAATACAGAACTAAAGTAAATGTACCAAGTTTAGCCACCTTCAACTACACACTTAAAGTGGTCATACTAAATAAGATAGCTTATCTTTCGCTTATGCTTTACGCTTATGCAAAACTAAAACATAAAAGAATCCGATGAAATTGTATACCAAGCTATTTTCGTCTAGCAATGTCCAACTTATTACTTTTATTCTATTTACACTCGGTAGCACGCGCCTTGAATGGCGTGTACGATTCGCACAAAAGATAACCAGTTAACATGAAAGCCTAGCCTATGCAGTTAATTTAATCTTTACATCGTGTTTGAATGGCAGATAGCGATCAAAAGGCGGCGCTTACATACGCCCAGACACCTTTCTGTCATTTAACGCTGCGGTATTAAACTTCCTTTCTATAACAATAGGTGAAATGTGGTCCCGGAACTTGGTGTAAGAATTTGACTGTGGGAGTCAGACATCCTAGAGTAAGAGAGCATTCACGGCAACTTGTGTTAGGTGGTGGAGTGTTGTGATTCCTGACCCGACCACGACATGGAATGGTGATTTTACTATGGCACAAAATGGTTATTTTAATTGTGTTTTATTGTGCCACTTATCCCAGGAATTTGTGCCTTGTACTTTTTAAGCACTAAGAGCACGATTGTAGTCAGGCTGGGGATCACGGTTCCTGACCCGACCACAACCAGATCTAATAAAATATCAATAGTGTGAAGTTACTTATTATGCCAAAAATATGTGTCAAATAGCATAGCCTTCTTCATTTCACTGAGAGAGGTAGTTGACCTTCTACTAATTCTCACTTAGAGAAGGTCTGTCCTTCAAAAGTATGGACGTTATAGGTTGAATATACGGAGTGGAAGGGACATCGACGCGAAAACGGTTACCACGTTTCAGTACATCATTCTGAGCCCTCCTGCATAGAAATTTTTCATCGGTTATTAAAATCAGCTGTTCCATACATTTTGACCGTGTAGGTATTGCATTTTGTAGGAAACAGCTGAAATGTACCCGTTATAGCTAGAACCGAACCTCGGTCTGGACAGGTCTGGCCAATGAATTGACAGCAAATGTCCCAATGTTTTAAAAACTGTACTTAAAAACAGTGACCGATCCACAGACTGCTCAAGCACCACGTTATCTCGCAAATCGATCTTTCCGTGTTTGTCACATTAAATCCACAAGCTTTTAGTTTAATACCAAGTAGGCAGGTAAACAAAGCTCAAATGGCATTATCAGAGAACTGTGAAGATTGCGAGTAACTCAAACAGTAGTTACATATTGCTTGGTAATGTTTGGTGACTGAACTAACATGACATGTTGTCACCTCGAGTGCGAATTGGCGCACTTAGATGATATTGCACCTGCGAGGCTGAAATACAGGGCCGCATTCGGGTGGCAGTGCTTTTGAGTTAGATTTCAAGAAATGCTCAAGTGCAAGGTATTATTACTTGGCATTTCAAGGAATGCTCAAACTTTAGTAATAAACCCGGAGTAAAATTTGTAAAAAACCAAATCGCTTCCCAACTGTCCAAATTCTCTACAACGAATTTCAACAGGATTGGCTTGCATTGATTGCTTTTCGGTAGATTATGTCAGTCCCATAGCTATATTTATGACTTTCTGGCTGATAGGATGTGTGATTCATTATATTCTATAGCACGCAACAAATTCCAATCTAGAAATTCTAGCTCTGTTGTCAAACAATCAGAATATTTACGAAATATTGTCATTTTTATCGTAAACACAACACACACACAATCAATTCAAATTCTTTATCTTTGTATGGTTGATTATGAATAACTTCGTTCAGCTGCCTTGAACCTGAGTCAACAACGATAAAATTAGTAATAATACAATACTGACTGAAGTGGAATGTTTCCGCCCGTTTGTTATAAAGGTTCGGCATTTGTGTTTATTTTTGTGAATCATGGAATACGCACCTGTACGAACTGTGTGTCTTGTGTGTCATCATAACTACTTCGAATATGAAGTGTACCTAAGTAGAGCCTAAGAAAATCTAAAAAAAAACTTAAACTTGGGAAATTTTTTCTTACGTTTTTCAGGAATAAATGTATTGATAAATATCATAATTTACGTTGCATCAATATTCCTTACGATTTAATACTAGCAATGTTGGATGTTCGACCTAGCTACATACCGGAAACTTTTATATTTCCGACAAGTTAAACTGTGTGATTCAATAAGGATAAAGAAGGATACTAAGAAGCTAGACACCATCTTAAAATCGAGTAACATCTTTATTTATTTTTCCTTAATTCAAAGCTTGATAAACAAGATACTCTAACTAAAATATTTCAATTAAGACAGGAAGCTTGCGGAAAAAATACCTATTTATTCCAATTGTTTTTGCGCTCTCAGAAGACAGACTAGAATGATCTCAGTTCACATGGATAATAAATAAAAAAAACTATAATATATGCGAGGATTACACGATCGTTAAAACCTGTTGAGACATTAATGGAGTAATTATAATTATTAAAATAATTATTTTCGTGAGTATTTATTTTAAGTTCCGCGTTAATTGGCTTTTTTATCCTGATGGCAACGAAACCGTAAAATATAAGAAATTCTTAAAATTGTATGGCATACCTACATATTATTCAACTCCTCTAAGAGATGAGGACTTCATCTAAGCTAGAAAACTACCTTCCTGAAATTGAATGTTATTGAATTTAATAATTTTTATAAAATACACAACATAACATCACGCCTATAATCCCCGAAGGGTTAGGCAGAGGTGAACCTAATAGTACACCCACATTTCGCCAGTTACATATTTAAGTCCCATTTAATAGGGGTCGAGCCTATTACCATCAACCGGGCACAAATCCAGACCAAGTGGCTGACTACTGAGAAGTTCCTCATGGAAATAGGTAGGTACACAATAACATAGGTTAGTTTTATTCAGCAGGTACTAAACTTGTTATTTGACTTAATGGTTGGTTATTAAAAAAAACCATCTTTATATAGGTACCTGTTAGGTAGGTAGGTACATTTCCAAAAGACTGTTGGTAACTTCTAAAGTACATACCTACCCACCTAACTAGCTATTAAAAATAAAATTATGACATAAAACGACAGTTCAATGGACTTTGAACCTTCGGTCAATAGGTACCTACTTACTTACGTACAAAAACATAAAACTTTGAAAAATTGCGAAACTTTTTGTGCCTTGATTTTAGTGTTTTTTTTATCCATCCCAATACTAATGGACACGCTGATATCATACTAAAAGCCTGTTCAAAACACTTTAATTGAACGTTCATTAATTGCAAAAAATCTCATTAGTCAACTATGATTTATTTTTGTAATAAAGTATAATATTTGTTGTTGGGTCTCTTTAATGTTTTAGTAAAGAAAATAAAGAGTTACCCAGTCTTTCATCTTTTTCGTATTTTTTTTTTGTTTTCTTTTTTTTTATAAGAATTAATTTAGCTCACAAGACATGCTGCTCAGACCCCAAATAAATTGGGATAAGGGCAGGAGAATGATGATGATATAAGAATCTGAGCTCACATCCAACAAACTGTCATAATGGAGGAAATGGTACCTCCATTTCCTCCATTGACCTCAAAGACATTTAAATATTTACGAGCGATAGGCGGGATAACACGAAGAAAATTGTAATCAAATACTTGTTACGACTTAGTAACAAATCGGTGTCATGCGCCCGCTTGTCAGGTAGCATTCGTGTGCCAAAATCAAAAATGTTCGGGATCAAAATTTTTGTATGAAAATATTACCCTCTATTAGTCTTTTAAAGACCACAACTGCAAAGCGCAGCGGCAAAATCGCTATGTCAGATGCTTCGGTGATAGCAACATTGCCGCTTATTGCCTTTTCCCCGAAACCGGTGACGCTGTAGTCTGTTGATATTGTTGTTGTTGTGTGTGTTGTCTGTGGATTTGAGTCACCTTCGGAATAATTGTCCCTTAACACATCATCTGGAAACCTATCTATATTTTAAATGATCTTAATTCACCTTGAAAATAGACACGGCACCAACCTGTATTGATTTGAGGCTTGAAAAAAACAAGTAATAAGATTAATTTTAGTAGGTACCTACCTACCATAATTATGTTTGACATTTTTTACGATCGTCATATATATATGTATATGTCTACACACCATGTGCAGAACATAAATAATACACACTAGCTCGATGCCCGCGACCTTCGTCCGCGTGATATTATTATAAAAATATTACTCACTTCCCATTTGAATCGGACTTTATTTACAATTTCGAGGCTTTTATTTTTGTCTAAAATAAAAGCCTAAGTTACTCCTTATAGCATTACCTATCTGCCGGTAAAAGTCCCGTCAAAATCGGTCCAGCCGTTTCGGAGATTAGCCGGAACAAACAGACAGATAAGCAATATAAGTACCGTATACACTTTCATAATATGCATTCAGTAAAAAGCTGTTATTTTGAAATTATAAACAGACACTTCAATTTTATTTATTTGTATGTATTTTTAAAACCTACTTACACCTGAAATGACATAATAATTGTAATCAATCTAATGGACACAAATATTGGACCAGTCTATATCAGTAGATTAATCATAGTAATCTATGTACAAAATGTCAATCTACTATCAAATCCGGGTCAAGTTATTTTGATACTGAAATACAATAGGTATATTTCAGTGCTGATAACTAAAAAGTAAAGAGGTGTAATAGGTTCGATGTTTGTTTATATTATTCCACTAGCGCTGAGAAAGATCGTTTTTGGTTCTTCTATACTTCTAAATCTAAACTATCGATATTACAATATCGGCGCGTTCGCGCTAGCCCACGTGCTAGTAAACATAACGTAAATTCGAATGATATAAAGTTAAAATTACAATAACTGATATTATTTATGTTACGCTTATGTCTTGCGGTCGTGCTGGGGTCTTCGTTGGTCCTCTGATTACCGGAAATTAAATCTTTACCAGTTTTCCACAAGGTATAAATCATATCACTGTTTTCCGACCGTAGACGCTGCGCTGGGTGTTCAGCAATAGATACCTCAGTTTGCCCGATCCCCCTGCACTTGTGTTAATGAATGAACTGCACAGATGTTGTTTTAGCATGGCAATAGCTATCATTGACCTTTCCGTAATATGTCTTCGCATGTACCAAAACAATGAAATAAGTACTCTATACGTTTTTCAAGAGTAAAAAATCCTTAATATTTTATACAATAGACCTAATATGTCGATTCAGGACGTGAAAACGCTTTATTTCCGTGTTTTAAATGAAGAACGTCAGTCAATGTCGGTTGGTCAACGATTGCTATTTCTATGCTTAAACGCCACAGCATGTTTGAACGGCACGTGTGACTTGCAACAAAATCCTGTGGAGGGGACATCGACGCAAGGTATTGCAATTTTACAGGAAACAGCATTTTAAAAAAAACCTCTGAATATTTTTATGTGGGGTTCGGAATGATGTCCTGAACACATGGAAGCCGTTTGTGCGATGTCCCTTCCACCCTCTATACTCTAGTTTTCTTCAAATCATTTTCTTAATATTCTTCTCTCCCTTCCACAGATCTCCCCGCACACCGCAGCGCATCCCCCGCCCCATCGGGCCACAGCGCCAGCGGGGCTCATGTCCAGCTCAAACGCCTGGTGGCCAGGGTCGTGGAGGAAGCGGCGGCGTTGCCAGCTCTCGCCAGATATGCTGCCGAGCCACATACGCCGACCATCGAGTCTTCGACTTACGAAGACTTGCTGGCTACGGCAATTTTGAATAAGGTTGGTCTTTATAGACATTTTGAGCAAGTGGCAGCAATCGCAGGGTTTCCAAGAAAATATGCTTGAAGAAACCTGTCCATAAAAATGGTATCTGAATACCAGTGCAGTTTTCAGGACTCTTATTCATCCCACAGGACGTCATAGATTCAAATACCAAGGTTTTTTGAATGTCAGGATCGTTAATCCCGAAAACACCACAGGTCAAAGTAATCCTTTTAAAGACGACTATAAGGGTATACCATAAAATAGGTCAGGTAATTCAGAATTAGATCGTTTTATGATACTCTTATATTGATGTATTTTACTCCAACAGTCTATCCTTTACCGTCTGGCTCTGCGTTGATAAGCTCTATTTTTAAATCCTTGAGAAGATAATCTAAATACAGATAAACAAATCCTAAGGCGACCTTGTCTTCAATTTGGAAATATCGAGAATGTCTGTCGTCTACTGTTGCTAGACTTTTAGTCCAACTTATGTTTAACATGGGTTTCATGTTTTTAAGGTAATTCGGTATGAGTTCAAAAGGTTTCATCTACAAAAATACCTATTATAGTTTTCGTTTTAGCATGGCAATAGCGGTTATTGACCCACCTTTCCTTATGGACGTTTTAATTTTCAAAAAACGGCAATAGTCTTTTAACATCCTGTCCATCTATAGTGATCCTCAGAATTTTCATCTTGTGTTCCCGAATAGCAACGCAATACTGATGACATATAAAATAGAATAATAGCGCACAAATCTCGAGAAATCCAAGTCTATAGCGTGACTCGGTATAAACATAGCTCATGCTCGCGAATCCTTACAAACGCTTCATTTGTTTTGCGCTAATTTAGGGCTGACTTGTCACACAAACTTTTAAATAAGTATTTTTCCAAAATATATTTTCACAGTCCTGAACATGTGTCAGCAAAATACAAAGATTTTCATAGCTTTCTTATCAGTTACTATAATAAACGCATGCAAAAGTGCTTAGACGTTCAAGATTTACGAAATTGCAGTTTTTTTTTTATAATCGGCGAATGATTTTTTCTATATCGAGTAAATTCATAATAGCAGTTTTCCTGTCGGTGTCCCTTACATCCCGTATGCCTATCATCCTTAGGAAAATAGATTATCTTCATGACTCATTCCAACTAGACTAATGAAGTTTGGACTTATGGATACGATTACAGTCTACTATCACATATCAACTGCAAAGTGAGTCATTTATGATTATCATCGTATTATCAGCTGCGGAGTCAACTACTGAACATATTATGGAAACCCCAAATGGGGATGGATAGTCAATAAGGAAATGACCATAGCTATTATGGTCACAGTTTCTAGTACCTAAATACAAGAAAACAAAACCTTTTCCCACAAGTAGAAATTATGCACACAATAGAAAGATCGGAAGGTTATTAGCGTAAAATGCCATAGAAATTAAGTTTGAGAAAAGTTTTATGAAACAAAAAAAAACAATTAGGGGAGACTAGATATATTACATTTAGATGTCATATATCAAATCTAGTCTTTGTTGACAGCCAGGCGATTTAAACTTAATTGCACTTAAATGCATTTACCTAATACAAAATGTTCTAAACGCTCAAGCTCAAGTCAGCTTGAGCGGCTGAGGGGCTCCGTCTGGCAGATGATGAGAATTTGAGACGATGATGTCTTTACGTGAAACTAATCATCGGAAGAAGCTTCTGCTAAAATGTTGCCAAAAGAAAGCGCTGCTGAACGTTTGTTGTATAAAACAACGATCTAGTCAAGTATTATGAATAAAATCCATCACACGGCCGGCTTGTTCCGATAGGCTATCTTACTTATCTACCGATAACCGTCTGTAATCTCATCGTGGCCAGTACAAAGATAGTTCGCCACCCAATCCAATGTTTTCCAAAGAAATGGTAAGTCATCATCAATAAATAATGAGATTAATGAGTTTAATTCTTTCACACTTAGCGCTAATCACTTATCAGAAATGGTTGTGTACAAAAGTGTCGTGACGTGAAATGTAAATGCTTCTAAAATGTCCTATACAATCACTTTAGTAGGATTAGTTGTGTTTCTATATATTCTTGCGGCCATATGTCTGGTGAGTTACGTAAAGTTGCGCTTGCGTTCGAATATTTTGGTTAAAAAGTTTTAAATGTGTGATTATTTTTTAATTGATACGTGATTTTAATAAAATGTTGTTATTATGTGATTTATAGAAATCCGGAAAGATTTAAGTGGTCTGTTAAGTGGTTGTTTTGGCTATCTCTAATGATTGTTATGTAAACAAACGATGAATTTGGGAGAACTTTTCATCGAGATATATACAGTGAAAACTTTTGGCATCGGGGGCAACCCTATGCTATTCAATTGACCCCACTCGCTTGTCGACAGCGCAGTGCGAACCAGCGCTCGTGTGAACCAGACCTTTTTTTAGAAAACGCTCCATTTCTCCCCAATCTTATATCACCGCAGAATAAAGTTCAATTTCGTGTGGCAACTCGTGAAAATGTACAATTTCTTCAGTTCCATTGTGAGCTACTTTCCCGAAGCGAACGGCGAGGTTGTGAAGTTTTTTCATCCGATTGTCAGTTGTTATGAATTCATGCGTTTAGCCGTATTGTTGGTCCACTGCCTCAGATACGGCTGAGCGAGCCATGTTCAAATTTTCCGAGCTATATTATCGCAATGTATCATCTGGGTGATTAAGTGCTCGAGGTTTCCTGCAGTGTAAATCTTGAAAGTGAAGAAAATGTCTGGTGTACAGTATGGATTTCGGTTTCTCTTGCATATCACGGTCGAAAGCTTCAATGTAATTCCTTGTTCTCACGATTTAGCTGAATTTGTTTTATACAATATTGTTGTTAGGTATGAGTGTTAGGCTTAATTGGTTATTTCTGAGTTGAGTCCCTGGGTTTAACCGAAGTTTTGTGTTCAACAGGAAGGAAGTATCCACGAACTCATGACAACCTTTGGAGTGCAGTACAAAGTTGCTTCCTTCTTCTGTCTTTACTCAGCGTCCTGTACTATCAATCTAACTCTTATCTTGACCTCTTTCTCCAGGTGATAGAGCGTTACCAGAACGAGAATGGTTCCGGTGGGCGCAGCAGCGGCATCCACTCGGCGAGCGCGAGCCCCACGCCTTCAGAGAGGTCGTCACCGCGCTCGCTGCACACTCCACCTCGCTCGCTACACTCCCGA
The DNA here is from genome assembly GCA_963082995.1 of Noctua comes. Classification (NCBI taxonomy): domain Eukaryota; kingdom Metazoa; phylum Arthropoda; class Insecta; order Lepidoptera; family Noctuidae; genus Noctua; species Noctua comes. Next base: position 19,178,892 of record OY720267.1, on the reverse strand, counting down.
CACACTAGGAACATCACTCCTCCTGTAAGTACTTGTATAATCCATCAACCAATTCAGCCTATCGCAGACCACTGCTGGACATAAGCCTCTCCCAAGCGACACAACACCCGCTCCTCCGACCACCGCATCTTGACGCAGCTCACATTTAACCACATTTAAACAATGTAGTTTCACTAGTTTCCAATAAAAAGGCCACTCATAAATTGGACCACCACCGTCCTCGTGCAGGGAGTTTGCAGGAAGCGGGAGGTATAGAATCATATGTGGCGGTGATGCTTGAGGATATGCCTATCATGGCATGCCGTAAAACTGTTTCGAAAATTTGGTTCCCAATTGAACTAACAAACGAGATCAATCGGAAAATTTCAAACTCAAGAATTCCTAAAATTCTCAGACATAAAATTTAAAAAATTACGTTTTATGTTACTAAAAGGTTTTCATAAGACCTTACCTTGAATTACATTAATTCTTAATAATGCCACATCTCCATGACCATGATCAACACAAGGTTTTCTCATCCGTCATATAATTTTCCAGCTCCACGAAGAAGACGATGTGTCTGACTGGGAGGAGGGGGATGCGACGGACGAAGCCCTAGAGGTGCCGCGCCGCGTGCCCTTCCCGGAATTCGGAGGCGACATAGTGCACAACACAGGTAAAGTAAAATACACTAGCAATCATGTTCATGAAACCAGGCAACACTAAAATAATGTCGACGAAAAAGTACCAAAGGAAGGCAAAAGTGTCATTCAAATTCTTGAAAAAGTTTCAAAGTTTTTCATATTCAGCTTGGGCAGTCTGGCAGAAAATAAATAAATCAACAACCAGACTTAACAGCTTAGTTATCAAACATAATCAGCTGATAGAAAAGCAACGGGCCGATGTTAACAACCTCATTCTAGATAACCTTCGTTATCAGCTTACACACGGTTATGTAAAAATTAATTTCGAAGGACTTGTACCTACAGTTGTTTCGCCTACATTGCAGATAATGAGGATCGAGAGTTTGACGAAGTTTCCAGTAGCGACTTGCAGGCAGTCGACGGTACTTGGGAAGAGAACTGGTTGTTCCAGAAGAAGAAAATCAAGACTATTCAATCTGTGCCAGTTCCCATGCTAGTTCCTAACTCGAACACTGAGTACAGAGCTCTGATCGGCGACAGAGATGCTGACGACACAACAGACCTATCAGACAATGCCAGCGATTCAGAAGAACAAGCTGAATACAAGAGTGACATGAAGAAAGTTCTAGACTCCAAACACGTCATTGGCGGCATATCAAAAGTAGAAGAAAATGACTTCGAACCAGACAGCCTCACCATTGTCGATGGAGCCGACGAATTTGACAAGCTCGTCGAGAAAATAGATGACGACGAAACAGTAGACGCAATCATTAACGAAATTAATGACAACAACGTTACTATTGTTGAAACTATCAATGTGAACGCGACAGACCAAGTGAATGGAGGCAAGTTATTGGTCGGTATTGAAAGTGGACCTTTAACGAAAGCAGAATTCGCAGTGAAAGAGGAAATTCACAGGACACTGTTGAACGGAAACACAGAACAATTTATGGATGAATTGTGCGCTAAAACTAATGGAGACATATTATACAATGGACATGCAAATGAATTGCATAGTGTTGATAGCTTCACAAGTAACAAGGGTCAGTAAAAATGCATAATCTTCTTTAGTATCAAATAATTCTTAAAATAAATGATAACAATAGGAAGTAGGTAATAAACCATTCGTGCAAAGTTTAATCGGATTGCTAAATATGGATTATTGACAAGCATTAACTAAACTTTGATTATAATCGATTACATACAAGATAGCATCAATTTTACTGACAGCTATTATGTAGATAAATGTGCAATAAAAACGTTTAGTTAATTTATGAAATGCTAATGTTTTCAGAATCAACGAACACACTGAGTCATCATGAACGTATGGGTGAATATGAGGAGACGGTGACACTGCCTGTGCAGAGGTACGCGGACAGTCTGCGCAGGAAACACTTCGATGACGGTCCTCATGAGTAAGTGCAACCTACTGTAGAAATTTTACATACGAGTATTTTATATTACGCATATTAAACTTTTACTGATCATTCTTCAAAATATACCAATATCGATGAAGTAGTTTTCTGTCAATGTAAAAGAATATTATATTTACGCGAGAGACAAACAATAAGAACAGTGGCCATTCTTTTACTCTAAGCTAATTCAAGAGACAAATTAATACGATTTTCGCATTTTTTTCAGGATCCCGACTCGTGATACTGATCAAGATGGTGAATTAATACCAGGTGAGAATGTTATAGCAAGTAGTAAAAAGTATAGTTTTGTTAAAAATAATAAAAGTCTTATCGTAATTGGTTATTTTTATGAGGAAAGCGAAGCAAATATTGCAAAATTATAGAGATTTTCAAACAAATCATTTATAGTATCTTTAAATTAAGAAAAATCGCACGCAAAAACAGTAAGAACTAGGTATAAAGTTTGAACACACTATTTATCTAACAACAATTGAAATTATTGCAGGTTCAATAGCCTACAGGGAGCGTAAGAAATGGCTGAATTACGTAGAAATGCCGAACAACCCATACTCTCCAGAGGCCATTCAGAAAAGGCTATCATCCAAGAGTAACTCATCTCTCTTCGACATGTTCACAGCTAAAAAAGATTTAGCAGATGATAAGATTGAAATAAACGGCGCAGATGATGATGAAAGCGAAACAAGTGATCTTCCAGTTAAAGATAACCAACACAATAAATTAAGTTTAACTATGAGTAATGATAGTATTAATAGTATTGATAGAACAACTAAGAGTCCATCGCCTAGGATATTGAAAGATGTGATGGCTGAGGAAATTCCACAATATAAACGGTGAGTAAAAACCATCTAAAACTCAAAAATGTTAAAAATCATAAATTACACGTAGTTTCAGAAAAAAACGCTTTAGTTTTTATAAAATGTTTAGATTGAAGAAGAATTGTCTAATTTTATTTCCAGTTACGGACGTGACTATTACATAAGAGAGGCGAAGGCATCAAGTGGAGGTCGTAAAAAGACGAGTGTGGACGAGGGGAGCTCGGTGTCGTCCGTGTCGATGACGATGAACAAATCCACCAGTTTAGACAATTTCGACGCAGAATTCGCGTCGCCTGTAAGTGCCAGCAGTTCGTTCAGCGACCTCGAGGCCTCCGCCCTACATCACAACATCGTCCGCAACGTACTTAGCCCTAGGAACGCAAGCCCCAACTTCGCCATAAACCCCATTTTCGAAAACCCCGATAGACAAAATGATAACGCTGACGAAAATCATGCGACAGACGAACATTATGTCGGTCAAAATGCCAACGTAAGACAACAATGTAGAACTGTGTGCGACGGTGACGGTTATGTGGAAAACGAGGATATAGTTAGACTAAAAATACCGAAAATACCCGAGATTACCGAAGATCTTTTCGAGACGTACACCCATGTTAGGCGAAGCAACACGCTGCGCAGCGAGGATCTGTGCGTCCGCGCTAAGCGACGACCGAACCTCAATTTTACGTTCGGGGGCAGTCTCAGGTTAAACAAAGGCTTTCGTACCGATATCTGGTGATAGCACCCTCTAGTTCCGACATTCTCTCGTAGTCTAATACACCCTCCGCTCTCAATGGCACTCCCACTGACATCATCTCTCAACATGTGAATCTCTTACTGTGTACGATACCTACATAGCTTCCGGACGAACCCGACCTACAATACGATAGCATAGGTTACTGACATCACGGTCACTTTCCATAAAATATGGTGAAAGAACTCCTTCTCATTACTAAATCGAGCATAGATCTAAAATATCTTCGTTTGACACACAGTAATTGCCTCTTGTGTGTAATGTTGGCATGTTTTTGTTGGATTTGAAGAGGCTGACTAACAGCACTGTGCACTATTAATACAAAAGTTACCTACTTAGTACTGCACTCATAGATTTGTTCTTCTTATTAAAATTTTCAGTACTACAGTAATCCTCAAAGACGTTAGTGGTGAGTGTGATATTTGGCAAACGAAATTTTGACTAACCGCATCCGAATGCTTGCCACTTGAACTAACGAATATAAATAATATTTCTACTTCCTCGACTACTAATTCATTCGTAAACACTTCACACGCGTTCATTTCATCTATTGCAATATTTATTGTGTTAATATCTTCATTTTTATTATCAACACTCTAAATTTATTCTAAGTCAAACTTACGTTGCACGTTTTAATGCTTACAAGGGCACCTTTGGTATAATAAAAAAATTAACCCCAATAACTTAGTTATTACTAACATTAACATCTATTGCACTTTTAGCAACTGTTAGTTATCTCATCATAATTGTACAAAATGTAGTAATGGGGACAGATGTAAATATTCGTCATAAACAAACTTTAATTCAAAAATACAACTAATTACACAATGATAATGTTTTCAAAATTTTCAGGGATTACTTATAAACCAAGTCAACCAGATAGCAACGAACCAACACTATACAAAATTCGCAAATAAAGAGGACATGGCGTCGCTCACAACGACTATAAACAATAGAGACGAAATTATGATTGAGTATGAGGATGATGGCGATAGCGAACCAACGCTTTTCGCCGCGAAACCCGTATACATCGATGACGACACAGATAAACAGTTCGAAGAGATCCTAGAAACAGCTTACAAAAACATACCAACAGTACCACCTCCACCAATTCCATTAGTAGAAGAAGAAACTGAAGAAAGAATAGATGAGCCACTCAAATCCCCCCTGAGCGTAGACACATCTTATATAAGCACGAGCAGTTTGGAAGACTCCATCAAAATCTACAACGTGCAAACAGGAGAGATTATTAAATGTAAGCCTGATAACATATCACCAAGTTACGAGACTGACACGAACGACAACATCGATATTGTTGATAAGAGCATCTCGGAACCTGATAGTGTTAGTTACACCGATGACGTGCATGAAGACACTACTGTACAAGAAGTTCATAAAGTTTCCAAATTGGAGTTGATTGAATCTGATGATATTCTGCAGAATCTGCCTAAAGTGAAGGAGCTAGCGAAGAAATTTGGTAGCATGGAGAATATACAAGAACCGATTAAGGTACGTGTACTGATAATAATATTGTTTTTTGGTGTATGAGTCATTATTTGCTGAAACTAGGCGAGCCGGTGATAACGACAGGTTTGAACTTCCGATGACGACTGTTTAATGACTCGGTAAAACAATCTGTAAATATGGTTTTAAGATTAAGACACCAACATTCCCAGAGGGGATATGTAGAGGTTAAGTTCAGCCATATTTGAATATGTTTATATACTCGTAATACGCCAAACCTATTGCCAACTACTGAGAAATAACTAAAATATTCTTATCTCAGGTTACTGATAATATGTGAAATTGTTTTTTCATAGTTATTATTTTGCCATAATACCTATCACTACCTACCACATCAAAACATCATATCACACACCTGAATCAGAACGATCGGGTTGTGTCGAACGAAAAAATTTGGAAAATGTAAAGATTTTCGTTCTACAGATTGGTAAAGTCGCCAATGAGGCCGCATTAAATAGTGACATCAAGACGAAACCCACTTCGACCAACTCTCTTTCCCTCTCTTCCTCAACCCGTATCCCCCCCCTCAAAGCTGAGAGTAGGTTTCCTCCATTGCACGCCTCTTCTTGTGTTTCAACAACCTCATTTTAAATCATTCTTATTTCCATTCCAGCCAGTCCAACCCTACGTAGGTCGGCGGAAGAGCAAAGAAAACATCCTCTCAGAGCCCAAATCTGAGAAGAACAAGCACATCTACATGCACAGTCTCACAGCAAGAAGCATCTCCAAAGAGTTTCGGGAAGGGCTCAAACTCTCCATGTCCACGCCTTTAACAGTCCCGGGAGGATCCAAAGAAATCCCCGAAGGTATTGAGGAGGTCTCCAAAGAATCTAGCAGGCCAGGGAGCCCCGTACCAGAACCTGGCACGATTAAAACTAAGTTAGCCTTCTTCGAAAGTCTCAAATCCAAATTCAGTCATAAGTGAAGAGTTAAGTTGAAAAGCGATGCCATAGACACAAATTAGATAGTGTAGATTTTTGTTCAGAACAAAAATATTTAATTAGGAATTTAAATAATAGATTATACCTACCAAATTGTAAAGTAATGTTCAAATATCATCAAGATTCACTCTGCTATCGCTTTTCAGTATAACAAAACTTCATTCAACAGGCCGAAATTACGCTATGAAAATTCTGCGAGCTTACTTATTAAGAAAGAAATTGCAGGCGTAAGCACGCCGACTTTTCCATCACGTATTTTCCGTAGGTCATTCATCAGTCAGACTTAGTCAGCAAAGTCTCTTAGCAACCCGTATTATCACGTAGAGAGAGATATTAGCATGATTTTCAGTTCATTGCGTACTGTCTATCGCAGTAATTTAACTACAACTTGTTTTGTTTTATTCTAAACAATGTATGTAGTTAAAACACTAACCGAGGGCAGGATTGATTCCTTTTAGTTTGTATTTTAGTCCATAATAACTACAAGCCTAACGTTTTACTTATACGATGCCCGAGGTAAAAACGCGGGGCGAGAAGGGTTTGGTGACCTTTCGATCACATCTGTCAAACTGACAGGTGTCGAACTCTGTTCCGCCACCCCGCCGCTGTCCCAGGCACCGTCTAAGTTAGCCGGTAGGCCGTTATCATAACAATGGTCACATTATTTAAAATAAATTAAATGGTAGGTTACGGTGTAAATATTAAGTGCCATTTTGTAATCATTTATTTTCCCATATTATTTAAGTTCGAAATCGATGTTTTGTTGTGGAAGAAGTGTGCTCATGTTTTAGACTATAATGAAGCTCAGCTTAAATGTTTATAAGTAAATGGTTGACTGTAGCTGTGGGCATTATTATTATACCTATCAATATTATTGAATGTTGACATACCTCCTTGCTTAAAACTTTAAACAAGAGAGTTAAACAATCACAGTCATTTTTATTTAAAACCTAAAACATGAGACCATTTTTTGGAAAACTAAATTCAACTGTGCCTCTATTTATTTAAGCAAATAAACTTAAAATACAATCACATTCTTCACCAAGACAGAAAAGTTTAGCTAATGCCAAAGTTGTAAATAAATAATATAACTGGGTATATCGACGTTGGAAATTGGCAATACCGTAAGGGACATTAAGCAAACTGGATTTTCAACTTTCCGCGATAAGCACAAGGTTGCGAATCCAATAGCGCGGTTTATGACCCTTACAGTATTTTAAAATTTCAAAATAAAGATGTAAAATGTATAGCGGTTGTGTAATATTGTAAAAATGTATGTAGTCATGTCTTTAGACGTGCAATAAGTTATGTTTAGGGACCTCTGTAATATTGTGATAGGCGTGATGTGAAACTTATTCGAACGCCGAGATATTTAATATGATTGGATATTGGATAAGGGTGGCATAGAATAAAAACTTAACATAATATACATGGATTTTTATTTATTTTTTAAAATAGGTACCTATATACAGTATTGTACAGTCGCCTGCGCATCAAGTTACTACAAACATCAACCTTTTATGGTTTAACATCATTTGGAGAAATTTGACCATTTGTCGTAACTTGGTGTCCTGGCGACTGTGATACTTACTTGCAATATTAAAAATACGGATTGTCATACAATATGTAGATAGTTTGGTAATACTAAGGTTAAAAAAGGAATAATTCATAAAATGTTGAACATCTTCCAAAACTAAACAAAGTTTTCAGGTTGGAAACTTGGGCATTAGGTGATATTGGGTATAAGTATCAGGTTATTTATTTGCAGAAAACAAAACTAACAAAATTAGTCAATTATCGCACTGGATAAAAATGCCTAATTTGTCAAATGCATCCATCATATAACTCTATCTATGTAGCACCATCATTTTCAATACTTCACAGCAGAATTGACAAATTCTTATTCAAAATACACCAAAATCAATAATAGATCCCCAAAGTCTTATGAAAAGGAATACTCTCCATTTCATCGGCATACTTCCTCCTATAACACCATAGATAATAATCTATCAAACTAGAGTTGGGTACCTCAACCTTCTGGCCCGTCAATTTGTCTTCTATTCTCTTCTTAAGAAGTTCTACGGCGTGGATGGAGCAGCCTCGGATCTCTACTTCCTCTTCGGAACCACTTGGGAGGAGGACATCTGGAATAATAGTTGAGAAGAATATTTTGAGTAACATGATTAAACAAGTTCACGGTGGATCGCAACGAAGAAGCCGGGAAAACTTAAATGTGGTACTCTAGAACTAAGCCAGAAATTGAGAACTGTCGAGAGAAAGGAAAGAAGTCTTTGGCCATCTGTGAGACACGATAGGCCTAGGAAAATAAGTTTTATTGACCAGTCAATAAGAAAAGCACTTAAAACGGGCTGATTACTAAGGATACATCCTGTATAGGACGATCCCACACCGATGTAAGACTAAAATAATACTACTACAAGCCATGCCACCTGGTAATGAAAGGCCTGTAGGGATTACAAAATCTGTGTCATTCATAACTATCACAAACCGGTAACAAGGAAAACCATTTCTGGGAAAAATAAAGATAAATATTAAAAAGAGATGACTAAACAGTCATCAATTTACATAACACAACACACTTATCGAATTTTATTCAAGAGATGAGATGGGAAACACAGATGCGAAAGATATGTGATAGAAATTATGATAAGATATGAATATTACGGTTATCAGGTCAATTGTGGGTGGCTATTTGAATGATTTAAACATTTCTTGTACATAATTTAGGGTACCTACTCTCAATAATCTAGTTTTCTCGTACTAAGGTACTGATAATGTCATTCATGAACTGTAGGTGTACGATAAGTGATTTACAACTGATGACTAATGATTAAATATACAACTGTCAGACTATTTTTGAATGACAAAAGCAAAACTAAGTTCAACTCTAAGGTAAACCAATCCATTGGTGTCAAGGGCACGAATGCAACCGCTGAGCATTGCCTGCTTGTTGACATTAAAAATTTTCAGTAGCAGTACATGGTCTGCAAGTTGACCTGATCTCCATGTGGTCATGTCGGATTGCAATCACATTGGAGTAATAATGAGGGAAGAGAGACAAAAATAAAATGAGACAATATACTGACCTTTCTTCAATTTATCCATCAGCTCATCACTGTAACTCATTACCCCAAAATAAACAAGTACTTGTGGTACTCTATAATCCGCAAACATTGTCATACTATCTATATCAGTAAACTCTCCCCATCCGGTACCACCAAAGAAGTTCCACAAATCTGCTACCAAGATCTGCGCTCTTTTGTACAAGGCTACTTTCTGCCCTTTAAACGTTGCTTCATCACGAAAACATGGGAAGTTATCAACAATGATCTTAAGTAACTTTACAGCGGACTTGTTAGCTTCTTTCAAACATGTCACGAAGGTTCCATTGTACTTGTCTAGGAGGATGGTGCCAACTTCATGGAGGACTGATATTCGTCGCTCGAATAGCGGTATTGTTACATCGTTGTCACCTTTCATTATTGTTTGGAGCTGATCTTCTGTTATCTTTGAGTAGTATTCTGGATTTGTTATGTCAATTCCGTTCTGAAATAAGATGGGGATAGTATTAAGTGACTTTTTCTGTATAATTTATTATTTTAAAAGTATTTATACAAGATTTCCAACTAAGTCAATTTTATATCCAAAATTAAATTAAAATTAAATATAAATTTAAAAAATTGTTTTTAAATTTATATTTTAAATCATCTTTATTATTTTTTTGATTTGCTTCCCTATAGGAATATTGTGGGCAATGAATGAAAACCACTTAAGTGGATTACTGGTAGAATCTGCAATATCTGCAATAATTGTATAATTTTACCTTTATAGCTCTAGCAAGAGCCGCCTCCAACGCATAGTACCCAGAATGACCATCTACAGTCCACTTCTCAGCACCACTGTATGACCAGAAGCAGAAGTTCAGAGCATCAGCTACAAACACCCAATCAGCAGCCTTCTCATGATGCTTGTCAGGGTGTATGATGTCCGCACCAGTGTCCGGGATCTCAAGCTTGTTGGTTATTGATGGTAACATCTGGGAATATACATGTTTATTATATATACGGGATCGGGAGGTATCTCATATATTTGCAGTATGGTAATAATCATTTGATTATTTCATGAACACTAAGCGATACCTAAATGAACACCTAAAAAAGTTTCAAAGCTCGGCTTTGGCTCAGTGTCAAAACTTGCAAATTCATTTAACTGTCAGCTAAAGGTCGTCTCCACAGATATATAGTCATCTCGAGTTAATGAAAACTGGCATTGATAGAAAGCAATGTTTCTAAAACAGTTTCAAAAAACAGTTTTATAAATCGTAAATTGTACGATTTTTCTACTGAGTTTCAATCAAAGATAAGGTATCAAAAAGTTCCCCATACTAACACTTGAGATATAAAATGTTATCTTACCTCTGCACACAGTTTTTCTAGTCCCTGTTCGTGAATTTTAACGTGTTGCGCAAATTTGGCAATAAATTCGCCGGCTTCCACTGGCGGTAGCACTCCTTCACGAACCATATTGATGACGAAATGGTAATCCTTTTACAAACTAGCACTATTCTGTTAAGAGTTTAATAAATGATAAAAGAGATTTAAATGATAATTACATACAGTGTTGCAGCAAAACAAACAAAGCCGGCCGGAACCAGACGGCAGACTTGACAGTTGACACGTTTTTGAAGCGTTCCGAAACATCTTCATATCAAGCAAGTAATCACTAGTTATCATTTATCTCTCATCGCCTAAACGCGATTATATATTATATAAAATTCTAATAATACGGTCGAAATTAAGATCTGTAAAGCAACAACATGCTACACACTACCACACTGGCCATGTGTTTTTTGGTAAACAATTAAATTTAAAAATTATTGACAGGACGACTCGTTGTTTCTAAACGCATAAAAAAGCGTTCCATTAAAAGGTATACTTGTTATATTTGCAAAGAGTGAAGAAATATAAGCTTTTAGACATTACGTCTTTTTTAATAATGTCATTGGAATCATAATTACGTATTGTGTATTAAAAAAAATTATATACAATTGAACCGATGACATGGTGAAGGATTCGCTAGATAGACAGTTTAAATCTGTATCTTTAATTTTAGGAAAAATAAAATAATTACTTGTACAGGAACGGAAGTTTATAACCTCGCATTTTAATTTCATCACAAAACAAGCGCCAACGATATTTCTAACATATTCTAATTAAATCCGTTTTGAAAATGCCGCTGGATGTGCAAGGAACATTTGTGTCGCAAAAAATCAACAAAATAAGATGGATAGCAGAAGATTACGTGGAAACGAAGTGCTTCTTTACCGGCAGTTGGGATGACGATGTGAACTCTGTTAAAGTTTGGACTTTCGAAAGTCCGCACGAAGAAGATGAGGTGGAGTACCCTCGCCAGTTGTCAGAGTACCCGGTAGACGGCGACGTCACGGAGATAAAGTTTACAGAGAAGAATAAAGTCGCTGTTTCATTATCTAATGGTGATGTGAAAGTTCTTGAAGTGAGTGTGTATGAGAAAGAATCTCCTCTTAGAGAAATATTCCATTGGAAGAAGTTACACAATTATGGGTAAGTTTTCTTGGCACACTGGTCAAATGTATGATAAAGAGTATCTGCTTTATTATGTAGATATGCACTTCAAACTTGCAAACTACACTAGATGTTTAGCAGTTAAAACGGGATATTTACCATGTTTATTACTTGTTTCGGTTTCCCGATATTTCGGCACTGTTGCAAGCGCCATTATCACGGATAGTTGATCTGTTCCATTTTGTTCCGTTTATTGTCAGGGACCATTTCAGTTTAAAAACTTAAACACTAAATGTGCCCATACTTTGGTCTGAGTGTCACTAAGTTTATCATCATCTGCCTAGCCTTTTTCCAACTATGTTGGGGTCGGCTTCCAGTCTAATCAGATCCAGCTAAATACCAATATTTTACATGGAGTGGCTGCCTATCTGACCTCCACAACCCAGTTAGTACTTGGTATTACGATACCCCTTGGTAAGACTGGTTGTCAGACTTTCGGGGGCTAGTCACTTATATCTGTACATTAACCTAGGATGTTGTAATTTTTATTGTAGGTTCCTACTAATATAATAAAACGATTTGCCAAATTTCAACCGTCGGAAATGAATAGTTTCGGAGATATTAATTGTAGAATTATTGATGGCATTGTATTGAAAACGACGATATTGCACACCACAGACTATTTTGGTTCACACCACACGACTATTTTGGCATAGAATATAACGTACGTGTGGAATGTGCAGTGAGCAAAGCACACAATGCTATTACAAAAAAAAAACGGACACTATAGAATTGGTCAAATGTGCGTGTAATTTAAAAGTAAACATGGCCTTACAACGAACTTGAATTCAGAACCGAATTTGTCAACCCCGTCACGGTGGCGACCAACAAGCCGAAGGTACGGAGGGGAGCGTGATCGCCTGTGACTTTGTTACGCAAAGACGAAGGGGCTGCTATTCCCGCAGCGCCGGAGATAAGGCAGAAGTACTGGTTCTCACTCCCCTACCCTTTCCTCCCTGAAAAATAGGGACAGAATAAGTAAGGTTACAATTTAACAAAAAAAAAAATGGTAACTCCGACCGAAAATACAGGGCGGGGGTACTCCTCTCCCCCTCCGCCCCCATCAGCAGGTGTCCCGTATGTATAAAATTACCGATTTTAAAGCTTGTATTAGTATAACTCAAAAATAAATATTTGCCTTTTAAAAAATCATTAAAAAAAACTATGCATTTCCGACGAATTTCCCCCCCCTCGGGGGGTTCCTATGACCCTCCCCTCCCTTCCCTCCCCTCCCACTCCCCCTACCTACATGTACTTATATAAGTGAGCTTCCTTTCCAAGGCACATAGGAAAACCGGTATGTAATATTCGGTCACCCATCCTCGGACCAACCTCGGCCAGCGCAGCCTAACCTTAACATCGACCCGAGTGGCTGTTATTGTTTAGCCACGAGCTCATGAGTGTCCCTAAGTTTATGATTTGTAACAATGTCTAGACAGAACTATGCACACTACAATATTGAAAAAGTGAATACAAACTTGGTCTTACAGTTGGTCTAAAGTGCATTTATTTGAAAACTAAATATAAAATTCAGTACAGAAAAAGTTATGTTATATAAATATATAATATAATAATATATAATTTATTTATTTATATAATATATATTATATAAATAAATAAATGTTCAGTCACATTAAAATATTGTAACTCCAATTATCTAACACACACTAATTTTCCAGAGAAGAGCAATGTTCCTGCACATCACTAGACACATTGGAGGGTGACATAGCCACCATTGGAGAGGACGGCAATGTGAACATCCTGAGTGGAAGACGAGGGGAGGTGATGCACACCATCAAAGGAGCTGACAGCTGCTCACTACATTCCATCTGTTTTATTAAGCATAATGAGGTGAGAATAGCTTTTTCAATACATGGTGGTGTCATGACAACTCCCATGAATTCAGTAGTAGATTCTTAGAACCCATTTTTAAATGTAAATGTGTGTTTTTTAAAGTAAATTTTTAAATCCTGTCCTTTATGTTTTTTTTTATTAACCGTAATGTTGTTACTGTTTGGAAAGGGTGAAAGACCTAACCTAACAGGCTCTTTAACCAAAACTGAAACAAATATGTTTTTGTCAAACCTACAAATATTAGCTCTAACCATAAGTCACTAACAAGCTTCTGCTTGAGACTCTGCTTGCCATAGCACAGTGTATAATTTCGCCTCAAAAGCGGACATCCTCGATTTATATGCTATTTAGAAAGATATTAATCGAACAAATCTCCTAGTAAAACTCCGGTGTCGTTATCTATCATAGTTGTCGAGAAATTTTGAAAATCGAGAAAAGTCTATATAAACCATAGAAACATTTTATTTCCGTATTTAATCATTTTTTCCATTGGATGTTTTTTGGTTATGATTCAATCATATTTTAGGCACCTATTTATATTAAAAAAGTTAAAAAATCTCGTCTTGTTTGAGCGAAAATATTTTTTTTCTGTTATTTAGTTTATATTTTTTTTTCTGACATGTCCTGCAATATTAGCATTTTTTTAAAATGCCAAATTATTAGTTGATGTAACTATTACTTCGACAAAAAAAACTAGACGCTTTAAACATAGGACTTCGGAGATATTAAATTTTAAAATTTTAAGTTAGGGTTGTCACTCAAGTCTATGGTTTACTTCAGTGATGTTCGTTATATTTTTTAAGGTTTTGTGGATGATAGTCAAAGAAAAGATCTCTTAAAACTCCTAAAATATTATGTCTATATCTATATCTTATTTTTATCGCGTAATATAAAAACTTATCATTAGGTTATTTACCTATTTCTTGGATATAAGGGGGTAGATAATGGATAGAATTGATTCGGTGAGTCCAAAAGTTCTTTCTCTGTTGGAAGTGACAATGGAGAATGTGCGTTATTACTCACCGGATTCTAATTTCGAATTTGAAGAAGTGGAGCTGACTTCAGACGAAATCCTCATTATTTCAGATAATGAAGATAACCCGTAAACTCTCATTTTAACTTTTTTTGTCTATACCAAATTAGTCCAGTTTATTTCTCCCTTTTCTTTCAAAAACTCAAAATTTATCTTGAGGAGGTTCAATATTTAAAAAAGTGTTTCTAATAGATATTGTGTGATTTTTCATACATTATTCCATTAGTTTACTTAATTATACGTAAATAACATAATTAAGTAAACTCATGCTTGACAACCCTATTTCCATAGAAATTGATGAAAAACTTAGAAACGTTATAGCTCTGAAGTCCTGTACGTAAAATGTTCCATTTTTTTACTAAAAGAAGCTACATAACTAGAGTATATTTCGTTGGTAAAAAAAAATGCTAATGTCATATAGAAAATTTTATATAATTTATTTTCTAATATTTACAAAATAATTTTTAACTCGCATTCCAGGGAAAGTAAAGACTTGTAATTTATACACGACATTACATATACAATTTTCAATTCATGGTTAATTTTAAATAAGGTGAGCGTTTGTTATTTTGGGCAATATCTACAAAAAAGATTTTGACAAAGTTCATTGACCTTTCAAAAAAACTATTGTAACTTTAAAATTAAGGAATATATTTAAACTGGTGTTTCATATTATACTGTATAACAGTTATATCCATCGGAATCCGCTATAAAAAGAGGATGTCCGCTTTTGAGGCGAAATTACACACTGTGCATAGGTCCAAAAAATTTATGAATATTAATGACACAACACATTAGAATACTATTGTGGTAATGGTATTTATGTTGGAGGGTCACCACCACCCGCCTCTAATTTCTCTTCTGCTGGTCTTTAAAGGCATAAAAATGTTGGACCAACATAGCAACAACTTCCAACTTATTTATTATTTTCAGGTTATAACCGGCAACATTCGAGGTCACATGAAGATATGGGACCTTAGATCAACAAACAACAAACCAGCTGCTTCATTCCTTCTAGCAGGTGACGAGTTAGCTGCTACCTGCATCATTCACCACCCGACACAACCCCACATTATCCTCGCAGGCAGTGAATCAGGATCCCTCGCAGTTTGGGACTTACGGATGAATCAATTCCCCACATCTTTAGTCAACGCACACTCTGCAGGAGTTTCAGAAATGCAGTTCCATCCTGAAAACCCACATAAACTACTCACATGTTCTGTATCAGGGGAACTATGGGATTGGAACATGGAAGCTATGACGAAGAGTTCTAAAGGCCAAGACAATCAAGTGACATGGATGCCGTTGGAGGATAAAAAAGCTATGATGGTGAACTCCTTGATACCAGCCTTACATAAGCCGATTAACACCCTTCATTGTGATAAAGGCAGGATTCTTTGTGGAGCTGATAATGAAGCTGTGTATTTGATTAAGAATTTTAAGTATTAATGTTGTTTGAGAAAATTGTGTGATATGTTTGCATGTAAGATCATTGAAAATTTTGAGTTAAGATGCTTAACTCAAGTGTTTGAAGTGATCAATGCTCCAGAGAAATATGTAAGTATTCTTTTCATTCATCTAATACACAATGCAATGTTGCGATTCCAATCAAATTTGTTTCTAGTAATAGTTAGATAATTAAAATAATAAACAATTAATAAAGTAATATGCATTTTTATTAAATTCTGAAAAGTAGATACACTTATAAAATAATATTACATAATAATAATACACCAAGTCAGTCTTTGCATGCTTAGTATCGGTAAAATATATTACAAAAACCGAAGTATATAGTATTTACATGATTTATAATTAATTGTGCAACTTAATATCAATGCAAGGCACCATTATTACAACCGTTCGATTATTTTATTGCCAAAAAGGTAACACCAAAATTAATAACGCATTTTATTTACTCTGGCAACACCTAATTATTATATGGATTTTCCAAGATGTCCAAATGTATTGCCGTGTATGAAGTAAAATATAATGAAAACATCGCCTAAAAATCCAAATCACTGATGGCACCAAGCTATTTGAAGCTTTTCTTACAACTCGGAGTAAATTGCTTGTTCTCAATATAGTCTTCAATACATATTTTTATTCACTTGATAATTTGTAGGTACATTTTAATTTCTGACTTTATTGAGAGCAACCACAATTTCCCCGTTTTCCTAGATTATATTGTAATTCTTTAAAAAACAGTACTGATTCAAATAATATTTTGGAAGGTACGTCAGATAGGCTCAGCCTCTAAACTGGAATAACATTTGATAACATCACTATAAATTAAGAAAAATGGTTGAATATTTGGCATCTTATTCACATTATCATACAAAATAACATAAAAGAGTATAATTATTGTAGGTAAGCATAATATGATTTATCACTCGTCTATAATATTGTTCAAGAATAAAATATAATAAACACAGCACAATTTGACTGAAAATAATATTGGATATATTTTTAATTGTTCTTATTCGATATAATACTTATTGTGAGCATCATTCAATGGATGTTCTATTATAGTCCATTGAATTGGAAGCGATGCACTTGAATCCAATCGACCTTGACCTTGGGTACCCGAGGTCACTCATTTAACTTAAATGTCCATTCATCCTTTACTAGAACCGGCGACCAAATCAACTTTGACCTTGACCGTTTCAATGTGAAGGTCAAAATTAATGTTCACTGTTCGTGAAAGCCAGTTCGACCCCGTCCCGGGCGCTTGTGTTGCCTATGTACGGTGACTGTGGGCGAGTGAGTCAGGTGTGGTGGTTCCTCCTGTGGGGCGGAGGCTTCCTCTGCGCGGCCGCCAGCAGCGAGGCGGGCAGCAGCCACAGTTGGTCGCACCACCGCATCAGTGCTTCTGTCACGTGACAGCTGTTAGCGGCCGTCGCGAGCTGAGTTTCGAGACTGTCAGATTGCTTGATCAAGAGACTGGAAGCAGAAACATTTTGTTAGCATTGAGGTTAATAATAAACATCATTTTAAATACTATCTC
The DNA here is from genome assembly GCA_963082995.1 of Noctua comes. NCBI lineage: Eukaryota > Metazoa > Arthropoda > Insecta > Lepidoptera > Noctuidae > Noctua > Noctua comes. The sequence continues at coordinate 19,161,284 of OY720267.1, read as the reverse complement.
GGAAATAAAAAGGGGCCCAATATTGAACATTGGGGTACTCCCGTTTTTGCTAAGTTTCTACCGCTGTTTCAAATTAAATATTTTTTTCAATATGCTGCAAACCCGCCTCTAGGAAAAAGAAGACCATTTTTTTATTGTTCTTCTTTTTCCAAGAGGCGGGCCTCTCTATAAAATGTATCCCAATTTACAAGCGTTGAAAATAATAATCTACTTAATCAAATGCCTTGGATTAATCACTTATAACTTGCGTTCTACAATTCTAGTTGCATTTATTTGTTTTTACCTGGGCGGGAAAAGCGCAGGCGCAATAATCATGGCCACATTGTGTTCCGTCATCTTGTTGGTATCTTGCCTGGCGACGATCTCTCGCACGAGCCTCATCAGTTCGCGTAACGTTGCCCGCTGTTCTGCCGGCAGCAGTAGCACGAGCAGGTTCAGTGCTCGGCCTTGTGTTGTGCCGCTTAGAGCTGAAATAAATAAACAAGTTGGTAAGTCAAAGCAATTAATTAAGAGAGGTTTATGTTCTGTTAAAAATAACGCTTATTTGAAAGACGTACCAATCTGATAGTAATAATGTGTTGCAATGTGTGTCTCAAGCAGATGACTTTAAAGTTATCTTGTGTTAGCCGTGCCTCAAACCGATTCCGTGCGATAAGTGTGATCAGTCCCTTATTTTCCAAGTGTTCAAAACTTACCATAAGTATGATAGAACAGCCTCATCAGCTCCTGAGTGAGCGGCGGCTGCGGCAGAGCGCGCAGCAGACGCTTGAACACGGCGCCGAGGTCGTGGCTGCTGGCGCGGGACAGTGCCGCCTCCACGGCGGAGCGGTCCGAGTACCACTGGCGCTCGATCATCTGGCAGAGGGCTTCGATCTGGAAAGGATAAAAGATTAAATTTCGGTCTTAATGTTGTTTTAGTGTTTTGAGCCTTTGTTAAAGTTACTGTTTCTTCGTCTTTTTAAATCGATGATACTTTTTAGAATTAACTCAACTTAAAGTTACTGAAACATTCGCTAAGATCTCGGAAAAGCCTTCAGGACTTTCCGGGTCCTCATGTGGTTCAACATACTCGTACTGCTGTCTTGCTAGTTTTCATCTACAGTAGCGACACAACTACGGAATATTTAAAGGGGGCAGTATGCATAAAATAAGTCACCAACACATTAGCAATCCACAAGACAGCCAAAAACTCGAGGAAGGAAATTCACAAAAAGTTAAAGAGTAATAGATAAGCGTTACCTTCTGCTTATTCCCGGGTACTCTCAACAGTCCCTCGTCAGCAGTACGCTGTGCCAGTGCTGAAGCCAGGGCTCGCACTATGCTGGGAGCACAACTCCACGTTTCCTCCCACAGAATCATATCTTTGCGCACCAGCGTCTCTAGAGATACGCCGAATACTGAGCCTTCTGAAAGGAGAAATATTTCGATATGAGTACTAAGAAAGGTTGCCAGAAGTTTTGCAGTCATCAGATCCAAGACTTTTTCATCAACCAGTTTTTTTTACCAAGATACTAAAATCTTGTACAGAGTTGTTTGTTACTCTACTTAGCTAGTATGTTTACAATATATATACTATCATTCAATGTGAGGTCTTCTCAAATTCTAGGTCAAAAACTTTGGGACACGTCTCTATGTTTATTTTCAAAATGGGTTTAAGTTTTTTTGTTATCTTCAAAATCCTACTACTTTACTCATAATAAAATCAAAAGGCAATTCTTACCTTCTTTCCTCTTCTTCTTGGGCGATTTCCTCTTCTGGAAGGGCAGTGAGTAGCGGTCGAAGAGCGCGGTCAGCTCCAGCCACAAGAGAGGCGGGAGACGTTTCAATTGCGGCTCGCCGATGCTCTCGATGTCCACTGTGCTGTCCTCTTCGGGCCAGTCCTGAGGAGAAGGTGTTGTTTAGATGTGAACGGATAATGTGTTGTGGACATTTGGATATTTACAGTATCCTAGCCTCTGTTGAGCTTACAAGAGTCAGGCTATAAGACAAACTGGACGGGCTTTCCTTATTTAGCATATCAGCCAGCACGCTTACGGTTTTAGTGATCAATGTGGATTGTTTGTTATTAGAAAGGCCTAAAGCCTGTTCTTGGTTGTTCTGTTGCCACAATCTAATTTTAGTGTTTTGTGGATCTATTACTTTTGTTCAAAGGGAGGACTTGAATGGTCTTCTAGTAATCGTAACATTACGTACCTCCTCTTGGTCGAGCATCTGTCTATCAAGATTGAACTTGTGTTCGAAACTGAGCGGCTGTTGAGCTGCTGCGGCACTCTTCGCGCGAGACACGGCCGCGTGTTTGTTGCTGTAAATAACAAATAAATTATTAGCACAGTGTGATAGGTTTTTTCTCATAGACTATGAAAAACATTTGGAGGAGTTGGTTGGCACTGACCGACCTAGCCGATATTCGGTCGGGAGGATAATATACCGGATAGAGACAGATAGACCTCGGATTTGTGCCTGACAATAGTCTCACCCGTATAACATGGGACTTCATACTGGCGAAAGATGGGTGTGCTATAGATGTTTAGCTGCCTAACTTTTCGGGGCCAACAGGCGCGATGTTTTTTTTATCGTCCTGGCTTTTAAATCTTGACCTGCCACAACATTGTACGAAAAGTGAGTACTATTCATTTACGTCAACGGATTTCGCAAAACACACTGTGTGTGTTTCCAAAGGTCAAACTAGAAGTATTGAAATAGAATAAAATAAGTCAACATAGAATAACTGTTTCACGGATTTTTCTATTTTGCCCTTATCGTCAGTCAATGGACGTGTTAAAGTCTGAATTTGCGCACAGTTGATTGCATTAAGCTTGCCCCCTATTACATGGTACATGGTACTTAAACATAACTGTCGAAATGTGGGTGCACTAAGGATACACCTCTGCTTAACCTTTGGGGGTTTACATGCGTAATGTTATTTTATCTATAATAGTGGATACTCACATGAATGGATCATTGTCTTTGAGTATAGATCCATTGATTCGTTCTTTTCCTATCCTCGGTCCCTGGACTGTGCCGTATCTTTGATAACCTAGGAGCTCGATACCCTCTGAAAATTAGTAAATAAATACACAATTAGGAAACTTATTATAATGACATAAGATTGCTGGGGCAGTTAGTAGCTTGAGTAATTGGTTCGATGTTGTCTGGTGATGATGGTGCTGGTTTTTAATAATAATAAGTTAACTTAAAACTAAAGTTCCTATTTCAACCAGATTTAGGGTCACTACCGTACATTGACAGATGCTTCAGTACAGTAGACGCAGCTGCGTCTGCTTTTTTAACCGACTTCTAAAAAGGAGGAGAGTTTTCAATTCGGCTGTATTTTTTTTTTTGCTCTATCGGTTTACCCGAACCTTATTTATAATTCAAAAACATCGATTATTTACCGGTATTACTCGCAATATCGGCCCAATGCAAGTCATTAGGCTTGAAGAGTTCGTGCATGGGCAGCGGCGGGGAGTGCGCCTCGCCCGGCGGAGACAGGCGCGTGCGCCTTCCTGACGACGGAGCCGACGGCGTGCGCGCTAGCGGCGTGTGTGTGCCCACCACTGGGTAGCTGTCGCTGTGGAAGGGAATGGACAATTAGTTGAGATAGATAAGCACAATAATTCAAAGCAGAGGGCAGCTTCCGGGGATCCACCAAAACATTTCTTCGCCCTCACAAGTCCTGTAAAGCGAGATTTAGAGAAGGTGGGCTGCCGCTTGGTGTTGTTCCAATAGTCAGTTCATGTTTAAGGATTGCCAAGATAATTATGAAGAGAAACCCTGGGTGCCAGAATAGCATAATTAGCCTAACATTCCCACTGCCGGGACACAGCCCTCCTGTATGTGAGAGAGGTTGGTATATCCCCATTAAAGATCATGATCTTTAATAGGCAGTGCCAAGGTGCGGTCTATTCTATTGCGGTCGGATTTAACCCGACGAAACTTAAGCTCGAAGAAGTGTATCTTTTAAAAGGTACTCACACGAAGTCTGGCGGCGTGGCGGCATCGGCCCACTCAGCCGGCGGGCTGCCGGACCCGCCGCTCGGCAGAGAATCCAATGAGTCGGGAGTCGCACTGCGCGACCGCGGTTCACTACCACTTGAGTTCTGAGGACAAGGAATTAACAGATTAAACCTTATGCACAAGCTAGAAGTGCATTCCATCCGGAACGAAAATCCCAGACGAAAAAAAGTATCGAGGAAAGTAGCTATCGAAAGCAGTAGGTATCAACTCGATGTGGGTGAGGGGTTAAGCATTCTAAACAGAACTATCTTTGTCAGGACTCTGATTAATGAAGACCGTAACATTCACATGAAAGTCACTCCTATTCTTAGAACATAACTCCCTAAGACGTGCCTACTGTCTACTCCTCCCAGCCATTACTCTACAAAGATCGATCACCGCCACTGAGACAAAAATAACACAGTGACAAAATAGGCGTCCGGGATACATTTCCGTGGGTAGAGTATCTAATTCTGTCTGGTGATTAATTCCTATTTTGGAAAGAAACAACAGCTTGTGTCTTACGAAAAGAAAAGAGTCGATAAATCAAAGATTAAAAAACATGTTTTATTCCTTCAGTTGTAGTAACTGCCCCACCCAAGCTTTGAATAGTTCGGGACCAAGACAAGATGGATGGTTTGTGTGAGGACTGAGGAACGATATGAAAGATAAAGAAATAAATTGTAGAATGGAAAAGAAAACGTGGTGATGAGGACTTCATAATAACAACTCTAAAGAATTCTGCTTAAATCGTATATCTTGCAAAAACAAGTATCAGACCAAACGACAATGACTCCATTCATGTGCATAATTTGTAACAGATACAATCTTACGTGATCAGTCCTATAATCACCGTCAATCAATCATCACTTGATCGCGGAAATTACGTTCATTGTCAGTTACTAACAGGCACGGTTCTTGTGTGTGGTAGTGGGAACAATTAGAAAGCACGTGGTGTGGGAATAGAGCTTGATGTGTCAATTGTTAAATCGTTAGAGAAGCATGCTAGTGCCATCGCAGTTTATTTTAAACTGCGCTTCGTCCCGAGATTTTTTTTTTTAAGGAAGCTGACGCTGACGCTTCTGCCCTTTTGAGATTGATGGCTCTTGAACCCAAAGCGCTGTTTTGATCTCGTCTTTTGAAAGAAGCATCGCGATAACTAACTCATAATGTCAATTGCACCTAATTGGTAGATATAGGGACTGGAGAATGATGCTCACCTATCTACTAAATCACAATGATTTCTCACGTCTAATTTTGTGTTGCTATTCACATTGTCATTTCATTGGTAATATTTGGCAAGAGAATAATGGGGTCTACCCACTAGAGCCGGCGCGCGGCACTCGGTAACAATGAGTCAATGCATCTACTAGGTCCACAGGTCAGTGTATACGGAGAGTATAAAAACCAATTAGGCACAGCGCCGCATATAAAAACATGGGCGCTAATCTATGATTAGTTACATTGTTTTTTAAATTTAGTAATGGATGTTAATTAAATTAGCGTGAGATCTGACTATCAATATTAAAAACGAAAGTGAAAATACCGAAACTTGTACCAAAATTTGGCATGAAAAATGGCAATAGGCTCGTCAGCTACATGTCACAAAAGCGAATGGTGGGTATAGAGACCTGTAAACGGAGAACACCTCTTCTAACTCCTTCGGGGTTTGTAGGCGTGAGTTAACACATTAAAGATATTGTTTAGGGCTGTGTGAAGACATGATTCGGACAATAAGCGACATTTACGAAAAAAAAACACTTCGAACGCAAGATCACGCCCTAATGAAACGCAATCAGGAAATCACTTCCCACAGTCGATTGCGACGAAGAAGTTTCATAGTTTTTGCACCTGTTATGCACATGTTTTGCACCGTTTTGTCCCGCGTCTCCTCAATGCGTGCGCGCATGCACGGGGAGATGAACTGTGTGAACGCTGTATTGTTCGACAATTACGCTGTTACCGGTTGTTCAATACAATTGCTATTGATTGCTGACTTATTAGATGACAGTTTTTGCGAGAGAATTTTCACTGGCGGTAGTTATAAAGAAAACTAAGTTCCCAGTTGACACTTGGTAGTAGGTTTTATAGCTTAGAGCATTATATTATGAACACCATAAAATAAAAATAGAACTTCTTCGTTGCATGGCGTAGGGTCTACGCCGTAGACTCAAGAACTGTTGGAGTGAGAAATTGGAGAGAAAAAGCAGGAAGTTCTCGATGGGGAAATATACTCGACTAAACTAAGACTGCCAAGCCTTAGAAGATGATGAATGTCGAAGTTAGAGGATCCACATAGCGGAAAGTAAAGCCAAAATGTAGAACGACGGCCGTAATACCCAACATAGCATAAAAGTGCAGTTACTATGTAATAGTCATAACGTTAAGATTTTCTCTTCCATATAAGGTTTAGAAATCGTAAACGCACATCTGAAGTGACAACTATAAGCACCGTTAGTTACTTAAGCGGCGTAAATAAGCGCATTTAAGTTCCCAGATTATTATATAAATTATTTTAAACTGTCCCACTTTTTAATGACACAACTTTTAAGAAATAAAACTAGTAAAAAAGTAAACATTCCCATGTTTAAGTCGCCATTGTCCCTTCTACTTAAATTCAAGACTTTAGTTGAAAAGAGAAACTCTTAATATTACGTATTGTTTGTCCACATATTACACAATCATTGGTGAAAGCTCCTAAATAAATGACTAGCTACTTTTTAGAAGAATTTCGATGTAATTTCTACTTATTAATGATTACTGTATCGTTATATAATCGATTATTTATGTAATAATTTAAAGTTCTCTGACATTTACACACTAAAAAAGTAAAATCATGATTCTATTTCTTGCTTAGGTTATATTTTCTTTTGAATATGATAATATTGGAATCTGATACTATCGCTTTAATCTTATAAGTGTTAAGTTATGCTAATTGAGTCGTTAGGTAATATTGTTAGAGATGAATCAATTAACTATAAGACAAATGTAATTTTAAATCGGCAAAAGAATTCACACTTTGAGATAGACTGTTAAATTATAGCGTTCCAGCTTCAAATGTCTTTGAGTTTTAACTATAAAATAGACCATATTTACTTCTAGTTAGACTGCCTTCAGGTTGTACTTGTTATTTTGTAGTTCAACAGCATTTCGATACAAGGGCACTTCGTCGTCGCAACGTCTGTGACAACACAGTCTTGGGCAACCAAATTTAATTAAACCCAACCAGTGATTAGATGTCAATCAACCGGTCACCCGTCACGACGGATACACAAGTAGCGGATATTGCGGAAACGACATCTATCGACAGTCCCTTAGCCTTAGACATGGGCATGTGTGTCAGTATGCGCCTTAAACCGGTCGGAATTAGGGGTGCTATACGTTCGGACTTATTTTTCCAATTCCGGAATTTAAACTCTGAGTCCAGAATGCGAGAGGAATTCTAAAACGTCCGGAATTTCCACAAAATTAACAAATTCGAGCAAACTTTTTTTTTCTAAAGAATAAAAAGAAATAATTTAAATACAATTTTACTGCATAATTCAATGGTAATAAATTACCGTTATTTTCTTCAACTGTCTCTTTTTTTCTGGCAAAAAAAACACAGATCTGGCAACCCTAGTTGGAATCAAGTCTAACTACTGCCTGACCGCTTACGGAGGCAAGCGATAAATATTGATAAGGCAATCTCTACAAGAAACCTATGGCTATATTAGGAAGTATCTAGAGATTTGCTGAAGCAAGTTTATTTAGATATTAGATAGTAATGTGAAAACTGCGGTAGACATTTCTTGGAAACGGAAGTGATATCGCAGGCTTCAGAGGCGTAAACGGTTTCTAATAACTTAATTTGTGTCGCTTCTAGACAGAGCTCATCTAGTACTGCTTCAGATCAAAAAAGAAAAGTATTCGATATTTGAACTGAAAGAAGTGAAATAAGTAACGGCCAACTGATGAAGAGATAAACAGAATTGAACTGACCTCAAGCAACGTGGTACCAGGACAAACAGAGAACACGAAGTGACAAAGAACGGAGTAGACATGTGTTACAATGAACAGAATAATGCCGAAAGATAACGATGATTTTGGTGATGATTTAATGTTTGAAAATATTGTATTACCAAGATCGAACATGCAAGCCAAAAGAATTGCTGTTCCCAAGGTGAATGACATAATCCTTATAATCTAAACATACTTGGAACTAACTGTTGCAACAGCCGACAAGCAAGTTAGAATAACAATATAATATTATAGGTGACGGGAATAAGAATCAGTTTACCGTGAAACTATTTATATGCAATGTAACTGATGATATCAAAGGGCTTATTGTTACTGGGACTTAGTAAGTTGTTAGTTTTAAGAAATATCCTTATAGGAATACCAAAGTATTTGTCAATGGGAAAGCAAAACCTGTTGTATCAAAGCATTACGGTTTTGTAGAAGCAGTAGAAGATTTTAATGATGACGGCCTTATAATATAAGGCCGTCATCATTAAAATCTTCTACTGCGATAAGCTTCGATCAAGAATAACTAAGTAAGTTTTAGATTTCCAATCAGAATAAGAAGTGCGGCAATTGTGTAGAATGCTGCTTTTAGAGCAGTATTTTCTTTTAGTTTTCTATTAGAAACTCATCTTGTCAATCAAGACTATCAAGGGTCTATATGGAGGTGAACACAAGCAAAAGCAAAAAAAAAACAAATCGCCAGGGATAAAGGATGAAGGTGATATAGGTACATCTCTTACACACATCAAACAAAGAAACATCTTAACACCTGTGAACACCAAAGCATCTGTAAGACCTTGGCACCCAAACCGGAAGACAGAACAGAATAAATTAAGCAACATGATTTGGCCGATATTAGGTGCGTGCTTGAGCCATGATCCGTGAAGCATTATGCACAGTAAACATACAATCTTTACAGCCCATTAGAACACTAGCTGCTAGTTTTACCTTGGGCATAAGAACACTAGAAAACAATAAACGGTCGGAGTTTCCTGCACGCTAAACTTGATTGAGTTGGGCCAAATTCAGTTCTCAATGATTTTATTTGTAATTGAATCTAATGAGCGTGGATTTTTGGATTATTTTGGACGTGAAGATTAGTTTGGGTTTGAGTTTGATGCTGACTCATGGTGCTAGAAAATGGCTGCGCAAAAAAGTTAATAGTAAGTGACACAAAAGCAGGTAATTGCTATAGTTCTAAGTGCCCATATTAAATCTAAAAAAACAGGGGTATCAATATCTAATCATGTAGGTCTATTATCAGAACTGAGCCAAAAAAAAACTTACAGTTTATCAATAAAAAAATTAGCATAAACAAAGTAGGTAAGTATAAATATGCAAAGTATGGTGTCCAGGTGACGAACCGTCTGCCAACAATCGTATTTATTTGCCCCACTTTAATGCATTGTTGGTAAACAATGAGTACAAGTAGACCAAGTCAATTTATCATCATCGATTTATCGCTAGCAAACTGACCTAGGTGATAATATAATTAATCATAAAACAATATCTTGATTGCGTGAAATACCAATATTCTAGAAATAATAAAAAAGCTTTTAATGTCACGAATAACGCTTTAATTGGACACTTAAAAGGAGTTACGACAGACTAAGCAAATAGATTATCATAGATAGATAAATTAAACAAAATCGTATGCCCTAAATCTAAAATGTCTATTAGTAAACGTGATTTCGGAACAGTAACGCATTAGCAAACTGATAAAATCGATAAAGATATTTACTTAGATATGTATCCAAAAGTCGTGGGGTCGATAAATCGATTAATAGAACTTACAACGTAACATGAGTAGAAACTATGAGACATAAAACTTAAAACAGCCAAAACATGGATGAAGAAAATAATCATAGACTAAAAGAAAATGACAACAAAGCAGATCGTAAAAGACTTGAGACACATTAAGAAGAATAAAACTAAGATAAACAAGACGAGCAAACAGACAAATCCAATCGTCTAATCTTATCGATAAGCTACCTACAAACACTTATTTTTATCTTTTGGGAATTTTAATCCGCGGTCACATGAGACTAGTAATCTCTTGTTTAGGTTCGGTGTGACCAGGTACTCTCGTATTTATCTTGCACTCGTATCTCCTGAGACAAACGATGTAGAAGTTAAAAACAAAAACAACGGCAAATCTGCCCTGAATCTGCATAAACATGTTATTAAACTAATTGAAGAAAACAACGTTGCACAGCCAAACAATAACAAAGTAATAACAAAAACAAAACATCTTCCTTTTTAAATTCAACATGTCAACTACTAACAGTCATTCAATATAACAACAAAACATTTCACCCTTTTCCGACCTGTCCCAACTTTCCAAAATGACGTCACGAACTGAGATCACTCACACTGAACAAATCACAAATATTTACCAGAGCCTCGATATAGGAGCGTACTAACGCCAGCCCCTTACAGTTCACCACTTTCTCGCACACCTTCACTCGCATGGTGTCACAGATCATCTTCAATGCTTGCGGAGCTGCTGTTGAGCGCACTGCACTCCATACTAACTCCACTACTGAAGCCTACACGCACTGTAGTTTGGAAACCAACGGACGCAACGCAACGCGTCCGCCACACCGCACTTAACACTGCTATCGCTTGTGTAATTAACATTACCGTATTACTAGATATTAATTTTGCGTAATTTATAAAGACCGTGTTTTGATTTTCACACGTTCTTAAGTATGCTTTCACTGTCTGCTAAAGGTCGTTGAGTAACGGGAAATTGAACTAATAATCGAAATTGTTGTCGCGAATTATGTTTGCTGAATTAGCAATTAAGAAAAACTTTATCAGGTCACTCATCACATTTTTTTTGGTTCAAGGTAAAGATTTTCGAATTCACATACAAAGTTCTCATTATAACTGTCACAACTAAAAGCACTGCATCCAAAACACATTAATAGCTCCCAATTTATTTAAACGAAGTAAACATAATTTACAACACACTTAAAACCCACAATTATCTTTTAAACCTAATGGTTCACAAACACGAACGTCACGGGTAGAGAACTCCATGTTTCGAACTAAACAGGTACCTCCAACTATCCCCGAAAACCTTAATTGCATGCTTATCTAACGAGCCATTATCACCTGTCCCTAATTCAGTACAAAGTAGTTCTAAACATACTTCAGTGTGCACGTCACCGAGGTAATGGTTTCTTATTAACAGTTGCATGATCGAGAGCGCGTGCTTCGATGGAACGAATATCATCTGACATTCCGAAATTCGCTTTTTTGCGTGCGAAGTTTCACAAAGCATTTTTGGGATGGCGAGTGAGACTGATAATTGCGTTGTTATTAAATTTCGCTAGATTAGTAGCGCAATCATTTGTTGTTTTATCGTCTGAATCACCTGTTGCTTTGTTAAGACAACCGGATAGATATTTAAAAGGCCTAAGGCATTGCAATTTGAAAGGTTCCAGCGAGTAATTCTAAGAGAGCTGTGACTTGCTATTTACATAATCCAAACAATTCGTCAAAAGCAGATAAAATACACGTGAATTCATACACGTGAAAACCCCGAAATACGCTGCACGATAAACAAAGAGATAAATATTTCAACTAAGACAATAGCTTCAAACGTGCTACCGAAATATTTGAATAACAAAACTATTTAAAAAGCAGATAAAAACAAAACAGGATAGCCCACTGACCGACTGTTTAGCAACACAAAAGTTCAGTCACAACCAGAAACAGCAGAACCGCATGACAAGATGACAACTGACAATGAACACCGCTTTTACTTTACCGATTAACCCACTGCTCGTGAAACTAAATGTAATCATGCACCAGCCAATCATTTGCGGCTAACCGCAAGCGATCAGTGATCAGGTGGATATAGGCTTAGAAAGTGCCAGAAGAATTATAAGAACATTTCATATTGACAGTTTTCTTACATTCATTCGTTCTAGTGTGAGTTTTCTCGAGATATTTTCATTGAGTTCAGTGGAGTGGAATAGTCATTAGAAATTAAAAAGAAGATAATGGTACTGGTCATAATTTAGATAGTAAAGACGAATATGATGATGGATTTATTGATGTGATGCATTTTAAATCCAATGATAAAGCTTTATAAGAAAGAGCTATAACCATCAATTTTAAAACAACTTTTTATCATTCAATTTACTGCTGAACCGATTTTCAATGAAATAAGATCAGTAATTTTGCAGAAAATTGTAGTAAACACTCCAAAAACCAATAAATAGCGTGATGAGTCTATTTACTCAGCAATTCCATTCTACATACGAATCGACAAATATTCTTTGTGGTACTCGATAATGTTTTGACGAATGATTCATTGTGGTACATTCAAAGAAGTTCTTTAGTTTTTTCGATGAAACAATAAACATGAACAGGTGATTCATTAAAATGTTCCATTTTGTTTTTAATTTATAGAGCAGTTTAATTGTTTGAGGATTGCTCATCAATGTAGTTTTGATCTGAATTTTTGGCTATTTTTCTATTTTTTAACATTTTAAACATACTTTTTCTTTGTATTTTACATCGGTGTGAGTCATTTGTAGAGTTTATATGTTTTAGGAAAACCCATCGTTCTATCCGATTCAATTTCAAACTACCATTTTCTAAATTAACAAGTGCAAGTGATATCCTATTCAATGATAATAATATGCAGTTCTTCATTACTGCATTTCAATGTTTTAAAACATCAACCCAAGTATTACCACATCTTCCTCAGTGTACTAAATGAATTGTTAACAAAGCAAGTCCTGCCATCTATCAAAGAATGCTTGCACTACCGACGCGTGCGCCGACTACACACCAGTAATTGATATACAATTAATGATTCTCATTTATCGCTATGGCACTAGGAATGTCATCTATCTTTCTGTTTCTGACAGAACAATGCAAAGTGAGGTGTTTGATTCTGGATCGAGTTCTGTATGCTTTATGATATATGTGGCTTTAATAAATGAAATGAGAAATTATGCTTTGATATATCTAGTGTTGATTAAGAAGAAGTTCGAGTTTCGGATAAGACAAAAGTATTTGATTTAAGGTGAGGTGGAGCAGCTTTCGGCGAGGATCAAGCGCATAATGAGTTTATAACGTTCCCACTGCTGGGACCCAGGTCTCCTCTCTGTGAGTCGGTGCGGCCTGTAAACCAACATGCAGGCGCGGGTGTTGATGGATCATGCTCAGAGGCTTGCAATCGCTAAAGAGGCCAGTTGTAGATGGTTACGGGCTGATATTACCATTTTTAAAGTTATAACAAAATCAGAACTTACAAGAAAGGCATTCGGCGAAATACACATTTGGCCACTTTTGAACCTGTGCGAAGGAACAACTAATGAGCTCTATTCGCGACGAGCTTTCGAATTTCACTGAGAGCTTTTGTGATTATCACAAACTACTTATACCGACGCGACGCTAAGGTCATTAACAGATACACAATGAGCCAAAAGAAAACCTCAGGAATATCTGTATTGCGAGAAGTTAACGTGAAAAGCTGTTGCAACGCGATTACAAATTATTTGCAGAAATTGTCATCATCCCGAATTCCATTAAAATCCGTGGAAAAGTTTTTAAGTTTTCCGATGACTTTGAAGTCACGCATCAAAAGCATCATCAATAAGTTAGTAAAGATCAGCATTCAATAAAGTCTTGAACATCATCTTAACTTAGATTCGGACCTATCTCTCTGTTTGAAAAGCTATGAATGTAGGGAAACGCATTTAGTACCCTTATAAAATTTCCAGTCAACCACAGCTAGAAGCTAAATTACGAACATAAACTGTACCATACTTAAGAGTATTGCGAAAGTCATGAATCAGTGAAAGACACTCACCTCCATATCCCTAAAAACATCCCTGATGTCTGGCTTCCTTGCTCTGGAAGCAGCTCGTTTCCTCCTAACTGTTCTGTTAAGTCTTCTGACCCGTCTACGGACGGCTGCAGCCTGTTCCCTGGGCAGAGGCCTGACGGCTTCACCCAGCTGGGCCTCTGTTACCTCCAGACCCGCTTGGAACGGAGCCGCCAGGGATCCGAGGCCTGCCGCTTGTAGCCATTCGGTTTCCAATTCGCCTTCTGTTTGGACAAAGAAATAGAGATGGTTATTAAGTGTGAAAAATATTTTAGATTAATAGAATTGAAATCAAACGTCATTTATTGTAATTAGGCTAAGACTTGAACCGAACTTTTTGAACGTCAACATGACATAAGGCAGTCCCTGTGTCCAGTAGCTGAGGGGAAGAAGTGGCGCAGCAAACTCGCCAGCAACACATCGTCTGTTAAGTTGGAAAAACTAGAAAAGTATTGAGATTACATTGAGATACTGGTTAATATGCTGAGTATTTTTTACGTTCAAGTGTTCATAAGCGGAAAAGGCGGTAAGTACTAAATCATCTCAAATCCGACAAACTCTTGATATCCAAAATATCCAAAATTACATTTTTACAAGATTTTTTGTTCGTCACATGTAAATGACCTAAAAAACTCATAAAGACGTACTTATTGCTTAGTCAGACACAATTTTCGATCGCCTCATAAGTTTTTGTTCAAAGGCAAAATCTTCCGCAAAGTTTTTTTGGCACTTAAATCATGAACCATTAACTCGATGCCAATGTTCACTTGCGTACATTCAGGAGCACATTCAGGTGATTGAAAAATAAATTAGGTATTTTCTAAGCATTAGGTTTATCAAATAGCAATGACAAAAACAGGAAAACTACCTAGAAATAATGAAATTCGTTTTACATTAGGCCCACTATAATACAGCCTTTTTAAAAAGCGTTTCCCGATTTCCTTTGTTTTAATAAAATTAACATGTCAGGACAAAGCTTCTGATCCACAGTTGTCGATGAGTGTACACGATTTTTTCAAAGACGATACATTACCTACAAGGTTTGTAGTTTAAAAAAACTGAAGGTCAAAGAACTTATTTGCACGCACATAACGCTCCTACTTACGGGTTTATTGCAATGGTAACACCATGCATGACCAATTGACCATTGATTATAGAGTCTGAACTAAATAAAAGAGGAAGCGATGAATCTATTGTTTGTGCACGATTTGAAAAAAGAAGCATAGATAATAAATTGGTATAAATGGATACAAGGAAATCATAATCGAGTTTCACAGGTATTCGATGTATTATTAAACAAAAGTTATTGAGATGAACTTAATTGTAGTTGTCGAACTTGAAAATTACAATAATAGAGATTGCTTGGCACTTGCTAACGATAACTTGAAAACGCACAAACAAAAAATTCTAAAAGGTAGTTAAGTAACTACAATACATGCTTTTTGTGCCAAAGTTAACCTTTGTTTTTGGTAGAAATTCATGAACTTATTTAATTGATAAACCTTTTTTAATTCAAACTAACTGCATGTCGCCATCCTGTGACTCACTATTTGCAAAGATCAGGAAAGTCCTACAAAATTCACCCCTTACAGGAAAAAGCACGACATTACAAATGAGGGACTTCCGAAGAGTGTTGTCATTGTTAAAAGTCGTTCATAATACATAACTATCATGTTATTTGCTTGCGACAGGATGCTTACATTTGCGCTCCGTTCCTAAATATAGTCTGTCCGTCTGTCTGTCTGAGTCAGCGCTTAGCGCCATCGCTGACGGCAGTGAGAGCTTTTTGTACTATTTGTTATGGTTGAAATATTGCTGGCTTAAGGGGACTGCTTTGATCGTTAAGTTTCGAAATTAAAACGGGGACTAATTTAGTATTTTTTTGACAAATTGTGAATATTTATGGGATGTTATTTCGCGCAAAATTCATAACGCAATGTTTGCATATTACTTTTAATTAATTTTTCTTTTATGTCATAAATACTTACATTAAATATTAGACAAGCAACGTTCAAATTGGCTCTATTATTGTGCTTAATCGACAAATTCTTTTAAATCATGATAATATATTAGATAAGCAATGGTAAGTTTAATTGTCGTCAAATTCTCAAAGTTTGCCTAAAATAAAAAGTCAAACTTTTGGTTGAACATAATTATTTGAACGAACATTCACCTTAAAAGAGTAAAAGCAGATCTTGCAAAGGGGATGGAGTGCAGAACTTGTTTAAATTACTAAGTCGTCGTGAAGGATTTATCGAATGTTACTTGGTACCTAAAATAGGTAGCAATGTGTTAAGTGTTTACGTGAATTAAGTAGGGATTCGGAGTGCGTTAGTCATCGGGGGTCAGTGAATGTTTGCACTTACTGCATTTAGAAGTCGTTAAAATATGTTCATCTAATACATAGTATTAAAGATATACTGCTAAATATCGACAAAGAAACGTTTTTAAGGTGAACCAAAACACTAGGAGTCCCCATGATACCCATGTAACCCTGGTTTAAGGCATTATAACGAAACCATGTCTAGGCAGCTCTTCAAGAAACGGCCAACAAAGAAAACGTCAGTCTTTTGTTTTCGAATCGATGTTTTTAATTTGTTTGTCACTTTTATTGGCATCTTTATTTTAAGTTAAGGGTGCCGCATACATATTGTTACAAACACACTTCGTGATAATATTATTTCAGCAACATTATAAAAAATTATAAAATGGTTTTTAAATATAACTCAGCCTCCCTAAAAATCTCAATTTCTCGTGTTTATTTACTACTACTAGTAATGCATTGCATAGGTACTATGTGTTATCTTAGCTACACATGTTTGAACCATTTTAATTTCTATTTAACAAATATTTAAGTTTACCACGTTTTATGCAAATAAATTATTTATGTTTTAAAATTAGTGAAGATATCAAATCACGCATGTCGTATTTGCTACACCTGAGGAAGCACTTACAATAACACGTGGGTGTTACAGCGGCACTGAAAGTGTTAATATTCGAAGTATCAATGACCTGAAACTTTGTAACCGTAGCGGCACAAAGCACAAGGTTTTTCATCAGTATACAGTGTGTGGTTTATTTCAGCCACCGAACAGGAAATCACAGGATGTTATTTGTTTAGTTACTCTCTCAATTTGGCTATTTATAGTTTATTAATGCTAAATGTTTGTGTGTTTTGTTATTGGCGGTTGTTTTAAAGTAGAATAAAGGGATGGAGAGAAAAAATCATCCCTGTTTTACGCAAACATAATTAAGGCATTAATTTTACAACAAACCAACCTTTTTAAAAAGAACATTGTAATTTTTTAACTTTGTGAAGTGTTTGGGTTACCAAGATACAGGCTGTGCCTAGTTTGAGATCCGCTAATAAACCTGTCAGTATTCTGTTGTGAATGAATTTGAATTTGAATTTTTGCGATTTTTGTCAAACCTGTATTAAAATTAATATTATAATCAGTTGTTTGTTTCTGCCACCCTATCTTACCAAGTTGTGTCGTGTTTCCCAAAAACCGTGCTGTGGAGGTCAGATAGGCTGCCGCTCCAAATTAGATACTGATATTCAGCTGCATGTGCTTAGACTTGAAACCAACCTGAACGTTAGTTGGGAAAAAGCTAGGCAGATGATCATGACATCGTAAATATGATTATTCCTTTGCTCGAAGCAAATAGAGCTATTCATTAAACATTTACAATTTAATTACAGACGGAAGCAAACTGAACACACGCTGTCTGTTTTACAACTTGACGTTTAATTATAAGCATTTTTGTTTAATTGCTACGCTGGACGGACCACACACACTATGAGACTGTTTTAGATCTTAGTTAGACGAGTTATAAAAGCAGTGCTTAAAAACACGAATTTCTTAAATACTGGCCTGTAAATAATTGTAGTGGACCTGGATGCTTATAATAAGTGTCATTTCATATTTCAGCGAGGATGAAAAACGTTTTTTTTTAAATTGACATAAATTATGGAAAAGGCATGTCAATTCCGATAACAGTCGTCGCAGAAATACGAAACGCTTATAAAAACGTTTATTAAAGTATATAGCACTTGTCTAATTATTTAAATAAAATTTACACAATTTTATTTAAATAATAATTAAATATGAAAACTCACCTATAACATATTTGGCTTGGAACCGACATAATGCACCCATAACACACATGGATCACGACTCAAATGACAAAAACTAAAACTCAACACAATTTCACCGGAACACCAACAAATTAAACAAATTGCTCTTCATTAACCGAATCGGGGCCAACACTAAACGAACTGCAGTTCATGTACATTCTACCACACAATAACAGTTGCCAAAACGAAGATAACACAACATTTTTCGTGATGACTTGTGTGGGTGGGTGTACAGACGTCACAGGTGACTGGGTCTTACGTACAAGAAGTATCGATAGTCAGACAGTCTGGACCGGTGAGTGATTGGATGAGTCATTTGTGATTTCATGAATGAATATCATGAAAGTAATCAATGGTTTGCGTAAGATACTTATTTTTTTGTTACGTGTATGACGACTCATTGCTTATCTTTTGGCTCAAGTGTTTTTCTTGAAGGGATAAGGAATTGTCATTGTGACCAAGTTTTTATATCCGCGTTGGGAATTTAAATAATAAATGTTATGAAATTTGAGATTATTAATTGGAAAAAGAGATGCCCTAACTGTAGGTGTGTATGCTCTTAAATTTGGATATTGAGAATACATCTTTAAAACATTTTTCATCAGATATTTGTTTCTTTAAAAATTGAATTTCATCATAACTGTGCAATTTTACGTAGATAACAAAAAAAACGACAAAAAAACGACGGAAAAACACTGCAGGCAGAACCACGCATCATTATTTTTAAAAACTAAACCATAAATGGATTAAGATAAAAAGAATGTTGCTGCTTAAATAAATTAATAAGATAGGTATTCAGCTACTTTAAAAAGATATTGAGGTGAATCACATAATTATATAACTTACAATGTTATCTCTTTTAGATTATGAATATAATATTTAAACCAAAAGATAAATATGAAATCTCCTTCCGGTTCTGCTTTTTTGAAAAAGACAAAAGACTGTTGAAGATAATTATTATCTACCTATTTAAGACGCGCATGCCAAATGCATGCGTTTGACATAATTTGTTTGTAAAAAATATACAATTGCACGCATTTCAGACTCACGATCCAAAAGGAAATAATTCCAATTAAGTTTTTATTTTTTGCCATCGGAATTTTCATAAGAAAATGGCCCACTAAAAAAGTATTTGTATAATTAATTACGTGAAGACTGCACCCTAATTAATCAGACAATCTTTATCTAGCTTTCCCGTCTTGTTTACCAACGAATCTCACAATAACGCGCGTAATATGACACATGTCATAACTGTCAAAAATGACGTCGTGACGTCGAAAAAATTGCACACGTTGCACGGGTGACGGCGACGTCGGCGCCGAGCGTCGCGTCTCGGCTAACTGCGCGTGCGGCCGACGTTCCCGGATTAATATGGTCACGTATTTATAGATCGCATCGAAACACGGGATAGAGTTCAATTATTTCCGCTGAGTGAATGGACCGAAACTGTGAATTTTTAAGGAGTTATTTGGATTTTGAGTTCTATCGTAAAAGTTTTAGAGAACAAATTAGATTAGTAAAGTCATTGAAATCGAAATGAGTGTGAGAGTTACTTTCATTTTCTCCGTGTTTTCCGGAAGTTCATAAAGTTTAGGAACGTGCTTAGTGTTAGTCACAGTGAGACACCACACCTAACTTTGGAAGGAAAGCTCTGCTCCTTACGAAAAAGCAATACAATAGCAAGCCCAATACTTTAAGAAAAATATAATTATGAATGGACTTCATAATGGAACCATCTACCTAGCTGTTGATTGAAACTAAATATCATAGTTATTATCAGCAGCGTGAATGATGAGCTTGTGGTGCATAATGATCAATTATTTATGAATTGATTGAATGATCAAATGGCTTGCTCTTCAAAAAGTATTTAGCTTTTTCCGACAAACGTCTATGAATTTCGATGCTATAGCTTTAGCTTTTTTGCTTTTGCTTTCACTAACTTTTTTTGTGGTTCTATAATATGCTTTTTTTTTTTCAGTATTTTACCTGCAATTAGTTATAGAGACCATAGCAAACAACAACAACAATATTTCGCGCCCTTTTTGTCATACTCAAAATGAAATTAAAAAAAAAACATCGTGCAATAGAGCTGCTAATTGGTGACTCCCGAATGCACTTCTCCCCGACCTCCAGATAGTCACGGACGGGCAGTCGGGCACTAAACTATTTGTGTCAACGCACTAGCATAGTCTAGACGAGTTAAATTTACTTCGGATTCTCTCGCACGTCACACGCCATTTACCGAGGTGTCAAAATGTCAGTCTTGATATTTGGTAAGGAAGTGACCGCACTTAAGGACGCGGATCGACTTGGGACGGTCAGAAAGTACTTTATGTCTATGCCCGACGCGGTATCGAGTTGCGTACTGGCGAATACCGATTCCGCGTCGCATAGTCTATAGGACACTATCTTCAAGATGTAAAAGGACCCTTCACGAAGCCGTCAAGCAAGCATTATGTACATCAAACTAAGTAACTACGCAAAAATTACTGCTGGGAAATGACTTTTTTGGGGTGAAAAATTACGTTTTATGGTACAACTAAATTTAAAGCACTGAAAAAATTATGCTAATGGATGCATTGAACAGTAAACAGGTCATGGAGGAATTTAAAGAAAAGTTATAACCTTAAAAGCTGGTATTTAAAAAAAAACTTGTGAAAAAGTTGGAACTTTGACTTCCAATATCTCCGTAATTAAAAGGTTTTCAGGTATGTGGTCCAGAACAAAAAACTGATCGCAATGACATGACGGGGAGAACAAGTGCCTTTTTTACACCCTTTATATGGCCGTTAAAGAAGTTACACACACAGCGCATATTTAGGGAAAAACTGTGATGTTTTTTATGGTAGGAAACAACCGGGAACGATAGGGGGTTTATTCAAGTTACGCCAGAAATTAGAATAAAAGTTGTTTTTATAATGGAAAATCAAAAAGTCGGAATCATTGCAATGACTTTGCCTTCTACTCCCACATTACTTTAAATTCGAATTAAAGTTAGGCTAAGGTTGGAATCCTAAATAATCCTCGATAAATAGCTGGGGAATCTGAAAGTTCCCTAAAAATAAAGAAGGCCCACTCACCACCACTGTCAGAATTATAGAAAGTTCTACGCCGATATCTTAACAACGCCACCATTTTCGTAAAAATCCAAAAAAATAACTCCTGATATGGACACGACACTGCACTTCGACGCACTCGTCATGAACGCAAGAACTAAACTAAACAAGAACACATAATTCAAAATAAGAAGTCTCTTACCATAGATAAAGACAAAAGGGCTCACAATCCCTAATGAGGTTAAAGTATTTAGAGATTGTATGCCAAGCAACAGCGATTAAGGACCATTAGTATTTTTCTATGTAAATAACTGTAAAAATTTAGAAGTGATTAAGGGATTATTGTTTTTTGCAGAGATAACGACATTTCTTAGCCGGTGATTTGTTAATCACATTTTTTTTACACTTACTAAATTAATAAGAATGTAAAGCTGCCATTTCTATTTTCCTCTGAAGGTTTTGATTTCTTGAAATTATTTGATCAGTTGCTGTACAAATAGTATTTAGCTCGTTGCTACTTGAAGAGTAATTAATAGGCAACCTGTTTAAATAATGTACTTCAATGTTCATACAAATATTGATATTATTGGATTGATGATAGTAAAGGTTACCAATAAGATGATGACCAAATGTATACGCGTCAAATTGAGAAACAATTTTTTTTTTTCGTTTAAAAACATGGTTCTTTATGTCAAACAAAAATATTCTAAGTCAATATAATTTCTATCAATTTACATAACTAAACTCGCGCTCACATCATCTTAAGATAAATAAGATGTCCTATACTAATCTCATGGCGGAAAAGTACCGAATAGATAAATTCATAAAATAATGTTCTGATAAATTATAAATTCTGAAATAATTTTAAAAGATCCATAATTATAAGGAACATCATTCAAAATTCAAAAGTGGCCTTATTCCTAAAGAAAGAATTTTCCTAGAAACAATTACACGTCAGTGCAGAAATACGGAGCCTCTGTCAATTATCCTCATTAAATGACGATAATGATAATCTAAATAATCCAATTATGATAATACTATGATTATGACTCACTTAATAGGAGAAGATACGCGTTGTACAACTGCATGTTGGGTGCCCATTAATTTCATTAATAAAATTGATAAAACCAATCACTTTTTCCACGACTGTTAGTCACAATATATTCTTTCGAACTGCTTCAATATCTATATTTTTCTGCGCAGAATAGCAGATAAAGGATGAAAGATAAGTACTACATTGGTGTCGGATTTAAATATAGAAATAATCTATGTAGTAACCTGAAAGATTCTATATCGATGGCATATGGAAATATTTTATCTTTGTGCGCATTTACGTAGGCAAAAGGCCCTTGAGGCGGTTATTGACTACTTTTATTGGAAAATACTTTTTTTTATCATTTTATAGGTATTTTTATATAAATTACATAAATATATGAAGCTTTTTTATCTTCTAAAATTCGTTAAGACAACAGAAGTAACTACGTTCTTTCTTGTAGGTGAATGAGATTTTAAAGCTATTTTATTCAATGACAAATTTGTGATCCTAACCAAGATAGTAGTCCATAAATAAAACCATTACGTAGATTATTTATTTGTATTAGATTATAAAATATATTTATTATGTATCACGAGGCAAGACAACTTCTTATAGACAAGATAGAGATATTTCCATCATGGCTGACTGACATTAATAAATCCATAATCTATGCGTAAACTACTAATGATGTAGGAAGCAAAACAATAGTTCACAGGTAGATGCCTTTGAGACACTTGCTGCTAACTAAGAAGATTTATTACCATTTAAATAACTAGGAAGCACATTCCACTACACACTGTGAGGAATATTAAATAAATACCTTGGTACTTGTAGACAGTATTATGTCATTCAGACATGTCGAGAATGTCAGTAAAAAGAATACAGTTATACAAGAATAAAATTGAGTTGGTAATTGGCTGCTGCAGATGTAGGACATAAATTAAAGTAAGTTAAAAAAAAAAAATGATACGAGATGCAAGTGTGGGCGCCTGTAATTAGGAAAGTCCGTATTTAAGTATAGACTCGACAACCACATACCTCTCAAAAATACGGTACACTATCGATCAAAATAAGTATACCACGATCACAATGCCTTTCAAAATAACGAAACAAACAAAAAACGACACAATAAAATAAGGATGTACCGTTACAAATGCGGCCAAATAAATTCGCCCACTCGGCGATCGGGGATAGTATGTTAAGTACATGAACACTACCTGACGAGAATCAATTACGATTAAGGCTCGCGGACTCGATTTCGCTTACTGATTCAAATGATCCACTTTTTATTGAGATGACATTCGGATTAAGGATGCCAAAGTAGAGCAGATTAGTTCTTTTGACGCTTGAATGAATGACATTGACAGGAGGGTGCTGTTGGTAAACATTTATGAAATTGTCTGTAGAAATTGAATTAGAAAAAACAAGATGGCGGCTTTAGTTCCGATTAAGGCCACGTGCAGCACATACGACACTTCTCGAAAGAAAAGATTCTTTATAATGAGAAAGCACGTTAATTGGAGTAAAAACTTAAGTGGTGCTGTGATACGCGCGAATTTGTGTAATTAAAATAAATAATAGGGCTATGCACTGCACTTAAATAGATCACACATCGACTTAAGTAGTAGGTAGTAACATTGCGGCTCGTCCGACTTTTCAAACAGTGGTAGTTTTGATTAGCATCGCTCTTGTTTTCTTGTTAAGGCCTACTTACTGTCTTTAAGCTTATCGTTCTTGAGACATGCACGAGGCTGCTCGAAGTTGAAATCAAGTAACTCGACTTTTGAAAAAAAAAAAGTTTTATAAAGATTTTGTTTCCTTAATGAAAGGTCTGCTCTGAAATATATTCAAGATAACATTTCAAGCATCTGTTTTCGACGGTTAAAACTCAGCGGAATTCAAGGGAACAGGCGCTATGAAAAAACTTTTCATCCTTTCCCTTATATGTAAGATACACCTTATGGAATATGTTGTGTTACTTAGTATGTGCAAAATAACTGTACTTATATTGTAAAATAACAAAAGTCGAGTTACTTGATTTCAACTCTGAGCAGCCGCACTTAATATTCCACGCATACAAAGATATTCTTGAATAGTCACCGCATATTATTATAAAAAATATGATGCACGTCGACATTTAGTTGCGTGCCGCGGCGCGGGCGCATGCGAGCATACCAACGCATCGGTTGCTAGGCAACGGATGTCACAGACTGGAATATTATTTTCATGTGATTACATAATATTATTGACGAATACTGCTTTCTAGGCGATCAAATTCTATAGTATTTGAGAGATTTTCTTAAGTTTTCTTTATTCATGAAAAAAGGTGTGATTAGATCTACAGTCGAAGTATCTTCAAGTCGTTACGGGTAGTAAGAAGCCCGGAAGTCTGGCAACCAGTCCTACCAAAGGGTATTTTGTTGCCCATTAACTAGGTTGTGGAGGTATTCAGCGGCATCCAGTTAGGCTAGAAGCCAACCACAACAAAGTTGGGAAAAGGCTGGGTAGATTATGGTGCTGAAGGTGTGTTAAAAATTTTCCCTACTTTTATTTATTAAACAATGACATAATGACGTGAAAAGAAGCGATAAACTGCATAATATCCGGCCTATGTCAAAATAACAACAACCCTAAATGTAATCAGTAATTAACTAGCTATCGAGCCGGTATCACAGAATCAATTCCACATTGAAATCACTTCGAGTACGCTATCAACCCGTATTAGCTCAAGATAATGACAATTACTCGAAATAAAAATGGAGTTGTTAATGCTACCGATCTGTAATAAAATCTATAAAAAACTCTTGTTGATAAACGAAACCTGTACTTAATCCATTATACAATACGTCATATGACTTTATATCTTTACTTTATAAACTGAATATACGTAGTAGTGTAGACACCTATAGATATTACGAAATATATCTACATAATATAATGACTTTATAATATCTAATGGCTACTCTAGAATTTTTCAATTTTCATAAGTTTTATTCCATGCCCGCCCGGCAAAATGTTTTCATTTTCCCGTCTTTATATTTCACATCCAGTAGCTCCATATCATTTGCATTACAATTATAAAAATTATGAGCTTGATTACCATAGATAATATTTACTCCATGACTATAAAATTGAGACTTAATTTCTGTTCCAGTTGTTACTATTTTTATTTACAATCGCAACAACTGTAGAGTCCAATTATAACTTTTAAGTAGGTTCTGACAACTGCACTTTGCAATTCTCATTACGCAAAATGGAATTTAAATCGTAAACAGAAACACTGAAGTGCTAAGTGAAAATATCTAGCAACTTTCCAGCGTGACTAACCGAACATTCCTACAATACTTCGACTTAGGAATTAACGAGAAAGAGTATATTTCTATTTTTGTATTTGTAGGATATAGCCAAATATAAATTACTTTGTGGCATACGAACTAAACCATATCCAAAATCGCGATATTTAAATTATCCGCGCGATTTAATATGTAAAGCTGTACTATTATCTATTGCTGTGAGGCTAAAATCTGAAGAAGCCATCTTGTTTTTTTAACACAAAGACAAAAATGTTTCCTGACATCGCCCCCCTAACGAGATCATTCGAACACTACTAGATCACAACAGGCCGATCGGAGGAACCTCCGTTTTCTACGAGGAACATCATACCATCATTCATCCTGTCCTCATACCTCTAAAACTTTTTCTTTAAAACAAAAGGAAGTCAAAGCCATACAATTATATCGTTATTTCCCACAGCAGTCACAGTTCATGCCCCAAGAGGACTCCAACTGCAGCTTGCATCCACCAATTAAACGCCACAAATATGTAAACAACGCCGGGCAGGTAGCGATAGGTAGCTCCTATTGCTATAGCAATCATTTCTCACGCCCATGTGAAGACTCGCGAGGCGTGACGACTCTTACCTTTACTTCCTGAAGGGTGACAGGCATAAAAAATATTTGCTAACAGTCGTGAGAATATATTGTTTGGTATAGATTCACTGACTTCGAGCTTATTGAGTGCGCGGCGAATTTCATTGAGTTGAGTTAAAGACGAGGGTGTTTTCTGCCGTTCGTTGAGGTTGGCCATTAGTTGAAGAGTAAGTAAAATATTTAATGTCGGAGTCATCTTATTCGTTCCATTATTGCGTATAAGCTTAATTACGCTTGGTAATTTCTCGTCTTGCTCTAGATTTCTAATGATCTCTTTGAGATAAATGAAGCGACCATTTCTTTCCATACCGTGCTGCAAAAAGTAGTAACATCTACCTACTTCATCGGTTTCAAAACAGTCCACCCGTCATTCCAACATCTGTTTATACAGCAAATCTTTAGCACTTTCGCACAGAATTTTTTGCTGCCAAATGCTCATCTCACGAGTTTCCCAAGCAAAACCAAAGAAAGTAATGCGTTGTTTTCATTATCGTGTATCGGAACAATGGCGACCGAGACAATGCGCAGGCGCCCCCGCTCTCATGTGAAAGTGCTTGTCTGTTTGTATGTCACCTCGTCCGTTTCCAAGACTGCTGAGAAACTGCCCGCTATCTATAAACAGCAACTATAAATCATCCGTGTTTTGACG
Source organism: Noctua comes (assembly GCA_963082995.1). Classification (NCBI taxonomy): domain Eukaryota; kingdom Metazoa; phylum Arthropoda; class Insecta; order Lepidoptera; family Noctuidae; genus Noctua; species Noctua comes. Next base: position 19,134,624 of record OY720267.1, on the reverse strand, counting down.
GACTATTTACTTAACCAATTTATTATACACTTATCAATATTGATTCAAGTTAAGATTTGCTCCTGCGCAAATATTTTACAGCATAACTTCTCAGATTGAATCTTGACGGATGGAGTCGTTACATCGATTAATAATTTCTTAGAAACTATAAAGAAATCAAGTGGACGTTACAGTGCGAAAATAGACTGACCAATAAAAATACAGAACGGGTTACCAACTTATTTTCATAATAAAAGTGTTCCTTTAATTTTGTCCCCAAGTGTAAATGTAGGTACAGTCGACGATACTTTATAATTATCTGTCATTTGTTGTATCCTGTGAAGGGATGTGGTTATACGCCTCTTTGCTTCTGGGTACCTATTAGTCTATAATAGATGGTTCGATTTGCTGTTAAATTCAGTTACTAGTGACGGACGATGGTTATTTCGGTAACTTCTCTGGTTAACATTTATTTTCTGATTGGATCTTGTAGTAATTAATTGTGTGTTTGTTTTGTGTTGCTGTAGGTTCTCTATAATTTTGTTGTTACGTTTCAATACGATGTTGTGACCACATTTGAAATGACGTTAAAGTGGTAGGTGTCCATAACAGTCTCTCTTTCACCTCTAATAATAGAATAATCATAAAAAATACATTTAATTAGTTCAAGTTATTTTGATTGATCTAATTCAACATTACCGTAAGCGACAAGAACCAATTATTCGTGCATAAATTACATTGAACAAAAACTGACGTCTAATACCGAATAGGTCGATGACGTTATCCTGCAAAAACTCTACTATAGCTAATTAAAATAGTTCCACAAAAAGAATTCATAAGAAAAATCTAATTACAAACTTATCTAATACAATTCAACGAAAGAAAAATAAGACGAAAATGTTTGGAGAAAAAAACTATAGAGCTGCAAATAATAGTTGGTTTCTGACTAAAGTAGCCTCCTACACTGATACGAATGAAGGCTGGACATGTAGGTGGCAACCATTTGCAGTCAAATTTGGACAATTACTACAATTTGTATGAACTGGGTCAGCTTGAGGCACCCAGGACATGAGTAATGGCAATTGTCAAAATAATGAGCAATGATAAATACGAATTAGGAAAGTGGGTTAAATACCCTATTATCAATCTGATTGTAACAAATGAATTTCAGTCAAAATATGAATCAAATTAAATCAAAATTGATATTGATGGCGAAGTTGAACTTCATCCAATCATTTGAATCAAAGTCAATAAGAATGAGATAAATGGACCACACACAGACAAAATAAAAAACACAGGAATTTCAAAGAATAGCATTTTAAAGGTAAAGCCCAATAAAATGGACACACTAAGTTATAGACAGGTAGACACAACAATAGACACAACGACCGTACAAAACAAGAAGTAATGAATTGAGACGGTCTTGAACTAAAAACAAATGCTTTATACTTAAAATTGGCATTGGTATGTTCCGGAGTCTTAAGTCTTTCATAGATTTGCAACGGATACCGAATTTCAAGAATGTGGTAACTGTCATTTACTACTTATCTAGCTGATTGTAGTGTTCTTTCCTCTTGATTATGAACGCCATTGTCATATACCTTATTCATAATTAGTTGGGGTCGCATGTGACTGTAATTGACAATAGCTGTGGCTGCGGCATTGACCTGGGACTCAGAGGTTGTGACTTCGTAAGTATAGGCTTTAGCTGTTGTAATATTGATAAATGAACCTGGATTTAAGCTTACTTTCATCATCGACATAATTTTCCTGTCCTTGTTCCATGTTACTTTAGTTTACATGTTAAGTGAAGTTAATTTCATCGTTTAGAAAATTACCAAAATTAACATCTCACTTGGTTTTGTCTGTTTCTTTCGCACTGGCCTTTTAGCTATCGTATTTATTTTTACCTTCATTTATTTTTATGAATTTCTTGGTCACGTATTCTAAATTAGTTCAAAATACCAGATAAATTCAAGACCTTTTGCAATTTTATCTAGAACCAACCAATGCGATATACAACGATAAATATTCAGAGCACAGTGATAAAAACGTTGATGATCTAATTTATGCGAATGACATTATAAAAAATTGGGACATTGACATGAGTAGATTGCATCTGATTCGTACAAATCGTACTATTGATAATGTTTGGGACGACCTCAACGCCTCAGCCGTTAGTGATGTCATGTTTTAATGTGTGACAATGAGTGGTGTGACGCTTTGCGGTATCGCTGATGAGCAAGGTTGAATTTTAAAGGAAATAATGTAGAAAACGGCTTAACTTGCTGCTGTTTCTAATGATCGAACTAATTTGCTTTGCGGTTTTGACATAAATGACGTTTTGGGTAGACAATCCGCTGAGAAACATATTGTTATTACTGCACTTAATATTGCTTATCTTGGTTTACTCACTTAGTTAAACAGGTTGTCATGTTAGTATGCAAAGTTTTAATCACAATTGGAATCAAACCAATGAACAACCTCGAACGTTCGTTCATCCTTCATAGCTCAGTCCCGATCCGTATCTACGCGAGCTCATTTTACTTGCAGATGACGGCCCGTCAAACAATACGAATAACACTCGATAAAAAATCAAGTATCAGTGACGATGAACTTGTTCAGAGATTAAAGATAGTAACGTGCCGTTGATGACTGTCGATCGCTATGCAGAATTGCGAAGTCGAAACAAAATACTTATGTTAATCATGTGCACGACAGCGACGTAAACCCGGGCGGGGCCACCGTCACCACTTGTACTTAGTCATAAGAAATATTAATAAAGGAAAAGGGGGCGGGGACTCGGAATATCCAATAACGAGCATAGACGCGAGTTTGCCGTTTCGGATGTGTGCGAAATCGTGTTGCGACATTGTGCAACCACAATAATGGTCCGCTGGCTAGGAAAAATTAGGAAGGGGTAGAAAGGGACGCGCGAGCGCCGCTAGCCAGTGGAGCGGCCAGTGTGTTTTTGAGTCAGCGCAGGAAACATCTATGCTCGTTTTGGATATTCTGAGTCCAAGTCCAATTTTATGGATTAAAAGATAGTTTGTTTATTTTTTAAACCAAATAAGACTTCTCTCCCGGAGTCCCCAGCGAACCGTCACGGGAATAGGAACAAAGTTGTCGCCGTCCTGGAACCAGAGGTGTTTCGAAGCAAGATACAGTCCACTCGCTGCACATTCTGGTCCTTCGAGAGCCGAATCTTCAAGATCCAGCAGGACGATGATGACTCGCAGCCGTGGCGGAGACTCCAGGAGAGAACAGGCTGAGGAAGAGCCGTCAGCGACCGCCGAACCGGGTGCCAGCGAGCCGGCACCAGACACCGGCACGAGCCTAGTCGCTGAAACTGACACAGGTAGCGGATTTACGGAGACTACCAACAAGACTACTGGTTCACATGGTACGCTCAAGCCTGGCGACACCAGGTCATGTCGCTCTACAGCATCAAAGAAGAAGCGCCTCGCGGAGCTCGAGGCTAAAGAGCGGCTGGCTGAAATAAAAGTGAAGCAGGCGCAGGCGGAGCGAGAGCTGCAAGAGATACGTCTGCAGCGCGTCAGAGCCGAAGCTGACTCGAGTGGGGAAGACGACGACATGGTGGACGACCTCTCCTCCGTAAGGATTGGAACGTGGCTAGCGCGACCGGCGCCGCCACCCGGAGGTGAGGCTCGACCGCCGCCACACGACGTCAACGGCGGGACGACCGGCAGCAACACAGCGAAGGACACCGGCGCCGCGACAGGCGCTCAACCGCTACAGGACTACGGCCACGGAGAAAGTGCACGTAATATGAGTGCGAAAATAAACAAGGGCAATATCGCGAGTGATAAAGTGTTACACGGTAATGTAGTGAGTAATGAAGTGATTGACGTGGGGACGCTCGCCGCGGCCCTAGCACAAGCCGCACGCAGTTCAAGAGAGCCCCCCAAGTACATCCAGCAGCTACCAATCTTCGATGGAAAACCCGGTGAGTGGATAGCTTTTAAGGCCGCGTATTGTGACTCACAAATGTATTTTTCCTGTGTAGAAAATGTTGCTAGAATTAGGATAAGCCTCAGAGGCACCGCAAAGGAAGCTGTAGGCTGCCTACTGTTTAGTCAATCAGACCCTCAGGTCATTGTAGACGCACTAGAAAGACGTTTCGGTAGACCCGAAGCCTTGATTATAGCCGAGTTAGATAAAATAAAGTCATTGCCTAAACTAAATGATAATCCTAGGGACATATGTATATTCGCTAGCCGTATAGCAAACACGGTGGGTACGGTAGAAGCATTAAATAGAAAACAGTATTTACATAGCCCCGAAATGTCGCGTTGTATCGTAGAAAAACTAACACCGATACTAAAAAACAAATGGTATGATTACGCGGCGAATAGAAAGTTTGAAGATATTCCCGAGCTAAAGCGCTTATCTATGTTTATGAATGAAGAGGCAGATAAGTGTGGCGCATACGCTCAGCCAGAGCGAGGCAATGACGACACTAACGGTGTAAGAAATCGGCGCAGAGTAGAGCGCACCTTCAACGTAAATAAGGAAACATCAAACGAGCAATGCCCGGCGTGCAAGCAACACGGCCACAAATTACCAGACTGCTATAAATATAAACAGCTAGACATAGACGCACGATGGGAAATAGCGAAACAATCCAACATGTGTTTTAGATGTCTACGAAACAAGCATAGAAGGTTTATGTGTAAAGCACCTATTTGTGACATAAAAGAATGCAACATGAAACATCACAAGCTATTGCATAAAGAGCGTAAAGTGGAGGCAACACACGACAATGTAGCGACGCTAGCGCCGCCGCCGGTGCCGACGCGCGTTACCACACACGAATCCGTAACGTCGGCGCGGGAAACAGTATCAACAACATCGCCTCAGAATCGCCGTGCGTATTTGAAAATAGTACCTGTCACATTAAGCGGACCACATACAAGTGTAGACACATATGCTTTGTTAGATGATGGGAGTACAGTCACCTTGTTAGATGCGTCAATAGCAGATGTCCTAGGTGCAGATGGGCCAGCCACACCTATGTGGATACAAGGCATAGGCACGGAGGTCAAGCATGAACAAAGCCGAACCGTGAGCTTCCACATTCAAGGCAAGCACCATAGCGAACCACAGAAGATAGAGGCGGCGCGCACCGTAGATAGGCTTCAAATTATGGCGCAAACTGTACATACTGAGGACATAAATAATTGTAAGCATTTGAACGACATTCATAGCACTCTTGTTTATGAACACGCGCGGCCAATGATTTTAATAGGCCAAGATAACTGGCATTTATTGGTAGCCACAGAGACACGAACAGGTGCGCGTGATCAACCGGTAGCATCGTACACAAAACTTGGATGGGTATTGCATGGATGTCAGTACTCTATAAATAAAGTTATAGCTACATTTTGCGGCAAAATTCAAATTAAAGAAAATCTGGAACCAATAGAAGAAAGCATGAGAAACTTTTTCAAATTAGAATCACTAGGCATAGAACCTAGGATACCCAAAAATGACCCGCAACATAGAGCCTTAGACATCCTAGAACAGAAGAGTCGACGATTACCCGATGGCAGCTTCGAGACCGGACTACTGTGGAAAGAAGAGGTACCTAAAATACCAAACAACTACCTAGGTGCCCTAAAGCGACTAGAAAATCTAGAACGGCGCCTAGATAAGGACGAGAACCTCAAGACCCAGTACTTGCAACGCCTTGACAATCTATTCAACTCAGGCTATGCGGAAAAGGCACCCGATACCACGACAATTAACAAAACCTGGTACCTACCTCACTTTCCAGTGGTCAACCCAGCCAAACCACATAAGCCGCCACGACTCGTACACGATGCAGCAGCAAAGACAGCTGGTCTATGCCTAAACGACCTACTTATATCGGGACCTGACCTATTAAAATCATTGCCCGGTATTTTAATGCGTTTCCGTCAAGATAAAATAGCTGTGTCAGCGGACATTAAAGAAATGTTCATGAGGATAAAGATAAGAGAAGAAGATCGTGATGCGTTGAGATTTTTATGGCGCGGCGACCACCGAAAGGGACCGCCAGACGAATATCGAATGACATCTGTTATATTTGGCGCGACGTCATCCCCATGTACAGCGCTATACATAAAGGATCGCAACGCTAAGGACTTTGCCGACAGATACCCAGCCGCGGCGTCAGCAATAGTAAACAATCATTATATGGATGACTATCTTCAGAGTTTTTCCAGCGAAGAGGAAGCCAACAAAATAACGACGCAAGTAGATTACATTCATAAAAAAGCCAACTTTGTTTTATGTGGTTGGATATCAAACAATAAAAATGTGTTGAACAATAACCTCGCGCCTTCACAAGACATAAAAGTATTAGGCGGTGATGACACCGAGAAAGCCCTAGGAATACGATGGGATACTAAGGAAGATTGTTTTATATTTAGAATCAACAAAAACAAAACACCCATTGTATTATTAAACAACACACGCCCACCCACCAAACGGGAGGCGCTCAGCATAATAATGTCTGTATTTGATCCATTAGGAATTATATCACCTATCACAATACCGGCTAAAAGGATACTTCAAAACACATGGAAGTATAAAACAGAGTGGGACAAACCACTACCCGAGGAGCTGCAGCCAAAATGGAAAGAATGGATGAAGTCACTAAGTACTATAGAAACGCTACGGATCCCACGTTGCTACGATTATGGTGACGTCACAGCCAGAGAAGTACATACATTCGTAGATGCGAGCGAGGAGGCCTACGCCGCGGCGGTGTATTGGCGAACGGAAAGATCAGATGGCAGCGTACAAGTGACCCTGGCGGCGGCCAAGAGCAGGGTAGCCCCACTGAACCCGGTATCAATACCTAGGCTAGAGCTGCAAGCCGCACTATTAGGAGCGCGCCTAGCCCGGACGGTCGTTCAAGAACATGACTACGAGGTGAGCAACATAACATACTGGAGCGACTCTACCACCGCTTTGGCCTGGATACAAGCCGAACCACGCTCATTCAAGACCTTCGTGGCGCATCGTATTGCGGAAATTGAGGAACTCACCAAGAAAAACGAATGGCGGTGGCTACCCTCAAAATCCAACGTAGCAGACGACGCAACACGCGGCACCCCGGAACATTTTAACTCGGAGCACAGATGGTTCAACGGTCCAGAGTTCCTTAGAAAGAGCAGAGATGAATGGCCGCAAAACAAAAAGATGATTGCCCCCACAAACACAAACGAAGAACGCGTCAAATGCCATGTAATGAACAACGTAAAAATGAACGATCATCTGCCAAATATTACACGTTTTTCAAAATGGACACGGCTGATAAGAACAACCGCACGAGTACTTCAGTTTATTGACCTGTGTAAACCAAGCAGACACACTGTCGAATACAAGCGTACTAAGAAAAACGCATTAAAAGATCCAACGTGGGAAAAAGGAAACAAAAGCAAACCCAATAAAAAAGTTACGCAAAAAATGACAATCGAAAAAACAGTAAACTACATACCTATACCTGCTATTTATAGTCTACGCGCCGAAGAACAATGGGTCAAGGGTGCACAAGCCGAGAGCTTCACAAAAGAAATTACCGCCATAAATGAAAACAAAGCGGCGCCCGGCAACACCCCGTTATCCGTATTAAGTACATATCTAGACAACGCAGGTGTTTTACGTTTGCGCGGGAGAATCACAGCGGTACAAGACGTTAATGAAGAAATAAAAAACCCAATTGTACTCGAGGGTAAGCACAGATATACGAAGCTATACATAGCACATGTGCATGAAAGTTTACATCATGGCGGAACCGAGATAACGGTAAACGAACTAAGACAGCGTGTTTGGATTACGAGACTGCGTCCGTCTGTAAAGAATGTTTTAAAGGGCTGTTTATATTGTAGAATAAAGAAGGCAATGCCAGCCAATCCCTCTACGGGAAACTTACCGTACCCCCGTTTAGCTCATCATGTACGACCGTTTACTTTCACTGGTTTAGATTATTTCGGCCCCATATCTGTTACTGTAGGTAGACATAAAGAAAAAAGGTATGGAGCTTTATTTACATGCCTAACTTGTAGAGCTATACATATAGAGATAGCAAATTCACTTAGCGCAGATTCAGCTATCGCCGCTCTCAGGCGATTTATAGGTAGGAGAGGTTGTCCAAAAGAAATATGGAGTGACAACGCTACTTGTTTCAAAGCGGCTGATAGGGAACTAGGAGAAAGCGCCTTAAGTGCTTTAGGTAGTGAGTCCAATGCGCGGTCCATAAGCTGGAGATATATACCTCCCGCGTCGCCGTTCATGGGCGGGGCATGGGAGAGGATGGTGAGGGCAGTCAAGGAAGCACTGTACGTCACACTAAAAGAAGTTCACCCATCAGACGAGACCCTCGCTACGCTACTCGTAGAAGTAGAAAATACGGTGAACTCCAGGCCACTCACACATGTCAACGTGGCACCAGACGAGCCCGAAGCCCTCACGCCTAACCACATACTGATTGGCCCTAACTCACATGTACCCTCACCGGGTAATTTCACCGAAGCAGACGTCACAGCACGACAACAATGGCGACGCGCCCAGGCACTCGCAGACGTCTTCTGGCAAAGATGGGTACGAGAATACCTACCCCTCCTACAAAACCGGCGGGAGCCTTACGGTAGCGGCACCCCACCCAAGGTCGGAGACGTCGTCGTGATCTGCGACCCCAACCTCCCACGTAACACTTGGCCCAAGGGAAGGGTTACGAAGGTGTTGCCAGGCGCAGACGGTGAGGTACGAGTCGTAGATGTGATGACCAAAGGACACGTACTCCGAAGACCAACGAAGCGGATTGTCGTGCTCCCCACGGAGTCGCCTGACGGCGACGGCGGGAGAAATGTGCACGACAGCGACGTAAACCCGGGCGGGGCCACCGTCACCACTTGTACTTAGTCATAAGAAATATTAATAAAGGAAAAGGGGGCGGGGACTCGGAATATCCAATAACGAGCATAGACGCGAGTTTGCCGTTTCGGATGTGTGCGAAATCGTGTTGCGACATTGTGCAACCACAATAATGGTCCGCTGGCTAGGAAAAATTAGGAAGGGGTAGAAAGGGACGCGCGAGCGCCGCTAGCCAGTGGAGCGGCCAGTGTGTTTTTGAGTCAGCGCAGGAAACATCTATGCTCGTTTTGGATATTCTGAGTCCAAGTCCAATTTTATGGATTAAAAGATAGTTTGTTTATTTTTTAAACCAAATAAGACTTCTCTCCCGGAGTCCCCAGCGAACCGTCACGGGAATAGGAACAAAGTTGTCGCCGTCCTGGAACCAGAGGTGTTTCGAAGCAAGATACAGTCCACTCGCTGCACAAATCAGTTGGAACAGGATCTGAGGTCAGGATGCTGGCCAAAACAGTGACAAGCGAATGAATGTTGGCTTTTACGAAATAACGGAGAAACTAAGAATTGTTGAACGTTTCTTTAACGAGTCAATTCAAATCAGAACACAATCACTCGGAATACAAATCTCAAATAGAGCCAGTGTCTGGCCAATGTTGGCTTAAAGTTTAGTCTTACCAAACGTTGGTGGCCAAACATTTTAGAAGTGTAGGTATCATGTCATGAAACATTACCTCACCACTGTATACAAATTCGTGCCTTGTCGCCACACCCGAGGGCAATGGTGGACAAACTTTATTTGCTTAAATTGCAAAGGAATTTAAGTTCCAAAGCGAAATTAACTTGTCTTTTATTATGATTTTCTATCTTTGTTTTAACACAGGTGGTTGCAAACAGTGATTTATTTTGTTTGTAAAATACAGCTGCACTGTATACTATCAGAATGTTTTTTTTTTAATTTTAAGACAATGAACAAAAATTTGAATATCTATCAAGCTCAAGCAAGAATTTCATTTAATTCATCCAGGAAAAGAAAATTAAATGAATAGTTCTTACCAAACCTACTGTTCATATTGGGGAATACCTTTTTACCATACTATACTGCAGTAGCGAAGGCTCAATTTTTGTAAGGGGTAAGCCGGAGTACATATCTTTAATGTGATTGTATTATTTGTCTATAGAATACTGACTGTGACATTTTTCAAAGGGAAGCCGGTAGGAATCGAGTTCTATGGAACCTTCGCCACTGCTATACTATATGTTCCTAATGGTTTTGTACAAATAAAATAGCAATTGTGTTTTTGAGTCATTCCGAAAATATTCTGCGTCAGTAAAAATTAGGAAAACCCTAAGTATGAATTATACAATTCTGTGAAATTATTTTATTTGGTTTTTCAAAGACAGACAAATAAAACTAAAGGTAAACTGGAGACGTCACAAAATAGTAAAAATACGCTAACTAACAATAATTAGATTTTGATTGATATTGGAACCCATAAGCAATCAGATGGGAGATACCGGCATCATATTGTAAAGACTAGCACCGTTACTGCTGACCACAACCGTTGTTCGCAAAAAAAATATAATACCAAGAGACAACAAAAACTAGTTTCTTTCGCCAATCGCACCGAACAAAAAAAAACAACAAAAATTGACGGAAGAAAATTAAATTAGGAATTGATTTTTATATGTGGCAAGCATTCTAATGTCAATTTAAAACAATATTTCTAGAGGTGATCGACCTCTGAAATTGTTTTTCAAGGAAATTGTAGGAAGTGTTTTGAAACGGAATGTGTTAGAAAAACTATCAAATATAAGTACTTTACACGAAATTAATAACTCAATAAATGCATGTGCATGCAGTAAAAAACCTCGCTAGTATTTTATTATAATTATAAATGCCGCAAATACCTCAACTACATCAAACGGACAAATAATAAACAAAATTAACTGATTTTGTTTACAGCTGAAAACAAACATGGTTTTACATACTTTATGACCGCCTTGACGACAGCGCCAAGCCAGTTGGCACTTTCGGAGTTTTTTTTTTAATGAATGAGTTCCTTTGACGAAGTGAGTGTAAAAATAAAATACGACGTAAATAAAAAGATAAAAATAACGGCAGTGTGACGTAAATAAACTCTAGCGAACACTATGCTTACGAATTCCATTTTCAAATGTGAAAGCGTGTTGTTCTTTCCTTCGTTTTCACGTCGTGGAATTCTGTATTTATTTTGAAAATTAATAGTTCTTTTTAATTTTGTGTTGTGATAATACTTTAGTATTGATACGTAAAATGAACAAAATAGAGCTAATAATATCCAAGTGCTCTAAAATAATTAGCCTTCAATCTGAATATAGAACGATTTTATTTATCAGAGATTTTTTATATCAAGGTTGTAGATACCAAACGTGTTATGTTTAAAAAATTAGACAGCGGAAAATATTCAAAAGATTCCAAAAAAGCAGTTTTTCTAGCAACACTGATTTGCGCACCATCCTACGCACTTACGGACTAATTACGAATAGTGGGTCATAGCAATAGCTTAAAGCAATCTTGCATCTAATTAAAATTAAGGTCAAATAAATTTCAAGATCAAGTTAAAACTATTTTCATAAGTAATTGAATTTCATAAGTGGTCCAAGACCAATTAGATATTTGGATTGTATGAAAAAATCCAAGTCATTAGGTTGGTTGAATTTTGTAACAAGGCCGTGATTCGTAAATTAGATCAAGTTAATCAAAGATTTTATTGAAGCAGTAATGTGTTTTAATAAATTAAGATAAGTAGGTACCTAAAAGATTCGTTTACGTAAAACAGTTAAAACGTGGTTTAAAACAAGGTTATGCCTGTTACTTTGGCCCACATTGAGGTCTAAATCTATGAGCCAATTTCGTTAAAATTCATGCACCTGTCAACACGTAAAAATATAGCAGACAGGCAGAGTTATTTTCGAAATTATATTATTAAGTAAGCATAAGCCATAGAAAATCCAAGGTTTTAAAACCGTATAAGGTAGGGTTAGGTACCGAAATTCAAATCGAAAACATTCGTTTCGATTCGAATATAATTTTTTCTGATTTTCACTATTTCCATTTATAATTTAATATTTGCGCTTGTTACTTACCTATTTAGTTAGTTAGCTTATTTTCCGAATTTATTATTTTGTGCATGTGGTGTTTACCTATAAGTAAGTAATTGTTGCGCTGTCATTTAATTTTAAGAATGTATTATGTCATATCACTGTATTCAGTGTGTGTGTATATGTTGGTAAACCTAATGGTGCTCCCTCACCGCGAGCATTCGCCTGTAATGTAACAGTCCAAGATTCGGTTTTGTACGGAAACAAATGAATCTGAACTGTTACATTACAGACGAATGCTCCCGGTGAGGGAGCGCCTTAATAGAATAAATAAAATAAAATAAATTGTAAAGTTCCATCCGACATTTTCCTCAAGACCAAGTTTAATACTTCATTCCAAAACCACAATAGTGAATGTAACGTACCAACGTACCACATTTCCAATAAAACATAAGAGTTATAAAAGTAAAGCAAACAGTACTTTAAAAGCTTACGTAACAAAGTAACAAGTTACAACGCCCGCCATATCTACTTAATAAGGTTTTTTTTACTTCACTTTTACCATAACTCGTGAAGTAATCATGTTAACACGTGTAGACTCATGTGTTTACATAAATTAATTATAATGAGATATAGCTTATGTAACAAAAGGAAGGAAATACTTTACGTAATTTGACGATATGGTTGTGACGTAGTTTGTAGTAAGAGTTGGTAAGTCGTTTTTTTTTTCGCAGGATTAATAAATCTGCTTGTGCAGGTAAATTTTGAAGGACGATGCATTTTTAAATGAAAATATTATAAGGTTTTGTAATAATATATCTTTGCCTTATGATAATGTTATTGAGTTTGCCCATCAGTACTTTCTCAGTAGCAGCCCAGAGCCAGGAATTGGGCTATGTTGATGGGGATAGGCTCACCCTCTATTTCATGGGAATGTAATCGGCGAAATGTGGGTACATTAAAGGTATACCTTTACCTAACCTTTTGGTAAATACGGGCGTTATGTTACGTTGCTATAACAATTTATCATTATTTACAATCTGAAACTACAATATTGATCGTATCCGCATTAAAGCCTACTTCGTAACAAAATAAAAGGGTTACAATTATGACTATTACAAATCAAATCAAATCAAATCATTTATTTCTTTGCAAACATGGGTAAAAAAAAAAAAAATACATAGATGTTTCATATTTAAAACCAAGTTCTCCACATTTTACCGTCCAATGGGCATGCAAATAGTGTACATACAGTTTCAGTTTAACATACTTAATTCAAAACATAATACAATTTAGAAAAAGAACAAATGTCAAGTATAAAATAAAAAAATTAAAATGTCAAACGGAGTAAAAGTATGTCAAACCATAATAATAATTTATGTCAATCAGAGTAATATTACTGTCAATCAGCAAGTGATTCATCATTAAGAAAGCTGTCAATAGTGTAATAGCATTTAATAAGTAAATATTCATTTAGCGCCCTTTTAAATTGAGATACAGTTAAATTTTTTATAGTATTCGGTAATTTATTATAAATGCGAGGGGCAATACCAAAGAAACTTTTTTGCATAAGTGCAGTTTTACATTTAACATGACATAATTTATTAATATATTGTGTCCGTATTGGATTTTTTCTGACCTCTGATAATTTTTGGAATAGATGTGGGTTACATTTTACAAACAAGGCCGTTTCCAATATATATAGAGAAGGCAATGTCAAAATTTTTAATGACTTAAAATAGGGAACACAGCTATCAGTCGTCTTCAGACCGCACATTGACCTGATGCATCGCTTTTGCAACCTAAACACCATTTCTCTATCAGTTGACTGCCCCCAGAATATAATGCCATACCGCAAAACAGAGGCAACCATTCCATGGTAGGCTGTTAAAAGAGCCTGACTATTGACTTTCTTTGAAAGTTGGTATAGAGCATATGCAGATTTGCTAAGTTTTTTACATAGTTCTTCTACGTGAGGTTTCCATGTAAGTTGATTATCAATTGTGATACCTAAAAACTTGGCTTTATCTACCTCTTCAATATCGCAGCCCTTGAACGAAATATTCATGTTTGGGTTTTCACACCGTTGATGAAAATGCATGACTTTTGTTTTACTAAGGTTTATAACCAAATTATTGTTATTGAGCCAATTTATTATGTCATTTAAGCAGATATTTATGTCACTTTTATAATTATTTGAATCGGTACATTTTATAATAGCCGTACTGTCGTCTGCAAAAAGAACCATTTTGTTGGTTGTTGCTTCCGGAAGATCATTTATATATATCAAAAAGAGTGGCGGACCCAGTACGCTGCCTTGTGGAACGCCATATTTTACGTGTCTTGGTTTCGATACATATTTCTTTTCTAATTTACTTTTTGGACATATCCTAGAGATTTCTGTGCACTGGAGTCTATTACTTAAGTACGATTCTATTAAATTTAATATGTTCCCTCTTATACCATAACTATGCAATTTATGTAACAAGATCTTATGGTCTACATGATCAAAAGCCTTAGTCATGTCAGTATAAATTGCGCAGACTGGATTTCGTTTATCTACAGATGACAATATGTTAGCTAATAAGTCAAATAGTGCCATGTTAATCGTTGTGTTCCTTCGAAAACCTTTTTGCTCTTTGCAAAATAATTTATACTTTTCGAAATATGCATATAGAGAGTTATATATTACTTTTTCAACAATCTTTGATATAATTGGAATTTTTGCGATAGGTCTATAATTTTTTAAATTCGTTTTGTCATCTTTTTTATAAAGGGGTTTAACTATAACTTTTTTGAGCTTGTTTGGGAATATGCCGTCGGCTATGCACAAGTTGATTATATGAGCTAATGGAGGTGCTACAAATTCTTTGGTAAATTTTAATGCTTTTGTGGACACTCCATCGTATCCAACAGTATTAGTGTTTCTAAGACTACATATTATTTTTACGATATCATCAGTTGTTACAGGTTGCATGAATAGTGAATTTAATGTTTGTTTATTTAAATTTGTATTTTTCAATGTTATGTCAGCGTTTAAATTATTCTCAATAGTGTCAATAAAATAATTGTTAAATTCATTTGCAATGTCCACGGGGTCTGTAAATGTCAAATTGTCTCTATTCACGCACATTATCGGCTCCAGTGGCAGACAAAAATTAGATTTATTTATTATTTGCCAGGTTGCTTTCGACTTATTAAGGGCCGTATTTATAAAATGATTGTTTTGTGCTTTTTGTGTGAGTTTAATAATTTTCCTATAAAGTTTGGTGTAATTTTTAAAAGCTAATTTATGTTTTGAGTCCGAGTTCAATCGATATTCCCAAAGTAACCGCCTTTGCTTGTTACTGCATATTTTTATTCCGTGAGATATCCATTTCGTTTTCTTGCTAGTTTTAATGATTATTATTTTCTCCGGAAAACACAATCTATAAATAAGAGAGAAATCATCCATAAATTTGTCAAAAGCTTCGTTCGCATCTTTAGAATCATGTACTAGTCTAAAGGATAAAGATTTGAGATGTCTTTTAAATTTAATTAAGTTTTCAATACATATGTCCTGTTTTTTTGTTTTCCAGTATTTAAGTTTGCAAGTTTTATTTATGGGCAGTTTAAGTATCTGAGATGTATGATCTGAAAGGACTAGATCTACAACTTCAGCTTGGCATTCATTCCGATAGTTGTGAGCAAAATTGTCAATACAGGTGTTATTCTTCAACCTAGTGGGAGTATAAAGCGCTAGTTTTAAGTTATATTTCATAAGAAAGTATTCAAATTCTAATGTCGTTTTATTTCTTTTCAAAACATCAATATTAAAATCTCCACATAGAACGATTTTCTTATTCGAAGATAGACAAACTTTATTTAAAATATAGTCTAATTTGTCATAAAATACTTCATAATTGTGTTTTGGGATTCTATAAATACAAATTATTATAATTTTATGTGCTATTATTTCTACAGCGCAGCATTCAAAGATGCCTGAAATTGATTGTTTTGCTATCTCTGACATTTCTCTAAACTGCAATCCCACTCTTACGAAAATACCTGTTCCTCCTCTCTTTGTATCTCTAGAAAAGAAGGCAGCTGGACAAAAATTTGAGATGTGCAGTAGATCTTCGTAACCTGTTTGCACGAAATGTTCAGTAATACATAGAATGTCTATAATTGTTCCTTTGTTGAATAATTCTACTAATTTTACCGTTAGTGTATCGGATTTATTAATAAGACCAGCTATGTTCTGGTGTAAGATGTTGAGGTAGTTAACGAAAAAAACTGAGCATTTAGTTGTTGTGAATTTGTAGAACATTCCTTTTGACTTTGAGATTGAGTATCTAACTGTGCAGCATTCAGGGCACCTATGTCTAAGATAAGATCTTGGAGATCTGATATAACAATTTTTAATCCTTTATTGTTCAAAGTGCCATAACGATGGTTGTATGTATCGGAAGTATAAGGCAGATTTAAATTTGAGTCTAAAATATATGCGTAATTATATGTACCCACATCCATGTATAGTAAATTATTGAAAGTATCAATCCGGCTGTTATACATTATATTACTATTAACCATGTATTTAAACGTTGGTAGACATATTATAAAGTTTGTATGGTTCAAAGCAACTAGTTTTTCGCGAATAAAAGACACAAGTTCAATATAATTGTGCGTTTTTCTAAAAAGTACTTCGCCAATATAGATAATACAGTAGTCAAGGTATGTAAAGTTTCGTACTTTTTCGCCAATATTATCTAATAAAGAATTCAAACTACAGTTAGGCTTACGATAATGACATATTTCAAAATTACATAATTGAGTTCTCTCAGTGATTTTGTATATTCTGTTAGAGGTTTCACTACTCAGCAGACATATTTTGTGTTTCAGAGATGAGATAGTTTGATTTGTCTGCGATATTCTTTCTTGAGTGGAGCTTGAGATGCAAATATTACTATCCTCACTTTTGTTCTTCGATTTGACGCCGTGTGTAGAAGGCGAGGGTGTAGGCGCACAGTCTGTTCTCATATTGTCTGAAGTTTGTGTCTGTTTTGTTTTTGTGCCATTATTTGCATTTTTCTTTGGTGTTTGTTTTTTCTGTTTTGCTGGACTGTAAGTTATCTTTTTATAAATTTCATTTTTCTTTAACAGATCTTCGTTAACTTGTCTCAGATTTTTATTTTCGAACGATAATATTTCGATTTCTGTGTGCGCACTATTTAATTGAGCCGATATCTTTTCAATCTCGGCTTTTAATATTGATAACTGATCATCTTCATCCTCGGACATGTCTGGCATACTATTCGAGGTGGTACAATCTAATGTTTGCGAAATTATATCACTATCATCATTGTTTGGTTCTGATCGAGTGCGGGTACGACGGAAAGTTATGTTCTCCAAGAAATTCATATTTTTATTTTAAATATAATTATATTTCAAACATGTAAATTCTCAAAAACAAATTTATGCTTCAGTCGGATTCGAAACCAGGTCGCGGAGATTCGTACACTCGCAGGCAAGCGTCAAATTCCGTTGCGCCAAACGTACAGTAACTACTGCTACGAAATTTTTGAACCTGTTGGCGTCACATCATAGAAAATTTACTTCACAGTCAACAGATGTCGTTGTTACGCAGTAATTAACATGATTAATTATTTTCTTGTGCTGTCAACACTATAGAATATCAGGCAATACTAAATCCGATCAATTTCCTGTGCTTAGCGCTAGATGGTGTTGTAATCACAACAACAGCATCGAGATTCAAATAAAAAACGGATCTCGAGATGATAAATATTTAGAAAGCTTCTGTATCATACAAAATGTTGTAGAATTATCCAGGTGTTTTAATACTTTTACACTCAAATATGGTCTATGCGTAAACAGATCACTTGTTATAACTTGTTTTGTTCTTGAAAAGTCATATAGTAGTAGTTAGTAGACACTGTACTAGGAGTTTTTTTATTTTAAGTTTTTGTTTAGAATTAGTCATCAAACACTGTTAATAACACTGTCACAGCAAGTTTGTGTGTCCAGATTCACTTTTATGCACTTTATATGGTCCAAAGACTAATTACACTATTTTCCGGAATACTTTTAATGGGAGCACAACATAATTTAATGTTTACATGTCAGCGCCACCTAGCGGACTTATTTATATATTATTATTATTATATTATGATTATTATATATTATGATTACGCAATTTATTTATATATTATGATTACGCAATTTATTTATATATTATGATTACGCAATTTCATTCATAGAACTTTTCTATTAATAACACTATACAAATGGCCATCACAATTAAAGCAATGTAGACTCTATTCAATGGCTGTTACGGGACTTATTTCTATGCAAAATGTTTAAATTGTAACGACATGTATTTATTGCATGAATCAAATCATATGAGATCCAACCTGTAATTTTCCTTTCACTGTTTGCAAGTGATTTTACTATTGCTATCGGACTTTCTATTTAATACTCTACGTGCCCCTCTATTACGTACTCTAATAAAATCATTATGTCGAAAGCTCTTATACATAAAGACCCTAACAACTTGATAGGTATATCAAAAAAACATGTACAGACGCCAACACATCAACCTACCTTAAACTGTCAAATTTCCCCAGTCAACCTTGAACCTAATGCTTCAGCGATAAAGTTGAAAATCTATTCAAGAAATTTGACAGATTGTAGTAGCTTGATGTGCTGGCGTCTGTACTTAACTATTACCGATTGTTCTAAAAAAATTACTCACAATGTTGTGAAGAAACTTCACAGAAAAATCGTCTTATAAATAAAAGTTAACCATCATGATTCCAAAAACTATACAACTCATTATAATGTATGTATCACAATACAATGTTGTCACAAATGTTCCGACGGTGTGGCACAGAAAACATTAATCAAACAGTATTTAAATCATCCTACCACACGACACCTCATTTAAAACATGCCTACTTACATAATTAATAAATTATAACTCGCAAATATCCTGAGTCTCTAAATAAAGCTGCATAACACTGATAATTGCATCGGACACAATATAACAACAAACAACATCCCCTAAAGGGGATGGCAGTTGTTTGAAACTACGTTTCTTTTTGCCGATGGAAAATCCCATCAAGCAAGACTTACTACAGTCAAAACGTAAATCTAACAAATACACCCAATAAAGATTGATTCAAATAATCAAAAAAAATAAGATCCAATAAACCGTAAATCAAAAGCGGGCCTCACAAACTGACAATTGATAGCAATAGCGTCGAACAACACGTAATAACGGCCATTACTTAGCGAGTACGAATAGTGAGACGACGACCGTCAAATTCACTTACTAGTGCTGTAACTTCATTGCGCAAGATACCGAGTAGGTACCCTGTACCGGTACCAAGCAGGTGGACAAAGTGTGCGTACTTTTTGTAATGGCACGATCTTTTAATATCAAGCAGGTGATATAGTTTATTTTAGTTTTAAATTGAGATGAACAGATGAAGAAAATTACCGATGCAGTGGTATTCTAAGACGGTATCAGGTGGCAAACTTTTTGTTATCTTACCTAGTAGCAGGTGATAATATTAATTGAAGCTAGTTCATAACGTAACCATTTCATAAAACCATGTTTTTGCCATTCATTCATTCATTCATTTGCATTTAGTTCTCCACCCAATGCAGAGGCTAGGCATTTTCACATAACATCACGCCTGTAATACGCGAAGGTTTAAGCAGAAGGTACCTAAAAGTGCACCCACATTCCGCCAGTTATGTTATAGGGGGTGAGCCTATTGCCATCAACTGGGCTCAAATGCAAACTCCGGACTGGGAATCGAACCCAGGACCTCATGCTCAGCAGTCGCGCTTGCGACTACTAGACCAACAAGGCAGTCCTTCTTCTAGGCCTTTTCCCTTTGCGACATGCTTCCCTGGTCTATTCCAGTCTGGAGTGTTTAATTTAGGAAATAACCTAGCAAAAACCATAGACAATAAATATTTATTAAAAAAATACGCCGTCTTTTACATATTAATCATTCAACTTAGTTGGAAGCAATACAAGGTAAACAATAACATGTTTTGCTGTTTCTTGTCGATTATTGATTTAATCAGTATATAAAGACATCACCTACCTACCTATTATATTTTACGTATCAGCAGACTACAAATAAAATCCTTCAAAGTTCTACAAAGTACGGGAAGTTACAATTTCGATGGTGTTCGAAGGTATCACTTATGAATTATTAAAAGCCAATTCATTGTTCCTGTATATGGCTTAATGGCGGAAAGATCCTCGACCTTTACCAAGGCAGAACCTGTCACGAACAGCGAGAAAATTACAGTTCATTGTATTTTTATAATAACTCACTTATAATCGGAATTTAATTGATTAGAAATACCCGTGATCAGGGTTTTTTTCTATTACTTCCGTTCATGAGGAAGGCTTCTGTCTGGAGGACGTGGTTCAATCGATAATGATTATTGAGAAAAGTTTTCAAAAGCGAGCTTATTCACAAAAGGTATAGTTTGTCATAATGTTATAAATCATTTGGAAATAAGGCCACTAGGTAGGATTGAAAATACAAGGAATTAAACTTTTTGATGCAAACCACAGACAGCATACAACAAGCATAGACAAACCCAATGCAAATCCATAGACACATTACCATTCCCACGCATCAGAAACTACCGCAGAACAGTAAAACGTAATAGACAATAAAATTGGTTAAATTGAAGAGACAATAACTAACAGTCCGAATCACGTTATGTACGAGGCATAAAACTCAAGGTGGTCGGGTACCTCTGTTGTACATCCAAATTAAACTCGTAAATATAACAGCTGAGAACAAGGCCTTTAAACAAGTAATGTACTGTAAGAATGTACTTCAATTAACTGCCAATTACTATGGCTAATTTAATTCGAGAAGGCAAGTGGCAAGCGCTTCTAAAGCAGTATTTTGTAGAAATACTAAATACTGCTTTAGAAGCGCTTTCGCTTTTCAGGAGGTTTGAAGCAAGTTTAATTTTAAAGAACACAACTTACAAACACTAAACTATGTCTGCCAATTCAGCTACCCAGAACACTAGGAACTGGTGATTGGTGGACGTTTTGGGGGACTTTCTTATCCAGTTTAGATAGTGCAGAATCTAAGTCTCATTTGGATAATTAACTTCTGAATTTGAAATAAACAAAATTCAGTCACAAATAGGCTGCTTGTGTTGATTGTGACCCAGTTAACAGCCATTGAATGTTTCATTTCCTTGTAACTGGAGCGTGCAGTGTAAAAGCACAAGAGAAGCATAAAGATTGAATTCACATCGTTTTGCCGATAGAATCTCTCATTACAGTCATTACAAAGTCCATTACTCTAAACATACGAATTTATTGACTTGGGGAAACAAAGCAAACATTACATAATCATAACGTTTTGATTGATAGACAAATTATTTATTTCCCGTCATAACCTGTTTATTCTCTTATCTTTCAATGCAAACGTTTAGTGTGATGAAACCCTTAGGAAAACCATATTTTGAATCTAATCAACAACAAGGAAAAACGCATCCTTATAAAAAAAAAGAAATCCCTCTGCTAATTACTGTCTAATCTCACCTTGTACAAACCTCGTTAATCCTGTCACTAAGGCATGCCTACTTACTAAGATATATGTAATTGTAAACATACAGTCCTTGATACTGTTTCTAATTAGAACAGATAATACAGTGAATGAGATTACACAATATCGGCCATTAGTCAAATACTTCAGATTAGATAGGGTCCGGTTGGAAACCGGTTTCGTTGAAGAAACTTTACGGGTAGCACCAAAAGGACAAACCTGGACATGGACATCCCAATTTGTCATTGTAACTATACAAATATAAAAATCAAAAGTCATTAATTCTGCTGAGAATCATTACTTTTTTGGCGGCAAAAATTACATCAGACAGTCCCCGAAAACGCCTGCCTCTCACCACTTCCTGGTGTTATTTTCCTTCCATTCCTTATCTAGCAATATCTCACGAGAAGCAGCGTGAATGGCGTCCATTACAAACACGCCTTCTTAGTATGTAACCGCCTCACCACTAACCGGTACGTCCTAGAAACAAAAATTGTAATAGCAAGCCTGCAACTGCCTCGCATGTGGGAGTATTATAGGCTGATTATGCTTATGTATAAAGCGTATCATGACGATTGACTAGCGGTTCAGAACCATGTACGGTGCAAGTCAGGAGACCACACAAATTAACCACAGTACAACTACAAACACTAATGATATTCAAAGAAATCGCGGTCTCGACCTTGTGAGGCAAACCCGTCGGGCAGCGTATCATCAGATCGACGCAAACGCAGTCCCGTTACCAACAATCTCATTCGGTATAACGGGTGCTGCCGCCCGATTGGCTGCCAGCACTGGACATGCGCACTTGCACGCTAGAGTAAACATTTCGCTGTTGACTGCAATTGAAGAAGGTTGTCACGGATGTGTGCTCATATCGCTGGATCGGATGAACCGTGAATGAACCGTAATTCTGATTGAATCAAGTATTGTTATAATTGTAAAGCATTCGCTATGAATGGCTATGATGATTACACGGTCAGTCCGGAAAATTGGATTAGAGCTAACAATGAGCCTGAACATTATTATGTAAACAGAACGATAAAAACTTGGGACATACAAAAAGATGTTCTATTATCAAAGAACGAATTCATTACGCACAGTTTAATGGGATAGAAAGCAAAGATTTTCATGCCAATCCTCCGTGTGCATGATATGGCGATAATCACAGACAATCACAGTAATCGAAATACCACTACACTTTTTACACGAGTAAACGAAGCCCCATTTTGCACGGTCATACGTCTTTATTTGCAAATGCACATTGTCACTTGCGATCCTCCGATATTAGGTTGTCAGGCACCAATAGTTCAAGTGGTCTTGCCTGAGTGCACTTGTGAATGAAGGCGCCCACGCTTCCAATACTTAAGCCAATAAATAAAGAGAGCAGAGAAAGGCGACCAATCCCATGAAGAAAACAGAGCCAGAATATTGAAATAGGCATTACCAACAAGCTAATTGACAGCGGTGCAAAAATGCAAGCAGTAGCGTACAATGAAGAATAGTCATACGCAAATCTTAAAAAAATGCAAGTACACCTTCTGCTTTTATTTATTCTGTGCCCATAACTGTAATCCTAGAAGCCTGTATTATCAACATAGGCCGCGGTACTAATACTATCGTTTATGTATGCTATGCAGCTATCCTATACTAGTTTTCCTGCCTAGTTGGTCGTACTGACCTATTTGCCTTCGATTTTTTTCTTCGTGCTTACTGATTTGATTTTACTTTTACTTGACACACCCCTGGTGCCAACCTGGTGCCACCAACTTAAAGTATTATATCATATCTTGAAACTCTTTTAGTGAAAAGTAACGCCACTTTTTCGCCGTTAGCATTTTACGGTTTAACAACAATTTTATATAGTAATAGCTGTTGCCCGCGACGTTCGCGTGGAAATTTGGATTCTTATGTGTGAGAAAAGAAATATAGCCTATGTTCTTCCACAGGATATAATCTATATATTTGCCAAATTCCATTACGATCCGATCAACCGTTTAGTCGCGAAAAGGTAACAAACAAACAGAGTTACTCACGCATTCATAAAACTACTAGTATGGAAAGGAAAAAGGGCGACCGAGCAGCGAAAAGCAAAAAAACAAGCGAAACCAATTTTCTCAGCAGGTTTCTTGGAACTTTATCTAAAGAAATTCTTTGTGTTTTGTAAAATAAGTGTTCTCAAAGAACTCGTGTTAACATTTTTAGACTTGGCTGTCAAAGGCTTTTGTAGCCTCTAGTGTTCGTCTTAATCCATCGTTAGCTTCGGCAGGTTTCTCCAAGTAATCCTAAGTGCAATGTCCTCTAGAAAGAACATTATCTGCCGCATCATCCTTTGTGGAGCTCGTAATAGTTAATTCAGCTTTATCTTTTGATGCACTTGTATTCATTACATCAATTTAGACGCTCAAAAGGATTACATCATTGTTAATTTTATAAGAATCATTCTCTTCGTTAAGAAATAGTTGAGTGTTTCTTTAAGTAAAGAAGAACGTCTAATTGATAATGAGATTATGATGTTACTTAAAATGGATCTAGTTTTCATGCATAATAATCATAAAAGTAAAAGTAAGTTTTGAGAGTAAAAGGCAATTTCGCGGCCAGATCCATCAAATTCTTTAGAAGAACTTGACGAGGCAGCTATTAAGTGCGTATGTAGATTAATAAATAACCTTCAAGCTGTTTTGCAATTCCAGAGGTGCGGCAGAACTTAAACTTGAGAAAGGAAGGTTACGTGGAGCTTTAGCAAGTTGAGAAATTGCGATGGCAGCATTGGTTTCAAAGCGTCCGGTTTTCTCAACAAAACCTGTTGTTAATATGGAATGCGGGCCCAGCGCTGACGTACGAAAGTTCCGATACAAAACACCGGTGTGTAATGTCGATTGCTTTCTTACTGCCAATTAATCGATTCTATCTGAGTGCGCCGAGATTGTAGATTTCACAACAGATTTATTGGGTAATCTCTATTTACGAGAAGCGTGTCGAGCAACGGAAGATGCTTACGAGGATATAAATATATTGTCTGAGATAGAATACGATAACGAGAAAAGTGCCTGAGGTGTAAATGATGGTGAGTATCCTATAATTGTCAACGGTTGGACGTGTAACTGTTCGCGATGTGTTGTAATAAGCCGTTAGTTGTGTGTATGTGTGAGTTACATATTTGATATATTGCTGTGTATATGAACCGGACTGCAGTAGAAAGCATTGTTTATTCAACACCGGGAGTGCTAGTTAGCTTAGTGATTTTGTACGGTACTAACACTAAGATGACCAAATTCTATAATTAGATGCCAGATCTGCTAGAACAAACAATTCGACCAGACGCTAAGCTCACAGTCTACAGTAAGTTAAGTAAGTAACTGCTTCTACGAATACAAATTGACATGAAGCAATGAATGAAACGAAATCGTTTCTCCAATTCAATTCCATTGAAGCAAATACAAACATCACTTCGAAAGCGGTTGCTACAATCGATCCCTTGAACGTTGGTACTTGATTGCCATTACCTCATAGAAGTTTTGGCGCTCACGACTTTACTAGTTCAATGGCCCCAAGATTGCTTTGACTGGGCTTTGAGTAACCAATTCCAACATCGACTCATATTTAAACATTAGTGTTGAAATTAAAGCTTCTGATACACTCTTTGGCAACAAAGAATTGTGGTCAAACATCGAAGATGGTATCTTTCAACACCATCATTCAGGAAGTTGAGAAAAAGAAAAGAAAATGCAAATGATATTCCATTTCATCAATGAATCTCTCTTCTCTCAGTATTTCATTCAACACATCTATTTAGTACTTTGCTTGTTACAGTTTGACCCTATTTCGTTGAGTGGTGCTGTGTAGAGATAGATATACATATTTATAGATATCATCAATGGTTGTAATAGTCATGTCGTGTAGTCCTTATCTGCGAGTACATCAGATTATTACGCACGTTGTGTGTCATAAAAAGTAATCTATCTAAAAATAGAAAACTTTCAGAATGGATACTATTATTATATCCATCGTTTTTTTAATAGGGAAATCAAAACAACGATGAACTGGGGTGCTTCATGATAAGAAGGGAGAACAGAGAGAGGAAGGTGGTGAGGGCAACCACGAGAATGGAATGGAACAGCCTAAAATTAGGTCAGGAAAGATGAAAACTAGATACCTGAAGAAAAACAAGAACAGTATGTACCAACATGAAACAACCTAAACAATGGGATGATCTCTTTCCTAAGACGAGAAAATGATCACGCTAAAAGAAACTCGTAAAATGTAGAAGCATACAATTTAAGTGGTGCACCTTCCTCACTCGAAAATATAATAATAAAGAGTTTACGGTTGTGCGTAGCGGTTGCATGTGAAAACGGAGAAACGGACACGGGCGGGAAAAGTGAACGAAATGGATTCGTTACGGTTTTTTTTTTTTTTTTAACGTGGTAAAATCATCAAATGAGTCCTCCCACCCAGGGCAGAGCGGGAGGGACTGTCAGACTTGTACTGACTAAAATCCACGGTGTCCTTCAGTAGCCCTTTATGTTCCAGGGTCACGGTAATTCTATGAGTCCCGCGACCCCGGCAGGCTTTGGCCCTCTAGAGGGGGGCCCCGTCATTATGCTGACACTCTTTGAGGCGCGCGTGGAACACAACGCGCCGTCGACCCGGGCATGGTCCATGGTCGGACAGCGAGTCGCCCATTACTCGCCGCCCGCATGCCCGCGCCTACGGTGGCCGGAGATCGTCTGCCGACGTCCGGCGCCGTGGGCGTCTACCACTGCGGCTGGTGTGGAGGGAGGACGCTGTCCTCTCCCTCACGCGGCCCGCCTCCTCCTTCGCGAGCATGACTGCTTCGCAGAAGGAGGCGACCGCTTCCCACTCCGTCTCGCCCCGCAGCATGGCCTCGACCAATGCCGGGCGCGAGAGGGCTCCGCCTATCGCCGCCGTGAGGACACGGCGGTGCTCTGCCCAAGCGGAGCAGTCCTGCACCGTATGCTCCACCGTGTCCTCCGGGCGGTCCTCGCAGTGGTGACACCCAGGCGTTTCCTCCTTCCCCATATGACACAGGTACCTCCCGAAACTTCCGTGTCCGGTGAGGACCTGCGTCACGCGGTAGGTCAGGACGCCGTGACGCCTATCCAGCCACTCCTCAAAGAGGGGTCTTACCGCCGCGATTGCGGCGTGCCCGATTCGTTACGGTTTAGACGGTTATTGATACCGATACCGGTAATTTGGATGAAATATTTAATGTCATGCCCTTTAGATCTAGTTCCCTAGTTATTAAAATGCTTTTATTCATTCATTTTCATACACTTTTTGTGTAAAAGTATAATTTTTCCCCAAGTTATTCTTGACTTGAAATGCTCTTTTGAAATAAAGTACTTTTTAGAAACAAGCATTTTTTGTTATACAGCCAAATCGTTTTTAAGAAAGCATAAAATATAGTTTACGAGCCAGCGAAGTCCATAGTTCTATAACATTAAATTGTAACGAAGTTGACAAACGATTTGAATTTGCTACTTGAAAACTTGTGGTGTCCTTGTTAGGAAGCCGGAGCTAGCACTGACATATTTAGATTATTTGAGAAGTTAACTGACAGAGCCGTAATAATAATTATACATTTGCTTGAAACAAATTTTATTTATACAAAACTTATAGTTTAAAATTGATTCACATTTTTAAATATCTTGGGTAATTTAGGAGTCGAAATAAAAGTTCTGGTTGATTCAAAGTAAAGGTCATCAAGGAGTCGAAGAAATTAAAAAAAAAAACCTGCTTCAATGGAATGTTGATGAACATGATATCAGTGCAAAAACTAAACGAACGTGACAATCCATGCCAATCAGTAATTATGTACTTTTCGATGATGATGCGTGAATCGTGATGGACAATTACGATTTATGAACGTTTCAACGCAAATTAAATTTTACATGCCCCCAATGGTGTTACAATAAAGAAAAACATGAGTACCTATGAATAACTGACCCCACACCATGCACTTACGGTTAAGGTAATCAACGCGAGGAGTTCTGGATTAAGTACTGTTCTGGTATAGGGTCTACAGGTTTCAATAGTTAAACAAAAGTAAGTTCGATGGATCCAAACTCATCAGCTCAGCTATCACAAGACCTACTTGCTCAATTTCACTCATAAGAGCTATAGTTATACGAGGAAAATAAGAACCAAAACGCAATAACTATAGATGGGTAGGCCTTTGCACTGCCCTGTAGGCCAAGGCTGAAATAATTGTTAAGAACAACGACTTATTTACATCACTTAAGTACCAGGGACAAATACTGGCCAAGGAGGTAAACATTAAAGGAACTGCGCTGTTTGTATTCCGCGAATTTGTTTAGCAACGCGCCGATGTTTTAGTTCAGCCATCAATTCTGCTAGACTGGCATAATGACGCAGCTATATTAACATAATGTGTTGTTTTGTTTAGACTTTGTCACGAACTTGTGTTTTAAGGTGCGTTAAGTGGCAATTATTCATATTATTCGATTCACACGTCGAAGTATCTGGGCGAAATATCGCGAATAAAAATACATACTCACAATAATTAACAAAGCAATTAGTAAGCAAAGACATTGCACTCTTATTACGGCTATGTTTGCAACCCTATAAGTAACCATAGAAACGAAACTTCACATAAGCAAACTTTTTTTGGAGAAGTACTTTACCTAATGGTGCAAAAGGCTGGGGATCCAACTTTTTGTAAAGCCTACAATAAATAAACCAGGACCACTGAATAGTTAAAATTCCATCACATTTTAATGATACAGGCGGCGTCATATTTTTATTTTTAAATAAATGTAAATGATCGAATTTACATAAATAAAAAATATCTTTAACATCAATCTTTTTTAACACTGACCACACCTTACGAAGTTCATAGGTGGAAAAGATTTACTGGCGCGAAAAGTAACTGAATTTAAACAAGTTAGGAAGCAATGAACATCACTATAAGGATGCATTGACATAGCAGCTGAACGAATGACATTTAAGCGACCTTGAGCTTGGGCAATAATTTCGTATAGTTCGTAAGGCAAACCTGTTCTGTTTACTTTGGGCTGCTAACCTTATGTGAAATGTCGAAAACTACAGTCTCATTGCAACACTACTACTGGTTGACTTGATCAAGGAAATTACGAAAATGACTTTCACATAAATAAACCTTTGAGTAAACTTGGAAATAAAATCTTACGAAAAATGTGCAAAGCTTTTTGAAAGAGTTGTTTTTACAATAGACGTTCTGTATAATTTTGAATACAATGACAGGAGAATAAATAAAGATCGACCAAAGTACAGTCGTTTTCAATCAGTTTTTCTCCCCATAAAAAAACCTGTTGTCAATAAAAACGATAGATTATTAGGTTAAAAACGTGTACGAAAACTACTTTTTATTCTAAGAAAACACAATCCCAAACAAATTAAAACGATACCACTGAATTGGGCATATAAAAAATTTAATATCAAGAATAGCTACACAATGCCGGATTTCCTTTTTTTCTCTAACGTCAAAATAAAAGTGGCGCGTTTTTTTCATTTGAAATAAGAATTGGGACAAAAGAACAGTCTATTTTATTTATACCAGTAGTAATTGCCAACCGAACAATACTTCCATTGTGGTTCAGAATGGGAAAATTAAAATTCCTCATGCACAACTTTGCGACGAAGGCCGTTCATATGAACTAGAACATGTCAAGGCGTCTACAAAGTAGACACCAAGATAATGGTACTTGCATGATATTTTTTTAACCTCAGGAACGACAAAAAGTGGGTTTTCAGGCGTCGTTGATTAAAATGCGATGCATCAGCGTTGATTGACAGGGCCCATTTAGCGGTCACGAACCTTGCAAAAAAATTGCGGTAAAAAGCTTGCAAGGAGCAAGCTTTTTACCGCCGTACCCAATTTGTCCATTATCCTTTTAATTTTAGAACATTTTTAGAACGATAGATTTCATGTTAAATAAAACGAACGTGGTAGTGTGTATCCAAACATATATAAGCAAAATTTTTGGTCTTCAATTTTCAAAAACATGAAACGTTAAAACAAGCAATGACCTCATTGGCGTCCATCTTGAAATCCCATGTTTAATTGCAAATATAATTAACGCTCACATAAATGCTATTAAGGCTGAGCGTAGTAGCCCGACCTTGGGGTCTAATATTACACGTTAATTGAGCAAACAACGCCTAGAGCAAATAACCAAATTGAGAGATTGTCAAACCTGTAAGTAATGATATCTCGAACTTATATTTGACCACGACATTCTTTGCATTGTGCCTAAGGATTTGCATTAATTTGATTAATGTTTGATTCGTCTTTACAAATGCGGTGTTTGATTTATAAAAAAAAATACATAGACTGGGTTTTAGGTAGTTCCACCTTACACCAAAATCATTAAATCTTAAATTAAAATTCGTATTTTGGCCATGTTTAGCATAGCACTAAGGAAGAATTAATAAAAAAAACTTAAAGATCAATCCAAATTATCCAATTAAAGACACAGCTATTTTGAAAGGCGGGAATTAATATTTATATTGAAAACCACAATCAAATGATAGTGTGGAAATACAAATGTTAGCTAAGCGAACGATACTGCTTATCGTTTCTGGGTTGAGAAACTGACTCTGGATATAATATAAGTAAATATTTGTAACCGATTAATGGGCAATGTAGGTAAGAGCCTATGTATTGCAAACCAATGTCAATATCATTCACACTTCCATATTTACGCAGTGGTTAAAGATGTTGCATTATTGCCTAAGAAGCCAGGCAATCTTGTAAGAAGAAGATCTCTGTCAATGGTTGATGATTGAGACATCAAGAAACAGTTTACGCGCAACGATTTTCAAAGGCTATACCGGCAGATGGTGGCAGATAATGATGATTTCCAAATGAAACTTCTGCCTTCTAATGTCTTGCCTACAAGTTTCTTGTCACATTTGGGATGTACGCTATAAAGGATGAAACAGGGGGCTACTCGCTAAGTCCGTCAACGAAGACACAGGCCTGTCCGAAAGTATCTCGATACTTCGTAGTTTTTAAAACACTTCGTGCAATTCGAAAGTAAGGACAACGGTCCAATAGGGTTTTCCTGACACAGACAATCTGCGGATCGGCTGTGAACACTTTAGCACAGTCTCAGACAGTGTGTCCGGGTGTCCGGTGTCCGAGCCATCTGTGCAATTTGGCCGTATCGGTTTGACTAAGCTTCAAGCCTGATTAGCCAAATAGTAACTTAAACTATTATGCCTCTTCAGAAACCCTATCCTGCTGTAGTGTCATCATTGGCATAATTATTGTTTATGGGGCTAAGGCAAATCTGCTCATTCTCCTTTGTAACCTTTTTTCAACTTGATTTAAATTATGTCACAGTGTTTCTTATCAAACTTCATTCTGTCGTCTGTCACAAATGAATTTTTACGCTTTGGTAATGAAAGAAAAACTTCAATACCAAGTTCTTATCTGTTATACAAATTGAAATAACCGATACTAGGAGTTAAAGGCAACCGGTTGCGACGGCTACATGCAGCTAGTGGGCGATAAACATGACAGATTTCAGAATAATGTGGTTACTAGATATTTGTGTCAGAGTTTCTTCAAATGGTATTGATAAATTGCTGCTGTAGTAGACGCAGTGAATATTATCTATTGTCACCTAACTCCAACCACTCAAATAAGTACAGTCACCAAAAGGCTGTGATGAATATCTTCGCATTACACAGACAGGAAATAGTCATTACAATTTCTAGAGATAAGTTTAAGATCCACTCAGATGATCGAAATCATGATTTACTAGTCATCATGAATACACAAATGATCTTCTTATTCAGTCTCAAACTTATCCCTCGACGCACACTTATTGATAAAGTCAAGAATATTTCTTTCAATGTAGTAATTCTACGAAACATCAATTTTATGCATCACTGCGCTGCATGAACCGCAACTTCTTTCCAAAATTAAACCCTTTTTTAATGCGGAAGGGAAAGGGCGAAATTGCTGCTGGCAGGCATAGCTTGCAGAGTAAGCAATAGAAGTGGTAGTGTGCCAGCTATGTCTGTCAAAAGACCAAACGTCCTGAGGGCTAGACAAGTTACAATCGGTTTCACAGCGTTGCATAATCTTTTCGGTAGCTTTATGTCATTCCATTTTTGACTTATCCATCACCATTTTAGATAGTAGAATGACACTTTTTATTAGACCCGTCTGGAGTGAAGACCACTTATCAGCAAGCGTAACGTTGGACGCCTTCCAGCATACGGAATTCGGACAACAGGGTATTTTGGCGCAACTTGAGAGAATATAAAGTAAAAAGCCTCAATGA
The DNA here is from genome assembly GCA_963082995.1 of Noctua comes. Lineage (NCBI taxonomy): Eukaryota > Metazoa > Arthropoda > Insecta > Lepidoptera > Noctuidae > Noctua > Noctua comes. The sequence continues at coordinate 19,102,766 of OY720267.1, read as the reverse complement.
AATCAAAAGCCTACCTTCGTAAAGGTTGTCATCATCATCATGTGCGGCGCAGATCTGTCGGCAGAGGTCCTCATATTCTGCCCAGTAGGCGGCCAGCGCGGTGGGGTCCGGCGCGCGCGCGGGCAGAGGCAGCGCCATGCGGACCTCTGGGGACTCCTGGGGAAGAGAGACAGGTTTGGTTAATAATAAGTTCGTTTTAAAAGGCGTCTTGGTGCAGCGATTCAAGAACAATGTAAGATGAGGTGATTGATATGTAATACTGAAGTATTTTTGTCGCATCTTCGTCAATTTTAAGATGCCTTAAAGTTCTTGCACTACTGGAAAATCAACTCTCGGGCTAAACCGAGCCTTAAAAATACAATGGTCATTTGCATCTTATAGTGTCTTTGTTTGGCTAAGCAGTAACTGATGTTACCGTGTATAAAAAACGTAACCTCAAGTATTATGTAAAGTCTTAATAAATTAAATAGCTGCCCGAATTATTAATAGTTCCTTGTAGTCTTCACAAAGACACAGACAAAACGTTTCTGTTCTGGCTCATAAAATATAATAACCGCTTGTTTTTTGGCTCATTGTACATTCATCTATGAACTTCTGTTTTATCTACTGTATCTAACCGTGCTTACATCACCGTCCTCAAAAGACCAACATGTCTTGGAACCAGTCCGCCCAAAATCAACATAATCCCATGACAAACAATGATTAATTCAGAATTAATGAGAACTATTCTATAAAGGACAATGATATTCGTCACAAGTATACAATGCAGTATGAATTCTGAGCAATCTGCGAGCTCTCTGTGAAAAGATTGACCAACTCCTTTCAGAATAAGTAGTAGACAATGATGTTACAACATCGCATTGTACGCATCTAAATAATATCGTAATTCGTAATCGAGCAACTGGAATTATTAACCTTAATTATGAATCGAGATGTGGTGATAAAATGTTGCTGTAGAGGCCAGCAGCAAAATTTTAAAGTTTATTTGTTTTGAATTTTTAAATAAAGTGAGCAAGAAATAGAATTTGTTTGTCATCTTGCTAAAAAATTATGAGCTCAAAGTTTTTGCAGACGATAACAAATGGAAGAGGTACATGATGATGAACATTTTGTAATAGATGACAGAATGACCAAGTGTTGTCTAGACGGTTACACTACTTCTACAGATCATTGGAGATTATAAAAACAGACTGTCCGATGAAACATACTAAGCTAGCAGCGGTAAAGTGATTAAAAAATTACACGCGGTTGGTACTGGCCACCGCAATATCAGCCTTACTTTTGATAACAGTTTCATGTCTTGTTTCTTTTAAACAGGAAAACGTGACTGTCGCATACCAACTCGAAGGCATAATAATTATGGCTGTAGGTGCTTTATTGTACAATGATCCGACATTATAATATTCTCCTTCCTCTTCGTTTTCCTGGACTAACGAACATAATAAGGAAAATTTTACATATTTTTGAACATGTCAACGATAAACCAAAGCGCCATCAACAAATTTATTTAGTACTTAAATATTTACTGAATTAAATATCTAATATTTTAGTTTTTCTACATGTTATTTTGATGAGGGATAACCTTTACTTCGAAGTTGAATGTTATGAGGAAAATAATTGTCAGTCAATTCTAAAGATTTCCACAAATGTTTGTGGTTGAACTCCATGTCTATAAAAGAGAAGTTAAGGTAAAAGACAAGCTAAAGGCAGAATGGGGTTAGCCCAGGGCGATAATGTTAAGCAAGTTTATAATAAAACACAGTACGATAATTCGAAAAGCAACACAACAGAACAAGACATTCTTGAGCATAGTTTTGGATCAAAAAAGTCAGCATCTACAACTGCTACATACAAAAGTTCGGGGGTTTAACCCACAATTAGGCGTCTGTTAATTTTAACATTAATGAAACACATCCAGGGCTAGGTCAATAACCAACACCAAGTAGACAACGCTGATGAGAACAATTAAAAGTTTGAAACGGTTATCAAATGAACTCGGCACTGATGAGTGACATCACTCTATTTGGACAGATATTAAGAGGGATCTGAAGTAATCCTACCGCATTGCGATGAAGCAAGTGGTCCAGATAATAGAGAATAAAAAATGGTGAAGTTGACTGAAGACATAATTCAAGAAAAATATTATTTGTTGATAAAAGACGGAATGCTTTTAATCTTTATACTGTGTTTAGTTTCACGTCCAATGCTTAAGAAAAGGGAAGTAAACGAAAATAACAACTTCATGAGTCGTGTTTGCACGTCATTAGGTATCTCTTTAATTCTTATACTCATTCATTATGTTAGTTCAGTGTCACTGAATTGTTTTTCAGTCTCAACTAAGTTCCTAGCTTAATTGACTCTCGCTGTCTATGTTATGTCTCAAAAGTTTGGAAATGAGTAACGTTTCAGCTTCTAGTAATCTCCTTCTATCTCTATCTCCTCAAGCTGTCTGTCTTCTGATTTCATAAGCCCTTTTCTACTAATTCACAGATACCGTCGTTCCAAGCCACTTTTTATCTACTACTAGCACTTCGTCCGCAAAAATTGTGATAGCTCGACTAATATGCGTGATATAAATATAATTTATAGCCTATAGCACCCACGAATGATGTAGCTTTCTGCCAGTGAAAGAATTTTTAGAATTGGATCATTAGTTCCGGAGATTACCCCCTACTTACAAACTTTCATCGCTTTATAATATTAGTATAGAAGTTTAGATAAATTAATGGCAGCGTTCCTAAATAGTCATCGTCGCCTGTCGGAACTGTAACCACATAAATCGTTCCACATCCGTGCTTCTTATCTTCGTCTAAAACACAAAGGCCCGCAGACTACGCTGCACCATTGAGTCCTCACGTAAATCCAGTATCAGTGACGTTTGCTATTAGCAAATATACGATACAACAAGGTCGAGTTTGTACTCAGAGGTATTTGAATATTTGTCGGACGACAAGGTACTTAGGCGTCATCACTTAAATTAGTTTCCTTTAAACCTGTGTGTTTGTCATCTTCTAGAATTCCTACACGTATTACTGTCTCGATATTCTAGTCGTATATAGCAAGAGCTGCTGCTGAGAGTGAGTTCCTCGGTTTCATTGCCAGGGGGCCTAAAATGGCCATTTTAGACCCCAAGGTCGGACAAAGTGTTATCGGGTTTTTCTATCAGGAATGTATCAGCAGCCATGAGCCTGGTTTTATTTCCGGTTGTATATTTTCAATTCTTTTCATAGTCAAATTGGTTCAAAAGAAAAACAATAAGCCAGCCACCTGTCTTGAATCAAGATCAATTAATTCAAATTGTATTATTTCTTGCGTCTTAATTACAATTAAACCGTTACGCAATAGAGACTGTAATTTGCTTTATTTCTCAGGCAATTAAAGTGGCCCAAACTGGTCGGAGGTCGGTCTAATACAAAGCAGTCCTTATATAAGTTAAGATGAATGCTCTAACGGCGATAACCAAAGAGGACTAGTTAATGGTGTAACTCCATTAAACAGTCCTCTTTGTACCCGCACTAGGATACATTGATAAAGATCACAGAGCAAGGATACATCTTATAAAGATATGTTTCACCCATTATAACTTTTGTCCAATGATAAAACTTAACAATCTAGTGTGTTCAAGCCTTAATCTTGATTCAAATATTTCCAGGTTTCACCTTATTATCTTACTGGTATATATTAATTATAAATGCAAATATTTGTGTGTATGGATGGATGAATGTTTGTTGAGTTGTTGAATGTTGTCGAGTGTTTGTGTACCTTTCACGCGAAAACTACTGAACGGATTTGGATGAAATTTGGCACGTAGATAGTTTATAACCTGGATTAACATATAGGATAATTTTAATCCCGGTAGTATGATCCCGTGGGACAGTTATCGAACATAATGATCAAATAAAGTTGTTAGTCGAGATTCTAAAACATGCAGCTAGATAGCTGGCACCTCAGTACACAGTATTCTTTTTTATTCTAGCCATAGTAAATCCCACTTGAATGAGATTGAGATCTTGTTGTCTTGTGGCCTCTGATTACGAAAGCTTGCGCGTGGTTATGAATGTTTCCTCCGCGGCCCACATACGGAGACAAAGACAGAAGCCACCGGCATCCTGCGCCCGCGTCGTTTCCGGTGCACCCACTGCGGTCATTTGTATGGATATTATTGTCACAGGGACGAATTTAGAACGGGCGACTGTTAGGCGGACAGCGATTACATTAATTTATTTGTTAATGGCGTAGCAACTAATACAGACAATTAATTATTTGTGTACTTAATATTGTTACAAGGATAAAAAAACTGTCCGTAGTCAACGACCAATTTGTTATTAATAGATGTTTTTTTCCTTAAAGATCCACGTGTCTAACAAATTGTTAATATGACGTCTGAAGTAACAGACTAGGTTCCAGACAAATTGACCTATATTTTCTTACACTAAAGTTATTTTAGTTATTGACAATATGTGTAAAATCACGAATCTCGTTTGTATTCTGTACGTCGATTGAGCTAGTTATTGCTGTTGAAACCACAGTTAATGAAAAGGCAAGAGCCATAAAGGAAATCCTCTCATCCCATTTCCTATGGCACAAAAACCAACAAACAACATACTATGGGAATTGAAACAAGGCTAATGGGGGCCAAGGAAATATCAATGAGATGATGAACCTCCGAAGTTTCGAAGGAAAAGATTTTGTAACATCGAAAATGCCCAATGGCAAAAGTGTTCTGTTTCTACAAAACCTATGAGTAGAGCGAATTTGATCTTATTATCAACGGATGCTAAAAATGACATTAAACCACCGTTCTTGCGCCACTAGGAATGTCGAACAGCTTTGAATAAATAAATAATTTGCAACAAATGATGCAAACCTTAAGTGCATTCATAAAGCAATGAAGATCAACATAACACATTTTCGGATCATTTACAACTTACAAATAATTTGTAGAATCATTACAGAGTCCGATTGAGGTCGATATGCGAGAGATAAACCACCGGACGCAGTTAAATAATCCATTAAAATCACATTTACAGTCGCATTATTTGTAAAGCAGAGACAAAGCCAAGTATCTCAGGTATGCCGTCCGGTTTCCGGAACATGCAAAAATATACAAGGAACGACCATTCGTACAACTGTCAGATGAATCAGGTGATTATAAAACGACAAACACTTTAGATTTCATTAATATGCAAGCTCTAATGGACCATTCAAAACAAGAAACAAAACAGGAAATTCTATTAGATTTTAACATTGATGTTTGTGAGACAGTTAACGAAATGAATGAAAGAGTCGATGGTTTATTTTTGATATTAAATCATTTAAGATTTTCTAGGGCAGTCTGTTATTGTTGACGCTGACCATAAACTTGATTATCTCAAGATACTTCGGCCATGGATCTCTCAGTGACAAAGTGTATCTAAAAGGGTGATCCATCACGCACTCATATCACACTGACATACAGTCATCATAATCGGTGTGCTCAATTGCGGCCCTGTGCGTGCCTGAAGATCATTAAAAGTTGACTTTGAAACACCTGCATCATGCAACGAGTAACATTCAACTTGATATATTTGAACTTTATTACTGTTAGATACTACTGATTTGGCAGGTGACCTCTGCCTATTAAGGAATTTAAATGTCGCAGATTCTATAAAAGACCTTCGATGTTTACATAAATTAGCATATTTGGGTGGAATTTCTGCGTAATCGTAAAGTTTATAGTATAAGGATAAAGATATCGAGTATCATCAATGAATGTGTGTGATGAAAGGTTTAAAAATAAAGCTAACGTGTTCTTGGGAGCAGCTACGGAGCGTCAGGTTGTTGTCACGAGATCCGTCTTAGTGGCTGTATCGGTTAATGTTTTGTGCATCATGATGTCATCAATGCAGTCACGCTCGTGCGTCAGTTCCTTAACATCGTTCTTGGGTCTTTGTTCTTTAGGAGTTATAGAAGGTGTAAAGACGTCACGCTACCTGATACCATAAAGGAAGGACCTACATGATTCTAGATTGTGTATCGATGTCCCTCATTTGTAAAATGTTGTATATATTTTCTTTCACATTACTCTGTACTATCAAACTTCGTATCCAATATGTTCGAAGTAATTTGCAATATCTTGCGAGACATTCTCAACCATTCTTCTTATCGGTTTTCTCCTAATTATCAATTCATCCTTTTCTAAAGAATTGATTGTCTTCTTTTCAAAACCATTTGTTATAAAACCATCTCACACAAGCCTTACGCACTTTCTATTCTGCAATGGTTTCTACGAATCTTTTCTTTGGTATTTGTTTTTTCTGTGTTTGATCATCAATACTGAGAATTAGACGTAACGTTGATGTTCAAGTTAATAGAATTATTTTGAAACTTAGATCTGTATCTTTGTCCCCATCTTCGTGGAAAGACGGAAAAGGCATAAAGTCATCGCTCGATTTGTCCATAGTACATCTATACAATCTATACAAATAAATAAAATTAATGTGTCTGTTTGTGATATCAAAATAACAGCTTTTTACTGAATGCATATGTACAGTACTTTTAACAAAAACACATTTTTTGGAATTTTTGTCTATCTGTCTGTTTGTTCCGGCTAATCTCCGAAACGGCTGAACCGATTTTGATGGGACTTTCACTGGAACCCTTGAAATTGTTAACAAAATCCGATTCAAAAAGGGAAGTAATATTTTTTTATAATCAAGACCTCGCCATAGAAATAAAAACCCAGTGGAAAGCACAAACCGTCCACATTGTCCCTATAGTGCTCTCTTCCACAGGTATAGTACCAAAGTCTCTTATGCAAAGCCTTAATACTTTACACATGCCTCCCCACACACTTCAGCTGCTCCAAAAAGCCACAATTCTTAACACCTGTCGTATCACCCGGAAATTCCTTACTTCTTCTACAATATCATCTACATTCTCCATTTAAACTCCCCCTACAAACTTGGCTCCGGCCCGTGGGTAGGGTTTTTGTACTCTCTTACGAGAGAAGAACATGAAAGAACTCGAAATAATAATAATTCGCAGGTCGCAGGCAACAGCTAGTTTTCAATGAAAAAGTTGGTAAGTTCGAAGACCTTACTGATGGACCAATAACGGATGTGTTGGAATTTGAATTTTTATATTCTCGATACAAGAGTCGGAATGTGAGTGATGATGTCACCGCTCTGAGTAAGTGACGATGAAGACGATGCGTTTTGTTTTGAGTGCAGATTTATTTTTAATTAAACACGTTTATTTTTAATGGCAAACGAATAACATTGCCTACGTGAGTTAGCACACTGTTGGTGAAGAGTTGATATTTTTAAACTCGTATTTCAGTCAGCAATTTAGTTTTATTTGAAGATGATAACTGCAGTTTCTTTCCCTCAGAAACTAGTACCTTAAAAGTTTTTGACGAAAAAAACCGTCGACAACTTCATATTTTCAACAAAATATAATATCAAATGGTCCACATTATGGCTACAAAAACGATGATTACCAATCGCAATCAAGGCAGATGACTTCCAACTTGACAAATTGCTCAAAATGTAATGATCTAGCAGACTGAATTTGTGACATTTCGACACTCAACAGCAGGAGGAATGTTATTTATTCGTCCACCTAAAGGTCCTAATTCTAAAGTTAGCCTGATGCCGTTAATAGTACATAAGCCATCATTTTACATCACCATCATCGTCATTATCATCATTTCAGCCGAAAGACGTCCACTGCTGGACATAGGCCTCCCCCAAGTGTCGCCGTTCCCGTCACCACCATATTATTAAAAAATATAGTGTATGGAGACAAGCATGGGTAAGTTAACAGACAGACTGATGTGTTACTCGGGAGTTTGTTCCGGCACTTCTTCTCCAAAAATCAAAATCAAAATATTTTATTTCACATAGGCCTCGATGGGCACTTACGTCTACAAAAAGGTGCACGGTTCGGGTTGGTCGTTTCCTATGGAGAAGAACCGGCAACAAACTCCATGGTTACTCTTTTCAAATCATTTGGTGTTACAATATTATTATTGATACAGCATTTGTACTTAAGTATTGGGGGACAGCGTAGGCCCGACAATAAGTCGTTGCTCACTACACAAAAAATGTAGAACAAAATAAAAAGTTAACAAGCAGCTGGGAATCTACAAAGCCTAAGCCAAACACTAACTCCCTAAGCTAAAACACCGATGAAGTAGTGTAGGGCAGGCGTTTTGGGGGACTGTTGCATTAGACAGTCCTCCAAAAATAACTCAGTCCCTTAGGTAAATTACATCAGATAATGCTGATAATCTTTTTTTATTAATTTCTTTTTATTTTTCTTTTAATTTTTAATTACCTTTTTTTGTTTTTTTTTTTCTTCTGTATCGTGATACGGTTACAAACCTTTAAACTCACATACACAAACAACCAGACCCGGAACAACTACCTGTAGGCCATACAAATATTTGTTCCGTGCAGGAATCAAACCCGCGACACGCCAATCGCGCAGCCGTTGCGTCAACCGTGCCGTCAATTAATTATGATATAGATAGACAGTTACAATAGTGCTGCTCCATATAACCGCACACAGATAATTACAGAGGACGTCCCGACCGACATAATGTTGACCATTGCACAATATCTACTGGGTTATATGACTGGCTTTGATAAATGCCACTTTGTGCACTGTTCTGTTATCAAGTCTGTAATTTTCAATTGCAATTGATTGTATTGCGCCTCCAATCTCAATTATTGTATAACTTAGGAGTTATTAATGATTGGTTCTTGCATAGACGTACACAATCAAGTTTTCATTTAAAACCTTGTGCTCTTCTTGGACTTTGTCAGTGAAATGCCCAATTCTAACTAATGCCCAGGGTCGGTGATCTAGCTCACACCCTTGAACTAGTGAAAACTTGAATTCTTTGATTTGGGTTAAATTACGAATTATTAGTCATTTATTGTAAGTATTAGTATTATTTCCTTTATCAAATGTTATCTACTTATAAATAACATTTTTAAATATTTCAATATCAAAAAAGAAACATTTAAAAATATAAAAAATAGTAGCCCACCGATATCGGGAACAGGGTCCAAGCTACCGGCAGTCAGGGCTCCAGAGAGAGGAACCTCCTAAGAATACGAGCCGTGTCCGAGGTACCGCTTTCTGAATCAAGCCCTTGATCCAGCTGCCTAACGAGACCCTCCTCAGGTATTGTTCGAGGCTCTTGGCAATTAAGCCATGAGCTGATACAACTATCGGTACAATTATCGCTGAGTCCACATCCCACAACCTCGCGAGCCAAGTCAAGACACTTGATTTGCTTATCTATCTCGGCTTTCACGAGTAAGATAAGTATTTATTTATTTTTAGTATTATTATAACTATTGGAAAACTCTCCCACCTGGACATGAGTTGCCATGGCTGACCTGGAAGTCTTTAAATAGACTCCGGACCCAGGTTGGTCGCAGCAAGGAAAACCTGCTCAGGTGGAGATTCATTAATGACTCTGCCCTGCAGTGTAAATGTGGTGCTGTTCTACAAACGATGGGGCACTTAATATCGTGTCCTGCGTGGCCTGTTGTTTGTTCACTTCAGGAACTGATGGACGCTACCGAAAGCGCTAAACTAGTAGGTCAGTTCTGGGCTGACACAATTTAGATTGCCATCGACACACTAAGAAGAAGATTGGAAAACTCAATCCTTGTTAACCTTTTCAGGGGAAGGAGTTAATAGAGTATATTTGTATGTATGTTTATTTTATATAGGTATAACTTTGTTTAAAGTTCCAATTTCAATTTTCCTGTTTTGTGTTTTCTACACACTGTCTACATTTCAAATCCTACTTTCCTCTCGCAGGTCTGCTGGAAGAGATTTCTAATGAAATAAGCAGTACCTTTGTGCTCTTCTATCTTAATGTAATGTCTTATTAAGTATTTTGTGTGTACATAAATAAATAAATAAAATAAATAAATAGAGGATGAAAGTTTGTATGGAAGTAATTTTACCAACGGCGAAATCCCATCGTACAAACGGCTAGTTACAACATTTACGCCTTGGGGTTTTAAATCTAAGTTTCTCTTGAAATACCAAGAAACTGATTCTTGTCTTCCGTAAATAGGCAACTATGTATTGTATATACTGTGTGAATGACACATTACATAACCGACATATTTACTTGTCACGTTTCCCGAGCACATTGTATAACAACAGTCGCTCACTAATTAGCGGCTGAACGCGATTCTATTAATTATGAATAACCTGAAAACATTCACTTGCTACCAAATTATATTTTTCGACATAGGAAATAATTAATTTTAGGCGAAACAAGCTTCTTGTGGGAAATTGTATCATATTAATCTAATTTAGTACCGCTGTTTAAAATCCTCAAGAAAAGTAGAACTATCATTTAAACAAGCCGTCGTACAAAGCTGTTGATCGAAATCAATTTGCCAGCTTAACCTTCAAACAAGTTTTTATGAAATAGAAATAACACTGAATGGATAAAATTATAACATCGAAACAAAAAACGTGCAAAAAGCTATAAGTAAGGAATGAATGAGGAGCTCGTGGGTAAGTGATTTGATTTAATAACAGCTGCTCGGGTCGACCTTAGGTTAAGCCGTTAGGTTGATCCGTAGACGGGTCACCATATATAATGACATACCGAGTATCCTACGTGCCTCGTAAAACACTTTAAGGTGTTGGTCCAGCTGTCAATTGTAGATCTTTGACAGTCAATACAGATAGTCAGTGCCCCGAAAGTCTGACAACCAGTGTTACCAAGGTATATAACTAAGATAGTGAAAACAACATAGTTACATAAAATCACGCCTCTTTCGCATTGTACAAACAAACTACAGCACGCCACCTGCTACGATCCTTACATACACGGACAAAGTGAGAAAAATCTAAAGTTAATCAAACAAGAGTGAAAATTATAGTACGAAAATCTAACAAATTAGTGAGATAAGATGTATATCAAACATTACACCAGCTTTATGTAATTAAAATTGGGATTAATCAAAATTAACAACAAGATTATGTTAATGAATTAAGTAACAGACGGATTTCGGTTGCATCACACCGTCAGATTAATACTGTCTGATAATTTTATATTAAAAAGCGTTCTTTAAAACAATTAAAATGATTCATGGTCCAGCGTTTACGAAATCTAGTCTAGTCAAAGATAATATTTATTTAACAGCAAACATTTTTATGAAAGTGTTTTAATTAGTATGCTGAATTTATTTTCCAATTTTTGCATTAAATGAATTTGAGGCAGGTATAAGAGTAGAGGAAGACCAAAGTAACGATGGACTGTGTAAAGGATGATATGGCAAGAAAGGAGGTGTCTGATGAGATGACGAGTAATACTATATGGAAGAAGAAGACATGCTGCGCCGACCCTAAATGAATTGGGATAAGGGCAAGAGAATGATGATGAGTATGATGTAGGACACGCTCAGGCTCGGCCGCAGATAGACGAGAGTTGCCGGGATTCGAATTGAATGGCGTGTTTCATTAGAGAGACGTATGTCTAGCAGTGGACTGCCGCAGTCTAAAGATCATGATGATTATAAATACATTGGTATAATGTCATGATTTGTATGGTACAAAATTGTAACAATTACAGTAATTAACTGAAAGACATCGAGAACATGAAAAGGAGTAAGGGCCAAAAAGATTCTTCCTCAAGAAAACATGCAGACATCGATCAACCGATGAGAGAAAAGATACAGAGATCTGCAGATCACTACATTAATAAATAAGGCAGAAACTGATAATCTCTATTTGTTTCCTACATTAATCCGTGGCTATCCCTTCAATGTCAGCATGTAATGGTCAGGTAATCTTGATCCAAGACATAAACACAGATTAGCATCGTCCTTGCCAACTTAGTCTGTCAGTCAATGTCACAAGCATATCTAAAGATTCTATTAATACGGCAGATAGTGCCAGGATTTAACTCGGAAACAAGAGTTCCTATAAAACTGTCTGTAAACACGCTGATAAAGTCAACTGGCTGGTTCCTGATTTAGTATTGAAGCTGTAATCTTGTTTGGTTGAGACAGCTGCAAAATTCTTGTTTGTGTTCAAATGAAAGGATGATAAGTATATGCAGCATTTATTATATTGCCTTTTGAAAGTTTAAGTGAAGATTTCGTAAACTTTTTTGCAAGGTTCTGTTTCGAAATCATTAACATCCTCTTCTGAACGTTCTTAGATAGGTTCTTATTCTCTGCCACAAAAGAAACCCGTCAAGTCACACAATATGCACGTTAGTAGGTATATCCAAACAGTCATAAGAAATTATGAAACTTCACGAGTTTCTAAAATGTTGTCTGAGAAGATCACAATCAGACTAATTTAATAAAGCAAGATATCTGGAAAAAACTTCGATAGAATTATTTAAGAAATTATATATGATTTTTCTATGAAATGATTTGTCCTGAAGACAGATAATACTCTAACTGAAAAATGTTATAATTTCAGTCATCATTCACAACAATCTCGTGGCACATGAAAGAGCTACAGAGAACAGATTCTTCTTCCTTTGGTAGTTGACCCTTTTTAATGTTCACTCGAATTGAAAAGTAGATCCAAGGGGAAGCAAGCCTCAAAGAGATGTCAGCAACGATGTAGGGGTCTGCAAGGGCCGCGGCTGCGGGACTGTTTGTAAGAGATACCGTGGCCCTGGAACACAAAGGGTAAAGAAGGAACATGGATGGGTTTTAGTCAGTACAAGTCTGACACTCCCTTCCGCTCCGCCCAGAGTGGGGGCGTTCATTTGATGATTTCGAATCCAAAAAAAAAAAAAAAAATGGGGAAGCAAGCAAATGTGCATGATGGGTCTTAATAATGGTCCCCGTGGCCTTCATTCAAGGACAAGTGGAATTGCCTTATTTCTTAAGACCACACGTAGGGAACAACTTACTAATCTCAATATCACATTCGATTAGCACAAGTATTGTTCTTGCAATAATCGATTGGATTAACCTTTTTATTATATGGCAGAACGTGACCTTTGCGTATCTCAACGAGTTGCTCAAACGTTTCACACTAGTGTGTGATGTATGTTACTGTCAGTCATGACAGCAATATAAGTGCGACTCGTTAGATAGCTACGTTTGCTAATACATATATGTGACGTCATTATTAGATGATCATAGAATAGATTTGTATGATAAACTTATCACAGGCTAGATCATGTGAGAGCTAAAATTGAGTAGGTAGCTATAGCAACATAAAATGACGCCGATTTTGGGTGTTCTTAAGGACCAAGTAATAAGAGCGAACCTATTGCCAACAACAGGGCACGAATCCAGACTTCAGTTACCGGGTTGCTAACGAGAAATTTCTTTTGGAAAAACCCAATAACACTGCCCGATCTGAGAATCTAACTCAATACCTGAAACCCGGAAAAAGCGCTTGCGACCACGAGACGAACGAGGCAGTTCTAATAAAAATATTGTTAGTATTAAAAAAAAAAAGACAAACAAATCACTTCACAGTTTAATACACAAAACCAACAAAAAATATATTCAAATCGTAAACGCATTGTTTTACACTAGTTAAAACCATCTAAACCGAATTTAATCACATTGCTCGGTGATAGAGAATCGATTTGAGTAATCGATGCTACCCACAATCGTATCGTAGTAATACCTATTGCAATCGATTTCGGACATTATTGTGACGGTTTTGGTTTGAATGGTGTTACAGTTTACTCGGTGTAAAGAAGAAATTGTTACCAAGAATTCAACTTATGATTCTTAACTCGCCATGGAAGAAATCTGGCCGGTTATTTTAAAAAAAACAGGTATTCCATTTTTAACTGTGATTTGTTTTTTTTTCATAACTGACACAAATGTATCAAAGGTAATCAAGTACTGAATTCATGAAAATAGGTTGCTAGCCGTTGTCGTTTACACCCAGTATATTTTACTGGCGATGTGAAAATCAAACTAAGATCAATTCGAATGCAGTCGGAAATCAGGATCGAGAACGTTACTACAATCGTGGACTGTATATCCTTTCTATAGCATCGTCACACATTCCTCGAGTTACTTTCAAAAGGTTTCTTCGCATGCCAACTGCATTACGTTGCATTGTCCTCTTTTCTTCATCGATTTCCATTCACTGGATTTTTTTCTTAAATACCAACGTGGTACAAATAACCTTCATGTACCAATGATAAAAATTATTGGATAACGTTTTACTGGGGTAAAAAAGGTCAAGTGTAAGTAAGACAGCAATCCTTTCTTTGAGTGTTGCCATGTTCATAACTTTTATTTTGGATCTGTTAACTTCGTCAGCTTATTTGCTAATCAATTGAATAGATAACTCCGTAAATGGTACATCAAGTTAATGAGAGAAGAGCCAATTCAATGAGAAGTTCTTTATCCACTTAGGTTTGCTTCATCGGCTTCATCCTCATTATAAATTAGAAGCGCACGTTACGAGCAGCATACGGTTCAAATGACAATAATTGCCTCTGAACTTAAGATACAACAAAAACTACCTTCAATCAACTTGACAAAGAAAGTTGATCAGTAATTAACAGGGCACGACCGATAAAGGGCGCAGTCTCAATCGACAGTTGCGACACTTCGCAGTCTATTTGTCGGAGAACAATCAGTCGGTGACGCAAGCTGCGCGGGCGCGTGCTCAATCGCCATGCTGCTATCACTCAGATAAGGGGATTACACCTTAGAGAAGTCTTTGAGTTACGTAGTACATGTGGGTAAAGAATTGTTATTTTGACAAACTAGTTAATATACAGGGTGGTATTAAAATAACTAGCGAACTTCTGCAGATGGGGCGGGTATCGGAGTCGTTATGCTGGTATTAACAGTATTACTGAGATAAGGTATTACGCCTTAGAGATTGCTACTACTCCTCTTTTGTAAAGGTTTTGAGAAACCTCAAAGTTTCTGTAAAAACTGCTTGATATAAATAAGATTTATAAAATATAATTGCCATACAAAACAAGATGTATGAATTATAGTCCTCCAGAACCGACTTCGGCGAAGGCGGCCAAGCTCTGAAAAGACTAGCTATTAGTCATCGATGCGGAAGTGTATAGTGCAGAAGAGTGTGAGCTCCCTGTTCCTCACTCTCATAGTCCGAAGGGACGCCAATCCGACACGACCGGAGAGAGACGCAGGACCAACGGCCAACAGTCAGAATTATACTAATGTGTCGATTGAAAAATCTAGTATTTCGGGAAATCTCCAAGCGGTTGCTCGACTCTTCACGTGACCAGAAGGCTAGCCAAATTTTTTGGAAAAACAACCAGCATTCCCATCCAACGTTTCACTTCTGCCAGCCTTCTGGGCACTTTTCCTATTGAAAACGTGAACGGATTTTTTTACTTAATTCTTTTCCCCTTTTGATACTTGTACATATTTTATTTCCATTATTTATTTTCTATACATATAATTTACATTTTTAAATATTTCTATACAAAGTAATATAAAAAACATTTAAAATATAAAAAATAGTAGCCCACTGGCATCGGGAACAGGGTCCGGTGGTCCGGGCTCTTGAGAGAGGAACCTCCTAACGACACGCGCCGTGTCCAGAAGTACTGCTTTCTGAATCAAGCCCTTGATCCAGCTGCCAAGCGAGAGCCTCCTCAGATGTTAATCGAGGCTATTGGCTATTAAGCCATTGGCCGACACGACTATCGTCACAATGACTGCTGTACTCACGTCCCACATGTCGACAACCTCCCGAGCTAGATCTAGATATTTGAATTGTTTATCTTTATCTTCTTTCATATTTTTATTATTATTATTTATCTATAAATAATAATTTTAGCTTGTAAATAATGTAAAAAAAACTGAATTCGTTCATTAGAAAATTGCTTTATAATGATTGCCAGCAAGGCCAATGCCAAAATATTCAGAACCAAGACAACATCCATTGTCTCGACCACCGTTACCCCAAAACGCATCAGAATTATTATTTGCGTCACCTCAATCGCATGGTACGTTACAACGATTGCATCAATATAATCTGTTACCATATATTGCTATCTAATTTCGCGCGTAATATCTATAATGGCCGGCAAAACTAAGATATTACATTATTTACTAGCAATTTGGGCGATGGAGCGGATCGGAGCGCGTATCATTTGCGGTGGGTATGCAATAATGCTCGGGCAAATTGCTGTGTGTCTGTCGGACCTCCTTTGGTGGAGACACGTACGATGGACTACATGTTGTAGGTTATATGATATTGCTGTTGCTGAATAGGGGCTGAGTGTTGGGTAAGACTTAGGCCTATTGCAGAGCGAGACCGGCGCCGGTCGCATGCGCCTGTCGCGGGTTTCGATATCCATAAGCTTGTACGTTAGCGTTCACTGTTCAATGTGCGCCGGTCGTTAAAATCACTCACTGTGCAAGGTGCGACCGGCGCAGATAACCGGAGCCGGTCTCCCTCTGAAATTGACCTCAGTTTTGCTAATGGAGTTTCCGTCTGATTGATGACAGATTTCAAATTGTAAGAAAGGTATCGGCTGCCGGGCACGCCGCAATCGCTGCGGTAAGACCCCTCTTTGAGGAGTGGCTGGATAGGCGTCACGGCGTCCTGACCTACCGCATGACACAGGTCCTCACCGGACACGGAAGCTTCGGGAGGTACCTGTGTCTGATGGGGAAGGAGGAAACGCCTGGGTGTCATCACTGCGAGGACCGCCCGGAGGACACGGTGGAGCATACGGTGCAGGACTGCCCCGCTTGGGCAGAGCACCGCCGTGTCCTCCACGGCGGCGATAGGCGGAGACCTCTCGCGCCCGGCATTGGTCGAGGCCATGCTGCGGGGCGAGACGGAGTGGGAAGCGGTCGCCTCCTTCTGCGAAGCAGTCATGCTCGCGAAGGAGGAGGCGGGCCGCGTGAGGGAGAGGACAGCGTCCTCCCTCCACCCCAGCCGCAGTGGTAGACGCCCACGGTGCCGGACGTCGGCAGACGATCTCCGGCCACCGTAGGCGCGGGCTTGCGGGCGGCGAGTAATGGGCGACTCGCTGTCCGACCATGGACCATGCCCGGGTCGACGGCGCGTTGTGTCCCACGCGCGCCTCAAAGAGTGTCAGCATCATGACGGGGCCCCCCTCTAGAGGGCCAAAGCCTGCCTTGGTCGCGGGACTTATAGAATTACCGTGACCCTGGATCATAAAGGGCTATTGAAGGACACCGTGGATTTTAGTCAGTACAAGTCTGACAGTTCCTCCCACTCTGCCCTGGGTGGGAGGACTCATTTGATGATTTTACCACGATAAAAAAAAAAAAAAAAAAAAAGGTATCGGCTGCGGTAAAAATAATGCAAAATTCTTTGATAGGTAACTTGGAAATCTTGGTAAACTCATATCGAAATTGTGAAGAAGCAAACAAATATTTCAAAAATGTTAAAGTTGAACCAGCCAAAGTTATTTTCAAAAATGGCTCATAAAGGTTTGATGAAATTGAGTGGTAGTAAGCAAAATCACTAAGATCATGCCACTGTAATCCAAGAATGCTAAATAAATTATAGCAACCTTTTCAACTTTCATCAACGACAGAACGTGATGACCGAGAAGGTCAATATTAGCACAATATGAAATTGATTAAGTACAAAAAAGGCTCTTTTCCTTACGTGGTGCGTTAAACAATTTTAATATTAGAAATAATCAGTAAGATATTGGCATATCATTATTTGCAAATCTATCGTATCAGACCACCTGATGTTCTACTTAGTAATGTGAACGGAAACGATTTATCAATTAACAGATAACATGAGGAACATGTGTAATTGCGTTTTAATGAAGTCTTCGTATCAGTTGGAATAAATGTTGCTGTTCATCTCTTGTAATTCCGGAACGAAACTGTGAGGAAAGCCACAAGAGAGCGCGATACCGCAAACATAAATTGTAGACTTGAAGACCAAAAACAATACTTTCCTTAAATCTTTTTTTTTTGGCTAAAACGAACGATTTCAAAATCCAATAAGAGATTAGGTAAGCCAGCTACATAATACAATATCACGCCTGTAATCCCCGAAAGGTTAGGCAGAGGTGTACATAATAGTACACCCACATTTCGCCAGTTATGTTTAAGTCCCATGTAATATGCGACCCTCCCATCAACCGGGCACAAATCCAGACTCCGTGGCTGCTACTTAAAAATTCCTGATGGAAAAACCCAATAACACTTTGCCCGACCTGGGAAGCGAACCCAGGACCTCATGTTCAGCAGTTGCGCTTGGGACCGCAAGACCAACGAAGCAGTCCAGGTAAGGTAAGCCAGATATTGGTAGAAAATCGACAAAGAATCTGCAAGTTGCACAATTTCAATCTCAACACGTAATCGACGACCAACGAGAACAGAGACCTCCCAACTTTCTACGAGAACCAACCAGTTTTAATTAAGTAAACTGATCGCATCTGTTGTAGCTACTTGCTACAAACAAGCTGGAATGCTTTAATCATATTAAATACATGATTTATGTATTATTAGAAGATAAATTAATATAATTGATACGATCGTCTGGATGTCAAATGGAATGAAATTTTGAAATCCGGCTGTTTATGCAAAGGCCAGATATATCTATAACTAAACAGGGACTTAACCTGAATAAATTAGAAATACTTCAGCTACTAAAGATAAAGCTGCAGGATCTACAGCTCAGCCCGTAGCTTAGCCCTTGATTTGATTTGACAACTCGTGTTGTTCAAAGATTTTCGCCGAAGGTTCGAAAATAGAACCCTCGTATCGTTTGCAAGTATCTAGCTTATTTACATCAAGATAAAAGATCACAAACAAGAATTCGCAATAACTTTAATAATCTTCAATCTGGATGAGACTGACAAGGAAGGTATTGAGTGCTTATTAGATCAAGAACATACGCTAAAAAAACACCAACTACCGTGTCTGCAAAATAGTACTAACTATACCACCTGCAGCGATTAAGAATCACGATGATTTGCAGTCACGACAAAAACGTAACAAGATCACTGTAAACCAAAAAAATGGAATCTATTCTTTTCCTATACACCTACAATTTTAACGAGAAAGAGAGAAAAATAACAATGGCCGTCTATACAGTGACGCCATTTCTTTTTAATTAATTTTGCTTATCTGGTGCTTATGTCTGTGGCTATTGAAGCGTGGAAGATACTGGCTGAAGTAAACAAGACGTAACAGCAGAGGTGGTATACCCGTGTACGTGTGGTATACCCGTGTACATTCTTCTTGGAGAATTTTTGCACCACTGCAACAAATCGCACTGCTTTTATACCTTAGGAAAGTGTTGAAGAGTGGACATTTTGCCCACTGTTTTTTAATTATGTTTTACCTACTCCTCCGCTATTCTTTTCTGATTAGTTTCGTTGCAGGATTCAAGACAGTTGAATTGTTTCTCTGGGACTTAGCCGAGCTTCATTGTCTCGGCGCTTTTCTGGTGGTCACCACTGTTGGTTCTGGCTTTCAGGAGTTGCAGTGGTTTGGTAATAGTGTGACGGGCTTGTCTTTTAAAATTTCCACGTCCAGAAAGGGCCGATTCTAAGTCTAATTTGACCAAAAATAATGGAATCTTGAATACTTAAACCTCTTTCTTTAACGACGGAAACTAAATCGTTTTACAAGTCTTATAATTGATGTTATGGTTGAGTTTAGTTCAACTATTTTTGTCACGTGTGCGTGCCAGATGTTGCCATATCAAAAGAGTTCTCATTGCCTTTCTCTGTCAGTTTAAAAGTGAGCATTTCAAATTTTAAAGGAGCTTTCCAAGATACAGGTAACCAAAAGCACAAAAGTTTGTCAACCAATATTTCCAAGCGGTATCGTGTTTCAGAGTAACTTAGTAGTGGAGATCAGGTACGCAGTCAGTTGCTCCATGCGAAATGCTAGTATGTAGCTGCATCCAGTAAACTAGAAGCCGACCCCACCACAGCTGGGAAAAGGCTAGACAGACGATGATGCTTTTAAGTTTCAGCCGTCTCTTAAATCGGGAATCTTTTAATTTAACCGTCCAAGTCAGACGCTAAAGTGACATCCAAGATATCTACAAATAAATACTTTTAATACATTCCTCGTGATGTTTACTACATCTTTCTGTTTTTGATTGATCGACTGACGCAATATCATTGAGAAGCACATCGGCTCCGAGCGTTCCCTTCTCGACAACATCATCAATAATCTTGTCATTGTCAAGAATATTGATATAGTTATCTCGCTGGCTGGTGGCAACAATACTTTGCTTTGTCATGAAAAAAAACAAAAGGCTATCGTCGTCTTACGGCGCGTTGTGTTCCACGCGCGCCTCAAAGAGTGTCAGCATAATGACGGGGCCTCTAGAGGGCCAAAGCCTGCCGGGGTCGCGGGACTCATAGAATTACCGTGACCCTGGAACATAAAGGGCTACTGAAGGACACCGTGGATTTTAGTCAGTACAAGTCTGACAATCCCTCCCGCTCTGCCCTGGGTGGGAGGACTCATTTGATGATTTTACCACGTTAAAAAAAAATGAGCTATCGTCGTCTTTGTGATTTTTATTTATTTCTAATAGAATAGAATATACTTCATTGTGCACCAAAATTTAAACACAACTGTTTTACAATATTGATAACTTAATGGTTACAATGGCGGTGTTATCGCTGATATTCTTGCTTCTTGATATTACTTCTATTATAGCGAATTTTACCAACGAAACAGCGAATCTACACCGCGTTCAAAAACAGTCACTGTTATTATTGCTACAATATTGACAGCTCTTGATCGCCGTTTGGATATTGTAGCTACTGGTCGTGTTCCATATTTTCGTTAGTGAAATTCACCCTTATTATGTCTGCTGATCCTTAATCATTTTAGTTATATTTAAAGGTATATATTTTAAAGACTAGGTATGGGTCTATTGTCTATTAGTACATTTATTTATCATTGCCTTACTGAGTGGTTAGGTATTATTTAGTTAAGTAAATATGTATTAATTTATTAATCATTTAAAACTACAATCCATAAATAACATCTTGAATGATTGAGCGTTAGTTACAGCTAATTAAGTTTACTTATAAATAACAAAAACACTTGTGTTTTTAACAAATATACCAAGAATAAAACGATTGACGTAGGTAGGTATTTAACACATGATTTACAATTTGCATTTATTAGTTCTGCTTGTTAATTATTTGTTTTTATAAGCTACCGAGATTTTAAAACAAAAAAGTGAAATAATCCACCGAATTTTGCGTAAACTAAAATCGAAAAATATTAGGTACCTACTTCTGGGGAGTTCGGGAAACTAAAAAAAAGGTAAAATCTTTTGATATTTTTTTCAAATCAAAATTGTTAAATCATCATTGCATCTTTTGGTCAAAAATCGTCTAACACTTCTTCTGTACTATTTCCGAACGAAAATATTATTACGAACGTAAGGTAAGTGATGCGATTGAATATGTAAAAGGAGATGCGCCATGGTAGCCCGTGAAATTCAAATCTTTTTAAGTTTTTTGCAATTTGAAGGTCGCGACCGTACCACGTATGCTTACTTACAGAGTCATAACCATTAAAATTATCAACAGCCTAAGTTCATTTAATCCCAAAAAAGTCAGAAAACGTAAGAAAATTTTTATTTCGCGGGCTACCTTGGAGCTTCCCCATTAATTCATTCAACCAATCCCAGTAGTCCAAGCACTTGACAATTTGTAAGCTAATTTAAGTCCCAGAAACTGGGCGTTGCTGGCGTAAGAGTGGCACTATCATACATTATTTATACGAAGAACTAAGTCTTAGCTTTACGACTTCGAGCACTAAATCGGCGGCCATTAAATGTTTTTACGAGCTGACACGAAGCTACGTGTTGCCAATTCAAATATAAATTGAACCGATTTAATTATTGCCTTTCGAACAGTAAGCAGCCTTTTATCGACCTTACTGAGTGAGATACGAACAAAATTGGCATTGAGTTTTCCTATCTGAATACAGTTGTTTAGTTTATTGGGAAAATTAACTACATTAGTACATTTATTTTTTGACTGCCTCGTTGGTCTAATGCTTGCAAACGCGACTGCTGAGCATGGGGTCCTGGGTTCGATTCCCGGGTCGGGCAAAGTGCTATTAGGTCTACCCATCAGGAATTTCTCAGTAGCAGCCACCGAGTCTGGATTTGTGCCCGGTTGATGGCAATAGGCACGTCCCCTATTACTATGACTTATTGTTTAGTACACTTTAGTGACTTTTAAAAAAAATAACCTAGAGTGTATTGATATTGTTTCACTTGAGATTACTTTAACCTGACCTGACCCTTAGGCCCCAAACAAGTTGCAATACAATCGATTTCTAAAAGCGTGTCGTATGTCTACAGTGCTCATCTACAGAATTGACAACTGTCATACATTTTTGACATTGCCACCTTCTTAATCGCTGAGAGGATGTCACTTTCCGTGCCCTCTGGTATCCATGATTGTCTTCAATCAGTCTATGTGAAAAAACTCGTAGTACACCAACACTCGTGGCCTTATTATGGCACTATAATAAATATCAATTGTATTTGCGGAAACAGTAATAACAGTTATTGATAAGAATTCTAGTGATTGTACTCATGCAGGTGAAAATAATGAACAAACGTAGATTGTGTTATTGGATATCATCATAAAACTGTACAATTAAATGCAACAAACAAGGCCTCAATCTAAGCAAACATGAACAAACAGCACGACGTATTCATATGCTATTCAAACAATTAAACCAAAATCAATCAATTAAGAACACCGTACAGTCCCAATTAACGCTATAAACTCATCAGTAAAATAAACAAACAAACAAGTGCAGTCAAGGATGCGAATCTTATAATTAACACGTATTTAGTAAAAACGGTGATGAGTAAGACAGACGAGAAAGCAAATAACAAAGCAAATCAAAACGACCAGGAGAATTCATCATGTTCAATAGATGTAATTGACGCACTACTAATGAAATATCACTCCTAAGAGAGAAAACCAAACGACGTCGACGTTAGGAACACGATAATTAATGTAGCGATACGGTCTCCCATTAGTGGACTAGTGACAGTCGGCACGCAACGCTAAAAATACACGAAGAAATAGGTGAGTGGAACAAATGTCCAGCCGGAGAGAACAGCAAAAACTACACCAATGAAAAACTCAAGTAAATGTTTAAGATTAAAACAAATTGGCGTAATTTTATGTAGGAAAGCGTGAGTTTTTCATCTCACAGCTGGAAAAGAAATTATATTTAGAAACCGTTTGGAATTGGAACGAATTAGATTTTTAGATATGGCTAGGTTTGTGTATAGCACTAATGGCATGACCATTTCAGAATATTAGTCTTTTATAAAAAAACGAAAAAGAAGCACCTCAGAATAAGATTTCTAAACACTATTTATCTTTAAAAGCAGTTGTAAAATCAACAAGCAAGTAGACAAACAAAAGACAATCTGTAGGAGAAAACAATGTTTGTGGCAATCCAGCTGTTCAGAGCATCAAAAGAAAAGTATGGCTATAGAAATCGGATTCATGAAAATTAACCGGAGCGTAGATGATTGATTTATGATAATAATATTACTATATTTTGCGATGCAGGTGGGTAACAATTAAGAGTCAAATCAATTAGGAGTTAATAATAGGTACAATCAGCCATTAAAGACAACAATCAGGAAGGCAATGGTAGTATAATATTATTAAAAGTTCAAGTTTACGAGTTAACTTTAATGAGTACTGTAAAAAGTGCCTTATGAATAGGTCAAAAGATGCCCTTTACAATGTCCGATACAAAAACATTACAGTCTGTAAATAAATAATAACATGTCCTCATAGTATTTAATAATGATGTACTCGATAAAAAAACAAAAGAATTCTACTTAATTGACTTTGAACACGATATAGACAGCTGATTCGATAAAATTGACGCTGAATATAAAATTGTAGATAACTTACAACACGTAGAACCGAACCACAACGAATTGGTTGAAGTTCATGCTTTTACTGCTAAACTGGATGTTATGAATGGAGTTTATAAGAAGCCAAATGATACTGAAGTCAAAGAGGGATTACATTTTCAAAAACGATCAATAAAAAATTATCTGAATGAAATATAGCAAAGCAACAGACACAATCTAAACTAGGGTCCTAAAATTGCGGAACTAATACAGGAAACTTTTATAATAAAAATACTTTACGAGTAAATTAAGGAGTACATTATTATCGAAGCACGAGCACGCATGTGAACGAGTAGTCGTGTGAAACTACACAACAGATACTAAAGCAATTAGGTGTTACTATCGTCACCGTCATCTGATAACTTTACGATAATAACGGATTATCTCGAGTTGCAAAATAATTGATAAACACAACGTGAACTACATTATGTTCAATTATAACCAATTTGTTCAAATTAAATTTAACATTTGTAACAATATAATGCAAGTTAGATCACAATCACTTGATGCAAATGAACGTGTCGATACAGATGATAACAGTGACGATTAGCAGATTGTTGTAATTAGCAAATGAATCATGCAAAATGGCACTAACCAACTTCAACATGTGTAATCCGTAGTAAGAGCCGATTAAGCGAAATGGTGGTACATACGAAAGCTTAATAAAACAGTTCTAATAGAACCATCAAGCGTCCACAGCACACACACTCACTTTTACCAAACTAATTATTGCCGGGGACCATTCGAAACGCGAGACGAGAGTTTGTTTTTATGTTCCGCCACGCGTCGGTCAGGTAGCTGTTTACAACAATCGATACACTTGTTCACAACACCATTCAATTCGTTATTCGAAAATAATAAAACAATTCGTTTACTTTTATTGTTACCGACTTTTCAAATCACACCTCGAAAAGAATTAAAAAAACTTTTGTACAATGAGAACGGAACGCGACGGGCGATAACGTCGGCGGTTCGCGCGGCACTGGTGAGAAATCGAGTATGGGATGGATCGAGTAGGCTCGAGTCGTGCCTCTCGCTCGGACATACAGCCTCAGCACAGGCTGTCCCCCAGAATGTTTTCCGTTGCGACCTCACGCGCACCCAACCTTTTTTTTATTGCTCCAGGTGGATTTCGAATTCTAATCCCACAAGTTCCAAAACAACCAAAAAAAAAAGCAAGTGTCCGGTTCAACAGACTATTCCTACAGGTACCTTCAATAATGACATAAGCTATTAGCAAGATGAACGATCAAATTCTAGGTTAGCAATAACAATGGAAATGTTAGAACTCAAACAAAAGCATATTAAAATGATAACAACTATCGTAGAGCGAGCGAGAACTATTAACATAAAACATGTGAAGGAGATAGATATAATAACACTTGAATTGACAATGAATCACGATTCTATTGGTAACGTGCAATATAGACAAACGGTGATTGTATTAGATGATTTTGTTATTAAAATCGTGGATGAAGGTAAATTTGAGACTAACACCGAAGTCAGACAAGGTTGTGTGGTTGTCCTTGTTATGAGAAAATGTGAGCATTGTTCACGACTAAGAAAGACAATACGTCGTCACCCAGCTCAAAACATTTTTAATAACGATTATTTTTTAGCTAGACAAATGGTTAGCTGCCCAAATGGCATTGCTATGTATTTCTTTTCATTCAATTCATTCTCCCAGCTCTGATGCTGCTTGTTCAGGAATTAACGCAGCATGTTTTTATACAACGTGTAACATAATAAACGTAAGACCTCCCGTGTGGTCTCTCGCACCATGAAACTAAACATCTTTTGTTCTACGAGTTCCTGAAATTCGCAAAAAAAAAATACTTTCTATAGGAACGGGCGCAATCAGCTGATCCACGTGTATGGTAAAACTAAAAAAAAAGTTATGAATTTCCAAAAGTCATAGAACAAAAATTGTTCAGTTTCATGGTTTGAGACACCACACGAGAGGTCTTGCGTTTATTATGTTACACTTTGTATAATTATACTTATATATTCTTTATCATCACAGTATTCAGCCCTTTTCTAAACAAGTCTAGACGATCCACGTCTAAGATGATCTCATCTTACACACAATCCATTAATTGTTTCTAATTTCTTCTTATACAGGGTGTAAACAGACCCTTCACGAAGCCGTCAACCAAGCATTCTGTACATTAAACAAAGTAACCCCTACGCAAAAATTATTGCTGGGAAACGACTTTTTATTTTGGAGTGAAAAATCACGTTTCACGGTAAAACTCAATGTAACGCACTCAAAACATTGCGCAGATGGATGTTTTTAATAGTATCATTGAGGTAATTAAAGCCAATTTATAACCTTAAAAACTCAAATATCTCCGTAACTAAAAGGGGGAACCAGGTATGGTCCAGAACAAAAAAAATATCACAATGACGGGAAGAACTAGTTAGTGCCTTTCGGCTTCGTTAAGGGTCTTTTTACACCCTTTGTATTTTAGGCATCCACATTCATAATCCATTCCTCCATACCCGTATTTCCTCGAATCCTAAGCATTACATGACCAGGCTATGACAACTACGATTTCCTAAAAACTTCTCGATAAGGTAGCACTTTCAGACTACGTCTTAAGTAGGTACACGCTTATTCCTTATCAAATGTATCCTATTTGTTACACATGTCTCTTTTTCTCATTTCAGATACGGTTTCTGTGGCCCAAATTGTTATAAAGATCATTTCCATAATTTTAAAGAAAATTCTGAATAGTTTAAGCAAAAATCGAGTTAACCAAATGATAAATGATTACAACTTTCAGTTCATATCAGTACACTAAACGGTAAATGTAACAATAAGGTTAAAAGATAATGACGCAACACCATATTGGGTTCCCATAAAGACAATAAACGAAATAAAACTCTTAAAGCCTTTAATTTTAAATAAACTTTAAAATAATAAGCTTTTCAATTTTAAGTGACTGTAGGCGCAGTTTGGTGTTCTCGGCCTCTTGGCCGAGTCTTGGCAGGTCCCCAATAATCTCAATTTTAGTGACTTGGATCTTCGCAATAAAAGCTCGAAACTAAGCAAAGAAAATTCACAGATTTCAATCGGAGATCTGCATTCGCCAAAATAATCCAGCTGTATCTTAAGAAAAACCAAACCAATTCAAATTTTCCACTGCTGTCAATCCTGCTATAGATAACAGATAGCTACAAAACTGACACAATCGTAGCTATTTTAGGCCCAAATCGGAATGTTTTGTTTATTTCATTCATATGGAAATGTTCCCGATGATAACACTGATCACATGATCGAGGTCAAATCAGAAGTTCTAGAAATGACATACATTGTTATCAGCATATTATATCAAAGATCACAAATGCGAGCATTAGGTGGTTCCCAAGACAAAGTGAACCTTGAAAATCAAAGACATTTAAATATTTTTGCGATAGAAAAGACGACGCGAACAAAATCGTTATTTCTTTGCAAAAGCCAACTGGTTGCTCGACTTGATAGTCTCTAAAGCATTTGAAACCACTTTGTTGTAAACTAACTTTTGCTCGCGGCTGCGCTTCCGTTATGCACGGAAATTAAACCAAGGGAACGTTTAAATGTATGTAGCCTATGACACTCGGGATAATGTCCCCGTCAGAGAAAGAATCTTTGGAATTGGATCTGAAGTTCCGAAGATTACCCCTTACACACAAACATACCAACTTTTTACCTCTTTATGGTATTATTAATAGTATTAGTATATTAGTATTAGTAAAGATAAACCAGACGGCACGACTAGTTGCTTTCCGATTTTGTGTTTCTACTCAGACTTTCAACAGGAATGACATAAGCTTTTTAGATTGTCAATATACATAACTCTGCGATTGCTTTGGGAATGAATGAGTGCCTTTCATCTATTTCCACCACGCGTTGGTACCAGAACTTCCTGCATTCCCGGATTAACCCATCATTTGAGTTGTTGATACTACATATCTTAAGCAAACAAGGCAAGCGACCTCCTGAAGGGGAAGGTGGTGTTTGACAAACATTTATCTTGCTCAGTAAATATTTAGTTAAGGTTTAGAAATAAGATTGTGTGTCGTCGCGATATTTTAATCCCACACTTATGTGTTGTAATTTCCGCATTACTAACAATGGAGGTTATAAAATAATAACCTGCATTATTTGTAGATAATTAGGTTTATACTATTACGGGGTAAGGCAAGAGTTGAAATGTAAAAACCATGATATCATTCTCTTGTTGTTGAAGCCGTCATCGGTCCATGACCTCTTCGTTTTCCCTCTACCTCAAAAGTGGAGCTCATAACAGGCCTACAATTAGGACGGCATGATTCACTAAGACACACGGTATACCTTTATTTGGTAATCGCTGGGATTTTGACAGCAGCAAATGACGGAGCATGAACTAACAGTACTTAGTTCCAGGAGACAGAATTGGGGCGAATTTCACTAAAGAAACTGAACATGCCAATCAGCACCAGTACCACGTTCAAGAGCTGTCAGTCTCATAAATGCTATGGAATTTCACATTGACAGTTTTTTATCGCCGTTTAGATGAGCACTCGTATCATCAACTTCACCCACACTTTAAGGGACCTGTCCGAAGCCACTACCAGTGTCGTTGATGTGGCTGAGTTCTGATCGAAACTAAATTAAATAAATAACAAGTACATTGTACAACACCAAGTATCATTGGTGATATGCTCTCTAAGTTATTTTCCTGCTAATGCATCGAGAATCGAGATAGCAAGCAATTTAAATCGATTTTTAATTATATGCTCGATTTGGCGAGAGGTTGCTGAGTTGATGCGCACTTGCGCAGTGTCAGCGACCGCAGTTCGGCTGCTTTTTGTTCAATCGAGTCATTAAACTTTGGTGTTGTACTGTAATTGATTCTGAGAACAAACAAGACGAGTTTACTCTGAGGCTATTAGAGCGGCGGTGGCCCGTCATACCTGTGACTACTTTGATATTTTCCGCTCACGTTATTCGTCTATTATCTTTTAGTAAGATGGTTGTTGTAATTAACTTTCGTTTCTCATAAGACCTTGAAGAGTCAACCATAGTTAAGTAACCGATCATTAGATGCCTGTTGCGTGAACGAGGGATATAGCGCTTTGTTCATGGATAGCTACATACAGAACAATATCAATCTGGTGCCTTAAGATGGACTTATAATGAGAAAGGTATAACTGATGAGGTGACGACTGAAAGGGGTATAATTCTTGGAAGAGAAACAAATTTAGCGCCGAGACCTCAAGACAGGCAGAACAACGGTACGTAAGCACGTAACCTCGCTAAAAGACTGGGCGTCGATCTCAATTTACATTTTACGTTTTATGAAAGTTAGCGTGATAGGCCTTCAAGTATCAAAATCCCCGCTTTTCCTATGGCCTCAACTACTGATGGAGTCTGAAAATCAACCTCTGTTGAACTCTGTGTTCCTGTAAGCGGAGCATTGTGAGCGCGTCCGGGAAACAAAAACTAGTGAGCGCATCCGCCGATTGAAGCCAATGTTTTGACAACACAAGCCATAAAAAGTTTACACGTTACCACTTCACAGCTAGCGACGACGTCTCACATTTCATTTGAAGTTTCCACTTTTGTGTAACTTTGACGATGTTTAAAAAAACTATCGGTAATATGATCAATATTGAATGTTGAAGTTTTGTCGCATAATGTTGATAATGCAGTAACATCTTTGCAGCAACATGGTTGTTTATTATTTCCACAAGACATTCTAACAATCAAATGTAGTAAAAAGTTTATAGAACAAAACCATAGCACACATTGTTTTGAAAACAACTGCTCTATACATTTTACTGTGAACTAACTACTTTTTACTAATGTAATGTTGCTAAGAAGATAAGATTTAGCGAGAAACACACCGTATCTTAAAGATTATGTTTGTCTTCTGTAACGGACCGAACAAGGACCCCTGCGGTACTCTGACCCAGCTTAATAATTTCTGCGTCTGATGCAGCTACACAAATGACTTGCCGTTGCCACCTGGCCAAAACAGCCACTATGTGGAGCATTAAGACAGTCAGAAAGCGTCGTGGCAGACCTAATAGAAAATGGTAGGATGAACGGAACAGAACCAAAGACCAGTGGTCGAACTCGAAGTCATGGCCTTTGGCCAGCAATGGGATGACGCAAGCTAACTGTAACAGTAATCAGGCTATACCTTAGGCTTACCATAGGTTTAGTCTAACTAAGTCATCTGTTATGACTACTTATTATTTTATGAGATACGTAAGCAAACAATTTCCATGAAATTCAAAATATTTTAAATTAAATACAAAAATATATTTAAACTTATACTGTCACTTACGGGATATCTTCCGTATTTGTTCATTATTTTGAGCTCCCGATATTTCGACGCTGTTGCAAGCGCCATGATCGCGGGTTGACTGGAGAATGCGGGTAAACCATGAAAGCTTAAAACAGTGTTTAAAAAATATATTTCTTACAAGGAAACAAAGACTTTGTTTTAAATTTTTTCTTTGTTTTAGGTTTAAACCGATTGAGTGTCATATTATGTATTTGTCAAAAGATATTGGAGAACTCTTGCTTAAATATTACTTTTGCGACTTTCACAATATTTTTAAACGGATTATCCCGGGTCTGATATTTTTAAACGGATCATCCCGCGTCTGATATTTGGTATTTAATTCTTTCTATTGCGTTGGAAACGTCTCAGAACCACTACGGTATTTTTAGTTATCAACGTGGATAAAATCCACGTTGAATCACTCTTAGTCATCTGTGTTTTGTGTTAAGTTATCATTATATTTAGGAGTTTAGGTAACTTCACCCTCGTCAGACGTAACGTTAAATTTCGTCACCGCCTTATGCTTTATGAAGTTCATAATGGCGGCAGTTTCGTTGCAATACGGTTGAAAAACAATAAATTACCTTTAACACAAGACGTAAGAACTCAATACCCATTGTGCAAACGATCAGAAAACAATATTATTGATGTCTATATTTTCCTCTAATTGACTCAATTGTCTGTCTTCACACTGTGGCTTAAGCAGCAAAATATCTTAAGCACACATATTTAACCATCTCTACTCCTATTTTAATAAGAACTATATTGCTTTGTCTAAGCATTTCAGAAAGTGAATAGAAGATAATTATTGACAATTTTGAATAAATGGGTGATAAAAACGCTAAAAAAACTGCAAATTCTTGGTAAAAATAAAGGAAATTTGAATAACGGCATTTCATTTTCACCGTCCATCATTTCGTCATTATAGTTTGATCTAGATTATGATGACTATGATGAGCTTGATTTCACTCTTAATAGTGTCTGGCGAATGTACCAAATTGATATTAATCGTGCTGCCAAGTTCAAGAAGATTAACTTTTGATGAAATTTATAATTGATTTATTTGAGCAGTGATCACCCAGTGGTAATGGCCCTAACTTACGAATTTTAGCCATGGATTCAAACCCCGACAGACTCGTTACTTTCTGTAAATTTATCTAATCACGACTGTCCATCCAGAACCAAAAATTAAAGACATGTCATGACATGACATGCCTCACAGAGAGGCCTTTGTCCCAGCAGTAAGAACTTTACAGGCTGATTATATTATAATAGATTAGCTTGTCATCATTACTGTAGTTGTTTAGCATTTAAGGCTGTTAGTATGAGAATGTTTGTTTGCTAGGACAATGCAAATTGCTGCAATAAGATAAATAGTGCTCAATACAATACATTCCTTCAATAGATTGTTGATTGCTTCGCGCCTATACATCTCTTTGTTATCATGACACAAGTAGTCACACGAACAATTTCAGTTCATCATCTTTCTCCAACCTTTATCCCCATTCATTTGCGTCTGCGCATCATTTCTTTATATTGTTGTTGTCGTCATCTCAATTTGTCATCGCTTTCTAGCTATATCATAAACAGTCCATCTTTCATTTCTTCAGATACAGAGAATTGCTATTTTTTAATTAATATTTTAAGCACACATAATGTACAGAGACAGGCTTAATGCCAAAGGCATTCTCTACCAGTCACCCTTTGGTGATGGCTATCTTCATTTATTCTCGGACAAATCACTATAATATAGTATAAAACAAAGTCGCTTCCTGCTGTCTGTCCCTATGTACTCGTATGCTTAGATCTTTAAAACTACGCAACGGATTTTGATACGGTTTTTTAATAGATACAGTGATTCAAGAGAAAGGTTTATATGTATATATTGAACCCGTGCGAGGCCGGGGCGGGTCGCTAGTTACTTGTAAAGAACTGCAGATGATTATTTGTTAAAACTCCGTTTCAGTGGACTAGACTAGAGGCCAGTGTGTTGTCTTGTATTCACTTGATCAATTTTAAGTAAGTCGCTAAGAATTCCAATCAAAAGTGATAGCAGAAAAGTGAAATTGATTGCGAATACAATTCACCAATTTGCATGTTGCATGTTCTGTGCGGATTCTTCGCGAGATCATCGCACAGAACCAGTATCCACCACTGTGCCAGAGCCTAGTGGCTTGCCTTGTAACAATATGTGAACAACAGGATGTTAGTATTCGGTTTCTTGCTCAGAAACTTCGATTGTTTTATGGATACTGTTGTATCTTTCTCTTGGCTTATTTCTGCCTTTGTCATTTGACATTGTTCGATTTCAGACAGTCTTCATGCGCCTAAGCATGTCTACAATCTTTTCTAAATATTTCATCAAAAGATCACTGACCAGTCTTCAGCCATTAATGTAATTCAAACCGACGCATTATTAGGGAAGCAAATCATTAAAATATTACATGTGGGAGTAATAAATCGCTATCTTATACAAGATCTCTTTCAGATACTACAAATTATAGTAATTTCCAGCTGCGTGAGCCGACAGCCGCTGATTGATTGTCACGCCACTCCTTTCGTTGTTGGGTATCGCTATCATTGCAGACAACTCGAGCATTTCATAGCATGTCGTCTCTGACATATTATATTTTATTGTACGTAAAAAAAACAAATACTTCAGTATGAAAACTACATTCTTCGTCATTATCGCGTTTGACAGTGCCGTAAAACATATTTCTCATTTAATAAATCCAGCCGCTGCAACGCTTTCTGACCAGATGCTTAATATAAATCAAGGTTACGCTTCAAGCGATAGTGCTGTCAAGACAAACTTTTGCTCGTTATAGCTAAACATTTTTCTTTTAATTAACAATTTCTCCTGTGTGTCATTGCGCTGCGTTTTGTGGTATGTCTGCTATGCAGATAGCGACAATGTTGTAAAACTACGTCTGTAACTGCGTTTGTACAAGATACTACGTCGTATGTGAAGAAATTATAAAGTCTATGCTAACAACGGTTAAAAACTTAAATAAAGAAAGTATATTTTGCTTTGAAACAACTTTAAACTTGAAATTGAACCTTGCCTTCATTTTCAATTTGGAATGTAAACTAACAGCAGAAATTACGCTTGTTAAGACGAAACGGTACAACAGTGCGTTTTTTGATGATTATGAAAAATACGGGGCCCTATAATAATAGAGCCTTGCGACAGACCGACCACTAAGCAACAACGTTTAAATTGAGTACTGCACAATTAGCATTACTTAATTAATTTGGGTAATGTACGAAATATTCTTACGTTACCAAATTAGGCGTTAAAAGTCGCAAAGGGTGATGAATTAAAATCATTCATTATACCGACGCAGTTACCGCCATAACTATTGCGTGGACTGACATAACCGACCTCAAGAGAATAGCATTCAATCATCGAGTTAAAAAACTAGTAGAACTAGTAGGAAATATTCATGATTCGTTAATTTACATGTTATTTCGTGATGTAACGTTGTTGTGGGGAGCTAATTTTATAACATACTATATGGTATTCATTTCATTTCATTTATTCAATAACAATTACATTGTGTCTGAATGTTACATTTAAAGATATTGTTAAATAGCAAAAAAAAAACATACATAAATTGATTAATAAGAAACAGAAAAATACACCATCACTATCACTATATATATATAAAATATATAAATTAAATTATAAAAAACCAATAATAAAACAATGTCAACATAATAAACGCATTAGAATATTTAAAAACATGTCATATAAAATAATAAATAAAATCAAAAAAAAAAAAACACACAATTTAAACTCAAATTCATCAAACGTCACATTTACATTTCATCTATTGAATATAGGCATCTATCCAATAGAAAGGCCTTGAGCCTTCCCTTGAATGAGCCTGTGTACAGTAAAACAATATTGTAGTGGCATTATTTTGATACTGGATAAAAGGTTTTAAAACAAAGTGGATAAAATTGTAGATTGTAGTGGCTAGAGTAGCCTTGCTTTTTAGTGGATCGTGGTACTATTGATCCCAACTAATATAATAGACCATGAGGTTTTATAAGGACTTCAGAAGACCATACGCCTTCAAAACCTTTGTACCGCAGATGTACTTTTAGAATGTGCTCTTACCACGATGAATTGTCATTTAAAATGTTTTTATTTAAAAAAATATTCTTAAAACCGTATTACAAGTGGGAAATTATTATTATCAGCATTTTTGGATGATATCTTGAAGTCGTTGCGAGTATTTTACACAAGAACTTCATCAACTGGCATTAAGTACGGTTAATTTTGTCACACATCACTTACTTAATTACTTAGACCAGTCTACCGGTCTTATCACATTCCTTTATTAACCGCTGAAGACTTAAGAGGCCATATGTACGTACGTAGGTACGTGTCTGTATGTATGTATACTGTACGGCAAGCGCAACCGTGTATAATTGATGGTGTCCCTTAGGGTCCCTGTCTGTGCCCTTACATGTCATCTTCTCTTGTGTCCAGATTTAGAGACCACATTAAATCGGTGTTGTAGTTTACTTTCATTACATCTAAGTTTTCTTGAGTGCCATAGCTTATGAAATTTAAGAAAAGCCTCTCTATGTCTACCTAGCGCCACTAAAATCTTGCTATCAAAATGTTCTATAAGACTTGTTATATGTGAATGATTATCGCTCCCTCAAAATGTCGCATGATTTGGCAGCTTACAAAAATAGAGAACAGAATTGACACAACATTGACTTACAATCAACCTAAACAACATTTAATTCCCATATCGCCATAATAATAACAGCATTCCACTTCGAAACACTATAGAAACGCCTCAGAAGTGGAACACGTTAATGATGTTAAGTCAACATCTGTAATGGCTCGCCTTGACCCCGGCGGCGCCTGCGCAGAGTTCACGACCGCGAACAATGCAGCTTCGATTTACGAGTATTGCCCACTTGCGAGTGCGCCAGTTTTTCTCACGTCCGCTGGTTTGAATTGATTTTTTGAGTTGTTTATGGATCATGAGGATTGTTTGGTCTACAGTTTTCAACAAAGCGGTCAAGTTTTTGAAATGATCTGATAACTGATCGCCAAAAGAAAAGAAGGAGCGGATGAACCTGCTTGTGTTAACCATTACTGTTCTGACAGAATGAGAAGACATTTATTTGCATCCTCAAGAACGATTTCTGCGAAAGTCAGTCAACATTCTTCAGTAGATTTTACAAAAGACAACCTTTCAAATCCCCTGAAGGCTGTTCCGAAGAAAATATCATTAATGATATTTTAGATTTCACCGCATATTTACTGAGCTGAGATTTGAAAAGACTTATAGAAACTTGGTCTACCAGACATCGTTAACAAAAAACTGAAAGCTACTTTGTGCTAATGAGGCACCTATTCACATGAAACTTTTTTACTCGCCGTTTCAGTTTTGAGACTTCGCCAAGACGTGAGGCTGCTGCTGCGGCGAAGGTGTCCCTTGCTCACACGCATTGTGTAGTTCTCCTGAAACAATAAATAATATACATACAACAAACTTTTATTCACAAATAATTGGTTTCTTCAACACTTCTGCTGAGAATGTTCACCGGGTTCAGTTTCCAGGTCGCGCAATATGTTAATGGGTTTTTCCTTTAGGAATTCCTCAGTATCAGACACCGAGTCTGGATTTGTACTGTTTGTGTTTGTTTGATATCATTTGTCCGGTTGATTGCATTCGGGTGGCGAAACGTGGTGCACTATTAGGTACACCTCTGTCTAACTTTTCGGGAATTATGATGGTGATGTTATGTAATTTATTCCTTTTAGCTCTATTTCCTTTCGTGTGGTAGTCATCACCACCACCACCATCTGCTTAGCTGTTTTCCCATGTATGTCGGATAGACTTATGCTACCGAAAAACTTGCCTGCTCAAAGTCGTTGAAGAATTACTACCCCGGTTCTTCCACTTTAAAAGCGCCTTGAACCTCAGAACTATATTGTTTTGATCATGGTGCTTGCAACAGCGCCGAAATATCGGGAACTCATAGAAAACAGTAAACATGGTAAATATCACGTTATTAATAATAATGTTAGTGACCATAATAGCTTAAAATCTTCTTCTTCTTTGTTTGTTACTGTCTGCCTCCGGTCATATTTCGCAAAAACAAAACAATCACTAAACAGATAAGGAAGTCAACAAAGGTTATGTGATTCCCCGCTCTCGTTCAATATTTGTCATCTCTGACAGAGACAAGATGGTGCGATCATTAATTGATAGTGTTGATGCGGAAGCGGCAGTTACTTGTTGTTGACATCGTGTTTTAGAACACAAACTAAATAATCAGAGTTGGTAGTTTTGATGACTATGTGGGTGTTGGGGTAAGGAGGTCCCATCTTCAGGGTTTCCACGTTGTGCTATATAAAATTTGCTATTATGCTACATACTATAATGGGTGGAAAATTACCCTTAACGAAACCGAAAAGTACTTGTTCTCCCGGTCATTAATAACTTTATTGTCCCAGGCCATACCTGGCAACCTCCTAGTTACGGAGATATTGGGGTTAATTCAACCATCAGCACAGTGTTTTGAGTGCATCACATTGAGTCCTACCGTAAAAAGTGATTTTTCACCCCAATAAAAAAGTCGTTTCACAGCGATAATTTTTGCGTAGAGTTACTCAGTTTGATTTACAGTATGCTTGGTTGCCGGCTTCGTGAAGGCTCCGTTTATACTTTGTATTATATTTACTAATATACTATATAGCGTGACTACTAATATTGAAGGGTGATGATTTCCCAAAGATCACCCTATCCATTCATAAATGAATCATGATCAAGGCCAGAAGATGACCCCGCCGGCGGTCAATAACTAAATGATCGTCGTAACAACAACAAAGAACGATGCTCGTGATGATACTGAGATCAAAACGAGAGAACATTATTATAGAAGGACAGACGGAAGCGACAGTACACCTGACATGTTCGGGGATCATCACGAACTCACGCCTCATGACGAGAAGGCTACAGATAAGTATGCCTCATTAATAGTTTGTACAATAGTTCGTTTAGCTAATGACATCTAATGAGTGAAGGATTTTGGGGGAACGAAGGTTGGTATAAGCATGGAATATGGTTTGGGTCAAGTCTCAAAAGAAATGGTTGAGAAGGTACTAGGTTGACGTATAGACTGCACCGTCTTATTTCGGGCGTCTGACTACTCGTGACGAGTGTCAAAGATCTACAAATGACAGCCGGGACTAACGGCTTAACGTACTTTCCGAAGCATGGATGAAACTCGG
Organism: Noctua comes; assembly: GCA_963082995.1. NCBI lineage: Eukaryota > Metazoa > Arthropoda > Insecta > Lepidoptera > Noctuidae > Noctua > Noctua comes. The sequence goes on along the minus strand of OY720267.1, from coordinate 19,065,281 downwards.
TACGTAATGCTAGTCACCCATCCACGGACCGACTTCGGCAAGCACTGTTTAACGTTGAAGATCGACCTGTGCGGCTGTTATTATTTAGCCACGAGCTCCTCGTAATGCTCGTTACACATAATCAGAATATGTGACACGGCCACACGGCCACACGACTGCTAACGTTAAGTAATACGGTGGACCTCTGAGCCGAATGCTAAATTCGTGAAAGTGTCGTGAAAGCGCGCGGCTGATGCGCGTGAGCACGGCGCCTGCGCAGCGACGCTGCGGACTGACGTAGGGTTGCCGAAAAAGCGAAATTAACAATTGAAATGTTATTTAGGTCACATCACGTCAACATAGATGAGATATCTATCACTCTGGCCAGTACTACCTCGCCTGCCACGCTAAGATACCATATCACTGAGAGAAGCCCTGAGTCCCAGCTGTAAGAACTATATAGGCTGCTTATGTTAGTGATTAGTTACCGCCGTACTTATGTGTTTATATCGCAGGACCACAGCAAAAATCCTTTTTGCGAAAATCATTGATTTTTCGTAACTATACGAGCAGATCATCATAAAATATTTGGATAACATTATTGAATGAATTTGAAATCATAGATTTATCAAAGTTCCGTCATTTTGTGTAAACATTTAATATCAAACAGAGATCTCATATTTCTTGGAGTAGAAACAATGAATGAGATTCCGAATTGACACGATCGTCGAGATTTCATCGGGTTACGTGATGAAACTCAAGTATTTACTCATGTATGTCTTTATCTGGATGATAATATTATTATGTTAGTTCATCCAGTAATCCATCATAGTCAATTGAGCTGATATTGTGACTCACAAATATTGAGCAAGTTTGTGACATTCGCTACTATGCAAAAGAGGTAAATTCCCTAAAAAAAAAAAAAAACAATTTTGAACAAAACAAATAAAAATTCTAATTTAAAAATAGAATAGATATATTAGAATAAACAAATGAAACACGATAAACCAAAGACAATCGAATAAACCCATAAGTCCATGAATAAACCTCACTCAGTAAAGAAGAAAATCCGGCACAACCAACTTCTCAACAACACGGCTCTGTGTTTCACACAAAAGGATTCAAGATACAATGTGACTATCAAATGAAATGTCATAACAAAACTGTCATCCCAAGTATATTACTGTACTGTCATTTATTCTGTGTCCCAAGGGATAATAGTTTATAGTTTTGCAATATTGGCAATATTGCCAAGTTTGACACGTTACAATTTTACCGACAATAACCAATTGGTTATTACAAGCAGATTACGATTTTGTTCGCGTCGTCCCGTATATGGTAAGTATAATTTAAATATATTAAGTACTTAAACTAAAACAAAATCTATACTAATATTATAAAGCTGAAGAGTTTGTTTGTTTGTTTGGTTGAACGCGCTAAACTCAGGAACTACTGCTTCAAATTGAAAAATTCTTTTAGTGCTAGATAGCCCATTTATCGAGGAAGGCTATAGGCTATATTATCACGCTAATAACTTAGGTGGGTGAGCAATATTGCATTATGTCCATATTCTTCAGCTCTTTGACAACGGTTTGACAACTGTCATGGCACGCATTAGAAAAGAACAGCTATTTTAGACCATTTGTCACCGAAGTAAGTAGCCCGAAGGTGTCAGCGGCCGCCCTGTGAACAGTGGTTTGCAAGTTCGAGCCTCAGCTAATTTATTTTGTTTTTGTATTTATTTAGATTTTTTTAATGCTGTAAGCATGGTGCAAGTTCGATCCGCCGCACTCACTTTCACTTTTTGTAAATAAGTATGTTGTTTTTTTTTTAAACTTTAAGATTTCCAAATCATTACCAAATAGTGTTATACACACTTTTAGTTTTTTTTAACCATTCAAACGTTGTTTCATTGTAATCGGTGCTCTCTATCAAAAGATAGTCTGAGTGTCTCCGGGTATTTTTTTGGTAAAACATCATGCGTGTGTAAATTATAAAACCCATGTGGTTAGATTCAATGCACACATATTGTGCATAACTTAGAGAAGGTTAGAGAAGTTTCGTTTCATTGTAATCGGTGCTCTCACGGTGGTCTCTATCAAAAGATGTATGAATTTAAAGTGTTCAAGAAGAACTTATCATAATTATATATGTAACATGCAACGACATCTTTTGAACCAAAATGGTACTAATGAATAAAATGTGCTCACAAGATAACTTTTAAATCGACTGGCCAGTTTTTTTTTAAGTTACGATAGCAAAAGTTACTCTAGATTAAACTTAACTAGAGTATGACTTCTATCGAAGGTCTGACGAAGGAGACAAAATGCAATTGCAAGTGGTCCTCAAGAGTTTACAGCATCTATATCGTGTTTGGGCTCACTTTATGCATCTTGATGAGATCTTTTGACCTAGCTGGAGTATGGCTGTCATAGACGGTCTAACGATGGAGACAGAAGGCAGTTGCAAGAGGTCCTCAACAGTTTACAGCAGCTATATTGTTATTGGGCTCATCGTTAGACCTAGCTGTGGATTATGACTGTCATAGAAGGTTTGACGATGGAGACGGAAGGCAGTCGCAAGAGGTCCTCAACAGTTAACAGCATCTATATCGTGTTTGGGCTCATTTCATGCATATTGATGAGAACTTTAGACCTAGCTGGACTATGACTGTCATCGATGGTCTAACGATGCATATTGATGAGAACTTTAGACCTAGCTGGACTATGACTGTCATCGATGGTCTAACGATGGAGACGCAAGGCAGTTGCAATGGGCACTCAACAGTTTTACAGCAGCTATATTGTTATTGGGCTCATTTCATGCACCTTGGTGAAAACTTTAGACCTGCTTGGACTATGAGTGTCATCGACAGTCTAACGTTGGAGACGGACGGCAGTTGAAAGAGGTCCTCAACAGTTTACAGCAGCTATATTGTTATGGGCTCATTTCGAACACCTTGATGAGAACTTTAGACCTAGCTGTACAGTATGACTGTCATAGAAGGTTTGACGATGGAGACGGAAGGCAGTCGCAAGAGGTCCTCAACAGTTAACAGCTTCTATATCGTGTTTGGGCTCATTTCATGCATATTGATGAGAACTTTAGACCTAGCTGGACTATGACTGTCATCGATGGTCTAACAAAGGAGACACAAGGCAGTTGCAATAGAAACTCAACAGTTTACAGCAGCTACATTGTTATTGGGCTCATTTCAAACACCTTGATGAGAGCTTTAGACCTAGCTGTGGAGTTTGACTGTCATAGAAGGTCTGACGATGGAGACGGAAGGCAGTCGCAAGAGGTCCTCAACAGTTTACAGCATCTATATCGTGTTTGGGCTCATTTCATGCATATTGATGAGAACTTTAGACCTAGCTGGACTATGACTATTATCGATGGTCTAACGATGGAGACGCAACGCAGTTCTAAGAGGTCCTCAACGGATTTAAGCAGCTATATTGTTATTGGGCTCATTTCATGCACCTTGATGAGAATTTTAGACCTAGCTGGAGTAAGACTGTCATCGACGGTCTAACGATGGAGACGGACAGCAGTTGCAAGAGGTCCTCAACAGTTTACAGCAGCTATATTGTTATTGGGCTCATTTCAAACATCTCGATGAGTACTTTAGACCTAGCTGTGGAGTATGACTGTCATAGAAGGTCTGTCGATGAAGACGAAAGGCAGTCGCAAGAGGTCCTCAACATTATACAGCAGCTATATTGTTATTGGGGTCATTTCATGCACCTTGGTGAGAACTTTAGACCTGCCTGGAGTATGACTGTCATCGACAGTCAGACAGTGAAAACGTTAGGCTGTCGAGGGAAGCCCTTATTTGAGAAAAACATAAGTAGTATAATATGGTAGAATTTTTTAGCGATTAATTACATTATTTCCGAGAAGTTAAATAGTTACCTACTTGAATCTATACTAATAATATAAAGCTCAAGAGTTTGTTTGTTGGTTTGGTTGAACGCGCTAATTTCAGGAACTACTGGATAGTCTATTTATCGAGGAAGGCTATAGGTTATATAACATCACGCTATAACTAGCATCAATGAAAAATGTTGCACAAACGGGGAAAATATATTCCTTTTGAAAGCTACCGTTGCGTGCGCTGCGCAAACGGTTAAAGTTCCACAATAATCATGTATGACGGAAATGTTCCTCTTAAAAGTTCTAAAAAAATATGTGATAGCATATGTCTATATTTTAAGGTTTACTCGCATTATTTGCGAAGGTGTTTTTGTGAACATGGCATTTATCCTTATCCAAATAAATACGTTATTCATCTCAAGTATTTAATTTTGAACGAAATTGCTCTTACATCATTTGATTTCAATGAATATCTTAGGAGATATCACAGTTTTAAAATAACTCCGCAGCGAATTAATTTTATCAGGTACCGCGCGCGCATTTTCATAATGTGGAATAATGGGTGTGATGTGCTAGAATTGTACTATAGGTGCCTACGACCTACTCTCTTTAATCCTCTCTCTCTTATGTGGCGCAGACGAAGTTGCGCGGGTTTGCTAGTTACAGTATAATGTGATTGACAACCCTACTACCATCTCGAGTGGCGCGCAACCGTCTCGCGACTCTCAAACGAAACACTGTAGATAATTATATCGTTTATTAGCACAGCTATTAGAGCACTGAAAGTGCCCGCTTATGACAATTCTCACATATTCAGTACACAGCGAATTGAAACTCATAATTTACAAGTGGAACGTAATTCGATAATATTAGTGGGGTAAGCAGTGACAGCCTAGTGGTGTGACCGTCTCGGACTGCCAAGTTAAAGGTCTCGATAAACGATAGATGGACTGTATGAAATATGATAATTATGGCTAGAAAGAGGGTGACTGACTGACACGATAAAGAAAGAAAAAATATAAAAATATGAAAAATATGTAGATATTATAAAGATTGTAAACTTGGATGTAGGGGGGTAATATTCGGAACTATTGATCCGATATCGAAAATCCTTTTACTAATGGGAAGCTACATTATCCCCGAGTGTCATTGGCTATAATTAAATAAAAAAACCTTATTTCCGCGGTCACAAATTCCAATTTTCACACGCTTGTGTTGGGAACAGCATAAACCCTGTCGTAAAGAGAGAGACTATAATTATATTATTTAATAGCACAGCCATTAGAAGTGCATTGGAAGTGCTTGTAAATTGTAATTACAGCAATCGCTCAGGAGTTGTAAACGATTACTTTCATTTCAGTTTCAATGTGTGTTTCAATTTTATTAGTGTTATTTATCTGAGGAGTTTGTGACTAAATAATAACAGCCGCTCGGATCGACCTTCAGATTAAGCCGCGCTTGCCTAGGTTACTCCGTGGATGGGGACCGCCTATTACATTCCGAGTTTCCTCCGTGCCTCGGAAAGCACACTAAGCCGTTGGTCCCGGCTGTCAATTATAGATCTTTGACAGACGTTACAGGTAGTCAGTGGCCCGAAAGTCTGACAACCAGTGTCACCAAGGGGTATCGCGGTAAGGGGTATCAACTGGGTTGTGGCGGTCAGATTGGCAGTCGCTCTACGTGAAATACTGGTATCCAGCTGCATCCGATTAGATTGGAAGCCGACCCCAACATAATTGGAAAAAGGCTATGCAGATGATAATGGTGTTATTTATCTGAAAGTTTTCCTCGCATAGTTTTAGAATCAGAATCAGAATCATAATTTATTTGCTATGAAAGTAGGTGCAGATTAAGTGTTTTACATAAATTAAATGAATAAAAAGTTAAATTGAATTTGGTTTATTTTGGATTTTGATTTTTTAATTTGTTTTTTTTTTTTGGATTATGGGTTTTTTTTTATTAATTAAACTTGGTTTTGTTTAGGCCACTGTGCTTTTTAGAATATGTACCTACCCACCCTATTATTAAATTATACATGCCTATTCACATAGTTTTATTCGTTTCCACAACACAAGTCTGCACCAAAAATTGCGAAATTAATGGCAAATTCGAATATCGTCAGTGTTGTGGAATTTTGACGCTGACAGCTTTTGAACACAGGATTGGTTTACATAATGGGTGTAAAAGCACCCTTAACGAAGCCGAAAGGCTCTCTTCGTCATTGCGATTATTTTTTTGTTCTAGACTATACCTAGGAACCTCTAGTTACGGAGATATTGGTCAAAGTGCCAACTTATTCACAAGTTTTTTTTTAAATACAAGTTTCTAATGTTATAAGTAACTTAACTTTTAAAAATACTTCCAAGACCCCCGTACTATTCAATAATTCCATCAGCGTGTGTTACATTGAGTCCTACCGTAAAACGTAATATTTCATCCCAAAAAAAAGAAGTCGTTTCCCAGTAATAATTTTTGCGTAGAGTTACTGAGTTTGATGTACAGAATGCTTGGTTGACGGCTTCGTGTAGGGATCCGTTCACACCTTGTAGAGTGTTAACCATTTGTGACATTCGCCCTAAGATGTTGTGATGCAGTATAACCTGTAGCATTGATCCACGTGTTTAAAAGTAAAGTGACGTAAGATTCTAAAATTCGCCTTGGCGTATTGTTTGAGGTTGTAGTAAAATTTTCAATAAATTCTTTATATTCTTTATTCTTTGTTGCACACAAAAAAAAATATACATACAAATTGCAACAATATAGCTTATGTACAATGGCGAGCTTAACCCAGAATTGAGTTTTCTTACAGCAAACCAAATTAAAAAAATAAATAAATTGTTGTTGGTATGTGACGTAGCACTATGAAACTCCATGTCACCCTACGATCACGTGTTTGTCTGCAATATGACTTCATTTCCAATCATCTGGTAGGTACCTAATGTACCTACATCATGTAAAACTTTATCAGATCTTAGGTGCTGTTTGAGTCTGACTTTTAAGTATCTGAAAATGATTTAACAATACTGATTCATAACAGGAAGGAAATTGGAGAAATACCCCAAAGATATAGAGAACGTAACTATATTGAGTCATAACCAGTCATAAGTTACATAATAAGAAAGTTAGGTGATAAGTCATAACATAATCTGATCGGTAAAGATTAGTAGGTGCCTAAAAAATTTGAGGAAAGCCGATGATATAAGATAGATTACCACACATGATTCATTCATCATTATTTTAGGAATCATCAAATACATCAATAATCCTGATCATAAAAAATCATTAGTTTAGTTAGTTTAGTTTATTTATTAATAATTATCAAAATTACAGGTTATATTTTGAAAAACGAAACAAGAGAGCGAGTATTAAGTAATGAAACACAAGATAGCGGTTAAAAAGTTTAGCATCATCGCACACACGACGACCAATAAAGGTATGCATAACCACTATAAGCGGATCTCTCATTGTACGGCAAATCTGTACCGAAAGCGAAGCCATGTTATACTGGAAATACATAGCTTGATATATCGCCGTATGTACGTAACGACAGCAGTCAAAAAATGTGATAACTAGAGACCAGATTATGTGCAAATGCATATGCATTACACGTACATTTCACGAATCGGACATGAGTTTCTTTGGGAAAGTTGAGTTAATATGGCGGGTAGACTCACCTTTTTGGAAGATATAGATAACTTAATCAGCATCCTGAATAGTTGACTATACAGTACTCCACTCACACGTTTAACAGATCGTGCGCCTGCGCAGGAAACGCGACAGAACGGATGTGTATGTGACCGCTGGGCGCTGTCTCTCCACACTACACTATTTGCAGACTACATTAGAGACAGTGATTTAATTTCGCTCCCTACAAAGAAGCAAGGGGTCATGTTTTTATTTCGTGACAGACTGTTTGTTGTTTCATTTTAAACAGACACTGTTCGTTGTTTAGAACAGACGACAGAAACAAATCATTCTTGTTTAAACAGTGGCGAAGAATCGAAACAAAATATGGCTGTCACAAAATTATTTTATTCATCATTCATGATCAAGAAGGCTGTTGGAGGCAGCCAGTGCCAAGCGGTTCACACTGCAGGAGACGTGTCATAATATGAGGTCACGATCCTCATCAATGAAGGAACGACGAAGGAGAACAAGACGTCAAGTAACACAACATCTGCGTAGCTTTTCCCCAAATATGTTGAGGTCGGCTTCCAATCTAACCGGATGCACCTGAATACCAGTATTTTACAAGGAGCGACTGCCTATCTGACCTCCGCAACCCAGTTAGTACTGAGTAACACGGTACCCCTTGGGAAGTCTAGCTATCAGACTTTCGGGCTACTGACTACCTGTAACGACTGTCAAAAATCTACAAATGGCAGCCGAGACCAACAGCTTTACGTGTTTTCCAAGGCACGGAGGAAACCGGTATGTAATGGGTGGTCAACCATCCACGTACCAACCTAGGCAAGCACGGCTGAACCTTAATATCGACCCCAACGGCTGTTATTATTTAGCCACGAGCTCCTCATCGACACCTCTTTAATTAATCGCGCACATAATGAGCCGAGGAAGATCTAGCCTCCTCCCCAATGTAAAACTTACACCTTTCGCTGCTGATACAGAAAGTACCTTTTGTCATGGAACGGTAAATTCATTTTACATGAAGGTGCATGGCTCTCTTAAGCACAATTCAATGAGCTTATCAATAAATCACGAAAGCTGGAATAAAACAAGTTTTAATGGAGAGGAAGGCTACAGAAAAGATACTTGGATTATGTGAGGGATGATAAGTATGGAAGGAAAATGTGACGATTAAACAGGGGACATAAGCTGATAACTATTACTATTGAGATCTGCCAAGAAAAAGATGGCCGATTATCTTACAGCTTTTTGACGTGACAACGTTTTATAATTCGATGGAGCCGGCTGCACGCACGAAAAAACGGGCGTTACCTCGCTCTGAGGCGTTCCATAAAACAATTGCTCAACGCACATTCATACTTGTAAAAACTATGTACATTGTAAAAAAAAAAAATGACATAATTGTATTTATGCGTACAAATAAATGTAACTTGATCAATTCAATTGTGATTTCAATTTACCTCCTTCTCTATATCCATACAAAATATCTATCAAACAAATAAAATTAAAATTTTCTTTTGAAAAATGCAACCATTCCATCATTATTTTCTTATAACGTTGTCACGTTCAACTATCGTCAGTAATCCGACTTTACAGACAACCGATTTTTTTTTTATTAAAGCACACTGGCAGACCAAAAAAGGAAGGTGACATGACGACAAAAAAAAACATTTAAAACAGTAAACCTAAAGGATTTCTAAAAAAGGTTTTATGCGTCGTCAACACTAGTTATCAACGTCATCTTCTTGAACAGCTAAATTATGCTAGTTGGCTGCAAGAGATACATTAGTATCAGTTGCAGCCTCAAGTAACACCGTTTAATAAAAAGGTTATGCAGTCAATTGAAAGGCTAAACAATTAAGCTAGTTGGCTTCAACATATCTAAGTCAAGTGTAGACCCAGACCGGGGACCGAGACCTACTGACATGGTACTCAAGATTCAAGAGCATAGACAACAAACAAGCTATACTTATTGACCAGAACTTAATAGCGAACCTCCTTATACGGTAGCTTATGATAACATTTATGAGGTGCGCGCAAAAAATGACTTTGATACATTATTTATTAAATTGCGTAGGTGACACATAGAACTGGTAGGGCAGAGTGCTCTACAGAATGTTCAACATTAATGAAATATGTCTGTTCATAGATCCAAAGAAGCTTATACGAGCAGAATATAGTCTGCAGTCCGCTGTTGGAGCCAGAAGTCTAGAACTAACATTGTAGGTGGACGGAGTTTGGCACACGTATCATTGAACCCAGTCTGCAGACTTGGAGAAACAAGATCCATTTATTACAAACTAACATGATTAAATTCGTTTTTTCAATTTTAGTTGCTTTTTCTTCTCCTTTTCGTGTCGATTGGAACTGTTGTATGCCCATTACAGGAACTGATGGACGTTATTGAAGGCGCCAAACTTCCAGCCAAGTTCAGGGCCGACTCAATTTATATTACCAACGACAGGCTTCTAAGAGATTTTGTTGCTACTCGTATATTTAGTTAAACAAATGCACGCCGATGGGCTTAAGAACGTAGATAACAGTTATTACTCCTCATCAAGTCTTTAAAATACTGTTTTGCGACACATTTGCGAAGAAGACAGTAATGCAGATAAACATCTTTGTTTTTTCCGCAATTTAGATCAGTGGCACGCAATTGAAATAGTCAGCACAGTGAACCAACAAAAACTGAGTATTAAAGCAATGAATTTCTCGTAATGACCTCACCTTCATAACGGCCTAGGCAAGTCTCTGTGTGCCAAGTTTAATAACCCAGATACCTCTTCATTTGTAATGCTATGTCATTCCGCTGTAACTATTTACAGTTTTACCACATATAATAGCGCATAATAAACTCTTTTTAATGACAAACAGTTGGTTTTTACCCAAAAATGCGACAATAATGGGAATAACTAACGGAGTGGGAAATTAAAGACTTTCATGGGAAAACTGTAAGTGGACTGATCCAGTTTTCAAATAATTTGTTGCAAAAAAAATCTTATAAAGTTATTTTGTAACTACTACATTCTTGTAGGAAACCTGATGGACAACGACTATATTACAGATGAACACAGAGCAAGCATTACTTTTGCTTTGCTAAAATTCTTCCGCCATTATTGCGTAAAGTCAAAGAAAAACCCTTTACAAGGAAACAAACAGCAGGCCATCACCTAGCCTTTGACCGTCCAATCACCATGCCGTGTCATGCCGCACCACGTAACAGCAGCCTATTGTGCCTAACGAGAAGCTTCATTATGTTACGTCATACGTCACGATGTCGCACAATTATACCCCATTCACGACCTCAGGTATTACGACTTTCGTCAAGCGACACGCGCGTGTGTCACTTGTTACCTTAGCGTGAGTACCTACCGTCGCGCGTCGCAACGGTGACCCGTGCCCGTGTCTTACGTTTTTTTTCCTCAATTTCTACAACGCGCTTATCGCTTGAGTGTGGAGCTTGTAGCCAAGCGGTTACACGAAACTAGTCAGCTGTATTCAGGAGACGTTTGCTCGGTTAGGTAATATTATTGTAGATCGCATTTCGGAAATGCGCTTGCGTCGCGAAGCTTCGGTAATCATCGGCTATTGTCGGCAGTAAGGAAGTGTTTATAGATGCGAGCTCCGTATCAAACGAGCGGATGACTGGAGGGACACTTTCTCTGACAGGGTTGACACTTTAGCACAGGGTGTTTTGAGATAGCACCTCAAGGTATCAAAGGCCTTCCTAAATTCAACACGAGGTACAAGTTAGCTAAGATTCAAAATTTTTAAAACTTCTTCTGAGGCATACGGAAGAACTTCGCCAATAAAATGAAATTTGATGAGTGCATCCAAACCGCGTTCAAGAGACGTCAGTTTCATATTGCAATGGAATCAATATTGACACTCACAGCTCTTTAAAGCCACTACAGTATGACCACTTTAAGTTTACAGAACAAGGTGGCGCTGCTTGTTAAAAAAAATGCATCAATATGTCAAAGTTGGTACATTTATTTTAGTTCTGTTTTTCCGCCTGCGCAGATTCGTTGGTTAAAGTGTAAGATCTGCGGATCGCGTTCAGTTGCGTAAAGTCTGTTCTTAATCAAAATACATTTGATTCGAATATGGCTTTAAAGCGGAGCACGTTCAATCGGCTTCATCCTAAATTGCGCTGACCATGGCAGAAAAACTCAAATTGAAAAATTTAAGATGCATGTAATTAATCAGCCTGATGTAGAGAGGTCTTCTTGTCTCCTATGCTATTCTCTCCTCTAAACTTTGTGTTACTAGCTCAAGTGCAATATACGCAACGCAAGCTTGCCAACCCTGCTAAATTCAAATGTCAACCGCACTTAACAGTTCGGCGATGTTTGCCAAAACAATTATGAACATCGTGTCAGTATCGTTTGCCTCAATTTCGGAATACTTCGGTCGTTTCCGTGACACTTCGTATTCTGCTGCAGTTTCTGTTTATCTCAGTTACGTACCTACTTGACATGTGTCGAAGCCAATCACTCCATGTCCCGATTTTATATGTACTTAAGTAACGGCTTTAATGTTCTTGAAGGCAATAACTGTTATTATGTCCCGTTGACGAATTATTTTCAATTTATGCGAAAGTTTTAGGAAAATATGAGGTGATTTTAACTTGTATGTCATGTAATAAGCATCAAGTAACTGTGAAGTCCTCAGGCTGCATGACCATAGCATAAACCTATAATGTTTCCACTGCTGGGACATACATTCTCTCTTCGAGTGGCAGTGGGCTGTAACGCACCACGCGGGCCCAGAGCGGGACCATCAAATTTTGACAGGCTGCACTAGGTACCTCTTTATATCAGTTTTTTGTTGACCGTTATTATCATTTAAATAAAAAAGATAAGTCAAGAGCGTAGTTAGCCTTCATAAAACCTATTTTCAATCATTATAATCCAATCAAACAATGACTAAAACACATAAAATTGAAGATGCATTTATTCGTTTGTTTTTACACATAAAAGCATGTCCACCTGTTCAAAGTCCAAGGGCAGTAAGTACTAAGTAGACGTCTTCTAACTACACTTATCTCGAAGACATAACAACTAAATAACAACAACTAACAATCGTACAACAACAAACACGTGCTGTCTACAACAACAATAATTTAATTCATCGAAACTTTTCTCACAGCGCAGCGCCACGAAACCATGACTTCTTATTGTGCACCCGCTAATTCAATTGACTTCCACTTAGGGTTGTCGAAAGCCGAATTGTATTTGAAAGACATTCTACTTTCTACTCAAAGGACAATTTAAATTTTAGGCGATTCTCACGCGGCTCCGCTCGTTCGCTCGGTCATGCGGAGGCTGTGAAGCGGATGCATGGGTATGCAGTACGCCCGACGCCGCACCGAGAGGCGGTGAGCGCCGCTCGTCCGCGCGGTTGTGTGGTATCGTGTGTTAGGCATCAACAAGTCAACGCGACGCGACGTGAGATCCGCTTAACCGTGCGACGATGAGCGGTGTCGTGGATGACTTCCTTACAGCAAGCAGATGAGTAAGTGTCTAGCTATCGGTATGAAAGTTTGATTAATTTATTTCTTGTTGTTTCGCTCATTTGAGAAATATTTTTTTTCCCCTATGTGAACTATCTAAGAGTTTTAATTTCGTATTTTTTACATTTATATGAGTGTTATTCTTGATTGGGCCGGCCCTATTTGGAAAACATCCCTTTGTTGATGTTATTGATGTTGGATTATCTTCGGGCTGATCTGATTGCTCTAAACGTCCTGAGAAGTCCGAACCTTTCCTAGACTATTTGCTATTTTCAAAATCTATTTTTAAATGCTGCGACAGTTTCTGTTTGCGTCAACCCTGCTACTGCCACTGAATAATAGTGATTTTGTTCCGTCGATTTAGTTCGTAAATTGCCGTAATCTTGGTAAGGCTGGCGATAAACGGAGAAACAATGTGATTTATGATTTGGAGAACAAAATTGGGAATATGAGCGCGTTTGTGAAAGGAAATGCATGGAGAAGCTTTCAGGAGCGTATATCTTTTTTTAAGTCATTTTGAATTGTAATGAAATATGATGATATTATTATGTAAGTAGGTTCATATCATTATCATTATCATTTTGAACATAAAAATTTTTCATCGGTAAGTTTTTTTTTTTATTTGCCGTTCCATACAATTTGACCGCGTGATATTGCACTTTTGTAGGAAACAGCTGGTTCTTTTTTTAAATAATCAATGAAAAATTTCTATGTGAGGGTTCGGAATGATGTAATAAATACCTGGTAACCGTTTATGCGTCAACCCTGTATAGAAATGCTAAGGCGAATCAACTTAAAGCTACCATTTTCACAATGGCGATAGTAGGCTGGAGACAAAACACCAAGAACGGGCTATCATGTAAAAGCGTGTAAAATTCAAGTTCAATCCTAAAAACACAAAGTTGCCATAAAACAGTGCTAAATTAATTAATTAGTATTCCCCTTACGCCTCTTAATATTATCAAGATGGATGCTATCAGCAAGCCTACTCCCGATTCGCTACTTTCCGACCTTGAAACCCACATCCATCGCATAATGGAATTAATTCCATTGTAGGCTGCGCTCGATGCTGATCGTAATCGATTTCATTTGACATTCGGACGTAAAGTATCGATTACGTACGTCCAATGTTGTCGATGAAGAATCGAATCATGAAAATCTACGTGGAAACTGAAATTGTATGGTCATATAAGTTATGTATGACTGATTCTGCATCTATACATTAACAATGTAATTCTAGATAAGGTGAATACGTAATAAGAAAGGACCCATACATAATTATGTATGGGTCCTTCCTGTTTGGTACCTGTATGGTATGATCATTGACAGCTGTAACCTTTGTCACTGTACGGTTTTTGTTACTTCAATCAAAATCAAAATCAAAATCAAAGCATTTATTTCAAATAGGCCAGTTACAGGCACTTTTGAATTGTCGAAACAAAGACAACAATAGCTACAGTCCCAGTCACAAGGCATAAAAACTGTGAAAGTACTGTAGTTGCCCATTCCCTAACGTAGATCTCTATGGAGAAGAACGGGCAAGAAACTCCATGGACACTCTTTTAAATCAGTATACTTTTACAAACTCTTGGTTACATCATTCATGTTGAGATGGTACATTATGTGAGAACGATGTAGCAAGATGTGTACGTTAAAAGTGTCCATAGTAAACAATTCAAAAAAAGAAAAAAAAAACAATTCAAATAAGCCGTGGCAACCAAGAGATGACCAGTCACAACTGACAGCGCCCGTTCACGAACATGACGCATGTATCGGCACCATTCAACTCAACCATTTTGAAGGGAACTAAATGATCCGACACACGCGCCACCATCAGCGAGACATTTGAGTGAGCATGACACACTCCTAACCGCCAGGGCACATTTAAGTCAAGAAAAGACGTAGGTTTCCCGCGAATGACAGCTTTCTATTACATAGTACTCACACAATATGGGCTATGCGGCTATATAATACTAAAGAGATTGAAATTATACAAAGCAAAGATAGTTGTACAATCTTCAGCAGCTCCAACATACTATTTAATGCTTCTTCTTCTTAGCGTTTCGATGGAAAAAAGTTTAAATAAATCATTGGCGATTATACCTCACTGAGCGTTCAGACTTCAATCGAAGTTGAGGCTCTGTATACATAGATTATTGATAAATCAAGACCCTATCATGTTGTACTTAGTAGGTACAACATATTTTATTTAACAAAAATATAACCGTTTGATGATTTATTTCCCAAAAAATCAATATATTTTTAAGTAGAAACCATAAACAACAACAATAAATTTTGTAAGGGCCTTAATACATTGTATGTTTACTTGGTAAGTAATTCATTGGTTTCATATTATAATCCAAAAGTAATCTGACTGAACACAACAGTTTTTTTTCCTTCCTGCAAATGTTCTATTTAGAAGACCCATGTATCAGCGCTGACAAAAATATTGTATTTATACATTATTGAACAGCTGAATACACAAACATTACTCATTATTTACATTTGTATGAGTAACTCACGGTTACTCAGTAGTGACTGGGAACTCGTGCCTGCTACCGTTAACTTACATTAAAAAAAAATTCAAACGCCATAGACAATGCAACAATGGTTCATATTGTTTATGGACATTGAATTTCGACATGATTCTTAATTTCTTGTTGTAGATAAATTTGTGATGTAAGGTTCAGATACTGTGGCTTATCATCATAAAAATAATGTTTTTGTCCTAAAATGGAACATAAATAATATCGTAGGGTTCACATCAAGACATCATCTTTATACTTCAATTTCAATGGTTAAGGTAGATGCCACAAGCAACTCAGCCTAGTGTAGTCCTGGTCCTGCCTGCTAGACATAATCCTGTCCCAAACTACACCACATCAACCTGTCCTTCGCGTTTAACATCCAGGCTGTCCCAGCCACCTTCCTAGTAGATGCCTACTGTGAATAACCTCTCAACGGTAATATGACCATAGAGCCAACTGCCAACGTAAGCCATTGTTTATGGTCAAACAAATGTAAACTATGACACTGACGTTTGACAGTTCCGCATACTCTGCACATAACATAGTGATGTACCTCCAAGAAGCCAGAAAAGCCGAAGATTTAAACAGATAAACGTTAAGAGCCAGGGTTCACCCTAGCGAACTATTCAATACCAATCCTTGATTCTGTAAGAGTGTCCGTCCATGTAGTTTCTTATTCGTAGATCTACGTTTTAGAACAGGCAACTAGCTTCACCTGTCTGTCTAAATGACAGACTCCTTGAAAATTCAAAATTGCCTGTAAAAGGTTTAATCAAAATAAATGCTAAAGAGATTGTAATCTTGGCCGAAACTATAAAAGAGGCTGGACAGACAACCATACAGTATCGTCAGTACATCTCTAAGACACAAACATTGAGCGTGCGCTCTTCGTCCAAGCATTAGCTTTTCAAATGTCAAGCTCTGCCATTTATAGGGTTTTGTAATTCGGCACACGAACTAGGAAGCATGCCGAGTTCGTTGCATAATCCTATTTAATATAATAATGTAGGGACAATAAGGTATCTTGCGCCTTAGAAATTGAAGAATCTGTTTAAAAGACTCGAATACAATTAGGTATGTTATATAGGTAGTGTGTGGAATTTCAATTACTATTCTACTATTTTCTTAGATGATACTTAAGTGTATTTGAAATGAAACAGTATTCCAGGAGCACATTTAAACTAATCTTGATATCTGTCTACTTAAATCTATACCTTAATTGAGGTTCATGTTTGAATATTATTCTAAAATATATGGTGGACCTTAGCCCCTTAGGTATCTGTCCCACCGCCAACGATTAGCGAAAACCGAGTAGAGCAAGAAACTAGAAAGTTCTCTAGCGAAACTTAAGAGTTTTCTTCGGCAGTTTGAACACGGACCTATAGTCCGTTTCTTGAGCGACAAAACAATCGATAGTTGCTCATCGGCGGCGGCACGGGCGGTGTCCCAGTCCAAGAAGGTCTAGCAGTACGAATTCAAAATCAGAACGCATCAGTGCTGCCAATACACGGAAATACAAAACACCTCGGAAGGCATACAAATAATTAGCGGTCGACCGAAATCGGATGCGTTCCGTTTTACGTTGCATAACCCGATTGTTATCTATCTGTTACGTCATATGATGAGCAGTGTGTGAACCTGGATTGAGAAATTACGTTCCAATCTGCACAGAAGTCGGCCATTGTTGTGTGTATATAGCTATTGTATATTCGGTGGTTTGAGAACGTTTATAATATTAAATGAGTTCACGCTTGTCATCACAAAAGTAGCTGGATAACAATGTTCATTAGTTTGTTCGCATAATAAGTTTTAATGCAGCTTTTGTGTTCATTTCCGTTCTGCTGGCCTTATTACACAAAAATATCACAAGCCACTTCTCACCAGGCTAAGAAGAAAATAGGTGCTCGAAACAGCATCAGATACCACACAAAGATAAAAAGAGTGTAAAACAATTCTAGTGGAAAACTACTTCAATCAAAGTTCGTTTTTCAAACTCTCTTTTCCACAGACAATTTTACGAATCCAACAGCGCTGGTCCAGTCAATGTCAGGCGCAAAAAGAAGCATGCCGCACTTAAACCAGAGTTCCGCTTTTAAACACAAAGAAGAACCTCTATAAATGTGCCAGTAGGTATTCTAATTTTAAATACTGTTAACCAAAAACTCATAATAAAAAAACTACAAATCTATACCTGTGGTTTAATCCAACTTACTTCACTTGATATCGAAACTACAGACTACCCACCCAATTTAGTGAAAGCGAACATCTGACTTCCTTATCACTTATAAATGAAATAATTACAATAATGATTAGCTAATCTTTATCAAAAACGGCCTTCCCAATGACCTACGTTACGTCACGTCCGATTACCATAACGGATGTTTAACACTATACTAATTTTAAATGTTTTGTAGAAAATTGCACTATTGATTAAATATGGACATGATATATTAATTTAAATATTATGAACGTTTAATTTATAACTAATTTGAATCTTTGTATGGTAGTATTTTTGTGAGATTACATGAAATTCTTGGAAATAATAGTTAAATTATTGCGGTAGAATATTATAATAGAAAGTCCTCAAAAGAAACTAGCCCCCAGCACGGAAGTAGGTTTTGATTTGTGTTAAAATATTTATCAGTATTTAGTTATTCTATTATTATTATTATTTAAATCACACCATTAAAACAATAAATAAACAAACATCACTGTTAAGGTCAAGTAGCAAAAAAATGCCTGCAGTGAACTATGTCAATGTCTGCCTGTCATAATGCCGTGACTTGGTAATGGCCGCTGCGTGTGCGCATCATTTGCAATGAATGCACGCCAATCTGTTATCTAAAGTACTTTATCATTATAGACTTCATTGAACGTTAGATGGTTGCAACATTTTCTCAAAGAGATGCAAAACTTTTGGGCACAAAATTTTCAAGTACCTCTGCATCGACACTTTCAGATGTGTTACTGTGCTATATGCTTTCATAGCGCATCATTCAATTAGTGAATTTGTGATGAATAGAATTCACCTTTCCAAATCTCAGAAAGCACGTTAAGCCGTTGATCCCCGGGGGTCATTTATTGATGTGGGGCAATTGGCAACAGTAGTAAAAGGCCTTAAAGTCTGACAATCAATCTTACCGAGGGGTACCGTGCTAGCTAATTACTGGGTTGGTTGAGGTCAGATGAGATAGGCAGTCCATCCTTGTAAAATAATGCTATTCAGCTGCGTCCTGTAAGACTGGACGCCTACTTCAATTTACTTGGGAAAACGTCTAGGCAGATGATGATGATTTAATTACCCACGATATCAATCAATCAATTAATCAAGAAAAAAAATCAAACAAAAATCAAATCAATCAATTGATCAATTATACACCTACCACTGTTTGTCTCTTGTCTTGTCTGGTAGAAAATGCCTAGGCATTAAGTCCGCCCCTTTTTTTCGGATGGGACATCATCTAATGACCCCCCCGCTCTGGGCGTAGCGATAGGGAGTGTCAGACTTCTACTGACTAAAACCCATCCATGTTCCTCCTTTGCCCTTTGTGTTCCAGGGCCGCAGTATCGCTTGCGAACAGTCCCGCAGCCCTGGCAGGCATCGGCCCTTGCGGACCCTTTCCTTGTTGCTGACATCTCTTTGAGGCGCGCGTGGAACACGAACGCGCCATCGACACGGCCTGTCGTCATAAGACGGCCGGACGGCGAGCTAGCCCATAACTCACCGTCCACAGGCCCGCGAAGTCCGCCCCTGTACTTTGTGCTTGAAGTGTTAAATAAATCACGAAACTTTTACATCCGAACTAGAGCATGCGGAACCGGGTTGCGGTCCCAATTGGTTTTTCCCGGGTTTTACTATGGGTCCGAAGCCGGGTTTCGCATGCCCTAGTCCGAACATTATC
Organism: Noctua comes; assembly: GCA_963082995.1. NCBI lineage: Eukaryota > Metazoa > Arthropoda > Insecta > Lepidoptera > Noctuidae > Noctua > Noctua comes. The sequence continues at coordinate 19,045,830 of OY720267.1, read as the reverse complement.
CTTGAAGGTGGAAGCGCCAGGGTAGCCCGCGGAATTGAATCTTACTTTTTTGCAATTTGCAGGTCAGTGTCAGGATGTTTGAATTGTAAAAATTATAATCATTAAAATCATCAATACATCCCTCTAAGTTCCTTTAACCCTATTGAATGACTTTTTCATGAAATAGTTATAGAAATGGGGTTAACACACACACCTGCAAATTGCAATATCCATAGAAAAAAATAATTTCGCAGACGCCTGGCGCTTTCTTGAAGAAAAGACCTTTTATATGCGCCGGATTGCAGCTACACCTATTGCAACTTGCAACTACATTCAGGCTAATCTTATCGCAGTAAAGGTTGCAATTTGCAATACGTAACCAGTAGAAGGCGGTCGGTTTATCTGCAGCCAGCGAAACAACCGCTCAATTAACTCGCAGGAGACTTATGTTGTGAGATAAGAAGCTACGACTCGTGGTCTAGGATATCGATGGTTATTCTTACTTTAGCAATTGCTTTCAATAATTGAACCGATTTACTACGATATGGATCAGTGGCAACGAGTTGTTAGGTCGTGAGTTCGAGCGCGTCGCTTCATGTTATTATTTCATCACCAATGATCTCAAAACGGTGAAGAAAAACATGGTGAGGGTTTAAAAAAATCGAATGAGACTTCTACCAAGTCGCACTGGTCTCGCATGGTGGTCTATAGCCCAGTTCCTCTCTCAGAGAGGAGGCCTAGGTATCCCAGCAGTGGGAACATAATATCCAGGCTTTGAAAATGCGTGACAACGTTTTTGGGTTCCATTGGATATTTTCGATACCTTAAGGTGAGGCGAAACCCAAACTCAAACCAACAACTAAAATTAAGAAGAATTTCATTGAAAATAAAAATATTGAATAGAATTAGAATAACCCGTGAAAACAGCCAAAATCCCGAAATGTACAAACAGACATTATTCTTTTCATTTCCTATAAATCTTTAATTATGCGGTCATCCAAACCGTTAGTCCATAAGTGTTAGAATATTAACATTCAACGTCATTGCTGTACAGTCACCGACACTCAGTAATGACAGGAAGAACTGCATCCGAGTGCCGTTTCTCAAGTAATCGCCTTATATGGTTTTTATTTGCACCTGCCGGTGTTAGTTCTTGCGAAGACAGTTGAGCTTGAGAGTGCGAACGTGCTTTCGTCTGCCATTTGTTTCTTTTTAGAACTGCGAAAAGCTGTGATGTTTGTTGCATGAATATAGCTCATAGCATACTTATAAGCACTGCACAGGCTTTAGATCATAGCTGATCCTGATTTGAAGCGCATCGCTTCGGATTCGTTACAGTGAAAAATAAATGGGCGAGGAGACGCTGATCTCGTGAATTGCATATAACTGTGCGTTTACCATATGTATACGAAGGTTTGCGAGTAAGCAGTATATGTTCCATTTGAAAACTGTAGAGTGTATCGACACTGTACATGCAACTAGAAGGCGCCAGTGGTAATTATTTAATTTCACCGTTCCTAGCAATGAGCCCGGAAAGCGATACACTAAGGAACAAGATCCTTTTTGTTCTTCGAAGCTGAACTGACATCTCATGAATGTCAAACATCAAAACAACGAGACACGCGTCAATAATTTCTGAAGGTCCGTCCATAAGCGGGAACAACGTGCGCTCCATACACACGCTATGCAAAACAAATATCTTTATAAAGCTACGCGCAGATTACAGCTGCGGCCGCTGTGCGCCGCATCGCAATCTTGAGCAAAAACAGATGCGAGGTGCGAGGACCCCTTTCGAGGATTAAAGAACTGTAACCAGTTCAGTGCAATGGACTCGCAAGCCGCACTGCAGAGCTTAATAGCGCTCGCAAAAATACGCCCGACGAGCGATCCAACCATAGAAATGTAAAAAACAGGAGAAGTGGCAAGAGGGTGTCTACGACGCGTTCTTAAAATTCTCAAGTTTTAAAGAAATGGTCGTCACCGTGTACTAGATACTAACACGCTGCGGCCTGGCGCAGCCCGTTCAGACATGTCCTCTTAACCTTTTTCGGTCAAACTCAGCTGAGGCCAGCCATCGCTGCGGGAGATATTATAGACCACAAGTGTGTGCGCAAATCTGTGTGCGCACACTCTTCCCTCTCTGTGATCTCTCTGGTAATGTCGGATTGCTGTCGGACTACAAATTAGACGAAAGTGATGTAGGAGGATTTTTGCGAATGCGTTGCGTCGCGGCGCAGCTCGCCCTTATCTGAGCTAGTCTTAATATGCATGAGTCAGGAGTGCTCGACATTGTGGCACGTCACAAACACTTGCAGCCAGAGATGATAAACATATGCGCGTCAATACTAATATGTCCACAAACACGCAGGCTATGATTGGAAGGCACAATGACAGGAAAATTCCAGTAACAAGAATTTGTGGCGGAAAATGTTAACGATATCAAACAAATCGAAATTATTGAATGGTCGAAAGCAAACCAGTGTGGGATTTTGATGTGCCGAAAAAAGCGTGACTTTATGTATGTATGTTGAACACACTTCAACTTTCTGGATCAAAAATCCTCATCTTGTAGAAGGAGCTTGTCTCTAGAAACTTCCATCGCCAGCTTACAAAGCTACCAGGAAGCTTTTACGAAGATAATGAAACTTTCCAAGTACCAGCATAACTTTAAGACAGGAAAACATCAGTAGAAACAAAGGATCTAGCTTAACATGAAACAGGCAAACAAGACAAGCAGACAGAACTTTATGCAGAACCACCAAAGATTTAAATCACTAGATTCGCCCTAACGTGTCAAACGATAGCCGGATTTCTGTTTCGTTGACAATTACATGAATAGAATTGTCTCGCTCATTCGTACTAAAAAACGTATTAATCGTTACATACACGAAAAAGTGTTCACACTGAAAACAGTAAGTTTACACGTAAGCTCACTCTTTTCAGTGTGACCACATTTAGCGCGACGTAATTGCGGTCTTATTCGTCTTGTCGATAATTTCCATAATTATTTGAATATATAACATCGACCAGAACCTTGCCAATTAAAGACGTTGGTAGTGGTTTCGGACAGGCCCCCCAAAGTGCAGGTAGAGTTGCACAAAGAGCAGGATAGGAGATGGTTCATCGTTTGTGCCGGGGCTCCGAAGTTGCAGTTTAACACACATTTTACGATTTAAATCTTCGAGAGCCACAGATGCCCCTTGTTACCCGCGGCACGATCTGTTATTTATACATGCGCCTGCACATTTACATAACAATTTAGCGCATTACCGACGTCACATGCACGACTTAAGACCTGAGGTTTACGCTGGCACGTGATGAGGAAAATCCTTTGAGAGGTATGTCTTTGTTAAGATTTGTATGTACTAAGTAGTCGTCAAGGACTGTGTAAAATAGATCGTTAATCTTCAGTATTCAGCCAGATTTTTTAAAATTTATTGACTATTTTTTACGTTATGAACTGGACGCAAAAAAAGAAGCAAAAAGGGAACCGACCTATGACCGATATGACCTATACCGAGTAGCTATGTCAAGCAACATTGTTTTTTAGTTAGGCTAAACTGTCCCACTCCTGGGCAAAGGCCTACCCACATTCCTTCCACTTTGAACGATGTTGCGCCTCTTCTCGCCAATTAACGAGAAACCCACCCAAGGTCTTACCATCTTCTCCTCGGTCTGCCACGACTCCGTCACAACACATAACAAACATAAAAATCTACAGGGTGTTTTTTTAAACGTGGGAAATACTTTAGGGACGTGTAGTACTCTTGAAAATAAGCGACTTTTACTATGGGACCGACCATGAAATCGCGGAAAAAATATCAGCTGCTCCACACTTTATTGGTCGCGTAACTCGAAAAATGTAGGCAACAGCAGATTTTTTAAATCATATTTCATAGTTAGCCCTATAGTAAGAGTTGCTCATATTTATGAGTACTTCACTCCCTTAAAGTATTGCCCACGTTTAACCAAACACCTTGTATAAATTTAGATGTCTTGTCAACCAAATCCAGCATAATCCAAAGGTTAAGAAAAGACTAGCACCCAACTATTCAACCACAATTTTCCTTCAAAATCTTTGCTGGTCACACGCTACCATTATACCCGTCAAATTCCAACATTTCGACTCAAACTCAAACCATTTATTTCAATTAGACCATTACAGGCACTTTTGAATGTCAGAAAAACTAAGAAGACGAAGCCACAGTCACAGTCACTACAGAGATAGACTAAAAACAGCTATGTAGAAACAAAACTACATGTCGATATCAAACAGAAATCTCCATAATTTCATCTTGCTACTTCCCCTCATGCCGGCGGCGGCGGCGGCGGCAGTTGCCATGTTACCGGCGCACAATTTATCATTGTAATCAGAGCATCACAACGCGATCCCACTAAAATTGAGCGTAATCTACACACTTTAGTTGCGTAAATGTTTTACAACTTTATATTTACCGTCTACTTCATCGATTCTTAACCTTATTTAAAAATAAAATTAGGGTTCTGTCTACATACATAACTGCATAATAAGTGCTTTTCGTATGTATTACGTGAACTACTATTCGTGACACTTCGTACGGTATCGTTTCTCATTCGGATCTCAGCAACATAAATAAGTGAATCGGGGGGCACGGCAGTGCCCCCGCCAAGTCGAGCGCGAAGCAAACACTGCCGTACCATCCTTTACTGGAACCATTTCGCCGCATTTTCAGGCCCCTATTTGAGAACCTCTGGATAAGACCAGAACTCAGAAATTTTCGTCATCCAGTAAGCTATAATCACATACTTAAAACCCAAAATTTCAAGTCTGTAGGTCATTTAGTTCCGAAGTTAAGCGAAAGCAAAGTTTCGCATTTATGACACTCACTCACTCATGATCATCAAAATAGAACTAGTACTTCCCATAAACTCAGAGAGCTGAAATTTGGTACAGAGTTAGGGTTTAATGGCCACATAAAGGGAAAACTATAAAAACTAGGATAATCAAAGATCTGGAGTACCTGGTGAACCCTGATTAGAAAACACAAGAGCCCAACCAAACTATTAGAGATCGATATACTGCCTTTACAAAAAATATTCAACTTGGTGGGCCGCTTCATTTAATGTTAAAAATCGAAGGTCTGAAGTATCTGATGAAGAACCCTCAGCTGGTCTCAGCTGTATTAGAGATATCTTTATGCAATATATTTAATATCAAGGATATCTGGATAAAAACAAACTGCATAAAGACGCATAAAGGGGTCTATCAAGGGGTCTTTAATATTTTTTTATACTGTTTGTTTCAGGCTCGCCTATACATAAGAACCCTCAGCTGGTCTCAGCTGTATTAGAGATATCTTTATGCAATATCTTTAATATCAAGGATATCTGGATAAAAACAACCTGCATAAAGACGCATAAAGGGGTCTTTAATAATTTTTTTCAGATCATGGGATATCTTTTCCAAGTGGCAATTTTCCATCGTCAATGGGTAGCGGTTCTGGCGACAGATTGGTGCAATGGTGTCATGGAGCACCTGGTTTTGTACCCTTGTGAACCCTTCTGTGAACCCTTCTGTAGGTCATTTAGTTCCGAAGTTAAGCGAAAGCAAAGTTTCGCATTTATGACACTCACTCACTCATGATCATCAAAATAGAACTAGTACTTCCCATAAACTCAGAGAGCTGAAATTTGGTACAGAGTTAGGGTTTAATGGCCACATAAAGGGAAAACTATAAAAACTAGGATAATCAAAGATCTGGAGTACCTGGTGAACCCTGATTAGAAAACACAAGAGCCCAACCAAACTATTAGAGATCGATATACTGCCTTTACAAAAAATATTCAACTTGGTGGGCCGCTTCATTTAATGTTAAAAATCGAAGGTCTGAAGTATCTGATGAAGAACCCTCAGCTGGTCTCAGCTGTATTAGAGATATCTGGTGCAATGGTGTCATGGAGCACCTGGTTTTGTACCCTTGTGAACCCTTCAACGGCCAAGTCACACTACATTAACTATAATAATAAAGAAATCGCAGTAAGGAACCTTAGACTTGACACGACTTTGTCTAGATTTCATTACTTTTTAGAGATAAACAAGCAGCTCCATAAGACTTGGCTAGTTTTTTTACAGAATGTTTTTGGTGGGATTTTAGTTTTCACCAAATTTTATAATAATACTTAACTGTATGTTACATTATGTAAAGATATTTAAAAAAATTTTGATTCGGTGCGAGAGCAACTTATTTAATTAGTGATATTTCTTCAAAAGACAAGTGTAATTAGGAACACTAAAATTATGTCCTTTCTAAAAGATTGCACAAGAAGTCATATGTTGAAAGAGATCGTTTCAGTGCATCTGTGCATCTGATCCTAATCAGAGAAAGTAAAGACAATTATAATGAAACAATGTTTTATGAAGATGAACAACTGCACTGCACTCGAGAAATCATTTCTTGCCGAGTTTTTCTTGCGGAGATGCACATGGCAGTATAAAGCCAATGATCTGCTGCTAAAATCAATCAAATACTTAACGACATACGAGAATAAGACGCAAAACATCGAGAGAAGTGAAAAGAATGAGGGGAAGCCTTCGTCTGGGAGTGGAACAGTTGAGACCAGCAAAACAAAACGACAAACCAAAAGAATTTGGGGACTGTTGGGTAAACAGTGAGCCTTATGTTCTAGCTCGACACAATGCAACGTTGAGGTGTAGTGAGTGACGATAAAATCAACTTCTTAGCGTGTCGATGACAATTCGAATTGAGTCAGCCCAAAATTTGTCGACGTGTTTGACGAGCTCCTGTGAAGTGCAAACAACAGGACAGGCAGGACACGATATCAAGTGGCCCATCGTTTCTGGGGCAACACAACATTTACTCTCCAGGGCAGAGTCATCTATAAATCTCCACCTGAACAAACTTTCATTGGCGGTATTGCTTCGGCCAACCTGTGATAAAATGATTTCATTTACTAGTCCTGAAGACCTGCTACGGAAAGCAGCCACTCATGCATAATAAACCTTCACATAAACCACGAGCCACGCACAATGCATTACGCAACAGAGATGTCTTCGAGATAGCCCCTCGAACAAGCAACAGCGTGACATCATATCATGGCATCTATGTGCCTCATACGGCATGTACAGGCTGTAGCATTAATATTAATACTACACGATCATAATCGAGAATAATTAGTATTTGATTAAGTATCGATTAACATGTTAGAGTGGCTTCAACTGCCACTAGCATAAGCACAGCATAATCCGCCTGTAATTTACCCACCGCCGGGTGGCAAGCCTCCTACCTATGAGAGGGAATGGGCTGTGTAACCCACCACGCGGACACAGTGCGGGTTGACAGCTGTCAAAATGTCTTCGAACTTTTGGTTTTATGACATCCGGTTTCCCCGCTTTTTCCTACTCATTTTTGAGAGCAGTGGTAATAAAATTTATCACACAAAGTAATGCGCCTGTCTAGGATCGAACTCCGACGTACAACTCGGTAGTCGGTTTACTGGGCTACCACTGCACTAATCTAATACTATTTTATTCACTATTGTAACCGAGATGTATTAGTATGTATTAGTAATCTAATACTAATAATAATCGATACATAATTGTATCGATTAACATATTACAATGGCTTCGATAGCTGTCCACCCACTGTCATTGTTGACCATAAATTGTGACGTGGCTAATTAATTTGATACTGCTCGCATGATTTATAATCACGCGAATATGGAACTGAACTAAAGCGAACTTAATATTATTATAACATTGCGACTAAATTCTCCAAATGTATTCATGAGACGGAGGGTATATTGCCAAAAATCAGATAACAATGTCACACTACATATGGGAGCTGAATATCAGCCAACTTAAAAAAAAACTAAACATTTTCTGCAAAAGCCATTCTTACCCAGTTACTACGTTTTGGAGGTCATATAAGCAGTCGCTCCTGTCTATACAGGTATCCAGCTACATCTAGAATTATTAGAATGAAAACCAAGCCCGGAAAAGTCTAGGCAGATGATGATGAATTTCTGCCAAAGGGGAATAAAACTAAAGACTCTAGACAAAAATAAACACGCTGTAAATGGCTCCATATTATTGAATAGAGGAACATGTTTCTAGTTCATTGGCCCACAGTTTAGCTATTGTCTCAATATGTTGATAGTTATTAGTTCGGATGCCGATGTTACTGAGTAACGAAGGGGCGTCACTGTAGCAAGCTTGATTGATTTGATAACAAACATCTTCTTTGATTTATAAGTTGACATTCATATTTTCAAAATGAGACTGCAATGTTAAAAAGCTGGTAAAGTTTCTTGAAACCCTAACCATGAAGACGACACTAATCACTAAATGAATAAGGGTAAATTTCACAATGAAATTGAACGCGGTCAGCGCGTCTAAACCGCGTTCAAGAGCTGATGATAATCTTAGGAGGAAAGAGCAGTGAGAGAGATTAGCTGTTCGTATAAAGATACTGTGAGTCCGATTCCGATTTGCAATTAACCCTAATGTTTATTTCTTAAATTAAAGTAGCCTAACTCCTTACTCCTTATAACATCTGCTACCTGCCAGTAAAAGTCCAGTCAAAATCGGTCCAGCCGTTTCTGAGATTAGCCAGAAAAAACAGACAGACATACAAACACACAAAAATTTAAAAAAAAATGTAGCTGTTATTTTTAAATTACAAAGAGACACTTATTATTTATTTATTTGTATAGATTACTTTTCTCAGTAACCTGTACAAATAAATAAAATTGAAATATTTGAGTGTCTATGCCGTAGGTATAGTTCGGTATGTACTCTTTCAGGAGCGCAAGTCGCAAGCCACCGCTGATTCGGTATCTCCCTCGAAGGGCTTACACTTATTTTAGACAAAGTTATCCTTATTATAACAAGAGAGCTGGCTAAAAAGCTCATTGTCAAGGTCATTAAAACTTCTATAAGTATTTAGCGCGCAAGTTTCTAAATGATAGAGGTAGATATTGTAGAATGACACATAATGGCATAAATTCCATTAACAAAATACTGTGTACTTCATAACATAGAGAACAATGTTACTCCATAAACGGTCAGCTCATACATATGTAAATCAAGTCAATAGTTCTAGCATACCTGACAATCCACATGTACATAGATCTAAGATCATTCTAATCATACAAGGACTTGATGCAAATACATAACCACACTTCCATACTAATTTATAAATGCAATTAATCAAACTACATATATCCGACGGTTTGTCTGTCTGTCACCTATAGGTCTTAAGGTGAACCAATTTGGTTGCACACAGGTACATCACAACCTGCAGATTTCAAAGGAAATTCATAATCCATTGTTTCAGGGTGAGCCCGCCGGCAAATACTAGTACTTAATATAATAAACTAAACGCGAGGAAACAAGAATATGCAAGGACGCGCAAGTAGTGGGACACCTCATGCGTGGCAGACATCTTTGTTTTGCTGCGTCATAAGCGAACCTTGGAATATGTAAAGGACAACTCATCATTCTTTGCCAGATGCAAGAAGACAAGTTTATTGTCTATCAAGATATGTTATTTCTAGATTTAAACAAGTTGTGTTACGTTATGACTTATGACTGCGTAATGGAGTTATGTAACTTGCATTCTTCTCCCTTAACAGCATAAGAATTCTCACTCTTTATTAATAAGGACCAAAAAAATCTAATTAGTCCGTCAGATAGATTTCCAAAAAATGTCATCAGCCCCCACTCAGGATCTTTGATGGGTTTATATCATTGTCATTTTTTATTGATTTGATAAAACAAAAAATACATATTCAATATTTTTCGATAAACTGACGGTCTAAATGGAATCATATTAAATTTTAAAGTATCATGGTCACTAACATTATCATTAACACTAGAAACGGGATATTTACCATGTTTACTGATTGATTTGAGTTCCCGATATTTCGGCGCTGTTGCAAGCACCACGATCACGGATAAACTGAATCATTTACTCATACACCCAGGAAACATCCCTATTTGAAGAACTAAGGGATTTGGCGAAGGGATGTGCGGCAAGTGTTTTCTGAAAGACTCATTTTTCTGAGGTATTTTCCCACCTTTTTTCATCATCATCATCATTTCAGCCAAAAGACGTCCACTGCTGGACATAGGCCTCCCCCAAGTGTCGCCACATTGACCGGTCCCGTGCGACTCGCATCCAGCGGATCCCTGCAACCTTCACCAGGTCATCGGTCCACCTAGGCCTTTCAACGCAGCGTCTTCCGGTTCGCGGTCGCCACTCCAGAACTTTTCGGCCCCATCGGCCATCCGTTCTGCGAGCAATGTGCCCTGCCCACTGCCACTTAAGTTTGGCTATTCTTCGGGCTACGTCGGTAACCTTGGTTCTCTTGCGGATGTCCACATTTCTGATTTGATCACGCAAGGAAACTCCGAGCATAGCCCTCTCCATTGCCCTTTGGGTGACTTTAAGCCTTCTGATGAGGCCCATTGTGAGCGACCACGTTTCGGTCCCGTATGTAATCACTGCCAATCGCCTTTTTTAACTGACATTGATTTTATTGGACTGTTAGTGAAGCAACCCAAATATGTAGCACCTGGGTGCAAACGTGGTAGTATCTGCCCAGCTCTTTCCCAACTAAGTTGGGTACGCATATCAGTCTAACCGGATACAACTGAATACCGGAGCGATTGTTTATCTGTCTTCCAAGACCTCCAAACCCAGAAACTGGGTTTTAGGTGGTATGACTAGTTGTGAGACTATCGAAGTAATACAAGGTGTAAACGGAGTCTTCACGAAGCTGGCGGCCAAGCATTCTGTACATCAAACTAAGTAGTTCTACGCAAAAATTATTGCTGGGAAACGTCTCATTGTGCTGATGGATAATCCATCAGCAATGACTTGTGTGCGTTACGCGTTATGTGCATCCATCATGGATGCACTGTCGAAGTTGCATGTACAGGGGTCGTGGAGGTATTTAAAGTTTAATATAAAATTTTATTAAAATAAAACTTGTGAAAAAATTTCAACTTTGACCCCCAATATCTCCGAAATAGAAAGTACCCAGATATGATCTAGGACAAAAAAATGATCGCAATGACGGGGAGAACAAGTACCTTTCGGCTTCGTTGTGGGTATTTTGACAGCCATTATATCGTTTTGACTGAATCTTAGTTGGCCACTTGAGCGAATCCTTGGTTATCCAACAATAGACTTACATAACAAAAACAAAAGAAGCATGGTGATACATGAACAACCGGTTTGATAAGATTCTCGTAGAAATCTCTGGTTTACTCAAATAACGAGTAACTTTCTAGCTAACGTGTGTTGACGCAATTTTTAAGTGTCTATTATGACTTGAGTGGAATCGTTTCACAATCCTACATTTGGAAGTGCTCTCGTAGTCTCATGCTGGTTTCATACAAAAAACGATTTATGAAACAGGATGGAAGGAAAATTTGGTTTGCTGAAAGAAAACCCAATTCTGGGTTAAGCTCGCCATTGTACATAAGCTATATTGTTGCAATTTGTATGTATATTTGTTTTTTGTGTGCAATAAAGAATAAAAAAGGGAGAAGAATAGAAACTTTGAAAGAAAATCAGCTGTTCCATACATTTTGTTTTTTTTTTAATAACCGGCGAATAATTTTTGTGTGGGTTCAGAATGATGTACTGAATACGTGGTAACCGTTTTAGCGTCGGTGTCCTTCCACCCTGTATGTTTTGTCTGAAAACAACAACAGACTCACTACAACAGTCTCACTAACAACAGACAGAATTTATTCTTCATTGTTTCAGGTCTGGGTGCTATCTGGGTTCTATACGTGGGAATGAATATGTACTGTGTTCAGTTAAAATTCCTAAAGCAATCCTTACTTAATGTTATAAATAGAAAAATGTCACTGTCTTACTGCCGGTCTGTCTGTCTGTTACCTTTTCACGCCATGACGCTGAACGGGTTTCAGAATTTTTATCCCGACATCACGTTTATATCGGACTATTTTCAAACAACACGCGGACGATTCCGCAGACAAAACCTAGTAGGTATATAAAATACAGCAATTATGCAAAACTTAGGTACCTTATACGGAAGTAAGAAAGTATTACATCGATAGAGCTTTCATTCTAAAAATAACGTATCGTATTTAAATTTCACGTGCTATGAATCACCTCATCACCTTAACAGCTAAGCCGCTTTCGATGTTTTCATTCACCTGCGCCATTAAGAGCCGTCGTGACGTCACACGTGGCCAAACAGAGGCGTGAGAGATAAGATAAGGGGTGATTAGTCCATCACAATAGTCATTATCTGTCGTTATCATAACATAATGTCAATAACCGACGTACGCAAGTATTTTAATCTGTGTTTATAATAATAATAATAATTCCATTTATTTCAGGTCCAAGACCCATATAAAAACCAAAAATAGACAAAAATACAAACACAAACACATAAATTATAGCCAAAAACAGAATTACATTACATTCAAAAAAGAAACATTACTGAATTAAATTAAAAAGTCAAAAATAAAATACATAACCGAATCAGAATAAATTAAAATGTCAAAATAAATTTTCATATAATTAAAACATTCCCAAATGTGAAATCAAAGATTCGAAATATTGAATGTCAAATTAGATAGGACAAAGCTAATAGGCCTTAAGAACATGCAGGTCACAACAGTGCCGCATATAGGGACAATCAAGTCTCCCCGCAATCATTGCCAGGACAGCGTTGGAGCTGGCTCGCACCCTGCGCACCAAGGACGCGCACCGCTTGCGCATGGTGGCGTGGAAACAGTCGGTGCGCGCTTCCGCAAACATGCCCGAGGCACTGCAGAAACGAGGCAGCCCCAACACTGCCCTGAACGCATTGTTATACTGGACGCGGAGGGCACCGTAGCTAGCTTGTGTGTAGCGAGCCCACAGACTGCACGTGTATAAAGAGGTGCAGTACGCCTTGAAAAGGGTGATTTTAACTGGAAGAGAGCAACGCGCAAACCTGCGGGCAAGCATGTTAGCTCTTTTCGACAAAGCCCTCCGCTCCCGTTCGATGTCAGCATGATCCCCGAGATCAGACATGACCAAATGCCCAAGGTACTTAAAATGATCCACTCTATCAAGAGGTAAACTGACTGACTGATGTATGTTATTACTTCCCGCGGCTCCGCCCGCGTCGAGTTCGGTAATAGTCCCACGGGATCCTACCACAGGGATCAAAAGTATCCTATGTGTAAAACCAGGTTATAAACAATCTGAGTGCCAAATTTAGTCCAAATCCGTTTAGTATTTTTGCGTGAAAGAATAACAAACATCCATCTTGAAATTCACCATATTAGAGTTACCGATTGCATCTTACAACAAAACAAAAGTAAATTCCTTTATTTTATTTTATACGTATTCATTTCACTTATAAAACAGAGGGGACTTCTAAAACGTCCAAATCAAAATGAGGACATCATCATCTGCGTAGCCCTGTCCCGCGGTAGACGTACTGTATTATATTTAGAACATTTAGGTAAATAATGTTGATCATATCATAGATAAACTTGCAATTATATCAGACATATAATATACACCAGAGCATTTAGTCACGGTAGTTTCCCTTCCAGGCTAATCTACCTTCGAACGACACTCGGCAGTTAACTGTGTCGACAGCGGGATGTGTTGACACTCCAACTGTACCACAGCTTGCTGACGAATATGGAGCAATTCGCAATTATATTTATCTTAGCGGAAGATAGGAAAAGGTAGATTTTATTACGGGTATTTCATTTCAATACTCATTCTTTATTGCATTCCACAATGTAGGCTTAGGTGGTAGACATTTTTTAATAGAAGCAATCGTGGACGTGCTTTCCGAGGCACGGAGGAAACTCGGTATGTAATCGGTGGTCACCCCTCCACTGACCAACCTAAGCAAGCGCGACTTAACCTGAAGACCGACACGAGCACCTGTTATTATCGTTCTGTAAAATTTGTTATAATACAGTTAACAAAAAGGAAAATCATAAATAATATTACAATTTTAGGGAACGCTGTTACCTGCTACGGCGTAGAGGCACGTCTCGTAGCACGTCACGTAGACTTTTAAAGCTAAATTAACTGCACCAGCAGTTAGTAGCCACAATACGTGTAGCAATATGGAGCAACATTGCTCCGTATCGTATCGGGCACTGCGATTATTATGTAGTTAGTGTGTATGTTTATTATGTTGCTTCCGGTAACTTCTGAGAATATTACCCGTGTAAGCGCAACTTAAACTAGACAAGTACATACAATCGCGGTTTGTTTGGCACTAGCGGCAGTGAACGAGAGGTGCGGGGACAGCGGTCATCCGGCTCGAAGGACCAACTTTACGAAAGGCATTCAATGCAGAGGACAAAGGAAACAAGTTGAGGTGCGAACTGTTCTGATGAAGTAATCGTTGTAACTAAACAGTCACGAAAAGAGTGAGAGTTAATTGCAACAAACAGCTTTGATAAGGGTGAAGCCCCGCCCTGGGCCAACGAGACATTGTAGGTAGGTATTACCTATAAATAAATACCATACTTCTTTCAAAAAAATGATATGATTGTATGGCTAGAAAGGAGGTGACTGGTGAGATGAGGAGTAATAGAGAAGTATGGAAGAAGACATGCTGCGCAGACCACAAAAAAATTGGGATTAGGGTATGAAAATGATGATGACGATGACTTCTTTAAAAAATATAGATAAACGCTGCAATGAAAACACAAAACTGAATACGTACTATTTTCAGCTTTCCTTTACAGGACGCTAACCACAAACACAGATCCAGTTTGAACACTTGGAGTCACACACACTTATCAAAGGAAAATGTAGATTAAACTCAACGAAGGAAATCTTAGACTAAACTGAACTATAACCTGTCCTTAGCCAATCAGGCGCACTACTGACGTGACACACGACATAGTCATCAATTCAATATAACGCAATATTATACACTTAATGTTATACTAACAACATTAATTTACATTCTAACGTGGGTGTTGTGGAGTTATGCTTTGTTGTATTGGGTTCTGTTGTGGAACTTAACGTACTACTGATTTCACTGACGGTCTACCACTTTTCATCCTTATGCCCTAAGTTATAAGGTTTAAATTGATCGACCGTCGGTGAACTCGGTTGTACCCCACCAACCCGGAGGCCGCGAGATGGATTACGGCCCACTCCCGCTTACTCCTGCTCCGCTTACTCATCCCAATGCTGGGTTACTGAGCTTCCAGGAAGGAGGCATGTATGCCAATTGTGGGAACGTTATAGGCTGATTATTATCGCCTCTCCAAAATCAGTAAGCTAGAATTTTTGGGCGAACCAAAACAGACTATTCCCAAAAACCCGAAGCTTAATTGCTAGATCTTTTATTTGAAAACCTTAACCTATAGTAGATAGTAGCATAACATAACATCACGCCTCTAATCCTCGAAGGGTAAGGCAGAGGTGTACCTAATAGAGGTGTGTCTAGTTATGTTTAAGTCCCATGTAATAGGGGGCGAGCCTATTGCCATCAACTGCAAATCCTATAAATATATTTATAAATAGTAGTAGTAAGTATATAGTCCTATAACTGGGGCCGAAGGAAACCAACTCTCTCTGAAGTAGAAAGGATTCTCGCGCTCCCGATTCTCAAAAAATCTCACCCACAGAAGATTAATTACCTAAATCTGTTTTCTTTTTTAACAAACTCTGGTTTTTAGACCAATGGAAATAGAATTTTAGGGCGAATTTACCAATAATTAAAATCAACACCAATCAACATACTATGTCACATTTAATTGAACGTAACAAATCTATAAAAACGTTACAAAATAACACTTGGCCGCTTTTTCACAGCGTAGGAGGATAGCAAATTATCATCATTCCAAAGCGAGCCTTATATTTATTGTCTATGCTATTTAAACCTCCATAGATAATAGTAGTAATTTTATAAACCGTAAAACAAGGTATGTGTGTACTGTCTCTGGGCTGACTGGGTCAATCGTAATACCGAGTACACATTTGTGAAACGTAACATGTAATGTAACACACGCTGAAACAAATTCGCCTGTTAGGTTACGTTTCATGTTGCATTGCATAAGTCTGGACGGCTCATTCATGTTACATTTCACGTTACGATACACCAATGTGTACCCGGCATAACATGGCATGGTTGTAGTTGTGTGTGACAGCTGTCTTGAGGAATGTCAACAGTTGTCCCATTATTAATCATACATTTTCTTGTTACCCTACTTCAGGATAGCTTGATTTATTTAACAGATTGTACACATAACCGTCACAAAAGCATATTTATTTTACATATCAAATATAAATTGATATACCTAATTTATAATATCATAGTATGATCAGTACTGCTAATGTTACCTAAGTACCTATTAACGTAAGTTACCATGCGATATATGTCATATATGAGCTCATTTAACATCTATATGCTAAAACATATGTATAAATGGAATTAATTATTTTGTCACAAAATTTGCATGCCGAAATAAGTAGGCGGAATATGCTGAACTATTGTGTACCCGTGTGTGTGTTGTAAAATCTGTAAAATACCATATTTCAAGCAAATAAATGAATCTGAATCTGAATCTAGAAAGACAAGTCCGAACTCACTCATTGACATATTATACCCAGCCCAAACCATTGGTCGTAAAAAACTAAAATGTAGCACAGAGTTTCCTTTATGATGTGGAAGTGTTGTTTTTCAAGGATTAGGGCATAGCAATACAAATAAAAATATCGAAATTCCCACCCGATAATTGGCCGAAGAGACTTAAAGATTTAACTTCTTGATTTCCTTTATTTATTTATACACAAATTAATTCCATTTTTAAATATTCTTTAGAAAAAACAAAAAATATAAAAAAACATTTAAAAATATAAAAAATTGTAGCCCACCGGTATCGGGAACAGGGTCCAAAAAAAAATTTAACTTCTTGATTTATTATTATTGTGTTGACACCGGCACGTGCCAGCCAAAAGTAGCTCTTGTCGTTGATTGATACCTATCGATCAATCAACTTCCAATCATAACATAACATCACGCCTGTAATCCCCGAAGGTTAGGCAGAGTTGTAGATACCTAATAGTACGCCCACATTTCGCCAGTTATGGCCCATGTAATAGGAGGCGAGCCTATTGCCAACAACCGGGTACAAATCCAGACTCCGTGACTGCTACTGAGAAATTCCTGATGAAAAACCCAATAACACTTTGCCTGACCCGGGAATCGACCTCGAACCTCATACTCAGCAGTCGCGCTTGCAACCACTAGACCAACGAGGCAGTCTTGCAGTTGCAACTTCCAATCGAGTGTTGAAAATGGCATCTAGGTGTAGGTACTCGATGTACCAAGGCGCTAGATGTTGTGTCATAGAGCTTCGTATTCCTCCTTCATTGGCTTGTAAGATGAGTCATCGATTGTGACCTAACATACCTAACTGTTTATCAATTGTAGGGAAAGAGATGTAAGATACAGAAGGGCTATCAGTAAAAATGTCATAGAAAATATTGAGATCCCATCTCTTAGTTACCTACATTACACAACATACATTATACAATTTTGTTCGCGTTGTGCATTGTACCCTTATCGGAATTGTAGGTATCGCAACTAGACATAATAGGCATCTATATTTACAAAAAATTTGGCCAAAATACATTAAACAAGAAATAATACTTACAAAAGAGTCCACCTCACAATGCAACATGTTTCACAAAATATATCTTTAAAACTGTACCGAAAATTAACTACCGATTTCACGAAACGCACAATAACCAACTAAAAGATAAACATACAGTGAAAACTTTTAAGATAACAAAAGATAAAATATCACGTCTCAGAATAACATCTTGACAACTGTATCCCAATGTCATTGTGAAAGATAAAGTAAGATATAATATTATAAACTTGTAAATCTTGGGTTTTTTTTTCTTATGATTGTTATGAAAATACAGTCATCATCATCATTTCAGCGAAAAGACGTCCACTGCTGGACATAGGCCTCCCCCAAGTGTCGCCACATTGACAGGTCCCGTGCGACTCGAATCCAAAAAAAAAAAAACCATTCGCACCATGTAAAATACTGGTATTCAGCTGCATCCGGTTAGACTGGAAGCCGACCCCAACATAGTTGGGAAAAGGCTAGGCAGATGATGATGATTGTTATGAAAATATGAATGCATATAAGTTTTATATACAGAAATCATACCTAAGTAGGACTACCAACTAAGGTATTATTTCCATGTTATAGGTACTAGCACTAGTTACTTTCTGTTTCGGAACTATCCCAAAGATGGAGTGGCGAGGTCTACATCGAGATTGGTTGCAATAAGTGGAAAGAACTTAAGGACTGGTCATTTAAATCACAGCTAAATTATATCCGTAGTACGTACGGACGACGACCAATCTAGCTATGCAAAACCAAATTAAACTGATATCTCATTATACGGGAAGCTGATACAAAGCGAGGTCAGGTTATACTGGGTACGTATAACTTGATGTGTCTCTGTGTGTGTATATCAACCTATACCTACCTATTCACTTGCCGAGGCTTCTATACTTATACCTTACAAGGAACAACTTTTACACCGTAACGAACATAAAATTCCTATTTACTTAAGCCGACATTTCGTTAAGGCTTAAACGTCGTCGGTACACAGACAAGTGAAACTTCCTGCTATTACTCTTAGGCCGAGATCTATGAACGTTACTTAGCACGCACTTTTGGCCAAGAGTCATTACCTGTCACTGTCACACAAATGTTTAATTACGAGAGCAAGATGGAGACAGGAACATGTCTAACCTAAAGTATGAGCAAAGTAATGTTTATAGCGTAATGAGCCCATAAAGTTCCCACTGCTGGGACACTACTCCTTTCTGTGAGTGGGACTTAACCCACCACACCGCACCGGCCCAGTGCGCGTGGTCACACACACACGTCTTCGAATTTTTGGTTAAGACATCTCGATTTCCTGACGATGTGTTCTTTACTGGTTTAAGGGAAGTGGTGGCCGACCATGCACCATGCCCGGGCGACCATGGACAGCGCGTTGTGTTCCACGCGCGCCTCAAAAAGTGTCAACATAATGACGGGCCCCCCTCTAGAGGGCCAAAGCCTGCCGGGGTCGCAGGACTTATAGAATACCGTGATCCTGGAACATAAAGGGCTATTGAAGGACACCGTGGATTTTAGTCAGTACAAGTCTGACAGTCCCTCCCGCTCTGCCCTGGGTGGGAGGACTCAATTGATGATTTTACCACGCTAAAAAAAAAAAAAGGGAAGTGGTGGTGAAGTAAATTACAGATTACACAAAGAAAAGTACTCAAGAAACTCCATGGTTTCGCTCACTCCTTTAACCTAACGTTTATAAATCTCAGTTTAAGAATTCCATCATACATATACTGCCTTCCGTTTAGAGCCACCGTAACCAGTGATCAGTAGTAAACGTTACCATTCCAAAAGGAAACGCCTCGTGAGTGCAGTGAGAGTCAGCAGTACATATAGGAACTGGTTATAATTACCTGCGTCTGGGAAGTTATCCTATTTGTGCCGGAAGATAGCCACTGTGATGGATGCTGAGCGGGTGTGTGATCGACGTGTGAACTCGTAAATGACTCTAGTATGGACCAATTTTAGGGTTCCGGGCCCGAAGGGTAACGAACCCTATTACTAAGCCTCCGCTGTCCGTCCGGCCGTCTGTCTGTTAGCGGGCTGTCTGTCATGAACTGCAATATTTAGGTAGATAGTTGAAATTTTCACAGAATGTGTATTTCTGTTGCCGCTACAACAACAAAAAAAAAAAAAGTGGGCTCCCCTACCTGGTACGGAACCGATGAGCGAGTCCGACTCGCACTTGACCAGTTTTTAGGTACCACTTGGTATAGGAACCTACCACTTCATCCTTGTATCAGCTATCCTTGCTTCAGATAGAAGTATTTCTACTTTGCTAATAGCAATTTTATGCTACTGTCAATTAAACTGATTTCAAAATGGAAATACTGAAATCATAAAAATCGTAAAAATGTGTGAGAGTTAAAGTTTTTCTAAAAACAATTACTTGTTTACATGTCTGGAAACTAAATCGTGAATGTGGTTTGAGTTTGATGTTGACAGCTTGGTTTGTGACATTTACAACAATACGAATAAAAAAGAAAACAATACTAATCAATCATCAAACATTGAGCAGAAAAACCTAATATCTATTAAAAGATTCTAACAAACAACCGTTGATTGGAAAGACAAGAATGATATGGTTTGCGAAAACCGTTGCTAACGAGATATCCTACCCAGATCTGATAGATGTGAATCATCAGCAAATAGGGGTAAAGGAATGTTATCAATCGAATACCTGACGGTGACCACCTGAATACCAAGCATGCAACATCATATGGCTATCAATAGTCCGCCTGGTATGTATGGCCTTTGTGTCTCCAAGATAAATCTTTTTAGAAACTCCTGAGGAAGATAAACAATAAAGTAATTAGAATGGAAATAACGACGATGAAAAAATAATTTTCGTTGGAAAAAAGGACTCGCACATTACTCGCTGGTCTGAGTGGGTGGAACCCCAAGCAGGCTAAATTCTACTGGGTTTTAATAAGGACATTCTCATTCGCAGGTTTGCCTTTGTGCCTAAGTAATGGTACTAGGTCAAGCCCAACCCCTACTGGGTAGTCGTCAGTGGTAACAAAGCCAGTAGTTACAAGCTCCATTACTATGATAAAACTACGTCCGCACTACGCTATTCTAGCTTAAGGAGAAACTGTTAACAACGACGACGAGCAGTCGAGTGTACATGCAAATCATAACATAACCGAAGACATGCTTGCCAGTGAAAACTAAACATCCTGTGTTGTTCACGTAACTACAAATAAGACGTCTACCTACTCTATTTAACTGCATATTACTCCATTTATCAAGGCAGCGGGCAGCCTGACATAACAAGCTATCTGAACATCTGAGGCACCGCTACCATATCTTACGCATCTAAGTATATGTCTAATGGTAAATGTTGAGACTCGCAGATGTAATCTATCCGTAGAGGCTCTTGATGAAGTGGTAAACTTGTCCAATGAGGAAGAGAATTTGTTTGTAGTTAAATAATATTATATGTTTTGTGGAGGTTTGCAAGAGATTGTTTGTATGCTGCAGCATTTTCATTTTAATAGTGTAGACGGAATAAGAACTAAATACGATGATTTAAGATTATCGTAACAATAAACAACTGGCAGATCTCAAAACTTTTCAATAGTCTGCGAAATTAGCATAAAACAGGTAACTGATGTTACAAGTAACACTTCTTCGATCCCAACAAAACATAAGTAAGACCGACTCTGCCATCGCAGTTTAAACTGGTTGAAGGTGGAACGATCACAACAATACATAAGTTAGCCTTAGATACCGTAAAACCGCTAACACAATAATAAACAAACATAACCATCCATTGAAGCTAATAAAACGACACCTATTGGCAGCCGCACGGCACTTACCGACACCTATTACCAGCTGAACAGCCTATGGAACGTAACAGCGCTTCCTAAAGTGTCCTATCAATTACAATGGAACCTGCTGCCCGGCACACTTCGCGTCCAGTGCACATGCAAATCTTGGAGACACCGCCTGCATTCCAACTACTGCAGTGTAACGGTGGATACGCAATTATCGAAGGACCAGTTTCGAAATATTGTGGGGAAGGCACTGCGAAGTTGACACAGTTGAGTTGCTGGGTCCACGACAGTGTCTATAAAGGGTGTAAATAGACCCTTAATATAACCGAAAGGCACTTGTTCTCACCGTCTTTGCGATAATTTTTTTGTTCTAGACCATACCAGGAAACGTTCTAGTTCCGGATATATTGGGGGTCAAAGTACTAACTTTTTCACAAGTTTTTTTTTAAATACATGTCCCCCGTACTATTCAATCCATCCATCAGCACAATGCTTTCCATCGAGTCCTAACGTAAAACATGATGTGTCACCCCAAAAAAAAAAAGTCGATTCCCAGCAATAATTTTTGCGTAAAGTTACTTAGTTTGATGTACAGGATGCTTAGTTCACGGCTATGTGAAGGGTCTGTTTACACCATGTATAGGGTTTGACAATTTGCGAAACCGTGACAAAACCTTAATATAGCTACTCTTGTTTTGTTACTTGGATCACATCAGAAACGACTGTTTTTGCTGTTTGGTTAGAGTTAATTGGGTCTCAACTATACAAAACTAATTTCAACGGGACTACCAAATTCAAGTGGATTTGACGATGGATTAAATTAAAGCAGACAGCTGCTTGATAATTTGATATGGAGTGAAGTGGAAATTGTGTACCTATGTTGTTGAAAAAATTTAACGTTTTTTTTATTCTCTTGTCTTTTTTTATTTAATTTTGGAACCAAGACAGTTGAATCGTCTCTCCGGGACTCGTCGAGCTCCATTACCTCGGTGCTTTTCTGGTGGTCGCCCCTGCTGATTTTGGCTTTCAGGAGTTGCAGTGAGAATAGTGTGGCCTGCTCAGAAGACAGAGCCTGCACAGGCAACAGTACCTGTGCATTACTATGCAATACCGACAGTGTTCTTACATTTCCAACACTCTATGGACTGAGCCCATAACAGAGCATGCAACGATATTTTGAAACTATTCATATTGTGTCGGTAATTGTAACATATTATATGTGCATAGCCCGCACGTGGTTCGAATATATTTAGCCAAATAAGTGTGTCAGATGCCATGTCACATGTCTACCTAAACCTAAACCTATGTCTGGGCTAGGCTAGATCCGGTAGAACCGAACACCTGGGCAGGTCATATGATTTAATTGAGTTTATCGATTGTTTTCTAGAATTATTAGATACTATTTTGCTTTGTGGGAACTGGCTCAATATGATTTTAAATACGATTTGAACCTACAAATACTATTCAATCAAATACTATTATATCCACATATTGCCGTTTTAAACGTACATCAGAATCGATTGTATTCTAAATTAACCGAGCTCTAACGGCCTGTTTAACATTTGGGACACGAACTGCGAAATACTTACCATAGCCAACTGAAAAATTCTATGGATTTTTACAGTTTTTCCCGGTGATTGTATTTTGATAACGATTTGATATGGCATGCCTTTTCAACCGTAAAAGCTAATCAAACGACACAGTGTAATAATGTAAGGGACATCTACGGGCACCGCAAACTATTACCATGAATTCAGCACATAACAGTGACATTTCTCGTTTTCTAACCAACTATCAAACCTTCCCGGCTTCGCACGGGTACAATATTCATATAAACCTTCCTCTTGAATCGCTCTATCTGTTGCTGAAAACTGCATTAAAATCCGTTACGTAGTTTTAAAGATCTAAGCGTACAAACAGCGGGAGCGACTTTGTTTTATACTATGTAAAGATACTCGTATAATACGTCTAACGTCACATAGTGGGACCTTTTTTTTTAAATTTTGACTACTATATTTTATCTGTGTATCATTTATTGGAGATCCAAATAAATATCTAGAATCATGTACAGAATTCAAGGTTTGTGCGTCGTTGTTTCTTATACACTGTACTGTGTTACTAGTGTACAACAAAACACTTGATTGTAAGTCACTGGTGCCTGGTTTTACTAAAAATATCTAATACATACATGAACACCTAAAAAGTCTAAAACCCGACTACTGAAAAATCAGCCGAAGTCGGATAATGCAAGCCCACTATAGGTTTATGAAGAAAATGGTGTAAAGTTCTTCATCCCCCATATAAAATGGATGATCCTCCGACGAGACGAGTGTTATATCTGGGCTACTGCCCGACAGTTATTGACGCGTTTTTCTATATGAAAGAAAGAAAAAATATTTATTTGTCGCAGAGACATGACGTGCATCATACAAAATGACAAAAAAATAACAATAAACATACAATGCATAACAAATATTTTTTTTAAAGAAAAAGTTAACAGCTTGCACGTCATGACTACGACATGCAGGTCACCACTCAGCATGTTGCTGCTATATGCTCATAACTTTAATAGCGCGAACCAGAATTTTGATGTTAGTTCTTCATTTGTGTCATGTATGACGCTGTAATACTTTTTTGTATTATCTAACTGTAGTTATTTATGCTATGCCGCTATGTTGGATTTAGATACCAACATTTGGCTTAGCTAATTAAACACTGTTTTAAGCTTTCACGGTTTACAACTAAACTTATACTGTACAAAAACAAAACAAATAAACAATCACGGAAGATATTCCGTAAGTGACAGTATAAGTTTAGTTAATTGAACTTCCAATAATGCAATAATATTTAGGGTCGTCTCCACGGGCGCGAGAATCGCGGCGATATTTTCGTATAGAAATAAGTGACACGACGATAATATCGCCGCGATTCTCTCGCTCGTGGAGACGGCCCCTTGGTATTCGTTTAGGTGTCGCTTAGTTGAGTGATAATGATGGATATCGGAACACCGCACGTAAACTTATAATGTTATTACTATCTCTGCAAGTAGGGTCATACATGGAAATCGAGATAAGTAGGAAGCCAATTTATTTTGCAAATCACTCGCGACATCTTTTATCAGCCTCTAAGTTAATTACATTGCAAACAACCTTCTATTGATAAGATAAATACCTTGTAATTGACGTCGATTTACTAACGTCGGCACTTAACGCACTGTTTCTAACATAAACTGTTTTCTAATTAGTCCTGGTGAAAGGTACCTACCATCAACCAATGAACTCTCCGTCTATTGCTGGACAAAAGACCTCCCAAGAATTATGTAGGTACCTAAGTTACCTAAGTATCTATACAATACTTGGTTATTTGCCTTCTGTTTCGTCCCTCACCAAAGCTGTACTAATTTTTCAAAGTTTCGGAAGTTCTCATCATTAAAAGGCTTAAAATTGCACATAGATGGATATAAAATACAAGAGAGCGA
This sequence comes from Noctua comes, assembly GCA_963082995.1. Classification (NCBI taxonomy): domain Eukaryota; kingdom Metazoa; phylum Arthropoda; class Insecta; order Lepidoptera; family Noctuidae; genus Noctua; species Noctua comes. Next base: position 19,020,929 of record OY720267.1, on the reverse strand, counting down.
GACGGAGGGAGGTACTCTCTGTACCTGCACTTCTGTCTGCGCACACACTTGAACTCTAAAATATCTTCGCACCGCCTCGCCGCTGATTATTGGCTAACATAGCCGAAAAACGATCAATAGGAAAATCACTTGACTTTTGTGACGCAGGAAATCCTAATAGGTACAAGAGCCAGGGCTACACTGAGATTTGGTCTGTAATCGAGTTCCTAACGAAGGACTGCCTATAATCAAAGTTGCCAGCATGTCTCCCACAGTAGAACGATGACCAGCGATCCACGATGCAAATGTGCACGATTAGTGAACAGGTAACTGTAACCGACGCGGCTACCTTGTGGGAGCGTGTGCGAAGGATGGATGAGACATGGTGTTTTAATGGGGGACATATCTACCGCTCCGTATTGCTATTTAAAATTATATTATATGCTTATGCAGTTAGGATTTATGAGGTTGGAGAGCCTAACGTGTGCCATTGGGAGCAGGGCTGGCCATGTGGTTTCGGCCCCGACTGCGGCACAGACGCTAGCACATCAAGCCACTACAATCTGTCAAATTTCTTTAATAGATTTTCAACTTTATCGCTAAAGCATTAGGTTCAAGGTTGATTGGGAAAATTTGACAGTTTCGGGTAGCTTGATGTGCTGGCGACTGTACTCGTTCATAAGTGTCGAAGGTAGTAGGTTCGAACCCAAATAGGTACTTTCCTTTGTGTAATTCATTTCATCATCACTACTCAAAAAACGGTGAAGGAAAACATCGGACATTCGCACTAAGTAGAACCTGGACATCCACCCGACCCGCAATGAACCCGCGTGGTAGATTATGGCCCACACGAGAAGTTGTGCGGTTATTATACTACACCTTGTATAAGCACTTAATGTACTCAAAACAACAAACAAATGAAAGTTGCCACTACAAAAAAGCACGTCTAACACCATCATACCTAAAGGTACTAACGGCTGCCACATCCAATCTGTATCACATCAATGGACGGAAAGGCGCGTACCTGCGCGCGCGCAAGCTTCCGCGTCGACGCACGCGCCACTTCCCATAAAGAGGAGCACGGAAGTCGTTCCACTGATGAATGACGAGTACTTGCTCCCCTTACTGGCGTGGCAAGTGCTTAGCGATAGTTGAGAAAGGGACGCGAGCCTTGTAGGCCAGTTTGTTGATGGCACTTGATGGCTTTTATGGATACGGTGAAAGGAACGTTGTCCTTTGATACAAAGACTATATCTATGGTAAAGGTTCGTTGAAGCCATGAGTGTAGTTGTTGTTGAAGTGATGCTGATAAAGGCGCTTTCACATCTTCACCCAAATTGCACTATGCCTGTCTTATTCATAGAAATGAATTTGCGAAAAAGTGGTGGGAACATTATTTAGTGCCAACACACACTGGGCAGCGGGTATATACTGGTCGGGCATTATTTGAGTCCCTCGACATGCAAAGAAGACGAGGGAATATCTTGCGCAGCGTATCAGAATCTACTGCTTGCTGCTGAGGACTTCTAGGCTCTGGCTTAACGCAGCGCCTGAAGCTGAGGGCGCGCAATTGAATTTGTTTGTACATAATATCCCTACATTATAAGAAAAAATTGCCGATTAAGATTGGTCGCTTTGAAACTTGTCCCGACTTCTGATGATAAATGTATTAATAAGAAAATGAACTTACTGTCATTACCGACTAAGGTACCAAGTGCCCCGATCAATTCTCTCTACAAATACTCGATTGAAGTTAACATCGACATACAAATATGTGCCGGCTTTAAAAAGGTTTTATTTTATTAACTACCTACATGAATAAACCCGTGCCCAACCCATTTAGCTTCGAAAAGTTCGAAACATCAACCTAGTCGTCAAACCACCGATTTGTCTGTCTGTTAAAGAGAAATGGACCACAACATCCGAGATAGTTAAGCAACATGACGTCCCGTCTATCATACACTCGTTACATGTTACCGTGGCGAGACAAAGCAACCTGTCACATATGTGTCGGTACTTTCCATTTCATTTCATGGCCGCCCAGTGAAAGCGAGCACTCAGGCAGGTGCTGTTGACCTTTGCCAAGCCCATCTGGTGGCCATTGATGAGCGATCGACTTGCGACACTGCCACAGGGACCGGAGTTCCATAGAGTAGCGAATCCACAAGTAATGAAAAGATAAGAATAATCTGCTGCTATTGCGACTCCAAGGGCTGTAAGAACCACAAAGTAATTTCTTCTGTTAGGAAACTGTGTTCGAAAATTAATTCTGAAATAGTGGTTATGGCAAAATTTTGATCTTCTTTTTATCAGTCGAGAGCCTTGATCTACTTGCTCTTCCGGGGCAGTTACACGACTTATCATATCACACCAGTGTTTCCCCGGTGGGTTCCTGCCCCTGTCGGTATGACGTGTGTTCATATTTTATTATAACACATTGCTCTCTAACCTAATGGCGTCTGCAGTAAATAGCTAAAGGCACATATTTGGTAGCAATCTCGCCCTGTAATTACGACCCCCTGGCCAAAATTCTATGCAACACTGAATTCTAAGAGATAAAACGTTACAGTTGCGGTACCAAGTGGGTTTTCTGAACGATCCTCTTTTGTGACGTGGAACTTTTATTCAATTGTTGCAGCAATAAGCGAACGTCTATAAGATGTGAAGTAATGATCTGTTCGATTAAATCATAATTGTAGGGTTGTCTGTACTATACGTACATCATAATTATTTACTGTGAAGATTGTCAGGCGGGAGAGGTGAACATTGGTCGATGCCGACATCATTTATTGCAATGATACACTACAAGAATTTAAAGTATGTTATATATGCCTTTTCGAATCATAAGGCTACCCACATGCCTAGGCTTTTCCCAACTATGTTGGGGCATCAGGGGTATTTTACATGGAGCGACTGATTATGTGACCTTCACAACCCAGTTGGTACTGGGTAATACCATACCCCTTGGTAAGATTGGTTGTCAGACTTTAAGGCCACTGACTAATTGTAACGACTGTTAAAGATCTACAAATGTCGACAAATCATAAAGCAATGATTCGAAAATATGAACTTTACCGGCTCACAATTTATTGGACGCCCGCGCACGGTTCGACTATCAGTGATACAACAAAATAAGTAAAACAACATGTTACAATATGTAAATTTCATTTATTGGTATACGACTTGATAATTATAAAGTAACTTTTGTTATTTGTTATTTAAATTTACATAAGGTTGGTGGAGGACTGCATAGAATTTTCATGAACTCGCGTGAACAGTTACGATGTAAATGGCACAACTTTATCAGTGGGTACAGTCAAGAGCACTAATATGTACACATAACCACTTTTAAAAGCGATTTCTTGTTGCTGTATTGATGGTTACCAACATAATATTTTATGTGTTATGAAATAGGTCTTACCTCAAATAGGGCGTCCTCAACCTTAGGAATTTCGATATTCCACTACTCACTTTTGAATTTTGCTAAGTGTATACATATGAATGCTACTAATGCTAGTAACTGTACAAAATACTTACAAAGTCTCTTTTGAATACGGCTCGTTTCATCAGACCACAGAACACGAATCATGTGTTTACGTACAAATAAGTATAAAGATAAATAAGCTCCACTTTTCTGACGGCAGAATTACGGACTTATAATAGGCCCTGTACAGTCACGAGCATCAATTTATAAACACTTTCCTAAATTTAAAAGCAATTTTCGCAAGAAATAACGTTTGTAACTTGGAAATAGGAACTTTTTCATAAAAATATGAGTTCCGGAATACTATGTTCGTAACAACATGAAATTTTAATCAAAACAGTAAGAGACACTTTTAAAAGTTGTTAAGTCTTTACATATTGGTGCTCGTGACTGTACAGCTCGATAAATGGCTAACTGAATTAAGTTCAAATGTACGGAACTTTGCGCACTAGTTCTTTTAAAGTTGACAGGCACCACTTTCCACTGCTGCAAAACATACTTGGCAAACTACTTGGTGATTGGTTAAACTTGATCCATACTTAAAGGAAGTAAAGTACTCGTATATAAGAGCAACTTTTACTATGGATCTCGCTCTGAAAAATGGAAAAAAAACAGCTGTTGCTCGCGGCGTCGCTCCCGTTATGTACGGAAATTAATTCACGGGAACGTTTTAAATGTAGCCTATGACAGTCGGGGATCATGTAGCTTTCCCGTTAGTGAAAGTATTTCGGAATCGGATAAGTTGTTCTGATAATTCCCTACATACAAACTTACAAACACAAACAAATTTGACCTCAAACGCTGTTTTGAGCTTTCACGGTTTACAACTAAACTTATACTGTCACTTAGTTACGGGATTTCTCGGATCTTCTTTTCTTCTTCTACTTCTTTCTTTCTTCTTCTTCGTTCTTTTTCTTTTATCTTCTTTCTTAACATCGGGAGCTCGGAATAATGAACAATCACGGATGATATCCCTTAAGTGACAGTGTAAGTATAAATTTGACCACTACTACTATAATATTAGTATAGCAGTATAGAAAAACAGCTGTCCCCTTAATTTTTTCAGCTATGCGACCAGTAATTGTATGGAGCTGCTGATATTTTCATCGTGATTTCATGGTTGCTCCCAACTCCCATAGTATATAAAACCTGTGCATTTTTATGAGTACTACATGCCCCTAAAGAATTGCCCACATTTAACAAATCAATCAGTTATTATGCCGCATAGGATTGGGCAACATCTCTACATAACATTATCAGTATTCAGTACGATTATGTCATTAGTAGTAAAGTTTTACATAATTGTGGTGAAAATTGCGTATTTATTATTCAAAAGGTCATTTTTACACAAGATGGCTGTCGAAAACATCTACGGTTATTAAACTATTGCACCGGTTCTGTCATCCCTCCCGCACATAAAATGAATACATAGCATCAGCTTCTTTAATAATTTTATAACCTATTCCGTACTGTTATGGTCAAATATCCGATATACAGGTGGTGGTGGGTTTACTATACACCTTTGCTACCACATAAAACAAAACATATTTTTTTTAAAGTAAACAAGAATTTAATCGTCCTGAGTTACAGTATCTAACCGCGGGACAAAACTCACAGACAGTTTTCTTTAACGCTCTCTATGACCGAATGTACGGAGTAGATTATATAGTTGTTCATGGATCTTTTGGCGTGTGGCCTTAATCGGAACTAACGCCGCCATCTTGTTTTTCCACAGACAATTTTACAAATGTTTACCAGCAGTCCTAGCTGTCAATGTCATTCAGGCGCCAAAAGATCCTTATAGCACTGTGCTGTGATAGTTCCCTGTCATGAGCCGGCCATGTACCGCCACTACGGGCCAGCGTGGTGGACAGCGGTGAGTCCCAGCGAGCTGCCTAGCTCCTGTTGTATCGGTTGCCCCAGCCGCGTCTGTGGTCGTCTTTGTACTCATCCATGTTGTTCTGTCTCTCTCTTTCTTCGGGATCGTCTTCTTCGACCAGACGTTCCTGGAAAGTAAAATTCAGTGTTAAACATAGTGAACAAAACCACGGGCTTCTGCCCGTTTTTGGTTTAGTTGGGAGATCCGTGATCTTCGATCGATATTGACTCAACGAGTCGCGGTAAACACCTAAATGAAGGATGCACGGAAATAGAAAGTGTGGCAAAAGGGGAGGCCTTCGGGGGGGGGCTGCAGTGGCTTGGAATTACCCAATTCCAAGCCGAAATGATGGTGATAATTTGGCTCTGTTGGAATGCCGATCTGTCTCTCTCGTACTAGCGGGGCTCTCAAACTATCCTGGAACTCCCAAAACTAACCGTGCAGTCTCGAAACTGCTCGGGTACTCCTGGAACACCGAATTATTGGGGAACTCACGAAATATGTGAATGTTTGTGAAGGTTTTACCTTTTGTATTTTTTCCTCCTCGTCTGCGTCTTTTTCTGTATTCTGTATGGTCGTGTGAGGTATTTTTGAGGCGTCGGGGAAGCTGTGGACAACCAAGCATTAATAAATATAGTTCTGGTGTGCACTAAAATAGAATCAACAATACCATCTAACTAGCCTAGTTCCCACGGCTGGGAAAATCACCGTAATTCACGACGGGAGCCACCGTCAGGCGCACGAGCACTGTCAGTGACAGCCCCTCCAACTCGGCCACCTTGTCGACTGACTTATATTTTTAGCACGGCTTGACCTAAACACGTTATGGTATAGGTAGAACGACATGGTATACTGTGGTGGCTTTTACTCCATTTATGACAGTACATAAATGGAGTAAAACCACAGTTTACACCATAATTCATCATCTGGCTAGCCTTTTCCCAACCATGTTGGGGTCGGCTTCCAGTCTAACCGGATGCAGCTGAATACCAATATTTTACATGGAGCGACTGCCTATCTGACCTCCACAACCCAGTTAGTACTAGGTAATACCCCTTGGTAAGACTGCTTGTCAGACTTTTTGGGCCACTGACTGACTATCTGTAATGACTGTCAAAGATCTACAAATGACAGGCGGGACCAATGGCTTAACGTGCTTTGCGAGGCACGGAGGAAACTCGGTATGTAATGGGTGGTCACCCATCCACAGACCAACCTAGGCAAGCACGGCTTAACCTGAAGATCGACCCGAGCGGCTGTTATTATTTAGCCACGAGCTCCTTACAGCATAATTAAAGTTAGTTTACACCATAATTAAAGTTAATTAATTATTTTGTGCTGCATTGGTAAATCATTCCAAAATGGACATACAGCATTTTATTAGCATTTTATTGCATTTTGGGTTGCATGTTATGTAATAATTGTCACACCTTTTGCATGTGCATTTATTTTTGCTAATTTTTAAGGAAATAAACTTTACATAGCATTTTACTACCATGTATATCCGATTCTTTGCTAAGTAACGCCTAATTCCATAAATTTACTATTTCATTGTACTCACATGCCATCCCTAACTCGTTGTTCGTAGAACTCCTCGACAGTGAGCGCGGGTATGGCGGGGTAGCCCAGCCCGAACACGGCTTTCTGTATGGCGTCCCGGGCTATGATGACCGGCTTTAGAGGCACGTGGGGACGCTCCTTTGGTTTTGGTGCTGGAATGGAAATGGAATTCATTGTAAATATTTAGTAATGGTGACATCACGTTAACTTAAGTGAGGCCCTTGTGTCATTATAAGCTATATCGTAGGGCATACGAACCCCTCCGTCGCTATGGATCCGCAAGAAAATTTGTGTTAAAATGATTATATTTGAACTTAAAAAAATTGTTCGGTGACCACCTTGCTAAGAGACACAGGTTGTTTTCTTTCTGCTTTCATAGTTTTAAGGTGCTTTTATGCTCTTATGTCAATAAAAGCCTTTTTCTTTCTTTCGTATAGGAGTATAGCGCTGTAGATCTTATGATACTTCCCGCAAAAGCTCCATTCGTCAAAATAGAACCCGCAAAAAAGTCACAAGCTTTTTATTTAAATAGGAATGATCCTAATAAACAGCCACAGCTCGCCATTATGAAGGGTACCTGCCCATTTGCACAACCCCATAGCCTTTTTATCTCTAAACATTCACATACTCACTTACATCTTTAATTTATCTTGTAAAAATTCAATGCAGGTTCCAGGACAAAAGAACGTGGTTTCGAGAGATGGTTCGTCATTGTTTGGTTTCTTGGTTGGAGCCAGATGGTCCTGGTTTACCAGAATCAAAATGGGTATGTGTGGTCAAATAAACCAAAGTGGCACCATTTATTACTCATATGACCTTACATATGTAACATCTTGCATGCCATGTGTGTGTATACTCATGTTTTGGACAAATAAAAATTATCTTATCTTAGACTGCAGTATGAGTCTTATGGTTCCGCCATTCTACTTCATTATAGTGATTTTCCAATTTGGAAAGCCAGAATTTTAACTAGATTAACTTGGAATAATGATGATAGAAATGACTAAAAACAAAACTACCTATCAACATTCAACAAGCCAATATCTATAATTCTAGTTGGAACCCAGATGCTGACATCAATAAACCACAACTCATCAAAAATTTAAATCATTAGATGTGCCCTTACATAGGCCTCAAGTGGTCACACCGAGTGCGCCCTGACATTATTAGATGGACACGGTTTCAGTATATTTAATAATTTTTTGATGAATTAGGGTGAGTCTAATGATTTTAATCTTAGCAATTTACGCAATAAGTTTCTTACCTCCAGCATTTTTACGCATATACTCCAGAATGGATTTCTCCTGCTCAAGGCTACTGAGTTCCTCAAATGACTCATTCACATAGTTCAGCAGCAACTTCAGAAAGTAAGCCCTCTTTGTCTCCTCGTCTGATGAGGATTCCATGGCTTTGGACAGTATCTTGAGCTGTTCCTTTAGTTCCTGTGTCTCCTTGAACCTTTTGATTTTGGCTTCTCTTGTTAGTACCTAGGATAATTTTGGGATAATGTTATAGACATATTTTTATACTTATTTCATTCAGAGTTAGGTACACAATGTTTTAATAATTATTTTAACTTATTTCTGAGATTCTCTGATACAGGCATGTCAGTTGATGACTGAGTTAAGTTTAAAAAAAAAAACTAACACATTTGACAACAACTGCTGTTTGCCTATGCAGTTTCAGCTCAGGTACTGTCTAACATTGTCCAATAGACCACTTTTTGTGATGGTGCAATCTACTGAAGGCAAAATACCATCAAGATTGATTATGTTATATCTAAATTAAATACTAATTATACTTAGTTACTTACTAAAGAGACCACCTTGGCTTGTTCAGTCTGTACTTTCTCAATTTTCTCTGAGCCAGTGTTGCTAGTTTGCGGCACCTCGAGATCTGTCACTCCATAATCTTTACACCTTTGCAGGAAGTCTCTGCGAAGTTCAAGGATTGACATAAGCATTGTAACAAAATTATTGTTATGGGTAAGAGAATAAGGCTTCTACTTCTGTTGATTTAATGCAGCTGGGACAAAGTTAATCGAAGCTGGTACAAATAATGGAAGCAAGGAGAAAGGCTTTTGCCTAGAACTATGAAAGCAAATACAACCAAAAAAAAATAATTATACACTTAAAAATGTAAATAAATCACATTGTGTTTCCTGTTTATAGTTTTTCGCTACAATGAAGTTGCATGCAACAAATACAATTTTGCACACAGCAGGAATATTTCACACCATAATTCATGTTGAATCACTGTTTTTTAGATTTGACCTAGAAATCCTAGAATAGAGAAAAAGATCTTTATTGTAAATAGATTTTAATCTTTTAAACTATTGTCTTACTTGAAATAAATCTCAGCTACATTGACGAGTTCCAAGCGTGGCTGGTTACACAATTTCAGAGTGAGACTACCAAGCAAGGCCGGTAGTAGCAGGTACTGTAGGGTCTCTGTCGGCAACTCATCCAGGCTCTCGTTCTTGCTAAACATCCCTGTCACGGAGACAAGGTTTGTGGCCTTCTCGAATTTTGCAATTGCTGATTTGACACTCATCTGAAATGATGCAAAATAATTTTATAAATGAATACTGAACAGCAAAAATATTATAAGAAATATTTCATCAGATTTTTCTTAAAAAACTGTTATTCAAACATGATGATAGCTGATTTATTTATCTTGGTATCACTTGCTTACATCAGCTGACCAAATAAATAACACAGTGATAATTTAATTAACCATTGTTAACTGTAAATTCAAACCAGAAAAATATATTAAGTCTGGAAAATAATAATACTTTACTTACTTTATTCTTTATTGCACACAAAAACAAAATATACATACAAATTGCAACAATATAGCTAAAAAAATAAATAAGCTAATAATAATTAAGTTTGTTAGAAATTTTTTAATTTGATAAACACTTTTCAATGCAGGTTCAGAATTAAAAAACATGCATTGACGGGCAGTTTATTGGGATGATTATAATGAAGCTGTGATGTAATTAATTATGGTGTGAGTAAGCATATGAAGTAATTGGTGTAAGTAAATGGTAAGTGGTTGAAGTAAACCTTTCAAATAGCCCGTCGCGTTTTGTCAGCTGGTTGACGCTTTGTCAACAATGCCAGATGATTCAATGAAAAAAATAGAATTTTCTAGACATTTCTCTGCAAGTATTTCCAATATTTTACAATTGCAGTTCCACTTAACACAATTATAAGAGATACTTGAAGAATTTAGACTATAAACAGATATAAAATAAAACGAAAGAAGCTCACTTGAACGGCATTGCTGTTCGTAGCCTCGCTGCCCTTTTCTATGTTCTGAAATAACTTCATCGCATCGTCGAATATCTTATTCAAAGGTTCCTCGTCCGTGGACTGGCCTGCCAAGCTTGCAGATTTACCAGGTGAATTCATTTTAACACAAATTGATTGTTAATTTTATTGTAAATCAGTATTTCGCCGTACGGCGTACACCACAAAACTTGTTTTTTTTATAATGACAGTTCTTCACCTGACACTCGGGAAGTTGACAATTCACACTTTGATTATTAGGTACTGACGTTTTTCTTAGTGTTGCTAGTTGTTGGCTTAAAATGTTTAAACTACATTCTACCTGCACTGCCCCCAAGACATGAAGAGAAACCTTCATGACCTCCAATTATATGGGGAAACTTAGAGCTCTACGTGATAAAATCTTGGTACACATAGTTATGTACCATTTAACGTTTAAACAAGAATAATAATAGGTTAGTTAGACGGTACGCTATTTCTTTCCAATACCGTAGATTTTTCTATTTCTACAAATAAGTTAGGATAAGCGTACTTCACCCTCACTGATAGCAATACCTAGACCTAGCTGAGTGACGAAGATGCCTCATACAAAGGGTAGCTGTAGTTACTAGGACTTGGCAAACAAAGGATTTTGAGCATTGCGATTGAATTGTAATTACTTGTTTTTTTGAGAAATCGAGAGAAAGGAGTGAAAGTCGTGCGAGATTTTAGATTATTAAACTAGCAGCCGCTTCCAGATATTTCTAGTATTGGCAATATAAAACAGTTATCTAGTTATGCAGATAAATCGGTATTACGTAGTCGGCTCAACGACTTGACAAGCCTACGTAATGTCTTGCGGCTACCGCAATGTTTACCACAAAATGCATCTAAATGAAACCCGGCTCTAGTTATTAACTCACGTTTATTCAACAACTTAATGACGTAACACCTGCTACTGTTGGTGTTTATGATTAGATAGGTAAATAGTAGGATAGGATAGTAATCTAAAAAGCAGGAAGTTCCACCTACGCCTATCACAAGAATAACAATGAGATACGTAGGTCTAATAAGCACTGTTCTACTTTTTCTGGGAAATTAATGACAAATATTTGCTTATAAGTAAAGTTATACTACGTCATGAGGAAGGTCAGCGGGTGAGAAGTTAACTAGTGGTGTGACGCAACGACTGTCGACAATGCAGAACGTAACAATATTTTTACGATGCCTTACAGAATAATTATAGCAATACGCAGAGTAAACATATTTAGTTTCACTAATAACGCCTGCAATAAGTTACTTTGAGTCTAAGCTATTTTCGTCTGTGCCTACATTACGGAGGGAAATAGCTGTTGACTTCGTTTGTGGTCAGCTAGGTACTTAGATACCTGTATAGGTACACCGAAATAGTACAGTAGAGTAGGTAGGTCCTTCAATTAAGTGTAGATTCCACTAGAAACATCAATGTTTTATTCAAATTACCGGAGATTAATAATAGACACACTTGCAAAAGTTAATGGTGGCTCTAAGATTTTATAGTTCAGGATCAAGCCATAATTCACTCTTTACCTATTATAATAAACCTACGTTTACGTCATAATTTACCTACCCATAAAACCCTACGTAAGCACTCGAGATTTCGTTATCCACATTCGAATTATTGCAATGTCGATCTAGACCCGAGCACAAACCAAGCGATACCAAAACGTGCATGGGGCCTCGAATCCACGATATGTCGCTTAATATATCAAAAGACACGACAAATGGACAACACTGGGCGGTCAAGTATAGCAGGCGGTCTTGCCTCATCAGTACCTATGTTCAGTTGAGGGCCGGTGGTCAACAAGCGAGCACGTTGCACAGCAGCACATGTAAGTCATTGTTCGTATGCACCGGTACGGAAACACAGTGTGACCTCGACACATAACAATCGTGCACTCAGGGACGTGTCTTGTGTTGTTTCCATTTTTAAAACAGAATTGTGGTGTGGCCAGTTCCAATTTTGAGTCGAACATTGTATAAACTTTTTTCTGTTTTCACCCTTATTCTATCCATTACATAGATACGCACCTAGCTCCAAGTAAATACTTAATTTAAGTGAATGGTGAATGTGTTCTAGAAGTTGCTTCATTGTGTTGCAAGTACATTACTCACAGAAGCCCTTAAATTATTCATACGTCATTAACTGTGTTTTAGTGTGCTATACGTATGATGCTTAGATAATTCGTCATCAATTGTTTTGTAAATAGGGTCCACGGCATTTCCTGAATAGGTACCTAGCTATGACGAAATTGCATTATAATCATTTTGCCTGACTATGTGCGCTTAGTTAAATAACTGTTGCCAGCAAAATACATAATAATGTGTCATTGTGTATAATCGGTTTATCTGCAGAGTAGGACCAATTTAGAAGATGCTTAAAATCAGTTTTTCCCAGCGTTGTCCGTAAACAGGCTAGGTCCCAAATACCAGGTTTAATGCTTAAACGCATATTCCTGTGGCATTAATGTGACAGCAGAAGGTACATACTCGTCTTGTTCGGGTGATGTACAGATCAAAGAAAGATTTTAAACCGGAATAGTACATTTTGATATAAGTGGGGAACTTTGTTATTGCATTCGAGGCGGAATTCACACCCGAGCCGCAGGCGAGGTCGTTATGGAGCTGAAAATTGCAATAACAAACGCCCACGTATATCAAAAGCAAAACACGTTTTTCAATACACTTTCGAAGGGAAGGATTCTTATAAAACCGATGTACCTATATATATGGATATTAGGGGTGGGGCGGGAGGGGGAGGGGTGGAAAAACTTTAGGAAATGCATAGTTTTTTTTAATACTTTTTTTAAATCTCATTTTGAGGTTATTTTTTCGTAATGTTTTTGATATTATAAACCTGACGTTTGGGGGGTAGAGTTGGGGGATGGATATGCCACCCCCTATGCCACTCAACCTGGTGTAATCGACGGTGGCTCGGTCTATGGAGTTCCACTTCGCGGGACTCCTATTTCTGAGGGGTTTCAAATTTTGTAATAAGGCGTAGTTGGCGTTGCCCTGCTACGCGGGGCTCCTATTCCTGTGACCTGACTGCAGGGTTTAAAGTAATCTAAAGTTGGGGTGCCCCAAGTACAGAGCTCGCTTCGCTCGCTCTTGCATCGTAAGTTAGCATGCGGCTCAACAGAGTCCAAAACACGCGTCACTTCACTCTCGCACCGGACTAGATTCAGAGGATGAAGACACGGTGGCATGGCAGAGTATCCAAAGTTGCGTTTCGTTTCACAGTACAGTAGCAGGTACCATCAGGATGACAATAATAGTTTTAGATTGACACAAAAACAAAATTTTCGTAGTTATCACCCAAAACATCACTGGAAATAAATGATTGATTGATTGATTGAAATTGTTCAACCCTAATAAAATAACAGAAAGTAACATGAATTAAAAAAATGTGGTGCGCGTCAACCGCGTATTATTTGCAAAACTCCCTAAAATAGCAACACCTGTCAAAATTACGTCAAAAGCAACAAGCAACAATACAAATAAATGTTAATTTGTTCATAAGTAAATATTTGTTTTAAATAATCATGTTTATCTGTATATTCTATTTATTATCACATTTTCAATATTCAAAAAATATTTACACCGTAAAGACGCATATCTCTTTGCCGGGATTCAAAGAAAAAACAATCACCGCCGACTATAGTCATTGAACCAATTTGGACTTGGTCAAAATTTTTATTTCCGCACACGTTGTGATAAACGAAAAAGAACCCCACGCGTATCAAATAGAAATACATTACACGTTGAACCGAATCGTAGAGCGATAGGAGCCAGTTTTCGACAGTGTTTTGAAAAGTAATTATTGCTTTGATAATAGTTAATTCATTCCTAAACAAGGGAGCGTTCTACCCGGTCGCGGGCGGCGGAACTGCTGATACGCAAAAAAAAATTACGACTTCGCACTATTTTAAACTAGGCCAAGGCATTTTCTTATTTACATCTTTCTGTCGTAGGCAAATGTACCTACTAACCTGCATTATTAAATTACCAGTGGTACTGGTAGAGAACCTTACTTCCTGAATACTGAGTAATTTAATTCTTCAGTACACTTGTTATTACATGAGTCATTTCATTAAGTCATGACACTGTCGTATGTTTGTCTCTAAGTTACCAGTAATACACATAATTTGGCTAACTTAACATAATCAACCGCGTCACAACTTATGAAGACGAAGTATCCTTCAAGAAATTATTGAATTAAACATCGCAGTTAGATAAAATATATTGCTGATCATCATAAGTATTGATACTTAGTTACCACAATTTGTTGAAGCTCGTTTCCCGAGTCTCTGTCCCTTCGATAGTCAATTACAGGTCAGCCCTTTGGGTTATGATTTCATGCATTACAATTGTTGACAGTCGTTTTACGATCAATAAACTGCTATTATGGCTATGTCAACATCGTTAAAATGCTTCTTTAGCACCAGAATTTATTGGGATTCCTACGTTAACGCTCATTACTTTTCCCCAAATCTTATCGGCCTTATAGGCACTGTTGAAGATGTTCATTGATGTTTGTTTTAATTGTTAGGTTCTGCAAGCTGCTGTTACGATTTAGATAGGTAGCTTTGAGTCACTCCACTTCATGAATTTAATTAAACAATTTCGTTGTTTATTTAATCGATAATTGCACCGGGCAATTTTTATTACTAAGATCGAGATCAACAATTGATTTCACGAAACGGACCAACGAGGGCAGATCAATTAAACATGATAAGGACTTATGAACTAAGCTCATTGTGCGATGAAAGCAATGGAACTTTTTTGTCCACATCATTATGTAATAATAAAAGTAATATATCAGGGCCATCGATCAATTTAAAATATGATTATACATGACCTAACATCATTGTGTCGTTTCTGGAAAATTCTGGCGGGAAACGCGTCGTGCCGGCGCGCACAGGATGCCGGCCATTACTGTAGCTGTTATTGTCCCGACAGTCCATTGCTATGACTTACACAATCGTTATTTTAATTCCAATAACGTCTTGAAGAGTCTCGGCCACGAGCGCCAATAAATTAATTACAAAACTTGAACGCCCAAAATCGATTAGCGTCTTTTTTCCTCCTAAAAACAATTTTACCTATCAATCGCGTGATATCTGACTTAACAGTAACTCATTTCAGCTGGACTCGTGCATCATTATCGACTGTAGTAATCCGTATTTGTTTACTGAACGATAGCAATAACAATTTGTTTTATGAGGCGAGAATCCATCAGTCACAGATGGTGCACATCGTTGACACTGATTCACATGTGTGCGCGACGTGCGATGCTCATTATCATTAATCAGCCACGATAACTCATCCGTTAATTTCTAACAAAGATGTTTCTGTTCCAGATATGATGGCTACCCAGGTTACAGTTTGAAAATATTCGGTTCGCATCAAAATGGCTCACATCACGGTACTTGTTTTCTGCCTGATCACGACTGGCTTGACTTACGGTTTTAATGGCGACAGCTTTGAGCTGGAATGTCCGGATGAATGCGACTGCCACTACTTCAGGATCAACTGGGTGACCGACTGCTCTGAGAGCAACCTCACCGAAGTGCCCTACGATGAGCTGAGCCTCAGCGTCTACATCCTCGACCTGAACGGCAATAACATCACAAGTCTGAAGCCCTTTCCTGGAGATATCAAAATGAGAAGACTGCAGATAGCCAACAATCGCCTGACGAGGGTAGATAAAGAGGCTTTCAAGGGATTAGAATATCTGATAGACATCGATTTATCAGGGAATAACATCAGCTACGTAGACCCCGAAGCTTTTCTGTAAGTACCATGTCAAATGCGCATTAAACCGTGTTGTTTTCTTTTGTAAATTAAAACTTTGGAACAACGCCGCCATTGTAATTAGTAATCAAATTACAGAATTGACAGTTACGATACAAATCCTCCAAAACAAAACACAATAAGTTTTGTATAAGTGTCGGTGTAATTGACTCTTTATTATGAAATGACATCGTCTACCAAAGCAAAAAGGACTAAGTATCCGAATTGATTGCTTATTTGTAAACTGTGATATTATAATTTTTTGCAAACTTTCTATCGCAAACACAAGAATGATAATTTACAGTCGTTTTTATATCTTCACGCTCAGTTTCCTTCGTGGATTAACAAATATTATCCAACCAGTAGCAACCAGCGTTAACACCAATTATCCAACTGCAGTTTGGAGACCCAGGTAGAACGTGACGCCCCAACAGTATTGCTGTGATCAGAGTTAGAATCTATGTAAACATGAATCAACCTATCCAAAAGTGTACTAGTTTGCGGAGTTGATTGATGAATGAATCGGCATTACGTGATTAGGCGCTCTATGTTTTTCATTATCACTACAGGTCTCCCGAATGAGTCACTGTCAGTACTATAGTTACAGATAGCACGGCTCAATTTGTTTACTTCACTGACACAGTTATTCTCTCACGGGCCGCTATTGTTTGCGGGACGACTCTGACATTCGTAGGGAGCACAATACGTGCTGATGATAAAATTGTTCAAATTGCTCTTAAACTCGTTATGGTACCAGAAGCGAGACCAATTGCCGCCAGCTCTGATGCCAATATTGGATAATAGTCACACAACGAATGCAAATTGAATTGGATAGATCGCCGTTTACATGCTTACGCTCATTACGAGTGGTGGTGCTTGACAAAAGACCCTGTCGCCTTAAGGCTCCACTAGATTGGGTCCAACACGTCTATAATGTTTTGTTGGTTTATTGCCGTAGTGCCATACCCACTCATGATTCATAGAAGACTTGTTTATCAACTTTGTCGCACTACATGCGAAAGACTGAGCGTGTGTACGTGACGCATCGCTAATTGGCAGCCCAGTTTTATGTTAAAGTAGTCTTTTTAAAGTTGTTCTTGGTTCAAGGGAAGAGCCTTTATTAAACTTACCGTTGCCGCTTTGTTCTGAAAAACGTACGGAGGATAATTAGGTTTTATCAAACAAACAAGCAAATCAATTTCATCTCTGTTCCAGGGACTCTCGTGGATTACTCAACGTGGAGCTGCAAGACAATCCGTTGACTATCGTTGAAGGACCGTTTCTGGCCTCCTCTACACTGCAATACTTGGATATCAGTTTTTGCAACTTGTCAACAATCAACCCACAGTTCTTCGACAATATCACAACGCTGACGACAGTAGATCTTTCAGGCAATCCTCTAAAATCACTGGAAGCAGGCATGTTCGACGTGCTTACTAGCCTGGAAACGCTTAAACTCAACGATTGCAAGCTTACTTCCTTATCAGAAAACACATTCTCTTCTGCAATAAACATCAAGTATTTAGAGCTATCCGGCAATCAATTGAAAAACACGGATTGGCCTGAGGTCCTCGGGAAGTTGCTCAGACTAGAGAACTTGAACTTGAGGAAATCTGGTCTCACTTCCCTCTCAGAGGATACGTTCTCAAATTGCACCAATTTGGTTACACTCAATTTAGCTGACAACGAATTACGCGACTTAGATGTCGCAGCTACGTTGGGCAACAGCGTCACTCACTTGGAATTATTAGATTTGTCCAACTGTAATATACAGGGCCCGATATCTGGCGAAACATTTACAAATGCGACCAGATTGAAAACTTTGTATCTATCTGGAAATCCGTTGGTTGCAGCAGACTTGCAAGCCGCATTAGATCCCCTGCCTAAACTAGAGAGACTATTCTTGAGTTCTTGCGGCCTGCAAGACCTGCCTGACAACTTTAACGTTTTCGATAATTTGCTAGAGCTAGACATATCTCACAATCCACTTGAGAATGTTTTCACTAAACTATTGGCACCACTAGAAAAGTTGGAATACCTTAACATGGGATACAGTAATCTTTCCTACATCGGACCAGATACTTTTGCCAGGATGACGGCAATGAAGAGACTAGTACTATCTGGTAATGATCTATTATCTCTAGAAGCAGGACTTTTTGGAAATCTGACGCAGTTAACTACAATAGAAATAGAATTCTGCGGACTGAAAAGACCTTTGAACGGATTGGCTTTTTTCAAAAACCTAACATACATGGATTTACGAGAGATTCGACTTGGTGGTAATCCCTTGGTGATCCCACTGTCGGGTCCTATATTCCCGAAACAATTATCTCAAGTATCAATCCTCGATCTCAGTAACTGCAATATATCGTCACTGAATGTAAATGCATTCAAGAACACTGAAAATATAACTGACCTCAATCTTGGTGGAAATCGTCTAAGATCTGAGATGGGAAGTTTATCCTTCTTAGAAAGATTACATCATTTGGAGAAGATAAACCTCGGCAGCAATAACCTGACAACAATCGACCCTGAGGTATTCACCAACAATCCGAAGTTACATTCACTCAACCTGCTCGATAATCCTTTCGTGTGCGACTGCAAGATCGCTGAGATGTGGGACTGGGCGAACATGATCAAAGGAGACTTGGATGTCCTAGTAGGGGCCAAGAGTGCCGAGAAAGACATTGTGGTTAAAGGAAACAAGAAGAAGAAGAACCTGTACTGTCACTACAATGAAACGCAGCTCCGCAATATGACTACAATGGTGAATAAAACTGTGCCGGGTAGAAGGCCTTTCGCGAAGCCCAGGGAATTAACATTCGCTAATAGGACATGGGCGAAGTACGTGAGGGAGTCAGGTTGCGAGCCGGTCGTCAAAATTCTACGACCTGTGGCTTTGGTCGGCGAAAAATTTGATTCCCAAAGCAACCAACTTTCAACTGGTGTGATGGTTGTGGCTTTGATGGCTTTGAGTCTTGGAGCCGCTACGGTTCTCATGACAGTCAAACTGTTCAGGAGAAAGAATGTGGTGGAAGCGGACACAGAGACTAACAGGAAAGTCAGATAGCAGCTAAGTAGGGCTACAAAGTGTCAGTGTACTACCACCGACAAATTAGTCTTTTAGAATTATATTATAATTTATTTTTGTACTCTCATCTAATCTAATTTAAAATAAGTAGACTCTCTAGAAGTAAAAAAGTTTTAGTAATGTTTCGAATTTATATGATCACTTATTTATATGTTATGTTACTAGTCACATAGCTTCGATTGAGGTCATGATTCTCATGCGGTTTGTGAAGTTATAGCTTATATTAAGTACCTATCAGTATTGAATTAATAAAATATAAATACCTACCTAGTTTTTATTATAATGGGTCCCTTTTTACTACCTGGAACAGGGCACTGTATCGCAGGTATCATTTTCGATTTGTCGTAGTTAGAAGAAGTCAACAAGAATAAAAACTTGTTCAAATTAATCTTGGGCAAAACAGCCAGAGGTGTACTGGATGGGTTCGGTTCGTGCGAACTGCGAAATACTAGATGAAGTCTTCAAAGACATTCTTAAAGCATTTCTGGCAATAGAAATGTTGAGTTCCTCTAGATACTATACTATACGATCTAGAAGTCTTGAAGTAAGGCAATGTCATGATGCAGCAATATACAAGGTGGAGAGGCCACCGACGCACAAACGGTTACCACAGATTCAGTACATCATTCTGAACCACCCCACATAAAAAATATATGTGGGGAGGTTCACGTTCGGTGTCCCTTCCGCCCTACAGGGTGTAAGTAATACATTGCCATTAAACAGACACAAGGTGTAGAAAATAGGCAAAATCATTATTATAACGTTGTGCTAACTAAGTGATTAGAAAACTGATTGATTGAAAGACTGATTAGTTTCTGTAGTAAAGTCACTATCTGTGGCCAAAGCAATCTTTCTGCTTATTTCTTCACTTCTAATCGTCTGCAACCTGTTCGCGTATAATCGAATATTACTCAAGAGATAACTCAAGGTACTTGAATCTCTTTTTTTTTTTGCTCAAAGGTTTCGAAATATTTTAAGTTTTCAATGAAAATATTTTGATGAAACGGCGACGTCCGTATAGCGTTCATTTTGATCTCTAATACCTATTATACCGAGACAATTATACTAGTTTTTACTGAAATAACATTTCTCAATACAGTTTTTTTTTCAGTAAAGTTCGCTAGGTCACAAAAATAATAGTTTGCAATCATCTAAATAAACTATGATTTCCTAAAGTTTTGCCGTCTATTTAATCTGAACTATTTAATTATGAAAATTGACGCATTATACTTCAAGAACGCAGCTAATTGTAAAAATGCAAATGATGTAAATTCGCACATGCGCACGCGTGCGCTTCTCGGCACCTTGCACTTGCACTTGCGCTCTGGTCTTGGCGGTAAAAAAGTGTTCTCGCGTGCTGCCCTATAATCATGTATCGCGTGATCATTGTAATGTTGGTTCCGATCAAGGAAATAAACGCAGGATCAATAGGCCGATACAGACTGTAACAACCGGACACGGAAGGAACTATAGGGTTCAAGAATGTTTTTTGCTTTTTATCGTCATCGATTAATATGATTATTACCGACTGATCTATTTTAACTATGGCAGCTGTTTTAACTATTGCAATACAAGTGAAACAATGCATTTCCTCAGCGTTGCAGTCGATAGTCTCCGAATCCGGCTAGCATGCCAAATTGAAGTCAGAACTTTTTGCTTTTTCCACGGCTACTGATTTTATAGTCTATAGCAATGTAGTTTTTTTTTTTTATCGATTGACAACAATTGTCGCAAAAAATAACTGGCGTCACGTAATATATTGGTAGATAGCGAAAGTTTAATTACGTAACAATAAAGAAATAGTGCAAGTTGCTGTTACTGAACTTTTTTGTGGTTCAACTCTCCTTAATCTCAGTTAAAAAACAGAGTTCAAATATTTTAACAATTTATTAATTTACTATTATAACAACTTAACATTAACAACACAATAAATACTTAAGCATTATCAGCTAGCTGGCGCCCCAGCCGCTGTGCTAGTTTTCTTAATGTACCAGTTTTCTTTGTAAACTTTCTTCCTCATGCCCGGCTTTTCACTTTCGGGTCTGTGGTTGCTCGCCATCGCGGCTAGCTCACTATCCAATAGCTTTGGTATGGATATCGGTTCGAAACCGTACTGGAACTGTGGCTCTACGAAGTTTGTCTTGCTCTTGTACCTCTGGTAGGGTCGCGACGCGAACGCCGAGTTGTCGCGCGGCGCCCCTTTTGAGTAATCGTATTCGTATAACTGTTGCTTAGGTTTGTGGTGACCGTAATATGACTTTCCCTTCTCTTCCTTATTAGAGGGAAAATCAAACGTAGGCGCCACAGTATACTTGGCGAATTTCGGTTTCTGTTTTTTCTTGTCGTCATCGTCTTCAGTCACATAATAGTCAGGCTTTTGTTGTTTGTATAACTTGTAATATCCTAGCTTATTCTGATAGCGATCGAGTAAACTTTCTGGCTTGCTAATTGAATAATCGGTGTAGTAGTCTTCCTTCATTTTGTCTCTAGAGTCTTTATAGCTGGAGCGCGCTTCTTTAGGGAATTCATCACCCTCTTCCTGATACTGTTGAAAGGGGGTTTGTTCGATGTTATATTCGACGTGATCCGGAGGAACCCCGTAACTTTCGGGATCGAAGATGTCTTTTTCAGCAGCTTCTAAAGCCTCTTTGCTATATGCAGGAAAACCAACTGCGGCATTTGTGTACGCCTTTTCAAAATCTTCTTCGTTGTTTTCTTCCCGGTCAATCACTTCTTCTTTCATTCTTTCTTGGTGCATGTGCCTTTCGTCCGGAGCTTCATCGTGAATGATAATACGTTTTGACTTCTCATGAACATGAGTTGGTGGTGCATGCGATTCAGAGTGAGGCGGCGAATAATGGTGATGAGATTGTTGAGGTTGAGACTGATGTGAATGTTTCTGCGGAGTAGAGTGATGATGTCGGTGTTGCGGGTGCGACTGCTCGTCCCGCTGAGGCGCTTGTTCGTGCGACTTTGCATGTCCCTGTGGGTTCGGATGTTGCACGTGCTGACTAGGGTCTATCTTTATTTGAGCATTAGCGAGCAGACGTATATCTTCTTCGTATTCCTTTGTTATGGGCTCAAAATCATAATGTATTGGCTGTTGGGTCGGAGCGGAGTAATATTTCGATTGATCAGCATGCGATGACTCATCGTGATGTCCGTGACTAGGCCCATGATGGTGATCTTGTTCTTTATGTTCTGGTTCATCATGTTCCTCAGCAGAATGTGCTTTAGGATGTTCTTTATAATTGTGATGATAGCCTGGATCGCCGTCTTCAGAATCATGAGAAGAGAGTTTATGACTTTCGGAGTCACTGTGTGGCGCGCTGTTGTGCACATGTTCTTCCCTATGCTGTTCTTCTGGTTTAAAATTATATACGAGGTGTTGTGGACCTTGACTATTGCCATGGTAATGAACTGCCTTTATCTGCACCGGCTCTTTCGAACTGCGCGTAAAACTGTAAGTAACAGGTTCCTTCTCAGAGTTAGATCCATAGCTGTAATGCACTGGTTCCGACTGAGTCTCCTTGTTGTAACTTATTGTTTTTTCTTTTATTGTTTCCTTGTGTCCAGGCATATTAATTTCATATACGATTTCTGGAACATTATCAAAAGTTTCGTGATGAGTTACGGTCGTTTTCTTAGGAGCATCATTCTTCTTTGCATGTTTATTCGAATGTGTCGGTTTTTTTTCTTTTTTTTTATGTGCTTGCTTTTGTGGTTTTTCACTTGTATTTCTACTATCATATGACATTGACTTTTGAACAACAAACTCTTTCTGATAATTTTTGACACCGTCTATATCAGCTTGTGGCAATTTTTGGTATGTGGCCTGGTTAAGTCTAGGCAAGAAATGTTGCACTTGAGGCACGAGAGGGTTGGCAAAAGTCAAAGGTTCAAGAAGAGTTAAGTCTAATAGAGGTAGAGGTTCACTTTTCACTTTCACTACAGATGTCTTTCCATTGATATCGTTTACGTAAGTGAAGGTTGTCTCTTTGGCAGGAGCTGATTGCAGTTGAGCTTTATCGTTATGTGTGCCATGGGTGTTTCCTCCTTGGTGTTCTGGAGCCTCTTCTCCACGTTCGTAAGAGTGTTCTACAAGAACGACTTGAGGCGCTTCTTGTAACCTTTGGTAGTTCGCTCCTCCGTGAACTTCGTAAGGTTTTTCTTGGTTGCGATGAGATTTCGGTCCTTCATGAGCCACGTGAGAATTTTCTTGCACTCGCTGGAACTTCGAGTCACTATGATCAGAACTGGGTTTTTCTTGAAGACGTTGGAACTTCACTTCGCCATGAGCACCGTGGGGTATTTCCTGGATGCGTTGGAACTTCGCTCCTTCGTGCACGGGAGTTGACTCTTGGCCATTTTGGAACTTTGACTTTCCGACAATTATTTGAGGTAACTCCTGCTGCCTTTGGAATTTAGGTCCATTTTTGATATTGCTGTATTGCTCATGCGACTGTGTGTTGGAAAACACAGCTTTGTTATTTGTTGACTGTTGCTGGGCTTGCGGAGTTCTAAAACCGAAATTCTGAGCATTTGAAGAAGGCGCCAAACTTTGAACATTCTGCGCGTACACTAAGTGTCCGAAATTGGGAAACTGATTGAGAGGAGTCGGAGCCGGGCTTTGGAGAGCTGGCACTCTGAAGGGCGCACCGAAGAACACCTGTGGGGCAGACTGCTTGAACTGGAAGTTCGGCGAGGCGGCGACTAGGGGGTGAGCCAAATGCTCTGGTAGTTTAGGTTGAAGCGACACATACTGCTGTGGAAATGCGGCCTTGTACGGAGCTTGCTGAGGGGCTTCGAAATATCTGTTCCCGTAGGAATCCATCAAGTATGTGTTGACATTCTGATTGGCTGGCTTCTGCTTCACGGGTGCGACTTGCGAAGCCGCGGATTTGGGCGAAGCGATGAACTGCGGCAACTGGAACGAGTAGGAGGCGTAGGGCGCGGCGCTGGCGTACACTCCTACAGGAACGTTGCGGTACAGGCGCGGGGCACTCGCTGCACTCTCGTTATCTCTGACTGATGCACTATGTGTGACCGTCCCTTTATCACAAAGGGCTTGGTTTATCGTCAGCCAGCACACGACCGCTAAAACTGCCTGCGAACAAATGGAAACACATTAAAATATTTATCATAATTTTTTTAATAATAGAACATGGTTGATCAGATGAATCAAGTGCAATAAATTAGTCTAAATGAATCTATTTACCTTTCTCCCCATGTTGGTGGACGTCGTGTCGAGACGGCGGGAGAGGCACTGCAGCGGCGCGGCGCCCTCCGTACGCTTATATCGCAACGTGCGCAAGCGCAACCGACAACACCACGATCGTCTTTTTGCTAATGCCACTCTATTTTACTCCGTTTTAGGTACAGACACCCGTTATATCATTTTAACACTCAATAGTGCCAAATAAAATAAGCTGAATTGTTATTATTCGTTTACATTTAATTGGAAATGGAAAATAAGTAAAGTACTTCCTGTGTCCGGATACGTAACATAATTATAAACTAACTAGCTGTAGCCCGCGACTTCGTTCGCGTGGAAATTTTAATGTGTATGTGTGAGAAAAAAACGATAACCTATATCATTCCTCAGGATATAATCTATCTCCTTGCCTTTCATTACGATCCAATCAGCTGTTAAGTCATGAAAACGTAACAAACAAACAGAGTTACTTTCGCATTTATAATATTAAAATGGATTATTTTGTAGAGGATATTATGAATATACTACGACTTCACGTTCCAATGTAATGTTCCCTAATAATGCCAAAAGAATACGCGCTCACGTGAGCGAAGCCGCGGGCACAGCTAGTCCCCAATAAAATGGAACTTAGCATACCTAATTATCAAAATGTGGGTGCACTGGTACACATCTGCGTACCCCCTCAAAGCATACAGGCGTGATGTTATGGTGTTGTGTAAACAATAAACATCCAAGCGATTGCAGGAATCACGACAGATTTGCTGTCTATTATTGAAGAGTTCCATTGATATCTCCGAAGATCAGCATCAGATCTTCACGAAATTTAAACGGGACCACCGCGGAATAATATTTGTCCAAACAAAAAAAAAACATCAAAATCGGTTCACAATTGGCAAAGAAATCGCTGAAAATAAAGGCAAAAAAAAAAAAAAAAATTCCTCCTCCTTTTGGAAGTCGGTTAAAAATCATCTTTATCTATCAAAATTGAACGCGTAAACAAAGTTTCGTGACCGTGCTACTAACCGTTGAAGAGTTCTGTCTTGAGGAGACGATCCTGGGTGCAGGATTAAGGAATGTCTGTCATAAAAATGTGTTGTCACCAGAACCAAAGGTGTGTGCAAAATTTCAGCTCAATCGGTTGTACAAAATTGAGTTCCATTCCACCCGTACAAACATAGTACCTTCACCCCCCTTTTTAACCCTTCGGGGGTAGAATTATCAAAAACGCCGAGACACGTATAAATTAATTTTCAATCGTCAGCGTAAACACAAAATTTGAAGATCCTAACTTCAAAACTGACAGACTTTCATACAAACTACCATCCCCTATTTTACCCCTTTAGGGGTGGAATTCCCAAAAATCTTTTCTTAGTGGAAACCTTCTCTTCACAAAGAACACACCCTCCAAGTTTCATGTCTCTAGGACCAGCGGTTTGGGCTGTGCGTTGATATATCACCCAGTCAGTCAGTCAGTCAGTCAGTCAGTCAATCATTCAGTTTACTATTTTATATATATAGATGTTACACGAAAGTCAACAATAGATTTGGGAGTCGCCGACTCGCCGGTTACGTCAACACAAGTGGGTGATAGATTTGTTGTAATAGCTCCCGTTCAGTTGTTGAGTGACTGTTTCGGACATGAAACCGCCATAATGGAGCATTCACAATAGATTAAGGGCATCGGCACTGACTAATTGTCACGCTCGAAACAGGTGTTAATTCGGTGCAACAACAGCGCAACGGAATGTCACAATGGATCAAGGATAGTTATCAACAAAGTAATCTAAATGGGAAAATTGTTTTTGGCTATTAATCGGATCGACAGTTTGCTAACCGGTGCGGTGCGGTCAAACCGATGGATACAGAATTACAGATATACCTAGTTTGCGGACCGTTTTCTGGACAACGGACTTTGGCAGATAAAATACGATAATCAAATATCAGTCTGGTGTCCGCAAGCTGTCCTGTACCGGTTGAACTGGGTGGTAGCCAGAATAAATACTGTGTGACATACTGAACTCAAAAATAAAAAACAACAATATCTTCGTCAAGTTGTTGGCCATACGATGAGATGAAAAATAAGGTTGCCAAACATACCTTCGCTTAATTTAGACCTTTTTGAAATCTTATAGTGGGCTCTTAACTGAAACTTTTCAAATAATAGTTTCGGCGTTCTCTCATCACACCGGACCTACTCAGCCATAAAGTTTTTTTTAAGAAATTGAAATTGGTCATTTCCCGGGTTATTTGCGATTAGAATGTGTCACACGGTATTTACTTTCCTAACCCACTAGCTTTCTTCGGTGCATGGTCACGGTTATCGCGTAGGGAGCCTAGGCACTGGAAACCCAGTGAAAGTCCACGTATCAGCGAGCCAATGGTCATCGGTCAAGCGTGAGCTTATATCGAATTAACGGTCAACCGATATGGGTATCGAGCGGTAAACACAAAGTATTTTGTATATTAAACAGTGTTAGGCACATCGACACACAAACAGCACAATCATGACTCCAGACTCCCTCAAGAGAGCAATAGGTACGGCACGGTCTAAATATATCAAACAGTTACAGCTGATTTTCTTTTTTTTAAACGACATTTTTGCTAAAGCCGCCACTGCGAGTCCCTTACACTCTGCGTGTGCATCTCATATTCGCGATCTAATAAAGAATTGGGACACAACTAACCTATGAACAGACGCCAGCACATCAGGCTACTACAATCTGTCAAATTTCTTTAATAGATTTTCAAATTTATCGCTAAAATATTTGGGTTAACGTTGATTTAGAGTCAGTTTCGGGTAGCTTGATGGGCTGGCGTCTGTACTTGCATTTAGGGTTTCCTTGCTGCCTTCTGGCTAAGTGATTGAAAGAACTCTTATTATTAAACACAATCCCCCGATACGTGAAGATATTTCAGTACTCAATACTCAAGTCTCTATTGCATTTATTAGCTATCATTACCGGAACAAAAATATGCAACGGTTGCGAACTGAGACCACAAATTGTACTTACCCACAAGCCGCAACGATTTGATATTTGTGTGCTTTTCTTGTTTGCGTACATAACCATTGAATGGATTAATTCAGGAAGGGTTTGTCCATTCAATGGTTAATCAATTTTAGGGCCGTCTTTTAAAGTTAATGCTCAGGCCAGCAGGATTATGATCGGGTGGTACATCTTCATCTATAACGTTCACTGTTAACGTAACGTTACCATGTATTCAGTAGGTACAACATTCTGAATGCAGCGTTGCCAGAAGGTTACTTTTGTAACCTTTTAGGTGATTTTTAACTCCTCCAGGTTATAAGGTGATTTTGAGGAATTTTAAAAACAGATAATACAACGCTTCTACTTCAACTCAGCGCATCAAGTTACCTCAAATCGTCAAACTTTCTCATTCGATTTTGAACTTAATCGTCAACAAGGTATGGTTTAAAATCATTTGGAGAAGGTTGACAGTTTGGCACCTGATGTGTAAGCGACTATACATTTCTGTCCTTTTTATTTCACTTACAAATTACTTGGTCGTTGATTTCAGGTGTTTAAAAAAGTAACTGGTAAATCCAACTTAAAATGGAAAACATGACAAAATTATCCATATTTCAGTAAGTTAATACAATCAACATTTGTCTATCCAATTTTAATTATACTACTGCAAAAAATATGAAAGGTTATTTTATACACCAAAAGGCAGAAGGTTACTTTTTTATTCGTTTCAGGTAACGTTTGACAAGACCCACCCAGCTGGCAACACTGGGTGAATGTCATGTTTTGTTTGAAATTTTCGTAATTGTTGTGCTATTGTTCATAAAATTTGACGAAGTACTATTATCCTCGATGCACCATCCCAGCATTAGAATTGACTTGGTTAGTTAATGTAAGGCAGAACCAAGTTTGTTGTTTGAGTTTTGTTGACAATTTTGGATTTTGACATTTCTACTTGTTTACCAAATCACCATCACCTTTCACCAACCTTCACTCCACTAAACTCCACTTTCCAGTTCCACAATCCACTCGCTCAGTTGTTCTTGTTTTGACAGTTGTGAATTTTAGTGGCCTCGAATGTTTTTAATTTCCATCTAATTGAGTAATCACTGAAATTCAGTAACATCCCAAAATGCCAGCCGAAAAACGTAAGCGCTCAGTAAACTTTAGTACAGAAGAAAAAATGCGATTTCTTCGCATTTTGCAGTTAAGAGGCCAAGTGATAATAACTAAAGTAAATTCGCACGACTTACATACAAATCGCATGAAGGAAGACGCTTGGACAGAAATAACAGATGAATTAAATGCAACTGGCAGCATCCAAAGGTATTATTTACTGTTAAAATTCAACAAATTGAAAAAAAAAAACTTTTGTATAGTACCTAACTATTGCAAACTCATTTTTCTGCACCTCTTTTCAGAACTAAGGATACTCTGAAAAAGTTGTGGCAAAAAATGAAAACAGAAGTGAAAAGCCTTAGCCAAACAAATGGAACGGGGGAAGGGGGTTCAAGATTTGATGATCCTGCACTAGAAGTGGTAGCAGACATCACTGGCTATGGAAGTTCCTCAGGAGAGTCTACTTATTCAGGACTTGAGTCCGTTTATGATGAGTCTCAAATAATGTGTAAGTGAAACATCATTTATATCAAGTGGCATCATCAATGCTCTTACCTTTTCTGTATGAAAAAAGGCATTTGCCCTTTTGTACAATAGTAATAGGCTGGTATTACAAACCATGATCATTGGAAAGCACCATTGTGTGTTTGCAACTGTGCTATGACAAGCCCAAGTCCCCTCCATCTACAATGTCAAGGACCTATTGTTGGGCAACAAAGTAGCAGCCCCTAACACCAAGTTGAACCCTTTTTAGTGAGATCATCAATTTAAAACAGTCCCACACTTATCATTCATTCTATACTCATTCTTTAAAAAAAAACAGGTATTAAACAAGAAAAAAATCCTGCCAAAAAACGATGGCCTTCTGAAACTAACCAAATTACCAGTGAAATGCAAGAAGAGACACCAAATACAACACCGAGAACATCATCAAACTACAGGTTTGAAAGTGAACGACTAAGATGCGAAAAAGAAAAAAATGCACTAATAGAATTACAAAAGGCGCATATGATACAAGAACATGAATTGAGAGTAAAGCAAGCAGAATTAAAAACAAAAATATTAGAGTCTGTATTACAGAAAATACAAGGTAAGTAATGATAATGAATAAAAGTATATAGGTATATTAAGCCTGCCATAGACAATAAGTTATGCATATAATATTGTAGGAGAAAACCGTACAGTTATTCTAGAATACTGAACTTGGTTTTGCATGAAGGCTATGTGTGCACAGTTACAACTGTTGTGCATAACCTGGCGTCTATGGCGGGCTTTATAAAATATGGTTATGGCAATTGGCTCACTCCTCACTACCTATTACATGGAATTTAAAACATAACTAGTGAAATATAAGTGTATAAAGCAGGCCATAGATGATAGGTTATGCATGTGCAGCTTTGCCTGTACAGTCACTGTGCAGGCATGCATGAATGTGTGTAGCAGAAAACTGTACAGTTATCCTGTCCTGTACGTGTTATGGCCGCGAGGGTAGTACCGCGGCGGTGCAAGTGCGCAGGCATAACCGAGCGTGCGTGGCAGGTCGCATGCATAGCTCTCGGTTCTCAGTTGTTTTTTTATTTTTTATAACAAGTTATAAACCCACTAAAACAACCATTTATGTAATAATTAAATTGGGATAAGGTCAGGAGAATGATGATGATGATATGTATCCTCAATGGAACTAAGTTTTGTATGGACATTTAAAATCGTCATGTATATCCATCCTATCGTGAATAGTCTATGGCGGGCTTAATAGGTAGGTAGACGTCTGCCTAACATTCAACATATTATTCTCTGTCTAATGTAAATCTTGTCTTGGCTATAATTATACATCCTCTCCTAAATTTATGTGGCCCAATCCATTTGCCACAGAGGAGGCTTGTGTCCCAGCAGTGGGAATGTTATCGGCTAGTTACGCTATATTGCTCCTGTCGTAAATACCTTTGACAAAGATAAAAATATTGTTACAGATGAGAAACCAGTGGATGCTGAACTACTGAAGATAGTTTCAAACATGTAAATAAACAGGTTTTTTTAAGATCATTATTTTTTGGCTGAAATCTGTAAAGTTAATGGTAATGTTTTTTTTTTCAGTCGGTAAACACATCATCATATTATTTGCCTAGCCTTTCCCAACTATGTTGGGGTTGGCTTCCACTCTAACCGCATGCAGCTGAATACCAGTATTACTACATGGAGCAACTCAGTATGTAAACATAAACTACTGAAAAATTGATATGAGCCAACTTACCAGCTGCGGCCTTATCGTCGCGTCGTCGGGCGGAACGCTGACGTATTTACTGCACATCTACCTGTGCAGTAAATATGTCAGCCTAGCATTTTTTAAGTACATATATTACATCTTTCTGATGTAGTAGCTACTTTACCTTATGAATGACATGAGCTGCTATCTTCCTCTTTGTATCCTCGTTCAGAATTTCTGGCAGCTATCAGATAATTATGTGGTTTACAAGTATTAGATACCCTTCTTCTGGTATTCTTTCATCCATGTAGGTATATAAAAGTTTATTGAAATTATATAATAGAAAGGTATGACGGCGATGAAAAAGTTGTTTGTTTTTAATAAAAACAAATTGAAACGTCTATTAGTTATTTATTTACATAGAAAACATATTTAGGAAGTAAAATGATTAATGCTAACGCAACTTAGACTAAGTAAATTAATATACATAATAATTATCTTAGGTACAAAAGTTAAATTCTTATTCTTACACAAAGTAATGGATCAGTATAGTATATAAAGTGATGCGTGTTTTTTTGGCGTGTGTATAATCGTTACTAATGTCACAATCTTATTTTTTCAAAACAGTTGTGGCCAACGAAAGGCAATGTACTGAGTAATAGTACGATTCATTACGAACAATATAACGATTACGATTACTTTGTGAAAAAATTTCTCATCCTGCCGCAGCAGACGTTTTTCTACAAGGTGAAGTTAAATGAGCTAGTGTTACTCCAAGTTTCTCTCGTATTAGAATGACACCATTGAAGAGCTCATGAGTGAGGGTTTTTGTTGATTACAAAACGTATCAAACAAACCCTAAAAATGACCTCAAGCTCATCACAGAGAGCTGCAAAATGCTTGAGCATGTTACAAACGCCACAGAGAATCACCTCTTGGACGCTATTTTGATCCCTATAATTATGATTTAGTTCTTTATCAAAGAAAAATTCTCGAGCATTTTGCTACTCTATCTGTCCTGGCCTTAATAAATACAATTGCAGATATTCATAAAAATAAGTCTTCCCCGCTTTAGAATACCATGCTTAGTCTTCGTCACTTCAAAGTATTTGAATTTTTATAATTATGTAATTCTACTAGTTTTAGAATGTATGTCTCATGAATGATGTTATTATTAAATAACTGATGTCACAAAAAGTGGTATAGCACCTTTGTATTATATTTAATCAAGTCAAAATTCATATTAAATAATAAATTAGCAAGATGTCACCAAATGGTTTTAATTTAATTCGCATTTTTAGAGATTCTTTAAAATTTAATATTTTTGTGTCGTGTGTGTAAAAACATTGAAGAAGAGGTTATGCTGCACCAATATCAAGCAAATTGAGATAAAGGCAAGAGTATGATAAATATGATGCAATACGATCAAAAGAAATAGGCCTAAGCCTTCACACTCTTTATTTTAGCCATTTCCAGTCTACCTTGCATTTGATACTGCAATAAATTTAAGAAAAGTTACTCATTATTTGTTATTTACATAATCAAAGTCCAAAGATCCTACAACAATTCCTATGGTGCGTACAAAATAGAGGTAGCTTCGGTCATCTTAATTACTAACAGCTATGGCAAACTGGCCGCAAAAAAAAATCGGCCACTATACTAGAGCATAGGGGTCAAATAATAAATTCTGAGATGGCGATGACGTTGAAACAATTAAATAAACTGTCACATCAGTAAAAAGGAGGTGTCTGATGCGATGACGAGTAATAGAGAAGTATGGAAGACGACTGCTGCGCCGACCCCAAATTAATTGGGATAAGTGCAAGAGAATGATGATTATCATTAAAAAGCACTTTTAACCAGGCACTTGAAACAAACTTATTCATTAACGAATGACGAAGTTGAGACTACTAGCACAAAATGAAATAAATGCCCATACTGTTGCGCTCAAACGAGCAACTCAACTATGCAGTTAGCGCAACTACTAGGCAACACCGAGCAACATACGTCAATTGAAATTCCACGAATCGGCAAACGTAAGGTAAGGCGCCCTCAGGCTAGGTGGCGACGATCTTTCCAGGGTGGCTGATAGCAGCTGGATTTGAATTGGCCAGAATCGAGTTGACTCACGTGCGATTGGAGAGGCCTATGTCTAGCAGTGTACGCATGGACTGCTCTAAGGTTATAATGATGGATGAAAGGCTAGATTGTAAGAATTACACAATTTGTGTTACTATTGTCGGCACAGCATCACATGTGCAAACATATCAACACGAGATTCTGAGACAGCGGAAGACGCTTCGCGCACTGTACTTTAGTTTCATTACACAAAACATGTCAAAAAACGGCACCGGCTGATTACACAAAAACACAAAATTCACACGTAAAACTAATAAATTGTCTGGACAGTATTTTTTAACAAACACTCTCTGAAAAACTCTTAACGATCACGTATATACATACATATACATGTTTACTGAGTAAACTTTTCTCTTCCGCCGCGGTTTTATCGTGGCTTTCCCATAATTATATTAGTGTCTACAGCGGCTTATCGGGCTCATGAATATGTTTACAACAGATTCGTAACCGATTTGTCGCTTTTCGAACTTTCGATGTTAATAATCTTATCGATGAGGTTGGTCACAAACTACGTTAATCAATCAGTAAATCACATACCTACCACATAAGTCTCGTAACTTCAAACACCCAATCTGTTGAAAACATTCTTAGTGATAGTTAAATTGTTCATGTTCTTCTCCCCTAACCTAGCTTTGACTCCATTGTTAACAGTCTCTGGCATAGATAACCTCCTTTCAGGTTTATTAAAAACCGACGTGAATTTCTGAACCGTTTTCTGAGGAGGTTTGATCACGGTTTTCGGAACTGGTACCTTTTGATTGTTGATTCGAACGGTCTCTATTTCTTTATATTGAACATGGCTGGCGAACTTAACAGATTTGGATTTTGGTACCGCCAATTTTGTTTTTACACTGACTGGGGTCTCGTCAGCTCTCATAGTTCCAACGGCTATTTTCCTTCCACTAGTTTTAGATGTAGTGACTGTAAAAACCTTTTTGGCGATGTCAGGCATGCCCTTGAGAATTCCTTCGTATTTGAGAGCGTCTTTGTCCATAGGGATTGACTGGTCGTCTTCCTGGTGGTCCGCCTTTGAGCCGAGGCGTGCGTAGATTGGTTTGACTGAGGCCTTGGTTGTGTTTATGACTGTTGAGATCTTCACTGGTTCAGAGTTGCCGAGCCTGGCAAATACAGTCTTGGATGGACCTGGAAAGAAGAAAAAAAATGTTTATTGCAGAAACTTGTACAACTTTTACAGAAAATCTTATAAAGGGACCTCCTTTTAAGTAAAAGATATACTTGTCCTAGGAGATCCCGCTCTTCAATTACAAATTATGAAATGGTAAAAGTGGTGTACAAAAATAAAATAGAATTTAAACAAAAAATTGCAAGTAAAATCTCAAACTGTACAAGACAAGACTTGAACTATAACTAAATAAAAATAAACATAAGAGATACAGTTTCCTAAAATAGTGTATGTGAAAAGATTCGTAATTAAGTAAAAAAAAATCTTGGTGATCGAATTTGCAGTACTTCTTGGATATGCCTAGCTAGATATTATGGTATTGTGATGGATATAGTACCTTCTTTGACCGCTGCTTTCTGCTGCGCTGCCGCGAACCGTATGAGGCGCGACTTCTTCAAACTGACTTCATCACTGTCATACAAAAAATAATTGTTTTTTATTAAAGAGTAGTAAGTAATATGATCTACCTATGACAGCCGGGACCAACGATCTAACATGCTTACACAAAGGGGTATTTCATTAACGGTCACCCATCCACGGCAAGCGTTACTTAACCTTGAAGATCGGCCCGCGCGGCTGTTACTGCAGCCACAAGCAGATAAAACAGCTAATAACCTAATATTCTTTTGCTTTGAGGGGTATTCACATTAAGGCGCTCTATATCAATCCATCATTCGGTTCTATACGGAAACAGGTGATAGTTACAAAGTTACAAATAGTATTGTTACAGGTTGCGCACTCTAACGCTTGGTTCCCTCACTCACTGATGTAATGCTCAGATCTGAACTGTTACATTACAGGATGCTCTCGGTGTGGGCGCGCCTTTAGCTCATCAGTTAGCTTCAAAGGCATTTACGTTCCTTAATTTTGTATGGTGGTACAAATAAATTTGTTCTTATACTTACACTGTTTCAAGAGACTTCCTCTTGAGCTGCGATGTTGGACTGGTGGACTCTTGTGGATTGCGCGTGTAGTGCTCCAATATACGACTAGCAGCTGTGAACACAAGTATTTTTTTTTAGAGTAAATGGTAATGAAACTCGCAAAATTTTTGTGTGAATACAATTCAAAATACATTAATCAATTCATATTGTTTGATCGATTTTAGCTTAAAAACAAGTGCGACTTACAATATCATGAAACTTAAGGAATGTAGTATGTGGTCAGGTGTTGCGAATGGGCACCACATTCAATTCTATTTCCGTTTTTGCGTCCAAAAGTGTATTGTAATGGCCAAATTGGAATCAATCGTTTGACTCTTATGTTCTGTATTGTCTGCTAATACTGCTAAGGGGAAAACTTTTGTTTAGCTATGAGCAGATGAGACGAAGTTGGGAAAAACATAACACTCCGTTTTTTGGGAAGTCGCGTAAAAAGGCGTAAGCTTATGTGTTCTTTGAGCTATTTAACTGAGAAACTCCACTGCAGGACCACTGTAGGTGTAGTAAATCTAAAATATTCGTAGTTTAAAGCAAGGTATACTAACGTGATGATGGCTGTGATACCGTGGCCCGACCAGTGATGGCAGCAACAGGTACTTTAGCCGCAGCCGACACAGCTGAACTGAGGACCCGGTCACGGGCCGTACTCTCATGCACCTGCTTGGCGTGCCTGTAAATATAATCATAAATTTCTGAGTTGGACGTTTGCAAAAAATCTTTAATAAAATTGAGTGAAATATTAGAAAACAATGGGGAAGACCGAAAAGCTAATTGTAGATGGCGCGACCATAGCTAGGTCTCAATCTGACCAATGAGGTCAAGCTATTTTGAAATATAAAATAACATTACCAGACTTTCAACCAATGGCGATGCTTGGAACCAGCTATGCTAGCTTCCACAGTTGCCATCCCCATTATCGATACAGATCCGTTTCAGCTGGTCAGAAAAGAGCCTTATGTCTATGTCATAACAGCGAAAATGACGAGATTTCTTTCACTTCTGACTCGACCCGGCACCAAACTAAATGCGACAAATGTGGTGATGTGATCGGCTCTAACCGATTCCGCGTCGATAACTATGGTCTCTCCCCTACCAAACATAGTATTATGCTTCATAAGGTGCCTTTTTTCTCCAAAGTATTGGGCAAACAATTTTAAAGTAGTCACAAGTACACATCAAGCTACCCGAAACTGCCAAATTTTCCCAATCAACCTTGCACCTAACGCTTTAGCGATAAACTTGAAAATCGATTAAAGAAATTTGACAGATTGTAGTAGCTTGATGTGCTGGCGTCTGTACAAATACCGCACAAAAAAGATCAACATGATTTTATTCATTCCATTAAAAATGACGTATTCAACCAAATCAAATCAAGTCATTTAATCAAATTAGGCTGATAAACAGCACTTTTAGAACGCCAAAATCTAAAAGAGACCGTCCCCCGAAAAACGCCCGCCATTCGTGTTTTGGCTGGGGAGAAGATGTGGTGGAACAAGCTCCCCAGCAAAAAATGCATCACTTTTGATAGAAAATCAAAGTCATTTTCTTAAGTAAGTTACTGGAAACTTTTCAAAACAACAAATTTATTGATCACAACAGTAATAATGTGAAAAAAGTTGTGTCGGCGTAAATTTCAAATGGAAACTGAACATCAACACAAACTGCATAAAACATGGAAATGTCAGTGTACCAGTGACACAGAACGGAAAAGATTACTGGTTCTCTCTTGGCTGCAAATTATTAAAAAGTGGGACCATGTTTACTATAAAATAAACTAATATTCTCACCTCAATATAGCAATAACATCCCCCATCCTGGAGATTCCCATGTCCCTCAGGTATTCCTTGTTGAGGTCCAGCAGCATGTCATTTTGTATGCGGTTCTCGGTGAAAGTGAGTGCGTATGTTGCAGAGACATCTGATGGTATGCCCGCAGCTGTGAAGAAACTCACCCACATACCTAGAATGTGTAAAAAAGCTATTTATTTTTATGAAAGCACCATAACATCACACGGTTATCCTCGAAGAGTTAGGCAGAGATGGACCTCTAGTACCCCTGCATTGCATCAGTAATGTGATGGTCCCACATAATAGGAGGCTTTTTGAAAAGAAATTGGTCCAGGAGAACTATGGGCAGCTGTTATTTCTTCCCATTAGCCAGTAATTTTTGGTACCTAACTTGCTAGATGGACACTTGAAGTTAAAGTTAAGAACTTAAAGTTTATGGAGATATTTCAGTATGAACTTACTTATGGGGCCTTTTTTATTTGCTATTTCTATATTCTATTGCTCACCTTACATTCAAACCCTAGCTTCTTCGACATTTGTTTGTTCTATGTATCACTACTTTGATAATATTTAACCATCACATTTTTCTGTGAAATATTGATATTATTGTGAAAAAAGAGAACATGGACACTATCATAGAATAGTATTTCAAACTCATGTAGGGAACCCCATTTATGAGCCATTTCATTGTTAAGATACCAGTCAAGGGAAAAGTGAGTAATTTACTAGGGCTGCCTCAAATTATGTATGACACGATGTTTGAGATCAAACAAATATTTTTGTATTTTGTAAGTTCTGTAAAGTGTTATGTTCACCAATGGATACTCATAATTATGACGATTAATTATCGAAATCTAGAGTGTAATAACTTTTTGATGTTTCTGAATAAACAGATAAATAATTTTGTTTTTAGGTCATTGAACTTACTGCTTAAAAATAATTATTAATCGACTGAGAACATCATATTGGTAAATAATTATGTAGTTTCACTATCATGGAAGTATTTGGGGATTACCAGAACAACCCACATAGATGATAATATTCAGTCGAGGCAATTATGATCATAGTAATTTATGAGGTATGGTAACTACCGAGGTTTAAAACCGAATTATGAATACCAAAAGTATGTTATATAAACAAAACAAACCTTTTTTTTTAACAAATACCAGTTTTTCTGCCAAAATTCCACGATTTTTCATGGAGGATAACCTTGGAGAATATTTTTGGAATCTACAGACTACAGCTGATTTTAATAACTACCGAAGATTTTAATTAATTTAAGAACACTTAGGACTTACCAGTCAAATTTGAATCCATTTTTAAGGACGCTGTACTCATTACAGTGTTATTAAATATCAAATTACAGATTTTCGTCTTTCGGGACACAAACAAGACACCTAAACAAAAACCATAGAGGTAGGCCATTCGTTCAGGGTTACTAGATCAAGTTTTTGAGTTTTTCCCATAATTCCATATTATTTTCCCTAAAATGTTACGTTTCGCAACTTGTCTCCCAATTCTATTTTCAAACAAGAGATATTACAACCATATAAAACTATGTTTTTTCAAAAAAATTACGGGTCACAGGTACTCACGCAATGCACACCTCGCAGCACGGTATCAGGACACTTGCTCAAAGGATA
This sequence comes from Noctua comes, assembly GCA_963082995.1. Classification (NCBI taxonomy): domain Eukaryota; kingdom Metazoa; phylum Arthropoda; class Insecta; order Lepidoptera; family Noctuidae; genus Noctua; species Noctua comes. Next base: position 18,982,615 of record OY720267.1, on the reverse strand, counting down.
CTTGCGCGAACCCACTTGCGCGAAACTTGGACTTTAGCGCGAACGGAAATTTGCGCAAATGGACACTTGCGTGAATGAATATTTGCGCGCATGTACACTTGCGTGACTGGACTTTTGCGACTTAAAGTCATGGGTGTCGTTATCGTGGTTTTCGGGGTCGCTGATAACGAAAATGAAGTAAACGTGAAAATTCACGCGCGTCGTTTTCTTCGTTATCCATGATGGAAAAACTGAAATTTTCCTCAGTGCCATCTTCGATTTTCATTTTAACCTCATTTTCGTTATCAACCCCGAAAACGACACCCATGACGTTAAGTCGCGCAAAAGTCCATACGCGCATAATATGTCTTTTCACGCAAGCGGCTTGGCGCAAGTGTCCTTTGCGCAAATGTCCCAGATCGTCGCAGCCCACCTTGTCTACTATCTGCCTGTTCTAAGTATTGAATTTTGTGTCTGTATATATAATATATCTCTTGATTTCTTAAGCTTTACAGTCTGAATCTTTTTTCTCAAAAAAAAAACTAAGGATTTCGTTCCTCAAAATTTCCCCAAAAACAAAATGTATCCCCAAAAAGGGAAAATTTTCACCAAACACTGAGTGAGACCATTTGACAACCACAGACAAGCTTACTAGAGATGCTATTCGTTGAAACCAAGGAACTTATATACTAACTGGAATGAGGACGTGCAACGGAAAGCCGTTCCGAGCGAGAAAAATACCTTGAGTGGATGGGATCTCTTTCTAATAGGGTATCCAATATTTTACTTACATTTGGGACAGTTTTTTTGTTATAACTTACTAGCACCCTGCTCGGCTCCCCGTTGTGCATGGGTAACAGATTATTCAAAATGACGGGGTATAAAAAGATAGGGCGAAGCCGAAACCTACGCATACTGTAGAACTCTGTAATGGGATAGGTCAATAGGTCTATAAAGTAAAGAATACGTAACACTTATTTTCGTTCACGGTGGTCTACATGTTAGGTTACATCCTTCATTTGTAAAGAGATTTTAAAGCGTACAGGGCTGCAATATTCACTTAGATGAAGCATGAGCATCTGGCATATTCAAACAACTTAATACGTAGTATTTGATAAATTTATTAATCTCTCTACATAATTAAATGTATGGTTTTATGTAATTGTTGGTTTTTAGGATATGTCAGTAATCTTATTCCATATTGTTTGTTTATATGAGATGAGTGTCAAATGTTGCCATTCAGAAATAACTTAATTCATAAATAATTTAATTTATTTCAATGAGAACCCCATTGTAGCCTTGAATCAAGCGTAATCCCCAGGAAAACTCTTTTATCTACAAATTCAAGCTTCTCTTAATTCAATACTATATCAGAATCGCTACTTTTAACATTCGGTAAAGCAAATCTTATGTATTTCGTTTTTTTTTTTCATTTAATACTAAATTGTTTGCTGTGAACCAGTTATGGACCTGAAGTAGGGCGTTTTTCACGTCATCTAGATTTTGGAATTATAAAAAGAGGAAAGGATCCAATATTGAGCCCTGTGGAACCCCCAGTTTTACCTTTAAACTTTGTGAATTAACACCATTTATTTGAACTTGTTGTTGTCTATCATTCAAATAAGATTTTATCAAACTAAGTGCAAGTTTACCTAGTCCGTAATAATGCTCAAGTTTCAAAAGTAATGTGTCGTGATTTACGCAATCTAAAATGATTTGGAGAGGTCACAAAATACTCCAATGGCGTCTTGGAACCCTTCCCACGCAGTAAAAATGTGCTTTAATAAGGTTACACTGGCGTCAGTTGTACAACGTCCCTTGGTGAAACCATACTATCAGAAATAGGATTTAATTTACCGGATAGGTACGTGGCGCGGCGGCGCAAGCCGCAGCTGCTGATGGTGCGGAGCGCGCACACTAACCTACTGACTGGGGCGCGCACCGCTGACTCGTGCGTTGCGCACTCTTAACACGTTGGCGGATGTCATAGATATATTCACCTGTACACTGGGTGAGTTCATAAGGGCCACATACTGTGTAGCATGTAAGGTATAGTTAAGTATATTTTAAGTTACTTTGTCGTATTAGATTTAATCTGTAATGGCAAAGGAAACGTCATGAATAAATAAATACTGTTGATCGTGTAAGATTCTGTTGGTGTTAAAATGATTGAGCAGTTGATTCAGCATTACCTTTTCAAACACCTTGCTAAAAACTGTAAACACGGATACAGGTCTATAATTATTAGTATCTTTACTATCTCCGTGTTTGAACAGAGGTATGACTTTACTGTATTTCATTAAATCAGGTAAAACTCCTTGGTCTACACACAAATTAAAAGCTAAGCTAAGTATGGTGCTAAATAGTCTCAACTCAACTATGGATGTACAAACTTTGATAGACATTCCCCAAAGATGTTCGGTCAGTTTGACTTTTATTTGACGGAAAGCTTTAATAACTATCATAGGGTTTATGTGTTTCAACCAAGGAACTTATATACTAACTGGAATGAGTGCGACCAAGATTTTGATAACAAAAAACCGTTTGAAAATGAACTTTATCTCAAACTTCAGAGCGAGAAATCTACCTAGGGAGAGTGGATTGTATCCTTGTCTAACAATTGCCAGTAAATTAAAAAAAAAAAAAAAATTTAAATCTAGTAATCCGAAGTCGCGTTGATAGCTAAACTAACACATAAATCGTAACGGGATTAACTTAATATTCAAATACTACTACTGCGTACGAACATAAAATGCACGCGCGCAGTTCGCAAACGGCTCGCGAGCTGCACATTTGCGGCACATTCGCCAGATGTGGACGTACCCTAAGAAAAAATCTATATCTTTTTAATAAAAAGAGGTGACAGACAAAATTACAGTACTAGAAATAGAGACCAATTAGTTCAGCCAGGCTTCAGACGCTACAAATATCTTTGCATTGTATAAATTCAATCTCTTTAGTATTGTATAACCGCATAAACCATATTGTGTGAGTACTATGTACTAGAAAGCTGTCATACACTGGAAACCTACGTCTTTTCTTGACTTGAATGTGCCCTGGCGGTTAAGAGTATGTCATGCTCACTAAAATGTCTCGCTGATGGTGGCGCGTGTGTCGGATCATTTAGTTCTCTTCAAAATGGTAGAGTTGAATGGTGCTGATACATGCGTCATGTTCGAGAACAGGTGCTGTCAGTTGTGACTGGTCATCTCTTGGTTGCCACGGCTTATTTGAATTAAGTATTTTATTTTTGAATTGTTTTTACTATGGACACTTATATACATCTTGCTACATCGTTCTCACATAATGTACCATCTCATCATGAATGATGTAAGTGTAGCCAAGCTTATGTAAAAGTTTTCTGATTTAAAAGAGTGTCCATGGAGTTTCTTGCCCGTTCTTCTCCTTTTAGATCTACGTTAGGGGATGGGCAACTACAGTACTTTCACGGTTTTTTATGCCTTGTGACTGGGACTGTAGCCACATTTCATTGTTGTCTTTGTTTCGGCAATTCAAAAGTGCCTGTAACTGGCCTACTTGAAATAAATGCTTTGATTTTGATTTTGAAACCCAGATGAAATACAATACTTTTTACGTTCTAGCTTTTTATCGAAGACAAATCAATGTAATAGTGTACACCTCATTTTATATAAAACTAGCTGTTACCCTCGGCCTTTGTTCGCGTGACATTATTATTAAAAAATATGTTACTTCCCTTTTTGAATCAAATTTTGTTACCAATTTCAAGGGTTTTAATTTTTTTGCACAAAACTCTACTTCTTTTTGTAAAATTAAAATATAACATCAGCTATCTGCAAGTAAAAATCCCGTCAAAATCGGTCCAGCCGTTTCGGAGATTAGTCGGAACAAACAGACAGACGGAGAGACAGATAAAAAAATAAAAATGTGTTTTTGTTTTAGGTGCCAAATATGTTTTCATAATTATGCAATTAGTAAAAAGCTGTTATTTTGATATTACAGTCATTTTAATTTTATTTATCTGTATCTTATACAACGTGTAACAGAATAAACGCAAGACCTCTCGTGTGGTGTCTCAGGCCATGAAACTGAACAACTTTTGTTCTATGACTTTTGGAAATTCATAACTTTTTTTTAGTTTTACCATACATGTGGATCAGCTGATTGCGTCCGTTCCTTTAGAAAGTATTTTTTTTTTTGCAAATTTCAAGAACTCGTAGAACAAAAAGATGTTTAGTTTCATGGTGCGAGAGACCACACGGGAGGTCTTGCGTTAATTATGTTACACGTTGTATATGAACAGATCATATATTATTATTATGAGGCAAATGATAGTACTTTCAAACACAAACATGCGTGCGTAAACTTATCTTAATTTCTTAACACTGCGAGTATTTATTCAATAAAAAGGTTAAAATATATTCGTTATAATGTGAGCTATATCGAGGAGTACTGTCTTCTGAATCAGGCCGTTGGTCCAAAATAACTGCTTGAAATATTATGTTTCTACTTTAGAACGGAAAAGTATCATCAACTACTTTATTTATATTTTTGACATTGACACTTTTGACGCAATCAATCAAGCTTTTCAGATTTCAGCAGCTGTTTGTCAAAATGAAATAAAACCAAAAAAAATTTCGGCCTTTTCTTCTTTTCATTCGGTATTGACGACTAATGTTATTTACAGTTAGATATTTGACCCGTAGTTTATTTTCACCAACTAGTTTAAAACTCTTTCTTAGAGGTAAGTCAATTTGTCCCGTAGTTTATTTTTACCAGAGGTAAGTCGATTCAGCCCGTACCTAGTTTATTTTCACCAGCTAGATTAAAACTCGTTAATAGAGGTAAGTCAAATATACGACTTAAATCCGACAAAATTACGCGCATGTCTTTCTTCCATAAAAATAACCTCTTGTGAAGAGGAATGAATTTTCTTGTATTCTTCTTTTTAGTTCCAAGCATCATCGTGTGTCACTGCAGTAGAAAGATGTCCTCAGAATTAGATACTCTACTTAGTGTGGACATAGACCCTAATGGAGTATTCAAGTACATATTGATGAATGTGTATGACAAAAAAAACCCTAATGTGGAACCAATGGTCATTGTTCGTGGCTACAAGCGTTGCAACTACCATTCAGATATTTATGATGAGGTAAGAATTTCATGATAATTAAGATATGATAGAGGTTTTCCTAAAAAAAAGAAAATATGTTCATGTTCCCTCTCCAGTGAGCAAAAAAAGAAGTTTTAGTTAACCAGCAGCACTGTAAAGGTCAACAAACCCTCATTTTAAATTCTGTTTAACACAAAACAATGTTGTAATTTCAGGTGCAGGAAAAACTCCAGCCACTAGACTGTGAACCACTCGGAGGAGGTAGAATATCTCATGATTGTGAAAATAAAAAGATTCATATCTATGGTTATTCTCAGGGTTATGGCAAGGCAGACCATGAAGTTACTGCTAAATTGATCAAGAAAGTCTACCCAGGCTACAGTATCACTGTCAGTGATGAGGGATACTAGATGAACTATTTTTTTACAACATACTATGATTTATTGCAGTCCTTCCATAGTCATACCTCTGCCTTTGCATTTCTGTCAACATTATAGTGATCCTTAAACTCATTGTTCTAAGGTTGCTATTTGATTTTTGCTGTCAGAGGTATAACTGGAAGAGGACTGTATGCTTTACACCTGTGAAATAAATGAGTTTGAATAAATAATATTTTTTAATATTTGTATAAAATCTCGGCTTGAAATTTGTAGAGGACTTGCAATGCACAATATTGATAAGCCTTGTATTCATTTTGATTTTTAGACTGCGATGGCTAGGTTGGGGCAAATTTAACTATGGCAGTGAAACTAGCAATAACCTTCTGTAAGAAATAACTCAGGTCTGGCAGTGTTAAACACCGTGACCACTGCCACCCCACCAATGGCATGGTATATCTCGTAAACTACTGGAGTAGTACTTTTGAATTTTGGCCACTAATTTTACCTTACAGGGCAGTAATTTTCTATGCATGTTTGAGGAAAGCGACAAGCTCCTCAAACTTGGAATCAATATTCAAAGTCGTGGTCCTGCTGAAAAAGAGCGCGAAAGTTATCATCGTTGATTTCTCGGTAAATACAAACATTTCAGTTGTTTTTTTTACGAAATGAATCACATATAAGGGCATTTATTATTTGTATACTTGGAACAGCTCATAAAAGCTGTAGCATGCCCTCTTTTTCGGCGCTCATGGTGGTTGTGCTGAAAGTAGCGTGATTACCTCAGGACCACCTTCAAAGTCGATTTTCTGGAAAACTACTAAGCCAATTTTGAGAACTAATTATTTACCAAATATGGTAGCGATTGGCGTTGGTCGTCCTGCGACCTGACTACCAGTCACGGACATAACTAGTTGACATTGTGAATTTATTGTACCTGATTGGACTGCAATGGTGCATGTTGAATAATTGACGTGAACCCAGTTCATTACTTTCCTAATGGTATTCAAGTATTTACTGCCCTCATGTAGTAGTTAAAGATATTTAGCAATTTAAAAGCCAGCATCTGACATAAACCCTTTTGGCAAAGAAGTTAAATAGTTTACGTTAAAATTTATACAACAATTTTAACCTTATATTTATTGTACAATAGCTGGGCCCGGCATTCGTTGTAATGCGCCTTTTCTTACTACCTACATGGTCGTTAAGTTTTCTTAAATTTTCAAATTTTCCGCGCATTCCCTTGACAATAACAAACACAACAAAAAAAGAATTAGGTAGCGAAACCGGTCTAGCCCTGTTTGGTCTAGCCGTTCACGCGTGGTGACCTGACCAAGGCCGCAAGGGAAATAGGAATTTATAATATAGATAATTGAAGATAAAGGCAATTTTACATTGAGCCAGTAACTGACGTCAGTCCACTGCCGAGTCAGTGCTGACCTGGCACTGCCATCGTGTAAATTGATTTCAAGTCAGTACAGTACTGTCGCGTCAGTACTGACTTCAATATTCCCGCTTCATATTTTTGGCGTCAGTCCGCTCCCACCGCCACCCGCGCCAGCGTACACCAAAAGAAATATACTCGACTACTGACGAAATACTGACTGCTTGTAAATAGTAAACAGTCAGTTTTCGGCGCCAGCACTGACAACAGCTACTGACCCTGTGTAAATCTGCCTTTACTGACATAACCCAGAATACCCTACAATAATAGTCTATGTGGCCGCTTTGAAACGTGACCAAAGCGTACCCAAGCAGTGCTGCCAATAAAAAATTCTCGATTCCCCGCATCAGTGTTGTAAATTCCCCGCTTTTTTTTTTCATTCCCCACAAAGTCCCCAAAATGATATTTTTGGAATAAAAACGCTGTTTTATACAAAATTTGTTTAATCTTATTTCTTGCGGAACAAGGGCAGCTCTCAAGAAAACCGTATTGCAAACCTCGAACGCGAAGTGGAGAGGTAGAGCTTTACAGTCGACAAACTCAAATTCTGGGTTCCGGTTAACTTATGCTGAACATGCAACTAACCTGTTTTTTAACAGTAGCTGCTAGTAGTAATTTAAAAAAAAACGACAACCATGAACAATTGAATTGATGTAGATGGATGCGTTCAGAAATACAAAATCGTGTTCAAATGACAGTTGAGCAGGCATTTGAGTGGTGTTGCCATTTAAACTTATGTTAGTAATGTCGAGCTGTTTCTGCCAAGTCCAAACCTGATTTTTTAGGTGGAAGTAATACGCGACATAAAATAGTTTTAGCCACCGAAAAATTAGCGTGGATTCCCCAAAATTCCCCGATTTTTGCAATTCCCCGCGCTTACCCTCAATTCCCCGCAAATCGGGGATTTTCCCCGCGATTGGCAGCACCGTACCCAAGGTACATTTACCGAAACGTACTTTACGAAATAGCTTGACACTGACATTGTCATGTCAAATTGTCAATTGTGCGAAATGTCAATTTTTTGAGAAGTCTTGTGATGGTGCGTGTTTTTGTGCTAAACTATCACTGAAAAATGGCAAATTTTACAACAGACGGCAAGTTATGCATTGAACGTGAACTAGAAATCAATAGTACTGAAAAACAGTTCGATGATTTGATAACACGGTTCGATATTAGCGAAACATGTCAATGGATAACCGACAATAATTTCCAAAAGGTAAACATCGTTTTCGCATGTTTAACAAGTGCATATTTGTTGAATAGTTTAACATGTTCATCTTCAAACAGGTTTGCCTTCAATTTCCTGATGAATTGCTTGGTGTGAGTGCGAAAATTTACGAGGAAATCAAAAAGAGAGCCGAGGTTGATTTGTACATACTCGGCGACACTTCCTATGCAAGGTAGGCGAGTTTATCTTTATTTTTTATTATTATTATGAGACTAGTGTAAATACTTGCCATAAACATTCCAGATTATACCATAAAAATAAAAGAGTACGAAAAAAGTATGTTAAACTTATTCATGAGTCATTACAATGCGAGTCAAACAAATATTATAAAAGTTCTTTCATAACATACTTTGTCCCTATTACAGTTGTTGTGTAGACTCAGTTGCTGCAATGCATGTGCAAGGAAATGCTATTGTACACTATGGTCACACTTGCTTCTCTAAGACAAACATACCGGTATTCACTGTACTGCCCAAAGGACACTTGAATGTGGAAGACACTATGAAGATCTTGCATGACAACTTTAATTCTGATGAAAATGTAAAACTATGCCTGTTTTACGATGCAGAGTTTGAACATTGCAAAGGTAAAACTTTTTAAATAAAAACATAACATCACATCATAACAAATCCTCTAAAAAAAATGCTGTAAAAAAAAAAATAGCCATAAGTGCACTTTGAAAAGAAGTCACCGATGGGCACAAGTGACAGTTTTTTGACGAAAAGCATTGGTAGGCACACAAAAACCTATTTTTGTGTTACAACAGTATTTTTGAGAACAGCGTGAAGGATAATATGGCTAAAAAGGAGGTGACTGCTGAGATGACGAGTAATAGTGAAGTATGGAAGAAGACATGCTGCTCCGACCCCAAATAAATTGGGATAAGGGCAGTGGTATGATGATTTCGAGGACATGCAACATGTGTATATCCCCAACATGTGCATATAAGGTTGGGAAGAGGTAGGTACCTGCATAAAGTACCCTCACATTTCACATGTTGTTAGTTGTTATAAAACAAAAAAATCAAGGTCAAGTGCTGATAACAGACAAAAAATGTAAATCAGAGTTGCCCTAGGAAGGGGGCAAGAAAATTAGATAAGCCTAACTAAACAAAAAAGGTGCACCCTTTTACTTATATCAACAGAATGATGTAAAATTAATGTTAATTTTTTTGGTTTTTAGATTTAATTTCACAACACTGGTTTCAATACTACCCACACAGCTACATATCATATGTGGAAATAGAAGAGAAACCCAACAGGTTCCTAGGTCGAGTGGTTAGGAACAAGCAAGGGGAAGACTTTCCTCTGGAAGTGCTCAAGGATTGTATCTGTATCCATGTAGGGTCAAGGGGACAGACTCTGTTCAATTACACTATATCTATTGAAGGTAAAATAAAAAATGTTTCAATGATTTTCAATATTTTCTAGATTTCTGTCCGTTTCTAGATAGTTGCATGGAATTCTTTGAATTTATGCTTAACCATGACAAATACGGCTTTACAGAATTATTTAAATCATCAATACAAATCTCTATGTTCATTAAATCGACTGCTGAGCATGAGGTCCTTGGTTTGATTCCCGGGTCGGGCTAAGTATTATTGGGTTTCTCCATCAGCCAGAGTCTGAATTTGCGCCCGGTTGATGGCAATATGACAATATCGTCAAAGTTACAGAAACACCTGGATGAGGGACACACAGAACCGGGAAGTGTGGCAGAAAAAAGGGGAGGCCTATACTCAACAGTGGGTGATTCCAGGCTGATATGATGATGATGGAAATAGGTTAGGCAGAAATAGAACTTTGAAGATCAATGATATGGGTTTTAATATTGCAATTGAAAGTATTTCATTTTCATGAATTTGTCAACAGCTTCAGAATGGTACTCACTGGACCCAAACACAAGTAAAGTGGAGCGTTTAGAAGAAACTATCTGGTTCAAACGCAGAAGGTTCCTGGTAGAAAAGTGCAAGGATGCCAATGTCGTGGGTATTCTTATCTGCAAGCTGGCGGGAGATCAGACCCAGGACATTATCAGCAGGATGAAGCAGCTGTGCAAAGTCAATGGGAAGAAGAGCTACATTGTGTCTGTGGGGAAGCCAAATGTTCCAAAGTTGGCGAATTTTCCTGAAGTAAGTTGATATAATTATGTAGAAACCAAATAAAACTGGCACAGCAGTGGGTGAAGTCCAGCTGTGGATGATGATGAAGTTGATATTTTATAGCTTGTAGGTTTTAATGTACTTTGAGTTTGTGCATATGACTTAGCCATAATTTTCTTTGCAGATTGACATCTATGTAATGATAGCATGCCCTGAAAATGACCTCTACAGTGCCCGAGACTTCTACAAACCCATTGTGTACCCATATGAACTGGAAGTAGCTCTGAACTCAAATAGAGAGCCATACTTCACAACACATGTCACTGACTATGACCAACTACTGGCAGGGCGGCCACACCACTGTGATATCAACCATGTTAAAGAAGCCTCAGATGTTAGTCTCATCACAGGGAAGATCAGAGAGACCAAAGTAGACCCTCATGAAGGTAGCAGTACTGACTTGGTGGAAAAACAAAACTGGGCCCTTGAGAGCATAGGCCAGAACCTCCAAGATAGGTCCTGGAAAGGTCTAGAACAAAAACTGGGCGAAACAGAAGTAAAGATAGCCGAGGAGGGCCGCAAGGGAATAGCTATACAGTATAGTGATGAACCAGAATGAATTTAGAATTTTTTATTTCGTATTTACAATGAATTTGTTATTCTAGTACAAATCACTTGTCCTACTAAGTAAGACTGCATTTTTTTACAAATAAATTAGCAAAACATTTGATAACACATTGTTTGTTTTGCAAAAACATTGAGATTGAATTGTGTATCTTTTCAAATCATGGTAATAACAAGATCAACTACAGCAAATAGCGCATTTTTTCAAAGTAATTCCCAAATTAGACTTCATAATAACTTTGGTAACACTGCAAAGGGTTGTCATAAATACTAATATTTAAGGTTTAACAGACTTAGATTTTTCGCAAAACCAAGTTATAAGTAGTACCAGAGTGAAACAAAATTTTCAAAGCATTCATACAGTTGATCCTATTATTTATAGTATGGTGCACAAACACGTCAGACATTCACACTTTTATGTTCAGAGGGTTCTGGGGGGACTTGAGCCATTCTTTCCTAAGCATCTGCTTCAACTGCGACAATCTCAGCGATGGGTTCTCAGCCTTTAATATTGGTAGGTTTGTCTCTTCGAATGCTGTGTATGCTGCCTTGAGGCGCTTCTCTGGATGCCTGTCCAGATCCGATTTTTCACTGAAAAAATTGAAATGTTAGTTAAAAATTATGCTCTGAAAGAAAATAATCAGATTCTTTTTGATAGAAGCTGATTACTTTTCAAAGTCGTAATTAGTGAGTTGGTCTCATGCTGTTGAGTGTGGTGTTAATAGATACTGATTAGTAGATGTGAAAACATTGGGCCTAGGAGGTGGCCATATTAACAGCAGCCTATCTATTACCATGTTGATTGGCCACGGCTTTTAATCAGCTTTAAAATAAGAAAAATAATCTATTCCAATATTTATCTAGTTCATAAAACATTTCAAGCATTTACCCAAGTATAGAGATAGCTTCATCCACAGTCTGTGCCACTTCTCCATCCAGCTGGATCCTGTTGAGATTCTCCACCAGCACAGGCTCCTCCACAAGCACTTTTGAAGGCTGGAACATTAAATAAATTGTGTTGACATTGATAGTTCATTGATCTAGCTAGTCTGGGAATTGATAAAAGTACTTTACAAAATATATGTATCCAAGATCACACTTGTCTTGTCTGTGGGTACAGATAGGGTGCAATCAGATGTACCTATTCCAATACATCTGATTGCAAAAACAAGAAGTACATTTTGACTACCACTTACTTAGTGTCAATTAAACTAAGAATGCCTAAATATTAATATCCTAACTAGACACAATAAAATTGTATTCAGACATTTTAGAATAATCATCTGCCTAGCCTTTTTCCAACATGTTGGGATCAGCTTCCAGTCTAACCTGATGCAGCTGAATACTGGTATTATACATGGAGCAACTGCCTATCTGACATTTTAGAATATCTAATCAAATGAACAGGTCAGGTCTCCTTACCACAGGTTTAACAGGTTCAGGCTTAATAGTTTTCTCCTTCATCCTCTCAATCTGTGCTCGAGTGGTCTTGGGCGGTGGTGGTGCTGCCTTTGGAGCCGCCTTCAGTGACTCCATTTCTTTTTCTAGTAAAGCCTTAGCTTCAGCCTTTTTGTGAAGCTGTTCTAGACGCTTCTTCTCCTGTTCATCCTGTAAAGCAAAAAGGTTTTATTTCATGTGTTTGTGTAATTGGAGGTAGGTTGGATAGGTGGTTGTTAAGACAGCATGTTGCTAAACTATTTAAGTAATGGAATTTAATTCAATGCAGAGAATTCATACACTTATTTTTATCCAACTGTGGTGAAAATAAGGAGTGTATTCTGATAGTTTCTGTACGCCAAATACGCACTTTGGTCGTGGAATTATTGGCAGTAGCCTGATAACATACATTCATAAACTCACGCCTTTTTGGCGTGAGTTTTTTGGTGTGAGTTATGGGGGTAGACAGAAACCACAGAACGCCACCAACTACAATCCTTACTTATTCCTTTCGCTTCGTCCACGTTCATACATTTGGTCAAATACGCACGCCGTCTGGTTTTGGGCTTGTATACTTTGTATCTGGCACACTTTTGACACAAATATTCTAGTGTGAAATGATGATGATGATGTTTCAACTAACCTTTTTTTGCTGTTTCTTTTTAAGTTTATCGTCGTTGTCCTCCCACTCGGCATCTTCCATCATTTTCTTTGTTTTCTGATCTTTTTCTTGTTTTTCATTCTCTTTTCGCTGCCGAGCAGCAACAGCTTTGCTGTTTTCTCCAACGAATTTCTTCGGCATTTTTGTCTCGGTGCGAAGTGTTAAAAATCTTATTGGTAAGAAATCAGCAGCTTAATCAAATAAATTTGATACGAACAATTACTTAAAACTGTTACTTTAAAATGTACACTTTAATACTGATTTTCTGCAAAACTGTTTTGAAAAAAAAATTAATAGATTACTGGAATCTAGAATTTAACTAGGTGCCTATGGAAAATTTTAACAGCTGTCAAAATGACAGTAAACACATAAAACACACTACTGGAATTTGACAATCACACATAGAGAAATGCATCCTATTGCCACTACCGCACACGGAGAAAACATAACATTAACAGCTATACAATAAACCGACAACAAACAAAAAGTGCTTATGATGGGACACAACAACCAATTAGTGCTGTTTGATTCATCATCCTTTATATGAACAAAATTATAAATCTATTTGGTTTCTTGTATATAAACTTTTCTAATTTAAAAAAATAAACAAAAATGTTAAGTGACCAGCCAAGCTGCGTTGGTCAAAAAATCAGATCACCAAATTTTTCGATCGTAACGGCCGCGGCCCGTGGCTTAATGCGCTGGGGAACAGACCCCAGCTCAACTTTGGCAGAGAGGTAAGGTTAGTTATGCCAACTCTAGAGATTAATCCTTTAAGATGAGTGCCTATGCCGCACCCCCGTTGCTTCACTCTGTGGGCGCACCTCTACGTTCTCTACCATGTGTCAATGTCACATTAATCTGCCAATCAAAATTCACTATTGACAATGACTATTATTTGACTAATGTCAATTTGTGTTCAAAGAGCGTAGAATAGAAATTCCTAATATTTATTCTAATTTCACTTTATTTTTACCAATCTGTAATTTATATATATCTGTAATATATATATTTATAAGCACAAAAACCATGGCTTTAGTCGCTTACGGAAACAGTGACTCGAGTGATTATGAGGACGAGGTCGAAGACGATGCACCACCCGTTGTACTGTTGAACAACAAATCAGAAAGTAAATATGGTAAGCACAGCATACAAAACAGAGAAATGTAAAATCTTTAGGCATTTCATCAAGTCCAATTAATTTATTATACCAAGATAGTATCTTGGTATAATATTTGGACTTTACAAACAACACACATCTTATTTGCTCTTGAGCCATCTAGGGCTGTGGGCAGTGAAATATTCTTCGTACGCAATAGTCGATCTTTTGCACTAATATTTTACCATCATAATTCAGTTCCAGAACCAGCAGTTCAAAAGCGAACAACAAAAAATGCTGAAAAACAAGAGGAGACACCGGAGAATGGTCATAGTTTATTTAATTTCCTGCCACAGCCTTCTAAAAAGAAACCAGCTGTTATTGAAGAAGATGATGAGTTTCTGCACAAGAAGGAGACAAATGCTGTGAAACCTAAAGCCAGGATCACAGTGCCCTCACTTAGTGATGTATGTACTCAATTTTATGTCATAAACAGTGTAAGCGACACTGCCATGCAAACTGACACCACAAATTCAGCACATGGTTCTACTCTACAGTTTAGAATGGCTTTCAATTATGTGGCCTGCCTAGATTCTGCTATTTTATTTTATTTTTAAAATAGCGGCTATGCATTAAACCTCTATTAATCAATCAATAGCCGGCATTAATCCTGCAATCGAAAGCTGCCCGGGCTGACAGCCTGCTAGTGTGGGCGCTAACTAATCGCACCCAATATGTTCTAGTTATTAAGTTCTAACATAGGCCGTTATATTGTTACTAACACAGTGTACTTCTTTGTAGTCTGATAAATAAATACAAACAAGTTTTGTATGAGACCAAATTGAAATGTCACATTTCCGAAAGAGCCATCAAAAGTTAGAATCTTCGCCATCAGGCCAACTTTAATTTTATTAGCCAATCAGAAATCTTTATCTTGTGGCTAATAAAATCAAAGTTGTTCCGATTTTCATATTGACTGATTGATCATTCTTTGATAGCGTATTTCTCGAAAACAGGGCCCGTTTTAATTGGTTACTAATAAAAAATCCGTCTTTTCTTAAAGTACATACATTGCCAAATGTGTGAAATAGCAGATTTTTTTTTACATCTCGAATCATGTCCTTACACTCTGTATAATGAACATGTAGTGTGCAGTGTGCACAATTAATTCATATTATTTATCAATCCTTTTTTGCAGTTCAAGGATGTGAATAACATTACACCTACTGTTAAACCAAGAGCGCCAGCAGATGTAAGTAAAGATACCTTGAATATTGTCATCATCATCTTCCTGTCCCTGTCCCATACTACTTGGGGTTGGTTCAAAGCACTTTCGCCTATTCTTCCCTACCAGCTGTCACTCATCATTCTCTACTTTTTCTTTCTCATTGTTCCTCACACAATCCATCATCCATCCATCAACACATTAATATTCATCACTTGTTTATTAAATATTTTGTGGTTATTTACTAACTTTTCTTCATTAATTACAGAAAAAGTCAGGCTTACTAAGCATGTTACCACAACCAAGAAACGGCGTGAAATCCACAACAAAATCATTAATACCATATATACTCACAAAGAAACCAGCTGTTCCAGTGAAGAAGGGCCCATCACACCCACCTGCCAAGAAATCTAAAGCGGCAACTGCATCTTTAATCACCGAATATTCAGATGAAAGTGACACTGATGAAGTAGAAAATGATTTCTTCTCAATACACAAACCTGTGGACAAACTAGACGATGTAGAACTACCTTTGGAGGAAGCACAAAATGAAAATGTACAGACACAAGTCAAAGACAAGCCTAGAGGTATTGAGTCATACTTCAAGAAGGAAGAGGTTGTGGAACATGTGCACTTGGAACCTGACTATGATGGTCAAAATGAGGAGCAGCAGGCAGAGGCCAGCTCTGGTTATATTGGGTTTGGAGCTGCAAGTTCAAATAATATTGATCTTGATGATGAAGCTGTAAGTATCTACACACCTACTTATTGTATTTAATTCACTTCAATTCATGCTAGGCACTTGGTTTGCATGGAGAAATTACACACAAATAAATCTTTAAAAGTAGCCATTATCTAAGTAATACTGTGTTGTTGTATAAGTAATTTTACCTAAAACACTGGACTCATTTTCTACAATGGACTATTGTAAAAATTGGCCAGAATCTATTACAGCTCACAAATATTACCCATTTACACTAAATTTTCCAATCAGATCATGAAGCTATGCGGCTCACGCGGCAAACGGAAACGTGAAGAGATTCAGATAGTAGACGTGAACCAAGCAGAGGTGCTGGCAGACGCACGGGCGATGTTGATGAAGGGACTCATGGACGACACCACGCAGCGCGTGTCGGCCAGCAAGAAGAAGGGCAATGAGCCTACCACACAACAGAGGAGAAAGCACCAGATCACTTACTTGGCTTACCAGGTCTGTTTTTTCTTGTAATATCTAATCAAAGTACTTTGTAAATGACAAAGTTTGTAGTACTTCTTTCAATTATATGTGGGTACTGAAATCGAAACCTATGTAACCTTGGCTCTCAAGTGATCCAGGGAGAGCAAAATACCACATTTAAACTACAATTGAAGATGCTCATGCAACATGTCTCTTATGTTAAGATTTTGTATCCAGTGATTGAGGGACTGAACTTCATTTAATTTTAATGTTAATGAATAAATATGTTTTATTTCCAGGCCAAAGCAAATGAAGCAGAACTTCAGAACCAATGGGCCAACAACCGAATGTCAAAGAGGCAAACTCAAGCCAAGTATGGATTTTAGCTCAAGAGTTCTCCAAGTCTACAGTTACATTGTAAATAATAATCATTTATTAATTCAAATAATAAATACTTGTAAGTTAAATAAAGTATTTTATTTTTACACAAAGACTATTGAACTAGTTAAGACTAAGTAGGTTGGTTAATTACAATCTTCTTGCTTTCCTTGCTCTTGGGGGGTTCCATGACACATGGGTATTGTCTGTGATGGACACTACTTGTAAGCCACCCATTGTTAAACCCTTCACGGCAGCCTGTAAAAGAAAGTTATTTGGTCAGTTGGTCATGTTCGACAATCAGCCTATGATGTTCTCACAGCTGGGTGAGGGCCCAGTGAAGGTTGGGCATCTTAGGATTAGAGGAACAATGATTTGAAAAGGAGTCACTGGGTAAAATTCATTCCAAATTAGAATAATAACTTCAATGACTTGAAAAGTATGTTAACTTCATTGTTGGTTATGTACCATGGTACTTTTACAATTGTTCTTAGGATCTTGTTCTGTTGGCGCTGGAGTATATTTTTGTTGGATCGCTTGCTGTAGGCTGTTGTACTTTAGCTGAAGCTCCTGCTTTTTACATTTGATGTGGTGCCTCCAGGTTAGTCTATGATCAATGTGTAAGCCAAGATATCTTACATGGTATCTTACTGTGGGGTAGAGTACATTGGCCCAACTTTACAAAATAAATTTTTAACAATATTTATGATCACATTGTCATCTTAATGTTATCTTTATCTTATTTATCTTTTTTATGAATTAAACCATACTTAGTGACAGTTCACAGGTTGAGGTCATTGATGTTCCTGTTCTTATTTGAGAGGCATTTTTTAAATATTACCACCTTTATTTGTTACAAACCTTCAAAAACAATAAACCAATATTCTATTCAATCTAGCAATAATATATCTCACCAATCTTCCAGGTCCCAAGCCTTGTACCCTTACTCTGACAGTTCTAAATCCTCTGTCAATGGCTTTCTGAAATACAAAGAAAAAATCAATAAAAAAACAATCAATCAATTCTATACCTTTTCAAGCAAGACACCACAATAATATGATGAACTTTGAATACTATTGTTTAAATCAAATTCTTCTAACTTAACAGACCTCCCAGCGAATACACTAAGAAGCGATTAAGGGTGATCGTTTTGGGGGACTGTTAAGTAATATTTGATGTCTCTGTCTGTTTTGTGTTCTGATTCTTCACAAATATGAATAAAAGGCTTGAGGTGTTTGGACAACTTACAGTTGCAATAGCAATGGCAGTGGTCTGTGCAGCTATGTTAGTTCCTTTCTTGGTATTCTTGAAGCCCTCCATACCACAAGACCGGATGATTTTCACCGTGCCACTGGCGTCAGTCATGGTAAATATAGTGTTGTTGTGGGTCACTCGGATGTTGCAGATAGGCAGGTCTTTGTACAGTGTACCACCAACTAGTAAGTTGTCTGACTCTAGGGTCGGGAATAAGTTTTGTTTTCTGGAACAAAATTTAAATGAGATAGGATAAGTTCAAACAGGTTTCACTGATGTCTTTATGAATTTTAATATCTATACATCACAGGCCATAGTTTATTTGGCGAAATCGTAATTGGTATCAATAATAAATGGCACAGGCTTCTCCCAAGCTGCCATAATACCTTGTCCTTCACCAAATGTTTATATGTGAGCTTATGAACCATACAAGGACGTTAAGTATTGCATTTATATAGCATACAATTACTATTCACTTACGCTTTTAGTACAGAATCGAGGTCTATAATCTTCTCTCCCTGGACACCTTCATCTTCTTGGGGTATTCTCTTGTGATCAAACTTGTCAGATGCCTGCGGCGCTGTTGTTTGGAACAACCGCGCCACACTCGTCATAGGAACCCGCAGAGTATTCCTTATTGCACTCAGCATGTTTTTGAGCAACTTTAAAATAGTTTTATAGTTGAAATTGTGTTTTTTTGGTTTCAATTCGAGACCTAACCTAAAATATTTGACTGATCAACAGTTTGTTTGACACTGACAGTTACGTTTTGATAATGCGTGTCGAATTTGACGGTTGTAACTAACCTCCAAGAGTATATAAATGTCTCTTAGTTGTAACGACAGGTTTTTTTTTTTGTGTGTAATAACGAAACGTTGTTTTGATTGAAATGCCGGGTAGAGCCGGGGTTCAGGCTTTGGCAATAATTTCTTACCATCCTCTCTCAGAACAATTAGTTACTATCAGACTCTGCGGTTGTCGATCCATTATTATTCTTAGTGATTCTTGTCCCTTAATTTATAAAAGTTGGCAGTTAGCATTCCGAACTTCTTTATGATAAGAAATTACTTATTTTAAAAATACACCAAATAAAATCAATACATCCCTTTAACCATACTTTAATAAATAGAGATAAACACACTGACTGGAATAAAACACTGCATTTAATTGGAAAACTTATTCTTGCAATACGTAATGGAATGCGAGAATGCTCGCAGAGCGGAGGGGACGCCCATAGACATGAGTTGCAGATGTCCGGCCTCTGCATGATAGTCCGCCCCCAAGAGTTCTTTAGTAGCCCACTGCACCGTGTACACGTCGGCCGCGGCCTCTTCACCCACTGCCTCCTTGGTGAGTAAGTAGTTAATGAAGAAGGTGTACAGAGGGCTAGGGACTAGTTTCACAAACATGTTGTTGTCTAGCAGCTCTTTGATCAACTCTTCGTCTATTTCTTGCTTTTGCAGGTATTCCTGGAACAAAAAAATGATGAGTAAAAGGTAGAACAGATTCTTTAAGGTAGTAATATTTTAATTTGCAAATTCGTGACTGAGTATTCTCGGGAGTTAATAATGTTTGTTTATTTCTCTCCATAAGTGTTTTAACATTTTGTTATAAAGTCGGTGTGTGTAGTTTACCTTATGCCGGAGCACTAAGTTCAGTATATCATCCTTGGAATGTTCACATTTGCTAAGGAGCAGGACCCAGACGGCGTTGATCACTGATTCGGCCGCTACATTATCAGCGAGCCATTTCACCTCCTGAAACCAGAAACCGTAAATGGTAATTATGTAATTCACATAGTTCGTCGTTCACCCTTTTTGTCGCTCTTAGAATATCTCACCTTATTTAATACGCTACCTAATTTAATTTCACCTTGTATACCAGCCCGATCATCATATCAGCCGAGCCTTTTCCCAACTATGTTCGGGTCGGCTTCCACCTAACCGGACATACCAGCCCGAGGTACTACCGCGATCACTGACGGTCAACAACTTTTCAACCTTATGCCCTGAGTAATAAGGTGGAAAAGTGGTCGAAAGAGTTGTAGTACGACACACTAAAAAATGTATAAGACATTACCTCTTCAGAGAGCACGGGTCGCCTGAGCAGCAACTTGATGAGGACCAAGTTCTCTTTCTGATCAGCTGGGTCGTTGAGCAGGCTGTTCAGATATTCACAGTGCAGGCTCTTTGAATCGCTGTAAGAAAGAAAAAAGTAAGCAAAATGTGTCAGTTTCCAGAAAAGTTAAATGGCGCGTGCGACTGAGACGGAAACATTGTTGTTGCTGATTGACAGTGAAAGTGACAGGTGGAACGCTTAGCTAAAGATTGTGTTAGGTACGTTTATACATTTCGGGCTTAAACTAAAAAAGCTTATTCAAATTTCGAGTCTAAATAGTGTTTCTCGAACTCGATTTATCAATGGAAGTAAGGTAAGCTGAAATGATAAACTTTGAGTTTAATCTATCAAAAAAACCGGGAGACAAGTGTGCAAGGGTACGTCACCTGTTCCTGGTAGGAGGCCAGCAGTTGAGCACATCGACGAGCGCCTTCTTGCGCTGCCACGTGTCCGACAGCTGCACGAACTTGGCGAACGCGTCCCGTCTGCCTTCCTCGCTCAGCAGCTTCTCATCTGCAAACACAATATTACTTATTTCTTTAATACTATTAGCACACACATGTACAGAGGCTGATTTAATACTATTTTAGTTTTGAGAGTCATGCAATCGGTGTGCTAGCCCGGGTGGACCAGATTTTAGACCTTATTGTATGTGAGATAAAGTGCAAAGTTGTACAAACATTGATGGAGAAATCAGACATCTCTCAGAGTGAACTCAAGAGCGCTCGGTAAATTTGTGCTCTACGGCACTACTTATAAAGTTTATTATTCAATTAAACACCAGTTGTACTCACCAGTGAGTGGGCATAGTTACAGTCAGGCCACTCGGCGCGGAACCGAGATCGAAGATATCTTCAGCATATAATTGCTATCTAATGTGGACTACAGCCTTTTGCCTTAAAATCCTATTTGCACTTTATTCTACTGATTATAAAGTTTATTATAAAACTCACCAGTGATCTCCTTGGCGTAGTCACAGTCAGGCCACTCAGTGCGGAACAGATCCACAGTGAACTGCGCTATCTTCATCATGTCATCGCTATCGTGGACTACTGCCTTTTGGCTTAGAGACAAGAGGCCGATCTGCTTGTGTGGAGGCAAAGCGAACTCTGTTGCTTTCAGCATCACTTTCTCTAGCAGGTCTTCGGGAAACTTGATGCCTTCCTTGTTGTAGGACGTTAGGCGGTTGACTAGGGTTTCCATTTCGCTGAAAAAAGCTTTTGTTAGTTATAAAGTATAGAAAAATTGTGTTAATGTTGAGATGGATGTGTGGAGTGACAAGAATGGATAAAGTAGAAGGACTGAGTATATTAGAGGAAGTTTGAAAGTGGCGCTTGTTACAGAAAAAATGAAAGGAAGTCGTTTGTCTTGGTAATGAGGAGGATTGAAACGTATGTGACCAAAAGAGAGATGGACAGGAATGATATGAAAGAGAAAGGAGTTAATTATGCCGTGACGTCTGACAGGGGAGAATGGAAGATGAAAACATGTTGCGCCGACACCTAATAGAATGGGACAAGGATAGGAAGCTATAATGATGATGTAGCTGTAGGAAATAGTGAGAACTGAAAAGCAAGTCATTCATATAAATTGAACTTAGAATCGGCAATTTTTGAAAGCCTAAATGACATAAAATAGTCTACATAAACGTACGCGCGCCCTTTACCACTTCCTGCCCCCGTAGCATGACCGCCGTAGACAAGGATTTCTTTGACGGAAGAATCGACAAAATGACAGATAGTGCAAAGAAATCTGTCATTTTGTCGATTCTTCCGTCAAAGAAATTCTTGTCTACAGTGGTCATGCTACGGGGGCTGGTGTTTCAGCTGGGAAGAAAAAGTAAAACGAATTCCTCAGCAATATATCTTTCTCTAGTTACAGGTAGTTAGAAGCCCGAGAGTCAGACAACCAGGTATCGAGTTTGTTCGTTTAAATTGGAAATATCAGCAAAAAAAAACGTATGAAAACTAAAGTATTCTCCTAGGTGATAAAGGTGTGTCTTCAGAACTCACCTAGCCGTGTTCAGATAATTTTCCAAGATATGCTGCAACACTGCCGGCACCTGCGCGTCCACGTGCAGGCACTGCAGCAGCGTGGTCAGTGTCGCCAGCTTCATGTCGGACGACATGATCAGGCGACTGATGCACGACACTAGCGTGTCCGTGTCGCCGTGGCTTTTCTCTATTTCTCTGAAAAAGCAGGATAATAATTTAAATAAGTAATTTCAGCAGTCATTGTGTCGATAGTCGTGACGGACAAATGCTAAAAAGCCAGGAGCCTCGACCAACATCTAAGGAGGCTCTCGCTAGGCAGCTAGATCTGCGGCTTGCTTAAAAAAGCAGTACTTCTGGACACGGCTCGTACTGTTAGAAGGTTCCTCTTTCAAGAACCCTGACCACCGGTAGCTTGGACCCTGTTCCCGATGACGATGGATATTTTCGAAAAATCATGTAGCACTACATATTTTATATTGATAGTGTTGATTACTCACGGCCAGATCTCGCGCCTGGGTATGTTGGAGTTATCGATGAGGCTCTGTATGGTGGTGGAGTGGAAGTTCTCCAGGAAGCGAGCCCAGCGCGTCAGCTCCTGACCCACCTGCGCCCACGTCTGTTCACTGGAGGAAATGCAGAAGATTGAACACCAAAGAAACTGTGGAGACGCTGTGTGTAAGATGTAGTGCTAGAAGTATTGAAGAAGAAGACATACTGCGCCGAACACTAATAAATTGGAAAAAGGGCCAGAGAATGATGATTTCCGTGAAATTTCGCTAACAATTTATTCAGCAAAAAGATTTTCAACTCAATATGAATAAGGTCTCTAATCCACATAACATCACGCCTGTAATCCTTAGGCACATAATGACTGATATTTGAATAGTTCTTACTTCTTGTTGGCCTTGAAGTCGTTCTCCTGTTCTTGCTGGCAGTAGTCCACGGCTTGCATTATCATCAGGTTGCGAGTCCCGGCCGGTACTCTGCACACAGAACATTTTCACAGTTAACAATATCAACATACAGGTAGTAAATTATACCGAAACCAACTCCAGAATTTAACTGAACACAAAATTGTAGCTCCGTCAACAAAGTTTTAGATCCTTGGACGTCTGTTTTTAACTGTCACAATCTGAAGTGGAGACATAAATGAAATAAGAATATGAATAGCACCGAAAGGCCCGTTAACACCACAAATCATGTTTTTAAAGCTATTTAATACATTGTTCCGGTTCTGGCAATTGTTTAGAGATGACATGAGACGGAATGATGTTTTAAATACAGCATCTATTTTATTGCTTTAGCTTTTAAGGCTTTAGCACCGTAGACCACATACATACGCTGCGCCAGGTTATACAGAACACCGAAGAGTATAACCTGCCTCTCTGCTTGGCGTTTGTGGACTACGAGAAAGCCTTCGATTCGATCGAGACTTGGGCTGTACTGCAGTCTCTCCAACGGTGCCAAATCGACTATCGGTACATCGAGGTGCTGAAGAGTTTGTACAAAAACGCCACCATGTCAGTCCGACTTCAGGACCAGACCTCGGAACCTATCCTTCTGCAGCGAGGTGTGAGACAGGGAGACGTCATATCTCCGAAACTGTTCACCGCTGCACTGGAGGATGTCTTCAAGGTTCTGGACTGGAGAGGGCTAGGCATCAACGTCAATGGCGAGAACATCTCTCACCTTCGGTTTGCCGACGATATAGTGGTCATGGCTGAGACCATGGAGGACCTCAGTACAATGCTCGATGACCTCAGTAGAGCTTCCGAAAGAGTAGGTCTTAAAATGAACATGGACAAAACCAAAGTCATGTTGAATGCCCATGTAACACCCACTCCTATCAAGATCGGAGACTCTACACTCGAAGTTGTAGACGATTATGTCTACCTGTGACAAACGGTCCAGTTAGGTAGGTCCAACTTCGAGAAAGAGGTCAATCGTCGAATCCGACTCGGCTGGGCAGCGTTCGGGAAGTTGCGTGGTATCTTCTCGTCCAACTTACCGCAGTGTCTCAAGACGAAAGTCTATGACCAGTGTGTGTTGCCAGTGATTACATACGGGACCGAAACGTGGTCGCTCACAATGGGCCTCATCAGAAGGCTTAAAGTCACCCAAAGGGCAATGGAGAGGGCTATGCTCGGTGTTTCCTTGCGTGATCAAATCAGAAATGAGGAGATCCGCAAGAGAACCAAGGTTACCGACGTAGCCCGAAGAATAGCCAAACTTAAGTGGCAGTGGGCAGGGCACATTGCTCGCAGAACGGATGGCCGATGGGGCCGAAAAGTTCTGGAGTGGCGACCGCGAACCGGAAAACGCTGCGTTGGAAGGCCTCCCACTAGGTGGACCGATGACCTTGTAAAGGTTGCAGGGATCCGCTGGATGCGAGACGCACGGGATCGGTCAATGTGGCGACACTTGGGGGAGGCCTATGTCCAGCAGTGGACGTCTTTCGGCTCAGAAATGATGATGATGATTTTATTGCTTATTTTGTATAACTGTCAAAATCAAACATAACATCAGTCTGTTATGCAGACATGTACCCATTGGTACACCCAATTCCCATTCCGCCAGTTATGTTTAAGTCCCATGTAATAGGGGGCGAGCCTATGGCCATCAACCGGGCACAAATCCAGACTACGCGGCTGCTACTGAGACATTCCTGATGGAAAAACCCAATAACACTTTGCTCAACCTGGGAATCGAAACCAGGACTTCGTGCAAAAGTGATCTTAATTTTGATTGCAATAAAGTTGCAGTTGGGTTGCTTGTATTAAAATGTAAAAGCGTTTGTTACCGTTCTATAGCCATGTCGGTAAAGCAGGTGTCGGCCACGAACTGCACCAATTCGTGCTTCGTAAGCTTGTTGAAGTAGCTGGCGCACTGCCGGTACTGCTGCATCCACTTCTTGTTGGTCGCGTTGCTTGGTACCTGGATAATCAAATGAATAATAATGCGCAACATGTCAACGAAATAAACTTGAAAAGTTTTCGAGCTGTAAGTCGCATAGTTTCCAAAGTTATTGAAAAGTGAAAAAAAAAAGCAATCTGTCAGAACTTGTTGTAACTAAAGTAGACAGGGCTTTCCAGGGTTGCTACGTACAGGTGGCCTACCATGACGTCTTAAAGCAGAAGTAATTCCAGTGTGGGAAAGAGATGGCGCTAGACGACGTGTATAGCTCTGTCTGTTTCCCACACTGGAATTACTCCTGATTTAAGACGACATAGTAAACCCCCTGGTTGGGCAAAATCTTAGTCATCGATTAGAAAACAAGAAGAACTAAAGTAAAACCGATGAGTTTGACAAATGACAAACACACCCTCTCTCGCCGCTTGCGCCTAGACTTCCAGCAAACTACCCTATTTTGGCACTATATAGAGCAATACTTATAAAAGCCATCATATAATACCGTAACAAAAGGCTCTGGGAAAACTACAGTTCAACTTGACATTAAAACGATTATAATTTTTAAAATCAAAGTAAAAGTCAAAACATTTATTGCGAACTAAGTGTAGAATGTGGTGTTACGTTATGTTAGTACTTATGACTTAGCAGCCTTTTTTTTACAAGCATTGCAATTTATCATCCGCCTGCTCTTTTCATCTACCAGTTTTTGCTAAGACCATCTACCAGTCAATGAGGAATGACTAAAATAAATCTGGTCTGAATTGAAATTTCACAAAAACTACTCACGCTAAAGAAGTACTTTGTAAGCCACTTAGTATAGATGGTGTTGACAGAGACGGATATCTTGAAGGCGGGCGGCAGAGTGCGCAGGAACTTCGAGACCATGCCCACGTTCTCCGGCTTGATGATGCTTAGGATGTGGGCTGTGAATTCTTCAGCTGAAGGTTGCTCTAGGAGTAGCTTGTAGTCCAGTTCTGGAAGATTAAAACATCATGTCATTTATTTAAATAAAAGCTGAGAATTGACAAATTCATTAATTGATTAATTAAGTAATAGTGGCTTATGCTGTACTAAATTACGTAATAAATAAATAAAATAGAATTTGGAAAAAAAAACAACTTATTTAAATCGCAGTATAGTAATTATGGAACCAGTCCAGATCCTCCTGTAATAGGTGTGCATGCTCAATGGTTGGCACTTGACTCAGAATCTTCATGTCATCCGCTTACAAAAATATTAAATAAAAGAAGTAATAAAAAGATCCTTGGGGAACCCCTGGCAGAATGAGTACATCGCTCTCGAGGTATAACCGTTGAGGACAACAGACTGGCATCTATTCAACATACGATACAAACCATTTGTACTCTACCGCTCATTGTTACCCCCCACATCAACCCTTAACGGTTTGCGCATTAGAAACGCATGACCTATTCGATCAAAACGCTTGCTGTAGTCATCATAGTCAAGAGTTGATTTCTGCAATTTTTTTCCGAAATTAATTTGTAAATTTGCATTCCATACATCAGCATCGACAATTTTTAGAAATATACCAACATTCTTTGATATGTTGGTGATTTTATCGACATTTTAAATCTTATTTCATTTTTTTACCACATTGCTTTCTACATTCCTTACCTTATATACATGGTGAAGTATTTTTTAAACAGTGTCATTTTATGGCAATATTATTAGAAGTAAGAGGAACTGACCTGAAGAAGCAGCCTTAGCCTTCTTCAACAGTTTAATATGCTCAGCAGAAGTGAGGACTCCGACAGGCGCCTTCTCATCCACGCTCTTGAGTAACGCGAAGAAATTGATCAGCGCGTTGTGTTCCGTGCCCGATAGTTGTGGCCATAGAGCCTCCTTGATGCTGGTGGGAAATACATTGTAGCTGTAGTGTTGTTATTGGATGAAGCGAGGATTTTTTGTATTACCAGTGTTTGTTACTGATAATTTCATAAGAAGGCCGAATTAGAAATATAATTTAGTTAAATACGGTAACTGGAAGTCAACTTCATCACAGTTAGGAAAAGACTAAGCAGATGTACACACATGAGTGTTTACTGTCTGTGAGTGTGTGCATATGCATATGTGTGACACATTCCGAGTAACAAAATGTCATGAAGACGAAAAATAATAAGTTAAATTCATTATTGCCTTTTCATCCTAAACATTAAAATAGCTTGAAATCATGGAAAAAGATGAGTAAGTGACCACACATTCATATGTGGGACGTGCCGTTTATACAGTACAGTATAGTTACCGCGCATGCGTTTGGTCGTTGAGGTCGGGGGGCGGCGCGGGGTGCGCGGGCGGCGCGGCCCGCAGCGCCACGGCGGCGTGCTGCAGCCACACGTGGAGCGCGTCCAGCGAGTACTTCTGCGCCAGCGAGCACGCGCGTTGTACGTGCTCCCTGTCAATGGACCTGTACACAATTCCCGGTGAGTCGATCTGACATATTGTTTCCAGTTGTCCCAGTCTTGCTAACGGTGAGACACAATTAGTAGCTAGAATTATCCACCAGCAACTTGCCTTGCAGTACAACCTTGTGGATTATGAAGTACCATACTGACTGCCTCGCTGGTCTGGTGGTTGCAAGCGCGACTGCTGAGAATGAGGTCCTGTGATGGATTCCAAGGTCGGGCAAAGTGTTATTGGGTATTTCCTTCAGGAGTTTATTTCGCTGTTTTTTTGGCGGTATGACTGGTTTTAAAAAAAAATTAAAAAAGTTTTAAAACGCGTTTTCTTTTCAAGAATTCTATTTACGGAAAGCATTAATAAAAAAAAAACACGCACTAACAAATACATTAGAAATAGAAAGATCACAAAAAAAACATTTTTTAAGGAAATGTAAAAATCAGTGAAAATATTTTTAACCGGTTAAAAGTAGTTTTGAATGATTTACAGTTTTAACTGTTACATACACAATTGCACTAATAAAGTTTTATTAAACTTAAGTATTAACCGCCTCAAATTCTTCAGAAGTATTTTTCGATAAAATATTTCTGTCTGTGGAATTTATTACACAATATATTTTTTGTCTCGCAGAATATTAATGATAACGGGTATATTTTTTTATCAATAAAGTAATATCCTATCACAAAACAATACCATGATAAGCATAAATTATTGCCTCCTATAGATAACGTAGGTTAATTTCGACATTCACACCACAGCCGAAATAGCTCAGTTGGGAGAGCGTTAGACTGAAGATCTAAAGGTCCCTGGTTCAATCCCTGGTTTCGGCAGACCTCTTTTTGTTGATTTTATTTTTGTTATAAACATTTTATTATACCAAACTTCTGTGTTTATCTTATTTTAAGTTAATGAACATAATAATGTTTTGAGATTTAATTTTGAATTTTTTTTTTTATAAAATTCTAGAACTTTTGCAAAGGATCATAGTATTGTAATCTAAAAGAGATCGTTTTTTGCTGTACGAGCTATTAAACATCGTTTTCCAGAAACCTGTGGTCATATTTCATGGAGTGATTCAGACCGCCAAACTGACAAACTTTCTTCATACGACTAACATCGTAATCGCGAAAAAAAATCAGCTTTCCCATACAAAACGTCAATATCTTCCGACCAAATGTATGAGACATCTGATTTTTCTGATGAGAGCGATTTCTTTGGTGGTGCCGGAGAAAGTTGTTCAGTCTGATGGTCTGAATCACTCGCTGAAATATGACCATACCTTTTTGGAACACGCTGTATATTAGCTCGTATTGCAAAAAAACGATCTCTTTTAGATTCCAATACCATATTATCTATACTAATGTTATAAAGAGGTAATTTTTTTTGTAAGTTTGTATGTAGGCGTAGTTTCCGAAACTAATGATACAATTCTAAAACTTCTTTCACAGGCAGAAAGCTACATTATTCGTGGGTGCTATAGGCTATTAAATTATATTTATATCATGCATATTAGCCGAGCTATCACAATATTTGCGGACAAGTCGCGGACAAAGTGCTTGTCCTCAAATAAGACCACAGCTTTCTGATATATATGCTGTACAGTAGTTACATACCTGGCAACTCTATAGATAATCTCCTTGCGATACTCTTCGTCAGCATTGAACAGCAGTCCATTGACGGTGTAGCCCATAGCCCTCAGTGCGTCCACCTCCCCCATGCCGGTGAGGCGCTCGATGCACTGACGTATCAACTCCATCTGATCGTCCGAGGCGAACTTCTTGGCCAAAGTGTCGCGTGCCATCTAGTGAAGCGAAAAATGTTATAGACGGTTTTTGAAAATAATAAAAATAGTGCTATTGGCAGTGTAAGTCTGACTATCAGTCCAAGGGTTTCGCTTTACCCAGTACTAACTGAATGGATGTACCTACAGGTACGCTCTACGTAAAATACAGGTATTCAATTGCATCCTCCATCCATAAATACAGGTATTAGACTGGAAGCCAACCTCAACATAGTTGGGACAAGGCTTAGTTTTTTGAAGTCGTGTTCATCGATAGCGTCGCTTGTCTAAGCATTTCTGGTTTTGGGCTGCCACATTACATGAGCTTCCTGGCAGTTAAAGCTCATTTTTTGCATTTGGTAAAAAGAGCTGAGAGAAAGTTATTATTAAGGCTCTTCGATCCGTAAGAAGATAAGTCTTTGTGTAATTTATTTCATCACCACTGCTTTCAAAACGGTGCAGAAAAATATCGAATTCGAAGATATGTGACATCTATTGAGCCTCGTTGAGTCCGCGTGGCAGTTTCCTCTCATAGAGAGTAAGCCTGTGTCCGAGCAGTGGGGACTTTATACACTGATCAAGATATGAGTTAGCTACCTCAGCAGGTTTGGTGAAGTAGGCGTTGTCGGAGAGCTCGCTGACGTTGGCGTGGATGAGCGTGGCGTACAGCGCCGCGCTGACGGCCGCGTCCGTGCTGTGTCGCGCCACCACGCGCCGCGCCGCGCCCGCACGCCGCAGCACGCACGACACGCTCAGCGCTGTGTCGCGGTACAGGATCTCTTCCGCACACTTCTGGACCACTGCAACAGTGAAACACAGATGGAAACCGCAAGTCACACGAATAATTAATTTCAAAACGAAACAAGAAAATAGAAAAAAAATGTATGTTAATCCCGTAATTTAACCGTTCATATTCACGACTACAGACACTACCGACAAAAAATTTAAAAAAATATTATTATTATATTCACGTGTTGCTCAAAACAGGACTTAAATAAAGGACTTTATTTTGCAGTGGATCAAATTAGTTTAAAATAGAGTTAGCTAATGAGGCATAAAGGGACGATTTTATCCTGCAGTGAGACATAGACTCCATTTAAAAATGTTTGTACCTTCCGTCTCCAGCTCGCAGGTGACTCCGTCCTCCAAGCAGTTCTGTATGTAGAACCACTTGAGCACGTTCTGGCCGACGGCCATGGGTCCGTCGATGGCGTCGGGCAGGGAGAAGCGGTCGTAGCGGTAGTAGCAGCTCGACACCTCGTACTCCGGGTACAGCGAGTGGTAGAACTCCTGGCAGTGCGCCGTGCGATCCATTAGTTCGGCTGTAGACGCTTTGTTGTCGCTGCAATGAAAGATAAATACAGGGTGTAAAAATACCCATTACCTAGCTGTCATCCAAACATTACGTACATCAAACCTAATAACGTTGAACAAAAAATATTGCTAGACAACGATTTTTAATTTTGTTTTCAATAGTCACTGCTTACAGCAATGCGCAATGCAAAGCGCACAAAATTTTGTGGTTACGAACGAAGTACGTAATAGTAATTTCTTAACTTTAAATATCCATATGACTTTAAATACCTGTACTCCGTGTACAGGGGTCATACGGGTAAAGTTAAGAAATAACATTTTAAACTTTTGTTCGGAAAAAACTTGTAAAAAGTTGGAACTTCGACCTTCAAAATCTCCGTAATCAGAAGGTACCCAGGTAAGGTTCAGTTTAAATAAATGATCGTAATGTCTCGGAGAACAAGTGACTTTCAGCTTTGTTAAGGTCTTTTCACACCCGTTATACAAGGTCAAATGTAACTAGCTAGTGAAACTCGACAGACGTCATAGGGGTATACCAATATTTTAAATGGGATTTATTTTATTTTTATCTAAATTGTAATGTTTTATTTGTGTTTAAAGTGGGATTATATTGTGATAAATGGCAATGGTTGTAAATTACCTGAATAAATTAATTTATATTTTAATTATAAGGCAAAGGCAATGTTTGTGGAAACATGCAAACAACTTGTTTTATACTTGCTATGAAAATTTTGCAATATCGGCCAATAATCAAAATCAAAATATTTTATTTCACATAGGTAAGCCAATGTGAAATAAAATATTTTGATTTTGATTTTGGATGGATGGGCACTTATAAAATGTCGACAAAAAGGTGCACGGTTCGGGTTGATCGTTTCCTATGGAGAAGAACCGGCAAGAAATTCCATGGTTACTCTTTTCAAATCCGAAATGACTATCCGAAAGATCCTTAAGACTAACATACACACAAATATTTCATTCATACAAAAGACTCAGAGATATAATACCCGTAATCAAGACGACCTAGAAGTCCCAAGAGTGAGGACTCTGCACGGCAGGAAAACTATACAGTATGAGGGGGTTCGGCTATACAATAAATTACCTAAAAAAGTCAGAGAGTGTACAAGCATACCAACATTTAAAAAAGGCCTAAGGCATTATGTATTGGACTCATAAGTTTAGGTTTTTAAATTAGACACATAAGTTTAGCGTGGATTGTTTTGT
Organism: Noctua comes; assembly: GCA_963082995.1. Classification (NCBI taxonomy): domain Eukaryota; kingdom Metazoa; phylum Arthropoda; class Insecta; order Lepidoptera; family Noctuidae; genus Noctua; species Noctua comes. The sequence continues at coordinate 18,950,781 of OY720267.1, read as the reverse complement.
TTTTTGTTTTTATTTATAGTTAACTTTCTTTCGTTCTTTATTATTATTTTTTTTTTTTGTTGTCCTGCGCTAGGAATTTCTCCTGTATCGTGAGTGCGTTTACAAATATTTAAACTACATCTTTACAGTACTTGCTATTTTATGCATGAAACTATGGTGTTCAGTTTCTTGGGTAGCTTGAACGTCGTAATGTAACACAACTTATTGTAAATTTAGTTAAGTTTCTCTTTAAGTGAACTGTAATTTGTTCTTTGAGAAATAAATGTCTTTAAATCGAAATCAAGCTGAACAAAATACATTTTGTTTCCTTGCCCCGCTATTCCTCAGTTGGATTTTTAGAATCCAGCTATCATAAATAAATAAGCATAATAAAGTCAAAAACAGTACAATTATGTAAATTACCTGAGAGCGAATTTATTCTGGAACGTGTCGAGTAGATAGTTGAAGAGCGGGATTTTCATCTCTGGCGGAGCGGGTACAAAGTCTTTTTTCTCGACCATAGGCTATAATATAACAAGGAAAGAAAATTATACAAGGTGTAACATAATAAACGCAAGACCTCCCGTGTGGTCTCTCGCACCATGAAACTAAACATCTTTTGTTCTACGAGTTCTTGAAATTCGCAAAAGTCATAGAACAAAAGTTGTTCAGTTTCATGGTCTGAGGCACCACACGAGAAGTCTTGCGTTTATTATGTTACACGGGTTACACCTTGTATATCGAAGAAAAAAAAAAAAAAAACTGATAAATTGTAGTTTTAGGGGTATCAAGAACAAGGTGTAAAGGTGTCCCATTGAAAAGGGAGGATCCTCTGACCAGACGGGGTGTTGTGTCTGGTGAACTGTGGTGGGCTACTGCCCGAGAGTTGTTGTCGAGTTGTGCCTATATTGTCGTAAGTTGCGGATAACTAACTGCGCGATTTTGGTAGTACTTTTAGTACATTCCTGTAGTACTTTTTGTAGTGCTGCTATCATCATTCCCTAACCCTTAATCCCAATTCATTTGGGGTCGGCGCAGCATGTCTTCTTCTTCCATACTTCTCTATTACTAGTTATCTCATCAGACATCTCTTTGCAGTGCCGCTACATAGTCAATAAACCACTATTGCAAAAAAATATGTTATTGGTAAGCATATGCGTACCGTAGTGACAGCGTCAGCGAACTCGTCGTCAGTCGAGGGCCAGCGCTCGCTTAGCATACCATAACTGTTCTCTTTGAGCGTCACGCCCATCTGTTGGAGACTCTCCAGTTCTAGGCTCATTCTGTGGAGGACGAAATGTATTTATTATTTTTAGGAATTTGTAATTATTGCGTTATTTATGAATAGTTTTTAATTAATTATCTAGTATCAGTTTTATTGACTGACTGAGTAAAATACACAGGAATTATATAAAGAATAAGTGCAAAATTTGCAGCATTTACTTTTAATTTTTGTTGCGCCATAGTGTGTTCGTGGCTGATTTTAGTTTTTACTTAATACAATGATGGCAACATTAATATAAAACAAACCTAGATCGCAGTATGTCCTCAATATTCTCTGGTTCAGTGAAGGTGACGGCGGCAGCATAGAGCTGGCGGCGCGTGGGGATGTCGGCGTGCGAGTGCGCCATGTGCGCGACCCTCGCCAGCAGCGGCGCGGCGGGCGCGTGGCGCAGGCCCGCCAGGCGCCGCGCCAGCGCCACGGCCGCGCCGCAGCCCGGCCCGCCCTCCGCGCCCGCCAGCGACGCGAAGTGCCCGGCCAGCTGCAGGACTTGGCCTTCTCTGCATAACAATGGGAGCGTTCAACTATTACGTAACGCTATTTTTCAAGACCCTCCTTTACGTAACGTTTTTCTGTATCTCGTCTCCCGCTCCCAAAACGTTACGTAACATCCAAAGTAACCGTAAGTCACGATTATGTTGCGCAAAGTACCGGAAAGTCACTAAAACACATTTGCTGTGGCTTTAATCGCGTTTGCGATAATAATAAATAAAACAAAAGAGTCTTTCTAACTCGCAATACATGCGTAAGTTGCGAGAGTGGTGCCACTGAACGCCTCATGCCATTTTGACCCTGAGCCGCTTGCATGTCGCTATCGCTGCAATCGAGGGATTCCCATAAGCAATAAACAAAAAGGGTTACAAACTTGGGCAATTTTAAATCACTATTTTTTTTTTTAATAAAAAAAAAACAATATTACGTAACGCGTTCTTGAATACCCCCACCCGCCCCTGTAACGCATAGTAACATTTTACAAGACCCCCGCCTTCCCCCAAAATTAATTTTGTAAATGTGTATGATTGGTTCCAGCTTGAAAGATAGGATAGTTTTGGAACCGACAGGTGGCGCCGTGCGAAGCAAGGGCGGGTCGCTAGTCTTCACTTATATACTATTTGATTTATTCTAATTCATAATTATTCTAATTTAAATAAAGTAGCCCAGTGGTGGCGGCCCCGACCTACGAGTCGTAGGTTCGAACTCAGGCAGAAGCATTATTTTTGTAATTTATTTCATCACCACTGCTCTCAAAAACGGTGAAGGAAAAACATCGTGAGGAAACTGGCTTGTCCTAGAACAAAAGAAAATCGAAGATATGTGACATCTACCAACCCGCACTGGGCCCGGTCATACAGAGGAGGGCTGTGTCCCAGTCCCAACAGTGGGAACATTAGATTATGCTTATGCTGTATGACTTGTAAGAATCCTTTACCAGTAAGTAACTATAAGTTTATCAGATTACCTGGCTAATTCATCATCGCCAGCGACTCTCAGCAGCGCTGCTAACTTCAACAGCTTATGACTACGCTGATACGCGGTGGGATCGCACAACAGGCACCCTTCTATAAGTGACATCTTGTCCTGGCATACACGCACTGGGAAATGAAAGAAATACATTATTTTGGACAACCTTTTTTATCTAACATCTATGTATACATACAGGGTGTAAACAGACCCTTGACATAGCCGTCAACCAAGCATTCTATACATCAAACTAAGTAACTTTAAGCAAAAATTATAGCTGGGAATCGACTTTTTGTATTGGGGTGAAAAATCACGTGATACTGTAGGACTCGACGGAAAGCATTGTGCTGATGGATGGATTGAATAGTACAGAGGTTGTGGAGGTGTATAAAGTAAAAATCTTACATTAAAAACATGTATTTAAAAAAAAAACTTGTGAAAAAGTTGTAACTTTGACCCCCAATATCTATGTAACTAGAAGGTTCCTAGGTATGGTCTAGAACAAAAAAAATATTGCAAAGACGGGGAAAACAAGTGCCTTTCGGATATGTTAAGGGTGTATTTACACCCTTTTTATATAAATATACAGGTTTTAGCCACCAAGGTGTTTGAATATTTTTGTAAGGAGGCCTACCATTTCCTGGCGACGATGCTAACAAGTATTGACATAATCGTCTATTTATTGATGACTCTTCCCTGGATTGTAAATGTGGTGCTGTTCCACAAACGATGGGGCACTTAATATCGTGTCCTGCGTGTCCTGTTGTTTGTTCAATACAAGATCTAATGGACGCTACAACTATTTATCATACATTACATACATAACAACACTCAACTATTTATATTTATAAAACTTATTATTTATTTGTCAATTATTGATAAACGTATAAAGGATGTAAAAACGCCCTAAACGAAGCCGAGAGGTACTGCTTGTGCCCTATATTGTGATAATATTTTATTGTTCTGGACCATACCTCGGAACCTTTTAGTTACGGAGATATTAAAAGTAAAAAATATCTACTTTTTCAGACATTTTTTTTAAGTACCTGTTTTACATTTTATAACTTTACTTTACTTGTAAACACATCCATGACCCCTGTATTATTCAATGCATCCACCAGCAAAATGTTTTGAGTACGTTATGCGTTTTAACCAAGATTACTCAGATCAAAAAATAAATCGTTTTCCAGCAATATTTTTTACCAAGAGTTACTTAGTCTGATGTACAGCATTCTTGGTTGACGGCTGCGTGAATGGTCTATTTACACCTTGTATATTTTACAGACACGGTACCTACATCTATCGTAAATTTCTTAAGCGAGAACATAGTCCATGCTAGTCTTCTAGATGAGACAGGTATCTAATTATTATTTTTTTTACACTAGGAATTTCTCCTGTATCGTGGGTGCGTTTACAAACATTTAAACTCACATACACAAACAGCCAGACCCGGAACAACTACCTGTAGATCATACAAATATTTGTTCCGTGCGGGAATCGAATCCGCGACACGCAGCGCAGCAGCCGATCGCTCAGCCACTGCGCCAACCGTGCCGTCGAATTATGCTTTTCTTACCTTGTACGGGAACTACACCAAGATTGAAAGAGTGTAGTAGAGGCAAACAGTTGATTAAATCCAATTCCTTCTGTAATTCTTCGTGATCGTCTTTCATGAGTAGTAAACAGCACCTGTAACATGAAGCGTTATTTGCGAGTTCAGCAATTGAACAACGATTTTGTTCCATGCCGTTTTAGGAAGTCTTTTCTTGAGACATCTTCTTAAAAAACTCTAAAATTCACTGACAGACTACGCACAACCCAAACCACTTGCTCTAACACGTGATGATTTAAAAAAAAAAAAATCTTTGCCCCTAGGAATTTCTCCTGTATCGTGTATACATACACAAACAGTCCCGAAACAACTAATTGTAGTCCATACAAATATTTGTTCCATGCGGGGATCGAACCCGCGACACGCAGCTCAGAAGCCAATCGCTCAGCCACTGCCGCCGTGACGTCAATCCGCCGTTTTGTATAATATCTCACTATGTTCTTACACGCTAATCTCCGAAAGAACCCAACCGATTTCAATGAAGTTTTGTGAATATATTTGTGGTTGGTTAAAAGTTGAAAGATAGGATAGTTTTGGACCCAATAGGTAGCAGTGTGAAACAGGGCCAGGTCACTAGTTATCATAACGACAGGTAAGTGTTGAGAGTAAGTGACAAAGAAATGTCGATATATTGTGAAATCGTAAAGTCGGATTTAACCTTTTCACCGCCAACGTACATAGAACGCGATGCCTCGCCAGCCCCAAGCTATAAATGTTTTTGCTGATTTTAAGACAAATAAGGGCTACTTTTGTGTGGAAAAGTAAAAAACAGGGTATTAGACCGTGTTATATTTAATAATAAAATGATTATGTTTTTTTATAGGTAGTTAAAAATGAAGAGCTTCTAATGAAGTCGTGGCGCTGGTGGCAAGGAAATCTGGAACTTCTATTGAAGTCCGTGGCGGTGAAAAGGTTAACTAAGTAACGTGTTTAGTGACTCACCTCGCTAACTCCAAGCTCGGGTCGACGAGAGAGCTAGCCGAGTTGTAGTACTCCCTAGCGGCGGCCATCACGAGGGTCACACTCTTGGTGTAGCTGACCTGAGTCGGGCCGGGTCGTATGTCCTGCGTCACCGTCAGCACGTCGGCCGCTAGCTTGATGCTAGGCTCATCGCCCGATGTCAGCAGCGCTAGGGCGTAGATCTGAGAAGAGATTTTTTGCATTTTCACTTCGTTTCTTTAAATGTACATATTTGGGACTGGGACTTAGGAACCCTATCATACTAAATAATGTCAATTGATCCAGCTTTATAATGAACTAGCTTTTGCCCGCGGCTTCGCCCGCGTGGATGTCGTAAATATCCGATTTCTTACTTTCACCCCCCTTTTTAACCCTTCGGGAGTAGAATTATCAAAAACGCCGAGACACGTATAAATTAATTTTCAATCTTCAGCCTAAACACAAAATTTGAATATCCTAACTTCAAAACTCTTCGTCTTTCATACTAACTTCCATCCCCTATTTTACCCCTTTAGGGGTGGAATTCCCAAAAATCCTTTCTTAGTGGAGACCTTCTCTTTACAATGAACACACCCTTCAAGTTTCATGTCTCTAGGACCAGCGGTTTGGGCTGTGTGTTGATATATCACCCAGTCAGTCAGTTTACTATTTTATATACCTACTAGCTTATGCCCGCGGCTTCGCCTGCGTGGAGTCAGGGAATTGCCCACGGGATCTTACTTCTGGAATAATAAGTGATCTATGTATCTATCTATAATACATACATAGATTTACATGTACTTGCTTATAACTTGCAATCTATCTATACATATAAAATTCAAAGTCCTGACTGACTGACTGACTGACTGACTGACTGACTGACTGACTGACTGACTTATATATCAACGCACAGCCCAAACCGCTGATCCTAGAGACATGAAATTTGGACAGTGTACTCTTTGTGACGAGTAGGTATCCACTAAGAAAGGGTTTTTCGAAATTCCACCCCCAAGAGAGTGAAATGGGGTGTTGAATTTTCTGTGAAACTTTTTATTCTCGGAGTCGATTGACTTGAAAATTTGTGTGCATACTCTTCAATTAAAATTATGAGATACGTGTATCACAGTTTTTCCAAAATCATCCCCCAATTTAAGATTCAATGTCCTGACTGGCTGACTGATATATCAACGCACAGCCCAAACCGCTGGTCCTAGAGACATGAAATTTGGAGGGTGTATTTTTTATGAAGAGTAGGTATCTGCTAAAAAAGGATTTTTCGGAATTCCACCCCTAAGAGGGTAAAATGGGGTGTTGAATTTTTTTGAAACTTTTTATTCACAGAGCCGATTGATTTGAAAATTTGTGTTCATACTCTTCAATTAAAATTATAAGACATGTTTATCAGTTTTTCCAAAATCATCCCCCAATACAGTTACATAGGGCTTTGAAGCTCACGTAGAAAGGCGCATGTCGCGCAGTGTTGCGCGGGGCGTGCGGGGCGCGGGATTATTTACCTATTACTAAGTAGGTAAGATTTTTCTGATGTCTTTTTATTACTTTATTATCCCAGAAGTAAGATTCCGTGGGCAATTCTCGAACACCACGCGGGCGAAGCCGCGGGCAGAAGCTAGTTATTATTATAAAGTTATATCAATTAAATTAGATACGTGAAATATTGATACCATGGTTTGAGATTGGATATCGGATTTACTGGATTTTATCTGAAGAGTATGTAAATAAATTTTCAAGTCAATCGACCCCGAGAGTAAAAAGTTTCACAGAAAATTCAACACCCCATTTCACCCTCTAACGGGTAGGAATTTCGAAAAACTGATACTAACTCTTCACAAAGAATACACCCTCCAATTTTCATATCTCTGGAACCCGCGGTTTGGGCTGTGCGTTGGTATATCATTCAGCCAGTCAGGACATGGAATTTTAAATTGGGGGATGATTTTGTGATACACGTATCTCATCATTTTAACTGAAGTATAATATGTAGACACATTTTCAAGTCAATCGACCCCGAGAGAGTTTCACAGAAAATTCAACACCCCATTTCACCCTCTTAGGGGTGAAATTTCAAAAACCCTTTCTTAGTGGATACCTACTCTCCACAAAGAGTACATTCTCCAAATTTCATGTCTCTAGAACCAGCGGTTTGGGCTGTGCGTTGATATATCAGTCAGCCAGTCAGGACATTGAATTTTAAATTGGGGGATGATTTTGGAAAAACTGTGATACACGTATCTCATCATTTTAACTGAAATATATGTAGACACAATTTCAAGTCAATCGACTCAGAGAATAAAAAGTTTCATAGAAAATTCAACACCCCATTTCACCCTCTTAGGGGTGAAATTTCGAAAAAGCCTTTCTTAGTGGATACCTACTCTTCACAAAGAGTACACTGTCCAAATTTCATGTCTCTAGGACCAGTGGTTTGGGCTGTGCGTTGATGTATCAGTCAGCCAGTCAGGACATTGAATTTTAAATTGGGGGATGTTTTTGGAAAAACTGTGATACACGTATCTCATCATTTTAACTGAAGTATATGTAGGCACAATTTCAAGTCAATCGACTCAGAGAATAAAAAGTTTCATAGAAAATTCAACACCCCATTTCACCCTCTTAGAGGTGGAATTTCGAAAAACCCTTTCTTAGTGGATACTTACTCTTCACAAAGAGTACACTGTCCAAATTTCATGTCTCTAGGACCAGTGGTTTGGGCTGTGCGTTGATATATAAGTCAGTCAGTCAGTCAGTCAGTCAGTCAGTCAGGACTTTGAATTTTATATGTATAGAAGATATAGATATAGTAAGAAATGAGTACATAAGAAGAAGTCAAATAGTGTCAGAAAAGTTGAAAGGAAATCGCTTGCCTTGATATAGGCTTGAGATGAGGCGGGATAAAACGTACGTGACTAAAAGAGTGATGAAAATACTTAAATGTTGATGAATGGAGTGGAGAACGAGAGGAAGCCAAAGAAAAGATGGATGGACTGTGTCGGAAATTATACAAAAGAAAGACAAGCACATTATTATGTTATACTCGGCCTATCAGAGTCCACTGAAGGACATCCCAAGTTAGCTAGGCCCTAGTTCCTTAATATTATGTTCAAGAAACTTATGAACAGTTACCTCATAACATTTATCTATTGGTATGCATCCGAACAACGTAGCCTGCAGGTCGAGTAGATCTTTCAGTAGCTTCTCCCAAGCCATTGGAGTGGGTTTCTCTGATCTGAAACAATATTTGTTCCACGATTAATCAACAACTGTTTAGCTGTGAAACATTATGTATGTGCAACGAGAAAACCCATTGTCCACAGTATTCAATAATATCTCAAGATAAGATGCGAGTAGACCATTTATATTTTATCATTTCTCTTTTTTTGTCAGAATCAAGAAGTGTTTTGTAGCATAAGGGCGGTTACAGATTAGCGTATTTCCGGCGCTCATGAGCTCTTTTAGAAGCGCGTGTAGGCGCGTATGCGCACGCCTTTTCGCCGCGAGAGACGCCTCCCCGCGCGCCACTCACCTCGCGCGAATACGCACGCACGTGTACGCCCGTTCGATTTTTTGCAGTGCAAACTGTTGCGCACGTGTACGTGCTACATGATACGAGCTTATACACCCAGAAAAATACGCTAGCCTGAATCTGCTCTTAGAAGTGACCGCACTTATCGACAAGGAATAAGCTTGAACCGGTCAGAAAGAGCTTTATGTCCATGCACATAAAAGCGATTAGTCCAATGCAGTAACGAGTCGCGTCTTCTGATCGAGGCGAAATCCGTATTTTCGACTTATTACATAGACAATAGACAACTTTTTCCGACCGGTTTAAGCCAATTTTGCGTTGACAGGTGTAGCCACTTGGTGGCCGATGGGTTCCTCGTTGCAAGACATTGCGTTACCAGGAAAGCAACTACATATATCCAAAAGAAGGCATGTACTAACTACAAGCCATATATTTTATTCAAATATTGAGCAACAGACATTATCACTTGTCGATTTTTCTGTAAACACATACCATGCAATAATTCATTCATAACGGAAGGGAAATCACAAAAAAATAAATAAACAATTTATTACGGTCAAGGAGCATTGCAATCTCGTAAAGTACAGTCACGAGCATAAATACCTTATTACTGTTACAGGTTAGCCTGTGTCATCCCACAAAGGCAAAGGCCAGTCCCCGTGACTTTCAAATTCTTCGAATCAGGGCTAATGTGGACCACTGGTAGTTGGTTTTGTTCAGCTTATAAATACCTTATATTCACACAAATTCAAAAATGAGCAGGTGAGAGTACTCGTGACCGTACTTTAAACATGTAATTTGGTTGATAAGCTGAACACCATCTTCCCCCAAAGCCACTTGAAAAAATTGCTGTTGCCAACAAAAGTACTGAATGCGTGGTAACCGTTTGAGCATCGGTGTCCCTACCACCCTGTATGTATAAGATGACGGTAATTCTGCACTACAGTAGTCACTGTAATTTTGACATAGAGTACTTAGTTATAGTTGAAAGCACAAGAAGAGGTAAAATTACTGTGAACTTGGTATTAAGATCTAAAATAACACATAGTAAGTTACACATAAGGTACATTTTGTATATAAGAATGGTCTACGCATATGAAAGAGATAAAGCAAACACAGAACCTGTACTAAATACCATGGAACAATCAAAAATCTAAATACATTTATTAATTAAACAAATTTGATTTACCATACAAATAAGGATATTACGTCCCCCCGTCGACCAACATCTACAGTCAGCCTATAAAGTCCACTGCTAGGATACATGCCTCCGTGAGTGATGCGCGTGAGGCACTAGTTGTCCGACTTTTTGTCGAACTGGGCCTGTTCGGCACAGCCCTAGTCACACAATGTTATGTTTTTTGTTTAGATTTAAAATTTTCTGTTTTAAAATTATTTTGTTTGGACTTGTGGCATTTATTTTTGCCAAATAAACACAAAATGTTCTCTTTTTTTTTCAGACGTCAAATGTCATCGAATTTTCGGTTCTGAGTTATACCGATTTCCTTATGATATATTCCTTCATCGTTTTGACAGCAAAGGTGATGAAATTAATAACACAAAGTAATGCGCCTGCCTGCCGGGTTCGAACGCACGAACTGCAACTCGTAAGTCGCCGCTCATAACCACTGGGCCAACACTGCTTTTACTAGAAATTAAAATATTGACAACGTTGGTCGTTGATCAAGAGGGTGAAGTAACATCCTGCACGTCGCCGGGGTCATTGACAGCTTTATGAGAAGGTGAATTTTGAATTCTGGAATTTTCGATGAAGAGACATAATACCTTTCTCAAACGGCGTAAATTTAACAACGTTATAGAGAGTACGTGTGAGCCGTTAGTGGTAGAAACACAAGGGCCTTGAGGTCCGAATGCTGATCGAGTGTTTCGAAACATCGCCAAGCGATTGGTCGAGTCTTAATTCACGCGACCAGAGGGCTGGCCAAAATTTAAGGTCAAACAATCAGCATTGCCATTCAACGTGGCAAACAGATCTCTTCTAATAACTTTCTGTAAACCAATGACCCCGGCGTGATAGATACAACTGCGTACATATCGTAACAATACAAGACTTTATACTTATTAATAAATAACAGTCGAAGCTACAGCAACAAGATTACCACTTAAATAGAAGAATCCATCACATCATGCTATAACTTTACCTACATAATAAGTATACGTACATTATTCGGTTCTTGTATTTGGTATGCCTTAAGCTGAATTGGAAACAATATTCGTGTCAGTACAGAACTTTAAAAATTACTGGACGGCGGCAGGATGACGAATAAAGGACAATGCACACTTATGCACTGCATGGGAATAGCATCGCTTCGTGGTCAACCAGGCCACAGATAATATAATACTGCGTACAGATACCCAATCCCATACAAAGAAATGACACCTCCCTAAAACTGGCTATCGCCCGAGCTATTTTTTTTCCTCCATTTTTTCAACAGATAGCAGCACCAACGTCTCACTATTTTCCAGAGGCAGTAGGTTTACAACTCCATCTAGGAGTCGGCCTAGTTACTAGGTGGCATTGATACTAAGTGGCATCAATACTACTAGATGGCGCTGCTTTTATATAGATTCTGTACATCGCACCGTGCGTTCAAGGACAAATATCTCGAGTTGGCGGAACGGTTTAATTTTTTCGAGTGAGCTAACAAACATCTCGCTGCGGCGAATGCCGCTTCATGTATTTCATACTTAAGAGCGTTCACTACTTACGGCATTTCATAAAAAACTTTCAAGTTCTTTTTTTTCGAAATGATTGAACCGATTTTAATGAAACTTCTTAAGCAGTAGGATACATAGTTCTAAAAAGTTTTCAGATTTTCCAAAAATAGTGTTACAGCTAAATTAGATCGATTTTAGATTTTCCATAGAAACAGAAATTTCCAATCATCTTTTTTTTTTAAAAGACAGTTCGAAAATGTTCTCTGATAACTTTTTAGACTTATGTATCCTGCTTATGCGAAGTTTCATTAAAATCGGTTCTGTCATTTCGAAAAAAAGGACTTGAATGTTTGTGTGAAATGCCGTAAGTCGTAAACGCTCTTATGGAGAAAACGCCAGGATATCCCGCGTCAGTGCAGCGCAGGTCAGTGTCAGCCTGTATGTTGAACAAAATATGATTCGCAACCGTCTTTACAGTATTACAATAATTAAAATCTTCAATACAATCCTATTGAATAACTATTTCATGAAAAAGTCATTCAATGGGATTAAATGACCTTAGAGTGTTGTATTGATGATTTCAATGATTTCGATTCTGTAACTACATACCTACATGTTACAGCTGCGAATCATATTTTAATCAACCTGACACCGATCGACGATCTGCAAATTGCAAAAAACGTAAGGAAATTTATTTAAGTTAGCTACTCCGGCCGCCATAAAGTTTGTAGATCATCACCTTGCAGCTAATTACACTGAAATAGTTTTACTCAAATCAATCAAATCTAGGTATAAAATTTCTATTAATTTAATGTAGCTACTGCGGCAAGGAAATGGAATTAAATAGGAGTAGGAGGATGAAAGATGGAAGTAGGTACTACGTACCTACCTACATAAATTAAAAAAAAACGAACGGAATAATTTTATAAAAATATTTTAATTCTTCAATCAAGTAGGTACATAGCAAATCTGATAGCAAAGTGATCAGTACAAAAACGGCTGATCTAAACACGCCATATAACGCACCGTGAGCGTTGAGGTCTATGCCCGCAATCGGTCAGCGAGTGTCGCGCGGCCTTGCGCACGTGTTTGTAGTTTTTTTTTTTTTCGTTTTAACTTGGATTTTTTCTAACCATAACACACCAGCCGTTTAGTTGCCTTAATTAACGTGACAGTATCCGAAAAAAAAAATGTTGTGTTTGTTTCATTTATGTTTTCGATATCGGTTCGTAACACGTGGAAAATTTCCCTAGGTAATTTAATTTGACCCTGTATACGGGGTGGATGGGACACCGACGCGAAAACGGTTACCACGTATTCAGTACATCAATACATTTTTACCCGACTGCGTCGAAGCCCATAAGGAGGGTTATGTGTTTGACCTGTATGTATGTATGTCCGTTTTTATGTTCCCTCGTAACTCCTAAACAGATGAACGGATTTGGATAAATTATACGTCGTTAGATTCGTCTTGGTCGCGCGAGTGTCATTGGCTACACAGAAATACAGAAAAAAAAAGAAAAATGGCTGATTTCCGGTGCTATATCGTGAAGTTCGAATTTTAATTTTCTTCCAATAACATCGAGTGGGGTATCAAAACGAAGGGTTTTAAAGGGTGATTCCGAAAATATATACAACTTATACGCTTAAAAGTAATTCAAAGTGTCAAATCATATTTAAAGGGAGACTGCGAAATCTTTTACGTTACTCAACTAAAAAGCTGGAAATAAAAAAAGTATTTGAAAAAACTAAAAAACCCGACTGAAAAAACTGAAAAGCATAAAACAAGCACATTTTAAATTAAACAAAAGCTGGAAGAAGGCGGGACCCATTTGAATATAAAATTATGAAAATGGAATGGGCCCCGCCTGCTTCTAGCTTTTTAGAACCGTGTAGGTATTGCACTTTTGTAGGAAACAGCTGTTTTTTTTTTTTAATAACCAATGAAAAACTTCAATACAGACATTGAAATTTTTTGAACTTTGATTAGCCAAAAAATGGTCTAGAGTAGCTTTTAAGCTTATCAGGCCATTAAATTATTTATTTTGTAGAATTCTTATTTTTGATTTTGGTTCAATTGATTTCTTTCTTGATTTACAGTAATCATATATTTTCACTTCAAATATTTAATAAGTGTTTATAGGCAGCAGGTGACTTATAAAATAGTCATCATCTGCGTAGCCTTTTCCCAACTATATTGGGGTCGGCTTCCAGTCTAACCGGATACAGCTGAATACCAGTATTTTACATGGAGCGACTGCCTATCTGACCTCCACAACCCAGTTAGTACTGGGTAATACGATACCCCTTGGTAAGACTGGTTGTCAGACTTTTGGGCCACTGACTACCTAACGACTGTCAAAGATCTACAAATGACAGCCGGGACCAACGGCTTAACGTGCTTTCCGAGGCACGGAGGAAACTCGGTATGTAATGGGCGGTCACCCATCTACAGACCAACCTAGGCAACACGGCTTAACCTAAAGATCGACCCGAGCGGCTGTTATTCTTTAGCCACAAGCTCCTCGTGACTTATAAAATAGTGACATGCAAAAATTTTTTTCTGCCTCTCTCCACTGTCTTTTAGTTTGTTTTAATTGCATTACTGTCAAAATTTTTGAAGCATCACTTTTGAAGTGGTGTTTTTCTAAATTTATTATGTTATTAGTTTTACTACATTTTTTTTTTCAGTCTGCTATTTTTGATTTTTTCTCTTTTGATCGACCTGAAAGACATTTGAAGGCTCATTTTTAATCTCTTGCACTTTGGAGTGTCAGCTGATTTCCTTTTCTTTGGTGTGTCAAAACATAAAGGTGCAGATTCAGTAGGTTCTTCAACATTTGGACTGTTATGAGTCAATTGTGTCTTGTACACTTTGGTTGGAGTCAAAACTTTCAGTACAGGTGAAGTTTCTTGAGCTAAAAAAACAGATATAAAGGTAAAAAAAACTCTATGTTACAAACTATTGACAACCTGTTAGAACAGTTCATTCTTAAAAACTCTCACACAGAATTTCCATAAATGAGGGTAGGAACAATTGTGATTATCTCAAAAAATACCTTGCGATGTTGATGGACATGGTAAATGCGGGGTCATGACCAAGCATTGCTCATCATTGTGGTTTTGAGGCACTGCCATTTTTGATAATTGTTTCTTGCCAGTTTTATTCTGAATGAACTTATCATCGAAATGTGTAATACACAGGTATCTGTTCCGGAGTTCCTGATGATTAAGGTGTGCTATCGTCATGTTTCCTAAAATCACAAACAATATGTTATTGAGTAATATGGCCACATTTTAGATGTATATTGTTGAGCTATTTTTTAGTTATCAACATTTATATACAATTTAGAGTATCCATTGGCTATGTATTATATTATCTGTGACTACAGTAAGTACATATTTTATTTTATAGAACCTTTATCACACAATACTTATTAATGTTACACTATATTTGATCATACTATGTACTCCTAAGTTAAATAGTTTTTGCAATGAGTAGTTAAAACTGAGAATCTGTGTATGTGCTAGTTCAGGAGATGTTTAACACCAGTGGGTTTTAAATTTAATGTATTTCATCATTTGCTATTTCATTTTTATTTTTAGTATCTCAAAAGTAAGTACATAATACACTTACCACAATTGCTCAACCAAACTTCCAAACGTTTTGAAGAAATCATTGAGAAATCTTTCGACGTATTATTACAATTAAAATATGAGCACTTCGTGGGAGCCATATTGAGTGTACTTTGTAAAATCAAAATCCGAAGTTTTCACTAGCTTAGGTCGTCGCATGTACAAGATTCGTTGTTGTCCAGTATCCAGGGTCCAGGTCTAGTCATAGGGAGTTGTCTTTTCCAAAATCCGTAATTCGAAGCCAGGTCGGTTAGAAGAAAAACAAAAACGCATTCGAAGCAGATAAAAGAAACTAGTAAACACTCAGCAACTGATAGTACTGCCACGGGCCACCGGGAGGCAAACAATTCAAACATGACGGAAACAGAATTGACCATTGACAGACAGAGTAACTACCTACTTTTAAAACGTTTCGTTTAATGTGTATAGTACCAGGTTTAGTGAAATGAAAAAAAATATATAAATTTGTACCTTAAGCATGTTAAAAGATTTCTTAAATTTCTATGAACAGTAATAGATTTGAAAAATATATATATTGAATGTACTTAAAATGAAACAACCAAACGTAAATTAGTATCGATTGTGCTTATATTGTATGTGACAATTGAGTAAAACGCCACCTATTGCAAACAGCTCTAAACAAAATGGATAACAGATAGCTAACTTTATCACTATAAGGGTTGGAATAGAAGTAAAAGTCTTCAGTTATCTTTTTTGTCGAAATTAAGTGATTTATGAGTGTAAATAGATAAATCAGCATTATACAAGGAAGTTTTGATTTTTACAAATCTTACTTCAGCCAAAATTTGCCGTTTAACTTATTTTAGTGATTGTTAATTTCATAACTGTTACCTATGCTGCCATCTATGATTTTTTTTCAAGACTAATTATAATTTGTTCGAGTTGAGACCCCATGACCAGGCGTTCACAGAATGTAAGCACGTAACCGGATCGGATCAGTCAGCATCGCGGTGACGGTCCAAGTGACACCGGGATGATTGATGCCTTGAGGTCGGTGACTACTGGTTACTAGCTGATACCTAACCCGGCAATGTCGTTATAATTCTTATAAGTGAGCGTCACAGTATCGAGTTTTATAGAAAGAATTCCGATTTACTCGAGTTGAGCGGTGCTGATCCCGTACAGTGCTTATAAGTGTGTGATAACCTTTAAGAATAACCTGTTTTGACAAAGCACTATTTGAAATCAGCATCGAATTTAAAACATTAAGAACAGGTTTCACATTTTGAAAAAAGATCTTATTTGGATATTTCATATTCATCAATAGTTGTGATATATAAATATATTATTTAAATATATACGTATATGCAGAGTATAAATAATATTTGCACTATCTACTACGAAAGGATAAAGCAAATAATAAATCTAAACAACAACATCTATTGTTACCCATTTCATGCCAAACAAATGAATTCGCTCTTAGACCGGGAACAGACTCGTAACACATTACATTGGCTCGTGGTTCCGTAAGAGAGAACCCACACAATACATTGCCTGTATGTTGCGACACTTGAGCGTTTACGCTGCGTTGTTTTGATTTATATAACCAGAACGACATGCCACACGGTGTGTTCAAACGTAATGCGGCGCCGTAACGCGTTTGTTTCGGAAAACCGGCCAGAGCGACGTAGTAGAGACTGCTGCGGTGCGATGCCGGCGTGGCAAACCATTGCATCCCAGTAGTATTTATTATATCGAAGGACCAGAGCTTAAGAGGACAGCGCCAGAGTAGCCCGCGAAATTCAAATTTTCTTAGGTTTTTGCAATTTGCAGGTCAGTTTCAGGCTGTATGTTAAGGCGCTCCCTCACCGGGAACATTTGCCTGTAATGTAACAATTCAAGTTTCGATTTTGTACAGAAACAAGTGAACGTAATGCTCAAAATCGAATCTTGCATTTGTTACATTACAGGCGAATGCTACCGGTGAGGGAGCGCCTCTAAACAAAATATGATTCGCGACCCTAACTCGTATGTAATTACAGAATTATAAAAAATAGTCAATACAACCCTCTAAAGTTCATTTAACCCGATTTAATAACTTTTTCCTGAAATAGTCATTAAATGGGATTAAACCCATATTTGTAACGGTCGCGAATCAAATTTTAATCAACATACAACCCGCCACTGACCGGTAAATTGCAAAAAAACCTAAGAATATTTGAATTTCGCGGGCTACCCTGGCGCTTTCACTTTAACCACCCTACGTCGAAACGCTGTGACGTAGTAGCAGCGTCATTGCGTTGCGTCATTGTAACGTTGCAGTGCGTTGAAACTTACGCAACGGACCGGCAACGCCCGTGTGGCGTCACTCTAATACGCTAGTCGTGGTACAAGAGTGCCGAGTACCTTCGCGCTACTTACCTCACAGCTGGTGGATTGACCTTAGGGATTATGCCCTGTACTGTAACTCTGTCCCCGCGCACATAACTCCGGATGGTAAAAGGATATCTGTCAAGTGCGTTACTTTTATAAAAAAAAAGGACAAAATAACGATTTTTCATAATTTTTTGTACACATGGGTGACGATAGTTGTTGTGTGATGAGTGGATCACATTTTAGAAATAAAAAAAATACACATAAGTAGATTTTCAGCAAATCCAAGGATAGTAAGAGTGTGAAAATAAACGTAAATAAGCGTGAGTGTTATTTATAATAATTGTTAAGAACATTAGTGACATTTATTTTAAATAATATTATTAAATAATCTACAGCATCGGTCATCGAAATCCAGTTCGGTAGTGAGTTAGTGACAAAATATTTAACACGTCAATAAATCGTGCTATGCCACATACCTAAAAAGCGAAAGAAAATCGAAGAAACTTTCTTCTCTCTATATTTTGTAGTGAGAATAAAATCTTTATTTTTATTGTTTTTGAGTCAAAATCTATATATATGTAGATAGGCTTACATAGGCACTTATAAAACGTCGACAAAAGTTGCACAGTTCTGGTTGGTCGATTCCTATGGAGAAGCACCAGCAAGAAACTCCATGGTTACTTCACGGTCCTGGACATTTCTCTGGACCTTGGGGACGTGGACCTTTGGAAGGCCTACGAGGGGCCGAAGCCAACTCGCAGACGCCCGTTAAACGCTTTCAACGAAATTGTTATTTTCTCATACTTGACGTGAGTGACATCTTATCACCAAAAGAAATTCAAACTACTTCATTTAGGTATTTGTTTACCCTTAAAATTCCACTAGCAAAAATTACAGCTATCCTAATGTTGATAACGACCGTCCCTATAAACATTTCCATCTCTGGCTCGGAGATCTTGATTGCGTCACATCTAGTTAACTTATTGACGCGCTAACAGAATTCATCTAATTTGTCATTACAGGCTTATATTTTAAATGAGACAGTGTCTGAGGTAGCGCAGTGCGGGAGGGGTGTTGCTGCTCGTCAGACACCTGGGGTTGGTCGAATCTTGCACGTCGTCTCCTCTCCGCTACGCTCGTCTCCGCGTTGATCACCCGCCCGCTCACACCTCGCAGCTACCTCAGACACCGTCCCACTTAAGCGGTAGGCCTGCAGTCTAAGAGCCAAGTTGGACTTTACTCAAGCTAAGAACAGTAACATATCATCCGAAAATGAAATTTATTTGTACCAAGTTAATGAGCATATTCCTACAAGCGACTGTCATCAAGCGAATTATACGAATATAAACATAAACTTTATGCAAATAAGGTTCATTTTCGTATGAAATGCTACTTGCTGAGCTTTAGTTAAGTCAAAGTTCGCTTTAGGATGAAATCACATTTACACGCACGGATCAGCGTTTTCGAGTAGCTCTATCTCATTTTGTCACGTAAAGGCGTCATTTGGTGGAGCGAGAAGTCCGTTCGCCTATAGGAAGCACTTTAACATGCGATTAGACCTGTCCCTATAGTGAGTTGCAATTCAAGAAAGGGAAAAGATTCAAGAAAATGCTGATCTGTGCGTGAAAATGTGATTTCACCCTAACAGATCTCAGCCTAAGCCTAGAAGAGTTAAGTGTTAGTAGCTCACCCGAGCGCCAGCGAGCGCGCCATCTTGGTGAGCAGGTTGGCGACGCTGTGCGGGTGGTCGCGCAGGTCGCGCAGCGCGCGCGGCGGCACGGGCAGCCCGCGCCACGCCAGCGCCGTGCTGCCCGACACCAGCTTCTCCACCTCCTTCACGCGCCGGACCAGCTCGCCGGTGTTTATGCTGCTGTCGCTAGCCGAGGTCAAATCAAAATGGTGACTTTATTGTCAGCAAGTACGATCGATTGTTAAATAAACTAATACATATTAAAAACATCACTGCACAATCTATTAACAACGACACAGAAAACGAATAGAGAAATAGTGCGGCTTATGTTTTCCATTCCATACTGATACTGTTAGCCTGTGTCAACACACTGCTGGGCAAAGGCATCTCAATGCCATTGAAAATATAAACTGCAGTGGCCCCGGGCGGCAAAAACCCACGCTACGCCACTGACAGGTACTCTAATATATGTACTTAATTATTTAGAGACCATGTTGGTAATACGGGGGGTACGACGCTACTACTACTACTGAATACGGGCTCAAACACAAAAACACGTTACGACGACGCAACGTGCCACCACACGGCAACGTGACGTTGCACGTTGCGTCACGGTGCCGTGACGTGGAAATCCACGTCGAGCAACGTAAATAATCACGTTACGGCAACGTACCACGTTGCACAGCACGTCGTAACTGCGGCAATTCTACAAATGCGCCACCGTCAGTACGACGTCGTTCAACGTGGCACGTTGCGTTGTCGTAACGTGATTATTTACGTTGCTCGACGTGGATTTCCACGTCACGGCACCGTGACGCAACGTGCAACGTCACGTTGCCGTGCGGTGGCACATTGCGTCGTCGTAACGTGTTTTTGTGTTTGAGCCCTACGGGGTACCCGTATACCATATAAATTCGACGTTAAAATCCCTTTCAAAGTGATGTCTCGATCCCCCCCTGCGTCACATAGACCCTGTTTACCCGGTACTCTCCTTCAGCAAGGTGTCGAGCAAGTCACACGCCTTGTCAAGTTGATGGGTGCCAGTGTGCGAGTATAGACAACGCTCCACCAACTCAAGGCGCGTCCGTACTTCCAGCTCGAACTCGGTGGGGGATTGTAACACCTGGAAGTTAGGAAATATAATGTTTTGTCAAAAAATAACAGTGTAGTGATCGAAGCTAAAGTTAGCATTTTCGATCGAGAAAAACGATCTCACAAAAAAAATATGTCTAGAAATATTCCTGTGAGTATTATCGCCCTAGTCTCATAGCTAAGGCAAAAAAATCGGCCAAGTGCGAGTCGGACTCGTGCATGATGGGTTCTGAACCATCGAAGTATTATTTGTTGTTATAGCGGCTACCTATTACGGATCATATGATACAGCCCGCTGACAGACAGACGGACGGACAGCGAAGGCTTAGTTAGGACGTTTTACTAGTTTAAGTATTACTAGTTTTTAGATTAAACAAAATTTTAATTTTCCGTTCTTGATAATAAATACAAACAAAACAGTAAATAAAGAAAGAACTCACAAGCAAAATCATAGACAGGTCCTCAATACTGATGCTCTCGAGGTAATTGATGAGGCCGATGACGCACGTGGCGCCGTTCAACTTCTCGACACGCTTGAGGTACGGGACCATGTACTGCTTCAAGTCTGATACGAACGTTTTCGGTGTTGACTGCGGAAAAAACATTTATTTATACGACATTTATTCATTAATGAATACTGATAGTACGATAAACCGTACACCAGTAAGAAGAGACACAGCCAGAAGGCATCGCGCCAGACCTCGTAGAAGATGGCGGGACTAGCTGGACAAAACCAACGACCAGCCGGGCAGCCCCCGTAGCATGACCACCGTAGCATGACCACTGTAGACAAGGATTCCTTTGACGGAAGAATCGACAAAATGACAGATTGTGTCGACACAATGACAGATTTCTTTGCACTATCTGTCATTTTGTCGATTCTTCCGTCAAAGAAATCCTTGTCTACGATGGTCATGCTACGGGGGCAGTGGTCCAAATTAGCCCTAGATAGAAACAACTGGAAGTCATGGAAAGAAGCCTTTGCCCAGCAGTGAGATGACGCAGGCTAACATGATCAGTATTAGACAACTAGAAAGCTGGAACATTACATAACCCTCAAATAATACAAAAAAAAAATAGAAAACTCACCACACTCATAATTTTAGTGCACACTTCCAAAGTGGACATCTTCTGAACCTCCGGCAAGGTCACATGTTCAACGTTCAGATCATACGTCAGTACATCCAACGTCATAAGATGGAACATTATGACATCTAGTCCTTCGACCCCGCCGCCTATCGTGGCGAGGGTTATGAGAGTGAGTGCGTGCGAGACAAGGCCGCTGCGTTGTTCTATCTCCCTCGCTCGCTTGTCGTACCACTTCACGATGTCGTCTGTGGCCGAGGGTATGCCGCCGGCTGTCTCGAGTTCGGGAGTCAAGTCTTCTGACCAGTTTGAGTTCCATATTGGCCTGTATGATAGAAAGGGTTTTGTAGGTAAGGTTAATTAAAATGAAAGGTTTCAAGGTACAATTTTACTAAAGGAAAGCTTTTATTAGAATAATTTGTTGCCAGTCTGTGATCTCGAGATCTATGCAATGTAGAAAACTAATTTTTTTTTTTTTAGTTTTCTAAATCAGTGCGAACACATCGCCAGGCAAAGACCAAAAAAGGGTCTGCTCAATAAAAAAAACATTTTTCTTAACTAAGATCTCCGTTCTAACTCGAATCTAGTTAGGCAAACCCAAAACAAATACGCAAATAAAACCGTAGACATTTAGATATTTGGTGCCACATACCTGAACTCCTCCTTCCTGCACCAATCGTTCTCTGGTAGACACGGCTGAACTTTGACAGGGGACCTCTTATCGAACCACTCAAACGGATGCCTCGTCGGCAACAGATGCTGATACTCCAACGGATTTATAGTCTCTGGTAGCTTCTCCAGCACGGCTAGCTGCATGACAATAGTCTTGATGTGCGGCCATAGACAAGTTAGCGCCTCTATGCGGCCTTCTTTGGCGATCTCTATGGCACTGTGCACTATGCTGTTGCTTCGGAGGCGGTCGTATTCGTCTTTGAGGTAGGTGGATTTCTCGCATTTTAGGATGGACTGGAAACGTGAAATTATGTAGTACAGAGAGTTAAAAAGGTAATAGGTTCAGTGAGAAAATAAAGTGCAGTCTGGTATTAATTTCAACGACTGGTGATTCTCGTCGAAGATAGTTGTGTGTTAGCTACGTTATGCTATCAATTTCATTTAGGTATGGGTTATTCAGTACTATAAATCTACAATAGTAAAATATGTAACTGCTTTACGGTCAGATCATTCATTTGTTTTTCTAGCGTAGTAACTACGTGGTTTAGAAAATACCTCTTCTGAACCTGTCGGTAGTTGAATATTTAACAGAGAAATAAATAACAAATAACATTATCGTACGCCATCCATCTTGTGTACAGGTGACAGGGCGTCATCTGTACACTTGATGACCTTATGACTGCATTAGTAAGCAGAGTTTGTGTAGCTGAACTTTGGGCCAAACATTATTGAACTTTTAGCCACCGATACGCCAAGAAGCAGACCGGTACGGTACATTACCTCATATAGTTTGAGCCTCTCCTTATAGAACAGCATAACGTGCCTACATCGCAGCAGTTCACTGGTGTACGCGTTCAGATGACACAACACTATGTCGTCCGTGTCAACCAGGGGGTCGATCATGTCCTTGTTTATTTCTAAGCAACAAATAAATATACGTACAATTTACTTCACAGAATTTGGTCATTCATAGCGACACTATCGAATGGTGTAATAATAAAGTGTTTTTTTTCCCCAAATCAATGGGTTCGATTCCTGGCTACGGATATTGATTTTTCAAAAATCTAGTGATGCAGTTTTAGTTTTAATCAAAATGGGGCTCAAGACTCCTTTAGGTATTTTTCGCTAATTTCGCTATACCTCATAGTTTCGGATTTGGCCATCCAAACCCAAAAAAATTTACCCTGTATACGTTTACCTCGCGGATAAGCATAATATCTCGATGCAGGACTTTTAGTTCTTCATTTGCACCATAGGTGGTGCTAGCGTGCTTTTAACTTATTTATGTTCGTACAAGCCTACTGTAATTTAAAACTAAACTTACTGTGTCTAGATTTTCAGCTATTTCTTTGTTCATGAATTAAGTTTTAAATAAAATAGTTAAAATATCTTACCATCTATGATAGTCTCATTGGTAAGCTCCAATCCAAACTGCAGCAGTTCTTTCGCAGCGGGCAGAGTCTCGGGCAGTCTGTCCACGCACTGGTGCACCGCCCAAATCTTCTTAGATACTTTACTCTGCAAACACAAGTTGCATGTCAAGTCAGGATATGAAAAAAGTATCGATACCTGCTTAGTATCGATAATTTTGCTGCGGCGGTATTTCTTACTCAATAGGTATTAATACCTATTGAGTAAGAAATACCGCCGCAGCCAGGTGCTGTTTTTTCTATGTGTACGCAATATTTTCTATTGGGGTGAAAAATCACGTTTTACAGTAAAACTCAATGTAACGCACTCAAAACATTGTGCTGATGGATGCATTGAATAGTAAATGGGTCATGGAGGTGTTTAAAGTAAAATTATAACCTTAAAAACTAGTATTTTTTTTAAAACTTGTGAAAAATTTGGAACTTAGACCTCCAATATCTCCGTAACTAGAAAGTTCCCAAGTATGGTCCAGAACAAAAAAAATATCGCAATGACGGCGAGAACAAGTGCTTTTCAGGTTTGTTAAGGGTCTATTTACACCCTTTATGTACAGCTAAGGTATCGATACTTTTTATTTGATATATCTTTTACCAGAACTTTAATGCAACGCTTCCAAGAAGAACCAGCTAGGACCTAGGGGAGTATGGACCACTCACCAAGTACTTCTGTATGGCGTCTGTGGAGACGGGGTTCTTGCGCCACTGCTGCTGGTACACCAGGTCGCTGTCCAGCCCGAACGTGTCGGCCAGAGCCAGCGCCTCAGAGTAGTGGCCGCTCTCGATCTGCATGAAAACAAAACACACGCGAATAAATAATAAATCAATTGAATGTGTTAAGTTGTAAAACCATTCACTACCTGCCTAGCCTTTTCCCAACTATGTTGAGTTAAATCGCCCGAGCATTTTACGTCTGGCTAAACTGAGCACGACTGACTTTATTATTATTGTGCTTGTCAACCGAAATGATATATTGTTGGTTGTATTTTATTCAAAAGTCGTTCGATTTCGTTTACGTCGCAACAACGGTTGCTATAGACCGACCGCTTTAATGAGTCCTCCGCCCTGCTCCATCAAAGGCACATTAAGCGTCCACAAAGTCGTAACCATAATAAAAGTAGCTTATTTGCTTTAAAATAACGATAATCCATGTATGTATTACGATATTAATGAAACCAATACGTGATCAACCTTCAGAATATTCCATTTAAATTGATACCTTCGCGAGAACTCATTAAAGTGGTCGGTCTATAGTCGCTCTGATAACACTTTAAGTTTCACACACACACGCAACCACACACAAACGCGCACACACACCAATACACTCTCTCTCTCACACACACACACACACACACACACAAACACACACACACACACACACACACACACACACCAATACACTCACCTTCCTAGAGAACAGGTCAGTGGGCGTGGTACTCTTAAGTCCAAGCAAACGATAAACTCTTGACACTACAGTAATACGCCGCGGCTTCGGCTGGAATGTCTCGATATCCGTGATGGCGTATAACACTGTCTTTATCAGCTCCTTGGCTAGCTCCAACATTGTGTCTTCAGTGTCTGATTCGACTCTGACTACCTCCATCTGAAAGAAAATTTGAATCACGAGTGTGTTTAAAAATGGAACAACACAGGTTCGTTTTAAATTTGGATACAATTCACAAGTAAAAAACTAGCATTTTTGAAAATGTAATAATGCAGTTTTAGTTTGTTGACGATCTGAGGTTGAGGGCAACTTTTGTAATTTTTCAAGGGTTTTAAGTATTACATTCTATTAAGCGTTTCCTCGCGCGTGCTCGTGGATGCGGGAGCGCCCAATTATATACTTAAAAGCAATACTGATACAGTCCTTTATGAGTCGGTAAGCCAAAAGGTTCTTGTTCTCCCCGTCATTTCGATTTTTTTTTCTGGACAATACCCGGGAACCTTTTAATTACGGAGATATTGGAGGTCAAAGTTCCAACTTTTACACTCGTTTATGTTATAACTGCTTTTAATACCTCCATAACCCCCACTATTCAATGCATCCATCACCACAACGTTTTAAGTGCGTTAAATTGCGTGCTAAAATAAACCGTAATTTTTCATCCCAAAAAAAAAGTTGTTTCGCAGCAATATTTTTTTGCGTAGAGTTACTTAAGTTTGATGTACAAAATGCTTGGTTAACTCCCTTTCGCTCCGCCCAGAGTGGGAGGGCTCATTTGATGATTTCCAATCAAGGCTTGGTTGACGGCTTCGTGAAGGGTTCGTCTACATGCTGTATAGATACTCACGCTCTCATCGCTGCGTGACTTCTTAGCGGGCAGCACGTTGCTCTCACACTCCAACACCATGAACGTTCCGTTGTGAGCGCACGTTATCTGTTAACAAAATAAAATACATCTTTATATTTTTGCACCACTATGACAATGGATTTAAGGATCACAACGATAAGCAACTGATCTTAACATAATATTATAAACTAGCTGTGCCCCGCGGTTTCACCCGCCGCTTCTGACTTGTTTTATTTTTGTTCGGCTCCTATTGGTCGTAGCGTGTTGTTACCTATAGCCTTCCTCAATAAATGAACTATCCAACACTTAAAGAATATTTCAATTCGAACCAGTAGTTCCTGAGATTAGCGCGTTCAACCAAACAAACAAACAAAGTCTTCAGCTTTATAATATTAAGTAAAGATTAAAGTCGGTTTTTGTGTGTGACAGCATTGTTCTTCATATTGTATGCAACGATTTTGATGCGGTTTTCAACATTTTTTTTCTTTTAAATAAAAAAAATAAAAATGATAAAATATCTCTATAAATAGTTTTCTAATTTTATTATATGTACATAATAAAATTAGAAAACTTACATGTGATGAAGAAATCTAGGGTGTTTTTTTAAAAACCGTGCAAAGCAGTAAATGGGTCACTAGTAAATAAATTAATACGTATGTGTAGTATAATAACCTGTGGCGATCCTTGGAAGAACTCGGGCTTCTTCCCCAGAATATTGGCCATGGTCTCAATATCGCAAATGGTGACAGCGCCACTGAATCGCGAAACTATGATCTCCTGCAAATAAAACGGGATTAATTTTAAAAAATCCTATAAATTAAAAAATACCAGTCTTTATTTTATTTTATTTATTAATATAGGTTCACCAACAGCTTCTGTGTACAACATATCTTAAGTATACATAGGTCTTACAGTCTTGGACACCAGCATTCACAAAACACCACGAGAGCCTTACTGTCCCACTGCAGAGCAAAGGGATCTTCTCATACAAAGAAGGCTTGAACAGAGATGCGGATTGGTCAAAATGAGCTGGCAGTTTAATTAAAAAAAGATTGACTTAAAACAAAGATGGATTGCTCAAGGACGACAACTTGGCCCTGCAGTATCACAAAATACATTACAAGACACAACACTAAGAAAATCATTAAAATTGACAAAAAGAATATGAACCATAACTTTCTTTAAACAATGCTCAATTTCACTAACCTCATTGCTCCACCAATTAATATCAGCCGGGTAGAAAACAGTCAAGTCCTTCTTCCCTGGTTTCTCCTCCCCAGCGAGTGGGTTCCTTAAGTCGTGGAGCGGCTGCGTGTTGAGCGGCCAGCGGTACACCAGCTTCAGCAGCGGCAGGCGCCACACGGACACGTCACCGCTACAGTGCACGCACACCAGCTTGGTGCCGTCGGGGGACAGCTCCATTTGGACTATGAATGCCTGGTACATGGATAAAACGAGATAAATGTCGCTTAGCACGTGTCCTAACTTAGGAATATTCCCGACTCAATTTAGCACTGACAAATGTCTCAAAGCTTCAGGAATAACGCTTAGTCAAAGTATGGGTAAAGGCGCTCCCTCGCCGGAGCATTCGCCTGTAGTGTAACAATCCAAGATTGTATTGTTACAGGTTACAGGTTGCGCACTGTAATGCTCGGTCCTCCTCACTCGCTGATGTAGTGCTCGAATCTGAACTTGTTGTTTTTCTTTTTTGTGCATGGCATCTCGCAGGTCAACCAAGGAGGTTGTCGTCTGCTTAACCAGACTATCCTGTCCGTGCCATGAGTGTTAGGCCCCTAGCCAGGGATAAGCTCCCAATGAGAGGAACGCCTTGAAGTATATAGATCTCGACCTCAGACATCAACAAATGATTTCACAAATATGAACCCATTTCAAAATAAAGACTTTTCAGGAAATTATTGAAAATCTGTTGATCATTCACGACATCGATCGAGGTCGGACCAATTCGAAAAATAATAAGTAACACAAACATAAGTGAAACGAAAAATATCTTTAAATTAAATAAAACGTAAACGGCGGGTTTGAAGCGCTTTGCTACACACCAGTGGAGTTACTATGACGTAATTCCAGTGTGGGAAAGAGACAGAACTATACAGGTAGTCTAGCGCCATCTCTTTCCCTGCCTTAAGACGTCGTAGGCCACCAGGTTTGTGCCGCTTGCTTCGGCACCGGTGTGGTGTGGTGTGGCCTGTCTATCTTCGTTTCCATCAGTAAACTCACCGCTTTGTTGGAGTACCCGAAGGGTACGTACAGCTTGAAGCGCTCAGTGGCGTGCGCCTCAGCGTCGTCCGACACTACGGACAGCTTGTAGTACGGCTCCTCGTTCAGTATCCTCCATGCTGTGATGCCGGCACTTAGGGATGAGTTCGGCTCCTAATATGTAAAGACAAATCGACATTGAGCCTGACGTCGTATTTTCGACTTTCGGCGCTGAGTCGAAAGTTGTGGGTGGCTAACTACGCCAATCAGAAACCAACGATGTGAAAAGAAAAAGTATTTATTGGGACCTCTATTTTCTTTTGCAATGGCAAGCTTTGATGTCACCACTTGTCGAAGAAGAGAATGAATAGTCTACACCAGAAAGGCTCAGCTTTATTACAGATTTCTGATTACATTTTTTCCACTAATCTATTAGTCTTCCTATCATCGGCCTAGCCTTTTTTCCACTATGTTGGGGATGGCTTCGAGTTTTACCGGATTCAGCTGAATACCAGTATTTTACATGGAACGACTGCCTATCTGAACTCCACAACCCAGTTAGTACTGGGTAATACGATATCTCCTGGGAAAACTGGTTGTCAGACTTTCGGACAATTGATTATTATTGACATTTAAGATTATTATTTTTGTTATGTTTTCATTATTATTTTGACATTTATTTAATTCAATAATACTATTTTAATGGGATTATCTGCTTAATGATTGCATGATTATTATCAATAATTAATTTAAATAAAATAGTATGTGAACTTATTTTATATTTGCACGCCGAAATTAAAGGCAGAATAAGAGGACAAGTCTGTACATTTTACCAACCTTCTGTACCTTATTTACGCAAATAAATGAATTTGAATTTGACTACCTGTAACAACTGTCAAAATTTAATAAATGACAGCCGGGACCAACGGCTTAACGCGCTTTCCGATGCACGGAAGAAACTTGGTATGTAATGGGTGGTCACCCATCCACGGAACAACCTTGGAAAGCGCGGCTTAACCTGAAGACCGACCCGAGCGGCTGTTGTTATTTAGTCTTCTCATTCTCACAAAATACGCAATCCTAAAAGAGACATTAATTATTTTATACTTTGAAGAAATATCTCTTACTTACTTTTGAAGATCCCCTAGGTACTCCAGCAACATACATGGTGGCATGGGGCTCGCAGTACTTGAGCGCGGCCACTCCGCCCGCGAACCGGAACGTGTGGTGCAGCTTGCAGCCGTCCGTCTGTGACACCAGGTACCCGCGCAGCTTGCCGTCGTACGTCACTACCAGGACCTCCCAGTTCCTGTACGGGATTGGAGATAGGTTATGTAGCTTTTGCAAGTTAAGCTCAATTACTCAAAGGATTTATCTAAAATAAACTAGTAACAAGCACGTTTGAATTATCAAGGATTTGGTCAGTCAAAAACCTAAAGATGAAGCATCAGTCTATTCACAGTCACTCCAATCCTGACTGCAGCAAAAGATCAGTGTGATTTTGATGGGTACCCAAAATCGCGTGTAGTTGCCAACTCCAAAGCATAGATCTGTTTTAATTTATATTCAACAACTGAATCATGAAGTCTGCTTCAGTACCGCTTATGTTCCATCTGTCAACCGTCATGCTATCATTTACTCCTTTTTTTATACCAGTATCATTCCTCACAAAATCCATCCACCGTTTCCTTGGCCTTTCTCTCCCTCTCTCTTAGTTTCTGTCTACCCTCATGAGACCAAGGAAGACCAAATATGAGAAAGACTACAGATTCTTACCATTTGGTATCTTTGACTCTCAGAGGCATAAATATGATGTCAGCAACAGCGTGAGTGTTGTCTGAGCATTCTAATCCACCTGGTCTTGAGCAATCCTGTAGAAGAATAATAACACAGTTAACACATATCTACACAGCTGTTAATAGGATATTTGTTTTATGAACTTTTGTTACATGTCTCATATCATGTATATTTTAGCAACTAAATGATTTTTTAATTTGAATAAAATAAAAAAAAACACAATCTTATTACTAATTATCAGCTGCACTTAGAAAAGTGTAAAAGAGAACACCGAGGACATAAAAATAAAATATTTAACAAATTTAAAGCAGTTTTTAATAAAGGGGTTTGAACATTTAGTAAGGAAAATGGCATGCCTAACTTCTGTCATTTAATTTTATTTTCACAATAGCAGCCAAAATCAATAGCTGGTATCAATAAAAATTACCATTGAATGAGACAAAAACTTCTAAAGTGTCACATTTTCCAGATACAAGATATCAAAGTATAACTTTGATCTATTCACTGATGGTGTCATCAGTGAATGAATAATATGAAAGAAAAAAGTGTAAATGATTGCATGATGGTTGACAGGGGAAAATGGAAGAAAAAAATGTGTTGCACCGACCCCCAGTAACATGGGCGAGGGCAGAAAGATGATGATGACTGATGGTGCCATCCAAATTGGTCAGGCATTAAACTAATTGCTTGGTGTAAACATCTGTTTCTTTATCTAAATTCAACTCACAATAGGAATGTTGAAAAGGTTGGATGCAGTCAGGTCAAAGAAGCTGACCACACCATTACCATAGGCCAGCACCACAAATGAGCAGTCTGGACTCCACACCAGCTTGCGCCATTGAGAATAGCCATCACGGCTCACTAAAATGTGTTAAGAATGAAGTGACTAATTTATATTTTTTTAACTATTAAAAATATCAAATTATAACCAATTTAATTCATTTAAACTTTTTTATAAAACTGACCATTAGGCATAAAATTAAAATATCGAATACAAAAAAATATGTAAAATTACAATAACATAGTTTTAATGAAATACCTGTTGTTCTCGCAGCAATAGTGGCATACTCTGATCTTTTGGTCCTGATCTCCAGTATATTGTCAGTTAACACAGCAATCACTTTACCCTCGTCTCCAAGGGCGATGTGCCATTTTTGCTGCTTTTCCAAATGCCTAAACATAATGAAAACATTTATTTACTTTGATAGAATTTAACTATAAACAAATTAGTTAGGTACTTTGCATGTTCGTTGTACTTACGCCGTTACACCGTCGATGAGACTCTTTTTGGGCCCAAGGAAGTTCACCCATCGCCAAATAGCTGATATATTCTCTGGGAGGATACTATCAGACTTTTGCTGAAAAAAGCGCGCAGTATGTTATTCCAATGTTTTGAATCTGGCATAGTTATAAAGAATACTTCTCACTGTATTATTCATCATTAGTAATTTTCTAATTCGATGTGAATGATCTAAATGTAAGGGAGTCTACGTTCAAAAATATGTTTATACTTACTATGTATTCCGGCTCTGGTTTCCACTCCGAAAATACATATAATTCGTGTAGAATAGATTTCTTTTCCTCCATTTTCGAAAGTTATACACTTTAACAACCTTATCACATTAAAATGCAGTTTCGCACTTCCAATGCAGACGCAAATTGATCGATCAATTTATAAAAGTGCTCTGTGATCAATACAAAATTTACAAACGTCAAGGTTTATGTATCGACCGTATGTTTTTGACAGAAGGTAGACAACTGAGCACTTTCTACATAATAAACTGCACCGGAACTCTAGAAAAGAATAATTTGATTACACAAATAATTTCATTGAATTGTGAATCAAATACATACCTGGAATATACCTAAAATTTATCTAATGTTAACTAAATTCACTTAAATATTCCATTTTAATGTTTTGAACTGTGTTGTGACCGTATTTCATTTCTAGACGCATTGTTGCTACGTCAAAAAAGAATTGGCTGTCAAATCATGAAAGTAATATTGTAATTGCATGTTGAGGTTACGTTTATGTTTAAAAGTCTAAAAAGCAAATACCACAGGTGAATTGTAAAACAAAAATAATGGATATCCTCAGTGAATTATATTATAAGGTAAATATCACTCTGCGATACAAAGAAGATATTATTCAAGTATAACGTGTTAAACTATTCACTCCATAACATTTCAGAGCGCAGCTGAGAACGAAAAGAATTTTCGTTTCTGGGAGATTTATTTACAAAGTCTGAAGAGTTTGGACTTCAGTATATACAGTGATAAGTTAAAAGTTCCAACGTTAGTCCCCATCGGAAGCAGAATATCGTTTAAGGGAGAGCTCAAACATACGAACGAAATAACTGTTGCTCTCGGAGCTGATTACTTCGTCAAATGTTCGCTTAAACAAGCTGAGGTACTCCGGCAACACAGAATTAAAGGTAAAATATGGAACATGTTATATTTCCTTATCCAATTACAACTAAGTTAACACAGAAAGTTGAATGGCAGCTTACATATATATGATTTTATTACTTACAAACAAAAATATTTTAAAAAGATATGTAATTCAATTACTCCAGCCTAGAACAAACTGTTATTCTAAAATGTTTGATATTTTCAGATGCCCAATCTAAAGTTGACATGTTCAACAAAGAAAAGGAATATTTAGAAAATCAGATGTCATTTACACAGAAAACTATTTATGATAATCAGGGCAAGGAAATTATAGAGTATTATAGTGAAGAAGATGACAAAGCATGGAGGCAAGACCATAGAGAGAAAGTCAGACAGTATAAACAAAATAAAGGCGAAGATGAGAAGGCTGAAACAGAAGATGTTACTGATGAAGAATTGTGGAACAGGCTAGAAGAACTGGAACTACAAGAGGAGTTAGAAAATGAACTATCAAGTATGAGTGATGACATCCAACATACAGCAAAAACCCAAAAGAAGGCAAGCATACATGAGTATTTATTTGATGAACTAGAGGACTACGTCAAATTAAAAAATGATGAAGCTGAGAATGAAAAATCTAATCAAGAAAAGTCTAACAGTGGGAAAGCAACAGCCAAAATAGTTAATTTCAAAGAAACTAAAACCCTGGAGCAACCTTCAAAGTTGGATAAACTGCAACAAGTAATAGATAAACAGAATGAATTGGAAGAAAAACTATTTGAATTGAAAAATAGAGAAAGGAGCCAAACTAAAAGTGAAACAGATTTGATGTCAAGATTAGATGAACTTGAGAAGTTAGATGAACTTGAAGATGAAATGGACAGGTAAGAAAAAGAGCCATTCAGGCTTCTTCACTTACTGTGTAAACATTTTTCTTTCATGTGTGCAACTTTCATAGTAGTAATCAATTGCTAACTGGCCATATTGTTTTCAGGCTAGATGACATAATCGAAAATGAAGATGTTGATAAAGAAGATGATGAGGAAGATACAAGTGAAACAAAAGCACCCAAACTAGAAAGAAGAGTGTCATTTGTTGATGAGGATGACAGCACAACTTTAGAGATTACCTTCAAACACAGCCCCGTAGACATTAACCATGAACCTTACAATCCAAATGAAGGTATACAAAAACCAAGTGATATCTATGTTGCACATTCAAAACGTTTTGTTAATGGAACCAAATCTATTCTTAAAAAGTCAAAATATGAAGCAGTGACAGAGAAACCTGATGCAAAAGTATCTAAAGAGAGAGGAGTACAATTTGATACTGAGGACAAAAAAGAACCTGAAACTATTCTGATTAAAGATGTTGTAGAGAAAGTTACTCAAGCAGATCCCAAGTTAATAAGCCATGCAAGGCCTTCAAGTTTATTTAAGAAAAAACGAATGCAAAATAAACAATAGGAATTTAAGATAATTAAAATCTAAAACTTCCTAATAAAAATGTTAATATTGTACTATGTTTCATTACTCCTGTGCCTTCTTGGAACATAACAAAATTGGTTTTTAATGGAACATCAACTGCAAGAACAACTGTAACAAAAACTTCAGGAACTCTTAAATTAAAATTAAAGTGGATTGGATAATAGGAAAGGAGAAAGGGAGGCCTTTGCCTTGCAGTAGGATGGCAGGCTGAGAATAAATAATGCCTATCGTAAAAAACCGTTTTTGAACGAAATCTTTACGTCAACATTGACTTTGACAGATCCCCATATTATTTTTGAGGTTATGTTGTGATTGCTTTGCTTTGGGTCGTTTTGTAATAATTCAAGTATAAAATAAGTTTTATTTACTCATTTAAACGACGAATTCAAAATGCTATCACGTAGCTGGAGGCATATGTGTCGGCGATATTCCCAAGCCGTTACTTTTAGAACCATTGAGAACTCTCCCGTAAGTTTCCTTTCAATTACCGAATTTAAACTACACTATTTTATCACTTAAATACAAGACCAAAAGAATATCTACAATCATTAACTCATGTTAAAACACATTCATCGTATTTTCTTACAGTCCCAACATAATGAAAAGCAAGAAGGTTTATTCTACACCATGAACCCAGATCTGTGCAAACAGCTCTTTGGTCACGGCGGGTTCCCAAAAAGTTTCATGCAACAGACCAAGACCTTCACAGAAACAGCCATAATGGTGCGCCAGCCAGCTCTGGACCTCATGAATTGTATAAGATCTAGTGATATGGACAAGCCAGTAATTAGATATGTTCTTTGTATCCTTTTCTACTCATATTCTAAATCTGCTGTTTTAAATGTAAATTAAGGCTTCCTACCTGATAGAGTAAAGTAAATGTAAGAGTTACTGAAATATTATGATCATCATTGGCAGCCTTGTTACACCCACTGCCAACTGTATGTGCCTCCTCTCTTCTGTGCATGCTTCCAGCATGGCAAAAAGGATAAGCTACTTAAACATTATAATTGTTAGCCAAAATATTGGTCACTTGTTAACTGTTTTTGTGCCAAGGGCTCAACACTGATTTTTAATTTATAACTAGAATTACTTGTGCCTTTAAGGCAAATTTCCGGAGACACGCGTGGCGGCGCGTTGCGTAGTGCAGCACGGCGCGCAGTAGGTATATTCAAACATATTTATGGTGATGTATGATAGCGTTTACGGAGAAGCCATTTTACTTGCGTTTGTTTGGAATGCAGCGTTACTTGCGGCGCAGCCCGCAGATGATATCGCCTCGACGCACGCGGCGTTTATAGCGTTGTTGCGGCCAGCCGGTTTCCCGCAATACTCCGTTCACGGAGAACTGGCGTGTGAAACGCAGCGATAGTCGCGAAAGAGCACGCGGCATTGCACGCCACGCGTCACGTCCCCCGACTTCGTATTATAGTGTATAACGGGCTGGTGTCCACAAATCCACATTCATAGCGTGTATTTTGCGTACGGGTGGGTAAATTATTCGAGCCAACCCTGTTCCCCGAGAATGGCCAGCATCTGCTTGGTGTTGCTGACGATCTCGCGGAGAGTACCTGGGTTACCGAAGTACTTTTCTCTGTATGAGGCAAACTCTGGGCAGTGTAGAAGCACGTGGGCTAGCTGTGACTCCTATGACAAAGAATGTTTATTAATATTAAAAGAACCGTGTCCAGTGATGGCCGCTGTAACTGTGCGCAGCTGTAGTTTGGTCAGCCGAAGCGCCCGTTTCGTGAAGGGGCCATCGATAGTAGGAAGTGCTTCCCGCGTTTTCGTAAGCAACATCGTATATTGCCATAATGTACTCGTATGTGTTTGCGCGTGTTATAACGCGAACCGCTGCATACGTCGTCGCCTCTCCGTAAACGGAGTAAAAGTGCAACACGCCGCACGCAACTAGCGACGCACCGCGTCTCCGTAACTGAGCCCAAAAAGATCTTCTAATTATATTGTTAAAACTGTTGTTATATACATTATTTGTTTCAGAAGTTTTCGTTTTTCTTAGTGTTAGTTATCAGTTTTCATTTATATTACAATACTTGAATAGTTTCCTTAGCACTGCATCAGATGGTGAGAAAGGCACAGGCAAGTCTATAACAATAGCTCATCTCCTGCACTATGCCCATGAAGAGGGCTACCTCATTGTACATGTACCTTGGGGTGAGATACTTTACTTTTCCTAACCATGGTAGATGAAAAAAGATTATTTACAGAACAGAATAACACAAATAATATAATCCATTCACTTGATTACCATTGGATAGTTGTTTTTATTGGAATTTTCAGCAGTTTGTAACTACACTGTAAGTTCTACAGTACAAGTACCAACTTTCTAACTTGATGAACCAAACTACTAAACATGAAAATTTTATTCACCCATCACCCAAAATACTATAACTGTAGTAATAATATGTCGCCAATCTAATTTAACAATAACTAGTTATTAACAAGTTTCATAGCCACCATTTAGAGCATTTGAAAAAGTTTTGATTATTTCTACCATGTCATGCAGTGTCAGAGTGGCTAAGGCGGGTGCCTCGTCACAAGGAGATGTCCAACTCGCAGACGCACGACGGCTTCGTGGACCTGCCGCTGGACGCCGCCTCCTGGCTCATACACTTCAAGAGCCAGAACCAGACACTGCTCAAATCTGGTGATGTAAGTATTCTTATATTTGTGGCTATTTTAGAGAAAAGATCACAACTTTTAGAATAACAAAACTTAGTGATAAATTCAAATATTAAGATGTTACAAAAACCAAATTAGCACGTCCCACTCCTGGGCAAAAGCAAAAGTGGAAGGAACGGGGGGGGGGCGTTCCTTCCACTTTTCTAGGTGTTGCGTCTCTTCTCTCCAATTAACGGGAAAGTAATCCAAGGCGTCCTACCATCTTCTCCTCGGTCTGCCGTGACGCCGCCCGTCTAGCTGTCTCAGGACTCATTTTGTTACATGCAGGGATGCGGGCCACAGTTTCATCCAGCAGACTTGGCCTGCCCAGTCGTTAGTTAGGCAGCTTTATGACCTACGTCAGTAATTTGAGATCTGGAGCGCAGATCACGACCACACTTATCGACACTAAAATCTGCTTGAGCCCTTCACGTTCGGTGCGGTGACGAGTTGCGTCGTTCTAACGAAACGAAAGGAATCACGTCCTTTTGGCTGACAAAATACTCCTTCTGGCAAGCTGGAGCCGATCACGCTTCCCTAAGTCAGGTCACTCCCTAATTGATCACTTCAATTAATCATACTTTGTTATCTCCAGTTGAAACTCTCCAAAGAGTACGTGTGGAGTAAACGCGAGAAGACGGAGGCGGGCGCTCCGCTGTCGGCGCTCGTGGAGCACGGCATCAGCCGCGTCAAGTACGCCTGTGACGTCGTCGATGCGCTCGTCGACGAGATCAAGATACTGTCCAGTAACAAACAGTAGGTTTTGTTGTAGTTTCTAGTTTGCAATCAGTCTGTAATGTTCCCTCAGGCCTAAGCCCTTTCAGAGAGGGTCTGAAAGGGAGTGGGCTTGAATCCGCCACGCGGGTCCGAGCTTATCTTGGCTGATTTCATAGTTATGTCTCGGAATTTTCAGCTTTAGGACATTCCGGTTTCCTCACAATGTTATTTGTTCGGTTATAGTAAATTAAACTCGCCCATCAACCGAAAGACGTACACTCCTTGGTCTGTCTACCCACAGATTGCGGAATCGCGGTTGCGAATCCTTCATTTCTCCATGCTCTGTGGTCTACCTCTGAATATCATCTACTCACTAGGCATTAGTATTAACTTATAAGACAAGTTTTAACCGAAAGTTGTCTTATAAGTCAACACTATGACATTTATGACAACTTTAGGCTAAAACTAGCAACTTGTAAGCCGGGCTAATTAAGCTAGTATTCAGTGAATGTTGCTCAGTACCTGCGTCATTTCGCTAGTGATTGTGTTTTGCCCTAAAATATGTTCTTTTTTAGATGCAAAACTTTTGTGGCGATCGACGGTTTCAACAGCTTCTTCTACCCGACGACACGACTCAACACCCCTACAAAAAAGAAAGTCAAGCCTGAAGAAGTTACCCTCACTACATCCTTCTTGAAACTTACAACCAATGACTGGGTAGGATTGCTCTCATATGAAAAAAATATATTATATAATGCTGTGCTGTTTGTTTAATGTTGTGTGCTGCCTAATTGTATATTTATCACTATAATTTTATTCTGGTGATTTTACAGACAAACGGCGCCATAGTAGTATCTGCAGACCAACTGGCAGTCCCTGATGATCACCAAGAAAGTTACTTGCCAAGATATTTGCTGTACAAAAAGGTAAAAATATACATAATTATATCTAGTGCTCCTTCATAGGCGAAATTTAAAAAAAATGCTGATCTATTATTGTAAGAAGAATGATCGAATGCCATTAGTTTTCTTTTTTATTAACTTTACTTTTTCTAAAAGATATGGCCAACATGAATTTTTTTTCGTTCAAAACAGCCAGTACCTTTATGGTTGGCGATGTATTGATAATGAAACCATCCAAAAATTGCTCACCTTCAAATGTTTTTTTTTCTTTTACAGGGCTTTGAACATTTAGACCCATTTGTGCCAATAGAAATAGGCAGATACAATGAAAAGGAATTCCTATGCTGTGTAGAGTACTACAGGGACAGGCTGTGGTTGAGAGGGCCTCCAGAGATTGAGACAGAGCTGAAGTTCACCAGTGCATGCAACCCCTACAGGTTTATGGAACAGTGTGCACCTTTGTAATGTAGTTTTAAATGTATTGTAATATAACATAGTTGTTATTTATTGTGGTTTTATTTTATTGATTGAACTTATACATAAAAGTAAGTGCACTAAAAATACAGACATTAAATTTAGAACAGATTAGCTAAGGCTTGATAATACAACATGTATCTATAATTGTTTGACATAAATGAATAAAACAAAACTTACTGATTTAATAATTTATTTTGCTGAACATAATATCTACATAATTCGTGCTTACAACAAAAACTTAAACATCATAACCGACAATGTGGCGTTTGCCGATGCACTCTCCAATGTAGAACCAGAAAATGACCTCCATGCCGACGAGGGTGTTGAGCGTGGCCTGCTTGAGTGTCTGGTTCTTCCATGCACCAGACCTAGCACTTGTCATCAGTTTACCAATGCCAGCCTTGATCTGTGGGATCTCGCTCAGTTTGGGGGGCGCCAGCTCCACTCGCGCATACTTCAAGAAGATATTGAATTTAGGTCGGGCTGCTGTGATTCCAGCTGAAAAATTAACATTTTAATCAAATTTAATAGTTGAATGGTAATCCATGACAGTTCATATATGGTTTGTTTTCTGTACAACTGTACAATGTACGATGAGTGTGAAACAACGTAAGTGAGCCGAATAGTATATTTTAGTTTTCGTTAATTTCGACCTAACCTTCAATCCGATATTTTAACCAGAATTACATAATATCTGAGGTAAGCAAAACAGACCTTCCATAATAATTTACCTAAACTCGTAAGTTAACATAGCGATACTTACAGCTAATTAAAGCAGGTATCTTAGCGACTGCACCTGCCATTTTGCTAATTTAATCAAAACAATTGCAGTACAATCTAAAAATTTGATTTCGGAATGGTAATGGAAGGAAGATACCGATCTGTCACGCTGCCATTTGACGTTTAGTTAGTTAGAGGCGTTCTTTCATTACTGTGAGTTAAACCGAAATTGCGTTTTTAACCGTTTATTGAATACGATTAAATTTGATTTGTCTGGATTGTTGTGGTATGCTGCTCCCAAAAATCAGAAACTGAAAAAGAAATCTTACAGTCCATTCCAAAAATATTATGCATAAATATTGTACAATAATCGGGACTGTTCTTTTTTCTTCTTCACGTTTCTATCTTTCTTTAACACATGTGAAGTTAATAAAGCTATCTCTGTCTGACTGCTTGGTTTTTATTCTGGTAACACTGATATTGTGCTATGCTACGTCGATGATTTTCTGTCAAACGAGTTTGTCAAGTAGAACCGGCGATCGCAGCATTTATTAGAAAATTAGCCAAATACTGATAGAAAATAAGATTGTGAATATAAAATCAGGGTGATCTCTGATTTATTAGGCTATAGAAATGTATTTTCATGGTATGTTTTCACTCTTTCATACAATAACACTAACATTAGCGTGGCACCTAAAACCACGATTTTCCTGGTGTTCTATTCATATTTTTGATGATTTTAAAGTTGAGACTGCTTTTTTGGATTGTTAGAAAGGACTCGGTTGCATTAGAAAGGTCTTAAAACGGTTTGTTTATGTTAAAACCTTAAGGACACGTCATTGTTTCTCAGGCGTCGCCGGCCGTACAATTCGTTGTACAGGTTATTTATTATTCTTCCCTAAATATCGTCAATTAATTATTCAAAAGTACCAATTAATATTAATGTAGGTACTTTGCGGACGACGGGCTCCTATGTAACATGTTATTAAATAACCAAACCTGGTTTCAGATAAGAAACACAAAATATGCAATCAAGATTTTAACGCCTACAATGAAAATACCATTAACATGATAAATCATTAACTTATTTTCAGCTCTATTCCTGTTATTACTAAGTGCACTATCACTGAGCAATGGAAACACTCTGCAAGGCACGATAGACCTGAAGAGACTACAGACTATCCTGCAGGAGAATGTGAAGAGTAATGACATCACATCATTGTACTACTCAGTCAAGGGGCTTGCAGAGTTAAATGCTGATATTCCTAATATTTGTGAGGTGAGTTGCACACTAATTAGGATTTTATTAAGGTCAGATGCTAATCTGACCTTCATAAAATCCTAATCTGTTTGATTGAAATAGACACTAGTCTATTTCAATCAAACAGATGATTTAGTTAATATAATGTTTAGTTGCCTATAATACAGACTTGTGTGGAACAGAGAGACGGAGGCCTTTGCCCTGTAGCGTGAAAATACAGGCTAGTTAGTTGCTCCGTAATTAGCAGCTTAAGTGTGTGTGAATGAATAATCTTCGCATAATTTTTTTTTTTTGTAAAATGCATTGATATTAATCATCATCTTGCTCCTCTTATCCCATGTTATTTGAGGTTAGTGCATCAAATTTTTTCTTCAATCTAGCAATCATTTACACCTTTCTCTTTCATATCATTCCTCACATAAGCCACCCTCCATTTTCTTGGTCTTCTTCTATGGATGTGGAGGATTCCATCAATACTTTATATTCATTAGTCACATGCGATTCGTCCCTCATCCATCACATGTCCCTCCCAAGGCAGTTGATTCCCTTTAATGTTTTCAACTATACATTGAAATTAATAAAAGGAAAATAACTCGCAAGAACCTTAATAAATTACATTGTATTTATTACAGCACATTAAAAAAATCACATATGACACTAAGAACATTGAGCAAGTGTTCCAACTGGCAAATGCTGCAGCTATATCCAGCTGCCTCAACTCCTTGAAACCAGAAATCCTGACTCCTGCCACCCAAGTGCTGGACAAGAAGGATGCCACAATCTCTGACATTTACCATGCCGTGTACACATTGAAGGCATTCGGCAAGGGTTCTGTTTATGACAAGGAAGATGCTTTGAAAAATCTTATTCAGTTGCTGAAGAAAGATGACTCGCCTGCTAAGTGAGTATTTTTAAGCTAAGAACTAGCTTTTGTCTGTGGTTTCACTCACATTATATTAGATTATAGTAGCTTGGGTCTTATTCCCGGTCACAAT
Source organism: Noctua comes (assembly GCA_963082995.1). Taxonomy (NCBI): domain Eukaryota; kingdom Metazoa; phylum Arthropoda; class Insecta; order Lepidoptera; family Noctuidae; genus Noctua; species Noctua comes. The sequence goes on along the minus strand of OY720267.1, from coordinate 18,909,411 downwards.
CTATGGTACTAGATTTCATCAAAATCTGAAGGAGTAACATACAATCCCTCATATTAATAATGGGCATTTTAAAAATATTAGTAACAGACTTTGCCAGTATGGCAGGTTTCATTATTGTATCCATGTATGGGTATGCTAAACTATTATTGTTTGTTTAAGATAGATTAACTGTGCTGTGCCCAACAGGGACCCTCTTGGGCACAGCACAGTTTACATTTTAAATTACCACTTAAGTACACATTGTGGAAGGAAATAAATTATTGTGTAGGTAGGTACCTATTAGTTAAATAGAATGACTTTGGAAACTATATTTGCATAAAATATGCACTGCCTACCTGATAAAAATATCTGACACAAAAGGGTTTATTTGATTTCAATCAGGCAGTTGATAATTTTTGTCAGGGCATGAATCAACTAACAGATCACATAGCATGCTGATAGATTTTTTTTTATTTCAAGCTTCACACTAGCATGATTTGTGTGTCTTTTATAAGGTTCACCTCTTGGCAATGAGCGACAGACTCAAGCAATACTCATCTTGTAACAGTACTTTCATGAAATCAATAAAAGTAGAGGTTTAGGTGTGCTGCCAGTCACCGCGACGCGATTTTCACGAGCGTGAAAGGGACAAGTGACGGACGCGCGTGTTGTTTGATGCAAGTTGCATCGTCTGAGGCTGTGAATGGGGCCTAAATGTGTATGCTTAGAGTAATTAGCACGTAATTAGTCTCACAGTGATAGTTTCGTTAAAAATTCTGTTCAAAGTGTAACAACAAAGAATGTATGTATACGTTGTACGTAATTTTGTTCGCCGACACGCGCACATTACACAAGCCCACGAGAAATGTACGTAGCCTTAAAATGCCAACTTGGAATTGCTTCACTTTGCATACGACTACTATGCTGTTAAGAATATAATCATCATCACAAGTGTAACAATAACATTCCTTCCAGCTATGGCTACGTGTTCGCTCTGTGTGAGCACATGGGCTGCGGCGCATGGACGGCTTCGCATGCGGAGGGCGTCCTACTGGCTGCTGATGAGAGTGACTCCAAGGCGCTGCACTTTGAAGGAGGCCTGCCCGTCACCTCCAATCTGTTGTCGAGCATTCAGAGGTAAGTTAAACTCTAAGTCTAACTCTAACTTTTGCACTGTCTTAGTTAACTTTTTAATCTACCCTTAGCAGTATTGAATCAGAGCGATATCCTCATAGATTTGTTTGGTGCTAGCAAAAACTGAAGGTACTTTTTATTTTTACTTACCATCAATAACATTTTACTGCAAGTTATCATATTAAGATTGCTGTTTTTAAATGTTGGGCAATTTAACTTTTTGTTATTGAACCACAGAAAGTAACTTTGTGGATGCACCTTTAAATTTTTAATACAACTGCCTGCCGCCACTAAATACATGATGTAATGTTCAATCACCTTCCCGTAACAGGACGTACAAGAGCCTGAAGAAGCCGTCTCCCCTGAGCGAGGAGCAGAGGTACAAGTTCGCGGAGTACTTGCTGTCACGTCGGTCTGTCAACACACCCAAAGGAGCCTCCCTGTTGATCGAAGGCGCCACCGCTCTCTCTGACGATGTGGTAAGGAAGTTCCTTTTTTATACTAAAAAAAAAAACATAAATGATTAAAGATGTAATTTTAAGTTACCTATTGAGAAAATGCGAATCTATGTATAGTCAATGCGATAGATTACTTGACCCAACTTTCCCTCTTCCGCTTTGTAAGGGGTCGTCCATTAATCACGTTATGTTTATTAGCAACTTTTTAACCCCCTCACCCACGGGGTGTACCTCACGTGTATTTTTTTGGTACAAAGTAACTTAAAAAAAAATCAGAACATTATCTTTAATTTTTAAATACAGGTTAACAGGTACAATATAATTTAATTCTGGAAAATTAAGCACCGTGATAAAAATGTCAAGGTCACGCACCACTTTTCCGTTTATAAATAACGCGTTCAAAGAAAAAATAAATACACGTGATATCTCACTACACCCCCCTAGTGATATTTCGTGATTTTTCGAACCCCCTTTTCCTTTCGAGCCTCACGTGATTAATGGACGACCCCTAAGATAGGTGATGTTACCTATCTTAGGGGTCGTCGTACTTACTTCGGAAATATAATAAGGTGAATATTTATCATCAAAAATGGCAAAAACAGCAAAAGTGGAAATATTGAACTACTACTTATCTCTCTCGTCATTTAAGATTCAAGTTACACAACTATCTTCTTTGTCCACAGCCATCCCCAATCAGTATCACAATCAAAGGCAAGAAGTACATCACCTCCGAATCGGACACCATCGAATTCTCCATTACCGACCTCATCGGACGCCCCGTCAAATTCCTGAAGCCCGAGGAAGTGGTCGCACAGTCAGGCACCCGCCTAGCTGATGACGTCGTAGTCCTATCCAAACAACCTCTTACACAGAAACCTAATGAACCTACAACTTTCGTCCTTAACCTCAGCAAGATTAAGGCCCAATATGGCCTGTACAAGATCGCTTTAAGCGCTGGTTCTAAGACGGCGAATGTAAATGTGGCGGTGTTGGGTGAGATTCAAGTGACAAGCGTGGAGGTCGGTGTTGGTGATGTGGACGGCACTACCAGCCCGAAGTTGACGACTGTCGCGTACCCGAATAAATTGACTGAGAAGCTCCAGGCTGATCATTTGCAGAAGTAAGTATTATCCTAACCAAGTAATGTAACAATTTAACAACATTTTCGCTAAGCAGACAAACTTATTTCTTTAGGTGCGCTGCGAAAATTGTGTATTAGGCGATATTGTTCTATGCTTTTATAATATTAATTATTATATCCTAACATGACCAGCCTATAACGGTCCCTCCGCTGGTATACAAGCCTCTTTGAGAAGGAGTCATAATACCTATGCGGGCCCATAGCTGGTTGACAGATGTCACATGTCTAGTACACGCCGGTTTCCTCACGATGTTTTCCTTCACCGTTTGTATAGCAATGATGAAATACACAGCTTCAAATGAAGCAACAAATTAATATCAAAAACTTCAAACATGAACGTCTACCAGTTGCACCTGAATAAAGACCAAAATAAGCTGGCCATTTTTTTTCTTAGTCAAAGCTGTTAACGTAGGCTATTTGTTGATCAGGGTGACGCTAAAGTTCAACGTGCGCGACAAGTACAACAAGCCGGTGTTGGTGCAGCAAGCGTTTGTGCGCGTCGGCAGCGCCAACAGTGACGACGAGACCATCTTCGTGGCTGAGCCCGACAACACCAAGGCGTATAAAGTTGAACTTGTGAGTATTTTGTACAGTAGTTTATCCCAAATTGTCAAAATTCAAGTAAGACTGATTCAAATCAACACTTTTTGAAAAAAATAAAACAAAACGCTTTCTTCACTTTCTAGCGTTTTAACTGGGCAAAAGAAGTGGCTGAACAAACTCCTCAGCAACAGATCCGCCTTTTAGTTAAACTAACGCATTTTTTATTAGATTTAAAAGTGAGGATCATATTTTTCATTGACGACGTGGTTTTTCTAGACTTAAACCGCCAAGCGCAACTGTAATCCACTATTGGGTGTTGGTGTTGATCCAAAACCCTGTTTTGATGAAAAATACTGCCTAGGGTGGGCAGTGGTTTGTTAGTAGTTTTGGACTTGTTCAATGAAACAATCTCAGTGGCAGCCAGAAGCCTGGATTTGTGCCCAGTTAACGGCAATAGGTTCACGGCTTTTTAAATGGGCCATTATACATAAGTTTACATAACTGACGAAATGTTTTAGTAGACAATTCTCCCTAAACCTATACGAAATGAGGACGTATTGTAACGTTTTTTTTAATATTCGCCTCCAGAACGTGGGCGGCATCGCGAAGTACCTGGACTCCGCGTTGGGCGCGTACTCGCTGACGATCTACCTCGGAGATAGCGCCGTGTCCAACCCGATCGCCTGGCCCGTCGGAGAGGTGCTCTTCAACTTCGGCAAGGACGCTAATGCTGTCGGTGAGTTCTGGAAAATAATGTTACCATATGTATTACCCATGATTTTCTTTGTAGGTCACAATATTAGAGAAGACCACGAACATGCATGGTGTTTGTCAAACAGTTTTGACTAACGGTCAGCGGATATTGAGCAGGCAACTTAAAGTTATTAATACTTTCCCTTGCCGAGACATAACATAGCATACGAATTGCTTAAAAAAACTATATCTTTTCAATGAAATTTATTTTCATCTCTATTTTAACTGTGATAAAGTTTATTTTCAATAGCACAGTAGTAAGCTAAAAATATCATGATAATTTTGTTATTCTAAAGTACAGTCCTCGTTTAGTTCTAGTTTCACAGATATTTTGCTTTGACTTTTGCATCACTGTAAAAAAACTTGTGATCTTTATTTTCAATGCAATAAAGTTTGCGTTGGGTCAGTGTCATGCCAACAAATTTTACGTGACAGAATGAGATAATGAATCTCGAGAATGACCCGTGCATGTTCCTGAACCAAATTAAAATGAATTTCCCGCAGGCACACCAGTAACATCAACATCGAAGCCGTACCGCGGGCCGCTCCCGGAGATCGCGCACATCTTCCGGCAGCCCGAGGCGCGGCCGGCGCGCGTGGTGTCGGACGTGTTCGCGCTGGCCTGCGCGGCGCCGCTGCTGCTGCTGCTGCTGCTGTGGGCCCGGCTCGGCCTCAACTTCGGCAACTTCCCCTTCACGCCTAGTGCCTTGGTGTTCCATGTGGCTTTGGGAGGTTAGTATATTAGAAACTATGATTCTGTGCTCTTTTAACTGTGCGTTCGCGCTGCCGAAATATTAACATATAAAAATGCGTTGCCAGATAGAAGAAAAAAATAACTAATGGACTAAGAAAACTAGAAATACTGAGATCTCAATACGGTTTATTGTGAACTGTTTGTGCTGCGCTTGTCCATACTGGTTAGGATTATCATATACCACTAATCTGGTTACAATTTTTGTACGTACGAACGTGTCCAGGGTTTAATTCCCTGGTCGAACAAAGTGCCATTGTGTATTTCCGTCTGAAATGTCACCAAAGTATATCATTTTTTGCTATGCTGTACCCTAATTGGACATGTTTGTCGTTGCTCTCTAGTAAATAGGACTTAACATAACTGGCAACTGTGAACTATACATCTCTGTTTACCTTCCCCTTCGATGATTACAAGCGAGATGTAATGAACATCGAACAGTAACATGTATTGGTGTCCGTCAGGTTCGCTGGGCCTGTACGGCGTGCTGTGGCTGCAGCTGTCGATGTTCGACACGGTGCGCTACCTGCTGCCGCTGGGCGCGCTCACGTTCCTGTCGGGGCACCGGCTGCTGCGCCGCCTGGCCAGCGACAAGCACTCGCGCTAGGCGTATGTTCGGTACAGCCACGCGGTGAGGCTTGTCCGAGACCCTAGTGCGACTTTTTATGCCTATCGTAAACTTCTCAAACTGAGCTAGCACTGTCTGGTGACAAAAATGACATCTGAACTATTATTATAATAAGTTAAAGTTTGTAAAGTTGGATGTAGGAGGAAATCTGCGAAACTATTCATCCCATTTCAAAAATTATTTCGCTAGTAGAAAGCGACACTAGCTAAACATTTTTTTGGCGTTTTTTATACGTCTTAAGGTCGATATAATTAAATTCGACGCGAAAGAATCGGGCAGAAGGTTCTATATAAAATGGAAGTTACGATCGAATAGGTTTTGTCAGTGATAAAAACTCGCACTAGGGACCATTGTAGTGTGCATTGAACGAAAGTGATGTAAGAAGATTTTCCATTGCGTTGCGGCGTGGCCCAACTGTGCGCTAGCCTTTACACTATTTAAACTAAGATTATACAATTCTGTTCGCTGTGAATGATTCAAACATGTTTTAAGTTCCTGCGTAGGACTAAAAATAAAAACTATTTAATAATTCCGATATCCAATTTAAATAATTTCACTTTTGCAGAGACGACCGCCGTAATATACCATCTCGTTTGATCTTCAATTTGTAAAGATTAATTACGGCAACCAATCTCCAAATATTTTGAATCTGAACGCAATAGTAGGACTAGAAAGTCTTGCACATTTGTTTTTTTTTATATTAGGGTATAATTTATAGACTTGTTGTTGTAGCATTTTATTTCCACTGAGGTGTAACATATTATGAAAATAGGTAATGTGTGTCAAGACAAATTTGCATGCAATGAGTACTTTGTCAATATACACTATCTCCACATGTCATGTCAATGAATAGGAAATGAGGTCTCATTGTATGATCAGGTTTCTGTGTTCCATATTCTATTCATACCAGAATAAAATTGAGTGTTTGGGAAAATAATGTGACTTGCATCATCTTCGCTGTGGTTATGTAAGAACTCTACGGAATTCGTAACAACTTGCTATTATTATTTTATAAATTCTGATTCGGTGGAGTTCCTACACAACCCCTTAACATCCATGTAATTATAATTTTACATAATAAAAGTAATGTGATTCGTTATTTGTTTCTTCTCCTTATAAATTAATATAAGACTGCATTTTGACCTAATAAGACGATAACTCGCACGGCGACCGCGCTCTTAATCAATATCTACTTAAATTAGCTGTCGAAATTCTGCAAAGATGACGAGATATCTTGTAACATTTTATCATCATACCAAACCATGTCAGAGGCCCTTGAGGCGGTTTAGAAACTCTTGACACTAGGTTGTGTGGGGTCTTTAGAGCTTACTGCCCACACGATAAAAAGAAGATCATCATACTTTAGTATATACAAAAAGGTGCTAAACTGGGTGACCCGCTCTCTCCTAAGCTAGTCATTAGCACTCTCGAGGAGATATTTAGAACTCTAGCAGCCTCATGGACTAGCAAGGGCATTGAAGTCGGCAGAAAGAGGCTGAAAAACCTCCGATTTATCGTCGACATTGTTGTTCTTTTTTGCCCTCACAGCCTTGGAAACTAAAGGCTATGCTCCAAGAACTGAGCATCGCCAGCTTCAGGGTGGGGAGACTTGCAATGAACCGGTCTAAAACCCAGCTTATGAACAACACAGCACTAACCGTAGTGTGTTGAGGAGGTAGATGGGCAGGAAATAAAATATGTCGATGACAGACTACTTGACAGACTACTATAGTATCTTTTGAAAGCAGACGAGAAAGACCCAATTCTGGGTTAAGCTCGCCTTTGTACATAAGCTATATGCTGTAATTATGTGTCTATTTCTATTATTTTTGTGTGCAATAAAGAAAAAGAAAGGGAAATCTATCGCAGAGTCGAAACCGCCTGGAAAAACTACTGGTCCATGAAAAGCTAATGAAGGGTGATCTACCAATCTCTTTGAAGCACAAGCTCATCATATGTGCATCCTACCCGTTCTAACTTATCATGGTGCTCAGACCTAGTCGCCGCATCGCAGAAGTCTTGGGAGTTTGCAAAGTGCAATGGAACGCAGCATTCGGGGTGACAAAAGACGAAACAGTTCGTAACACCACGCTGCGTACCAATACGGGCATAGTGGGCGTTGGATAATGCGCGCTGGGCAAGCCTCCACAAAATGGGTGCAGAGATGGACAGCACTGCTGAGGCCGGCCCAGAAACCGGTGGCGAGACGATCTAGATTCGTAGTGGCGCGTGAAGAGTTCGTGGAGAAGGATTTGGGAGAGGTCTTTGCCCAGCTGTGCTAAGTAAAATATAATCTCCTCGCGCACTCTTTTCATATCCCTGAATAAAGTACTGACCAGAATGGCCCCTTAAAGTATAAAAACCGACGTCAAAAAGTGCGCGAGGATTTTTCCGCTTTGTGGAAACGGACCAGACGGAAACACCAAGTAGTTGACAAAAATAAAGACATTTATCTGTCGAAAAGAACTTTTATTAGCAAAAAAAAATACAATTTTTAACTCACTTATCCTACATAAAGAAGAAAGCATTTTACTTACATTTCCAAGTAAATGCGCTCATTATTATTATCTATCACAGAATAAATCATCTTGAAATGATCCCATTTTACTATAAAATATATTATTGTGTAGGAAATTATTCTAGTTCATTAGAAGCTAAGTCATTAAAACTATTTGCATAAAGGTACACGTTACAAAATCAAGGATTTTTGTCTACTTAATTATAAGGAACCCTTCATACATAATTAATCGTCAAAAACACAATCCAAATTAATCAAGTTGTACATAATATGACAATAATGAATATACTGTCAGTCCAAGTAATTATATTACCGGCTCCACCGGTATAGTACCAGATCTCCAAACATACACTTAGTTACTGTTCATTGAAATTAATAATACTGTCTGTCACTGAGACTATTGCATGGCTTGTCAGTTTCTTGTAGTCAGTTTAGAATTCAGCGTCAAGAGTGAAAACATTGTCCATCTGGTTGGCCATAACTCCCCACTTCTGGTACTCACTGACTTTCTTCTCAAAGAAGTTGGTCTTGCCTTCCAAAGAGATGAGATTCATGAAGTCGAATGGGTTCTTTGTGTTGTAGTGCTGTTGACGAAATAATACAATTAAAGAAATATGTTTTAAAAGGAATAGTATTGTGTAATAGGTAAAGTCGAATATTATAACATTCTAATTGGCTAAATAGTGGTTCTTATCAGTATCAGAATAGTTCAAAAACATACTGATAGTGGATGACCTACATTTTCCATTTAGGCAACAATAAATTAACATCATGTCTATCGTATCTGCTGTTCCCATTCAGTTCATAGCACATTGGAATTTGTTTAACAATTCAGTTACACAAACTCGTCCTGTTCTATGGAAAACGGCATTATTACATTATCCATTTACTTCTTCCACATTTAAAAAAAATACCTTATAGGCTTGCGCTTGGCCGCAGCTCGCTTGACGTTCATACATAATACACGCCAGTAGCCAGTACTGCCCGACCTTTCTGAAGAACATCACAAATGAGGTCACATACCTTTTCTCCAATAAGTTCCACGAGTAGTCTGTCGGCGACGAACTCGATGTATTCAGACATGAGTTCGCAGTTCATGCCGAGCAGCCTGACGGGCAGCGCGTCAGTGAGGAACTCCTGCTCGATGACGACGGCGTCCTTTATGATGGCCAGCACGCGCTCCTTGCTCGGCTTCTGAACTAGGTGGCGGAACATCAGGCACGCAAAGTCGGTGTGGAGGCCCTGCAGAACCATAGATAATATTGTCGTCAGATATAGAATTCCTTATTACTTCTTCCTATGATGAAAAGATTATTTTGACACATACATTATAAATAATAAAATTAGTTGTAGGGCTTTAGGGGAGATTGGTATGTATTTTAATTGTAATCATAACGTTGTATGTTAGGCCAATCCTTACTAATATAATATTATGTATGGTTAACCACTCAACAAAGTTTAACTATAATGTAAAAACTAACTTGATAGGAATAAATATAAATTTTTTAATTAATTAAACCATTAATTAGTAAATTACTATGTTCCAAAAGTTTACTTATTTATGCCAGACCTTATCAAATAGTTTAATGGGATTGCCATTTGCGTAGGACTTTCTATGAATATCCACTCAACATACACCTATGTATTAACTGAACTTCATGAAATAAATTGATACCAAGCTATGAAAGTTCAACTGTATTGATTTTGTGATAAACACGGGTAGGCGGTACATACGTGAATAGCACTTAGGTGCGATTCTTATCAACAACATCATTATGTTTAAGCTTATATTTCAGATTAGGGTCTGCGTAAGGAGACTCACTAAAGATAAGAAGATAAAATATAAAAGCTGTTTGTATTGATGAATTACTATCAACTAAACTTATCAGAATGACTGGTATAACTTTCGTAAGTAAGTCATCATCTGCCTAGCCTTTAAGTACCCAAATATGTTGAGGTTGGCTTCCAGTCTAACCGGATGCAGTTGAATATCAGTATTTTACATAGAACATCTGCCTATCCAATATCCACAACCCAGTTACTGGGTACTATGATACCACTTGGTAAAAATGGCCTGTAAGTATTTAGAAAATACAGTGAAAGTATCAAAACATGTAATTAGAATGACTCAAAATACAAACCTCATCCCTGGAAATCAGCTCATTGCTGAATGTCAATCCAGGCATCAGACCACGCTTCTTCATCCAGAAGATAGAAGCGAAACTGCCAGAGAAGAAGATGCCTTCGACGGCGGCAAACGCGATGATGCGCTCAGCGAATGTAGCATCCTTGCTTGCGATCCACTGCAGGGCCCAGTCAGCTTTCCTCTTCACACAGGGCAGGGTTTCAATGGCATTGAACAGGAAGTCTCTAAATAAGGAAAAGATTCAAATGATAACAAAAGAAAACTTTGTATGAGTATGAGTCATAGTGGTCTAATGCCTATTAGTACGTAGTGTTGCTAGGTAGGTATATGGACATAGTGCATTAGGTACATTAAAGTAACTTAAGGATTGCTTCCTCTAATTTTTGTTTTTTTTTTTTATAAAGAAAATTTAAAAATGTATGAAATTTGTAAAGGGAGACCTTACACGGAGTTTTAAAATACCTATTTTTAAATTTCCTTTTCAAATACATTTATTAAGAAGACATCCAAATAAAATGTTTGCAAGAAAATTTTCAAGGATTTTCCATCAACTTACCTTTCCTTAGGGTCTCTAATGTATGTGTCAATGAGCAGAGAGTACATCTCAGAGTGTACATTCTCCATAGCTATCTGGAACCCGTAGAAGAACCTTGCTTCAGTCACTTGCACCTCCTGGGAGAAGCGTTCCACCAGGTTCTCATTGACAATGCCATCTGAGGCAGCAAAGAAAGCCAGCACATGTTTGATGAAGTGCCTCTCACTGTCCTTCAGATTCTCCCAGTCTGACAAGTCCTGTAAACAACAATTAAATGTAAGTTGAGTTGCTTGAATGTCTGCCTTGTGTACAAAACATTGCTACATGTTTAGACTACGAAGCAAAAACAAAACAGTGTTGGAGCACTTGCAGCTCATGCTTTACTTGACGTATTAAAGTTGTAAAAGTAAAGGGGAAGTTAAATTAGAACGAAAATCAATAAAAGAAGCATGTGATATACATACGTATATGACAAGCCCCACACGTCATGTTAATCACATTCAGGTTAACAAGCTATCAGGCTAGCTAGAAATGATAAAATAACACCACGACTGATATTGCGCCATTATTAGGTACCTACTTCCTATTGTTCGCGGGGGTGGTCATGCGTGACTATTTGTAACGACAAACAACGGGCACTTTACCGAAGCTTTCTTATCTTGGAAATAATTGATTACACCCACAGTACATCATAGGATAGTAAAATAACTAAGTAGATTCTAGAAAAATAAAAAAGGCGTTTTAAATAAATATAACTAAAATAAACGAAATTTGAACAAATACCATACCTTGGATAGATCCACTTCCTCAACAGTCCAGAACGAAGCCTCAGCCTTCTTGTACATTTCCCAGATGTCTGGGTACTTGATCGGGAATATGACGAAGCGGCGAGGGTTGTCTCTCAGAAGGGGCTCCTTTTGTGGATCAAATACTGCGACTTCCATGTTCTTTCCCTCAACTTCCATACTTTCTTCACTCATATTGTCATTGCGTTCAGCCAAAACATTGTTTTTAACCGGAGACTGCAAGTGCAAAACAAACAAGGGTTAGCTACAGGTTCCGACAGGTTGTAACATGTCGCAATTTTCTAATAATAAATTAGCGAGTATGTATAGAGTAACTAACCTTCAAATGCCCGTTTTTTATATCGTTGTGGAGGTTTTCCTTTCCGTTATTGGGGCAAATTGGCGGCATTATGTTTTGATTAAATTAAACAATATTAAACAAGTCAACTTTCAGTTACGATCAACACGTACAAGTTCACAGATGCGAATGCGCGTTTGCAGACCGCCCGCTTTTTTGAGCCTACTTAATTTCCCTCCAAATCTTCAATCATTGAAAGTCACAACGACTTGTCAATGATCGGTTTTGTTCCGAAATCCATTCTAGGAGAGTTACGTTTTCTTTTGAACATGCTTTAATGTGAATATTCCGTCATAAATATTCATAACTTAATTATAAATTAATTAAACTATTGTTAAGTATGACAACAACGATGTGTTGTTGTTTTAATTTTAAATAAGAAATTTGTACCTTGAAACGATAATTATGAATTTGATCGCAGCAGATGTTGACTCACAAAGAAGTATTCGGAACGCTCATATGTTTGCAAGTTCATTGACCACTCACAAACCGGCAAATGGAAAAAGCGCGATTTACGTTGGTTTCATTCCTATTCTCTAAATAATGTGTATAATGTGGTTACGTACGTTAAAGTTTATGGGGAAAATAAATATTATATTTCTTTAGTAGAAAAAAAATTGTCTAAAACTAGTAAATAGGTTTGGCGCCTAAAATAAACAATTATATAAATTTTTCTATTGGTTAACCAGTCAACCAATCAAACACCTGGACGATTGTTGCGTTCAATTTATAGATTTTAATTTCCATTGGAACCATTCACCATATAACTTAGAATTTTATTCAGTTTTGGGGGCTTACGAATGTATTGCTAATATTAGACAAATTTTGATGAAAAATGAGATGGAACTTTGATGATAGTCATCATGTCTACTTATTCAGATTCATATCATGGAGAAGAAATGTGTGAAATCACTGGTGCTAATAAGATGATCTTGGCCGCGTGCCAAAAGATCCTTGAGTGTACAGTGTACATCCTGTTAGCATACATATAATAATAATAGCGATAGGTTTTGATAGTCACTGGAAACTGGTTATATCTACTGTAGTCGGGTAAAACTTTCCAAGTACTCGTGCCATGACACTGTGACAGACATTTTGTTGGGCCTCAGTCAATAGTATTACCACCTGCAGGGGCCGTTCCCTTTGGTATAAATATTGTAGTCTTTGGGTCAGACTAAAAGATTGCATACATTACATTGTCACTGATGACAATCAAGGGTATATGCCATGCCTCGGAAAGTATACTTAGGCAAGAAACTTATAATCAAAATTTAGCCGTGAGTCCTGCGCCTGATTTCTCTAGGGCCTTGTTGGGTCGTACTTCCGTCGGACTATGAGAGTAATGGACTATTAGAGTATTGTCGGACATAGGTCACATAGGCCACACCCACCAACGCGATATGTAGGGCGCATAACGTAGAAACCAAACTGCCTCTATTGTATTGTAAGTAACATAAAAAAATGTGTTGTCTCTAGTGCAAAAACAGTGCACAGAGTATAAAATTAAAACTACGTAAACCGGTGTGTCATTGGTGTCATGTCAGTGTCATGTCATTTCGGGAAAATAATAGCCTCTAAAAAATACGCTTTTGTAATTTGTGAAATTGTAAAATAAATAACTAGGAAAGTTTATCAAATATGTCGGATAACGATGATGATTATATGTGCGAGGAGGAGGAAGATTATGGCTTGGTATGTAATTTGATTGCATATCATTTATTTGGTAATGTTATTGTGTGTTACGTTTTTGCGAGAATCCCCTAAATTCCTAGCTTATAACCTTGCTTTTTTGTAGAAGCTTTTGAAAAAGAGGTATGTTACCAGAAAACTTTACAATTTTACCGACATTATTTTAATCCTGCGCCATGAGGTTTGCAAAATTGACAATTGTCTTGCCCAAATGAGCTGGCCTTCTTATTATAACTTGAACTTAACAGTCTCAGCTTGATCATCTTGCCCAGACAATGTTTTTAAATAATTTAGATTGTTATATTTTCCAGGAATACTCGGAAGACAGTAACTCAGAACCGGATGTTGATTTGGAGAATCAGTACTATAATAGCAAAGCATTGAAGGAGGATGAGCCCCAGGCAGCTCTCACTAGTTTTCAAAAAGTCCTCGAGCTTGAGGGAGGAGACAAGGGTGAATGGGGCTTCAAGGCACTCAAGCAAATGATCAAGATTAATTTTAAATTGGTGGGTTACTGACACAACAATGGCTGTGCACTAAAATAACAAACAATATCAAGATGCTTCATACTAGTTTTTTTTTTCTTTTTAAAAAACATTGCCCCACACTAGGAATTTCTCCTGTATCGTGGGTGCGTTTACAAACATTTAAATTCACATACACAAACAGCCAGACCCGGAACAACTACCTGTAGGCCATACAAATATTTATTCGAATAATCGAACCCGCGACAAGAAGGGCAGCAGTCAATTGCTCAGCCACTGCGCCAACCGTGCCGTCTGAGTTTCAAAAATCATTAGTATAGTTAAAAGTTAAAATATAAATATACTGCGAAAAACTTTAGTAAAAGCTCCAGCACTAACCTTAAAAGTTATATTACTGCACTCAATACCTTGGTTTCCAAATGTTATCAGATTGAGACTTTTGAACAAGAAAATGAATCATATCAGTTCATTAAATTGCACATTGAAAACATTTATTCAGGTTATGGTGCACTTCCCCATATTATTATTTTATTTTAAACTATTCCTGAAAATTACAGCTAATATGAACAATGTTCTCAAACAATACGAATTTGATTTCCATTTACAAGTTTCCACAGATAACACTTGAAACAAAAAAGACAACCAAAAAAGCACCAAAAAAAATTGCACCTTGGATGTGCAGACGGTACTCCCTTTCTTCTCCTAAAATTGTTTGTCCGAAAATCATTATCCATAACACGTTTGCTATAAACTTCAGAAACCATAATGTTCAAAATCCCGAAATTTTGTTTAACATAATTATCTTTAGTTCTAAAAGTATTCTGTCATAATATCGAGTACTATAATAATTGAATCTCCTAATTTTACATGACCTAAAGTCATATGTCCTAAGTATTGTGTTAAATAATGTGTATTATTCCGAATGTTCATTTATAATAATTTTTTTAGTCTAAAACATTTGCTAAAAATTAGGTTTTAGTGACAGAAACGAATCGCTGTAAACCGACTCCACGCAGTCTTGTCTGCTCTACCCCTAGAGTGTAATTTAAAATCGCGTAGGCGCGGAGGGGCGAGGCGGCCCGCGAGTTGAGGAGCAGGTGGTTGTAACACTCGCCGCCGCGGCTGAGGCTGGCCGGCCAGCAAGCCGAAGCTGCGGTGGTGAGCGTTAAACCCATCTGCGACGATAAACTCGCGTGGGACCGCCGGAGCCCCGCAGCGCCGGAGCCGTGACAGAAACCATGCCTGCTGCATGTTGCATGCTTGCTTGCATGCTGCATGCTTGCTTGTATGCTGTGTGCTTGCTTGCATGCTGCATGTTGCGTGCTTGCTTGCATGCTTCATGCTTGCTTGCATGCTGCATGCTTGCTTGCTTACAAAAACCACATGTTCACAATCAACTGCTTTATTGTATATTATATTTATTTATGTATAATAAAAAATTAAAAGAGAGAGATGTTCATAACAAAAGCTTTGTTATACAAATCTGTTCTAAGAATATTATTATTATAAATAAACATTATGTAATTTGAATTTAGGACTTATAAACTTTTATTGAAAACGGTTTTATGTCTTTTGTATGTTATTGATTGTAATATTTATGACAAACGGATTTAGGACATATTATATTTAGGGATTTCAATTTTATGGCATGTGATATTATGTGATATTAAGTTCGGGTAAGTTATCATTCGGACAAATGATGATTAGGACAAAAAAAGTTATGGCACTTTAAATTATGGATAAAAAAGTTAGGTGACACAATAGAGAACCTGTGCAGACACTAGCCAGATACAATACAATTAAAAAAGAACATCTTTGTTCCACTTCCTTCACTACAATGGGGTTTAAGTTAGATAATAAGACCTTCATGTATTCACAGGGCAACTTCACAGAAATGATGTCGAGGTACAAACAGCTGCTGACGTACATCAAGAGTGCGGTCACCAGGAACCATTCTGAGAAGTCCATCAACTCCATCCTGGATTACATCTCTACTTCTAGAAATGTAAGTGTCAGAAGAGTTAAGAATATTGGTCAATACAATTAATAGTTTTTATGCTGTAGTAATTAATGTGAAAAATAATAATAGAAAAGTAAGGAAGTCTAAATACCTAGCAGTGAGTGGATCATGGCTGATATGATGAAAACTATGGCATTATCACATACTCAAGTCTAACCTGTGATCTTCCTTTTTGATGTCCTATCAAAATATTACTTTGATAAAAAGCAAGAAATACATTAATATGCACTTACTTGTGATGCATAAGAATAAAGCACACAAGACAAGGAGAAACATTGAGGGACAATATGTTTTTGCCCGTGCAATTGTAAAATCATACCATATTAATTTGATTGACTGATTTCAATAAAATTCATTTGTTTGTTCACATATATTATGTATATAAAAGTGTTCTTTGCAGATGGAATTGTTGCAAGACTTCTACGAAACCACGCTTGAGGCTCTGAAAGATGCCAAGAATGACAGGCTATGGTTCAAGACAAACACTAAGCTAGGAAAACTGTACTACGATAGAGGGGATTTCAATAAACTTGCCAAGATTCTGAAGCAACTGCATCAGAGCTGTCAGGTGAGATTGATTATCTAAATGAGAAACAGCATCCCTGGGTACTAATCTAATAATAAAATGAAAACTAGTAATGTCACGCAAAGTTTTGCTTTTATAAATATTTACCAAAAAGAAACAAATTTAACATGCACTAATTCTAATATTTTAACAAAATTAACTAACCCTTTTTATTATGGGATTTAAAACCAGCATGCGTGTGTATGGATTTTTAAATTCATTATGTTTTCTTGTATAAATAAGCTTTTTAAAACTCCCATGTGTGAATTCTGATTATAATCAAAATTCTATTTAAGTAATAAACAAACATACAGTTCTATAAAGTTTCCAATACAGCTGATAAAGCACCCTGATCATTCTTCCGGAGACCGGAGGTCCAAAAAGGCAATATAGTTTAACAATTGGTTCACCCTGATAACTATCTGTTGCCTATAATATAGATATTTCCACTACAGACTGATGAAGGCGAGGATGACCTGAAGAAAGGCACTCAGCTGCTTGAGATATACGCTCTGGAGATTCAGATGTATACGGCACAGAAGAACAACAAGAAACTCAAGGCGCTGTATGAACAATCTTTGCACATCAAGTCTGCTATACCACATCCGCTTATTATGGGTGTTATTAGAGGTAAACACTAAATATAAAATTCCAATAAGACTTTTTTGTTTAAATTTCTCATAATTCACTTAATTCTTGATTTATTGACCAATTATTTGCTTTATTGAATTTGCTCTGGCGATTTCCATGGTAATTATGACTACCTAATTATTCATTTGATTCTTTCTCTTTTTGATCCTTTTCCAAACTATGATATGGCTGCAACCGAAAGTAAAATGTGCATTGAGACTCGAAAGAGTTTTGTGTTGCGGTTAGGCAACAATTTTTTTACTAATTAGTCCAACTGCTGGGCAAAGTTTTGCTCCATTCTCTTCTAATCCTCATTATAATTGCCATCTCTAGATTTGGTAAATGTTAACCGACTGCCCCTTTGTTTTAGAATGCGGCGGTAAGATGCACTTGCGCGAAGGTGAGTTCGAGAAGGCTCACACAGACTTCTTCGAGGCGTTCAAGAACTACGACGAGTCTGGCAGCCCGAGACGGACGACTTGCTTGAAATATCTCGTTTTAGCCAATATGTGAGTATTCGATCGTGAGGATGATGTTTCTCGTTGACAATATTGAGGAGATAGATAGGAACATAAGGACTATTTCGCGTATTTGTCTCTTCACTTATCAATATTTTACTAGCTAGCACACTAATTACCAGTAGCGAAGGGTCAATTTTTGTAAGAGGTAAGCCGAAGTACATAATCTTTAATGTGATTACATTATTTGTCTATAGAATACTGACTGTGCCATTTTTCAAAGGGAAGCCGGCAGGAATCGAGTTCTGTGGAACCTTCGCCACTGCTAATTACACATCAATATACCATTAATCTCACTTGAAATAATGTCTGATTCTCTGCTCTGGTCATACCATAGCCCAAGCCCAAGATAAAGCGCAATTGTCTAGTTTGAGCTCACTGGCAAATAATACTTGGTTACCTACTAGGTAGTATTTCAAAGTACTCATTTTGTTTCCTGCTTACTTTACTACCTTGTCAATAAACCATTTTCATTCTTCACAGGCTTATGAAATCAGGGATCAATCCTTTCGACTCTCAAGAAGCGAAGCCATACAAGAACGACCCAGAAATCCTAGCCATGACAAACCTCGTGATGGCATACCAAAACAACGACATTAATGAATTCGAGTCCATTCTCAAACACAACAGGAACAATATCATGGATGACCCCTTCATTAGAGAACATATAGAAGACCTGCTCAGGAACATCAGAACCCAAGTTCTGATCAAGCTGATCGGCCCCTACACTAGGATCCATATACCGTTTATATCTAAAGAACTCAATATTGATGAGAAGGAAGTGGAGAATCTACTGGTCACGTGTATTTTAGATAAGTAAGCAGATGATTGTTATTTCTTTTATGAATTGAATTAAAATGTGACTGCCTCGTTTGTCGAGTGTGGTCGCAAGAGCGACTGCTGAGCATGAGCTCCTGGGTTCGATTCCCAGGTCAGGCAAAGTGTTATTGAGTTTTTCGATTAGGAATTTCGCAGTAGCAGCCACGGAGTCAGGATTTGTGCCACGGAGTCGGTTGATGGCAATAGGCTCGCCCCCTGTCCCATTTATAGTACTTAAACATAACTGGCGAAATATGGGTGCTCTAATGGGTACACGTCTGCCTAACCCTTCAGGGATTACAGGAGTAATGTTATGTGAATGTCGTCACTGGCCTTCCCCTTATCTCAATTTATTTGTGGTCGGCGCAGCCTGTCTTCTTCCATAGTTGTTCTTTTGATCTTGCACACAATCTAGCCATAGCAGTTTTGGTTTCAACTTCCAAAATTTCTTCACATTTTCCTCATGTCTCTACATCACTTGCCCGCCCCATACCATGACAACTGCTTACCACACAACTTTTTTGTCATTGTGTCACTTACAGACTTCCTCCTACCTCCGCCAAATCCGAATTATTATGATTAGGCCAAGTTTAAATACTTTATAAAGAGTGTAACAAGACCCTTAACGAAACCGAAAGATACTTGTTCATGCGATCATCATGTCATTGCGATCTTTTTTTTGTTAAGGACCATACCTGGGAACCTTCTAGTTATGGAGATATTGGGGGTCAAAGTTCCAACTTCTTACAAGTTTTTTTTTTAATACATGTTTTTAACGTAAAAGTTTTACTGTAAACACGTCCACGACCTCCATCCTATTCAATCCATCCATCAGCACAATGTTTTGAGTGCATTACATTGAGTCTTGCCGTAAAACGTGAATTTTCACCCCCAAAAAAAAGTCGTTTCCCACCAATAATTTTTGCGTAAAGTTACTTAGTTTGACGGCTTGGCTTGGTTGACGGCTTCGTTAAGGGTCTTGTTACACCCTGTATATTAATGGCTAGTAAATGTTTGATACATGCTTTTCAGTAGTTTGAAAACAGCACCTCTTATCTGGTTGTAGCACAATCAGCGGACGCATCGACCAGGTGAACTCCGTGCTGGAGCTGCAGAGCAGTGCGCGCGGCGCGGCGCGGTACGGCGCGCTGGACAAGTGGACGGCGCAGCTGGCGTGCTTGCACCTGGCGCTCGCCAACAAGATGGCGTAGTGCGCGCCCAGTGCGGCACGCGCACGAAGCCAGACCACTGCCCGTGCCCGCACTACGCTACACGAAACCAACGACATACGTCTCCCGCCAAACACAGTTCAGTAAAAATGTAGTATGACAAGAATCCTGCGCGTGAGCAAGAGGGCTAGCGTTACGTGTATGAAGTATTTACAGAACCGACCCCAGCTATTTACAGTCCATGAAACACAAGAAAGATAGCAACGTCGATTCGACGTCTCTCGTTGATGTGACGAATCGTGCACGAACTGAGAAGTTGATCAACAATAATTATCATTTATTGCATTATAAAAGAAGTGTAACAACCACGTTAATTCAAAACGAAACAGTACTTTGGTGTCTATAACCAATTGAATATTAACTTGTAAAAGAGCCTTTCATGCACTATAACAAATGGCTTCAACGGACTCACTCTTATTGAGCAGCTCAATGCAATTACAAATAGTCGTTGGCAGTTTTAATTATTCGTTTTAGTACATCGATGTGGTTAACTTTTTTTTTTTACAATAAACGTGATCAGTTGTTCGTGCGACGTAGTGATACCGACAAGGGCGTAGTCAAAAATTCGAAGAAAAGTCGGGTTGAATTGAAGTGATTTTGTGTGAAAAACGTTTGTGACAATGAACTAGGGATATAAGTTCCCGCCAAGATTTTCAACCCAGCTTCGCCTACAGTTCCCGATATTGATACTGCTGTCAAAAACTTGATACTTTGGTTAAATTTTGTACTGTTTTATAAGTTTCGATGCACTGATGCTACAGTGAAACTTGAATTGTAGAGAACAGATTATTTTTCAAATTGAAACGATCAACAGGAGTCGTAATCGGATATGTGAATATGTATATGGATGCGTGTAGTGATAGTTTATATATTTGTGAATAATGTAATATTTCTCCACAAATTATAAAAGACATCGTACGGAGGCCCGACATGACTTAGCTTGTAATTATTGGGAACAACCTCGGCAGGATAACTACTGATGAACACGCCTCAATTCAGTGCAGTGTGTTATGCTAATACACAGTTTCAACTAAACACGTGTTTTATTTCTCTTCTCTAACCTCTAATTACTGTGAAAATATGTTGTTACATCGAGATGTGACGCGACGCGACGCGCACTCAAGCCATTTTATGCTATATCTCTACTAGGAAATGCATAGTATCGTTTGAAAGACGCGCGGGCTCTCGCGGCGTCGCGAGATGTCACGCGGCCCGAATCTTGAATTGACCCTAAGGTGCATCTATACCGAAGTTACATTTACTAGAGCAACGTTTGTAATTTCAGTGGGCAACAAAAGATAAACTAACTTGCTTATGTCATGGAGTCAAATGCTCCACTAAATTTACATGAGTGTGGATACACCTTAAATACCCCGTATTGATAGGCACATGTAATTTTTTTTTATAAAATATGGGAAATTAATATTTAAAGGGTCTTGGTAGAAAAAATACAAGAAATATAGTAATAGGTAAATATTTATAATAATAAAAATTGGTATATAACTACATTAAATGGACGGATCGGTATATCACAGGTTAGTTACCTATATACATTTCCATTAGTACATATACAATATACATTCATTACAAACATCTTAAAAATAGGAATTAATACTTCACAACAGATGCTTCATGTATGTGAGGCTTATCAAAGTTCATTGTAGATTGGCCGTAGCTAAGTCCCAATCTGACCAATGAAGTCAAGCCAATTTTGAAACATAAACTGGTATTAACAGAATTTAAACCAATGACGATGCTTGGAACAATCTATGCTAGCGCCATCGCCATTAGTTTCACAGTTGCAATCCCCATTATATTAATTAATTTGGAGTTAAACACATTACATGGCACAAGAGATTAATATATTAGAGTTAAACTGGCTTCAGGGCTCATTTTTTTAAACACATGATAAACTTTAAAAAAATATCATTTTTTAAGAGACTACAAGATGTTTGACCCTTAATTAAATAGGTTTATCTAACAATATCAGACTGTTAAAAAGATTATTATTGGTTTAATCTTATAATTACGGCAGTGTAATTTTTTTTCAAGGTTTTTTTTCGTCATTTACATACATTAGTATAATTAAATCAATTCCATTTATGAATTCATTTTTGTAGACAGTATGGCAGTCTTTATTATTTTATATAGATTTATGCAGTATAGTCGTATTCGCTTCGCGGTCGGCTTATTCGTTAACGAAGGAGCCATTGATATAAACTTTTTGCAAATAATGCTTTTCACAATATAGATCAATTTAACTGATACATATAAAATGTAGATTTTAAACTAACTCTTAAAAATAAAGATAGAAGATTGTATGATATTTTGTTTGATCTGTTTTCTTCAGGGCCAGTAAATATAGCCTGTGTTAACGCTAACGGGATAGGTCTTAGGCTATCCCCTAAGATTAATTTCAGCACTGCGGAAGTACACTAGGGCGGAAACGGTGGACGCTAGACGCCCATACGAATATAGCTCCATTCCTTTTCCAATGTACGAGCCTAAAACCTTATCTTTTTTTCAGGGTTTTGTAACAGTAATATCATAAAGGAGACATAAAAATGCGTATTCTACGTCAGTTCCCGTTAGCTTCAGTTCGTCATTATGTTTATGTGTTTGTGCATTCGTATCTACTGGTGAAACATGAACATAAAAACATGTTGAAATCTCTTCTTTCTCAATCTCTCTCTATTTATCTTTTTCAGACAACATGTTTCTAGGTCAAACGCCCAGTGTGTGTGTGTGTGCGTGCGTGTGTCAATGAGCAGGTTTGTCGTGCAGCCAGGCGCGGAAGATGGGCAGCGTGCTCGGGTAGTGCGTGGGCGGCTGCGGCTCGTCCGTCTCCTCGCGGAACGGGTACGTGCCGATCAGGATCGGTAGCTGCAGCTTTACTTCCTTCTCCAAGCTCTTCGGCTCGATTATGAACTGAAAAAAAAGGGGAATTAAGATTTTAAACTATCATGGTCTCTAACTTTAAACATCACACACACACACATCATTCATCACGTTCGTTCGTTCATTTCTTCACTGTAAACATGGTAAATATCCCGTTTCGAGTATTAATAATGTGCAGAATTAGTGAGTGTACCGAGTGAACTCGTGTCTCCCATCGCTCTCGCCCGTGTCTTGTATCTACTGTCTCCTCTCATAGAGCAACAAGTACTCACAAACACGTCGTACTGCACGGAGATGAGGTGGCAGCCGCGCAGGTTGGTGGGCGGCAGTGGCGGGACGTACAACAGCTCGTGTCGCCACACGTCGCTCTCGCCCGGCCGCGTCTTGCCGTGCGAAAGGGACGCCAGCTCGCGCACCTCCTTGGCTGCAACCTTGCCGTGGGCCGAGTATTGGATTGTCTGGAGAGGATGTGGAGTTAGAGATTTGACTAATTTAAAAAATAACGCTGAAAATAAGCCCGGTTTCCACAAAAGCGGAGGCGACGGGACACGTGCAAGAATCGACCGAGAGGCTAATGTGTTTACAGTGGTGAAAATCCACATAAGCGTCTCTTTTTTCTTGTGATTGGTCAAATCATGCACACCTCACCCCTCGTATACGCTTTCGTCAAAAGCAGACCTTAGACTGAGAATCAGCTAATTGCTTTTTGAGCGTCAAATGACAACCCTCAAAACGCTCTTCACGATAACAAAAGAATTGGTGCAACAAACGCACCACCAAAGTACACTGTCCTTAAATAAGTTTTGCGTGCTTGATGATATGCCAAGAGGAAACGTTCAAAAACAAAAACACAGTCCGAGCATCCTGTGACTTTAATGTTCATTGACATAAGGATTAAATTGCAAAGATTGACGAGCCTTGAAATACAATAATAATGTCGGCTAATAAATAAACGATAAATGGATGAGCAGACAAAAAAAGTTTATCACATTCTTTTATTCCGCGCGTACAAAAAGACGACTATGAACAAGGCCTCTGACCGATAGGTCATGATCGTGACTTCAAATTATAACTCTTCGATGTTACGCGAGCTAGTTTCAGCGCAAAAACATTCAGGCGTAAAAAGCGAACAAAGGAAATATAGATGCATCGTGCTTGCTTCGGCTTCGGGGTAAAAAACGTCAAAGTACGGTCGTATAAAAGTGCTTAGCCATTGCTTTTAATTTGTTATATTCGATCAAACATTCATATCTGATGTTTGTAGGTATTGTGTGCATTATTATTACCGGGTAGCATATTAATTCACCGATGCGGTTACTTAATTATGCTACCCGATTAAACGGGTACCACGTATTCAGTACATTCTGAACCCACTGAATCACATAGAAATTTTTCGTCAGTTATTAAATTTCGGGTTCAGACATGATGTACTGAATACGTGTTAACCGTTGGTGTGTCCCTTCCACCCCGTGTACATAAAATGATGCAAAGTAGATGGTAGAATAAGATTAGGTAAGGTCAACCAGGGCAGGGCAATTGCATCTTCGGAGAAATAACGTTTTTTGGAATACTTGTAATGGTTTTTACAAAATCATCTAAATTTACCCAAAATTAATCGATACTCAGGTTTGGTCCATTTCCTGCATTGTACTGCGACAGGCGGAGCTGTTGTAATTCGTGTCAAAATCTACGGTCGTCAGTGGTGTTGGATCACTATGGAAGCTTAAAGACGGACACTCTGAAAATCGTAAATTTTCGTGGGAAAAAGGTGAGGACGGCGAGCAAATAAATATATCTTATCTTATCTTACAAGAGACTTTAATTAAGCCCAAGATTGTTAGACCAAAAATGACCAAATATGTGAAATCTCTGGTAACAAGCTGAAATTTGGTACTTATCACAGATATTATGTATAATTATGTGGTACTGAATATCTACCTAAAAGTCCCGAACCCTGATGCCAAAAATCCTGAGCTATTAGGGATAAACGAAAATTACATGGTAACTTTGTTAAGTACCTCGGTGAGTGCGGCCCTGGTCGCCTTGACTGTGGTCCGCGAGTTGTTGACGAGCGTGGCCGTCAGCATGATGCTCTCGCCGGGCACGTACGCGCCGCGGTCCAGCGACACGCCGCACGTCACCGTGCCGCCGCCCACGCAGCCCACGCCCAGCCGGTGCTCTACGCTGCATTCGAACTGTTGCTGCATCACACAAAATCGTTGATTATCATGAGCTAATGCCACGTGAAGTGCAGTGGTTGAACCTCGACTCACTCAGCCAAGAAAGAAAGAATACATGTCTATTTGGCAAATGCCACAAATGCACACAAAATGAATTAAAACGGAAAAAAAACTTAAATCTAAACAAAAAAAAAGATAAGTATGCCCTTTACTTTGTGTAATTTATTTAATCACCACAGTTCTCAAAACGGTGAAAGGAAACATTCGAGGACATGTGACATCCAGAACCAACCCGCATTGGGTCCGGGCGATCCGAATTACAGTCCTTGCCTCATCACAGAGAGGAGGCTCGTGTCCCGGCAGTGCGAACGCTAATGGTTGTTTATGTTACTGCCTCGCTGGTCATGTGTTCGCAGGAGCGGCTGGCCGATTACTAAGCGACTGGCATGGGTTATGGCAATAGGCTCGATCCCTAGGACGTAAATGTTAGCCTTCGAAAAATACAGAATTGATTATCTTGGCACTTGTGCTTGGTTGTCTAAATGACAACGTCCGTGCTTGTTGGGGTCGTGGTCAGACCGTGGTCGTATGCTTTATGACCTTGACAGCAGGGTCCAACGGCCCAAGCTGCTACCGTGACGATTTCAATCAAGCTACGTAATAGTGCATGCAGCATTACTTGCATGAACGTTTTCTTATTGTGCTTCACTGCACGTAACTACTCACTGCGACTCAAGAGTACCTACTTGTGTGCAACATGATGTTATTATTGGTTCCGCTCTTTAGATATCAAGCAGGTAATGAACGTCAAGAAAACATAAGTACTTAAACATTTTTTCCCAACCTTTATTTATTGTTTTCCTTAGTGTTTTCGATAGAAGGAAACAGCCCTTATCGTCTGTTATTTATGAATTTGTTTACCCTAGGTACAACAATAATCACGTATCAAACCGAAGACCTCACGCTTCACAGTCGCACTAGCAACCACTGGACTACATACAGAGGCATCTAGTATCTGGCCCATAAAACACTAAAGCTATTTAAAAATAAGTAAAAGAAATCACTCACAGACAAAACCGGTGGCTCCAAATTGAGGTCGATCGGGTTCATGACAATGAAGACCTGTTGGTTCTTGTGAGTCAGTCCGTTGGGTTCCCTCAGTGCTGCCTTGCAGTAGTACTGGACCCAGCCGTGCGTGCCGAGGAATGTGGACGGCAAGCCCATGGGGAGGCCCAGCTTGAATGGGAAGCTGTGTATGCCGGGCGACAGGATTGATGTGCTATGGCCTGGCAACATTGTAAATGGTTATTACACTGTTTTGACGGATAACAGGAGAGGCCTGATCTGGACGTAACTCTCGGCCGACCCGTTAAAAACGCAATATATACACCCACTGCATGCGTTTCATAAGAAGTAAATGCGTAAGGTACATTTTGCTGGTATTAATGCTTCACAAAAGAAAATAAATGTAGATCGACTATCAGCGGAACTTGTTGCGCTTTACATGTTTTGTTATTTGATCAAGTCTGGTGAGTGCATGCACTGGACGAACCATAGTGTGAGGCTTTTGGATTTAGGGTTAAAATACAATTCGCATTATTACACATATTTAGACTGTCTTAAAATGCAGATCCTGGTTTTTGTGTTGCGTTTCTTTGTTTCCATCGAGCATAGTGGGAATCTACCTTATATATTATATTATATATTCCATATATATTATATATTCCATATATATTATATATTCCATATATATTATATATTCCATAAATATTATATTATAATATTGTTCTAATGATGTCATAACGTGTCACGACAACACACCAATGTTAGAGCCACTCAAATTGGTGTGTTGTAACATTTATTTTCTTAACCTTTGCATCTATGAATTAAAGTCAATATGTTCAATATTGACTTTAATTCATAGATGCAAAGGTTTTGATGATTTTAGTCCATCAGCGGTTTGTTTTAGCAAAACAAATATTTGTAAATTAATTAATTTATAACCACATCATTAATTTTATATTCAGCTCTATAAATACTACATCCACAGGGAGGTGGGCTGGTTGGAGTGACGGCCACCATGGCTCACGACACAATGGTCCACTTTAAGGACTAAGTGCGGAAACCAAAACCCTTAACATAGAACAACTACCACAATAGCTCTATAAACAAGAGAGTAGAGTAAGAGGTGGTACTACCACCTCATATATACAATGTGTTTAGCCGTGACAAAGAATTTGAGTCCCATCTTGAGTTATTTAAATGACAGCAATAATTATGATTACTCTAATGGAAAGTGACTGGTAAATGCTATGACAGCTTTGCTAGATGTGGGACAATAGTACATCAATAAGGCAGTTGTGTAATGTTAGAATAGTGGTAGCAGTGCCGTACATATGCTTTGAGTATCCACTTTCAAGTTGGAGCTCAACAAAATTTATTACAGTACCTGGTTCACCAAGCAGCCTCATCCTGAAGTCGATGTAATTCTCTTTGTCAAAGAGTCTCTCGTGTCTGCCAGATCCTACTCGAACCACACCCTCACCAATAACATGGAAATGCAGACCTAAAACAACACAGTCAAAATTAAGAACCTCTTTTTTGAAACTTTCAGTTATAACTTTTAAAATTCCTACCAACATAATTATGTATGCAGGCATGATGTATGTTAGCATGCCATCTGACATTATGTTGAGTTACAACCTGTCTGGCATAAGTATGTTTATTTCATTACTTTCTAATTTTTATTTCACCACTTTTTCCTTCTTTCGTTTATTTACCAAAGAGATTAAAAAAACATGATAATAATATATTATATGAATTTTAAATCTAAAATAGGAATAGTATTTTATTTATTTAAATAATGATGACCTAAAATTAAAACGGAAAGTAGCCAATATGTTACATATAGTTTTATTTACACATCTGTATTAGCTATTATTAAAAATGTTCTACAATAGTCACATAATATTTGTTCTACTAACAATGAACTTACCTAACACAGGTGTGTCATCTTGCAACTCCATCAGAACTTTCCCAGACAAAAATTGGCCGGGAAAATATAACAATGATGTGTTATCAAACACTATGAGGAACTTGAGTAGTTTACGCGGCATTTTGACAGCTCGCACTCCAGGTCAGCGCTCAATTCACTTTTAGATTACCTAAGATCTGTGTTTAATAAAATGAACAATAAATTAGGTAATAAAAAGTTTAATTAATGAACTATCTTGACAACACTTTGAAGCTGTTATTAATATTTATTTATGGCTGTGTAAGATATGTATTATATAAGTTATAACTCCGGAAGTATATTCTAATAGGTGTTCCAAACCTTTTTCACATATTAAACAGTGATCACTTTGTTATATTACAATCAGATGGGAAGATTTAAAAACCTTGTGGCTATGAAAGTCACGCCTACGACGAGTCTACAATATCTCATTAAACTTCTGACATCGTAGGCTGTGTACAACAAAGTTGAGTAATATGTTAATCGAAGGCCATCAACTATAACTACAGGTCATACCTTGAACAATTTTAAAGAAAGATTATGAATGAAATCCACATCGAAATATATCGAAAAGCACAGTGTTGGCTATTTAACAATTTTCTTCAATTTTTAAAATCCTGTTAATGGACAAAATTACTAAAAATCAAATTCTATTTCACGAAACGAAACTTTACGGAAACTTAGAAACTTTGACATTTCGTTGCGAAGGGATTTCTGAAGTTTAAGTTACGTTGCGTTCATAAAGTGTACTACTTTATTAATTTAAATATGAATGAAATAACTTTTTTTTTTCGCTATTAGTACACAATCAGTAATTTAAAAACCTTGATTTTTAATTGTCTTAAAGAATTCAATAAAGCCTGCAAGCCTACTCATTAATTTCTCCAATGCTCTTCACATTTTTGCTCATGTTTTCAATCAACAAATCATGAACGCATTCAAATATACGGTAAGTAGTATGTTCTCAAGGATGTATAGTGACATATTGCGTTAGTGTGATTGGCGGATTTTCACTATTTTAAGATTATCGTCCAATGAAAAGTTATTAATGTAATCAAAAATTCGCTGTACACTAACACTAAATAATTTATAAATTTTGTAATACAGTGAAATAGGAAACGAACTTTTTTAGTTATGGGCGACAGCGGCTCATGGATTTGTTTATGTTGTTTTGAAAATAAACGATAATATCTTTAGGTTAATTGGAAAAATAAGAAAATTAATCAAAATGCCGAGTGAAATGATAACATTACAGCTTGGCCAATGTGGCAATCAAAGTAAGTAATATAATAGGTATTACGGAAATGTTCGGTTATTTTAAATTTGTTTCGGTAATCGTAATTAATGTTAATTTGTAACAGTTGGGTTCGAGTTCTGGAAGCAGTTGTGCATAGAACATGGAATATCTCCAGAGGGTATACTTGAGGAGTACGCGTCGGCGGGCTCGGATCGAAAGGATGTGTTCTTTTACCAAGCTGATGATGACCACTACATTCCTCGGGCGGTCTTGCTGGATTTGGAGCCCCGTGTCATACACACCATCATGAACTCACCGTATGCAAAGGTATATAGGGGATCCTTTTACGCGATGTGTACAGTTTACACATCAAGCATGACATCTCATTACTGTATGAGCAAAACATCAATATTTTGCTTTGTGTTTAGCTATTGAAAACGTTGTGTTAGTACTACTTATGGACCATTATGCAGCATTAAATAATAATTAAATATTTCATGGACCACATAAAATACTTTTATCCTTTTGTCTTTCTGTACCTCCAGTTTTAACATTCTAAACATTTTTAGCTGTACAATCCCGAAAATGTTTATTTATCCAAACATGGTGGAGGTGCTGGTAATAACTGGGCTTCAGGATATGCTCAGGGAGAGAAGCTGAATGAAGAAGTGTTTGATATTATAAATAGAGAGGCAGATGGCAGTGATAACTTAGAGGTAAGTTCTTTTGATCTGAATGCAAATTATTGCAAAGAAATTTCTTACTCCAAACCATGCTTAAATGGCTGTATGGCGTTGAATAAAATGAGAATAGTTATTATCCTGGTATGCAAAGCAGCTTCCCTTGCTTGTTGTATCTGAGAATTGTCAATAATGAAAATTAGAGGGTTTATTTATAACTGCTGGTTAAACTTAAGTAATGATTTACGTCTGATTAACCATACACATTTATTTTACAGCTTGGTTAGGATGATAAAACTTGTGGAATCCCATGTCATAACAACTCATCCTGACTTCTACTAAGGAGTAAGGATTATAAAATGTTGTGATTAGAAAGTGAGCAGCTACATGGATGGCTACAACAGTAGGCATTGATACTGGTTTAGGTGGGGGTACTCATTGTATGTGTGAAACAGTGATTTAACATATACACATAAAACTCTTACTTTTTTCCCATGGCATAGATAGAAACTACAGAATGCCACTTACAATCCTTAAATATTCCTGTCGCTTCTCTTCTTAACCGACAAACACTTTTTTTTTTTATGAATACTAGTCTTGGTGATGTAGGTAATAAAGAAAATAACATAATTTAATTTAATTAGTTTTTTTTTTTTTACAAGCTAACCAGTCTTTATTGTGTTCCTTGCCACAGGGGTTTGTGCTGTGCCACTCAATTGCTGGAGGAACCGGGTCAGGCATGGGCTCCTATATCCTTGAGCATCTGTCTGACAGGTTCCCCAAAAAACTGGTGCAGACCTACAGTGTCTTCCCCAACCTGGATGAAATCAGGTAAGCTCTTTGAGTTAAAGTTTTTTGTTCACTATAGTACTTTATATTTTTAAGCTCATTGTTTTATTTAAAGGCTTGACTTTTTTTTTTCTTTATTATTGATCTTATATGTTTCTTAGCCTGTCTCAGTTTCGTTAGAATTCAAAATTAACTAAAAGAATAGTGTCATTAGTTAGTTACGCACTTTGGACGTGGATTTGCGGACATTAGCCCGATGTAAAATACAGGTATACTTAAGAATAGATAGGTAGCATAAAATAAAACATAACGCGATGTAGTCATGCGATGCCCGGTCAACGACTATCCATTTACGGACATTACAATGTCACGGTCTTTAGCTATTGTTACATCTCAAATGGGCCATTAAAAACAGTTTAAGCGTATCTGTAACACTCTTTTGAAGATCGGGAGGTTTCAATGGAAAACATTAATTTGGATTATGCCTGAAATAGCCTTGATTTATTTAATGGGTTCTTTAGACGGGAACAACAAATCACTACCAGAAAGCCTTATGACCCGAAAGATCTGAGATCCCGAGAGGTCTAGCGGTTACTGGATTTTGGACCATTTTGACGCTATGAAACGAGGACTCGAAGATATACAGGATGTAAGGGACAGCCCTCCGCAGACTGATGGGGTGAATTCAGTATATCATACTAAGGTGACCGGTACAAGCAATTTTGATTTCCTCATACGCAATGTATCGTAACCGTGGCAAAACGCACGTAACGAACGGCAAGCGCGACGACGAGTTCGATGAACTCTGTAGCTAGGCAGGAAGTGAACAGCTGATTTTACGCGTCGTTTGTTAGAGTATTTTAACATCCATTGTTGAATTTTTTATTTTAACCGCATTATTTACATAAATGGAGTGCTGCGTACAGGGAATGTAATTTTACATTGAAGTAAAGGAATAGTAACTGAAAAAAAAATGAAAAAAGTAAAATTTTCCGGAAAAAAAATCCGGTGGAATATGATTCAAAATAAGGAGCTGAATGCACCCTGTCAGTTTGTGGAAGGCTGTCCCTCACACCCTGTATATTTTTATCTTTTCTTCTTCACTTCTCATAATAGCCTGTGTGTTTCCCCGGCAGTGACGTAGTGGTGCAGCCATACAACTCGCTGTTGACGCTAAAGCGCCTCACGGAAAGCGCTGACTGCGTCATGGTGCTCGATAACACAGCGCTGAACCGCATCGCCAGCGACCGCCTGCACATTCAGAACCCGTCGTTCGCGCAGATCAACACGCTAGTGTCTACTATCATGAGTGCCAGTACTGCTACACTTAGGTAATTTGCTTTTATTTACATTTTGGAATAGTTCCCTCTATTTTATGTAAGACTATCACTTTTCCAGCGACTTCGCCCGCTATCCCGTGGGAATTTCGAAAAATTCTTTTTCCTAGTCCATATCCATGCAAAATCGAAGAGTTTAAATACGTGGAATTAAGCAGGGCAACGATAAGTCAGTCTGTCAGTGTGAGATTGAATCAGTTCCTTGCTGGAAGGGTCCAACTGTTGTTAGGACCATACACACTGTCAGCGAATCGCATAGTTGATGATTTTTTTTTGCAATGTTCTTTGTGTGAGTTTTTGCTACACAACGAACATTCATTCGCGAAACGAACAATTTGGTAAATAAGAGAATCTTAACTCAAAATTCAAATTCCACTAGCTGCGGTGACGATCGAATAACGAAAATGTTCGTTGTGTACCTAACACTCGCGCTCACATCTCGAACATGGTCTCTTTCCTTAATTTTTATATTTTACCTATGAATTCCTTTTTAACTCTTATGTGTCCGTAAATGAGTAACACTGGTATTCTCAGATATCCGTCATACATGAACAACGACCTGATCAGTCTCGTAGCACCGTTGATACCGACACCGAGACTACACTTCCTCATGACAGGATACACACCGCTGTCGGCCGACCACGAACTAAATACCGTAAGTTTTTACTTCATTCATTCATTTACCTACGTACGTAATAAGACAGCCCGTCGAAACGCCCGCCCTTTACCACTTCTCGAGTTTTAGATGGAGAAAAGAAGTGGTGGAACAAACCCTTCAGCTCTGTCTGTTAAGTAACCAGAACTTGATTTAAACAATAGTATAGGAAAAGATCGCCAACCTGGACTAATAGAAGTCTGAAATTACCAACCCGTTTTGAGCTGAGCGTGGTGATCAATGCTCATGCCTACTGAAGAGGCCTTTGCCGAACACTGGGACAGTAATAGGCTAGTATTACGAGTACAATAGATGAAATTGGAGTCTTCACCAAATTTGTTCTTTTATAGGCCCCGAAAATTCGAAAAACGACAGTACTCGATGTGATGCAAAGGCTACTTCAACCAAAGAATATGATGGTCTCACTCAGTCCCGACAGAACAAATCAACACTGCTACATATCAATATTAAATATCATACAGGTAAGTAAAATACTTTCCAAACTAATATTTTGTTTATAATGTTATTTATGGTACAATCCATACAAACTCCCTTTGCTTCATCAAGACCGTAGTTCATGATCTTAGTAGCTGGCGTTGTTTTTTATGCCTACCCTCATGGGACCAAGGCGAAGGCGTCAGTTGATAATTATATATATGTACCTAGGTAGATAGCAATCTTCTGAATATAAAGGACCCACCCACACATGCGCACGTGTATCTTATGAACATAGTATGGACACCTTTGGTCATGCTTACGAGCGGTAAGCGAGTAGTTCGGCTGCACCCTAGGAACATACAATTCAATTGTGCAAGAGTGGGTGTGTTGTACGTGAACTGAGCGTTCCTTGCACGCGAATAGTAGCGCAACGCGCGTAGTTTGTGGCACGTCCACAAGCATTCGAGGCGCGTAACGTAGCGTTAAGTCTCCCTGAAAGATTGTAACAAATTGAGACCTAAAAGAAAATACCTCTTTCAGTCACTTTCATGTAACCTTCGAGATCAAACAAGACCAATTTCTAAGATAAATTCACTATTTCAGGGAGAAGTAGACCCATCACAAGTGCACAAGTCCCTGCAGCGTATCCGCGAGCGGAAGCTGGCGTCGTTCATCCCGTGGGGCCCGGCGTCCATACAGGTGGCCCTGTCGCGTCGCTCGCCCTACGTGCATGCCTCGCACAAAGTGTCAGGACTGTTGCTTGCTAATCACACCAACATATCATCGGTGAGTTCAATTACAATGCTGTATGGCTGCATGGATCTTATGACTAACTATTGAGCACAAAATGAGTTTGACAGGCGGGCGCTGTTGACTCAACATTTTTTAAAAAACAAGATGGCAGCGTAAGTTTCGGTTAATGGCACGCACCATAAGATCCATCTGTAACTTGCAATTTGTAAGATTAGAGATTCATCGCTACTACTTCTTCTAAACGTATCTATCGATGGCAATCTAAATTAAGTCGGCCCAGAACTGGGCTACGAGTTTGGCATCTTCAGTAGCGTCCATCAGTTCCTGTAATGAACAAACGACAGGACACGCGAAGTCTACGACTTTTTGTCGTTTTCAATGTTGCCAGCCAGTTGCAGCACATGTCGCGCGAAGTCCAACGACGACATCACGGCTAGTCTTTAGACATATTATTTTGCCCTTATAACTGAACACAAAGTATGATAACTAGCTATCCGTAACTTAATTTCTCTGCGCAGTTGTTCGACAGATGTCTGCAGCAGTTTGACAAGCTGCGCAAACGCGAGGCTTTCTTGGAGGTGTTCCGAAAGGAGCCGATGTTCAAGGACTCGTTGGAGGAGTTCGACGAATCTCGCGGCGTGGTGGACGACCTCGTGCAGGAGTACCAGGCAGCCGCCACCCCAGACTATGTGCATTGGAATCCAGGTATGAACGATTTTCAAAAAGATTTGTCGCCTCATCGGAGTCATCGGAGTATGAGGGAGGGGGATGGGATAGTGCACACACAGTCGTGCACTATGATATCTTCCGCTTCGATGGCTAGTTTCCCATAAGGACTTCTACTATTGCGCACTTATAAAAATTGCAATATTTTCAAGTCTAAATCTAGATTGGTAAGTACAGTCTCCCCCCATTTTGTCTTGCAATTCTCAGATTGATCAAACTTTTTTATTTTATTTTCAGAGAGCAGTCAAATATAACGCTCATGACTACATGTAGATGGGAAATAAATAAGTTAACAGGACAGGATCGGGCGCACTGTGAAAGGAATTCCAAAGGAGATGTCGAACGCTGTTATGATGATGCCCTCAGCTGTTAATTTAAGTTTTTGTTTTAACAAGTGCCATTTATTATTGTATTCTTTAATCTCATTTTATTAACATTGTTTACTCGGATATGGTATGACACTATAGCCATTAGATAAACCACGCACAGTCTGAATAAAAATAAAACATTTTATTTTACCAAGAATTTATTTTATATTCAATAGTAGCTATCTTTCCAACATTCCCTTAATCCTTACCATACACTTATCACTCTCGTGCGAACGTTATCAATGTGGTTTGTACGTCCCGGCTATTGACACGCAATACAGAATGCTTAACTATCTATTTTATAGACGAACATCGATATTACGTGATAAAAGTTGAAACAGACTGTCCGAGACAGTCACAACGTGTACGAGTTTAGGCGCATTCTAGGAGCTTAGCAGTGAAAGCATTTACTTTAGATTCATTAACTATAATTTCTAGGCTCCCAAAATGTACTAAACATATTATATAATATAAAAATTGCACAAATGAGCTACATTTATAAAAATAAAACCCTTGCACAAATGGCTTCTATGCTCATATCTTGTGTTTAGCGCACTAGAGAGCAGATCTCAAGTCCATTGCCTTATTTTAATCCTTATTCATGTACTTTTTATTTACCCTCTTATTTACTCAGTACTATGGCATATATACAGATTTTCTACTGCCACCACATTGAAAGGTAATGGGATAAATAATTATGTGAATACAATATTACAAGAATACATTGATACATCATGATTAACGTTTATTTCTAAACTATCATATGGATTTTTTTATGTTTTTTTTCCTCGTATTATTTGACACATACTATGTACATTACTGGTGTTAGGATACTGAATAAAATAGTTGCTGCAATGATGGTCAAATTGCGGAATAAACTGGATTCGATTAACCTAACATTCAACTACAAATAGGAATAGTAACCAGTTTCGCAGCGCCTCACACGGGATGTTTCCCTTGTAATTATCACTGGAAGCTCATATTAAATGATTACACTGTTGTTCACAATGTTGGCTGGCGATACGTCGCTGTTAGGAGGGCGTGACTTCTATAGACAATTCGCGCCACAAGCACATTTTGGACTGCTCTTTCAGTTGCCATTTAACCTTAACTAAAGTTATGTGCTCATCACTTGTACTACTAAACTAACAGCATGTGACATAATTTTGGACACTGGCGCATGCTGGCAATGGTGTCTATAAATGCTCGAGAACAGACACTGCGACGAACCCTTGGCGAGATGTTTCGCTTCACATTCTCGGGATGAACAAAATAATCGACAAAATACGACATGCTTATGTGAGTGTGGCGAAGTAAGGCGTTCAGGCGACATGTCTCGATGTGACCTCATGATTCCCATGTAAACTAACCCAAGCTGATAGAGCCTACATTCTATGGCTAATGATGCAACATATAATAATATAGGACAGTATAATGAGAACATAATTCACACGCATCCATGACACAACACTATAACCTAATTTATTATACATCAATAACAGTTGTCCTTATAAAAGTTTTTTTTTTTTTTAATTCAACACAGACTAATTACGAATCACAATGTCGATATTAAACCGTGAAGGTGCTAAGAAAAATGTTACGTGAATAGAAATGATAGAATGCAACAATGTTGTAAGTGAACATTCATAAAATTAAAAGCGATGCGTAAGTGCCACGCGTTACTAGCAAAATAAAAATGTGCCCAAAAAGACAATGACACTCTACAATCGATTATGGAAAAATGAGAATTAAAATGTATGAGATAGACATCATTTGATATGTAATTAAATGATGTCCACTCATACATTTTAATTCTCTGTTTCAGGGCTGTAGGCTTCATTAAGGAAACTATTATGTTATTCAAATGTTTGCATCCACATTTTAAATGGCGCTTTGACTGGGAACATGCATGAGTATTTGACTACATTGTAACAGTTAACAAATTATTTGCATAGTGAAGCCAAACCCCTAACGATTGTAGAAGAGGACATTGTACAGGCCTTGTGGAATATTAGTTAGTGACACGGCCTAATGTCAACAACGGGCACTGTGGGCTAGGAGGTCTGGCTGGGGGCCTGGAACTTCGGCTGGATGATGGACGTCTTGCGCAGCGGGACTGTCTCAGGCGTGGGGATGGCGTCCCCGGTGGGCAGCTTAGCAGGCGCAGCTGGCGCTTTGAAAGGCTGGGACAGGTTGCTCGGTCGCTGCTTCGCCATTTGATAGTCGCCGGAATCGAAGAACTTTTGCTGTAATTAAAATTATCATTATACATGAGGTCTGTTAAACAGTAACCATTAGTACTCTCGTATTATTCTCTATACAATGGTTGTCTGGAAGACAATGCAATCAGTGATAAGATCGCTAGCCATCGTGATCAATAGAATTAGCAAAAGTGGGGAGGCGCTCCCTTACCGGAACATTCGCCTGAATTGTATAATTACGTCAGAAATATACGAAATGGGCATTACGTTACAAATAGACGCTCTTGGTGAGGGAGCTAATGTAGCAATCCAAGATTCTATTTTGTATAGAAATAAAAAACAAATTGTTACAAATTGTATTGTTATAGATTGCGCTCTGTAATACCAGGTAATGTAACGGCGCCATAAATAGCTGTTACAAATCTGGTGAACAATAAAATAAACTCTATCTAAGATCTATATCATACAGAAACGATTATGGCTGCAGCATCAACTCATCTTGACAAGATTTATCGCCACTGACAATAATGAGGATGCATACAACATGATTAGACTGTCTTCTTGGCAATAGGCCACCATGAGACATCATTATGTATAAGCAATACAATTATACTGACCCCTTTGGCTAGCCTCTTCTGCAGGAAAGCCGAGTGTCCCCCGGGTCCTCTCCCCAGCATTGCATTCGGGAACTTCGCCTTTAGCTTTGCTTCCTCTAACTTCTCCAACTCTTTGGGCTGTAATAATATCACATATTATAGCTTCAGTTGGCAAGATCAACCTTTAGCACATTATGTGTACTGAATGAGCAATTTGTTTTTCTTTAATAAAAATAAAACAAAAAATATCGAAAAAATAGAAACATAGAGGCATGATGGGGATTGATACAGATTAAATAGTAAAACTTATTTATATTTTCTCAAATGGCTAACTAAAAGTTTTCATTTTTTGTTTTGATTCCTGTCCAGTCAGCCATTGTGCTATCTGGCTTAATTGTTTATGACCTCATGAGTTGTTTCATTATTTTGTGCTCATATGATAGAATATTGTTAAGTTCAACCAAAGAGTCATGGTCAAACTGGGCGTAAGTCCAATAGAATTGAAACATATCTCAAATTATTAGTGTCCAACCGAAACTTATTTAAATATGTAAAATCTGGCGTATTTTTACACATAATAGAAAATTAACACGTGTTAAATAATATTATTATCAGCCTAGTCAAATAATATTATTAGTAGCCTTTTCCCATTCAAAGATTAGAGCCACAACTTCCCCCATCTACTTTTAAAACACAACATGATGACA
This sequence comes from Noctua comes, assembly GCA_963082995.1. NCBI lineage: Eukaryota > Metazoa > Arthropoda > Insecta > Lepidoptera > Noctuidae > Noctua > Noctua comes. Next base: position 18,871,149 of record OY720267.1, on the reverse strand, counting down.
TGTAAAAGTGTTTTGTAAAACCAATTTACAGAAATAAACATGATTTGATTTATCGCACCATATCGCTGACATCACTCGCGAGCAAAATACTTGTGCACATCATCAATAAGAGGCTACTAGAGGAGGAATTTCATTAGAGGACAGGTAACAAAAAGAGCAGGCATGGTTTTTCAGGGGTACTCGCGTGGAGATCCTAAACATGAGACAGTTAATCGAGAAGGCCCGTGAGTTCAACGTACCGATGGCTTTTTTTCATCGACTATGCCAAGGCTTTTGACGGTATCAGTTAAAGAAATAGTTTCGAGTCATGAGAGAGAGATGGGAATACCCGAACACTTGACTTTTCTTGTACAAAACCTTGACGGAAAATCGGAGATCCGAATAGAAGACACAGAGTGAGGCTCTTTCCAGACCAACCGTGGAGTAAGGCAGGGATGTATACTCTCGCCCCAACTGTTCAACCTCATGGGCGAACATATCATGAGAAGAGTATTGGAAGGGTGGAATGGAGGCATATGGGTTGGAGGATACCTCATTAATAATCTACGCTTTACAGATGATACCACTATCACACGGACAAACGAAAAACAGTGAGTGTGAAATATGAACTCCATATCGACCGAGCTAAAACTAAGCTGATGTTTGTGGATCGTGCCGGTAGTCCGGTACATTACAAAGGACTGGAGAGCTATCCGACCTGGATACCGTACAGAAATTTGTCTACCTTGGTTCCATGTGAAGTAGAGGTAGTAAGAAGAGCCCAGATCGCAAAGCGGTAAAGCGATTAGAGAAAATTTCTAATTCGATTCTGAACGAACTGAAAGTTACATCTCGCCTATCGACCATCTGCATGAAACGACTCCTGCAGTACTTTAGACACGTGGCAAGGAGCCAGGAAAATCTTATTGTGGCTGGTAACGTGGAAAAAAAAGGGGCAGCGGAAGATCACCAACAAGATAGACATATGTGGTGGAGGAAGTCTGCAGAGAGAATTTCCAGGCGACTGTCTACCTGACCTCCACAACCCAGTTAGTACTAGAGTAATACAATACCAATTGGTAAGGCTGGATGTCAGACTTTCAGGCCGCTAACTAACTGTAATGACCGTTGAGGCTTAACACGCTTTCTGAGCATGAGCATGGACTAACCCAAGCTAAAGATTAGCTATAAAACATCACCAGAGACCAGAGGTACGGCCTATTGTAAATGTTGCAATTACCTCTATTTTGTTGAGGATTGATTTGACCCAACAGTCATTTGTTTTTAAGTAGATCATGTCAAAAACATTGTGATGAAACTGAGCTCACAATAATTAATCTGTGCTGGGCCAGCAAAGGCCTAGAATCAACCGATGTCTGTTTAGGCTGCGTTTTGGAATCTTCTTTTAGGTCAAATCATTGGCAAAATACACATAAAGGCAACATATTTTAAGTGGGTCTATTTCTGTTCTCTGGTGACTTGAGTACTTGTTGTTTGAGTATGAAGTCCTATTTTATTTAATTATAAGCTACTATTTGAGATATACTTCAATTCTCTTGGTCTTACGCACATTGATTGTCTATTTGTATGCACGTTTCTTAGAAAATTGCCCATGGTAAGTACTAAGTTTTTTTTTAGTATCCTAAGACTTCCATTGTGGAAGTAAAAGCTAGACTGTACTATACCATAGTCAGGTAAGATGGTTACACAGCAGCATTTTTCTAGACTCTAGAATGTTGATAATGATAATCAAAGATATTTCTTTGTTTACAAAACTTGGATATTAAATAATACTTAGTCAATACTTTCAGATCAGATCTTAACCATCATAATTGTCTCTATATATGGGATGTTAAAACAGTTGTGAGCTGGGAATGTTCAACAAAATCCATATGAGAAATGTTATTTTATCAATTTTACACTCCTAAGGTATAAAGGCATAGTTATGGGAGTATCAAGCTTAAGAGAGGTTAAATAACTTCTTATGTGTTACAACAATAGAAGGTTTTTGAACCTTTTATGAACCATCTGGAATAAGTACCAATTCAAACCGGATTGTTGTTTATACTATAATGGTGAGCATTTTGAATAGTAATAAATGATGGTACTGCAAAATTAATCTTATCAGTAGACTGTCTTGTTCTAGTGAAAGATTAAGTTTTTTGTGTCTATACAATTTTACAGTACACTTTCGAACTAAGTGGATCTGAGTGATTCATTTAGTTATTGGAAAAAAGAAAAGAATACTTACATCCTTTGGAGGCTCAGGCTGGTCAGGTGAATCACTCATTATGACAACTGCAAAAAGAAGGTACTTAGTTAAATAAAATTGCATCTAGAATATATGCTGGTTCATTTAACTAACGCGTTACCAGTACAAGTAACCTCCTAGATTTATCTAGATGATGATTGTTAAAACGAATTGTTTTGTTTACCCTCCAATTAAAAACAAAACGAGATAACTTGCCGTTATGAAAACGGATCGGACCCAGTCTGGTACCCTGAGACATCGTAAGCAACAGTTTTCTCCTATTTACGTATTCTAGTACATATAACATGTAAAACACATGGTTTGCCGCAAAAAATAATAATTTGGAAAGGTAATTCAATAACGTTCGGTCAAAGGAAAGTTGTTTACCTTGATATTGATCTTAGAACCAACAGCTATGCAGTGATTACACGATTCAATTTCAAATACACTAATAAGAATGAGATTTCACTGGCACAATTGATTTTTGGACAAAATTAACAACAAATCGCAAATTCTCGTGATTTTCGTAACGTAAAAAATGGCGTTTTCAAAAATGTTACCATGTATGTATGTATTGTATGTTCTTTTTTTCTGCGTTCGTACGGTTTGTGAATTTAGCCAATTTCATGATTTAGATTTTAGCGCAGGAGACAAAGCTAGAGAAACGGGAGTTTATTAATATTATTTAAAATTGAATTTAGGATATATAATCAGGAAGTAACTAACTGTAGTAATAATTAATGATGAGATGCAAAAATTACAATTTAATATAAATGAAGCAAACAAAGTAAAGAAAGAACTGAAGTAAGAAAAGGAACATGGAGAGACAATAGATTACTGAGGAAGGAAGAACGTGCGTTCGATACAGGACTGGAGAAAAGAATTTGGTTCAGCAGATGTTTTTCCTTTTTAGAGGTTTTTTATTTTATTAAATTTTTATGTCACACTTTTTAAATTTAAATTACTGGTAGACACGCACGCTTCTATTGATTCTATCAAAAAAGTTGTTTATTAGTCCTCAACACTGAGAAGCAGAACAAAATTAAAAGTATTGAACTTTTAATTTTGTACTAAGTCTTCAATATTTTATAGAAATGCTTTCATTCATAGAGTAACCTGTAGATTAAAACTCTAACCGCTTATTAGCGTCTGCTAGTCAAAGTCAAAATCGTTAAAACGCATCGTATGGAACGATTATTATTATTTTAAGATTTGTCAAAAATAATTGAACGCTCCCTGTCTTGTCTGGTATTGACATGGCAAAAGGTGATGTACTCTATGGACATGGCATTACCGTCACATAACTGTCACTCTGTAACTAGTGTCACTTTCATTTTGGCATTGTGTATGTTTCATTTATGTTTGTTTGTCGGCGTCGTTGCTGGCGCTTGGCGCAATTTTAGTTAAAGTATATTTAACTCAAAATGGAACCTGATATAGATACGATGGAAGATGATCAAGAGGATATTGATGGTTCCATCGTCAACATACATGTTCGCAACTTTTTTTGTCATGACAATTTGGAAGTAAATCTAAACAGAAACGTTAATTTTATCGTTGGTCGCAACGGGAGTGGGAAAAGTGCAATTCTGACTGCTTTAGTAGTCGGCTTAGGTGGGAGAGCGTCTGCCACAAACCGCGGAAATAATCTACGCTGTAAGTTTCAAGTTTATTCTTCCCGCCCTTGTTCTATGTTACTTGGGGTCGGTGCAAAATGTACCTCTTGCCTGTACCGTAATATAACTCCGCCCCTAGAATGACCCCATTGCTTGACTGGCTTTACCCTTACATTCATTTACTCTTCCATCTTCTGTTTATCACTTTAAAATTGTTCAAATGTTAACATTTGGGGCATTCTTTTTTAGTAAATAATCAAATAATAATAGATCTTCTATGATACATGTACCACACTACCCTTCTGTAAACAATATTTCTCTTTACTTCACTATATCATAATCTTAGTTTTCATGCACACACAAACTTTACTATTATTATCACGCTGTTATAGTTGCAATTGTAGTTCATGTTAGTTGGTTCCAATTTGTATTCTAAAATAACAATATTTTGTTTTCAGCGTTTATAAAAAACGGTGCCAACTCTGCAACAATTGAAATAAAAATAAAGAACAGCAGTCCAAAAGCATACAAACATGACATTTATGGAGACTGCATCACTATTGTTAGGCATATTAATGCGTCAGGAGCCTCTAATTACAAAGTTAAAACTGCTACTGGTATGTACCTACATTTATTCATATTTATCTAGTTGAAAAAAATTTCCTTCTTGCATGTACATGTTTTATCTCTTGTTGCCTTGCATGGCACAAGCTCATGTCAGTTTATGATGTCAACATTATATTTTATCTCATAGCATTGAGGCTATATTAGGTCATCAGACTAAATTAAACACACCACATAAGGTCCTAAAATTTAAATTGAAAGCAATTTAATATTTTAGCATGTACTCATGTAGTATGAAAAAATAATAATGATATGAATAAAATACATTATAATTTAAATACATTATCAAGGACGGCACGGTTGACATCTGTCGGGTATGCCACCGTCCCATTGAATCGTTCCGACATATTGTTTCCGGTTGTTCTCGTCTTGCTAACGGTGAGTACTTGCACAGACACAACCTAGTAGCTAGGTTTATTCACCAGCAACTTGCCTTGCAATACAACCTTGTGAGTTTTGAAGTACCATACTACAAGTATGTGCCCGACCCAGTTTATTTATTTTATTTTATTTATCAACTTACATCTACCATTACAGCGAGATAACCAATGCGGTAAATGCGCCTTAACCTAACTTAATTGCTAAGCTTAGTCCTTAACTTAACTTAATTGTTACTTAGAATTAATATCTGTAACTAATTACAAACAAAGCATTACTTGTGAATTCACTCAGAGAACAACAGAATAAGTCCGTTTCACTCGCTATGAGGTTGAGCGTGCGCAGTGCACGCGTCAGCGGCGCCTCCTTTAAAAGGTTGGTCCGAGCATGCGGTTCCACTAGCAGTCGTGGCTGCCGTCGTCGCCACACGTACCTGTCCGGAACACATAGACTCACCTGGCCTAAAATAACTGCATTATGCACCTTCCCTCTCAATAATTTAAATATATATGAGGCGAGTGCAAGATCCCTCCTAACCCATAGCTCATTGTATCCTACTATACCTAAAATAAATAATGTTCTCGAGAATGGTCATGCCACATTGTATTGGGATCGATCTATCATCACAGAGAGGACTATTTTAGCAAATAAACCTGATATTGTGGTGATAGATCGCCGAGAGCGCCGTGCAATGATTGTTGACATCACTGTCCCTCATGACGAGAATCTCGTGAAAGCTGACAATGATAAAAAAATCAAGTATCTTGATTTAGCACACTAGGTTGTCGACATGTGGGACGTGGACTCTGCAATCATTGTACCGATAGTCGTTACGGTTAATGGACTAATAGCAGAGAGCCTCGACCAACACCTTAGGAGGCTCTCATTGCGTGGCTGGGTCAAGGGCTTGATTCAGAAAGCAGTACTCCCGGACACGGCACGTATAGTGAGGCGGTTACTCTCCCTGGAGCCCTGACCACCGGTAGCCTGGACCTTGTTCCTGATGCCGATGGGCCATCTATTTTTTATATTTTTAAATGTTTTTTTAAATTGTTTTATATGAGAATATTTGAAAATGTATTTAATATGTTTAAAAATAAATAATAATATGAATAATAATGAGCTTGCACAACCGCGAGGTATGCAGTCTCCGGGAATACTTTCTCGAAACCGAGGTGGGGATGCACCGAGACGTGGTCTCAGTGGCTAATAAGAACTGGCCTAAAGCCCAAACCTGTGGTGTTGGATACTAATGACCGTAGGGAGGTATGGCAGAGCAAGGAGCTACATGGATGCTTTTTCCGGGCCCTACGTGGACCTGATGTAGACCTCTTGGCGTCCGTACCCTGGCTACTACTGGGTTTTCTATTAGGAATTGACGCAATCAGTTGATCAACATGTATGGTAAAACTAAAAAAAGTTTTGATTTTTCAAAAGTAAATCTAACAAATTTTTGCAAAAAAAGCCCTTTGCAATAAGGTCATTTGCACGTGTCTAACCTCTTAGATTAAAAGATATTAGCATTACATTGAACATACCCTAGGTCAGACAAATAAAAACCAAGATGGTTGCCATTGGCGGGTTGTTGGGTTAGGACTATTTATAAAAGGGTATTTTTCGATAGAAATGAGTATATAATATGCCGTTAAAGTATTGGTAACCGTTAACCAATCACACTGTATAATAAAAAAACTTAAATCGTCTGCAAAAACGTGTTGCTAAACTAAAAAGCTGGGAATAAAAAAATATTTGAAAAAACTAAAAAACCCAACTGAAAAATTGAAAAGCAAAAAACAAGCACATTTTAAATTAAACAAAAGTTGAATATGATTCAAATAGGCCACCTGCTTGTTTTAAAAATAATTAAAATGTCAATACTTCCGGGATATTTTTTGTTGCTACCATAATAAAAAATGTTGTACTGGTTTGAGACCTGTCATTTAAGGTATAATTCATATCTGTAACACACTTGGACCACCACCCTTTGTAAAACTGACATTCTCCTTTGACGTCCAGTTTCAGCCATGTACGCGCCAGCCGCGGTGGCCACATGACGGAAATCATATTCAAGCATTAATGGCTTAAATAATAAATATCTAAAACATTTTTCATTTCATCATTCATTCATTTCTCTGTATTTTATTTCAATTTGAAGTTCTTCACCTCTAAAAACATTCATTATTTCGGTATGGTAGACAGCCTAGCGTGCGTGGGGCGGGGTGCAAAAAAATTGAAGTTCGCTAGCTTGCATCATAAAAGGGCCGCATTATTCTCAAGTGCCCAAGACCTCTAATTGGCTCAAGACGGCCCTGGTCAGACCGGCTGCGTGGCGTGTACGAAGCGTGCGCGGGGTAACTGGTCTGGCCTTTATATTTTGGGCCTAAAATTATTGCTATTGAAGCAACATATTATGACAGCGCGGCATCTATAAATAAGTATTGTCGAACCCATCATCTTGCTATGTATAATTTATTGTACATGCAATCACTAAGATTGCGATTATGTCGATTTATTGCTATTATGACGCCTCTCATGCACTGTCGAAGCTATAGTTATGCGTGTGAAAGATATAATGTCCACATACATTGATATTGATAGCACAATTTCTAGATAAGATCACAGAGTACCTACAGTAATACGTACGAAGAGAACTAACTATGTTTATCGATTATGTTATAACTAGCTTATGCCCGCGGCTTCGCCCGCGTGGAGTTCGGGAATTGCCCACGGGATCTTACTTCTGGGATAATCAGTAACCTATGTGCTATACCACACTATCAACCCGTCCCGTCCCGTCTATCCTGTCTATCTTTGTGCCAAGTTTCATACAGATCCGTTCAGCCGTTCTGGAGTGATTGAGTAACAATCATCTATCCATCCAAACTTTCGCATTTATAATAGTTTATGTAAGATATAATATGTGTAATATTAGTTTTTACTTTTAAAGTTGAATAAGTAATAAATAATAGTTAGTGTAAGTATTTAATTTTGTTTGAGTAATACATGCACACTCGAATTTTTTTTCATGTACTTACTTATAACTTGCAAATATTTTCATAGTTCATAGTAATATCAATTACATTTCATATTATGTGAAATATTGATACCTTGGTTTGTGATTGGACACCGGTGACGACAGTCATCGACCCACAGAATATTAAATTTCACATAAAATTCAACCCCCCATTTCACCCTCTAGGGGTGGAATTTAGAAAAACCCTTTCTTAGTGGATACCTACTCTTCACAAAGAAAACACCCTTCAAATTTCATGTCTTTGAAACCAGCAGTTGGCTGCGTGTTGTTACAGGACTTTGAATTTTATATTGGGGGATGATTTTTGTAAAACAAAACACATACATGTGTCTCATCATTTTAACTGAAGAGTATGTTCACAAATTTTCAAGTCAATCGACTCCGAGAATAAAAAGTTTCACAGAAAATTCAACACCCCATTTCACCCTCTTAGGGGTAGAATTATCAAAAACGCTGAGATACGTATAAATTAATTTTTAATCGTCAGCCTAAACACAAAATTTGAAGATCCTAGCTTCAAAACTGACGGACTTTCATATAAATTTCCATCCCCTATTTTACCCCTTTAGGGGTAGAATTTCGAAAAACCCTTTCTTAGTGGATACCTACTCTTCAAAAAGAATACACCCTCCAAATTTCATGTCTCTAGGACCAGCGGTTTGGGCGTTGATATATCAGTCAGTCAGTCAGTCAGGACTTTGAATTTTATATGTATAGATTTAATATGCGTAAGTTTAAGCCAAACTTTGATCAATTACACTGGTCAACACATATTTTGTTTCCTTTATATTTTTTACTGTTATTGGGTATTTCTATGGCCCTGACTACAAAAAAATACTAGGAGATTACTAACAACTTTACTTTCTGAAATATACTTCTTCTGACTTCTACTATTTTGACTAAAAAATACAAGAAAATTAATGCATATGTTAATAAAATTTCTATTTAACACAATCAAATGATCTTTTATAAGATTTCCTTGAATGGACGACTTTAGGTAGATCTCGTTGCAAACTCCAGCAGTAGTCTGCCATCATATGTGAGTCCCACCTTCCCTGATAACGCTCTTCCATTGTCAGAATATCCTGATGAAATCTTTCTTCGTGCTCCTCACTAAAATCGCCCAGATTTTGTGGAAATCGGTCTAAATGCGAGTGCAGAAAGTGGATTTTTATGCTCATGTTGTACCCTAGCTTTTGCAAGTTCGATAGCATGCACTCAACAAGCTCGACATGGTTGAAGATTTCTTGTTAGCAAGGAAATTACTCATAACCAAAACAAATGAGTTCCAAGCTTCGGATTCGACTTCCGTCATTGATTTGACAAAATTAGGGTCTTTCACGAGTTGCCTAATCTGTGGTCCATCAAAAATACCGGCTTTTGATTTTTCTGTACTTAATTTTGGAAACTTGTATGAAAAAAAAATGAAACATTCGCCACTTTTGTCAAGCGCCTTCACAAACTGTTTCATTCCGAGTTTGATATGAAGTGGCGGAAGTATGATGCGGTCTCGGCTATCTAGCTAAAAAAAAATCACAGGACGCAAACATTTTTTTTTTCTTTTGTTGACCAGTGATATTTATTTCGCAGGTGAGATCGCGTCAACGAAGTTTGAGGAAGTGAACGCAATAACTCTTGCGCATGACATACAGGTAGACAACCCTATTTCAGTACTAAACCAGGACGACGCTAGGAGTTTTCATGCTTCTGACGCTAAGAAGAAATACGCCCTATTCCGTAAGGCGACCAATTTGGAAAAAACAGAGAACAACTATAATAAGGCCATTGAAAACTGTAACAAAGCTGCCACAACAATGAAAAGGAAAAAGGAGGTAAGTTCTTCGGTGATATGAACGTTTCATTTGATTATGTTTGTATCTACTATTTCATGACTCAACGTACAGACGCCAGCACATCAAGCTACCACAATCTGTCAAATTTCTTTAATAGATTTTCAACTTTATCGCTAAAGCTTGACAGTTTCGGGTAGCTTGATGTGCTGACAGTCGGGCACCGTTCAAAGTAGCGTAAGCAATTAATCTGTCGCATGCCAAAACCCAAATAAAACTGTTTTTATAAAAGTACTAGCACTTCGCTTGCGACTTCGTCCGCAAAAATTGTGATAGCTCGGCTAATATGCATGATATAAATATAATTTATAACCTATAGCACTCACGAATAATGTAGCTTTCTACCAGTGAAACAATTTTTAAAATTGGTTCATTACTTCCGGAGATTACCCCCTACATACAAACAAATTTTACCTCTTTATAATATTAGTATAGCTATAGAATAGTATGTATTTTACGAAAAGTACATTTTTCTACTACTACTCTACTATTGTATGTACTTTAAGTGTGTGTTGTGTTTTGTCTTATTTAATTTATTTTTCTAACATTTTCTTTTTTTTTTTGTTTAATTTAATATAATGTGATCCAACTGATGATTGAAATAAATTGAATTTTACAGCTTTCCTGTATCTATCTAAACAATATTTACTTACATATTTCAGGCTTGTAAAGACTTAGAAGAAGAGTACAAAAAGTGGAAAACAAGCCACGAACAGTTGCGATCTCACGATCAGATCAAAGCAAAAAAGACATCGCTACAGAACGAATACTATTGGAGTGAGATAGCGGACTTCGAGCGAGAGGCGAATAAGATTCAACAACAGTGTGACATACAGAAGGCGAAGATGGACAAACTGAAAGCGAAACTCAGTCAGATGGCACAGAACTATGGCAGCAATACCAGCGCGATTGAGTAAGTAAAAAAAGAGATGTTAATTATTATCCTTCTTTCTTTTAATTTGTCCTTGTCTATCTATCTATCAAAGTATACAGTCGAATTATGGGCTCAACATATATTTTTACTGCCTTTTCCCACATCCATTTATTAACATAACAATATTTATAGCGAACTGCGAAAGGTCCTTGACGAGAAGTCTCTACAGAAGACGGCATTGGAGCAAGAGCTCCGTTCGCTTGAGACCGAGATGAACAGCGTGCAGAGCACGTGGCGCAGCTCACAACACAACGCCGGCAAGCTCACCGACTCGCTCAACAGGGAGAAGAGGAAAATCGGAGACCTGGAGCGAGAGATACAGAATATTGGGTAAGTTGAGTTGATTAGCAAGAGCTTCGTTCATTAGCCATTAACGGGGAATCCCCCCTCCCAAATTTTGTTTATCTTGTCGATTGTATTTATCTTTATTGATTACACATAATTATGTAATCTAATCTCTGTCCTTTTTAATTAAAGTATAATATTTGTTGGGCATTGTGAGTAGCACAGAGGATTATTTCTTCGCGATTACGATGGTGGTCCCTTGGAGAAAGTTGTTCAGTTCGATCAAAATCAAAAATAAAATCATAAATAATTTATTCAAATTAGGCAGATAACCAGCACTTTTTGAAAGTCAATTTTACCAAAAACAGTTCCCCAAAACGCTCGCTCTTCGCCACTTTTTAGTGTTTTAGCTGGGAAGAAGAAGTGGGGGAAGAAACTCCCCAGCACATCTGTGTTAGGTTACAAGAACCACCACACACCATATGGAACGATACAGAGCAACATTGGCATCGCACTAAACTGCCGTCGCCGTTTTTTTTAATATTTTGCTCAAATGATGTTATTGTTACGAGCTGGAATTATGTGTACACCAACCCTTCCGCTCCACCTCCCCAGAGCGGAGGGGGGGGGGGGGGTCATTTGATGATTTCCCATCAGAAAAAAAAGTATTTATATTTGTCACAATATACTCTTACCATAATTGATGATTCTGACTGATTCACCTAGGTATCGCACTTCTAGTTCACTTCGGTTCGCTTCGTTTTATCGCCAAAATCAGATTGACTAATTCCGCAAACCCAACGGCTATTTATGTTCCAACCGATCCTAGTGGAACTTTCTCGAACCGTCTACACAGTCTAGACTCGTAATCTATAATGTTATCGTAAAATAGTGGACGTAACATTAATCTCTCTACAAAATGCATTGGTGTGGTCAGGTCGGGCGGGGCGGAGTCCCGGCGCGCGGAGCTGGAGGCGCGGGAGGCGCGCGCGCTGGCCGCGGCGACAGCGGCACGCGCGCGCTACGACACGGCGCAGCACGACGCGGCGCAGGCGCGCGACAACACGGCGCACGCGCAGGCGCAGGCCGACCAGCTCAACAAGCAGGCGCAGCAACAGCGCGGGAAACTCAGTATGTATCATCCTCGTTGCCCTTGACATCATCATCATCCAATGATGGGTGCGCGCGTGCGCTGCGACATGACGAGGCGCAGACGTGCGAGTGCGACCTCATGTTTAAAATTCATTAATTTACGTTACACGTCCGTCTTTGGGTCACCGACTAACGTGTGTGTCCGGAACCCTGAAAAGCGAACATCATTAGAAGGTTAATAAGTTTTTAGACCATCAATTTAATATTTTATTTTCAGTTATGAATATAAAATTGTCTCCATACATTCCTGGTAAACGTTAACATTGCAAGCTGTTTTGTTACAGCTCAGCTGAAGCAAACACTGCGCGAGCTGGAGTCGCGCGGCAACGACTCTCTGGCCGTGTACGGCAACTGCATGGTGGAGCTGTGCCAGGAGATCAACGCGGCCGTTGCCAAGAAGCAGTTCTCGCAGAAGCCCAGGGGACCTATCGGTACGTATGAGGGTCAGTTTCCACCAAGCGGAAACATACTCGCGCACTTTTTTGATGTCACTGAATAAAGGACTGCATCAGTCTATTTGCTGATCGATGGGATTCCCCGATGCTGCGGAGGTGGATGCAGCTCCACGCTGAATTATAATTGTATGTGTCTGTCACCTACTAACACTAGAAGTTAAGTAAAATTGTTACTAACCCTATGGACTCCGGTCTGAAATAAAATTTTTCTATTCTACTCTATTCTAATGAATAAACATTTGCCAGGCGCTTATCTAAAAGTAAAGGAGAAGAAGTGGGGCGGCGCGCTGGAGCACATCATAGGCGGAAACATCCAGGCCTTCTGTGTCAACACGACCGAAGACTACAGGAAACTGTTCCAGTTGATGGAAAAGGTGAGTTTTGATAGTTAAGGATGATTTATGCTAGACCGTGGTGGGCGCGAGGCGTGCTAAATACAGTCACGAGCAATGAAATGTATGTCACCGTAAAATTGTAAAAACCGTTAGATTATAATCTATCTCCCGAGATTGTAAACTGTCGAAAGATTGTGAACTGTAGCATACTGCTTACAATGTAACGCATTATTTTTCGGTAGATTTTATTCTATCGATATGAAACCGTCAAATTGTGAAATGGCATGCGACGGATCGCACCTCGCGGGTTGAACGTCATGTGCCCCGCGCCACCATATTTGTTTCAAATTCAAATTCGCGCGGTACTTGATCATTATTTTGCTGCGGAGTTATTTAAAAACTGTGATATCTTGTAAGATATTCATTGAAATCAAATGACGTAAGGGCAATTTTGTTCAAAATTAAATACTTGTGATGAATAACGTATTTATTTGGATAAGGATTAATACCATGTTTATAAAAAAACCTTCGCAAAAAATGCATTATATTAGAACAGAGATTACCATTAAACATGGTTATAGTGAGTCAACTTTAAAAGTTAGGCATCCTTTTTTTAACTTTTTAAGAGGAACAATTCCGTCATACATGATTGTTGCGTAACTTTAACCGTTTACGCAACGCACGCAACGGAAGCTCTCAAAAGGAATAAATGTTTCCCGTTTTTGCATCAACTTTCACAGATGCTCCGCTCCTATGGTCGTAGCGTGATGTTATATAGCCTCCTTGTTTATGCCTTCCTCGATATCCAACGGCTATAACTTACTACACTAACACACTAATAGACACTAATAGAATTTTTCAATTCGAACCAATAGTTCCTGAGATTAGCGCGTTCAACTAAACAAATAGACTCTTCAGCTTTATAATATTGGCATAGATGCGAATACATGTGAAGATTGCTGGATGCATGGATTAATGTTACTATTTCACGCAGAAACTGCTGAACAGATATGGATGTAATTTGCCATACGGATAGTTCGTAACCTAGACTAACACATAGGATACTTTTTATCCCGGTAGTACGATCCATTGGGACAATCACCGAACTCCATGCGGCGCGCATAAGTTAAAAGGAATCTTTTGTATAAGTTGTGTACCGTGTGCGGGGCAGGTGTACGGGTCCCGCGCCAAGCCCAGCGTGACGTGCAGCAAGTTCCTGGCGCGCGCGCACGACGTGCGGGGCACGCGCGTGCGCGCCGGCGCCTGGCTGTCGGCGCTGGACTCGCTGGACGTATCCGACCCTGTGGTCGCCAACTTCCTCATCGACAACGTGGGCATGGAGAGGGTGCTGCTCGTTCCTGATCATGGTACGTGTGACGTATATCTTATTGTATTTGTGTTTGGCCGGCGGACATACTTTTGTCTATTTTTTGCATCGGTGCTTCATTTTTATTGCCTGCTTTATAGTGATAATATTATGATAGAAATACTTTTCATTTAATTTTGTTATTTATGAATTCTGAACATATCCTGGTTTTGGCCTCCGTACGCGCTATGCTGTGGGCACACAGGACCATGCTGGGTGGTAACCTTCTCGTCGCACTCACCACATGAAGCTGTCAATTTGTTCCGTCCGGACGGAAAAACAACAGGACACGTCCTGTTGTTTTTATAAATATTTGTTTTCTCTTTTTTTTTTTTTGGAATGCGCTTTATGTACTTGCGACATATACATTTTTTTTTCTTATGGATGTACAGTGTATACGGATCATTTAGCGCGCAGCCAAAATTTAAACTAGGCGCTGGGCGCTCCAAAAGATCATCCATGTTGTTTTTTTAAATATAATAAACAAAAATGAAAACAATTTTACCAACAACTTTCCACTCCAATCTCATTCGAGTGCTTTTAACCTTCCAGCACTAAAGCCACGGTGCCAACAGCCATTATTGCCAACATCAAAATTTAAATAGTAATCGTCGTCATAGTAGTAGTCGTCGTCGTTGGCTGATATCGCCTACGCACGTCAACTCTATGGTGGAGGTTATTCGGTGTAATCTTTCCATCCAATCACGCTCCGTAGGACTGACTTCTGACATAGGTTTTGAATCACCAGTAAATGTCAACAAAATTATTCTACAGAGGACGCAGTCCGCTTGTCAGACAACGAAGAGAACGTACCAGAGAACTGCTCCAGGATAGTGACCCTGGACTCTTCGGAGTACTACCCCGCGCCCAACTACCGCAGCTACGGCGGCGCCGGGCGACCCTCCCGACTGCTGCACCTCAGCACTGCCGAGAGGAAGAAGTCAGTAGAAAGAACAGTAATCCGCTTAAATGCACCGTACTGCACCACACTTATAAGCACCGTACTGCACCACACTTATAAGCATCGTACTGCACCACACTTATAAGCACCGTACTGCACCACACTTATAAGCACCGTACTGCACCACACTTATAAGCACCGTACTGCACCAGACTTATAAGCACCGTACTGCACCACACTTATAAGCACCGTACTGCACCACACTTATAAGCACCGTACTGCACCGGTTCGGCATACACCCCACCTTCAGCTTTGTGCTTTTATTTTAGCTGATTTGGATCCTTATGTGTGCATTAACCTTTATTCAGCATGGACTAAATGACACACAACATCCCACGTCATCATTCGACTCCTATATATTATTATCATTAAACAGGCAAGTAGTAGCAGAGATAAGAGATGCTGAGGCTGCACTTCAAGAGATCGAAGCGAGAGCCGAACAGTTGAACCAGGAAGCGAAGCAGGCTAGCGTGGCCGAGCGCGCCGCGTCCCGAGCGCTTCAAGCGCTGCTGGCCGAGCGACACCAGAAGGATGAAGCGGCGCGAGAAGCCGCTGAAGCGCTGAATCAGCAACAGGCACCGCAGCATGCTGTTCTGGTATGGAACTAACAAATTCAAACTCATAGCATTTATTTCAAATACAGTTGCAGGCACTGTTGAACTAACAAAGTATCTGTTGGAGTGATGGGTATTAAGAACTTAGGCCAGCGATCATATTATATATGTTTATTACTACCATAACACTTTACCGTATGGTGTCGGACGTAAAGAATAGCACCATCCCATATCTTCCCGTGGGTGTCGTAAGAGGCGACTAAGGGACTTACCAGAGAATGGGCAGCAGCGTTCTCTGTGACTGTATAACAACCATACTGCGATCGCCAACCCGCCTGCCAAGCGTGGCGATTATGGCAAAACCCCCCCAATGATGAGCGCAACACAAAAATGGCCCCTAGTACCCGGCAGCCCGTCTACCCTCGACTATGGTAGCGGTCGAGGTTACGGCGTGGCAAGGGGTGCGAAGAATCTCCGGAAGGGATCAGGCTGCCTATACCGACGACTTGACCTGGCAACATACAACACGCGTACACTCCGGACCGACGAGAAGATAACGGAACTCGAAGAGGAATTGAGCAGGCTGCGATGGAGTATTGTGGGATTATCTGAAGTCCGAAGAGAGGGGGAGGATACGATAATCCTGAGATCCGGCAACCTGCTCTATTTCCGAGAGGGTGACCGGCAGTCCCAGGGTGGTGTTGGGTTTATCGTCCACAAGTCCCTCGTGAATAACGTGGTGAAGATCGAGAGTGTGTCGACCAGGGTGGCGTACCTTATACTCAGAATATCCTCAAGATATTCGCTGAAGGTGATACAGGTGTACGCCCCGACCTCGGCACACCCCGACGACGAAGTGGAGACCATGTATGAGGATATTTCTAAAACTCACTTCACCGTTGTCATGGGGGACTTCAACGCGAAACTGGGCAAACGAGACGGGGATGAGCTGCAGGTGGGGCAATTTGGGGTTGGACGTCGGAACCACCGGGGTCACCAACTGGCTAGTTTTATGGAGAAGGAGGGCCTCTATATGATGAACTCGTTCTTCAGAAAGCGTGAGCACAGGAAGTGGACCTGGCAGAGTCCCGATGGTGCAACTAAAAATGAGATTGACTTCATCATGTCAACCAAGAAGCAAATGTTCAATGATGTCTCTGTGATCAATTCGGTGAAAACCGGGAGCGATCACCGCATGGTAAGAGGCACATTGAACATCAATATAAAGCTTGAAAGGTCTCGACTGATGAAGTCTACGCTCCGTCCAGCACAAATCCAGATCCAAAACCCCGAGAGCTTTCAGCTTGAACTCCAGAATCGTTTCGAGTGCCTAGGAAGCTCAGTGGACGAATGCAACGATGGGTTCGTGGAAACTGTCCATACGACTGGGTCTAAGTTCTTCAAGACACGTCGTGCACAGAAGAACAAAAAACTCTCTGATCATACTCTCGAGCTCATGAAGGAGCGGCGCGAGATGATCCTGCAGTCTTCAGACGAGGCGTGGAAATACCGGCAGCTCAATAGACGGATCTCTAAATCCTTGAAACGCGACCTCCGCCGCTTTAATACCGAGCGTATTAAAGACGCTATTGAGCGGAATAAAGGCTTCAAGGTATTTTCAAGAGATCTGGCTATTGGGCAGAGCCAGCTCACGAAACTGAAGACCGACGATGGCAGGATCGTATCCGCCAAACCGGAGCTGCTGAGGGAGATCGAGAGTTTTTATGGGCAGTTGTACACTTCAACTAGCAAACCCGTTGCAAATCTAGCTAACGACCCAAGAGCTAGACTGACCCGACACTATACCGAAGACATTCCGGATGTCAGCCTGTACGAGATTAGGATGGCTCTGAAACAGCTTAAAAACAACAAGGCTCCGGGTGATGACGGAATTACGGCCGAACTCCTGAAGGCAGGTGGAAAACCGGTACTTAAGGCCCTTCAGAAGCTGTTTAATTCCGTCATACTCGAGGGGAAAACGCCGCAGGCATGGTGCAGGGGTGTGGTGGTACTTTTCTTCAAAAGGGGCGACAATGCCCGGCTGAAGAACTATAGGCCCATCTCACTTCTAAGCCATGTCTACAAGCTGTTTTCAAGAGTCATCACGAATCGTCTCGCGCGCAGGTTTGACGATTTTCAGCCTCCCGAACAAGCCGGATTCCGAAAAGGCTTTAGCACCGTAGACCACATACATACGCTGCGCCAGGTTATACAGAAGACCGAAGAGTATAACCTGCCTCTCTGCTTGGCGTTTGTGGACTACGAGAAAGCCTTCGATTCGATCGAGACTTGGGCTGTACTGCAGTCTCTCCAACGGTGCCAAATCGACTATCGGTACATCGAGGTGCTGAAGAGTTTGTACAAAAACGCCACCATGTCAGTCCGACTTCAGGACCAGACCTCGGAACCTATCCTTCTGCAGCGAGGTGTGAGACAGGGAGACGTCATATCTCCGAAACTGTTCACCGCTGCACTGGAGGATGTCTTCAAGGTTCTGGACTGGAGAGGGCTAGGCATCAACGTCAATGGCGAGTACATCTCTCACCTTCGGTTTGCCGACGATATAGTGGTCATGGCTGAGACCATGGAGGACCTCAGTACAATGCTCGATGACCTTAGTAGAGCTTCCGAAAGAGTGGGTCTAAAAATGAACATGGATAAAACCAAAGTCATGTTGAATGCCCATGTAACACCCACTCCTATCAAGATCGGAGACTCTACACTCGAAGTTGTAGACGATTATGTCTACCTGGGACAAACGGTCCAGTTAGGTAGGTCCAACTTCGAGAAAGAGGTCAATCGTCGAATCCGACTCGGCTGGGCAGCGTTCGGGAAGTTGCGTGGTATCTTCTCGTCCAACTTACCGCAGTGTCTCAAGACGAAAGTCTATGACCAGTGTGTGTTGCCAGTGATTACATACGGGACCGAAACGTGGTCGCTCACAATGGGCCTCATCAGAAGGCTTAAAGTCACCCAAAGGGCAATGGAGAGGGCTATGCTCGGTGTTTCCTTGCGTGATCAAATCAGAAATGAGGAGATCCGCAAGAGAACCAAGGTTACCGACGTAGCCCGAAGAATAGCCAAACTTAAGTGGCAGTGGGCAGGGCACATTGCTCGCAGAACGGATGGCCGATGGGGCCGAAAAGTTCTGGAGTGGCGACCGCGAACCGGAAGACGCTGCGTTGGAAGGCCTCCCACTAGGTGGACCGATGACCTCGTAAAGTTTGCAGGGATCCGCTGGATGCGAGACGCACGGGACCGGTCAATGTGGCGACACTTGGGGGAGGCCTATGTCCAGCAGTGGACATCTTTCGGCTGAAATGATGACGATGATGATGATAACACTTTAATAGAATTTTACATTTTAAGAACGAGTTACAGAGATACAGAATAAAAGCAAGCGACGCCATGACAGATATAATTAGTTAGTTTTATAGAGGGCGGTAATGTTGCCACACCATAGATCAAGATAATCACATTAAATTTACCACAGATTACAACAGTATCATTTAAAAATAAAAATATGTAGCCACTAACAGTAAAGGACTGCAGTTGCCGATCCCAAAGCGTAGATCACCATGGAGAAGAACGGGCAAGAATTACCATGGACACTCTTTTACATCAAAATATTGTTAAAAAACCTTGGTTACATTATTCCTGTTGAAAATAAGAATATTTTTCACTGCACAAGCATCGAAATACTCTGTCTTCTGTTGCATAGGAATTAGATTATTTTTTTCATCAACAATAACGTGCTTATGATAAAATAGATGGCGCCACGTGTCTTTCGAATCATGATTGAAGTATATTATTACAAGCAGAGTACAACCCGAATTGATTGTCAAATTCTAAGTTAACGCGAGCGAAGCCGCGGTCAAAAGCTAGTGTATATGTTACGGTAAGTGTGATTAATTGAAAATTATTAATAATTATCCATCATTATTAATAATTACCTCATAATTTGGTAAATGTGCCTGTGTTCCTTTTAGCTTCGTTATTAATATACTGCAGCCGTGATTTTTTCAAAAGCAGCCATTTATTTGACAGGCGGTACACCCACGCACATATGATTTTTAAAACATTTGCAGTTTATAGCTTAATATTTCGGAATCGCAATCGGCGTGCGTGTACGACCGTGGACGAGGCAAAAGGAGTATGTAAAGAACTTAGCATGTGGCTTTCTGTGGTTTCTGCCTACCCGCATGGAAAAGAGGCGAGAGCTTATGTATACGTATTTCGTAAACGGATCCCTGAATCGGAAAATGGTTTTCAGACACTCGCAACAGTTTTCAATGACCTACCTAACGATACCCCACACCATGGGACGACAAAAAAAGAAATTCATCCCCAGTTCGATGCAGGGGGGATAAAAAAAATGTCAAGAATTTATTTTACCACTTTTACATATAATTTGATCGGGTCTTGTCCTTTCTACAGGTTGAAGAATTGAATATATCCAAAGAGAAGATGAGCAGTATGCAGAAGCAAGTGGACGAGCTGGCCAGCAAGGAGACGGTGTACCGAAAGAAGCTGGACGAGTATGACGTCAGCATGAAGAAGTATAAAAAGGAACTAGCAGAAGTTAAAACCACATGTAGGAACTTGAGGGTGAGCTCATTTTATAAATAACTAGCTTTTGCCAGCGGCTTCGCCCGCGTGGATGTCGAAAAATATCCCACCCGAACAAACATAGTTACTTACCTTCATCCCCCTTTTTAACCCTTCGAAGGTAGAATTATCAAAAACGTTGAGACACTTATAAATTAATTTTCAATCGTTAGCCTAAACACAAAATTTGAATATCCTAACTTCAAAACTGACGGACTTTCATATAAACTTCCATCCCCTATTTTACCCCTTTAGGGGTGGAATTCCCAAAAATCCTTTCTTAGTGGATACTTAGTCTTCACAAAGAACACATCCTCCAAGTTTCATGTCTCTAGGACCAGCAGTTTGGGCTGTGTGTTGTCACCCAGTCAGTCAGTCAGTTTACCATTTTATAAATATAGAACATGGTCTTCTACTCAAACCTTAAAATAAAATATTTATTTGTGCTAAAACATGACGCGTAACATAGAAAACACTAAAAAGAAAAAACAGGCGGAAAATGTTGATGTCTTTAATTAAAAGAAATTTAAAACAAAATATGTATTTACCAATTACCACACATATCTACAAATATTTTGTGTAATTTGGTATCTTTAAAAAAAATGATAGTTACCGTAGAACACCTTCTGTCTACTCTTTCGGACGAATAGTCGTGATATTCACATTGTAATTTCCATCGGATATCTAGGAAGAGATCGACCAAGAGCAGCTGAAGCTGGACCAAGGCGTGACTGAGCGTAAGACGCACGAGCAACGTATGCGAGAGGACAACATCAAGATGACGCAAGTGCAGACCATCCTCGACGACAAGCGCGCCGTCATCCGGCAGAAGATTGAAGAGGCGGAAAAACTGTGTCCGAGAGTGGAGAATCCTAGGTGAGACGTCATCACATGTTGCTTAAAATATGTGTTATTCATGTAATTATTATCTTTGAATTTCGTAAGTCACATCATAGCCTAGACTTTTCCCAAATATGTTGGGATCGGCTCCCAGTCTAACGGGATGCGGCCGAATACTTGTATTTTACATGGGGCGACTTTCTCTATGACCTTCACAATCCTGCAGCTACTGGACAGTAAGATTCCCCTTGACTGGTTGTTAGAATTTTGGGCTTCAGACTACTCTGAACTACTGTCACAGATTTAGATGACAGCCGAGACCAGAATATGGACTGCTAAGTAGACGCAGTCTACTTACTTGGGTATTAAAAATAACTCGAAGTAACAATTGAAAAATTTGGGTAATTTTACGAGATTTTTTTACCAAATCTAAATTTAAATATTTCAATTACTGTTTCTATTATATAGCTATTTCCATTTCTCCTTACAATACGTAAAATACTTAAGTTTTTAACTTATCATTGTTAATTTATAGTTAACCACGGTAACTCTTTTGTTTATTGTATATATTTTCTTTTATTATACAACCTAGGGGTATGTGGTAGACTTACTTTTGAACTCGCCACCTTTATTTGTGAACCACCTTCAACAACAATAAATTAATTATCTGTCCCATCTGATTTTATCATAAAAGTAAATAAAAAAGAATTGGCCCTCAACGTGTTTGTTCCACAGAGACAAGGCGATAGTGACGAACGAGCTGAAGAAGATCACGTTGAAGCTGAGCTCGATCCGCAGCGATGGGCTCACGGTAGCCGAGGTCGCGGAGAAACTGCTGGCCGTCGAGAAAAAGTACCGATACACGCGAGAAGCTCTGCAGCGGCTCGAGAAACTTATCGAAGACGTAAGTCCACTCATGTCAACTTAAGACGAATTTGACCAATGAAACAGAACTAGGGACCGACCAAAGGTTCGGTTTCGGCTAAGAAGTTAAGTTTCGGCCACAGTTTCGGTTTCGGCCCCGCCGAAACTCGAAATTGTCGAGTGTCGTTCTGCTAACATCAGATCTACGTACGAGTCCTTTGCTCGTGATACACTGACTGCGTTCAAGAGCTGTCAGCGGCAAAACTGCTATGAAATATTGACACTGACAGTTCTTTAACACAGGTTAAATGCGCTAAAAATGAATGCAGTGCAATTATTTGCGACTATTGCGACCTAAAATGCTTTAAATGACTGAAATGTTTTAAATGAGTCTGAAAGAGAAGGTGTAATAATATTACAGTGTTTTTTTTTCATAATCAACGGGTTCGATTCCTGGCTAGGAATATTGATTTTTCAAAAATCCAACGATGCAGTTATAGTTTTCATCAAAATCGGGCTCGAGACTCCTTTGAGTATTTTTCGCTATTTCTCATAGTTTCAGATTTGGTCATACACGCCCACTTGAAAAATTCACCCTGTATACAACGTGTCCCAAAATTCAAGGATAAGCGGCCACCAGAGTGTGGATCTGCTCATGTCCACTCGAGAAGAAAAAAATAATAATTTTCTTTCTTTTTTGAAATTACAAAAAAATTAAATCCTTCGAAAATTGCTTTATGGCATTTTTAACTACCATGACCACAATTTTTCAAATATTTGTTTTTTTTTTTGTATTAGTAACTTGAGTAGCACATTGCTAGCCACGACAACCCTTAAAAATACCAGAATGCCTGTAGTTTTAATAAAAAAATCATTAAAAAATATTTTAAAGAAAATTTAGATATTTTTTTCTTTTTTTCCTCGAGTAGTCATAAGCACCCTCTGGTGCCCGCTTATCGTTGAATTTTAGGACACGTTGTAAATAAGTCCTCATCACCCACCATACTTATATAAGGGAGTAAGATAGTTTAATTGGATGAGGTAGGCAAGTAGGCAGTGCATACCTGCCATGCAAGAACCTGCTTAACATCTGGTTATTTGCTAGCGAAGGCGCCAAGCGCGCAGTGCGGCCGGATGCGAAAGGTCTAGAACGTTCATTTCATTTCGCTACTCGGAATGCTCTAGCTAGGCGCTAAGTAAGGGACCTTTTTATTATTGATTTGTTGTAATTAACTACATTATTACATTTAAAACTTTGACAATTATGTTCTTTATTTAGTTCAAGGTACTAGTGCTCATTTTAATAAAAATAGGAAAGTATTAGTTAAAGATTCATCTCCTGAATGATTTAAATATGGCATGAAAGTTTGTATGAAAGATCGTAATTTTACTGATGGCTAATCTCAGAGAAAATCGCCCAAATGTTACATTTACGATAAATATAACATTTGGGCGATTTGTGCTACATAATTATAGGCTTTTCTTCGACTCACCACACTTGCGCTGCTGAAAAGCGGAATTGTTTACGACTCTGACACAATACATATTATTTACAGGCGACGGCCGTAACCCAGAATCACTCGAACCTTATTTTGAAAATACAGGTTGGGATTGCAAGACAAGTGCAGTACCACTTCCAAGCCGTGCTCGCTCTGAGAGGGTACTCGGTAAGATGTTATCATATCATACTTAACTTAAATACTTATTTATTTGTATGGCAACACAATTGTACAAAAATGATAGAAACAAGGGTGTGATGTTTCTACTTCGGCATTTTTCGCGCATATTGGACGTCACCTGGCACTACTTTTACCCCAGCCAAAACGCCTGGCAATGTTATATTCGAATTAAATACATACTTAGCTATAATACCCCACCAGATCCAGAGGTCTATAAATTTCAACCGAATTTCTGTAGCTCTCTTAGACTATATATGTTTATGCTACTTGTGTGTCCACAGGGTCACATGGACATAGACCACAAAGTAGGCACGCTAGATATCCAGTGCTCGGGCCGCGACAGCAGCAGCCAGCGCGTGGCGGCGAGCACATCGTCGCTGTCGGGCGGCGAGCGCTCCTACTCCACCGTGGCCTTCATCATGGCGCTGTGGGAGTGCGTCAACCTGCCCTTTTGCTTTATGGACGAGTTCGACGTCTTTATGGTACCGTCCCTTACTATTGTATCCACACCAACTTCATTTTTTTTTGTAGAGCAACGTACCCCAATGTTAGTGGGCAATAACGGATCACAAAAAGTTATTTTATGTTGCCGTGTAGTACCGTTACCTAACGACGACGCCGATCTAGCTGTGATGAACAACATCCAACAAAAAATGGGAAAGTTACTTATTGGTATCATGTGGCAAAATGTTGCCAAAATGCAAATGGTAACTCCAGTGTGGGTGCACCTTCCAACTCACAAGAGGTATTGACGCAGAAAGTCCGATTCGCAATGTTCCGACCGGCACCATATGTGAAGCGAAGTAATCAAGCTCAAATACGGTTCCATAGATTAGCGGACCCGTACGCGCGCGGTTAAGATCACCATCCACTCGTTTCTTGTCTCTGTGACAGCAAGTATTCTCACAAGGCAGATGTACCTAAAGCCGCATTGTTACAGGACAACGTCAACCGTAAGATAGTGATGGAGCTCCTGATCGACCACGCGCTGGACAACACGCGCCGCCAGTTCGTGTTCCTGACGCCGCAGGACACCTCCGCCGTCACCTCCGGACCAAACATTAGCATACATCGGTGAGTTGTTGGGAAAATCAGCTTTCGTCCGCGGCTGCGCTCCCGTTCGGTTTGATTTTAGTAGCCTAAAGCCCAGTTGTCAAATCCTGTGGTCAGCTGTTGACAATTCATTGAATCCATCACAGCACTAATTGGCTTGTTTGATTTTGTCTAGTCGATTATTTTCGTTCCTGAAACTAAACTGGGCATTAGTGTCGCTCCAGGTAATAATCTATCTGTCAAATCCGTCCAGCCGTTGCAGCGTAAAGGAGTAACAAACATACATATAATACAGGGTGTTAACAGACCCTTCACAAAGCCGTCAACCAAGCATTCTGTACATCAAACTAAGTAACTTTACGCAAAAATTATTGCTGGGAATAGACTTTTTTTTTGGGGTGAAAAATCACGTTTTACGGTAGGACTCGATGGATTGTGCTGATGGATGGATTGAATATGAATAGTACGGGGGTCATGGAGGTGTTAAAATAAAAATGTTACATTAAAAACATGTATTTAAAAAAAACTTGTGAAAAAGTTGGACCTTTGACCCCCAATATCTCCGTAACTAGAAGGTTCCCAGGTATGGTCTAGAACAAAAAAAAAATTGCAAAGACGGGGAGAACAAGTGCCTTTCTTTTATGTTAAGGGTCAATTTACACCCTTCATTCAAACTTTCGCATAATAGTACTGTGATAAGGTTCCTCATCACCCTTAAAAGACAGGTGTATTACTGCCTTTCGTGAGCCCGTCATCTACTACGACTTATATGCTTGTGCATGCTGATATTCGGACTTATTGTTTCTAGGCAGAATAGCAATAGAAAACTTACTGTTGTTATTTACCTGACCAAATTAGATAGTACTAGTTTTCAATAACTGTCCAAGATTATAGCTTATCTGTTGTGAAACTGTCCTTAGTGCAAGAAGCCCGTGCCAGCAGAAAGCATCGCAAAGTATTAAACATTGATTCGAGTCTATCTCAATTTTGTTACAGAATGGCAGACCCACGGCCGTAGTACGTATTCACGTAAGCATTTTTAATTCGTAATATCGATTGAGATTATATTATCATGACATGATTGTTATTGAAAGAGTTACCAAAACTTATGTAAGGGTACCTTCACGATGTTCCATCGTTAACTATTTTATACTGTTTTGTAAGTAAAATTACTGTTTTGTAAACAAAATTAATGGAAAATAAAACATTTTCAAATAAATAATCAACACCATTTATTTAATACTATCGCCGTGAATTGACTGTACATACAAAAATGTGATCGATGCAGTATTGCACAAATTACATCTGATCTACTTGTATTATCCATGACATGAGATCGCATGCTATGAAATCCGGGATACTATATTATTGTTTCATTTACAGTTAGGTACCTTTTATATTAACTTCAATAAATTGATATAAAAATAACTTATATCTAAACATTCTAATCATTTTCTAGTAAGGATATATTTTTAAATTATTTTATTATAAAGTAACACATCTAAGTCTTATTTATAAGGCCAGCATCGCCTTAGTGGATAAGCGTAATCGTTGAACTTAATTCTACATTGAATTTTTACTAAAAACAAACAATACCCGGTTCTATTGGAGTTAGGTACACTGTACAATATTATTTAAAAAAAATACAATAAATCCATAAAATATGGTGAATACGATTTGTACAACAGATTAATTTAATATTATTTATACATATTAAAGTTGTCATCGAGTGAAATGGATAGATTCAGTTAGATGGACAGTGGAGTCTTGATTAGTTTATTTTTGCAAATAAATCACAGTTGTTATGCATAAGAAATGTATTATGCCTTAGTTCCAACAGAACATTGTGGAACATATTATTAATATTATTTTTCTTAATACTCGACCTTCTTGTTACCTTATCGTGATCAAGAGATTGATGATTTTATTTAGCAAAAACGGAGACAAGCAAAGTGAACCCACTGTAGGGATCGCAAGATTAGTAGGGTGAATGTAAGTTGTTACTGTTGAGATAGTGTATTTTCTATAGGTACACAATGAAACATACTTTCACAATGTACAAATCAAAATAATGTAAGTCAAATAACAGGTTATACAAGGGCTGAGTTAAGAAAAAAGCTTTTTGTGTAACAAGTGCTTATAAAGCAGCTTATTTTTAGTTAAATATTCGCAACGGTGTACGTAACACCGTTGCGAATATTTATTTATTTTCGTTTGCAATGATATTTTAAGTATGCAATTTTTTGTAGGGACTGGCCACACATATCGTCACAACCGTCTTTTTCGGTTTATTGCATGGACATAAGAAGTTACTTTCAGTACACTTAGAAGTGAAGCATCAAACATACAAACTATGTAAAGGACTGTTACCTACTTAGACCTAAGAATATGTTGTATTGGCGTCAAGTTATAGAAGTTCATGCAATCAGTTCATTACAGTGCTTCACAAGCTCATAAGCCAGTCTATCATTTCTAAGTATGCCGAATAAAACAGCCCACAGGAATTACAATTCCTGTTATAAAGTACGTGTGTACACACAGCAGATTTTTCCAACGTTGAGGCAGTCTTTGGTTAAAATAAGCCGCAATTTTTTTTTACTAAAATAATTATAAGAATTTTATATCAATTTAAAAAATTTGTTGACTCAAAGCACTAGTTATCAGTCTCGTGAACGTTCTGCGTTCATTATCATCAATTAGAAATAAATTATAACATTCATCAATTTATATACAAAATGTCGAGAAAATCAAGGGCATACATCTAATTTAGAGTAGTAAGAAATAGGAGCAGTTTATTAAGATTTATTTATTATTATAATATTTTGACATTTGATTTGGATGCTCAAGAATATAATTAGTATATGAGAGAAAATGATTGGTAACTCGTGTGTAATGCACGATCGAATGGCCATTTTACACAAATACGAAAAAAAATTCGTTATGCAAGCAAAGCCATAGGGTGGCAAACGAATAAGAAAAAAATACAGAGTACAGTATTGATTGAAAAATGATTCTTTGTAATGCATTCGTATTTTTATTTACACAAAAATATTATATTTTGCGCCCAAATTGATAATTTCTTATGGTGTACTTAGCAATAGTTGATCTATACTATAACATATGATAGCTGCTTCTTGCCGACATGAAAACAGGCGTAGTCCGGATTCCCACCAATGCGGAGACAAGCGGAGCGTTGCGGAGACGTGTGGGATTCGACTAGTTACAGAAGACGAGAGGCGATGTGGATTTCAACCAATTGATTTGTCGATTCCCATACGTCTCCACTCTGCTCTGCTCACCTCCGCTTTCGTGGAAACCGGATTCTTAGATAAGGTAGAAGTTGCAAGAATTGAGAGGACTTGTTTTAAATATAATAATTGCGTTAAAAATAATACGGTGGAGTGTCTCTACTTAAACATGGTGTTAGTGACAACATAAATTGTATGGAATGTTCAAGCAGTATGAACTGGCCTACAGCCAGTGTTAGTCCAAAACCATCGATATAGTTTATAATTTTTCATAAGTAGGAACAATATACTATTTACAGTTTTATTTGTTGTATGAACAACATTTTTTTCAAGCTAATTAAAGTTATACTGGAATATACAGATCAAGTTCTTAATTACATTATAAAAATGTGAGATAAACATTGTTCCTTTACGTAACAATATATTCCAGAACAATTTTTGTAGCCGTTTTTATTATGTTTTATAATGACTTAAATACTTACATACTTATTAAACTAAATGGTACCAGTTTATTCCTGGTACTTTTAAGTGTAGATCAGTAACATGAAATTATTTTTATCCTTTAGTTTTTATTTTGCCAATTCGAAGGAGTTCAAGGCAAGCCATTTGCATCTTTAAAATACTTTGCAGATCTAGTTCATTGATACTTTTTAAACAATATTTTATTTAAATAGATAAGTCTATTGCTAGATGGTCTCTCAATTGAAATATTAGTGTCATGCACACTGCAGTCGCGTCGTTAGTGCCTAGTGATGTTAATAAGCAGCTCACATGCGCACGCGCGTTAGTAACTCGCGGGTTATTAGATAAAACTAAACGATCAATTGAGAGTAACCATTGCAAATCGGCACGTTGCAAGTAGCAACTCCTGAGTAGTCGATAAATATTTTATGACAATGTGTATCAGCAAAGTTTCTACATAAATCCATTTATTTGATCCGTAACCTATATTCTTGGTGGTCCACATTGTGATGACAATGTGTAATAGATAAAGTTATCATCTTTTTATTGATGTACTTATATGCGTCCATTCGCATTCCTAGATGTCAAATTTATAGTTTACTAATTAATGCAAATAAATATTAGTCTTACACTTCATCACGATGAAAATACGACATTTATTAAGTGACGCTCTAGTTCGTTTCTTTTTCTTCTAAAACGCAGCATATTATAACAATAGCAGAATAATATAACACCTTTGTAAATATACACTTCTTATCCTAACTAAAAGTCAATTTTGCGTAATAATCTTCTGAGTGAGATTTTAGCATATCGTAAAGAATCAATCAATTTACCTAATCGGACGTGACGAATTTCGTGATCAAGGCAAACAACAGTATAATGATATAAAACTAGGAGCTCGTAAGCTCAACTTTAGATGTACCACATCAGTAGAGTATTAAACCACTGCTCTTAAAACAACTTACTGTCCGTATCGGAACATAACAAACAACAATAAACACACCTTAATGTAAAGTGTGCGATCACTCGGTGGAGAGCCTTCGTGCGTCTGGTGCGGGCGACAATTGCCGCGCGGGCGACAGTTGCCGCGCGGGCGACAGCTGCCGCGCGGGCGACAGTTGCCGCGCGGGCGACAGCTGCCGCGCGGGCGACGGCTGCCGCGTGGACGGCGTCTTGCTGGTGGGCGTCTTCGGGCTCTTGTGGTCGGACTGCGGCGGCGTCGGCGGGTAGATGTGCGAACTGTCCTGAGACGTCGACGCCGCTGTGTCCGTCTGCGTCGACGACTGTTGCTCTGTCATTATCTGGTAAACTTTATCCTACCGGACAAAATAAATACTTGTCATATTATGAGCATCGATAACAATTGTATTGTTGGAGTTATTTTGATAAATTATCGAGACAAGAAACAGTATATTCTAGATAACGAATTCTTAATGCACAATAAATCGTATCGGAAAAATAATAACGTAGAGTGAAGAAATGATACGCCATTAGCTTCCGGTAGTGGGTATTCGGAATTATGTATTATTTTGTGTGATCAGAACATTTTGGTATATTATCTGACAATGGGCAATATGTATTTCTAAATATAGTCCTATTTAGTACCTGTTTATTTGAATACATGACCCATCTAGTTGGTCCTGTTCCTTGGCCACATCGAATGTATTACTGCCTTATTTACGCGACGCTACTTTGAATGATTTAACATAATATACAGCATGCAATTACTTTGTTCAACTTGCAGTGAACTGGGCTCTACTTAGGAGCATCCATGACATAGAAGAGTATTATGCGTATACATACTTAAAGTCACGCAATTTCCCCTTGAGGACAGGCAGACCGCCTCCGGCTACGATCCTTACATCTCCTCTTTTCGTTGACGGGCATACTCATATGCCGGTTGCGATTATTACGCACCTGAGCTAAGACTTAAGAGTAGTGGATACTCACAAACATGTCGAGGGTGACGTTGTGCGACTGTATGCGGTGGCTCTCGTCCAGGTTGACGTCGGGACAGATGAGGTCGAGGCCGCCGCCGCGCTGCATGAACTCGCCGTCGCCGTTGCGCACCACACACACCGACCCCGCCTCGCGCACCACCTCCACGCATGGCGCCAACCATCGCCAGCATGGCTCCAGTGCGTCCCAACTGTAACCTGCATACGATACACGCCTTTACCATCACTGTTGTATTTACTAGTTTGGCTAACATACTGCGTTTATACTTTATGTTGCCACATATTTAAGTCAATAAAATCCATAATCCAGCGCTACTGAGAAATTCCTCAAATAACCCAATAAAGCTGCCCAACCAGGGAACCGAAAGAGTAGCACATGCGGCAACTAGACCAACGAGGCAGTCAAGTGGTGCTTGGTTGAAACATTTCAAAAAGTGACTAAACACGCTAATTAAATGTCTCTATTTGTTCGTATCTATTGTTTCCTAAAGGTCTGGCTTGGATATTAACATTGTATTTTTACAACCGAAGTGACACATTTCTGAATCACACGCGACCCACGCGCTGCTGACAAAAACACTGCTATTTATGTTACGTGTTGCGACCTTCCTTATAGCTTACATCATATAATTATTAACAACAAATGTGTTGAGCTCACCTGATACCCTCATAGCTAGTTCTTTGGTGAACGCGTGTGCTATCGCGGCAGCCGCGACCGCACTGTAGGGGAACAGGTTCACGTCCACATGTAACACTGCCAAGTCTATCAATTGTCCACATATCACAAATTCTAGCGACGAATACTGGGGGAACACGAATGTGTACCCTCTGAGAGCGTTCGCGCCTACGTCACTTTCGCCGAGTAGCCTGCGCTTGGCACTCCTGCCTTCGCTGGCTAGTTGCATGTACACATTTAGCCAGCTGTTGATGGTGATGGGCGTGATGCTCCACGACAGAATCTTGAGGATGAGTAGCTCCTCCAGAAGTATTTCGTCTGAGGTACACGCGCCGTCTGTGACATACGCGAACTCGCCGATTTTAGGTGGGTATACTTCTTCGACTTTCGCCGCTATGAATAGGCACGTGATCCCTGGAAGAAAACGTTGTGGTAACCGAGGTATGTTGACAGTAGTTTAAAAGCTTTGTAGGTTGTCTGTTAATATCAGATCTGTGAGGTGAGGGGAGTCCCCATTGAGTGTGAGTGAGCTTTACCTATAAGCTGCAACCGGCCCTTCTGCACGTCTTCCGTGTTGGACAGATACCGGTCCACGTAGTCCACTGTGAGATGAAATGTTTCTCGATGCAGTTTGTATACTTCACATACCTGTTGAAGGAAAGGGAAAAATATAGATAGCGGAACGAAAATTGGATCTAGCTTTAAAGTTTACGTTTGGGGATCGCAGCTTAGCATTACTTTTTTTAAATATGTTATTAGTAGAGATCGTAATAGGTAGAGTTTATTTCTTCTAAGAAGTAAGTAACCTCTAATTTAACAGCTTTATTAGAACAGCTGTTTTTTTTATTACATAATATCACGCCTGTAATCCCCGAAGGGTTAGGCAGAGGTGTACCTAATAATACTCCCACATCATCGCCAGTTATGTTTAACTCCCATGTAATAGGGGGCGAGCCTATTGCCATCAACCGGGCGCAATTCCAGACTCCTTGGCTGTTACTGAGAAATTCCTGATGGAAGAACCCAATAACACTTTGCTTGACCTGGGAATCGAACCCAAGACCTCATGCTCAGCAGTCGCGCTTGCGACCACTAGGCCAACGAGTAGTAACCGTTTGAGCGTGGGTGTCCCCCTTCCACCCTGCATATCCACGTTACTTACTTCATCGAAGTTTAGACAAATAAACTACCTATTCTGATCTCTGGACTTATCAGGAACTGGAAATCAATTAATGGTAGATCCATTAATTGAGTTTCCAGTTCCTGATAAGTTGTC
Organism: Noctua comes; assembly: GCA_963082995.1. Classification (NCBI taxonomy): domain Eukaryota; kingdom Metazoa; phylum Arthropoda; class Insecta; order Lepidoptera; family Noctuidae; genus Noctua; species Noctua comes. The sequence continues at coordinate 18,838,711 of OY720267.1, read as the reverse complement.
ACATTTTTAAGTTGGCCACTCGAATAACACAATTAGGTATGCCCTAAACAAAATATAAGCGAATATCCAACTTACAAAGTAACAAGTACTTATTTCATATCTCGTTTAGTAGTTTATGGATTCGTTTATAGGTTATTATAGTCCGTCTCTCACTAGGGTTGCCTGCCCGGACACTCCCGGACGTCGTAATGGTTAAAGCGAGATTAATTTCGGCTAAGACATAAATTAGGTAAATTGTCTACTTCACTTTGTTCGTGTTCCTATGACATGACGCATGTTAGAGGAGCTTTCATATGAATTTGAATGAGTTAATTGGTCTTTAAGAGCTGTATTTAAGTTGGAGTTTAATTGATATTGAAATAAACGGCCCTAGCTTGTACGAAAGAAATACTAGTTTGAATGATAGGCATAACTTCATGCCTGTAATCACTGAAGGGTTAGGCAGAGTTGAGGACACTAAGGTATTCCCTCCTCATCATTACCTGCCTCGCCTTTTCCCAACTATGTTGGGGTTGGTTTCCAGTCTCACCGGATGCAGCAGTATTTTACATGGAGCGACTGCCTATCTGACCTCCACAACGCAGTTAGTACTGGGTAATACGATACCCTTTGGTAAGAATGGATGTCAGACTTTCGGGCCACTGACTACATGTAAGGACTGTCAAAGGTCTACAACTAACAGCCGGGACCGACGGCTTAACGTGCTTTCCGAGGCACGGAAGAAACTCGGTATGTAACGGGCGGTCACCTATCCACGGACCAACCTAGGCAAGCGCGGCTTAACCTTAAGATCCACCCGAGCGGCTGTTATTATTTAGCCACGAGATTCCCACGAGTATTCCCTATTTGGCAAATTATAATATTAAGTCCCATGCACATATGTAATAGGGGGCGAACTCATTGCCATCAACCGGGCACAAATCCAGACTGCGCAATGTTATGAATGTTTGTTTGAATGATTCGATGAACCCATAAAAACTTGCAAAACTATTCCCGCTTACCGATAGTAAACAAATGATGTAATCGCACTTGTTGCACATTGTTTTGAAACTTAAGAAGCAACAAACTGTTATCTAAATGTGTCCAAACCAATAAACAGAGGCCGCCACATGTTCGGCGAGTCCTAAACAGTACTCGAGTGACTTGAACGGTTCATATCGGTACAAAAAACTTGCGCATTGATATTCTAAGAAATCCGGTACAACTGAATGGGAAAAATTCTTTTTATGTCGCCAAATGTTACGTCGTCGGTCAGAATAAACATTTTTAGGGTTCTGTTGTCAAATGGCAAAAACGGAACCCTTATGATTCGCCCTGTCCGTATGTATGTCACAGCCATTTTACTCCGAAACTGTTTCACCACACAGTTTGAAATTTCGAGATTAGGTTAGGGATTAAAATAGTATTAATATCGAGATTATAATGAACATGTAACACACTTGAAATTTTTTTTTAAACGTATGTGGCGAAGTTTTGGGCTAGCTCCTTTACTGAGTAGTATGCCTTGGATTCCAGAAATTGTTTTAATTTATTAATAATATATAAAATTTGTTTTGTCTACGTGTACGTTTCCCTAGCAGGAAAGTGGCGCATAGAGTGATATGAGTGTAACGTATAATTAGTGTATAAAACTGTTTGGGGTGTCTATCGGAAGCTCTTGAAAAAGTATATTGAGGTTCCCGAAACACTTTAGTTCTTAAGTCAATTGTTGATGAGATATTTGCTTCTAAAGCCGAAAAAATAGTGTTCCTCTTTAAAGTAAGAGGAGGAAAATTCTGAAAAAAAAATTGGGTTTGTAGAACTAAAAAATCTTTCAACGAAAATTGATTTGATATTTAGTTTTGGAGATATGGGGCTTTTTCATAAAGCTGAAGCAGTAACAGATTTGCCGTTGAGTGTATACCTATTAACCTATGAATGAGCGTTACAATATTGTTATTATATTGTTTGGTGCTAAGGAACCCTTTTTGCGCGAGTCCGACACGCACTTGGCCGGTTTTTTTATGAATAGGTATACTACGCAACTTTAAAAAATAAGGCAGCACAAAATAACACTCGCAACGTCGCAACTATCCTTTAGACTAGAATAATATATTATGTTATGCAAATCGCAGTACGTACGCCGGAAATGCAAGGATACGAGATAATAATGTGATACTACTATTAGCGCATACGATTGAGGAAAACCCGTCGAAATACGAAGTGTAGAGTCTAATCGAGAGGCAGACGAGACGTGCGCAAAAAGTTTGTTACCACAATGTTAAATGTACTGTTATATACCTATAGTTTCGCATCGATCGGTGCTTAACTGCTAACCACAATGACGTTACGTTACCGAAAAATTGAACTGCTTAAATTACGTATCGCGTAACATAATATCACGCCCGTATTTCCCAAAGGGTTAGGCAGTGATGTTGATACTTAACCTTTTAACTTTTAATGGTCACATATTCGTGACAAATAAGCGCGTGCCCTGTACGCCAAACGACACAAATATGTGACAAAATGGTAGGTGAAATTGTGGCTTGGCGTGGAGGGCACGCGCGTACTTTTAAAGAACACCAACATTTCACCAGTTATGTTTCATTCATCATTATCTACAGCCTGACTTCAGTCACCGCTGGGTACAGGCCTCTTTGTTTGCGCCAATCTCCACGTCCCTGTACCATCCTTATCCAGCTATGTTAAATATAAGTCCCATGTGAAAGGGACAGAGCTTATAGCCATGTCGTGCTAAATCCTCTATTCAACAGGTACCTATATATATCGGGGAATTTTATCTGAGAATTCGCGCCGCAATTAGTTTCTACACCTAAAATTCCTTTGCTCGAAGATTGAGATGACTAATTAACATAAATTATCATGTCGTACCTCTATCCCTTACATTGACCTATGACCAAATTTAATAAACGACGTTTTTGACAGCTTTTAATAACAAGGCTTATAATTAAAATAATGATAATGATGAAGGGACGAGCTGGACAAAACTAACGACCAGTGGTCTACATTGGCCCAGGAACGAAGAATTTGGAAGCCATGGAGAGAGGCCTTTGCCCAGCAGTGGGATGACGCAGGCTAACAGTAACAGTATAATTAAAATAACACTGCGCTCCAAAGCACAAATTACTGACGGTGCTCAAAAAGCCGCTAAGCTGAAGTGGGACTGGACTGGTCACGTCTGCCGCATGCCCAATAGGCTGTGGGCCAAAATAACCCTTTCTGTAGCCCTGACACAGCCAGAAGGCGTCGCGGCAGACCTTTTAGAAGATGGCGGGACGAGCTGGAGAAAACCAACGACCAGTGGTCCACATTAACCCTGGATCGAAACAACTGGAAGTCATGTGGAGAGGCCTTTGCCCAGCAGTGCGATGACGCACGCTAACAGTATCAGTATAGTCAAAAAACTTGAATGTTCAAAGGATAAGAATCAGTGACTAGTTAGTTATAGAAATGAAGAGGTAGAGTCGTGCAGTCGGTGCAGTCAAATGATACCAATGGCATGTTTATCTAAATCCGATCGAAAGATTGTAATTGTTGTTTCGATTATTAAATGCAATGTTATCGGTAGTGCATCGTGCGCGTGATGTTTCGACGAATAAAGAATTACTTTTATCACTATCCCCGGTTTAAATGGCGCTTAGTACCTACCTAGGAGCGTACAGGGATATATAGATATAAAATAGTTAGTACAGAAGTACCGTTCACTTATTTAGTCGATTTATGTAAATGCGATACATAACTCTACTAAAGGAGTAAATGATGGCGGTTGACAGGATAGAATGGACGAAAAAGCGCTCGGAACTTTTTCCGACCCCAGGCAAAATGGTACAAGGGCAGAAATATGTAATTGTGATACATTTGAATGTCAACAAGGTTTACGTGAATGACTACCACCTGCTTAGGTCTACGGGACTTGACTCGCGTGTAAAACGACAATCTAGCCATAGAGTCAATAAAGAACCCGATCGTGCGATAACTAATGAGGTCACAACGGTTTGTCAAAGTGGCGGGGAAGTCGATAGGGACGAGAGAGTCCACCGTACGTCTTTGAGTCAACCTTGACAATCTTACCATCTCATCGACAATCATCATCATCTGCTTAGCCTTTACCGAAATATGTTGGAGTGGCTACCAGTCTAACCGGATGCAGCTGAATTCCAGAATTTTACTAGAGCGATTGCCTATCGAACTTCCAGAGCACATCTCTAATACAATACGAAATTAATATAAAAAAGTATATGTATTTAATCTTTAAAACCTTATCATATACATGCGTACAATAGAGTGTCCCACTTTCACAACAAATTAAATTAGTACCTGCGTTGAACTGGCACATAAATAGTACGCGTCTTATCTAAAAAGAAGCAAAGCTTTGCGCCAAGCGTTACGTTCAACTTCCAAGTGTAGGAAAACAATGAGCAATGATTTGAATACGTTATCGTTACTTTTGCAAATACGCTAAGCGAGCCCGGATTTAAATTCCGGTAAAGCCGTTTGTTTCGTCTGGTACCTATTGCCGGGATACGCAAAGACCGTTGCCACTGATATACGTATTTCTCGTGAAGGTCACTTCATCTTGACGTCTTCTATTCTATAAATAGAGAATTCGCAAAACCTGAAATAAGTCGCCAAATAACTGACTGAACGAGTAAGCGAAATTTCATAGCATTCTCTCTGCAGAATTAGGAAGATCATTTAAACGAAACTTCTGCCTAATATCCCGAGGTCAATACCCGTTATCCCATCTGCTGCGATAACGACCTTGTAAAAAGCAAATAAATCGGCTAATACCTAATCCTTAAAAAAACCCCTTCAATTGTTCTTTAAATAAAGGGGAAGTCGCTGAAAGTAGCATCATCGAAACACGTTGGTTAAGAGGTCAATGAACACGGCAAAAAAAGGGGTCAATGACCCCGATAGTTCATTATTTTCATACATGACTAATTGAAAAAGTATTCTTACCTTAACCTGTTCAAAAATCACTGCAATGCCGCATGGAAATAAGATGGAGGGTGTTAGAATCTAATCATGCATACGTTTTTATACTGTGTACTATTAGCAGAACACTCACTCACACATAACACCTAAACTTAAGTTTTTGTATAAATATACATTATGCTAATGTTGTCTGTCTCAGAAGAAACCGTCTGGCTATCTGTCTTGATCTACAGATAAACAGCTAGATTTATCACATCTTCAGTAGCTTCCCAAAATCCCATATCTCCCTTCCCATGGGAACTTAGTGTTCTTATCCCAATATTTCATAAAAGATAATGTCTAACACTATACTGAAGTGCTTGGCACTGAATTTACAAATCACCCAATCTATTAATAGCCCACATTCTCTTACAGTGTCAATAGTTTTCCTATGACTACTAGTAATCATTTAAGTCATTCAACAGTGAATGTAATTAATGCAAAAATGTGTCTTACCTCATTCAGCCAGTCTAGCAGAATAGCTCTCATCCTCGGTTGTAGATTAGGGTGATTGTCAAACATATTGGGGTTCTTCTTATTACTAGATCTGGCATCACAGTCACACATGCTGTTCCACACATCTGCTGGGTCCGCCCAGGAGAGGCCTGGTAGGGGGCACTTCCGTTTGGGCAATGAGGGGCATGGTGTCTTACTAGTGCTGAAATTAAAGCTCCAACTTAGAATATACTTGGCTGTTACTCAGATCTGAAGGTTATTTTGAGAGACACTGCACTATGTTGTAATAGTTGATTTATTATACACATGTGTGTGCTTACTATCTCTTTAGGAAGGTCAATTTATTTGTGAGCTACCTTTTTGCAGTCTGAGCTCTTTTAACTATGATAGGTAAAGACCTTATTATAACAAAATAGTGAGGTAAATGAGTCAGTATTATGCTTACAGCATATCATTTTATATAGAGTTCTAGGCCAGGCAGAATCTCATATTCCGATTGACTTGCAAATTTATTTTGGCCTGAATTGCTAAGTAAGATTCACACTCTAGGTTGGAATGTGTTAAAGTATAAAAGTAAGCACAGACATACCTGGGCCTCTTATTGGAGTGTGGTGTAGACTCGCCTCTAGCCACATTCTCTAATGGGCTCAGCACACAATTAGGAAGGTCAGGTATGCTCGGTGGGCTTAAAAAACTATCAGGGTTGTAGTCTAGGTCTGTGTAAACGCTCCTTGGTTGGTCTACTGGCCCATACTGGGAGCCCTCATCATCACTGGAGCAGGATGATGATTCCACTACTACATTGTGTGCTGGCTGGTCACTTAGTTCCTCTTCTAATACCGATGAGATCTTCGTTGGTGGCATATTCTCTAACTACAACAAAATAAGGTAAGTTACACTCTACATTTTCAACATCAATGAATGGGAAAAACGAAATGATACAAACCTCATCGTCAGTGGAATTTCTTTTTCTTTTCAAGGTCAAACGTTTGTCACTGGCTTCACAGAAGGAACTGTAAATAAGTGTAGAAGACCGTAAGTAAACAAACCCCAAGCATCAAGGTCAGTATTGGATGTGGGAGCAACAACACTGCACTTACCCAGTTTGAGCCATTGTAGTTGGACTAAATCAACTGGTGCTCAATTTCCCCAGCCTGTAACAAAACAACGAATCAGTACATTTGTCGATTATGCCGTTATCGGTCATCAAAACTTGGATAAAGAGGCCTAAAATTACCGCATGTCATGTTCAACTTGCAAATAGGGTTATGTCACTTGACAACCGTAATTGAGGGCATAATTCCAAATTTATCATAAAACGCATGCATTCTATTTTAATAACGAGCAATCTAGAATAGCATATACATCGCTATTATTAAGTATTTCGCCGTAAAACACCCTCAGTAGGCGGAGGATCCCGCAGCGTGCCCCCTGCTGATTGGCGGGAGAAATTTTTTCAGAGGCTGTTTTTGGGTGGTAAATTACGAGATAAACGCACAATAAAGTGTTTTACATTCACTAGAATACATCAGCTTTGATTTAGGATGATAAAAATATAGAAATACATAAATCAGCTGCGGTAAAAAATGCCACGAATCCGTCACAATCGCGCGCGAAATTCTCCCGTCAGCGCCATTAGACACGTCGCAAGCTTGGGTTTCTCGGCACATCCACTTATGGAAATTGATAAAAATAGCATGCGGACTATTCAATATCATCACATTACTAATGTATTATTGAAATATAACGATTTAAACTGAAATAAATCCTTCTTATTCGACATAACCGTTGACAATGTAATTGGCTTGGCTTATCGCCCACCAAAGGTTTATAACCTAATTATGCCTACTAGCTAAAGATTTCTTTTCAAATATTTTACTGTGCAAGATATGCCATATCATTAAGAAATGAAATGCACGTCCATAACATACCTGGTCATTCACAAATTATTCCAAATTACACAAAACGTATTTTGGTCATGAACTAGATACGACGTATGAACTTTCAACACATTTATCACGGATTACACTGTATTTTGGTCACATATAAGACTATATTCACTGGATATGGGTAAAAACGATACAACTACTGTATTTGTTAATTTTACATGATACTTTTCAGCTTTTCACGGCTCGATAACGCCCGGCTTTCCGCGCGAAAATGTCGCGGTAAAACTTCGGTACTCAGCGGGTTGAATAACGGCTAACTTCATGTTTGTTTCTTCTGAAAACGAAACGTCAGTCGTTCAACGCAATCCATTTCACGAAGTAAATGTGCGTCTTTTAGTGTCATATGAAATAACGAAATATTGCATATAAAATGCATATCTAATGACAGACAAACATAGTTTGAATGGTTGTATCAAAACCATAGTAAAACTTTTCACTAAATAGAATTTGTAATGGAAAACATTATTCGGAAGATGTTTTAACTAATAATTTTACTTCATTGTTTAATTCAATAATTTTTTGATTTGAGTTTATTTTGATATTACAAAAATTAAATCAAAAGCTATGAGAAACCCAAAAAATACTAAAACTCTTCAGTTTAACGTTACGTAGACCGGAACTTCAAATGAAAACCAACGCTTCTTTTCTATTGGCTGATTTAGGCATACAGCGCCACAGTGCTACCACACTAATATAAAATTTGTTTGTCCTTGTCGTTGGCATCCAACTAAAAGCTAAATTCACGTCGCATCACAGCTGGGCGCCAGCTGATAGAAAATTGAGCGAGAAAAGTCAATAAAGGTGCGCTATTTCGATATTGATAACGTGGCGATACGGTGACATATTTATGTATTATGTGAACGGCAGGTGAATTTCTAGTGAATATCGGTCATAGTAACAATATGGCAGTTCAAAATATAGCAGTGAAATTGTGTGGGGTGTTGCAGGCGCAGGGCGAAGAAGGTAACATCAACACTGTTTATTACCATCATACTCGTTCATTTAGCCTGATATTGAACTAAAAGGTGTAAAACTTTACATGAACCTTTAATTGAAACATCCAAAGACATGTTCGCCTCTTTTTTATCCTCGTATATTGTAACACCGCTGTGCAATAAATTACGCAGTAATCTCGTTACGCAGTCGTGAATTTCCTTGAGCGCAGTTTATTATTGTATTATAATTATATTTGCAGAGGTAACGGCGCGAGAATGGCGCCTCTTAGGCCAAGAACAGGATGGGTCGCAGGTCTTGAGTTGGGTATCAGATAAGGATGGCAAAGAGGTTCTCAACATTGGGTCTTATACCAATAAAAACAAGACATTGATTACTCTGCATACATTTGATGAGAAGTTGAACATAATACAAGCATCAGTGAATGCTACACACACTTTGTTAGTTTACATTGTGAAGAGTCTTGCGAGTGAAAATACTGAAGTTAAGGATCCATTGTACTGTCCTTACTTGATATGCCTTATGCCTGAGAGTGATAGGACCCCTGCAGCGGTGGAGGAGCCGTCTACAAAGCAGATCATGGTTCAGTATGTGTATGGAAAGAGCACTAAATACAGTCCCGGAATACGGAATGATAGATTCTTGCTTTTCAAACATTTGGAGTGTAAGTAAATTGGTAATATTAATAGATTAGACTTAAACTACATTGTCATTACTTATTATTTTGTTGACAATGTTGTTATTTATTAAAACAATGGCCTCAAAATTAACTAAATAGAAATTTCAAGACTCAAGCTCATAATGTTTTAAATGTGTGATTATATCATAAAGGTTTTTTTGATGTGAACCCAGTATTGAACCTGATACTAGTCATTTTACAAATATACCAAATAGCCATTAACTTTCTAATAAAAACCCCAAAGTTTTTGACCCATTGCCAAGCCGGGCAGTGGGCCAAACTGTTACTATTAACAAAATAGTTAAATGGAAATAAAAAAATAAATTCTATGGATTAACGTTTTAGGTATCAAAATCTACCGCACTCCTATGTTCCTCAATGAATGTGATGATGGTACTGACAAGTGGGGTTTTGATGGCATTTACCCGGAACCTGAGAAGATTGTCAAAGTGTTTTCATGGGCACAATGGGACTGTGCCAATCAGGTAAGCCAACTAAGTTATTTATGGACATCCAGCTTAACTAAGTGTATTCAAGAAATTTAAATTGCAATCACCATCATCTTCCCAGCCTTGTCCCATGTTACTTGGAGTTGTGGCAACACAATCCCATCTTCCGTTACACACTATTTGTTCACTGTATTTTCTTTCATATAACATAATCCATCCGTCTCTTCTTTGCTCTTCCAAACAAGGATAAAACAACTAGTGTAATCTCCCTCTCCATCCATCAATATTTAAAAGCATCACTCTTCTATCACATCACAAATAAAAAATTATTACTGAAATACCAGCAGTAACATCTGGCACAAAAGAGTAGTATGTATGTATAACTAAGTATGTATGTTTAAATGTAATTATCGACACAATACTCAGCCAGCCAGATTAATAAAGAACATTTCAGTTAAAAAATAATTGCTTTAACAGCAGAAAAATAGACTAAATGCAGGTTAGTTATAGAAAAACATAAAAGAATTAAGAATGTGCAAACTTTGGTATAATGAAGCCTTGCTTAATTGACCTCATCTCGGCACTGCATTTCAGCATTATTTTGCTCCAATTATACGTATATCTTTCGTTCTACTTGAATAGTGTTTTTTTTGTTTATCTCAGCCTAAAACCACAGATAAAAGTGTTGGTATAAATGATAGACAAACACCGTGGCCTACTCCCGGCTTCGAACTCGCGACGACACGCTATCACAATCGAACACCGCTAACCGCAGCGCTACCGCAACTTCCAAACTTCCCATGAAAAAACGACATCAATCAATAAGAGGGGATCAAAATATACAATAAATGCTATTATTAAGTTCGAGCCGAGATCTTTTTTCAAAGTCTCGTCTTGTCGTTGTCTGCCGATTTCTACCGGCGCGGAAACCTAATTTTGTGTCTTTTAAAATTAGAATTACGAATAATATATGTACCTTTAGTCAGCGAGCTGAGAAAATTCATTTTTTTAACCAGATATTATGTTTCATGATTTTATTTACTGTCATTTAAACTTTGCTCTACATTATACAAATATCATACGGGTAAGTTACACCCTACTAAGTGCAAGCTAGAGAATGCAATCTACAGTCGACATAGACAACTCATGATCTCGCGAGGATATCTTGTCATTGTGAGATCGAGATTTCGCCTACTTTAAAAAAAAAACCGGCCAAGTGCGAGTTCGACTCGCGCAAGAACCATTCCGCGCAACCCTTTAATTTTTAATTTCTTTTTATTATTGGTTGTTATAGCGGCAACAGAAATACACTCTCTCACTCTCACATTCAGAAAGACGGACGGACGGAGAGCGGGCAGGGACCCGTTGGTTACCCTTCGGGTACGGAACCCTAAAAAACAATGAGATCTCGATCTCATTGTCTTTCCTAGGCCACGTCCATTGTGAGCCATGCTTCCCTGACCTGTTCTAATCTCACCCAGGTAGTAGGTAGTATTATTTTGATGAATATTGTGCACTTTGTTCAGGTGTTATACTACATCCACTACCGACTGCCGACCCAGAGTTTTGCTGAAGGCGAAGAGGTGAAATCGCCGTCGGAAATGACGCCAACGTTATCCGCTTTGCAGTTTCACGCCGATCTGCCGCATGAGACCGTTGTATGTATTCAATACTATGCCTATTATTTTTATTATAGCTTAGACAAATTGTGGCCCACAAAGATGAATCCGGAGATGTTTGGCTTTGTGAACGTCTATCTGGACGTTGTCCGGCGTTCGCATTTGTCCGGGCTTTGCAGCGTATATTTGCAGAAATAAAAACGTTAAATGACTACTGAATAAAAAAGATTTAAAAAACTGAAAAGAATGTCTACATACAAACTACAGTCATCAATATTTACGTAACCAGAAATCTATACATCTATACTAATAAATGAAATTGAAATGTCTATTTGTATTATCAAAGTAACAGCTTTTTACTGAATGCATGTGAAAATATATACGGCACACAAAAACACTTTTGTCTGTCTGTTTGTTCCGGCTAATTTCCGAAACGATTGAACCGATTTTGACGGGACTTTAACTGGCAGATAGCTGATATTATAAATATAAGGTGTAACTTAGGCTACTTTTGTTTTAGAAAAATAATTAGGGTTCCGTGCAAAAAAATTAAAAACCTTGAAATTGTCAACAAAATTCGATTCATAACGGGTAGTAAGTAATATTTTTATAATAATTTCACTCGAACGAAGGTCACGGGCAAAAGCTAGCGATAAATAAATAATCACTTCCGGTTAAGAAAATACTAAAACGCCAAAGAAATATTGAAAAAAGCCTAACATTTCGTTCAGTATCAAGTGCTCAGTTGCACAATGGTAGTAAGCACTTTCACTTACCTATTAATAATACGGTTCTCGCCAATCTAGTCTAAATTCGTACACATTCACAAATGTGTTACTCGCTGGGCCCGAACGTCACTATTTATTCTTTTTACAAAACACTATTTATACACTAACTGTCGTCGAACACAACACTTGGAATAACTGAGAACGTACAAAACTGAATGAATGCCAACGGTAATTAGCCTACTAAGTCATTTCACTAATCGGAGATTAAAACAATAATGTATTTTTAATATTTAATTAAGGTTCTTTTAGTGTAATCATCGTTAACTAATGTGTAATATAGTGTAATTATCGTTAATGCATATTTTTGACTATGCAAAACAATCGAGTAGAAGGAAAGTAAATGCTTTCTATAGCGTGATTTATTTAAAAGCCAAGAGGCGGTTATTATGTCGACTGTTCTCAATACTAATCTACATTAATATTATAAAGCAGTAAAATTTGTGTGTAAGTTTGTATGTAGGGGTAATCCCCGGAACGAATGATCCAATTCTAAAACTTCTTTCACTGGCTGAAAGCTACATTAGCACGGGTGCTTTAGGCTATACATTATATTTATATCATGCTTATTAACCGAGCTATCACAATTTTTGCGGACGAAGTCGCGGGATTAGAGTAAGTAGGGGAGAAATTGACAAAACTACATAACGTCGGGGACAGTGCAAATCCGCGGAACTAGCATTGGATAATTCCGCGTATCTGATAAATGTAGCCAATTACAATTACGCATTGTCGTAGCGACTAAACTAATGAATTTAATAGATTGCTACTGTTAACAATACACACACAAATTACACACACACACATAAATTGTTACTATTCATGTAAAAATGAGGTCAAAAATCGTTGAAATAAAAAAATATAAACTTATAACCTTCGCCTGTACAACCTAGACGTAGTGCAGATACGCGCACTTTACGTATGGTAGATTCGCGGATTTGCACTTTCCCCGACGATAAATCATTTGAAATACAATAGCTTTCTAATGAAAACAGAATGTTCAGAATCGGTTTTTGTTCCTACATAAACCCCAAGTAACCAATGAGGGTCGCACCCGTTTGGTAACGGTACGTACTTATAGCGGTGTATTGTTTACACCAGGTAGTCAGTATGTTAAGTAGTATTTTTAAGAAACAAAAATATTTGTTTGAAATGAAATAAGTTATTTAAGATTTTTAAACTTATTCTGTCACTTACGGGAATCTACCGTGATTGTTCATTGTTGCGAATATCAGGAGCTCAAAATAATGACAGTATACGTTTAGTTGTAAACAGTGAAAGCTTAAAACAGTGTTTAAGATTTTTGTAGTGTATTATGTAGGTATTATCTATAGAAATATTATAAAGCTGAAGAGTTTGTTTGGTTGAACGCACTAGTTCATAGCCCATTTATAGAGGAAGGTTATAGGCTATAAAATTTCACGCGGACGAAGGTCGCGGGCAACAGCTAGTATAATAATATATTTAATTATTTAAACTAAGCAAAGAAAAATCAACAACAAACGTACAATACAGGTACAATAGGTAAACTTAGTTTGTTCATTCTACAACAATTCTTCACCCCTTTTACTTTTCATTTTTTTTTAAATACGTGCGAGCCACTACAACCTCATGCTTCTGCCATAGTAGCCACGCCAGTTTGAAATTAGAATATTGTAGTAAATTGAACGCATTTTGAACTAATACGTAGTTCCATACTTTAATCTTTTCTTTCAAATTGTAAGACAGAGATAGAGTTAAATGTGAAAGCACATTAATTATGTCTGTCTCTGTCTAACAGTTTCACAAAGTATTGTCTTGAAACCGGATTTCATTTACAGCTCCATAACAATCACTAAGGATAAGGGCGCACTCCGAACCTTTTTTTACCTGCACTTCTTTTCTTAGAATGTTTTACCTGTGATTCATAAAAATATTTGAATTGTATTCTATGCAGTACTTAGTCATTACAATGGTTTTTTTTTAAATAGAAAATAAAATGAACATTAAATAATTTCGGCACACCAGCACTTTTTACTCTGACTGTACTTTAAGGTGTGCTCAGGTACGTAATATCTACAAACATAACCAATGTTTAAGTAGCTTTGCCAAACGGGAGCGTTACCAAACGGGCGCGACCCACCAATGAAACAAACTCCATGCCCAAAATAAGCGCGCTTTTTATTTAAGTACGTTATACCAACTATGCATGTGTAGGAATAGAGTTCCAATAAATACTTACAAAAGACTTGTTACACTGTCTCCGTATCCAGCGGAACATGTTCAGTCACACAAGTTACCTCAGACTGTCAAATTTATCCAAATGATTTTAAACCATAAAATGTTGATGGTTAAGTTCAAAATCGAATGAGGAAATTTGACAGCTTGAAGTAACTACATGCGCTGGCGAATGTACATAAAAATATGACAGCGGAATTCTAAGAAATAGTCTAATAGTCCTCCCGAATGTTTAATCTCAGACGCGGAGATATTATTATAGTGCACAGACAGCTACTGAGAAATTCCTAATGGGAAGACATAGCAACACTTTTACCCGACCTGGGAATCGAACCCAGGACCCCTAACAGCAGCAAGACCAGTCTACCAGTAATGTTAACAGTTCTTGTTCGAAGACAGTGAGACTTATCGTAAACCATAAGCATAATCAGCCTATAATGTGCTCGGTTGATGTTAATGGGCTCGCCCCCTATTATATGGGAGTTAAATATAACTGGCGAAATATGGTTGTGTTAAAGATACAGTTCTGCCTTTCCTTTCGGGGATTACAGGCTTGACGTAATGATGTCTTATTTGTTCTATAAAACAGCTGAACATTCCGTTGAGTCTGCCGCACGTGTCGGGCTCAGGCGAGGGCGCCGCTTGCGGGGCGTACGAGGACGACCCCATACCCCTGCGGGTGCATGACTGCAGTCTCGACCTGCAGATCGTCTGCGACCAGAAAGGAGTCTTGTGTATCTGCCATCATTATCTCTACAAAGTGAGTGGATATTCTATACCATCTGTTTGAATTTTGCCTTACGCTTACTTATGAAATATTCGTGACATTATTTGTGTACGACAGTCACAGCCTCCTCTTCTTAAAAGTAAGCAGAGTAGTCCACAGTTGTTTTGATCTGTCTCCTGCTGATATGGAGGGATGTGGTAATTATGTTTTTCCTAATCCTCCGCTATTCTTTTCTGATTAATTTCGTTGCGGGATCCAAAACAGTTAAATTGTTTCTCTGGGACTCCGTCGAGCTTCATTGTCTCGGCGCTTTTCTGGTGGTCGCCACTGTTGGTTCTGGCTTTCAGGAGTTGCAGTGGTTTGGGAATAGTGTGGCGGGTTTGTCCCAATTTAAAAAAAAGTGGTTCACTCGAGCCCAATGTGAACTCATGAAGTTGTCTTAGAATTAACTGGCCTAGAATATTTATGCTCTCTCTCTTAGCTCTCAAAGATCGCTGGCGATGAAACATACCCGAAGTGAGCGTTTGTCTGGGTTCAAACCAATTCTGTAACCATCTACAGATCGTGTCGGGGCCATTATGCCATGAAATTATCATCAAACACGCAGAAGTAGAAAAGAGCTTTAATTTCTTTGACAGCCTCTCGATGACTCGACAACCTCCTTGGTGCTAGAAGACAGTGCTGACCTGAAGGACTCTGGCGTGAACTTTGCGTACTCCATAACTCTGCTACAGCATGGTTGTGTGGTACATAGCGTGGTTCCTGACCTGCCGTGGTCGCTGGCCAAATCTCTGAGACCTTCATACACTCTTTATGCTGGTAAGAATACAGATAGCTTCTATTATTGTCCATATCTTGTCATGTCTTAGCGCGAATCAGACCCAACTTTTGTACGTAGTAGAAAGAAGATTATTTTTACAATATTTCTACACAAAAACTGTCAGTCATCGATTTTATTCTACTAATAAAATTTTCTTCTAAAATTCTACTTGACACAACTTGAACAATGAAACCATTTTTTCTCTATTTAGGATTATGCTGACTAACAACGAAGACGTATGTTTTTGTTACTTCGCTGGATGAGCTTCTGACAAAGTTCCATTCGCATTCGAAACTAGTCTGACAATCCCGGAAATAGAAACAGTAAAACATCTTGTGATTTTTTACAGACAACTACCTCTTAGTAAACATCCCGATGCTGTACACCCAAATGATTGACATCAGTCTGTACCACGAGCCATGTTGCCACATCGTGATTCCTATGGACGAGTGTGACAGTGGACCCAGCCTGGCGCCAGTGCTGGGCTGGGGGGTCCATGCAATGGTCGACCTAAACACACTTGACGTTGTCACAATGATCGTAGCAGATAAAGACCTGACAGCCACCTTCAAAAGTAACACGGCAGTCGAAAATAAGTTGGCCATTTTACATTATTTGATTCAACATGATGGCAATATGGATTTGGCTGAAGAGGTAAGTGGATTTCAAAATGATTTATCCTGTTTTTTAGATTAACTTGTTATCCAGAAAGTTAACGCGTTATTTTTTTAAATATTGAGCATCATAAATAGTGATCGGATAATCGGATGCATATTTACCTAAAGTGTAGGTGTTGGCTATTATGGAATGCACTTTTGTATAAAAAAATACCGGGAATTCGGAATCGACAAATTTAGTTTTTTTTTACTATAGAATCAAATCGGGTGTAGGAATATTTACTTAGTTTAAGGTGTTGGCTAATATTATGGAATGCACTTTTGTATCGAAAAAAATCCCGCGATTTCGGAATCAACGAATTTACTGTTTTTATTATAGAATCAAATCGGGTAATAAAATCAAATTATATTGCTTGTGTGCAGGTACCCGAAGGAAGTTCGTATTGTTCATTTTAAAATTAATTTCAAGTAAATACATATTAATAATTATGTAATCCCCCAGTTTTTTTTAAAATAAATACCACATGCTAAAGACGACGTTTCCACACCATGTTACAGACTAGTTTCGAATTCCCGAATTTTCTGGAATCCTGGGATTTATATAGAAAAATATGTTTTAAGAAACCGCTTCCATAATTTCCTAACCAAAAATGAACTTTAGGCAAATATGCATCCGATTATCCTATCACTGATCATAAAACACCACGATCCAATAGTTTGTTTATCAGTTTTTGTTATCTTGTCTGTGTATTATGGGTAAAACACACAATAACGTCAAAAGCTTAAACTCTGCTTCCTTAACAATAGGCTTACCCTTTTTAATTAATTAATGAGACTTTCCAATTGTATTGCGATCGACATCTAATTACATACACAACTAATTGGCATTATTAGCAACGTCGTTAATAGCTGTCAAATAGGTATATCGCTGTTATAATGAATCTTTAATGTTGCTTAATAAAAATGGTATATCGCTTTGTGTTATTACAACACCTTATCCAGTGTTATTATTGCATTATTTTAGTGCAACACAGATCAATAGTTACATTCAGTAATATTGATTATATAATTAAAATATTTGACTTTTTGCGACGTTGCCAACTTTCAAAATGCACCGTCTTAAAGTTAGTAAACAAACTTGGTGAAATTTCAAGCATAACTCATAGAATAATGTGAGGGAAATGCAAAAATCAAAGATATCTGATAACAATGCAAGCTAACGCGCAGTTTGTCTATGACCGCTTGCGGCTGCAGCCTCTTCTGCGGCTGGTCGTTGAGCACGACCCACAGGCGCATCCACATGTCCTCCGCGAACTGGCACGCGCGCTGACGCGGAGCCAGCACTACCACCGAACTGATAACGATTGCTATCCACGTCTGTATTGCAAGACCGATATTGCCAAAAAACTAGAATCTTCAGAGGTTTAGCTAGCGGCCCATAGAAACGTATTCCCCGAAAAATGAAACTATAGCTAATACTTATTTCATTATGTACACACAAAACACATATACAAGAAATAACACACGGACAAAAGAGCAAAAAGGTACTACTTATTTTATTAAGAAATCTCTCCCAGTAGCACTACGAAACTTAACTATAAACTTTTACTGTGTTTACGCGGATTAAACGAAATAATTGCGAACGATTTTGTAAATTGGCACGTTGCGAAAAAGGATGAATGTGGCGTACCGCTAGGATCACCAGAAATATCAATACGCTTGAAAGGAAGGGTGCACAATACCTTAATTGCCTCGACACAGTCTCCTTGAGCGTTGAACACCACAAACACGACGAAAACACACAAATTTTCACTTAACTTCGGATTTTTTTTTGAGAGCACGTAAGGTCCTAGCGCACGTCGTGTCAACAATAAACTGTGATTGCCGAAGCCCTCGTTAAGGCGCGCAGGCGACGCTCATTCCCTCTCGCTCGTACGAAGGGTGGGGGGTAGGAAATGCCAATGAGCCAAAAAAAAAAGCGATAATCTAATTCAAATAATTTAGCCAATACGAAAACAATAATCTAATACAATTAGAGTTTATATATACCAATCCGTATGAATCCGCGCAACCATACTGTGTAATCTACACCCATCCCTACCATGCCTCTGGGTTTCGATATTTTTCATAAATATATTACTATTAAAAATAAAATAAAAAAATATGGTGGGGATGGATATACAGAGATTACCTACATAGTAAAAAATATTTGCTCTAGTTTTTTTTTCCGGTGAGAAAACAGGGAAATACGTTTCTATGGGCTAAGCACCGCTAGCCTTTCTTCTTAACTTACATAATATTTTACCTCATTGGCGATGTTCTTCAAAACGGTCAGGTACCTAGTTCACGGAACCGGCGCACTATGGTTCCCTAGTATGACAAAAATCACCCAAGGCCACTATACGATTCTTTAAAAGTAATAATCATTATAACATCTACGAAGTCCAAACTTAACAAAAGTTTAAATTAAGTGCACTTGGCTAATTATTTTCGCATTTCGTCATCGAAAGTGAATACCGCAGATGCTTCGACACGTTATCAGTGATTCACGCATTTGTTACGTGTTTTGTTCACCGAATTCCGGTAACCTATTACACAAGTGATTTATATTAATGATGGATTTCCAGAACATGGTATGTACATAATTAGAAGATCATTAGTTTTTTTTATTTGAATGCTACATGATGAACTGTTTTTCGAGAGCATTTTAAATTGTAGAAAGATACTTATCGAGCTTTAGTTTACATTGGGGCATAATTAGGTCTCAGTTTTTTTTTTATATGTTTGGTGATGCCTTATTCTTTACGATTTCACTTTAACTTTTTCCATGTTTTTCCACCATTTTGAGTTCTTTAGGTGCTACGCGAAAGTAGTCTCTCCGTAGCACTTTGCTACGCACACGTAGCATTTTTAAATATCGCCGAATTTCTTTTATTTTGCACTTATTTATTCAAATTTTTGTTTCTCTTGTTTGGTTTAAGTCTGAAGTGTTTATATTCGCGCATGTACGTACGTCTTAGAAATTATGTCTTGTCGTTGTCATACATGAACCATGGGAACTACAAGAATTTGAACGTTACTGAACGGGCTGAGCTCGTATTTCAAGAAATACGTGACGCGCTTTCAATAGATGAAAGTGATATAGAAAACATTGATTTCGGAGAATTGAAAAGTCGATTTTTAATAAATAATATACCAAAAAATCTCTGACACTTGGAAAAAAAATCACTACATGAAAGATGGATTCTTGGCGAGTCGGAACGATTGGCTCGACACTCGCGAGACTGTCTTGTTGGAGGGATTTCAGCAGCCAATGGCAACTACATCCCAGGGTGTTGGTGATTTACAAGCCAATAAACTTTTATGAATAAAGTTTGTTTGTAATTTAACTTTAAATTTTGCTATTTAAACTTGTAATAATTTTAATTTTGATTTGTACAATTTTTTTATTGTTCTTTACATTATTAAATCGTTAATACTTCATAATTATCATGTTTCATTATTTAAATCCCAGAAACAAAGTAGTTTGTATTTTTGTCGCACATTAGTATAGGCGGGGAACCATAGTGCGGCGTGCGTGTATTGCCAGATGTATGAAAGTGGACGAAGCAAAAGGAATATGTAAGCATCGTAGCAGGTGACGTTCTGTAGTCTACCGTCTGCTTAGAAAAAAAAAAATATATGTGTGTGGTTGTGGGTGACCACTGAAAACCAGCGCTATGCTTTGGGCCCCCCATGGGATGTCTCGTTTTGGGGCCGTCTCCACGAGCGAGAGAATCGCGGCGATATTATCGTCGTGCCACGTATTTCTATACACTCTCTTAAGGGCCGTCTCCACGAGCGAGAGAATCGCGGCCATATTTTCGTATAGAAATACGTAATATCGCCGCGATTCTCTCGCTCGTGGAGACGGCCCCTTTGTGTGCGTTTTGATTATATTTTGTTTTTATAAGCAGCACTTCAGGTTTCTACGACAAATAGATTTTTTTTTTAGCTACCGAAACGGTTACCCATAAAGGTATATAGGGTTTTTTAGGGTTAGGTGAAATATCCTAGAGTAAAGGTTTACCCCTATAATAGCCGGTAAACGAACAGGGTTACTTTTTGTCCATAAAAAAATATGCAAGAAAGTTACGGAGTTAACCCGCGCTCGATGCTTTGTCTCTTTTACTCTGGTCAATCAGCAATATTTAAATGGTTAACCCATATATTGTAAGGGTTTAACATATGAGTCTAACCGGTAAATTTTTACCCCGATTGATGGGTCCGTTTTTATTTCTATTTCAGCTAATATCGTGGATGTGCTTGAACCAACGCGACGGCTTCGGGGCGTTCCAGCGCGTGATGCAAGAGTTCCTGGTCGGCACCACGTACGCGGTGACGCGACGCTCACTGCCTGCGTCCGCGCTCAATCTCATGAAGATGCTGCCCTTCACACAACATCTTAAGTTTGCCGATGTCAAGGTGAGACGTTTTAAATATTTTTTCTGAATTTTAGCTTTCTTTTCACAGAAACTAATATTCAGGTGGCTAAAGCTTGTTCAGAGTAACTCGTCGTAACTAGTTTAGTCTTTTGTCGTAGTTTAGTCTTTTGTCTCATTAAAATCCTGAAGAGATGAGGAGGAAAGAAGATGCAAAATATGCATAAACTAGCTAATGCGCGCGGCGTCGCCCGCGTGAAGTTTGATAATTGCCCCACGGGATCACACTACCGGGATAAAAAGTATCCTATGTGTTAATCCAGGTTACAATCTATTTGTGTTCCAAATTTCATCCAAATCCGTTCATTAGTTTTGGCGTGATTGAGTAACAAACATCCATCCGTCCAAACTTTCGCATTTATAATATTAGTATAGATTGGAACTGCAGCCGTCAACTTAAGCTGCAATCGGTTCACTGGATACCCGTATTGGTTACTGCAACACTGTGCAGATACCCAAACCCCACCAGCGGTGGCCAACGAATTTGAGGAGATTTTTAAACTTTTTTTCTTGTAGGTTCGCGACATGTGCGTGTCAGTGAGTCAGGAGAAGCTGTGGAACAGTTCGGTGGTAGTGCTGGCTCCGCGGCAGCGCGTGTGCCAGTTCGCGGAGGACGTGTGGACGCGCCTGTGGGTCGCGCTCAACGACCAGCCGCAGAAGAGGCTGCAGCCGCAAGCGGTCATAGACAAACTGCGCGTTAGCTTGCATTGTTATCAGGTATGTCTCCTACTAAAAGCCCATTACGTCCCACTTCAGGGTAAAGGCGACCCGTACCTCTTTCTAACTTTCCCAGGAAAGGGGAGGGGGGAGTGCTGCTTTTTTTCTGATATTGCGTTTCTCAGATATCAACTGAGTTGTGTGGTAAACAATCTGGCGGTGCACCTGATGGTTAGTTGTCTCAGCAACCTTAGAACTTCAGGCAGTTGAAATGTATCATGTGCTCGTAATTACACCAGTATCCAACTCTCGATCTCTTTCCAAAGACCTTTACTATCAAAATATGTTAAGCTTTGAGTTCATAAGTAGTGGTTTCCACACAGCCCGAGGCCTTATCCCGCTGCAGCACCCCGCTGTCCCCGGGAGCTCCGCCTCCTCCGCTGAGCGCTCCGCAGCGACGCTCGTCTATCGGCAGCGGACAGGACTTGCTGCCATTCTTCGAGCTCGATGTATGCACGGCCAGCAAGCAGGAGCATATCATTGCTGCGGTAAGTCTATACTCTATGTAGGTCATAATTCTTGTTGATGACTCACATTCTAACGAAATGCTTACTAATTATTGTGTGATAAAAGTTATGACGCATACGTTCATTACGGGTAGTTAGAAGCTCAAAAGTCTACAACCAGTCTTATCAAGGTATTGCATTACCCAATAACTGGTTTGTGGACGGCAGTTACGCAGTCGGCGCATGTAAAATGCTGGTATCCAGCCACAGTCAGTTAGACTTGAAGCCGACCCCAATTCCAATATGGTTGGGAAAAGGCTTGGCGGATGAGAAAAGTTATGACGCATATTTGATGCCTTTACAGGTAAAACAAAGGTTGAGGAAAATTAAAGCAACTTTTGTTTTATATGAAGATGAAATTTATATACCAGCGACATTTTATGTTGCTGCCAACACTGCAAGTTTTGATGTTGCCAGCAAAATATATTTCTCACAAATCAAAAACATGTAACCAAACTGAAACCATATAATAATTAATAGACTTAGAACCTCAGTAGTCGCACGTAAAGTGAAGAATTTTTAGTTAGCCTTTTAAGGCTACGTACGACTTGTGCGTACGTATCACTCGTGAGCTTGTGTGCGTGTCGAACGAAATAACGTGCTGCTAATGCACAGATTCATTGTGTTGTTGCTTTGACGTTTAACGGAATTTTTGAATGTATAGAGATGTTATCGAGTGTTTTGAGTAGGCAGGAGTGTAAATAAAAGTACTCACAGTTCTATTGGAGATCACACGCACAACACGAAACCGAAGAAGGAGTACTGATAGATAGGGCACTGTCACAATAGTCTCAGAATACGAATAACAGTTTATTGATACACTGTAAACACGGAACAATGCGTTTTCGAGGTATCGCAGAGAACAAGCGCGCACGCAGCGTTGTGAGGCTCGTACCGACTACGACTGAAGGACATGGAAAGTGCAGTCAACGACCGCGCGCTGCCTCCCACCTCTCTCGCTCGCTATACGTCACGATGACGTAGTTCGGCCGGAGTGCGGTGCTACAATGTCCCGGCATCATTTGTTTTGTTTTGTTTTTTAGCTTTATTTGTGAACATTGGTCAAGTTACACATAGTGTGAGGTGTTATAAATAGGTAGATCCTCCATGTTTTGCCCAAAGGCGTACAAATATAATTGTTTCCGACATCCGACATTATATTGATGTAATCAATGTCGATGTGTAATAAGTGATTATTATAAATACATGTAAATAAATCTGTTTGTAAATGTGTTGTGATGTGTAACTATACAATACAAATATATAAACTAAATATTTGGTGTATACCCTACAAATGAAACTATAACTCTTAGACTGAAACTATTTTCGAATTTGATGCATGACTAACCTAACCTAATCTTGCGTACCTAAAGCATGCAATTAATAGTTTAACCTCGGCACACCCGGCACACTTGAACAGAACCTGCGCGAGGTGAGCGTGCACCTGATGCGCGGGCTGGCGGGCGGCGCGCGCGTGCAGAGCGGCGTGCACGCGGTGGGCACGCGCTGGGCGGCGGCGCAGCTGGACGCGGCGCGCGCACTGTGCCGCGCGCTCACGCGCCCGCTCGCCGCCACGCCGCAGAACAACCAGCAGAGGGGCTTCACCTTTATGTACGACCTATACGAACCGTTATGGCTCCTACGAGATGTTTTCTGTTTTTTTATTGTGGTTCTGTTTTATATTTTGGTGTTTCGTGTCGGTTTTGTTTTGCTTCAGGCTATAGCTACTTATACTTATTGGTGCTATCGGCATACGGTTAACCTACGGTACCTACTTATACAACGCGTAACAGAATAAACGCAAGACCTCTCGTGTGGTGTCTCAGACCATGAAACTGAACAACTTTTGTTCTATGACTTTTGGAAACTCATAACTTTTTTTTTAAGTTATACCATACATGTGGATCAGCTGATTGCGTCCGTTCCTATAGAAAGTTTTTTTTTTTTTTTTTGCGAATTTCAGGAACTCGTAGAACAAAAGATGTTTAATTTCACGGTGCGAGAGACCACACGGGAAGTCTTGCGTTTATTATGTTACACGTTGTATACAATTACTCTTGTTCTATTTGGGATTAAAGTTTTTTTCGCTGGTAACATCGATGTCGAAACCGTCTCAATAAGTATGGGAAAACGTTTTAAAGTGCTTCGTTCGTTTAATTGGTTTCATTTGTGTTGGTTTTATTTGTTTTGCGATTTTTTTGTGGTATTGGCTAAGGTTGTCGTTACTACAACTTGACAATCGGGAAATCATATTATTCGGGAAATTATAAACCTCATTATATCATTGGTTTTTGTCCAATTTAACCATGATCAAGACAAACTTAATGGCAACGAGACTCATCAATACATATTATTCTGTTTTGTGTTTATGTTTTTGTAAAATTTGTTCTCAATGTCACACATAAGTACTTATAATAATGAATGGTCGGTTTCAACACCGAATAATTTTATTAAAATTCTGTTTTACTTTTTTCATTTATCTGGCAGATATTAAATATCCAATCCAGCAAAATTCCGGACACTGAACCTGGATCTGAATCTTATTTTTATAATGCATTAGTATGGGTTGAAAGACATTTTAAACAATAAGAACATGGTTGAAATAGTATTTGTTAAATGTTTTACCCATATACCGACGCTTATAAATGATTTGATTATAAACTGACAATAATTTAAATTATTTCCAGCGATGAGATGGATCCGACACACGCGTTCATAGTATTTAAAGTTCTGGAGCAGTACTACTTGGCAACCGACTCGATCGCCTTCCCTCTGCCGCAAGGGTTCAGTTCATTCTTCACGTACCTCGGCTACCGCACTCTGCCCTTCCATTCATTCGTCCAATACGTTCACCGGAACGTGTTCGAGTTGCAGATTGATGTCATGAAGGCTATTATTGCGTGTAAGTGAACAGTTATCTTTTGATTATTAACTGAGAAAAAATTGTTAGTTTGTAAATAAAATACACTACTTACACTAATTTATTGTAAAACAATAATAATTTTATAAAAATGCGCTGGCTCTCCGACTTACCTATGTCGTATATTTTTGACAACCGTTAAATTCTATTTAAATCGTTATAAAATCAATTGCACATTTTGTAATATTGATTTTCGAAAACTTACTATGATTTTATTCTGGAACGAATATCAACACAAAAATTAGCCAATAAACTTCGTTGCCCCACACTAGTAATTTCTCTTGTATCGTGGGTGCGTTTACAAACATTTAAATTCACATACACAAACCCAGACCCGGATCAACTACCTGTAGGCCTTACAAATAATTGTTCCGTTTGGTAATCGAACCCGCGACACGAAGCGCAGCAGTCAATTGCTCAGCCACTGCGCCAACCGTGCCTTCAAACTATAGTCAGATCACGTGATTAACGTTTTATTTTGCCGCGTCTATAATTTCGTTCCAGAAATAACATATAACATAGAGATATAACATCCTATTTCAAGAAGCACCACACATTTACCAAAATAAAATTAAATTTTTCAGCCAAAGACGACGAGTACAAAACGACAGTGAATAACAAGCTTCGTCTCATACAACTGGTGGGCGAAGGTCGTGCACGGCGAGCGCTGGCCGGGTGGCCGAACAGGGCCGCACTAGTGCTGCGCGCGAGGGACCACGCGCACACTCTGCTGAGTGGAGGAGCTGCGTCGCACCACGAAGCGAGCCGACATCGACCTGTCAAAGACACTGGTAAGCCCGCAAAACTATTCCCAACTACTGCAACTCCTGAAAGACTGAATCAACAGAGTCGACCACCAGAAAAGCGCCGAGGCATTGAAGGTCGACGAGTTCCGGAGCAGCGATTCAACTGCCCGTCTATGACACATAGGGGACCCTTATCTCCCTAGCCTTTGCCCATAATATAGGTTACTGTTCGCTGCAACACCAGCATCACACTGCTGGGCAAGGCCTCCCCCAAGACAAGTCTTACAGCTATTTTAGTCTAGAGTTGAACTTAAGTAGGCCTAGGCTTAGTTAAATAACTAATCCATACATATCTTTTGGTTCTAGGTATAGCAGCATTACCTTCAGGGGAGCGTCTGTCTCCACTGGACACATTCCTGGATTTATTGACAGCTAAGGCCAGCCTCAACGAATTAGATTTTAATCTCATTATTGAGGCCACATTAGCCTCGGTCCAGCAAGACTCTGCCGCTTAAAATATTTCTGTAGTTAAGAGGGAACAGGGGCTACGATTCTCCATCCATACAAATTGTGACGAGATCGACGTTTCGTATTCTCCTTTTTTGTTCCTGAATAATGCCTCTAGAGCAATATTTTCTTCATAAAATCAATTTTTAAGGCCGTAGCTAGAGGACTACCAGACAAATTCGAAAAGTTTTTATTATAAAAGAAATTGACAGGAACCTAAACATACTCTTTCTTAAAATTTTAAATGTCAAAAATAATCGAATCGGCTCAGTTTTCGAGGAGAAAAAAGAGGAATACAAAATGTCGATCTCGTCAGTTTTTTGTGATATAATCGGTTTGAGTGCAGCCGTTCCCTATCGCACTCTACGGGGGCAGGCTTGATGCAGCGTGACTGCAATAGATTCTTCAATACCTTTTTCAAATTCCTCGCAGGCCCGGTGCCTCTTAAGTGATGAACGTTCTTTGGGCATGTGATCATAGTTGGAACTAATGCTAACATCTTGTCTTTTTAATACATTTTACAAATATTTACCAACACAGGAGGAGGACACCCTCCTTAGATTCATTCAAGTGACAAAATAACCATGATGCACTATAAATGTAAGATTTTATAGTCTAATTTAGTGTAAGGAATTTACCAAAGAGCAAGGTATTTACCAAAAAGTTTCTACATAGGATAGTTAAGGATTGCCCCAAAGTTAGTTTAAATACTGTCCTAACTTTGACTCACTGTACTAAAAAATCAGTTACTGTTAGCCTGTGTCATCTAACTGCTGGGCATAGGCCTCTCCCTATTACTTCTAAATCTTTCGATCTAGTGCTAATGTGTAACTGATTGTTACTTGTCTCGTTACGTTAAAATACTATGTTTTTTTGTTCTACTTCAGCCAGCACTTGATATTATTATGGTTAGTTATTTATTACCATTAAAGATCGTCTTTCGTTTGAACAAGCTTAAGATTTCTTATGTATTTAAAGATTACATTTTATAGGGATCGAATCTTGTTTCGCTTATCGCTTTACTGAATAATTCCAACCAAATAAATACCAAAAATGATGTTGTAGGTGTAGTGTAGTGTACTTTCTGGTGTTTTGTAGTGATATTTTGACATTCCACTATCTTTTATGTATTTATATCACCTAGCTGTAAGTTCATGTAACCAAAGTGAAAGCACAAAGATTTTAACTGTGAAATATTCACTTAAATTAAAATAGTCTTGATGTGCAATTTTCTAGTGCAATATTTATAACAATTCGTATTGAAATAAAATTAGTAAAATCATGATAATGTATTTTATTTATTAAATAAATTAATCCTAGTATACATTTGTAACAGTATTGAAATAAGAGGTCTGTACACAACAATTAGTCGTGCATTTGAAGTTTGAAGAAAGTGCTACAAAAACCCACCTAAAGTCCCACACGTTCTGTGGGTCAGGTACACAGGTCCTTAACATTAGTTGTAGAATGGGTTATAAGTCACCCAGTGAGCTCGGTTCTGGTCTTTTTCAGTTTTATGTGATGTGAACAGTGATTTGTACACCTCACTAGTCTGTGGGTCCTTGGCGATACTGTAGTCCTTCTTAGTTTTCTTGTAGGATGGGTCCTGAGCCAGTTCTGTGGGGTGGACGCGCTTCGACGACCCGAAATGACCTCTCGCCTGCTTGTTAGGATTGTATTTAGGTAACGACAATGGTATTGTCTCAATTTCTTTCTTTACTGCATTACTTGTGCTTGGTCCTGCCTCTGGATCCTCTTTTACTCCATTCTGTGGTATAACTTCATCTGTATTCGTTACAATTTCAGTAGACGTGGTTGCCACTGGAGTGGATGGCTCAACCTTAACTTCAACTTTTTTATCTGTTTTTGATTTCTTGCCAGTTTTTCTGCTAGCAACACGCACAGTCATCTTTTCTTTCATTTTTTCAATATCCTCTTCGGTTCCATTGAGTACAACGACGTCGTTATCTACAAATGGTTGCTGACACTGGGGGCAAAAGTTATAGTTTGTTAATAAATCACGTAGAATCGACCTAAATTACAATCGAATTGATAATACTAGTTGAAGAAAACGGGAACAAGTTTATCAGTGATGGCATTGTACCCTATTTCCCAGTTGATTATAAACTGTTTGGCTACAACTAGAATGACCTCGGGCACTCATAAATCATTCAAAAATAACTGAAAAGGTTATTGAAGGTGAAGACTATCATATCATAGATACAAAGATTGCATTCTATATTAAAGTACCACACAATAGAAGTTAGTTGTTTTATTAGGAAGACGTAAAAGTACTACCTAATAAAAAAAATGCATGGACTTTAAGTCGAGCTTGAACATAAAAGTGTGCAAACAAACATTTGTTTATTATTAATTTTCACCTTTCATGACTCATCAAATCATTGAATTGTTTGTGGCTTTCTTGGAGTTATTGAATCTTGAATAGTAAAAATAACAAAAAAATATGAAGTTGTAGTAAGCTCACCATATGACAGAGATTCTGCTTGACTTCCTTGAGTGCCCTCTCAGCAAGCACACATCCACAGCTCCACAGGAAAACGAAGCGGAACTTGCCGGACATCTCCAAGCCGCTGATGGGGCAGATGTAGGGGGCATTGCCCTCACCTACATTACCCTCTGTATGGTCAGCAGCAGTGTATGCTGGGTTCTTGACCAGATTCAAGTCTTTGATGTCCTGTTAATTTAAGTTTGGGATTTATCATTTTGGTTTGGAATGATATCATAATATATAAAAATCACGTGTCACTATGCGCCCACACATGATAATCTCCAAAACCACCCAACCAATTTCAATGTAATTTTGTAAAATGTGTATTGTTGGTTCTAGCTTGAAAGGTAGGATAGTTTTGGACCTGATAGGTGGCATTGTAGTTAGTAAACACCCACATGATGCCAAGGTGGTGGTGGGTCATTTGTTACAAATAAAAATTGATATACTATGTATTCCTTTGAAACTGTAACCACACTTATGCTAGTACATTAAAACCTCTTCCAAAGTTTTCTGTTCTCTCTAACAAAACTGTCATAACATAAAAATAATAGGACAACAACAACCAACAACAAACTCAACAACAACAACAACAATCAACAACTACAACAACAATCAACAACAACTATCAATTTCAATTATCCTTGCTCTGTAATTGTAAAAAAGCGCCATAAGTGTAATGCAAAAATAAGTAACCGAATTGCACAAGCAACAGTTATTTACGTAAAGCATCAGTAAGCACACAACAATCTGTAAATGCGTATAATATCTCAAAACAGCTATTTCTGTGTTACAACATTTTTTTTGATGTGCAACAGGTTGATTGTAGTATGTTTCTAAAGTTCAAATTAACAATCTTTGAGAAAATTAAGCTCTTGACTGGAAGTGGTCTCTATGAACTCTATTTATAACAACACAAACAATTATGACATACATCCAATTTATTGTATAAAAAAGACTTTTCCAGAGCACACTTAACATGATAAATGATTCTGAATACAAGCAATCCTTTTAATAGAGTTATTACTAAGGTAAACTCTTAGTGGAGCAACTTACAAAAGAGGATGCAGGGTAATCACATTGTCGAGCATAACCTTATGCCAAAATATATAGAAAATGGTGCAAGTTGTATGTTTTTCAGAGGCTATTGGTTACTTTATCAACAACAACATAACATTATGCTAGATGAAGGTGAAGTATGGGCACAACTCTACCTTACCAGGGGTGTTTCTGTAGTACACCCACATTACAATCATTATTGCAAGTCTCATGTACCCATAGGGGGCGAACGCCACACTCATCATTAACAACCCTTAGGCATCGTTCACACCAAACATATTGTCCGCTGCCAACTGTGAGTATGCTCACTGGTTACAGGTTACTGGTTTGGTGTGAACATGAAGTTAAATATATATGAAAAAGCGATAACCTGCGTAACGCGCGCTCACAGTCAGCGGCCGACAATAAGTTTGGTCTGAACAAATATACAATAAACTATAGATACTAATGTTTAAAACAATATTAAGGGGATTACCTATATTGTAAAACCGTTGTTTCACTTTTGATGTACAATAAAGTTTATTCTGTTCCATTACCTTAAGATTCTTGATGTGGTTGATGGACTCAGGCTTAGTATCTTTGTCAAGCAAGGACTCGAGGACGGAGCTCTTGCTGTACAGCCTACCGATGCCGCAGGCCACCACGGGAGCCTGCAGAGGTTGCTGGGATAAAGCGCAGTTGCGCCACTTGAATGATCGCTCAGCATCTTTGTCTTTCTATAAAAAATAACAAAATTAACACATGGAATAGAAATGTTTACATTTAGTAAAATAAAAGTTTTCATAAGACATTTACCTGTTCTGGCTTCTTTTTCATCCGCACAAGTTCATCTCGACGTGGAATAGTACCACCATCACAACCCATCGTGAAAATTTGAGAATTAAACTGTATAAAACAGAATATTTATGTTTTCGTAAATTATTATGTACCGAGTGACGTATCGCATTGGAAATATTTTCCCGTAATGACACTTGACAATCCATTTCCGGTTCGTGTCTATGATCAAAAGTTGAATATTCTCGCTAAATGATCGAAAAAAATTACCGAATGTGGAGGCACCTTTAGACTACAACAGCACTACTTTTGGTTAGACGTAAGGCAATGCTAGATGGGCACCGTATCCGTAAGACTAGAGCCTTGGGGCAAATTAAAAAAAACAGCACTACGAACAATAACTAAAGCTTAAGGCCCAGCGCACACCGCTGGAGGCGCGGCGGAGCGCAATTGAATACAACAATTTAATATAAAACCTTAACTACCTTGACATACGGTCAATGTAAGAATAAATTCGCATGCGGTGCTCGGAGCGCCCTCAAGCTACTATAAGAGCATGCGCGCGACTGCTCCAGTCACCGCAGTGCTGCTCTGCACTCCACTGCGCTACCCCGCGCCCGGCTGGCTGGCGGTCAGATGCCTGGAGAGTTTTAACTATCGGTCGTGTGTTAGGAAAAGTTAATTAACTTAGTGCAATAATAATCATGTCCCAGTCCACATCCATTACGAACGAGAGCGAGTTGTCTGTACAAAGTATCGATCAGCACTAAATGACATGGGCGCACTCGGAGTTAGCTGCGCGCCGCCACGCGTCTCTCCGCTCGAGGGCTCTCAAGGGCTCTTGGCACCACCGCTTGGATCCGCCCGCGCGTTTCAAGGAAATGCGCTCCGCCGCGGTGTGCGCTAGGCCTTTTTTAGTCATTGTTCTACCTTTCACCACAAAGGCTGTAGTAACCAGTAAGGCTGTAACTGTCAGTGTCACTGTGTCTGGTGTCAGTCTTACACACATGGATTTGAATAGTTTCCTTTTATAACAAAAGTACAAATATCTTGCGATTTGGTCTTAGTACAATGCGTGATATTGAAATGGACAGAGTGCCGGAAAATGGTTCGGACTTTGAAGATAACTCACAGAATGCTTCAGATGAAGGTGATATTTTAGAGTCTGGTAATGGGATAAAAAAGAAAAAGACTAGAAAACGCGGCATCGTGTATTTGTCAACTATCCCTCCTTACATGAATGTGGCTAAGATACGTGAAATATTCAGTGAATTCGGTGAAGTTGGGAGGATATACTTGCAGTCGAGTGCCAGTAAGTTTTCGAGGTTATGTTGTTGTTTTAATGTCAAAATCTAGTTATAACCTGTCTCCTTTTAGTTAAGTGTATTTTACGTTGATCAGTCATTACAATGCGTAGTGGTTATTTTTTTTCAAGAAATAGCTAATCATACTTTTCAATTGTCTCTTACAGAGCCAGGCGAAAAACGCAAGCGAATACCAAACCAGTTTACAGAAGGCTGGGTAGAATACCAGAAGAAAAAAGTAGCCAAGATGGTTGCAAACAAATTAAACAATACAAAGATTGGCACAAGAAAGAAATCACGATACTATGACATGATATGGAATGTCAAATACATCCCGAGGTTCAAGTGGATCCATTTGAGTGAGAGACTGGCATATGAAAGGGCTGCTCTCAAACAGAGGTTAAGGGCTGAGATATCACAGGCTAAAAAGGAGGCCCTCTACCTACAGACTAATGTGGAAAAAAGTAAGAGAATAAAGAAGAGGAAAGCAATGGAATCAGTTGAATAAAATAATAATGCTAAGTTGATTGCGAGTTTTTTATTTGTCTACTTGCCCCTATTATACACATTCAGTATGTAACTGTGTTCACAGTGGCGAAACATTCACATAAACTTTAACCAACTTTTTGCAAAAAAGATTAATTTTGCCCTCTACAGTTGTAGTATGCTAAACAAATTTTTCATTCAGGGGCAAAATGTCCAATTTCCAAAAGTCCAACTCTCAAAATGTCCATCTTTGAGAATGGGTATATTTGTTCAATATCTCATCAAAGCGCTTTTTCAATACTTATAAATAAAATACTGAAATAATCAAAATATGTTTTATTTATAAGTGTTGTGTTTTATTATGACAATAATAGTGATTTCACAGGTATGTTGTGGTCTTAATATGTTAATATTATAAATTTAAAATTTCGGGAATTGGACGTTTTGGGAATTGGACATTTTGGGATTTGGACATTTTGACACCGTTGGACTTTTTGAGAATTGGAAATTTTGCCCCTGAACGAAATTTTTGTCATGAATGAATTTTACAATGTTACCAGAAGTTATCAGGGGTTATCATGGATTCATGTCGTCAACATAGCCCAAGAAGATAAACGCCTGTAATCCCTGGAGGGTTTAGGCAGAGGTGTACCTAATAGTACACCCACATTTCGCCAGTTATGTTTAAGTCCCATGTAATAGACGGCGAGCCTATTGCCATCAACTGGGCACAAATCCAGACTCCATAGTTGCTACTGAGAAATTCCTGATGAAAAAACCCAATCTCACTACCCAACCCGGGAATCAAACCCAGGAACACATAACCTCCTCCTTTTTTAGAAGTTGGTTAAAAACATATTAAAATATTGTATTTATTCTCTTGCTCACTTCTCTTAGTTGAAGTTATTACTGTTAGTAGGCAATATGTTTGATATGAATGGTCTGCAAGTGTGAACGCACAGTTATGTCAATTAACTTGTATCATGTGCTGCGTTTAGTGAAGCTTCACAATAATGGTTGCATTATTTTTTACTAAAGTCCACTCTTCCACTGATGATTTCCTCTACCCGCATTCTTTGGTGCGAGTTGAGAGGATCTGGTGTCAACTTCTGTATGTACCGTCGCGGTGGTATAGTGTGCGACAGGATTCCTTGCGAGAATTCTCGATGCACTCGCACTCCGTCCAGGGCATTGGATTGTAGTCTCTCGAAGCTGTGCAGTTCCATCATAAATTGTTTGCGTTGGGCTGCTTTGGCGTAGTGATAACGGTGGCGGCATACTACTCGGCTGAAATTTGATTATAAAATAGCTCGTTTGATAATTTACAAATGTGATGTCTCTAGATTCAATGCACTGGCACACTTCACTAGCAGCGGCACTTCAATATCTCTTAATTGTTTTATGTAGGTAATACTTACTAGGCCAATGCCAATGTAGAATAAGCTGGGTATATACTGACATCAGACCGCGCCAACTCTGGGAACCCAGGGTACAGGGGAACCCGTCGAATTTTCTCTGGAGGTTTTTCGTCTTCTGGTTGTGCCATTGTTAAAGATTGCTTTTAAAAGAGTGTTAATAGTAGTTTATTATGTTGCAGCTCTAAGGCATTGTTGCTTTGGTAACTAAAACTAACTTGAACCAGCTGTTTGGTCAATAATTTCGTTTGGTATAAGTATTCTACTCTTTGGTCAAATATTAAGTGAAGTGACTTCTGGAATTACATAAATAAACAAAATGAGGTTGTACTGTAAATAATGGGTATTTATTTTCTGATAAGGTTGTATATGATTGAAGTACATGAATATGATTTATATGAATTACAAACTATAGCCTAACTACAATCTAGTTAAAAACAACCGCATCATAACTAAAATATCTAATAAACATCACTGGTAAGTAAATTGGTCACAGAGGTACGGAAGATGCTGGTGGATGGATATTATAGAGAACATTTTTTTTTGATTGACAGATATCAAGTCGGAGGGGATTGTAAACACGTGAGGTTTTCAGGCCACTTTTATACCCCTCCCTACCTACCCCTTGGTAATACGTCGTGTGGTTTTGGGCCACCCTCCCAGCATCACGTGTATTTTTTATTATTGAAAAGATCCAGAGTTTTAGAATATGTAAAAAAATAACAGGGCGGAATACCTACACGAAAAATGTCTATGTCTATGTTCAGAATGAACGTTAAAAAAGCGTTAAAGCGTTTGTACGTCGGTGTCCCTTTCACCCTGTAGATTTTTTAGACACAAATTCGCCTTCTCGGGTTTTTCCATGTAATTCTTTAATGGTAGAAATATTTTACAAGTTTTCTTTTTCTTTGTCGCACGGAAAAAAAACGTGATTGTCACTCAATCCCCTCCCCTCCTGTTTGAATCTCACGTGATTAAACGACCCCTATAGTAAAACTTAATTAGTTTCAAATAATCAACTTGTTGAATTATTATTCTAAAGCATCTGCATTTTGATTAGGTTCACCATAGACAAATAAGCAACACTAAAAAGACCAAATAAACCACATAATATAAATTAATAACAGTTTATTGATACAGCATTAATATTAAATCTACTCCGTGGCCGAATGCAACCTCTGAGGTCAGTATTGCTTGGTGACAACGTGAACATTTTCTATAACGATTATTTACACAACTCCGCTTGTTAAGATGAAGCCGTGACGGCTGCTACTCTGCTCTTGCACACACAGTCATTGAATTCATTCACTAACACTGAACACAGTAGGGATTCGTTCGGATTTGAATTGTAGCACTGGACGACCTGAAATTAGAACGAAAGTTATAATGAATATCCAGACAATAATATCGACACTATTCACAATATCTAATGTAAAATGGCCTCAGGCTAAGCAACTGTCTTCATAGGTTGACAGGTAGCAGCTAGATGAGTGTTTCCGAGAATCTAGTCTAACTGCCTGCGATTAGAGACTCACATGCAGCACTGGACTGCTGTAGACTGACACACCCACTAAGACCTGCCCCTGAGACAATCCACTGATTGAAAACTATATTTTTTTAATACTGAATCATCATAACAATTTAATTATTGTGGGTCTGTTGAATTTAGCCCTGCGGCCAAGTAACCTGTATTATGTCAAGATATATTACTAAAAAAAAAATTATTCATAATCTTAAATAATATAAACTCTCTAGCTTAGAGCCCGAAGAAATTTGAAACTGACAAGAGGCGAAACATAAGATGGTGAATAATTTCAAGCCACTTGTTTCAGTTAGACATGATTGTCTAGAAAGAGAAGAGACAATAACGTCAACAACCTGTCTTTATGCAAATTATTTTTCTTTGCAATTTTTTTACTTTTAAGGATGTGGGAACTAGGTTTCTTGTCCTATAGTTTAAGATCAGCTTGTAGTCATTGTAGTTACTCTAACAATTTGACTGATCATAAGCAAAATGTTTCAGGAGTATCTATAAGTACATTACAACATCCTCCACTAGGAACATCAAGACGTGATCTACTGTACTTTGCCAATCTCAACAGCAATCATTCTGATTGGCTTATCTTATCACACCAGAAAATAAATCATCACTTGATGTTGTATTTACATTAAGTTACAAAATTTTTCATTCAGAAACTGAAAAAGAGTATAATGTATCCTCCTGGCAATTGCTTACAGCTTCACAATGAAGCATGTCACATATTATCTCACGGAAATGTACTTCTGGGATTAAAAGTATCCCATGTCGTTGTCTGTCAGTATGTTAAATTTCATTAGAATCTACCAGCTGTTTAGGCATAAAAACTTAACAGACAGACTGACAAACTCGTTCCATTTATAAAACTAGTATGTATTATTTACCTTTGCCTTCTCCTCCTGGCATGGCGACAGCTTCGCAGATACTTTGTCTCCCTGGACCACATTAAATAAATCATTAGCTTCCTTCAATGTCTTCTGGTATTCCAAATGCATTCCGCTGTTTATCTTGTCGTGTGCCCTCTTCAGGCTTTCAATGCGGTGTGCCCAGTAGGCCTCCTCAGCTGCGTAATCGTGGAGGCGTTTGTGCTCGTATGGCGGGGGTGCGTAATTTTGTACAGGCTCAGGTCTCTGCTCAGCTTGCTGAAATTGGTGATGAGAAATATATTAAAAATTATCAAGTTCATGTTTAGAACACTGCTGTTGTGCTCTTGTGTACTTCCAAGTTTAACCGGTTGTAACAGTTGTTACACTTTAGTTTTACTTAGCTGCTACATATTTTATTATAGGTACTTCCACTCATGTATTTTGCTATTTGGAAACAGTAAAATAAAATATTGCTTTAATACTAAATTTATTTTATGTATAGCTGCTTTTTAGTTGATCTATTTAGGTACTGTTGAAAGTAGTAGAGACAAATGAACATATACGATTCAACATAGTTATGTTGACATCAATCAGGTTGATCTCAGAAACAGCCGAGTTAACCTACAATATTGTTTTGTCGTCATGAACTTGCTATGCTCATGAATTAGGCTTTATAGTCGAAAATTCAAATGAAATTAATTTGAGGATTTTTATAACAACAACACCCTTTTATTATGTCTTAGTAAGCAATGACATTGATCAAAATTATGTAATGTAACATCATATTTACTTTTGAGGTGAGCTGAGCTTGTATCCGGTCTAAAGCCTCCTGGGACACTTGGATGGCATTTTCGTTATCCACGGTTACTTTTCTGGTACTTTGAGAACCTCCCATATTTATAAAAGTGTACTATCCAAATAATTTTATCGGCAAATCACGTCAAAAAGACATTTTTTGACAGAGCAGACATAATACCAACCAAAAACTAAAGAATTCATTCAGTTCTAGAATCACGTCTTGTCATTTCATTGATCCATTGTTTATGGTCAATGCAGTGTAGTAGAAAAAAAAACAATAAAGCTCAGTATTGACAAGGATTGAGTAAAACCATTCTGGAGAATTTTTCTGGATTTCAACTAATATTGTGATTTATGGTGTACCTTATTGTGTGACTGTTTCGTAACAAAAATAGTCCTTGGTTAATGAAGCAACCCAACAACAGATGGCGCTACTTGTGTTGGAATCACTACTTGCAATCCAACTACTATTATTATAGCGGCTATAATATAGCCTATCAGACATAGTTCCAAGAAAGAGCAGAAACAGTGTACCTACTTGTACGAGTACACTTCCCCAGCACTAGGCCGAGTTCTGTCTTCATACTGTTTTTCCACTGTACTCGATACGCGTAATCAAGGCACTGAGTCTCCGGTCACGACCTAGATAACACTATGTATTACCTATGTATTATTTTTACTGTATTATTACCTTGTATCGACTTTGAAAGTCTAATAATTTCACCTCAAAATATCGGAAGGTATGTGGGTATATCCCGTCAACGAAGAAGGGAGGTGGATGGAAAAGATTGCGTGTTGAAAATATGATGTGATAAGAATGGCCAACGCAAGGAATAAGTAGGTACCTATAGCGCAAGAGGATCGAAGATCGTATATTAGAGGAAGTTCGAAAGAAGAGTCTGTTACAGATGAAAATAAAGGGTCGCTTTCTTGGAAGTAGGTAACGCGTGTGAACAAAAGGGTGATGGATAATAATGTTGATGAGTGGAAACGGAGGGGATCGATTGGAATTATATTAGGAAAGAGAAAGGAGTTTATTGATACCTTGCTTGATGACTGACAGGGAAGGATTGAAGAAAAAAACGTGTTGCACCAACCTAAGTACTTCAGTGCCTAAATGATCGTTGTATTGCTCCTTGTCGAGCTACAACCCATAATCAACTATCAAGGGGTCAAATGATAAGACTGGACCTGTGCCTATAGTTAAGTAGTTAGTGCTTATTGGTCTCTCGTTAAAAAAATATCAGGAATTTATTATCAATACCTATATTATGTATCTGGAATGAATTGGGAGAGCCTCCTCGAACGATGGTTGACTCGCTATTCGTCTGGAAAGAAAGCTAGCTCCTACTGCTTGCTGATGCCTCAGCCACTTAACTCCAATCCAATAGAGTATATGAATGTGCAATCTAATTTATACTTATAAGTAATCAGCCTATATTCCTATACCGTTCTCACTGCTGGCATACGCCGATACAGGCGTTCTATCGCTGAGAAGGAGTGGGCCATGCTCATCCACGTGGCCGCAGTGTGGGTTGGTAGACAGTCTTATAACAGTTTTTCATTTTAATATATTTTTGTACAAACTACTCCATCTTCTATCGCTGAACTTGTTTAGTTCTATAGAAAAACTCTTAATTAGTGACATGAAATTGAAATACAGTAATTAAATCGATTGACCACAGAGGATCAAGAACATTTTGGCGAAGGAAACTTGCGGGGAACGCGGGGCGGGGTGCGCTACAAAAACTGACCACAATGGGGACCGGTCCGGCCGGTTGCAGCCTCCGACGCTATCATCCCGCCTCCGACGTACTTTCTTCTGTCTGATCGGAACGCGATACGGCTTGCCACGTTCATGGTCTTTTTTTTAAGATCGTTGTAGTTTAGGTACGAGGCTATTTCTAGTGAATATTTGGTTTTCATTTATTTATGGGAGAGATTTTTGCCCAACTATGGGACAATACAGGTTGATTTAAAGAAAAATGTTTTACTAAATTCACGCGCGCCTGTATTTTATAAAGTTGCAGGGAGCACACTCATATTTCGCCAGTAATTTTGAAGTCCCTTGTAATATGGGTGAGCCAATTACTTATTGTCAATTGGGGCGGGTTTCTTTTCTATTGAGAAATCTCTGTCGAAAAAACCCACTAGGTAACACTTTGTCCGACTTAGGTTGCGTACGCAGTATGTAGGTACCAGTCAGCAGTGATACTTACGATCACCAGACCTAAGTATACCTTTAATAAAGATTGATATTTGTGAATTAACTTTTCAAACAATAGGTAGTTAAAGATTTGTGAGTATGTAGTTGAGTAAGTAAGTACAAACTGTCGCTTAGATGGTAGGTAGGTATGTCTTACAGAAAAATTGATGAGATATTTTAGATTTTTCTTCGCAGGCAGTAGGAATTTATAAATAATAATTCGTTACAGTTACTCTATCTATATACGTAGTCAAAAAAATACTTTTTGTGGAAATCAGACTTTGTCAATTAATCAATACTTCATAGAGAAGTATGAAAACGACACATCCTAAACAACATACAAGTATCTTTTTGTAAACCTTTTTTTGCTTTTTAAACATATAACTAAACCAAGACCTCTTTTATCAACTGCAAGCCTGATCGCGTTGTCCGCCGTCTCTCGCGGCGCTCGGTCCTACATCGTCGCCTGCGCCGTTTATGCGGACCATAAACACCGCGTTCTATAAATCAGTGTAACTTACACAACTGTCGCACATGGACGATTAATTACCATACATTGTCTATGGCAAGGCCCACGCTCTGTCACAAGCAAAGCAAGGCGGATTTGATAACTTATTAGTTTATGATAGTTCAGATTGATGGCTTTGCTAAGCATTCCTTACGAATGTCCTGTTGCTATGCGCTGAATCTGTATTATTATTGGTATTGTATTATCAATAAGTAAGCTACGATCGAAATTGCTCTTTATAGAACTTGTTTTCAGGAGCTAGTTTTGTTTATGAGTTCCTAAATACCTATTGAGAATTAGAGAAGCTGTGCCT
Source organism: Noctua comes (assembly GCA_963082995.1). Taxonomy (NCBI): domain Eukaryota; kingdom Metazoa; phylum Arthropoda; class Insecta; order Lepidoptera; family Noctuidae; genus Noctua; species Noctua comes. The sequence continues at coordinate 18,798,810 of OY720267.1, read as the reverse complement.
ATACAAAGCTTTAATCAGGAGCTAAGCCAAAACTTCCTAGTTACAGATACTAATGCTAATGTAGCAGTAGCATAATAATACAAAAACTCACGAGTTTTTCCCATAGATAGTAGTTATTAGGGACAAACTACAGAAGCCGCATCTGCTACAATCCTGATTTATTCTTTTGCTTCATCCACTTCATTGAGTAGATCATTACAGTAAAATCATTATTAATTAAAACTCTTAGTCGTTAACTAAAATATGAAGTAAACCCAGGCATATCTTTCAATCTAGACGTCCTGCCATGTTCCAGAAATATACTTATATGTCTGTACAGGCGTAAGTTCTATCATGGCTGATGCGCCTACCAATCTCGTTCATATCAAACATCCAGACTAGTTCCCGCCAAAGATTGAAATCGCTAAATGTGCTCTCACTTTGCTTAGGTCACGCGAATGTTACACTTAAGAAGAGTTAGTACATCCCGTATGGAGAAATAGTTACGATTTTAGAATGACAGAGCGAGAACTCCGCCCCTAAGACGACCCACTGACCAGACAATACTATCTAAATGTCATTGTCAACGAAACTGAATCGTTATCATTATTCGAAGAGTAGGCTGAATCTGACGATTTAAATCCCTGGTTCCTACTACCAGTTATTGTATCTTATCTCGTTTGCCTGCAGTCCTTAATTCATAATTACGTTTATAATAAAGCGGAGTGTACAAGGCGCAGGTGAGACGTCGTTCAACGCGACAAGCTGACATACAGCTTAATTGCAATTTATGTGCTTCGGGGAGCCGTGTGATACCTCCCAGGCTTTGAGTAAAGTACACGCTAGGGAAAACTTGTAAGCTTTGATTAAGAAAACACTAAAAGGATAGCTTCCTTTTGGAGAAGCTGACTCCTGATACAAATACTATGAAAGGTACCTTCATTACTAAAACTTAAAAAAAAAACAAAGTGTAACTTATAAAAATTGATTGATTGTTAGATAGGAAAAACCAAGGTACTGGGTACATGAACATTTAAAATATGTTTCGAAAGTACTAAAAAAAAGTAATAACTAAAGACACGAAAAACCGAAACAGGACGAGTCTGCCATTTTGGTGTTTTCGCGTGCTTTTAAAAACATTGCAAAAACCATTGTAATTTTAAGCTGAGTTTTCAGCCAGACACTTTCTTATTGAAAAATAGGTATCGTTTTAAAGTCATAAATCTTTTTTGAAATAACGAGAGATTGAAAAAATGTATTACGTCTGCACAATATATTAAAAGTTAAATGATAAAGCTAATTTGACGTCGAAGTCTTTGTGGCCGTTCGATCACCTTATTCTGTTCAGAATCGATTCTTTACAATATATTTATGTTATTATGAGGAGCCCTGACGTCTAATAACAATCGATTTTCTACCTGCACGACTTTGCCCTGTCAGTGGTCGCATCTTCTCACTCCGCGATCAGAGAAGATTTACTAAAAACATCAGTACCTTTGATATATTTTTAACTTAAGCGGAGGTGAGATAAAGTTCAAATTATGTCGACCTTAAAAATACTATTTGTACAAAAATAACCAGTCATTGAAATCATCGAAGGGTCTGCTTTTAGACACAGGTGCTTGTTGAATAAAAAAGGCAAAAAATCTTTTGAAAAAGAGGTCCCAATCCCGGCAATTAATGGATTACGTATAAAATAAGACGCGTAAATGGGACCATAAAGATTGTAACGTCTTTCGCACCAGGGGTGGAAGACTTTTGTAGAAACGTTTTATTTGTTATATTCGACGTCGAAAAAGTTTTGAATCCAGAAAATTTAGTGCGCTCAAGTAGTTTCGCAACTCAAAAGTCACCATCGATGTCTAATTGTCTATGGTGACTTTTGAATTGCTGATTTAATTTTGGCGGCAATCTAAATTAATTACGGTGTTAAACAACAAGTTTATTAATACTACTATTAATACGGGTTTGATCAATGTCTAGGTATTACCTAATATCTTCAAAAAAAACTTGAAACTATAGGAAAAATCATAGCAGAACCACAAATAAAGTTTATTGACACCTTTATTGAGCTAGAGCTACATTCATTAATTATTATACACCTTTGCAATCTATCAGCAACAACTCGCTAATGCATGTTGCCGTAAAAAAGCAATATCAAAGAAAACATGGACCATTCAACGGATCAGGTAACTATTCGCATTATTAAGAGGAATTGTGTGCATCGTGTGTTTAAATCATACATTTATTGGTTACCCCTGACTAAGATGCGTTGACCGAGGACTAATGAACGAAGGGCCTTTGCCAGAAGTGTATAAGTATCGATAGAATTTGAAAAAGGGTTATTGGTGTCTGATATTTATGGTAAACGTGATTGGATTTTACATAAATTATGTGGTTAGATTGTGGTATTATTATTTTGTGAATAGAGATCTTGTTGAGTTAAAGGTAGGTCAGTATCTGTTAATGTTCTACTTTTCAGGGGCTGCTTCTATAGGTGTCTAGAGAACATGTTCTCGGCAGAACCAGTCTTTATTTATAAGAGACATAAAAAAGGTGTTCCTTTTGCAGTTTTTTACACCAGATACTGGCCGATTTTTAGGATCGAATTCAGGGAAAAATTGTGTATTTCATTGAACTTTGTTCTCATCAATGCCAACTGTATACTTAGCAAGACTCTGCCTTGATATCGACTGCAACATCTACAAATTCCAAGATATTACTATTTAAAAGCGGTGTATTTCCTTTATGATTGGACAGGCACTAAGTTATTAAGCTCGATAAGTCGGTCCACATCGTTCCCGTGGGTAGCCTCACAATTTATAGTCGGCGAGAGGTATGCACCGTCTCCACTCATTTATCAAATACCGCGCTTCTGTGCTAGGTGTGATGAGGGGGCCGCCATATCATATGAGATACTTTTTGTATGTGACGAACTTTAATTTAAAGGGTTTATAATGAACAAGTATCTAGTAGTTTTCCTGTGTAATTCATCTATTAATTTCTTATTGTTCAAAGCGAGCTTATTGTATCTGTTCTAATGCAATAAGCTCACCGAGTGATCGCCAGCGTGACTGCTGAGCATGAGGTACTGGGTTCGATTCCGGGTCAGGCAAAGTGTTATCGGGTTTTTTCATCAGTAATTTCTCAGTAACAGCCACGGAGTCTGGATTTGTACCGGTTGATGGTAATACGCTCGCCCCCTATTACATGAGAGTTAAAACATAACTGGTGAAATGTGGGTGTACTTAAAGTACACCTCTGCCTAACCCTTCGGGAATTACAAGCGTGATTTTATGTTATGTTCAAATCTAAAAAAAATAATGTGACTTTCATAGATTTTTTTTCATGTTTTAATTAGATATTTAAATATGGAAGACACGCAGTAAAAAACCCTTAAATGTTGACTTTATAGTTTTTGGTAAAAAAAAATCCGACAGCATTATTTTTCGCTACTCTGTCATTGCACTTGTGCTCCTAAAAAAGTCAACACAGTTCACGCACTCCTGCTACTTTAACTATGTTAAAGCACTAATACGTTACCTACTCTTCAGTAGCGAAGGGTTAAGTTTTTTAAGAGGTGAGCCGGAGTACGTCTTTAATGTCATTTTATTATTTGTCTATGGAACACTGATTGCGCCCGTTTTCAAAGGGAAGCCGGTAGGAATCGAGTTATATGGAACCTTCGCCACTGCTACTCTTAAACACACACACTTGACGCAGATAAGGACGGGCCACGCCGTAACCATTTCTAAAATCTTCCTTCATCACGCTCGTGGCAAAATAATATCCGCCGCATGGGTCGATCTCCAAGGTAAAGCCGCGCTTGCCATGGTCGCTCCGTGGATGGCTCAACACCCATTACATACCGAGTTTCCTCCGTGTCTCGGAAATCACGACTGTCATTTGAAAATCTGACAACTAGTCTTACTAAGGGGTATGGTATTACTCAATACTAACTGGTCAGATAGGCAGTCGGTACATGTAAAATACTGGTATACAGCTGCATCTGCTTAGACAGGAAGCAGAACCCAACATAGTTGGGAAAACGCTAGGCAGGATGATCACTTTCGACTTTCGTACATAAAGGGTGTAAATAGACCCTTCACATATCCGAAAGGCACTTGTTCTCCCCGTCTTTGCGATCATTTTTTGTTCTAGACCATACCTGGGAACCTTTTTGTTACGAAGATATTGGGGGTCAAACTTCCAACTTTTTCACATTTTTTTTTTAAATACATGTTTTTAATGTAAGATTGCACCTCCACGACCCCCGTACTATTCAATCCATCCATCAGCACAATGCTTTGAGTGCTTTCCATCGAGTCCTACCATAAAACGTGATTTTTCACCCAAAAAAAAAGTCGATTCCCAGCAATAATTTTTGCGTAAAGTTACTTAGTTTGATGTACAGAATGCTTGGTTGACGGCTATGTGAAGGGTCTGTTTACACCATGCATTGTGTGAAAAAAAAAATGTTTTATTTTTTTTGTGTTGAAATGCGACGCGCTCAGTCGAGGCTGTAATTTACGCATATCTTAAGGTCTCTAACATATTCTATGGTCGATCCCTCCAAGTATAAGTTACTGGCAACAGCGATAGCTTTCTATCTTTCAGCGCTGCAAGGATTTATGTCGCTTATCAAGCGCGTGCGCATCGCTTTAATTTGTTTCAACTAATTGATCCGCACTTTTGTTTATCCCTATCTGTAGAGACTTTCTTAGCATAAATTATGGCCAGTGTTATTTAGAGTGCTATGTAAAGAGAAGAAAATAAATCTGTCTCGACGATGCAACTTGCTGATATGAAATAGTAGAAAAGTTTCCTTAGCGTATTTTACAGAAACTGGAGAGTGAATCATGGATATATTTTTAGAATGAGAGAAATGTTTTTTGATCTATTAATGCAACTCCATTTTTTATTAAAATTATTCAAACTTTTCATCACCTTGAACCTCCTTGTTAAAGAATCAAAATTTCAGAGAAAATTGGACATTAATTATCTAACCGCACTTGGCCCACGCGTGGAGGGTCACTTTCCATTCCCTCCCAAAGAGGGGACGGCTTGAGTTCCAGCAGTGGATATGCGGCTAAAAGCCGAAGTAAGGTTACACCTAGTTCTAACCGGCTATACCTACCTAGGTGCGCCGGTAACAGTTCGTTATATTTAGGTGTATCCTTTTTATTGCTAGGATACACCGACCAAATGGATTAGGTCAGGTTAGCACTGTGAAAAAACGCGCGCGAGCCGAGCGAGCGGTTCATCCAAATAGGTCGGTTGCACCAAACCTCCAAATTTAAACCGCACCTAGGTATAGCCGGGTAGAACTAGGTGTAACCTTACTTCGGCTTTTAGCCGTAACCGATATATTATATACTGACTGTCTTGTTGCAAGAACGATATACTTACATTGAAAAAAAAAACAAGAAAATATTTTAAGATATTTTTATTGAGATGTATTAACTGGGTTGTGGAGGTCAGATAGGCAGTTCTTCCATGTAATATACTGTTATTCAGCTGCATCCGGTTAGATTGTAAACCAACCCCAACTTCCATTCAGATGTTATCAAAAACAGTAGTAAAAGCCTGGATTACCATATCCCACGAACACAAAACTGTAGTAACATTCAAGCAATAGAAGCTCCTTATAATGACATGCGTTGTAATCCTCGTCTTAATTACGTAAAGCGTAATGTGCGGTTGAGGTCGCGATTAGCTTGCGGTCGCCGCCGCACTCGGGAAACGTTCACCATTTTATTATTAAAACAGTTGCAATTTGCATTTTTGCCTAATGCTTCTTGAGAAATTCTGTAGTTTGTTTAAGGAAAATGCAGGTCGATTTTGTTCAGTATTCGTCTGGTTCTTGGACTCATCAGCATCCTCATTTTTCTGCCCTTATCCCAATTTATTTGGGGCCGACCCCAAATGCAGCATGTCTTCTTCTTCCATAGTTCTCTATTACTCGTCATTGCAGTAGTCACCTCCTTTAGCCATATCATCCTTCACACAGTCTATCCATGGTTTTTTTGGTCTTCCTCTAAGCTTATAGCCTCATTCAATATTTTCCTCATTCCTCCGCATCACATTTCCATACCATGATAACCGATTACCACACAACTTTTCAGTAACCGGCGCCACTTTCAGAGTTCCTCATATGTACCTACTCATTCCTTATTTTATCCATCCGTCGTCATCGTCTGGTTCATGGACTATTATCAATATTTTATACGTGTGTCAATATTTTATTTTATACACCTAGCGACCGCGAAGAAGTTTCGCTTGTTATGGTGTACAATAAGGCATGTTGCACCGGCTTTATTCGGAAAAGTCGAGCTGCAAATATAATATACAGTATAATATGTAATTATGAGAGCACGATGATGAAAAAATACTTACATGAGTAAAAGTATTTTTTCATAAAATGCTATTACAGCAGACAGCTGCATAATTTTATTAAACTAACTAGACACGCCATCCAATAGTTACATACCTCATAATTGGCAGACGAATGGTTATCCTGCGTATGCAAAGTGCAGACCTTTTGAACCCCCACATATGGTAACGGTCACCCTACATAGTTCCTCACCCTGTCAAAAGCGTAGAATATAAACAAACAAACATAAAAAAGGTGTTTCTCAGATAATTATCTAGCGAAACATCACAGTGTGTAATTACACACTTAACTCCGCGGATAATCTGTAAGGCTTTAAACAGATTCAACGATTATGCGTCCTTACAAGAAATCGCATGAATAATATGTAAGGGGTTATGTGTCGGAGAGTTTTATGAACAACACAGTAACTCCTCTTTGTTCTTTGAGAATTTTAATGTGTTTAACTTTCGCGGAATTTCTTTGAGCTTTATCTTTTGCCGGCCGCACATGTTTTAAGGCCTAACGCTTTGTGGGGTACAAAAGTTACTGCTCATTACACTAAACTTGGACTTTCTACTTTCAAAGTTCTTTTTAGTTTCGCGGGTCGTGTTTTATTTATAAGGTTTCCATTAAGACTTGGTGATGAATTTCGAGCTTCATTTTTATAATGTGATTTACTTTTAACCAACGATAAAAGGAAGGAGGTTCACGTTCACAAAGTGAACGTATAGACATTTTTATGTTGTTATAAAGTAATTATTATCTAAATGCAAATATAACTAAGAAAGTTCGTCAGCTAAAATCTAAATCAGAATCAAAGGTTAAACGTATTTGAACCATCCAATAATTGAACAATACTCTCCACATTAAAATAAGTCGTAACCTCGACTAGAAATCGTGTTGTCCGAACAAAGCCTTAATAGTAAAGCTCATGGCATGTGCGACATCGAGTGACCTGTAGCCCCGGCAGCTTAATCAGGTTTATAATGAATGTTGTTTCTAATTACATAAAATATTCTCGTTGCTTTACTTGCTTTGTAGACAGTAATTATGCCTATTAATAGAACTGTTTATAATGTGTGATATGTAAATTATTTAAAGAACGTAGTTGAATAAACTTTGTTGTGTGAGAAAAGGGCTTTTGTGATTTTATCGTGTTTGAAATTCCTTGCATTTTCTAAGGAAGTCAAGTCTCTTCCATGGAGTTTTAAAATATGGTGTCGATCGATGACATATCCATTAAGCCTGTGATGTTTCTGCTGTGACAGAAGCATCTCTGCGAGAAGTGCTGGGACATAATTCACCACGTCACATTGTTTTCTTTCTCCGTTTTAATGGTGGCTTAGTGGTAAACCCTCAAACTGTCAGTATGACAATTCCAATTTCCCTGAACACACGATTGATCTGAAAATTTTCTCTCGTTGACAGACCGTAAGGTCAAAAAACAGCATTCATCAACATTTTTTCAATTTATGCGACCTTAATGTATGGACCCGCTGTTTATTTCGCGGTCCTATTGTAAAAGTCAGTTGCATGAGTACTACACGTCCTTTATGTATAGCTGAAGTTTAACCGATTGGTTAATTTTTTTACCCAGAATAGCTAGTCTAAGGTACTCAGGAACGGTTCCTCAGGTTGTTGGTCTCACCCGTCGCAGATGACGCGTACAATTTGGTGTGTTAGTGCGCTCTCGAGAGTACGACACTTTACCACAGACAAACAGACTGGAGTGCTGAGCCAACAACAGTGACTCAGGACTGACCCTTCCGGTGGACACTGTTTGTCCAGCTACATCAACTGGAATGTATTTTCACGCCTGTTTTTTTAGAAAAGGGTGACAGTCAGTATTGTTTTGGTTTGGGGAAGGATAAACTTGGGGCGAATTTCTCTAATGAAAGTCAATGCAATTAGTGCATTTAAACTGCGTTCAAGAACTGCCATTGTTATATTCCTAAAAGCTTTAACAATCCATTCCATCCATTAGAAATAAATTTTAGCTCAGCTATGCATTCTTAAAAATATATCACTGAAAGATGTAGTAGACAATTAAACATAATTTTAGTTACATGTTAGGTTGGGAAACCTACTCATCATCTGCCTAGCCCAACTCTGTTGGAGTCCAACCAGTACTTTACAAGGTACGACTACCTAACTGACCTCCACAACCTAATTTCTGGAAAACACGATACACCATGGTTGGTAAACCTTCCTCAATATTCAAATAGAAAGTTCCATTTCTGCTCGGGTTAAAAACCAAAGACAAGTAGTAGAGGTAAAGCTGTTTAGCCCCTGGGTTCTGCTTGTTTAATTTAATTCTGTTTACTTATTTTCTTAGTCTCGTTTTCGGTATTTTCCAAAGCTGTCGAATTGATTATGATTTGATTTATCTTACTCGCTTTTGTACAATGTATTAAGCTTCTAATAAGCATAGCTTTCATGTTACATCTTTAGCTAGACATTATAATAACTTTACTTAAGAAATCTTACTCTAAGCGAGCAATGGCGAACGCGGTGCAACCATGAGCTCTATGGGATGATTACGACGAGCCTTAATAAATGTGAGCGTGGATGGATGTTTTTTACTCTTCCACGCAGAAAGTACAGGATGGATTTGGCACACGGATAGTTTATAACCTGGATGCAGTGGCGGGGCAAGACCACAATTTTATGTGGGCAAAGTACATTTAGCGAGGCCCGGAATCGGCATCGAGTCGGAATTCACATCCATCATTCGAAAGGCCATACTTTCAGGAACAAAATGGTACATAATATTACGTACGAAACAAAACTCCAACAGCTTTCATATCAACCACAGAAAAAATAAACTGCAAATAATTCACTTGATATCCCATCGCAAAAAAAACATTTTTAGTAATCCTATACGACAACAACGCCATCTAGCTTAAAATATTAGAAACTACAATGGCTTTCTGCCAGTACAAGAACGAAGGATGTCGATGTGTTAGAAAAATAAAAAAATAAAACAGAGTGCGCGTCAACAAAAAATATATATTGGCCAAAATTGGCCATGTACAGTTTGGAGATTTCGTTCCGGTCCCAATTTTGTCATTGGGTTTTTGAGGTGCGAGGCCCTCGTACCGCGAGGCCGTAGGCGGTGGCCCACGTCGCCTACGCCTTGCGCCGCCTCTGCCTGGATGAACCAATTGAATAGTTTTTATCCCGGTAGTACGATACCGCCACGCGTTCGAAGCCGCGGGTATAAGCTAGTACCTCATATGTATGCTGATGTTAGTAGCCAGCAATTTTACGACCTTCAAAGAGAAAACTGCGGATATCACCACAAACTATACTAGTATTTTTATGTGATTATAGGTGTGCCAAGTTGTGTTACAATGTTCAGCATAAAATGTATGTTTTTAATCATTTCGTTTGACTATAAAATTATCGGCTAGCTGTAACTTTTAAAACTATGTTAGATACTGGACTTTTATAGGTAGAAAATGATGATGTTAATAAGAAAACGTATTCAGTCTTAGGTTAATGCTTATTAGATGTCCCTGAGTGTAAAATCAAAACCCGTGTTTAATATCATATTTCCAGCTTGATGGTAATTTTCACAGTTCACCTGCCGTACAAAATGTATACATGCAACATTTTCATGAAAAGCTACGATTCATCTAAAACTAAAGAAAAAAAATAGTTTTGCAGAATCGTCGCCGTCGTCGTCTTTGTTACTATATCTTTGTTTTAAGTTTATTTTTTCGAACATTTAGCAACACTTAAATCAATGCCTAAGTTTATTGCACTTTTGGAAACAAATCCCGGCACTGACTCGAATTATGAAAGACACGCTTTGATTTCGGTTTCGCTCGGTGTTGGTGAAAACGGGTTATACATCTTTTTCTAATGCTACATATAGCATACTAACGACTAAGCACTGTACTTTATTTACATATTAAATTGACCGTTCAATAAGTCAAGTAAAAAATGAACCATGTAGTGTTTGATAACAACTTGAGGAAAGTAGTCGACTTGCGCAAACGCAGAGAGTGCGTTGATGTCTTTTGTATGCAGTCACGCGTTCTATCACATCGCACTGTTTATTTATTTAGATCAATGGAAATTTTTATTTATATAAGTGGTTACTGTAAATTAAGTTTAAAGATCTTAGCCCATTTTTGGTTGAAATGTAAGGGAGTGGTGGATAAAGGTAACTTTTTTATAAGCTAATTTTGTCTGAAGTGCCTGCGCAAGAGCATTGAGCTCGTTGATGTCTTTTGTACGCAAGATCAATCGATGTAGAGTTAATTTTAAAAGGCCTATATTATTCCCTGTAGTTGTCAACTTTTGCTAGCCTAGTGTAAACAAGCTCATTCAGACTCGTCATCTTCTAATTTTTGTTTGGATTGAGAACAAAAATCAGGCACTGGTGATCAGGACAGCATCAGGACTGGTCGTCTCACCAGTCTATCCGGAGGTTCACGTGGGTCTTTTTCATCGCTCTTGATTTGCCTTTAGAACCTTTTTTTTTTTTTTACAGTACTTGATTATCTAATCAAGTACTGTAAAAAAAAAAAAAGGTGTAAAGTCAGTCAGCCAGGCAGCAGAGTATCATGATTCAGTAATGTCAGCATAGTTCCAAAGTAACTAATTATTTATGTGTATTGCAAATATTGCAAATGATGTCTGTTCACACGGTCTGCGTCAAGTCTTCGTGTCTCGTGTCTCGTGCCGTCCTCAATATTGATTACAACATCTGTAATATATCATGTTAAGAGCTTATTGAAAGGGCACGATAAAGCCAGAGCTATTTATTTGTCGGCCAATATCTTTATTATGAGTACATTTTTTACTACGTTATGCAAGCACGTTATTTTGCCTGATGGTAATATTCTCGTAGAAGGCATACATACGATCGGTTTCAGTTTTTTTTTGTTTTTGAGAATCACTCAAACTGGTCTGGACAAATTGCGAACCGGGTGTGGATTCTGGACAAGGACAGGTACACAGTACATTATTTATAAGAGTCCGGTGTCCGGAGTCGCATTTGCCATTTGTCCGCACCGGTAAGACAAGTAGACAGTCGTCCATTACTGCTATTTTATATCATTTTCCGGCAAACAGTACGTATTTACTACTACAATGAAAATATGTCAACAGTTTATCAAAAAATGAAAGCACTAATCGTTTCTAACGTTTTTCCAAAACTACCAGGCGTTCAGAACTTGCAGAAAGTATCAAAAAGCGAGTTCAACGTGTTTTCAATTACAAAAGTTTGCACATAAAGTTGATGTAAATCGGAGGGAACGTGTGTATCAAATTGGCGCGGCTCTCGGGTCATTGGCCAGATAATCTAGCCGTCTAGCAACCTACCAATAATAACTATTTTCCTTCCTACATTCAAGCGCTCAGCTAATGTTTTTGACCTTCAGTTTTTGTTCTTTACACAAAAACGTTGAGTCAATATCGATTAATTGCTTAACTGCCAGGTAACGTCTATTATTCAATTAAAATCTATTTTTTTTTAATGCATTTAGCATGAATGGACACGATTGATATAATGATTTGGTGTGACGTCCAACTGAAGCTCCACCACTACGCAATCTCTATTTTTCTGCGGTATCATCTTGTAATTATCCCATGACTGCAATGCAAAGGCTTTTTCTTATACAAATACAACCGCCCTTGTTCTTTTTACTGCAAATCTCCAGTCCTCTGCGAATAATGCAAAGAATATTTTCCCTCGTAATAGCCACTCCTATCTCCTCAATAGGTGTCAAGATATTGAATGGGAAAGATCCTAAGAAATCCTATCGATGAAACAGGTCATCAAGGTATTCATAGGTTTGAACAGGCCGGCTATCTGTCTCACAGTATGTGGCTCGAAGCTAACGTTCCTATTGCTCGAGATATTGCTCAGAAATTGCTCATCTTGTTACAGAGCTCAGAGGTGTGAAGATGAATAGGCGCAATTGCGAGTAACAATATAGTTGATAAGAAAGTTATGGATGCAAGTCTTGTTCTGGAACAACTGTGCATGTCACTCCGTCTGCATCGAAGACTGGTTAGTTGCGATGAAATTGAGAGACGACAAAACTTACTTACTTTAATGAGACGTCCAACTTAATTTCCTAACTTATTCGTACAATTAATAAAACAAATAAAAACCTAACTTTGCTCAGAATGATCAGCATCTGCCTAGCCAAACAATGTTAGGATCGGATTCCAGCTGTCTCAAGAAAAGAAAAACAGTTTTTTTACATTGAGTGCCTGTCTATCATACTGACCTTCAAGAAAAATATCTAGGTAGAAACGAAAAGTACTTGGCAGATCTTTACGCATTACACTTTTCCAGAATATTTCAAGACGCAGAAGATGACTAAAACACGGCATGACCCCATAACAAATTCTTAACCAAAATCCATCTTCCATAGACAACTACTTTATAGTCGTCGGTTTAAGCACTCGAATCAAATTGCATTAGTTTCAGTACTTAGCTCGCTTTGTCTTTACTCTAAATTCCTGTTCAGCTCACTCTGGAATGCTATTTCCGAGCTAGCTTAACCAAATACTGGTCTTAGTTAGTTTCGAACAGGTTTGTGTTTAAACTAATTTGTTTCATAATGACTATTAGCGAAGCTAGTTTTGAGTGTTATTTCGGCTAAATATTAGTCGGATTTTGTGTAACTGGCTATGGCTCAAATATTCGTAATAGTACTTAATATTACTACGAGGAATTGCACATTTGTGGCTGTATGTAAAACATTTAACTGACTTTAAAAAAGTGGAGGTTATGCGGAAAGTATCTGCAATTACTTAAAACATCTAGAAATAAATTGTTCTTATTCTGTTCTCATTGTAAATGCGAATGTGATTCCACATTTCCTTGTATTTTTCAAGAACTTTTCAAAATAATGTTCTATATATATACCCTAGATGCACAAGTCCTTCAACATATTTAATAAAAATCGGTTTTATATTTCAATGTGCAAACTTAGAATTCGCATTTTGCAGAATATTTCAAACGATTATGAAATGGAAATTATCGTCATCCCACCATTTATTTAAATGCCTCATAGGCCGTTAAATAGTTATGTAAATTATATATGGTCTCTCATAAAATATAATTGAAATCGCATTTCAGATTATAGTGCGAATAGTGATACTGATAAGTTTATAGATTATATTTTATGGTCAATCGGGAGTTTATAGTTCAGCTCACTTTGCTTCAGGGTGAAATTGAGACGAATACTTTACGACGTCGCTAAGGGAAATGCATTAATTCTTATGTGTCTGGCTAAACGTGGGATCTTAAAAGATTCTGTACTGTCTGGGACCATTATTTTTCATGTTCTTTCTACGCTCTTTCATTCTTTGTGTTAAACATTTAATCGCAGTAAATTTTTATTTACTGATGTAGTCTTCTCGTCCTTATTTTTATCTTCAAGATGTAAAAGAGCTACGTACACGTTAACTTTTTGATTTGGTGTTTACTAATTTCCTTGAAATGACGGGAAAACTGATAATTTAGTTCTCAGATCTTTTTTTATTTGGGACAAGCTCGCCACACTATTCCCAAATCACTAAAACTCCTTAAATACAGAATCAACAGTGGCGACCACCAGAAAAGCGCCGAGACAGTGTAGCTCGACGAAGTCCCAGAGACACATTTAACTGTCTTGGATCCCGCAACGAAATTAATCAGCAAAGAATAGCGGAGGAGTAGTTTCAACTTCCCTCCATATCAGCAGGAGACAGAACAAAACTAGGCTATTAGGCACAGAGGGGCGTTTACAACTGCACCACGTGCTCAGCTGCAGTGCTCAGATCTGCACAATTTTGGGTTAAATATTTGTTTCATCGCCAGATAAAAGCTGTCTTTCTTAGCACTGTTTATCGTTTAACAGCAACTTCTCCCAACATACTCCTAACACGACCAAACCATTGGCACCGACATTTCACATTACACTTTATTTGCCTCGAATTAATCCTTTCCGTGGTTTCGCTGCTGGATAAAAAAACGACACCGATCGGCCGGAGAAATACCACGATAACTTCGGGGTTCGAAAACCAAACAACACACGACACTAAACCTTACAGTCTCAAGTTTAAGGTGTACATGAAGGTTATATGTATGATGTATGTATGTGTGTGTATTGTAACATGTAACGTCTGCGGGGCAGGGGAGGGGGGGGAGGGTGTACCGTGGGGCACAGGAATGCGGTCTTCTGAGATACCCTATACTATACGCTATACACTATTGATAGATGTACGTTTTATATAGGTGCCTGCGACTCAGAAAACTTCGGACCGGACAATGTATATTATGATAATTGGTTATTTAATTGAGCTGTGGAGGTCAGATAGGCTGTCGTTTTATGTAAAATACTGGTACTCAGCTGCATCCGGTTAGATTGGAAGCCGACCCCAACATAGTTGGAAAAAGGTTAGGCAGGTGACAATGGATTTTGGGATTTAAATACTGTGTCGAGAAGGAGAGTTAATTGATTATTATGCTGATTATTTTAGATAGTGTAAAGTATTGCTGGCGTTTTCCTTGTTGATGTTATGTTTTGCGTTTTGGTAAAGTCATATTGAAATTGTGATTTGTAAAAACCAGCTATGTGTTGGCGTAGAAACTGACGAGAACAGAGTAAGGGAAAGTCAAATTTAGGTAGTTTGACTTTTCCTTGCTATTTAAGAATATTCTCTGTAAGCCGGAACCGAGGGAACTGGGAACTGGAATTAGCCGCTTATTAAGGAAATTAAAACAGATATGAGTGCTGAAAAAGTTTGAATAATCAAATCTATACTCTAAAAATAACAGTAAAACAGCCTCTACTTGCCTCTCCCAAACATGTTGTAAGATTAGAATAGGCAAGACCCGATGTTTAACACACGCAGACGAACAAACAAACAAAAAAAACTCCATATTTGCCCAAGTCCCTTGTGTACATACGCGAACTGTCCACCCAAGTAGTAAAAGAAAGCCTGCGGCAACCACTGGGTGGTTTTTTGGCCGGTCGGCCCATTTCGAGGGGTCGATGACCCACTTGAAACAATTGCCCACCGTAATTTATGTGTTGAGAATATTTTTAATGATGCCTTCGCGTTTCAGAGTTAATGTGTTGTACTCGTGTCGCGAAATTCTGTTTCATCTTTTTCTTTTGTATATGTTTCTCTGCCTGGTTGAGTTCTTTGGGAGGTAAACACTACATTGTGGTCTAGTTTGACACTGTAAAAGACGTCTTTTTCAGAACTCTTTTATATTATCACCATCAATGGCCGCCTTGTTTCCCATTTATAGTCCTGTCATCCTGTGCCATGATTGATTATTTATTTCGTTTTTTACTTTGCCTCTGTTGTCCCACTGCTAAGTAAAGGTCAGCAGTGGGACAATTGAGACAATTTCCTGATTATAAAGTTGAAAAAATCTAGGCAAGTCACTGAGTTATATATTACGGAAATAGCACTATCCTACTCGTTATCTCATTCGATTTTGCGTCGTCCTGATCTCGAAAACTGCTGATTTTAGTTTTGTATAGTTTCCACAAACAAGAAAATTGCTGATGTTTTGATCTATGAATGTATAAAGAACGAAATTAGTACATTAGAGGAAGTTAGCGCCAGTTACAAAAAAGTTAAAAGGGAATCGTCTGTCTAGTTATGGGCCTGTGATGAGGAGGCATGAAGTACGTGTGACTATAAGAGTATAAATGTTGATAGATGGAGAGGAAGAGGAAGACTAAAGTAACGATGGATTGAATGTGTGAGGAATGGTATGAAAGTAGAAGGAGTAAATGAAAGCGTGCCGCTTGACAGAGGAAAATGGAAGAATAACACGTGTCACGTCGAACCAGATCATCACGTCAACAACAGAAAGATGATGATGCTGGTGTTTTGACTTCACTGAAAAAAAGTCATTTTTTAATCTTTCTCTTAGGTCTTACGTTCTATACACTTGTTGATTTAGCACGCACAACCAATATACATAACTCTATTTAAATCATGTGAAATCAGGCAGATTCTTACAAAAGCGAAGCACCCCCTACTCTCGCAGAATTACACACTGTCTTAAGTTCAAATATTTCAAAATGTATAAAAAAAAACAGTATAAGTTATGCATGACGTCACAGGCCAGGTCTGCGTCGTGACTGGACGACGGGAGGCGCAGGCGCAGCTATCGCGTCGCATTCACGAAATATCTAGAATTCGCTTAACTAGCCACGAACTTACTGAGTTTAGCTTAAAAAGATTGATGTGATACTCCTAAGAAGGAGCTCAGGATTTAATGTGGATTTGAGAAGATTTAAATATTTATATTTAACTCGGCTTTAAATTAACTGACTGAGTAGTCTTCTTAAGACAAACTACTAAGAGCAAAATAGTAAAATAACTGTGTTACAATTTTGGCAACATCACGCCTGTAATCCCCGAAGGGTTAGGCAGAAATGTACCATGTAATAGGGGGTGAGCCTATTGCCATCAAACGGGCACGAATCCTGACTACGTGGCTACTATAGAGAAATTCCTGATAGAAAAACCGAAAACCAAAACCTCATGCTCGACAGTTACGCATGCGACTACTAGACCAACGAGACTATTTCTCTAAAATGTGTTAAAATTTTGGCTTTTCTTAAAATTAACCAAAGGTTTTGATAAAATCGGAACGAAGGCAGAAGCTCTATTCATAGTCTGAATTTATTTTCACAAGATTATTTCTGACGTCTGATATTTTTCTCAAGAAGATGTAAATTTTCAGTTGATTGACGATTTTAATTTATCTTATACGTTAAAGTGTGACAAACTGGAATTGCACTAAAAAAAAATTGCTAACGTGTGCAAAAAGTTTATAACATTAAGCTAGATTTTTTAACACAAAGACGAAAGAGAAAAAGATGGTTTCTTGATACAAAGTTTGCTCTTATCCACAGCTCTTATCGGAATACTTAAATGTTGATTAAAACGAGGTTTATCATGTGTTATAAAAATACCTAAAAACAAAGTTGTTCTAAACGTGATTGCTTGAGAGATCTAAGTCCGATGACTCATTCGAGAAGCAGGTATAAAGGTAGGTATTCAATTGTTTATTTGATTCAAACGACTATTGAGGTATGATGTCACGGTGGTGAGGTAATATTAGGTATCCTTGAGAATTTGTTACTGCTAAAGTAGCTTAAGTTTAAAATATCATTTTGTAAATGTCAACATGCTTATTCCATATTACAATTATTTATCTTTATTCTTGCTCGTATATCATTTAGGTACTCCATCAACGAGACTAGACAATTGTAAATTATAACTAGTTTATGCTCGCTGCTTCGCCCACGTGGAGTTCGATAACTGTCCCACGGTATCATACTACCGGGATAAAAAGTATCCTATGTGTTAATCCAGGTTATAAACTATCTGTGTGCAAAATTTTATCCAAATCCGTTCAGTAGTTTTCGCGTGAAAGAGTAACAAACAAACATCCATCCATCCTCACAAACTTTTGCTTTTATAATATTAATACATATACATACATACATATAGTAGGATTTTTAGTCAATAGATGTTCACGTCTGATGATTGCCTAGTAGCTTGGTTGTAGCTTCTAGTACCTAGGAAACGTTTTAGGTCCTAGAAAAAAAAACGTTGAATGAAGTGAAGAATACTGTGTTCTACTCGCACAGAATTTTCGTAATTTCATGTTTATTGGCTGAGACTGTTTCTTACTAGGACACGCATACTTACCTAACCTAATGTGATGTATGGCCTGCTTCACTTCCTTCTGACGAGTCCCGCATAACTTATCGAGCAGATTTTTGTTTTTCATTTAACAGATAGTGACAGATAGTGGCGCTTACTGGTGTTCATTGCATCATCGTCTGCCTACCCTTTTTCAAAATTATGTTTGAATCGGCTTCCAGTCTTACCGGGTACAGCTGAATACCAGTATTTTACATGGAACGACTGCCTATCTGACTTCCACTAGCCTAAATAGTACTGGGTCCTACGATACCTCTTGGTAAGACTGGTTTGTCATACTTTCGAGCCAGTGACTGCCTGTAACGACTGTCAAAGATCCACAAATGACAGCGGGGAACAACGGCTTAAACGAAATTCGGTATGTAATGGGTGGTCACCCATACAGGGACCAACCTGGGCAAGCGCGGCTTAACCTGAGGGTCGACCTGGTGTTAATTCCATATAGAGACATAATGTCAGGGAATAGTCCAGTACTAATTATCTATGCTGCTCGAACAGGTTCCGTACAATATCACCCAAGCAGACGTCTTAACATCTAACTCGTCATCACACACATTTGTCAGTTTGTCGAAACTGTTCACACTGCTTATTTACCTATGTCTACATACACGATATTCCTGTACTGTGCATTTATACCTCCCACGGAATACGGACCTTTTGTTAGGCAGGTATAGAGTTTAATATAGCTTAAAAGAGTGTGTGTGATTTTCTCGTAGTATCAGTATCGTTTAGTAGGTACTAAGGTTTGTTGTCTGTATTATTAGACTAGACCGATCGTAATTTTCTCGTTTGTTACAGCAGTTCTATCGTACCCTAATGTTTTTGGTACTAATTACGAGCTGTTTCAAGGTAGTACATTCTTAAGTAATGATTTAACAATATCTATTCCTAGTATTTATGTTTCTGCAACTGTCATCACATAAAATGGAAGCCATTAAAAGCCTTAGTTACAAACTCTCTGGTTTTTACCTGCGACCAGACTGAATAGGAATATCATCATCATCTTCCAGTTTCTATTTCTTAAATTGTAACGTAGATGTTAATCTTTTAAAGAACATTTTTTTGGTTCGTTTTTTTTTCTGGATAAATTATGTACGGGCTGTGCTTCTTTAGATCTTCATTATCACACTGCATGATTACACTATGAAAGATCCAATAGCAAGGTACCAAGGTAATGCTTTAGAAGAACAATGTCGTAATCGCTAGACTTAGCAGAGAGATTAGTTTGCAGTGCCCTCAGTGGAGTACTGTAGCACCTATTCTCTTCTTACAAAAGCTTAAGCTTTTACGATGTGGCAGTTCTAAAGCCCAGACCACACAACACAACAAATGTCATAGCTACCATATAAGGTGTTAAATCCGTGACAATGGATTCACGCAAACGTTACTAGTCAGTCACAACTAGGGTTACTATTCATCTGGATTCGTCAGGACATGTTGAAGTTTTAGGCCCTCTAGCCACACTTTATCAGGCTTGATTATTTGACTCACGATATTAGTAGATTTCTTTTGAAAAAATGGATACTGAACAAAACTTAATCGGTCCAGTATATTCGGAGCAAATTAGCTGGGATAGACAGACAGAATTACGACACATACACTGTAATGGTTCTTTTTTTCATCTGGACGTACGGACCCCTAAAAAGGAAGATTTAGAAGTAAAAAGTCTGAAATTCTTATAAATGTCCGGCGTTTCGTCAAGACTTAATTGGCGACTGTGTAAGTCCAAGACTGTAAATACCTATACTTAAGATAATATGTTGTACACAGAAGCTGTTGCTGAACTTTTTTAATAAATAAAGACTTAAAAAGCCTGTGATCAAAATATATGGAACAATGGTGCCTCAATTTTGGGCTTTCGAAATGGTAACCCTAGTTACAATTTCGTGTGACCGCAAAACAAATGTGTAACACTAATAACTAGACAGAATCGTGAACGCCGCTCAACGCCAAAACCAGCATGTGTGTTTAAGCCCTAAATTAAATAGAATCCGAGTGCGAACACGATGGCTCGAGTCTCGTTATTCGTGCTCGAATTATACGGATTTTATTCCGATTAGGGTTGACAAAGATATCGTGATTCTTAGATAGAATGTCTCGGCCGACAAACCGCTTTTTTTCTTATTAATTGCTTCTGTGGTTTAGGTTAGGAGTGGTTTAGTACTGTTTTGTGAATCTCAGAATTTATCAGCGTTTTCACCATTTCGATAAAGGAGCCAGGGAACTGGTATTATCATTCTCTTGTCCTTATCTCAATTTTATTTGGGGTCGCAGCATGTCTTCTTCAATACCTCTCCATTACTCGTCAGCTCAGTAGAGGACACCTTGGAATACAAAAGACTACGACGAATTTCAGTCTTAAGAATTTCTTTCAGTATCAATATTTCACAACAATGATTACATTAACAGTTTTTGAATTAGGCTATGTGCCAACCGGACTTAGTTTTGCTGGTGGAATTCACCCTAAATTGACGGCGAAACGGTGATCTACATAATACTACTAGCTGCCCAACCTGACCGTAAAAGTAGAACAAAATCAACTGGTTTTATCGACGTCCTCTAATAGCCGATCTGTCAACCCTATCTCGAAGTAACGCGTTATCGCGAGCACACCCGCGGTATAAATGTTAGCGTCTCACCGTGATACGGTACACTACACACTACTATAAATTACTCCGTGTAAGTGCAGATAGACCTTAAATCGTTGCTGTAAATCTGAATGCCGGTCTTATATGGTGTTTCTTCGCAGTGCAAATTGGGTACTTTCTAGAGCCTCGGGTAGATATGTTGAGGGCTTAAATGAGGGTACGAAGTCTGGTGGGTTTTATTATGATAACGAAAATATTTGGGTTTCTTGCGTTATGTATCTTCAGACTGGTGTATTTGAGCTTTACTGCCAAATTCAGCCAGATCGGCAGATGAAATTTGGGCACGGAGTTATAAACTTAGGTTGCGCAGGTTTTATCCCGAAAAGCTAGGATCTTATCGGTGGCTACCTACATAATACCCTTGCAAGACTACACTTGGAGAATCAGAAATGGTTACTACCACATAAACAAAACTGGCGAAAAGTGGGGTGTACTATTAGGTACACTGATTGACTCTTAAGGAATTACAGGCGTGATGATAAGCTACCAGCACAATCTTTGAAATAAAATCATGATTTTTCCTCACTGTTTACGTATAATTCCAAACCCTTTCATATCTTATTACCATCGCATTCAACCCGCAACTGACCAAGGTATCCTTTCATCACTTAATAACCCTTTAGGAGGCGCAGCGTCGAGGGCGAACCGGCCTGCGTCATGCCATCTAATTGATGACTCGGGACTTCGGGAGTCATCGAGAACCGTTCGAGTATCATCGGCATTCCATGATCGTAAGGGGCTGTCATAAAAAATCTGTACGTGAGTCTTAGCTCTGGAACATGGGTATAGGTAGACTCTATATTAAGTTTAGTTTATTTATTAATAATTATCAAAACTTAACCCATTATTAATTTTACTGCGGTGAGGAGGATCAGTGTACAGTGTACTCTCTGGCAGACTGTCCGGGTAGCAGATAATATCAGGGGCCGATTAATCGGGTTAAAACGTTAACCGGATAGATCTATAACCCATATGTTTGATTCACCATTACATGGGTTAACCCTTATAATATAATGCGTGTTAACCTTAAAAAAATGATGATTAATCAGACTGAAAGCACCGAACACGGGCTAACTCCGTCACTTTCTTGCAATTTTTGTGTACAAAAAACTACTGAACCGGTTATGATACGCTGCTTAACCCTATAAAACGGGTTAACCTGTTAATTTTGCAGATAGTACGCTTGCAAACCAAAGGCAGGTCTCTGGTGGCGATATTATCCCAAAGACCGAAGGCTGGCCATCATATCAAACACTTTTAGATGAAGAACGAGCCACTAAAGAGGCACTTTGATTCCAACATTACCTTTACATGTACCTGTCTAAATCAAGCTGGTATAAATCAAACGCATAAAGGTCCTTTACGGTAGAAATATATGATCCGTGACAGAGGTCCCCTAAGACTAATGAGATATGCTACGTTTCATGTCGGGGTTATAGGTCACAATATGGCACTAAGATTATACAATAAACTACGTATGCATATTAAATGTATGTTTGAAAGTAAGCTTTATGTGAAGCATATCGAATGCCTTCTCTGGAGTCAATAAAATTGTTTGAGATATTGTGTGTGCAGAGGTGGACCTAATAGTACAACCACATTTTGCCAGTTACATTAAGTCCCATCTTATGTGGGGCGTGCCTATTGCCAAATTCAATAACACTTCGCCTTTTTTTTCCGGATGGGAAATCATCAAATGGGGGTCATTTGATGATTTCCCACCCTGCTCTGGGCGGAGCGGAAGGGAGTATCAGACTTGTACTGACTAAAACCCATACGTGTTCCTTCTTAGCCCTTTGTGTTCTAGGGCCGCGGTATCTCTTTCGAACAGTCCCGCAGCCCCGGTAGGCATCGGCCCTTGCGGGACCCCTTCCGATAACACATTGCCTGACCTAGGAAGTGAACTCAGGACCTCATGCTCAGCAGTCGCGCTTGCGACCACTAGACCAACAGGCAGTCGTATACAAACGTGTATAGAAAATAGAGCCTGAGATTTGTCGAGTACTTTGCTTGAAGCCAAACCAAGAACATTCAAAACTTCGTTCCCGCTAGATAAATTCTCACACTATAACATTAAGGAGAAACCTTTAATAGTTACGTATTTATGGGTTAATTCGAATTGAGCACGCCATTACATCATTACGCGTAGTTCGAACAAACAAGCCACTTATGCCATAAGTCGGTTCTTTTCAATTAGTGCTGACCCTTATAGGCGATTGAGTTTTAAACATGGAGTATGAAGAAATGGAGTGATGTGTTTTGCAGCCTTACTGCGCGTTTGTACTGGAAAAAATGATTTCTCTCTCTTTCCCTCTTTTCTCTTACTTGAAATTTTTATCTCTATTAGGCAACATGTTTTTATATCGCACAGAGCTGCCATAGCGGGGGTGGGGGATGCTTAACATATATATGTCATTTTACAATGTCAGAAAATATATGCAGGTTGCCCGTCCTGTTACGACAATTCTTTGACGATCTACATACATGATGATAATGTCGTCGAGAAATGTGTTCTCAAAGAATACTTGTTGAGTCGAGATCTCACAGTTTGTAACTTTTAGGAAACAAACATGGGCCAATTATCTAGTGCAGACACTCCATTCGCTACTTATTGTGCGTTCATAGTTCTAATATTGTGCGTATTTGGTATTCGATTTGCAAAGAAATGATTAACTAGTAGAACGTTTGTAAAATAAAGTGATACGATCTTTTTTGTAAAACTGAGTCGAGTAAATGGCGACTACTGAAAACGTGCTTTCCAAACATACCTCAATATGGTGATTATCAAGATCCACTTTAAAGATCAGTCTCCCCCACAGACATAGCGGTTGTCCATCAACAGTCTACAAGATGTCAAAGTCCTCATTAAATTCAGCGCAATAATAAGTAATTGCTAATCGATTTAATCTTTCTTCGCTAGCCTACAATGTATCGGTAATCGAAGACCAACCTTATTTAGAAAGGAACATGCCTCGCTAGTAAACGATGATAAATGCTGATTATATTATACGGCGGTGAAAGTACAACAAAACATGCAGAAATTCATGTTTAATATGAATTTCGTGTTAGTAGGTTAAGTAGAAAATGTAACATTCTATTTGATAACAATACAGTTTTGTATGTATTTGTGTTAAAACGGCAACAGGCAGCAATTTCGCAGTCTACGGCAGCGTTTACACAGAGCGCGCTGCCACTCCCGCGCTCACTGACGTTCGACTACTTTTCACCCTTATGCCATGGCATTTGGCCTTATTACTCATGAGTAATAAGGTTGAAAAGTGGTCAACCGTCCGTGAGCGCGGTAGTACAGTCACGAGCACCAATATGTAATCACTTAACAACTTTTATAAGTATTTTTCTCCTTCTGTTCTGATTAAAATTTCATGGTGTTACGGAAATAGTATTCTGGAACTCACATTTTTATGAAAAAGATCCTATCTCCAATTTACAATCGCTATTTCTCGAGAAAATTGCTTTTAAATTTAGAAAAGTGTACATATATATGTACACTTTTCTACCACCAATATTGCACCAATATTGGTGCTCGTGACTGTACATAGAAAACAGTCAAATTCAAATTCAGAATCATTTATTTGCTAATATGAGTAGTCATGGTGGTATGGGTGGTGGTGGTCTGTATGTCAAAGTGATCATGGTGGCTTTGCCGCTGCGGGTTGCGGTTGTTCTTTTAAATCAAAACGGTTTAGGTTCCTGCAGTCCTGTAGAATGCTACTGCTTACTATCATCAGAAACAAGATGAATCGTTCAGAAAATGCTGAGCAAACTGATCTAATCCTACAGACTTGTCGCCTGTGAAGACTATAATTATGCATCTTATTCATGATGTAAACGGACTCTTCACGAAGCTGTCAAAACATTGTGCTGATGGATGCATTGAGTACGGGGATCGTGAGCGTTTTTGAAGCAAAGCAATAACATTAAAAACTTGTATTAAAAAAAAAAAAAACTCGTGATCTAGTTGGAACTTTGACCCCCGAAATCTCCGTAGCTAGAAAGTTCCCAGGTATGGTCCAGAACAAAAAAATATCGCAATGACGGTGAGGTCAAGTGCCTTTCGGCTTCGTTAAGGTTAATTTAACACGAGCACTTTCATTTTCTATAACCGTCCAAATTGCAAGGATAATGAACTGTTTAAAATGCATAGCGCGCACTAGAATGCAGATCTTAGTCAGAATTAAAAACTTAAGAAACTGCTTTCAGTGGTTAATTGCGCTTTCCGTTTCTCATTTAGCGTCATTTTCTACCATGATTTTCCTTAGTTACAGCAATTTTACTATTTCTGTTGAGCAGGTAAAAGGTACTTCGGTCCTTAATTTTACGATACTTAAAAGAAATAGCTTGAAGGTGTAGGGATCTTTTAGAGTGTTGCCAAAATCGAAACTAACACCGTCATGTATTAAAAAGCTTGTATTTAACTTGCAACGTTTGTTGGTTCAGTTACGTCAAATCTTGCAAGCAGAATTAGAACCACTGCCTCTTTTCCTACGGAGTTGTAATTTTACATGTTGCTTCAGTTTCGATGACCTGTATAATCTGACCGGAGTATGACCTGACTCAACCCGTCAACAGCATATGCACGAAATTTTGTAAATGCGTTCGATTATGATAGCTCATTCTAAAGTCAACTACAGCATGGCTGATGGGCCCATTGTCGGGACAGGAGATCTTCTTAATGGGCATAAATGCTGATGCTGACAATTCATCTGGTTTCAATGCATTTCACCAACATTTTGGTTTAAGTCATTTGAACGCCAAAATATCCTTTCATCACTGTAGATACATAACATACTTCTTTGCAACATAAGCATCTGTTCCACAAAACACAAGCATATCTATGTACCTTCTATTCATACAATACAAAGTAAACGAGCTTCTATTACAACGCAATAAAGCTTACAGTAACACCATTATGTACATATAATGAAGCAGACGGATTTCTCGCTGACATGAGCGATGATAAATTAATGTATGATAAATGAATTTATAGTTTCACAGACAAAGAATGGGCAATTTATTATGTCTGGCAACCAGGTCGATATTATTTTACGAAATTGTATTAATATTGTTTTATTATATTGAATAGAACTCGCCATGTTGCTACTTGAGTGTGAAGAAATCTTGCGTTTGTTTAGAATCAGTACGAACGTAGTGGAGGACCTTTTGTAGCCTGATGGACCAAAAAAACAGAAATTTTGGGCCAAGTGACTGCGAAAAGATGGGAAGGAATAATATCATGAAGATACTAGTTATGATCTCGATGAGGAGCTTGTCACTAAATAATAACAGCCGCTCGGGTTGATCTTCAGGTTAAGCCGCGCTTGCCCAGGTTGGTCTATGGCTGAGTGACCACCCATTACATACCGAGTTTCCTCCGTGCCTCGGAAAGCACGTTAAACCGTTGATCCCAGCTGTCATTTGTAGATCATTGATAGTCGTTACAGGCAATCAGTGGCCCAAAAGTCTGGCAACCAGTCTTACTAAGGGTATTGTACTACCCAGCACTAACTGGGTTGTGGATGTCAGATAGGCAGTCGCTCCATGTAAAATATTGGTATTCAGCTACATCCGGTTAGACTGGAAGCCGACTCTAACATAGTTGGGAAAAGGCTAGACACTGACAGCATCATCTGTCACTGTCTAGCAAGTGAGGATCCCCAAAACTATAACCGAGGTCAAACGGTCTACACCGTTTAAACCCGAGAAAAATTTACACAATTATAAGGGTAGCCTTATAATTGTGTAAATTTTACTCGGGTATTAGTTTTGCGGAGCTAACTACCCACCTTCTGAAACCCGAGTAAAATTTACACAATTATAAGGCTACCCTTATAAATGTGTAACTAATACTGACATTCAGACGTATCGGGAGAGCCCAGCTACTTCTCTTATCTTATTTGGGAGCTTTCTTCATAGAGAAAAGTTAGGCTGATGAATGTACCATAGATGACGACGTAGTCCGACGTGGTCCTTTGTACTTGCTACACAAAGAGTCCCTATTAGTCGTTACGATAGCATTAAGTTTATACGCCCTGATTACAATCCCTTACTTAAGTACGAAGTCTTGGTTAAAACCTGATATACTGTGCCTGTGACACAATGGGTATTATAAATAATATACTTAGATATAAATAGATATTCAATGAGATTCGAACAACAATAACTAGCGTTTGGCAGCGTCGCCCGTGGCCGGGCGCAATCTAGGCCTCCGACAGAATAGAAACTTAACGATGTCAGCAGTAACTACGCGGTAGGGCTGCGAGTGGCTGCGACCAGTATTGTGGCCAAGATTTATCATGATTTTATATCTCTCTGTGAGTGAAATTGTCATAAAATATTTCTTCCTTATTTGAATTGGATTTTGTTAATAATTTTTAAATTTTTAATAAGGACATTTTTTTTTTGCACGGAACCCTAATACTTTTCTAAAAGTAAGTTACTCTTTATAATACCAGGTAAAAGCCCTGTCAAAATCGATCCAGCCGTTTCGGAGATTAGCCGGAACAAACATACAGACAGACAGACAAAAATGGAAAAAAAAATTTTTGGTTTGGTGTGAAACTATAAACGGTACATCAAACACTGTTTTAAGCTTTCACGGTTTACAACTAAACTTATACTGTCACTTACGGGATATCTTCCGTGATTGTTGGGTTGACCCGCCAACAACCAGCGATCATGGCGCTTGCAACAGCGGCGAAATATCGGGAGCTCAAAATAATGAACAATCACGGAAGATATGCCGTAAGTGACAGTATAAGATTAAACGGTACATCGTTTATAGTTTCATACGCATTCAGTAAAAAGCTGTTATTTTGAAATTACAAATAAACGAGAGAGTTTCTTACTACCCGTAACGACTGTCTAGGAGCTAAGAATGACAGCCGGGACCAACGGTACCAACGGCACAGAGAGAGGGGAAGAGAAGCCTGTAATTACAAGTGGATAGATACCAGCTGGCTGAACCAATGATCATGATGGCTCAGAAACAAAAGAGCTAACAACCCTATCGAACAATGGCAGTCGAACGCAACGGGGCAGTATTGAGCAGTGAATAGACTCCGATATCGTATTGAGTACAGCTAGTGCTGCACAATATTTGGTTTATTTTTATCGATACTTTGGATGGATCCGGGTCGCACCTGTGCTTTACGATTCTAGGATCATATCGAATGGTTTCGATCCGAATGTAAAAATATCGAATCATATCGGATCATTCTCTGGAATAAACTTATCAAAATTCCAGGAATTCTTTTGTACTCCTTTTGTTTTCTTTTAATTGCTTAAGTATGCAATTAATGACTTTGTGTGTTTACGATGTCTGTCTTACTGTACTTCGGTGTTTTAAATACCGATGCACTGTATTCATTTTATCCATTACCGATACTTTTGCATCGATTCGAGCATTGTCTCGTACGTATTCGTTTGTATCGACCCAAAATATCGGAGTATCGTATCATGTCGTATCGATAATGTAAAGTTTCGGATCAAATCGTGCATCACTGATTCACTGGTACAGCTACACTTGGCCACCTTTGTGACTTGTTTCAATTAGATGTCTTGTATCAATTTAGATTGTTGATTAGATTAGCTATAGGGCTCTTATTTGTATCTGCAACGAGAAGTATAGGTCATGATGGTGATTGTATTAACGTGTAATACTAATTAAATAACTTATGGGGTTTTTAGAGAAAATTGATAAAGAAAGAGGGCTGTATTATTTCCTTTATTCGTTTTCATGTATATTGATTACATTTTTAAATATTCCAATATAAAAACATTTAAAAATAAAAAAAATAGTAGCCCACCACACATCGGGAACAGGGTCCGAGCTACCGGTGGTCAGGGCTCTTGAGAGAGGAACCTCCTAACAATACGCGCCGTGTCCAGAAGTATAGCAGTTATAGTTATTATGAGCCTGCTGCCTGATGTGTCCCACTGCAGAGCCTCCCTTCCCTCTTTCCATTTATCTCTGTCTTTGAGCATTTGGGCCCAATCCCTTTGATAAGACTCCAGCTCGTAACGCCATTTCCTTCTGTGTTAGATTATATATTATAAGACATCAGCCGATTCTTCTGAATTCTCACTCCTTCATTTAAGGTTTTAAAAATATAAGTGTAACTCGAAAAAAATACTGTAGTACATCAGTCAGTGAAATTAATTGTTTAACAAATCGACTGCCAACTTAATTGGTCCGTATAAACATGACAGTTGTAATTGCAATTTGATAAACAATTATTTTGTCCAACTTTACAAAGAATAATATTTACGTAATTCACGCGAAGTACACCACACATGTACTGAAAACCACATAAGCTTTTAATCTTTGAATGTATGCCAAAATCACGTACAGGCATAGACTATGTAGACCGCAAAACGTGGAATTTGTAGCATCATCACGCTGGTTGTGTTACCCGGCAGGACAGGCAGAGGGGTAGCTCGTTACAAGCTACGTGTGAGTCCAGGTTATAAATAACCTGGTGCTAAATATCATCGAACTTCGTTCAGATCTTATGGCGTGAAAGAGTAACATCGATCATCAGAAACTTTCGCATTTATAATAGTAGTCAGATTTGTGGTGCAAATGGGCCTTATTCCTGTTTTTACTAACACCCTCATCTAAATTATTATAAAACTGTTGCAATTGCATTCGCTGAAATAAAAGAACACTTTTGAATTTTCAACGGGCCCGTTGCGCTTTGATAATTTGTTTTCTTATTGCGTGTAAACATAAGCAGTGATAGTCTGGTGGTGAGACCGTCGGATTGCCAAGTCGTAGGTCTCAAGTTCGAACCCAAGACACACATCTCTGATTTTTCGGATTCATGTGTGTATTGCATAATTATCACCTGCTTCGGTGGAGGAAAACATCGCGAAGAAACCAGCATGCCTGAGAGACACTTCTCGACGGGCATGTAAAGCCAAGTCAGCGTCCCAAGGGCGGCATAAAAACACTGACACCAGGTTAGGCACTAACCACACGAAAAAAAAAAAGAAGTGTAAACATAGGTAATGTATGTTTTTCACATTTAAATAGGCCTTTTTTACCGACTTTATGACGTTATTGCCTATTCAACATTCAAGTACCATGTGAGAATATTAAACGCCTAGATTTTTAAGCTCGTCTTAAGCTCGAAAGCGGTTAGAGCTCTGTTGGAATCCGCTTAGGTTTTTGTGCGAAGGAAAGACAAAAGACTGACATTATATTAAAAGTCTATGGTCTGTTATGAGCAAATGAGCCTATTTTTTGTTTGGAATGGTATTAGGTATTAACTTGTTAGGTCATACATGGATGAATGAAAAAGCTGGTCTGCTTTAAGTTTTGGCTATTGTCTGAAGTTGTCTCTGCTTCTGACAAAATAAACGACATTAAATTATGTTGTTATGTTATTTTTAATTTTATTTTTCCAATTTAATGTTATTACCATAATAAGTTTTGATTTTATTTTTTAAATGCTACTATATCTTTGTGAGCTTAGTTATACATTTTATTAAGCATGCTGTGTGTAAGTGAAGGAGTACACCTACGTGATACTTTGTCGTCGATTATTTATTTCGTGTTTGTGTACATCCTTTGTTGGAGATCCTAAACAAATAAATAAATAAGAGATTCCGATTTTATAGTGCCGTGTCATGATTATCTTTGAGTCACAAATTCAATTCTTATGCGAAAGGGAAGTATTTGTATGACTCATAGTTTTTGGGAGAACACCGAGTATGGGATAAATTAAAAAGTTTCTCGCTTAATAACTACTTTGTTCGAAACTTCCTTTAATATTAGAACATTATTCCAACCAAAACTGGTAACTTTTGTCCTGAATCATTAATTGGCAGCTCAGGAGCCAAGTAGGTATATATGCCTTGTCAACGGATTGGCGCGCTGACTGCTGTCCTACTAAGTTTAAGTGGGCGTTATTGTTCGCCAGTCTTCACAGTAAGTTATATAGATACTCAATATAGTCACACCGGTATTGTTTAGGCAATTGTTGGTTGTTTGGTAATGTTGGTGTATTACGCAAAGATCGAAGTTGTTTTGTTTTTCTGTAAAATCTAGGAAAAGTTGAATTATAAAATGCCTACAAAAAACTGCCGATACTGGTAGTTAAATTACAATCTGCCTTATTATTACATAGCTATCCTAACACAGGGGATATGTTTAAAAGCTTGAACAGTGTCACATCCCGGAAATATCTGTGGTGTTAATCATACACGACGCCATTGTTATAGGCCATCCCTAGCACGAGCACGCGATGTAAACGTGAAGTAAAGGAAAAACGTTTTTAAATTAAAAATACTCTACACACAACACTCACACACACACACTAAACACACACACACACACACTAAACACACTCACACACACCACACTTAATCACACTCACACACACAACACATCCACTCACACACCACACTTAATCACACCCACAAAACACTCAACACACCTACACACACTCACACACACACACACACATACACACAATTTTGCTGTGCCCCGACGGAAACTACAACGGCTCTTAGCTCTAAGCCTTTTGTTAACGCCATGTTTTTACCTTGTAGAACGCAAATAAATGAATAAATGAATGAATGAATGAATACTCTACTCTACGTATTTACGTTACGTTTAGACTGCGCGCTCGTGCTAGTTCCTCTGAATCCGTGTCTACTGTAAGGCGCATGTTTTAATTACGTCGACTGACTATTGAGATATGTGTGTGATGTATGTTTTAACTCAGGACGCCCTACGATACCCCCTTGTAAAATTTAAGTACACAAGCTTCAAAATCTGGTCTCACACGTTTATTAATAATGCATTTTCTAATTTCGTTGTAGTGCACACAATGACAATTATCTTTGGATTTATCCAACTCATAAGAGAGTCCTGTAGTTACGTGTAATATTAATGGGGCGTCCCATTTGCACTACAACTACGACCATATTATATCACTCATGGTTTTCACAAAGAGAATTGTGAAATAATTTGTTAATTAATTTTTTAATTCAAAGGAACCTTTCCATGAACATCATCAGCTCGAACACGAGCATCTAATGAATATGCTGATAGCTCGTTTCGTTTCATAACTGCCTATGCAGGCAAAAAAAAAATGTATGTGTGTATGTGAAAAATAATATTTTTGATTCCGTTCAAGCCTTGGTAAAATAGTATTCTAGCTAGTCAGCAAGGTAGCAAGGCAGACTGCCTAAGTATCGTCATTATAACTAAGTGGCTATTTTAATGCACAAAAGTTAATCAAGCGTGCTAATGACGATGACTATTCCCTTTAAGCAAAGTGGACAGACGGACAGCAAATTGTTGGGTTGAAGCCTAAGGCCCCCGCTCACGACCACAAGCGTCGCGACTCGACTTGCGTTAGGCGAGCGTCACTTGTTTTCCTCGCGTGAGTACCTTCGCTCCACAAGTCTCGTCGCAGTGACTCAGTGGTGTGCTCTAGGCAAGTTATTTCATTTGTTAAATGCTATGCATTTTTTTTGTTATTTGGACCCTTCCCGAAGTCGTCAACCAAGCATTCTGTACATCAAACTAAGTAACTCTACGCAAAGAAAAAAAAAAAAGATTTATTTTGGGGCTGAAAAATCACGTTAAACGTTAGGACTCAATGTAACGCACTCAAAACATTGTGCTGATGGATGCATTGAATAGTTAGGGGGTCGTGGAGGTATTTAAAGTAAAGTTTTAAATAACACATTACAAACTTGTATTTAAACTAGCTTATGCCCGCGGCTTCGCCCGCGTGGAGTTAGGGAATTGCCCACGGGATCTTACTTCTGGAATAATAAGTAATCTATGTACCTATCTAAAATACATACATAGATTTACATGTACTTGCTTATAACTTGCAATTATTATTATAAAGTTATATCAATTAAATTAGATACGTGAAATATTGATACCTTGGTTTGAGATTGGACATCGGATTTACTGGATTTTATCTGAAGAGTATGTAAACAAATTTTCAAGTCAATCGACCCCGAGAGTAAAAAGTTTTACAGAAAATTCAACACCCCATTTCACCCTCTAAGAGGTAGGAATTTCGAAAAACTGATACTAACTCTTCACAAAGAATACACCCTCCAATTGTCATATCTCTGGGAGCTGCGGTTTGGGCTGTGCGTTGGTATATCAGTCAGCCAGTCAGGAAATGGAATTTTAAATTTGGGGATGATTTTGTGATACACGTATCTCATCATTTTAACTGAAGTATATGTAGACACATTTTCAAGTCAATCGACCCCGAGAGAGTTTCACAGAAAATTCAACACCCCATTTCACCCTCTTAGGGGTGGAATTTCAAAAACCCTTTCTTAGTGGATACCTACTCTCCACAAAGAGTACATTCTCCAAATTTCATGTCTCTAGAACCAGCGGTTGGGCTGTGCGTTGATATATCAGTCAGCCAGTCAGGACATTGAATTTTAATTTGGGGGATGATTTTGGAAAAACTGTGATACACGTATCTCATCATTTTAATTGAAATATATGTAGACACAATTTCAAGTCAATCGACTCAGAGAATAAAAAGTTTCATAGAAAATTCAACACCCCATTTCACCCTCTTAGGGGTGAAATTTCGAAAAACCCTTTCTTAGTGGATACTTACTTTTCACAAAGAGTACACTGTCCAAATTTCATGTCTCTAGGACCAGTAGTTTGGGCTGTGCGTTGATATATCAGTCAGCCAGTCAGGACATTGAATTTTAAATTGGGGGATGATTTTGGAAAAACTGTGATACACGTATCTCATGATTTTAACTGAAGTATATGTAGACACAATTTCAAGTCAATCGACTCAGAGGATAAAAAGTTACATAGAAAATTCAACACCACATTTCACCCTCTTAGGGGTGGAATTTCGAAAAACCCTTTCTTAGTGGATA
Source organism: Noctua comes (assembly GCA_963082995.1). Lineage (NCBI taxonomy): Eukaryota > Metazoa > Arthropoda > Insecta > Lepidoptera > Noctuidae > Noctua > Noctua comes. The sequence continues at coordinate 18,765,186 of OY720267.1, read as the reverse complement.
CCTACTCTTCACAAAGAGTACACTGTCCAAATTTCATGTCTCTAGGACCATTGGTTTGGGCTGTGCGTTGATATATAAGTCAGTCAGTCAGTCAGTCAGTCAGTCAGTCAGTCAGTCAGTCAGTCAGTCAGTCAGGACTTTGAATTTTATATGTATAGATAAAGAAGTGAAAATGTTGGAACTTTGAACCCCAACATCCCCTTCCCATCCATCCATTCCCCTTCTAGTTACGGAGATAATGGGGGTCAAAGTATGGTCTAGAACAAAAAAAATATATATTGCAATGACGGCGAGAGCCTTTCGGGTATTTTTACACCTATTATACTCAACACATTGCACAGTATTTATAACATTTAAGGTCATGTAACGTCTGATTCTATAACTTTTCGTTCATTTGTTTTCCGCAGTTACTGTCGCAAGATACGTGTGGGTCGTGGGCGAGAGGTGAAGATGATCATAAAATCTTAGCATTTGGAATAATAGGTCCGCCATTAACATTGCTCAATAAGTGGATTGACTTGCAAAAGGCTTATTGCAAAGATAATTTTCGCAAGGAAATGGGAACGATGATTGAATCGCCGATTGATGTTCATTTGTTCAATCTCGACGCAGATCACTCAATTATTGAAATCATTTCCTTGTGAATTGCTGGGAGAATACCTTCGTGGGTCATTGGTATTTAGAAGATGAGTAAAGTAACGGCTTTAAACTAAATAATATTGATCATTGTGCCGATAGTCGTTTCAGCCAATGGATTAATTACCGAGAGCCTCGACCAATACTTGTGGAGGCTCTTGTTAGGCTGCTGGATCAAGAGCTTGATTCAGAAAGAGGTACTCCTGGACACGGCTCGTATTGTTAGGATAGGTTCCTCTCTCTGGAGCCCTGACCGCCTGTAGCTTGGATCTTGTGCCCGATACGGGTGGGCAATTTTTTTTTTTTAATATTTTGTATACTCGTTTTTTTTGGAATATTTAAAAATTTATGAAATTCTCAAAATAAAATAAATAAAGAGAATAATCATATTGATATTATTGTGATTTAAGTGAGTTGTATTTAAGTCAAAGACTTCGCAATCGCGTCGTGGAGGTGGCGAAGTCCTGGGCAGCACAGAAATCATCATCATCATCTGCCTAACCTTTTCCCAACTATGTTAGGGTCGGCTTCCAGTCAAACCGGATGCAAAAAATTGTACTGTGCGGGCGTGGTAATAATGGGCATTAGGAAATGCCTAGTCGCTCTCAGTTTAATGAGAACCAAAAGCTTACTTGGAGACATCTTTACTTATGTTCAATTGCTATATCTGCTATCATAGTAGGGCCTTTGAGCCCCATACTACATCTAATTAGAAACGGTAAAAATTCGCTAGACTCATTTACTCCTTGTAATATAAATACGTTCATTGTTCATAAATCAATAATTCTATAAGCGTTTGAGTATCGTGGGATACTCACTAATTAATCGTTGTGAGTAACCGAAGTTGACTTTAACTGCTCGCTTTAAACCTTTAACGGCTTTTTCTTCGAAATGAAAATTGAACTCAAAATTTTCTGTTCCCGATGTAGCGTGTATTTTGAATATAAACGCACTACTTCAGTTGCGGCACCCACGGTTCTTTGTTTTTATTTGTCGAGAGTACTTTATGATGGGATTATTATAGCGTTTGATAACACATTATGAATATGTAAATAGCTGTTTAAGTTCTTGGTGCATTTTTTCTTAAATTTGCAAAGGTTAGCCACAAGGAATTTGGTACCCAAGCAATTTATCTAATGACAGTCATCGTTACAAATTGTCTGGTAAGATGAGGTTTACTATAGGAGATGATTTATAATATACCCTCTCTGCTGATTGTTTAAAACTGCAATGATATAAAATAGCAAGGCTTTTACAGCTCCACCATCATCATTCTCCTGACTTTATCCCATTTTCTTTTGCGGTCGGTGCAGCATGTCTTCTTGTTCCATACTTCTCTGTTACTCTTCATCTCATCAGACACCTCCTTTCTTGTCATATCATCCTTTACATTACACAGTCCATTCATCGTTTCTTTGGTCTTCCTCTCTTCTAATACCCATCCAGATTCATACTCAAAACTTTCCTTTCCTCACGACCGACATTTTGCCCAGCACCACCATAACAAAAAATGCAAAAAGCAAAACTCTATTCTTAAACCCCAGCCCACCTAATAATATTCAACGAACTAATAATATCAAATTCTCAAATCACTCGATAAGCATCTCAAATAAAAAGTATATCGGAATAACAAGAGAGGAGCGGCGGGCGTCGCGTACGCACTCGTGAGGCTATAGCCGTCGGCGTCGGCGCAGGATTCGGTCGGACCGGTTGATCGAGTTCCGACCGAAGCCAGTTTTTTCGCAACACAATTCTTCCTGGCCCCCAACCCTGTTCTCTCACGATTTTGATGTGTTCCACGTGTATGTAGGTTGGTTGGTTTTCGGCTGTTTAAATGGCGGGAACTTCGGGAGGGAAGTTAGTGTGGCTTGAGCAGGGATTGGTTGATTGTTTGAGTTTCTGTTGGACTACGTAAAGTCGCTTTACGGCTTGTTAGGGCGTTATTTGAATTTGTATTAGGAATCTTTGTTGTCCTAGCTTTGGTACACTCTTGGATATAGGTATCCATTGCACATTCAACTGCCTTCGGGTCTCACGTTTCAGTCAGCAAAGGGAATGGATCAAGAATTTAGGAATTCCTTACCTAGCGTCGCGAAACTCACATTCTTAGGTCTCTTCTAATAGCAATGTAGATTAGAGGCAAATTTGACAACCAAGGGTTTATGGATGGATTAATATTCCTTTGCTAATAAGATATGGGCCTACTTAAATGATGATACTGAGAATACTCTACTAATCAATCAGTATTAATAAATAGTGTATGGTGTCTGTCCTAGATGCGTGGGTTCTCGATCCGTCCACCCATAGCTGGTACGCTGCTCTTTTCCTTTAAATGGCTAAAGGAATTTATCTTTAATAAATGGCAACAATCCCCAAACCGCAGATTAAAGCAAACATGTATTGAAAAGCTGTTTAGTTGTATCTCGGTAGTCATAAGATGCAACAGTTGTTTCGGTGAAGGAAAACATCATGAGGAAACCAGCATGCCTGAGAGATATTTCTCGACGGCATGTACAGTCAAGTCAGAGGCCCAAGGATATTTTTTTATGTTTTTTTTAAATGGGTGCAGAGAGAGGGTTAGATAGATTTAAGTGTAAATCTTTGTACCATAAAAAGCAGGCTGGAATTGGCTAAGATCGAGACATCAGTTTTTCCAGAATAACCTATGCAAGACCAGGACAAATGAAATCTCTCAGGTTTGCAAAAACCAATGGCTCACACATAACCGTCCTTTCAGGCTCAGCCATAATCGAATAAGAAGGTGGTATTTAAAGAGGCTTGGACCTTATAACTGCTATTAAGAACTGTACAATAAGTACCGACCACCCATACCTACAATACATAAGTACATGTGGAGTAAAAAATCAGCAACAAACACGCGCGGCTCCGAATCTCGCGCGGAGCGTTGACTTCGCAGATGAACCATTTAGACGTGGCTGTGTACTGTGTATACTCGAACGAGTTTCATGTGCGTTTCCGTTGATATCCGGTACGATTTTGTTCAATTTGAAGACTTCTTCTTCGTGTCGACGATTCCCATAAATATTTAAGTTAAATTAGCTTATTAGATCTGACCACCGTCACACTGGACCCGAGAAGCGCGTAGTGTTTCACGTGTGTCTCTCTTAAGACGTAACAGGGGGAGTTTTACAGCTTCACTCGCCCCCGGGATTAGGCCAGCAGGTCAAGCGGGCTGGCAATAGACCGGGGCAGCGGACGTCGCCTTAGATCCCGCTGCCCCCCGGCGCAAGTGTGCGAGGGAACACCGGTGTGGTTTAAGTCAGTACGAGTCTGACAGACCCCTCCGCTTTCCCTGGGGGGGGGGAGGGGAAGGATATCCATTGAGGATTTCCACATTGAGAAAAAAAAACTTACTACCACTACCCCTTCAACGGCGTTGGTAGAGACTTCGGACAGGTCATCGTTTGTCATCTGCGGTCCCCGAAGCATAATACCGAGGGAAACCTAGTATAGCACTATCCATCACATTTCAACACATATGTTTTAAGTCCCATGTAACAGGGGCCGGCCATATTGCCAGCAACCGGGCACAAATTCAGTCTCCGGTATGCTACTTAGATATTTACGCTGCGAATACCCAGTAAAACTTCGTCAAATCTGGTAATCGCATCAAAGACAAGCTGAGCATGAGTTCAGCAGTAGCAGGCAGTCCTACTTCTCTAAGGAATTATGATTGGTGCAGTATTAAAGCAGCTATTGCTGGATGTTTGTCTCCTCTTGATAGCAAGAATTCAGGGCCCATGGGAAATTTTAAACCACTTATGCTCGATTCGTTGGTCTCATTCAATTTGGCCAGTGTAGCCAGTCATTTTAAAATTCTTTACATCCTGTCGCATTTCGTTAAAGAAATCCATTCAGCACTAACATGCAGCCTCTCGTTGGTAACAAAAATAGTAAAAGAAAATGGCCGTTCAATAAAAGAGCCAACGGAGTCGCGCTCGCAGACGCACACACACGCGTGCGCCTGTAGCCACGCCCCACATGCGCAAGCGTTTGGTCACGAACGCGCCCGAGATTATACGAAGATTGTCTTCTCGTCTAGTCTCTATATACCAGTCAGTACATAATACAAAGTACCTATTGTCTGTGGCGATGACTCGCAGATACCAAGTATATGATTTATAAAAGAAAAAAGATATTGGAAGGCGTTCGTAGGTATAATGGTTCCGAGAACAAAGTTCGGTTTTATGAGCCAATATGGGAGTAAAACTGAGACTAACGATCTTTGAGTATTTTATAGTGTTGCTGTATTTAAAGTTATTGGAAAAATACATTGTTGCGCAGATTTTCTTTACAAAATCATAGAGTTTACCTACTTAGTTACTAAGTAGTATCGATTTCGCATTTTTCTTAGCATTTTAATAAATTGTTGTACAAATATCTTTTGGATCTTTTCGGAAGTAACTGTGCCATATTGTTTTCTCAAAACATTTCTTAATACATGATGCTGTGACGTCTAACAGGGGAGATTGGAAGAAGAAAACGTGTTGCTCCGACCCCAAGTACTAAATACAATGGAACAAGGGCAGGAAGATGATGAATACAAGAGGTCAAGAGCAGGCCAATTTTGTAATAACAAAAAAAAAAGAATAGATTTCTTAATACAATTTAACAAATGTGCACCAACAGCATCCTTCTGTCAACGTCATTCGACCGCCAAAAGATTCTTGTATCACTGTACTTGATTGGGGAAACATATTCATACAAAAAGTCCTATTCGATATGAAGGAGGAAAATAAATACGTGTCTCTCTTGTTTTTGTGGCCATCAGCCGCTTTTTCATCAACTAGGACAACCGTACCGACATCCTTACCTCGCGACTGTTTACCGCTCGCCTCAAAATACATACAAATTGCCAATCATTTGGAGCACCTATTAAATTCTCAACATCACTAACTAAGTTGTATTCGATACAAAAACCCGTCTTTATTTCCGGTGGTACGAACAAATACGAGTATTTTAATCTAAGACGGTTGTAAAGCGTGGCACACACGGTCAAGATAGTATGGCATATTGTATCGTTATTTAGATAATATCATCAATTTACTCAAGACGACCAGTGGTCCATATTAGCCCTAGACTAAACCGCTTTGGAAGTCATGCTGGGCCATTGCCCAGCAGTGGGATTACACAGGCTAACAGTAACAGTACTCAAGACACAAATTAATAAAATCTTAAGACGTATTTATCGTCCTTTCCATGTCTTCGAAGTTGCTATATAGCAACTTTTTAGCATTAATTTTGAACAGAAGTTGGTATCTGTTGGTCTTGTTATAGAATGAGACTAGCGACCCGCCCCGGCTTCGCGCGGGTGCAATATATATATATATATATATAAACCTGCCTCTTGAATCACTCTATCTATTACTGAAAACAGGGGGTCTACTCTCTTTCTCCGAAACGAAACTTCGGAAACGAACGAAATTTAAACGAAGTTTCGTTAGTGATCCTACTCTATTTCATTTTCGGACGCGCACAAGAAATTCGAAGCCATAGACAAGTTTCGTGAACGAATGAAATCTATAATACTGTGTGGGTCTTTTTTGATGTCATTTAAAGTAAGTTACGGTTTTTACTTTAACTTATAATTAATAAACTCTTTTGCTTTATTTTTACATTTTACATTTAAAATGTGACTTATTGAATATTTCTTGTAATATTCATGCAGAAAATATAAATATTTAGATAAAAATTCTATTTTCGACGACATTCACCGCGACACTATAAAACACCCTTTCACTGTCATTGTTAACCGACTAATTTGAAGAGTACTATTTCATGCCAACAATGGGTAGTAACGTAAGACGACCAAAAATGTCTGTATATTCACAATCTAATCATAACATGTCAACTTACGATTATTTGTTTGAATACTTTGAAAAGTTTTCTAAATTGTGTTTCTCAAGTGTTGTGTTAAATAAATCATGTGTCCAAGTGCGTTTTTACATACTTCGCAATCGCGATACACACTTAAGAAAGTTTCAAGTCATATTGTCGTAGTCTGCTATTTGTATTTTGGGTCTCCACAAGTTTAGATTTAAAAACTTTGTAAGTAAATATCATATTATAGGTAGGTACATACATAATATTAGATTTTTCATTAACACTAAATATCGCCTCTTCTAATAATAACCATATAAACATCTTTTCAGTTTAAAATGGCTCCACATACGGGTTCGGCTACTCCCGAATACTTTGGCTACTCGAATACTTGCCGACTGAATCCGTAATTTCCTACAAACTCGGGAATTTCGCTAATATTTAGTTGATTGCGCAGGCGGCATCGGTTCCTTCTACACTCTATACGTTCTTCACGTAAAGCAGCTTCGATAAAAAGCATTATTGTAGCCATTGCCAATAATTTTCTCATAATATTTACAAAACTAAACATAAAACGAAAATCAAAAGGTAACACTTTTGGTTTCGTCAAATTTGAGGTTAAAATTCCGAACAATCGTCTGTCAAATTCAAATATTCGTTCGTAATATTTCGAATTAGAGTAGGTTTAGAGAATCTAAACGTCAAACAATTTTCGGTCGTACGAAATTTCGGAACGAAATTGAACCGTGGTAGGAAATACGCGAAATTTCGATCGAAACTTCGTTTTTCGTTGAATAAGAGTAGACCTCCAGCATCAAAATCCGTTGCGTAGTTTTAAAGATTTAAGCATACATATGGACAGACAGACAGCGGGAAGCGACTTTGTTTTTTTATACTATGTAGTAACGCATAGGTACACAATTCTTCTTTCCATGTGCGGGTTGGCAAATTTACCTAAACATTGACCATAATTACGGCCATAGAAAAAAGATGTCAATTAAATATGTATTATTATCTGTACAACTTTAAAATCATCAGATTACTATCTCAATCGATTGTAGGTACTACGCTTAAAAACGCAATACGTAGATACCAACATAACATAGTACGGCGTCGTGTACGTTCATACAGCGTATGTTACAATATGTATGTATGTGTCACGTCATTCAGGTGCGCTGTCCCGTGTAATTGAAATTAATTGTATACAAGGTAGACGCAGCTTTTTTAGGTTTTACATGCGAATCCACTCACGCTTGTCCTTTTAGACGCGTCAGTTGGAAATTAATGCGCGGTATCGTTTCAAAGTGGCATTTCTTTTAGTTTTTCATAGCATTTTTTTACCTTTGCACGCTATGGGTTTATTTTCAGTGCTTGAGGCTATAAGGTCTATCTATAATCCCTCTCCTGCTTCGTTCGGTTATTTATAGTTATAATTGTTTCGTTTTGAAAATTGTTCATATTATCTGTAAATAAATTATTTTATTATCATCACAAAAAAAAAAACATTATGTCAATCTTTCAGTGTGTAAAAAAGCGCAGTTTACGTACCTTGTTTGTTTACCAAATCAGACACGTTTCGAGAAATAGACTGTACACACACTAGCTACAAGGAAAACGGTTTCCAAGAAATACATTGTAAGATCTGAGAAATTTCGACACATTTAGTCATTAAAGCGTAGAACACATCAATGAAGATTGTTCATTACAACAATTTAGCTAAGAGAAGGAAGCGCTAATCACTGGAACTAATGAAGTATTTGAAGTTTTAGACTGATTAAGATGTGGTACGCACGAAGACCAATCAAGCTGTGCCAAACCAAATAAAGCTGATCTCTCATTGTACGGGAAGGTCATACAAAGCGAGGTCAGGTTATACTGGATATGTATAGCTTGATGTGTGCCGAGTGTGCTTATAATATTTTGCAGTTTATAGATAGTAGATTCTCATGTTAATCAGAAGAAGCGAGATATTAAACAGTTAATTGTTTGGGCTGTAGGCTAATGTACAGTTTAGCCGGCTAATCTTAAGTTTATTTTCACACTCATATTTAGCCGTAACATATACAGGGTGTAACAGGAAAATCGTCTTTGGAGGTGATTCAGACCTTCAAACTGGACAAAGTTCCCAAAGAAACAAAAAAAAAATTGTTTTTTGTTATAGCGGCAACAGAAAACCACATTCTGTGAAAATTTCAACTGTCTACTTATTATTCTTACTTATTATGAGATACAGCCCGCTGACAGACAGACGGACAGACGGACGGACGGACGGACGGACGGACAGCGGAGGCTTAGTAATAATAGGGTTCCGTTAGTTACCCTTCGGTTACGGAACCCTAAAAATGGTCTCTTCATATTGAATGCGTCAGCCGATGCGATATTTTGTATGGTATGTCCAATATTTTTACTACTACCACTAACTAAATTTACACTAACAGGCCCAGTTAACCGTAAAAAAAAAATCGTGGAAAATGTTCACTATAATATTATAAAGAGAAAAGATTTGTAAGTATGTTTGTAACGAATAACCTCAAAAACTACTGGACCGATTTCAAAAATTCTTTCATCATTAGAATGCTACATTATCTCTGAGTAACATAAGCTATACTAAATTAAAATATATATATATCCACCCGTGCAAAGCCGGGACGGGCCGCTACACGACGGTATAGCTTTTAATTAATGAAATACCACCATAAAAACCAAATTAAATAACTTCGATACAAAGTGGGCGCCTGAAGACTATGTTGCACATTGATTATACCTGGTACAATAAATTGTGAACAATATCAAAATAAAGTATTGTGTAATAAGTTAGTAACTTTTAATTAAATATGTATATAAAACACATGTGTTTTATATACATATTTAATTAAAAGTTATTTAATTTGGTTTTTATGGTGGTATTTCATTAATTAAATGTTATACCGTCGTGTTTGTTTGCTTTAATTACCTTCATGACCCGTATTCTATTCAAAGCATCCATCAGAACAATGTTTGAAGCGTGCTACATTGGGTCTTAAAACGTGATTTTACACCCCAAAAGAAAAGTCGTTTCCCAGCAATAATACATTTTTTGCGTAGGGTTACTTAGTTTGATGTACATAATGCTTGGTTGACGGCTTCGTGAAGGGTTCGCTTACACCCTATATTTTTGTATTTAGTATACAAAGGCAAAAAAAACGATTAAAACTGAAAATTCGTTTTTAGCTAAGCCCAATCTATACTTATAATATTATAAAAGCTGAAGAGTTTGTTTGTTTGGTTGAACGCGGTAATCTCAGGAACTACTGGTTCGATTTGAAAAATTCCTTTAGTGTTGAATAGCCCATTTATCGAGGAAGGTTTTAGGCTATAAAATTTTACGCGGACGAAGGTCGCGGGCAACTAGTTATTTATAAACACAGGGCAAAAAGACAAGAGGTTCAAAGAAGCTGTTTGTATCTCTGAATAAAGACATTTAATTCTCATAAAGAAATTACATTTCACTTACATGAGAACAAATTTAGATATACATTAATGATTGTCCTTCGACACTCGGACTTACAATTAATCTGACGTAATTATTATTATTTATTTACATTATTATATTATTATTATAAGCTTATTTTGCCCCATTGCAGGGCAAAGGCCTCCCTTTTCACATTTAACAAATTATATATCTATGCCCTTAATACTAAATTAAGATCAAGTACCCCGTTATCTAGACCAAGTAGCAAAACCTAGTTCCTAAAAATACCCGGACGAGTTTCCTATCGATTCTCCCAAGCATCGCGGGAAGGTGAGCAGGTGTACTGGTAGCTGATAGTTTTTATCCTGTATCGATAATTATGGTGTAATTACTGAACTGAACCATATTGTTGTTCAACGGGGCATTAGGCCAGCGGTGTAGAACCCGTATTTGGTACGTGAGCTGACTGCTTGGGTGCTCTGGAAATATACATAGATGGCATATCTATGTTTTAATTAGGTTATTTTTGAATTTGTGGAGGCCGTCGTCTTTTTAACCATATTGGCCTCTAGTACACCCACATTGCTTGCTGATTTTTAAAATCGAATTACTATAACCGGCTTATGTTATCACTGCTTCGTTGATCTAGTGTTCACAAGCGCGACTGCTGAGCATGAGGTCGTGGTTTCGATTCCCGGTCGGGCAATGTGTTATTGGGTTTATCCATCAGGAATTTTCTTAGTAGCAGCGACGGAGTCTGGATTTGTGTTCGGTTGATGGCAATAGGCTCGCCCCCTATAACATAGGGCTTAAACGTAACTGGCGAAATGTAGGTGTACTATGGGTACCTCTGCATAACCCTCCGGGGATAACAGGCGTGATGTAATGTTTTGTGTAAATGAATTAGTTAGTAATAGTAGCAGTAAAATGAAACTGTGATGTTTCACAATACGCAAAACCGCAAAACAGTCACCAATCAACCTGCAACAAAACCACACACAAGTTCACCTGACCTAAACAAATGCCTTCTAATTAATTTAATCATGTACCTTATCGAATACTAAACACTAATCGAATCCTATAAGTTGTCTGCACAATTTAGACTAACCGTAAAATGATACAAATGAATCATTCATCCTAGTTATGTAATGCGACACAAGGTGGAAGTTACATTGGCTAAATTCGTCGAACTTCTCTTTCGAAGTAGCGAGTTTAGTTTGAACGAACTTAGGAAACCTTTAAGTTAAGAGTGGTTTGGAAAAACCGGCCAAGTGCGAGTCGGACTAGTCCATGAAGGGTTCCGAACCATCGTAGTAGGGGAGTCCCCTGCAATTTTTATTATTTGTTGTTACAGCGGCAACAGAAATACACATTCTGTTAAAATTACAACTGTCTACCTATTACGGATCATGAGATACAGCCCCCTGACAGACAGACGGACGGCCGAACGGACGGAGGCTTAGTAATAGGGTCCCGTTGGTTACCCTACGGGTACGGAACCCTAAACAGTGTCTCTAAATCAACAAGTTATCAACTATGATGGAAATCATCTATGAACCATCATAATGTAGGCTCTCGTAGCTTATGTCACACAAGCTACCGTATACATTATGACGTCAATCGTGTTAAAAATAGAAATAGAAATTCGTAACTTTTAAAGCGATTTCCACTTGTAAGGCCCTAAGGTGGTATAAAGGTATTGAAATGTACATACTTGGATAAGTATGTCGATGTCCGGTGTGCTCACTCTGGTCCGCAGTCCAGTCCACTCGGTTTGACCCTGCCCGAATTCGTTAGAGAAGCGAAAATCATCATCAATTCGACTAAAACACTTCTGGCGGAGCGCAGGAAGCGACGGCTATTAAATTCGTCCTTTGATTTGAGGTACACTGATGTAACCTTTATGTTATGTCGTGTTATAGGTAGGTACCTGAGGAATCTGTTCGTGGAACCGACCAGGTTGTTTTACAGCAAATGGCGCAGACACGGCTAGAATGAAGTTAATTTATTAGGTATCAATGGATTTCATTTTGTTTTGTCGTCTGTTATTAAGGCATTGCTAGAATTAATAGTAACTAATCGATTTGTACGTCGCGTCGGTCTCACGTAATTTTGTTAACTTATTTCAAAGCTTCGCAATCATGACAAAATTCGAGGTATTGGTGATATAAATTTTTTGATCACAGAAAATTATGGTATGAGTAAGTTTTGTACAACAGTTGGACTGGCTTTCTACAGTTTTAAGCGTAGGTACTAGTTAACTGCTGAATGATCTCATGATTCTTATGAGCCAAAATAATAAAAAAAATAACACTCTCAAGTATTTTCTCTGATATTGTCTTTTAGGTCACAAGATATCGAATTAATATTCATTAACCAGGGTTCGAAGTGATAATAATTTATCATTGATTAAATATTGAACAATCATGGTATGATTATACCTTATCCTGATAATAATATTACATATTATTATATTTTTTTACATAGAAGCATAACAATACACATTACAAATCTCAATTCCTCGTATAAATAACAAAAAACGCCAACAGCCATCGGCTAACGCATTATCTGATCGTGAGATCAAGCTCGACCTGTTGAACTTTAGCGGCGGACTCATACTTAGACCGCGAGAACCTGTAATTACGAGCTGAAGGGTTAACAGGGATGTTACTAATGTGCCAGTCCACACAATAGGCAGGTACAGTCGACAAAAGACATGTGTATGCAGGCGGGTAACTTGTTTTAACCCTTGTCTGTGTACCGAGTAGTATTTGACCCAAAGGTTTCCAGAGTGTTCATAAATTACACGTCATGTCAAGGTAATTAATATAGTGTTCCAGGCGTACCAATATTACTCTACAATGTTCCCGTAGCTGGTTCACAGGCCTGCTCTCTGTGACAGTTCTGGGTCTTATTCAACCACGCAGGAGCAGGTTGGTCACGTCGTGTCTTCAAAATTTTGTTTCTAGGATATTTTGTTTCCCGTTAGTTTGTTGGAGTATTCAGAAATAACGCATGGCAATATAACTTTATTGTCTGCCCAGGGTAAAATATTTTTATTTCTTGCCTTAATACAAGATTTTTTTGTCGACTGTACACTAAAACACGAAAGTTTAGATCTCTTAGCTTAATATTGTGTTTGATAATACAGTCATTTATCACAACTAAAAACATACATAGATACACAAAAAGTGGAGCTATTGGCGAAAATTATATGGCGTCAAGGCTTCAGATTGATTACGAGCGTCTTCATTAAAGTAGTAATGGAAGGCTGATTTATACGACAGAACTGGTAAATATATCAATTAAAACGAAGTGAAATGCAAAATTTATCGATACTAGTTTAGTTCATTTACAAATGTAATTTATCCATACTACTATTATAAATGCCAAAGTAGGTAACTCTGTCTGTATGTCGGACTATCTGTTTGTCTGGTATCTTTTGTACCTTAACGGCTGGACGGATTTCGATATGATATGGCATATGTAGACCATGGTCTGGGTTTGCACATAGGATACTGTTTTATCCCAATAATACTTCCCGTACTTTCTCAGTTTCGTCTTAGAAAGCACGTTAAGCCGTTGGGGCACTTTCATTTGTACTCGTAGATCTTTGACAGTCGTTACAGGTAGTCAGTGGTCTGAAAGTATGACAACCAGTCTTACCAAGAGGTATCGTATTACCTAGTACTAACTTGGTTGTGGAGGTCAGATAGGCGGTCGCTCCATGTAAAATAGATAGATAGAGGTTAGACTGGAAGCCGACTCCAACATAGTTGGGAAAAGGCTGGGCTGATAGTGAGTACTTTTCCGTGGGCTACTTTCTGACCTCCAAGCGGCCGAAGCCGCGGTCAAAACTTAGTCTGCCATATATGCCGCAATGCTTTGAGTATTATAGCTAAAAGCATGTGATTTTAATCGTAGTCTTGATTTATTGTTGCATTTCAACTGCTAATTGGACTCGAAACTTGTAGTTGTTTCGATTATCGCTTTGTCTCGACTCTGTATAATTAGTTCTTCTCGTTGATCTAGGTTTTAAATTGAAACCATGTTTCGGCGACAGTGACGATAAGATAAAAGGTTCTTTTATACTTTGTCTGTACCCTAGATTTTAATGTCTATGTTTTAGAAGAAAGAAGTCTTGGGTCATAAGGTTTTATCACAAGCGTTTCTCAACGATAAATTTTACTGATATTATTGTGCGCTGAGTATGTCATTTCACAATAAATGCCTTCGGTCTGGAAGTTCGATATTTACTTACTAGCTTAAGCATAAGCAAAGCATAAGCATAGCATAATCAGCCTATAATGTTCCCATTGCTGGGCCCACAGATATCTGTGGCTGGGACACAGTTACTTACTATGTAATGGTTTTTTGAACAGGTGAATGCTTCTGTCTGTCTATTCAATGAATATTAATACCTAAATTGCCCTTCCGTCACGCGTGTCAACGCAAGAATAAGAAGCAATTTGAATTTGATAGTGTGCATTGAGGATTTAACCATATTGTATTCCTATTATATGCAAAAGATTATGCTAGGCGTAACCCTCTCCAAAGAAATATGCAAAACTTTCCAATCTGTTTTTTAAACCTTCGAAATTAGTATCCAGAATGTTCCACTACACACTCGAGAATTCAAACGCACCGCATAGGGCCTTCCTACCAGCCAGATTGATTCGTTATCACATCTTACAGGCAGCCGCACGATGTACCGATGTACAGGACAGGAACGCGATGTTCCGACCACATTAATTGACAGCTGAATCGGTACGGACCTCGAATTAATCCGACGGCGTTTTGAATTATTTATAGGATGCATTGCGCGAGTGGCCGGCGGGAGAGACGGGGCGTGGGGGGTGGGGGGAGCGAGGGGCGCGCGGCAACAGGTCCGCATTGTGTCGGGATGCAGGGGATGAGGACCACGGTAGGGTTGGCGCGAAAGAGTTATTTTACTTTTAAAAAGTAAATTGATTTAGTGGCTGATTTTTTTGGGTGGATGCTCGTGGTAGTTATGCCTCATTTTTTCTAGTGGTCAAAAGCTCTACTGCTGAGCGGTCCCAGGTTCAATCCCCAGTTCGGGTAAAGTTTTGTTGGGTTTTTCCATCAGTGCCCGATGATTGATAGCATGGATGGTTGACGGCAATAGGCTCGCCCGCTATCCCATGAGACTTGAACGTAACTGGCGAAATGTGGGTGTCCTATAGGTACCCTTATTCTTATTCTTAGTTGCACACAAAATAACCAATACAAATACATCCATTTTGTTTTAAATAAACTTAATACAGCTCACAGCTATGAGCTAGCTGAGGAGCTCGTGGCTAAATAATAACAGCCGCTCGGATCGATTTTTAGGATAAGCCGTGCTTGCCTAGGTTGGTCTGTGGATGGGTTATGCCGAGTTTCCTCCGTGTCTCGGAAAGCACGTTAAGCCGTTGGTCCCGGCTGTCATTTGTAGATCTTTGACAGTCGTTATAGTCGGTGGCCCAAAAGTCTGACAACCAGTCTTACCAAGGGGTATCGTATTACCTAGTACTAACTGGGTTGTGGAGGTCAGGTAGGCAGTCGCTCCATGTAAAATACTGGTATTCAGCTGCATCCGGTTAGACTGGAAGCCGACCCTAACATAGTTGGTAAACGGCTATGCAGATGATAATGAAACTTAATACAGCTTATGTTCAATGACCCTTCCTAGCTTTATCTAACTTGTCAGGGATTACAAGCATGAATTTATGAATACCTACAAGTAAATTGTTCAATGGTTAGTTTGTGCTTGATTGATGTTCTATGTAGCTGTGATGGTACAAGGAAACGTAATGATGGTCTGTCGGACTTAGCCATTGATTGCCTAGGAATGAGGTTTACGATTCAGCAGCATGTAGGCTATGCTTTCAATTGCGAGTCTCCATTATAGCAAATAATGTTCTTACGAAGCTGTAATAGTTATAGACGAGCATAAAACATGTCTGAACTTTGAAGTTTCCAATCAAATAAACAATACTAATCTTCATATTATTAGAGCCAAAGATTTGAATCACTAGATGGTCCTCATGGTACTCAGGCATCAGAATTTTTTTTTAAATATCTTTTTCGAGAGGTCTGGATTACGTGAAAAAAAAAACACACCGAGAAAAGTGAGGTCACACATCTATACATATGTCGGATCCGGTCAATAGTACGGACATGAGACGTCTTGGAACTGTACCCGATTCATTGTGTCCCGTGTTGTTGTGTTGAGTTGTAATCTCAAGTAATTTGTTAGTTTGCTAGAAACAGTGTATCGCACCCAGTGTGTTTTCATAGCACGAAACCCATGGTCCGCCCACATGATGTACGAGCCTAACGGAGTAAATTCTGACATATACGACACATATAATAAAATTGTAACAGGCCGATGTCTGTACATTGAAGAAATTAAAAAAAAATATATAGGGGTCTTTATTAGAGCAACAGAAGCCAAAACAACAGTTTTTAGAATTTTTGTTTGTCTGTCTTTCTGTCTGTATGTTTGTACGCGCATCACGCAAAAACTACTGCATGGATTTGAACGCAGTTTTCACGTCTCTATTACTAGGTGCTTAACTTAAGATATAGGCTACATTAAATATAGTTTTGGACCCGATAGGTGGCGCCGTGCGAAGCATGGGCGGGTCGCTAGTTCTATATTTAAAGACAGAAATGATTTTCAGCACGTGAGCGAAATAACACTGTTGTGACCACTTGTTGACGTGGCAGGTCTATTCTATAGGGGTATGAACAAGGGTGTAAAGTTCTTCATCCCTCATAGAGGATTCTCCGACCAGGCGGGTGTTGTGTCTGGTGGTCTAATGCCCAAAAGTTGTTTTCGGGTTAGATTTAGAATTTCGATGTTAGTTCTTCATTTGTGTCATAGATGGCACTTCAGTTGTTTTTGAACTATGTTGCTATAGTACTTTTTGAACTGTTGCTGTAGTACTTTTTGAACTATGTTGCTGTAGTACTTTTTGAACTGTGTTGCTGTAGTACTTTTTGAACTATGTTGCTGTAGTACTTTTTGAACTATGTTGCTATAGTACTTTTTGAACGATGTTGCTGTAGTACTTTTTGAACTATGTTGCTGCGGTACTTTTTGAACTATATTACTATAGTACTTTTTGAATTATGTTGCTGTGGTACTTTTTGAATTATGTTGCTATGGTACTTTTTGAGCTATGTTGCTGTAGTACTTTTTGAACTATATTGCTGTAGTACTTTTTGAACTATTTTACTGTAGTACTTTTTGAACAATGTTGCTGTAGTACTTTTTGAACTATGTTGCTACAAATCCATCGACATAAATCTTTGATTAGGGCTAAATGAACCTTGGATCCGGGTTCAGAACCATCTGTTTACGTCAAAGTAACGGTAGTGGGCCGCGGTCAATTATACTAAAGTCAATTAACATTCTACTCAGTAAAACGTTTATGAAATATTGCTAACGAACGGAACGATCAGTTTAACTGCTGTCCTGATGTTTGTTTGTGTTCAAATTATTATCTAGCTTACTCCATTGGACTAGTTTGGAGGTCTAGATTCACTTAGCCTGCTCTCTCAGTCTTAATTTGTGGACTCGATTTGCAGTTTCTTAGCTTAATAACATTAAATGATTTGGTGCTGTGTATTTCTATACAACTGCATTATAAAAGAAATCACTGCCGGGTATTTCCCCATCATTATAATCTGGATCTCTTCAAAGTTTGAGTGAATTGGTTTCTTTTATGCAAGCGTGCTCCACCCTAGGCCGCATCATCGCTTCACGTCAAGTGAGTTGCGGCTAAAAATGCAAGTCTATTTATAATTAAGACAAAATAGGGGATTTTTGAGCTTAACTACATTGAAGTGGTTTCCCGATATTGACAATGAAAGAAACATTAAAGTCTTGTCTTTACTTGTTTACAACTGTGCACGTCACAAGAATGCCATTGAAGAAGCTAAATTCGTAGTCGAATAACGTTCCAACTCAATTTAGATAACCTCCGAAATAGTTTTTTTTTTCGGTGGGGCATCTCGCTGGTCCACCTAGGACATAGACAGGCAAAAAAGTCATCGAGACGTTAAGAAGAAGAAGATTTAATCTAAATATTACCTATCCCTGGCACCCCTACGCATCGGGTGCGGGGGTGTAAGGTGCGCGGGCGGCGCGGCAGGAATGCGCACTCTTGTTCGTTTTGGGGAGCGTCTGCGCAGGTAGGCGCGCGCCTCCCCGCCGCTGCCCCGCCACCGCGCAGGCGTCGTTGCTATGCGCATACTCGACTGACGAAACTTCCAGAATGTGATGCTGGAAAGGGTTAAGTTGGCGTTTGAGTGGATATAACATTTACGTACAGAATTTTGTAAAAAGTCTAAGAAAGATAATAAAAGTAATTTTATAAAAATTAAAAACATAGCTTTGGGTCTTTTTGAAGGAAGTTAAAAGGACCAAAAATATTGATCCGTTGAGACGAATTGGTATGAATGATTGCAAATGAATGAATTAAAACAAAAGCTAAAAATCGACATAATAAGTGCGCATAAGAAGGAGCTTGAAGAATTTGCTATAGTCCCTGAGGCTTTGGTTGTGAGAATTGGCTTTCCCCTGCAAAAGAGACCTCAAGTATGGCGTATGTATACTTGTACAACTATTGAAAACCAAATAGTTTTCTTAAATAATTTTATTAACTGAAATTCCATAATGGCACCATTGAATAAATATAAGCATCGAATTATTGTTCTATGTATAAAATCTTAAAACTCAACAAAATACCTGCGTCTCCCACGTATCCACTCGTCAGTCAGGTATACACCGACGGAGCCCTTCAATATTTTTTACTCGTTTACTCGTCCGGAGGTCATTCGAGCAGTAAAAGTAAAGTATTGAGTCAAAATAAAACCGCTCCGACCGCTCATGGGAGCTGAATCCAGGTCATAAACGGTGCGCCCACGAAAACTGCACGTTTCTTAATTAATTGACGTTTTTTTATGCAATTGTATTGTAAAATCTCTAATAAGGGTAGGACAAAATGGTAAGTACTTAGGTCTAGGACGAATTTCACCCTGGGTAGTCAGCTATGCCCCTTTATCCCATATTCCCTAGCTAACTTAGGGAACAGCGTGACTGGCTACTGAGCTCCAAGTGGTGGCGAATAGAAGACATTGAGCCAGTCATTAGCAGAACATAAGTAAAAGGGAATGCTTTGAAGCTACGCTAAACTATCCTTTAGTTACTTAGATTAATTAGACGAAGACGTGCTTATTTGCAAGGACTTTAAGATAAGTCTTTCAGACACTGTTTTAAGCTTTCACGGTTTACAACTAAACATATACTGTCACTTACGGGATGCCGCTTTCGGCGCTGTTGTCGCTTGCAACAGCGCCGAAATATCGGGAGCTCAAAATAATGAACAATCACGGAAGATATCCCGTAAGTGACAGTATATGTTTAAGTCTTTCAGATTCGTTGTAAGATTCTGATCTGATTGGTGCAAGTACACACGGCGGCACATCAAGCTATACATAACCAGTATAACCTGACTTCGCTTTGTATGAGCTTCCCGTACGATGACAGACCAGCTTAATTTGGTTTTGCATAGCTTGATTGGCCGTCGTGCGTACCACAGTGCTAATTTAATACGTACCTAAATTAGCTTCTTCCACAGTCTAGTGATTTTTCACACCTCTGATTTTTCGGATTCATGTGCGTATTGTATACTTATCACTTGCTTCGGTAAAGGAAAACATTGTGAGGAAACCAGCATGCCTGAGAGATATTTCTTGACGGCATGGAAAGCCAAGTCAGAGGCCCATGGGCTGCATAAGAACTTAGACACCAGGTTAGGCACTAACCACACGAGAAATTAAGACCTGAAAGAGCCTTGGCTGATATGTTTTTAATAAGGAAATTCTGGTTTGAAGGAACAGAGGAACATACAACATTACAAATTTAAATCTTAACTCAAGTGGAATGATGTAACGCCAATTTGCGAAATGGGTAAACGATGCTATGAAAGCGGAAACTGCAATGCCGACTACGTCTAATATATTTTTCTGCCCTCTGGGTCCCAAAAGCTGCAGTCAAACTGACCAGATGGCCTACCATAACGTCTTAAAGCAGGACATATTCCGGTGCGGGAATGAAATGGGGCTAGACAACCTGCATAGTTCTGTCTCTTTCCCACACTGGTATTACTCCTGCCTTAAAACGTCAGAGTTACCGCCCTCACCTGGTGAGTACTGCCACCAATAATGCCGCAGTACTCCGCAGTAGTGGCAAATTATAGGGCCAATAAAATTTAGTAGTACCATTGAAACGAAAAAGAAGAAGACTAGAAGAGGCATGCTTAAACTCAAATGAGGCACCAATACGCTCAAACAGTGGACTACGTTTATTTTTCATGCGGTGCAATTCTGTCAACCCTATTATCATCATCATTTCAGCCAAAAGACGTCCACTGCTGGACATAGGCCTCCCCCAAGTGTCGCCACATTGACCGGTCCCGTGCGACTCGCATCCAGCGGATCTCTGCAACCTTCACCAGGTCATCGGTCCACCTAGTGGGAGGCCTTCCAACGCAGCGTCTTCCGGTTCGCGGTCGCCACTCTAGAACTTTTCGGCCCCATCGGCCATCCGTTCTGCGAGCAATGTGCCCTGCCCACTGCCACTTAAGTTTGGCTATTCTTCGGGCTACGTCGGTAACCTTGGCTCTCGTGCGGATGTCCACATTTCTGATTTGATCACGCAAGGAAACTCCGAGCATAGCCCTCTCCATTGCCCTTTGGGTGACTTTAAGCTTTCTGATGAGGCCCATTGCGAGCGACCACGTTTCGTCAACCCTATTAAAAATCCAGATATTTATCCCATCTAATTAGTTTGAAAGTTCAAACGTATTTGAAAGAGCTCCAATCGTGATTTTAATTAGTTCTTTGGTAAACTTCACATTTGCTTCTACTTTTTTTTTAAGTTCAGTTTTTTTTTATTTACATCGGATTAGAATATGTGACTCAAAATAAGTAGTTCTCAAACGTTTTTGTAGTGGGTGTAAGAAGATTATGTGCTCGTCGTACAAATATAGATGTGAATGAGATTAAAACGCAAACTGAGTTTAAAATGTCATCTATTGTGTTGCAGTGCGCAGGTTTAATTTTTTTTTTTTTGTACGGGACTGTACAATTTTATTAATTGAGCACGTTTTTGAGGATGAATTCATTAAACTTCGTGAGGTATACATTAATTAAACTCGTTTTTCATCTGTGTCTGCGTGGTGGCATAGTTAGTCTAAACTTGGCAATCGATTTAGATGCGGTTTTCAGTATCACTATTCCGTTATTCCGGAAATTTTATCATCATCATCTGCCTAGCCTTTTCCCAACTGTGTTGGAGTCGGCTTCCAGTCTAATCGGAAGCTTTATGCGTATGATACATGAATATCAAAGTTACATTTAAGAAATAAATGTCCATGTCTTCTTAAGTAGTAAAATGCGAAGCCCGGGAGACCCGCTACTGTAATATGAAGAAATCTACAGATATCAAAACCACGCCTCGCGTTAGAAACAAAAACATACACTTTAATTAAACTTCCGATCAGATAATTTAAGAAAACACGGCAGGCAATTTACTCCTTATTAAATCAAACATTAATTAAATATTATAATTAGTATGATAAACAGAAACAGCTAGTGATTAAGGCGAGTAACTACTACTTAATTTATGTTAAGCTTTTGCTATCTTGGAAAGCAAAGTTGTGGTCATGTATCAAATAGGTTTGTGGTCTGTTCGTGGTCACAGTACAGAGATAACCAGTAAAGCGACTAGCCCTGCCATTTTACAAGCTTTTGTTTAACTTGCAATGTTTTGTTTAGGTCAAATCTTGCAAATTGAATTTTAAAACAGTTGTTCCCAACCGATTGTGCTGAAAGTTTGCATACACGTTTAGTTTGGATGACACGGTTAGCTAAGTGACTTCATTCTAAATGAAATGTCACAGACTCCAAAGATGGCGGACTAGTTATTTTTAATGCACTCCCATAATACGTGTATGAATTAAATTAAAAGGGTTTGCTGAGAGGAATACGAAAAAAAAATGTCGTCACGCTTATATTTAAAAGCTTGTTATATTTTTTCAATAGTCTTATTGTAAAAATATAAAATCAGAAGGGTCTGTAAACCTAAACCTTTTGAAAAGTAATTACTTGCCTGGATGCGACAGCCCCGATTTACTCACGAGTAACCTGTAACCTGAAGAATGCTTAGAATATCGCGTGCGTGCGTGAGCCGATTCCGACCATTTGTTCTTAGTTGAATTACTGTATGACTAATATATCTCTGTCTACTGTCATGGTCCACCACAATCAATACGGTTTGTAGTTCCTCGTCTATTGTCTTCTCTTTTATATGGTAATTTGTGGTGAAGTTAATGTTTTGTGGTCGATGGGAGTCAAGATAATGATTATATGTGGTCAGCGTCTAGGTTGTTGCTGGTGAAATAGTAGGCATTATATCGAGACAGTTATTGTTCATAAAGATTATTCTATTAGCACTGTAGAGACTCCATCTATGTTGGGGTCGGGTTCGAGTCTAACCGGATGCAGTTGAATATCAGTATTTTACATGAAGCGACTGCTTATCTGACCTCTACAATCCAGATAGTACTGGATAATACGATACCCCTTGGTAAGACTGGTTGTCAGATTTTCGGGCCACCTGTAACGACTGTCAAAGATCTACAATGACAGCCAGGACCAAAGGGTTAACGTGCTTCCCGAGGCCCGGAGGAAACTCGGTATGTGTGTGTGTGGGTGGTCACCCATCCACAGACCAACCTAGGCAAGCGCGGCTTAATCCGGACATTCATCCGAGCGGCTGTTATTATTTAGCCACGAACTTCTCCTTTATTATGTACACAAGTTACTATTTCCCATTTAATACTGCAGATGTTCAACGTGATCACACTTTTCTTCCGACCACACAAACTTTTGCAATAAATCTACACTTCTCATTTCTACTATTTTCACACCCTAAATCAGCTAACACCATAAAAATATCAATGAGATATTTTTGTGGTCGAGACGCATTTCAACTGTGGTCGTGGTCACGCACTAAAAATATGTTTCCAAGTCCACAATACCGTGGTTGTTATCAGAAGTGGGACACATGAATGAGTGAAATCCGATTACTAGTTGTTAAGAAACTTTTAACCAAACCCCGGGTTTATACTTCTGTATATATTATTATACGTATGTTTATAGAGGATTAAGCTCATTTGTATTTAAATAACTTGTGTTTGGAAGCCATTATGTTACCGGTAACCTGTTTGGAACCGTTGGAGTGTTATATAAAATCTTTATAGTAGCGAAAGACCAAGTTAATTAGCGTTATGATGTAGGAGGACTTTGCTATTAAGAGATAAAAATATAATTGGTTTTTGATATCCATAAATAAATGCGAAAGTAATTTTGTCTGTCTGTGTCTTGCCTATAATGGCTAATAGAATTTTAATGAAATTGGACACACTCATAGGCCATGAACTAGGGTAAGGACAAAGAATACTTTTCATCCCGCTAGTAAGATGTCTTGAGATAGTTTCCGACCACCACATGGAGGCAGCCGCGGGCAAACAGCTAGTCAGTAATAAAAACCAAAGAGATAAAAGTGTTAGTATTATTAAAATTCACTTTTCTCATGTCCATTTTTCGTTCGCTTGCCAACGACCACACGAATAGTTTAAACAATGCTCTCCCTGACAATGGGCGGGAATACGCAGGGTTAAAGAGAATTCTTGCACGTCGGTATGGACCATCTTTAAAATACTTTTAATGTTTAGTGCTAGTACTTAGCGCGAACTTAAAACCACCACAATGGAGATCTCCTAAAACATTATACAACGGCGCCACGAGAAAGAACAATTTCAATTTGGGGGGGGGGGGGGGTTGCAGAATGATGTACTGAATACGTGGTACCTTAGCGTTTGTGCGACGGCGTCGCTTCTACCCTGTATAGTTATAAATACTAAACTAGCGACTCGGCCTTGGTTCGCACGGCTTTAATGACATGCCGAAACTGAAGGTTTCTTTATTATGTTTAATTTAAACATTAATTAACTATTATACACATACACCAGAACGAGGAGCTCGTGGCTCGTGGATATCTGCTCGGGTCGATCTTAAGGTTAAGCCGTGCTTGCCTAGGTTGGTACGTAGATGGGTGACCACATATTTAGTTTCCTCCGCGCCTCGGCACAGTTAAGCCGTTGATCCCGGCTGTCATTTGCAGACCTGTGATGGTTGATACAGGTAGTCAGTGGTCCAAAAGTCTGACAACCAGTCTCAGCAACGGGTATCGTATTACCCAGTACTAACTGGGTTGTGGAGGTCAGATAGGCAGTCGCTCCATGTAAAATACTGGTATTTAGCTGCATTTGGTTAGACTGGAAGCTGACTCAACATAGTTCGGAAAAGGCTAGGCAGATGATGATGTCACATAAACCGAAATAAATTCTTTCAATGGTGGATGACTGCAATGAAGACTGCATCTAAATTCGTTGCGAAGTTTAATCCAAGTGATTTTTGTACATTAAGAAATGTATAGGTACAAAAGATATATGTTTACCACCATTCCTTACAAAGAGCATCGTTAACGGAGTTCTTTCATTTGAAATTGAAATTCGTACTGTAAGCCCACTCCACGGTCCTTCGAGGCGGCTTTTTAAATAAAATGTTACGGATTAATTGAAGGAGCTTTATTCCGCCTCCTTGAGACAAGAAACGGTAACTCAATAAATGTACTCGTATGTTTTGATGAAAGGGGAAATATTATGTGAAAATTAATTTCTAATTTTCTATTAATTAGTAGCTTCACGTTATAAGGACAGGTCTTAAGCCTGCAGTGGGATATCAATCAATCAATCAATCATTTATTTTGTTAAACATAGGTATGGTTACAGATAGTATATTGTCTAAAATATGTTCACTATGTTTTGCCAATATATGGCGTACAAATGGTGGATAATATTATCATAAACATGCAATTACAATTAAGGTGGCATAGTAATAGGCTTGTATTATTATAGTTTAAAAAAATTAGATATGCAAGTTTTATTAGCAGTTTATTTTTGTACCAATAAACATCCGGTCATTCTTATTAATAAATCTGATGAGAGGTGTGTAAACCGCCAGATATAAAAAAATAAGATTTTTTGAGATACCGCTCTTTGACTTACGAGGGCAGCATTCATGTGCCTCGTTTTATGGTCTTGTTTATTTTTCCTTTGAATTGATTCCTTGGATCCGTTTCTTGTTTGAATATATTAAGTCTTCGGCTTTATACTTGTAATAAGATTAGACGCCGCAAACAAGGAGTGTTTGAAGTGGGATTACACTGAGCAACTTTAGAGCTGAAACTTACAAAGCCTCGAGTTAGTAAATAGAATTTGATAAAAGCAGCAGTGTGAAAGTAGTTTCTGAGACTTGTAATAAACTTAAATAGATAATGGATTCATGAAAATTACTGCAAGGATTCTGTTTATTTAGATCCCGAAGTGAAGCCTGAAGAATTGCACTTTTGATGTTACTACCGTTTTGGGTTAGTTCTCCAACTATAACTGCAGCTTTCCTTTCTATCCGTTTATAAGCTGCTGACAAGCTTGTGTCATTCTTGTTTAAACTCAAACACTGTTTTAAGCTTTCACGGTTTATAACTAAACATACACGGTCACTTACGGGATATCGATGATTTTCAATTATTGTGAGCTCCCGTTAGTGACAGTCAATTTTTGTTTAAGCTCGGTTTAGGATTGCGAAACGCATTGAAAGCGATTAGCTTAGTTTAGTGCTTGGGATCTTAGGTTTGATTTCCATTTCACATTAGCTGATATAATCTTAATTTTTCAGTGGAATCTGGATTAGTGTCTGATTGTGGCAGTATTCACCCTCTGTCCACCCATTCTCCGAGGAGACTCGGACAGACTGGATGCAGAAGCCAAAGAACAGGGTGTTGTGGCGTAGCTTGGGAGACGCCCAGCAGTGAAAGAAGAAAGTAACAAGAAAGAAAGAATGAATGAAAGAAAATAGGTTTATGCACAGTGGGTATGGATATCCTGAGTTGATTGAGTTGACACCTTCTCTAATGCATTACTGGTTATTTATACACTGATCTATCTCCTCACAATACGGCTATTTCAGCGACACACCTACCAGGCGTCGTGAAAGTGTGAGTAGTAACATAAATCGCTCGAGCGCAATCGTGTGTGTTACGAGTCTAGGGTCACGCGCGCGACACGCACGTGCTATGACAAATGTGCCGTGTTACAACTGTCTCTGTAGGTGGTAACCCTGTTCAACGGAGATAGGGTATGCTATACACAGTTAGAAAATATACAGGTTCCCTTTGGAATAGGAAGGAAAGCGAAAAACACCTTTTGTTGTCCAACTGACATTAGCAAGGGTTCAAGCATATTCTTAGACATGTTTGGGATTACAAAGAACACATTGTAGTCAATCAATCAATCATTTTATTGTCAGGCAATTGAGGGCCATAGATAAAATATACAAAATAATCTTATACTATAATAAACTAATAAAAAACCTTATTAAACTATAACTAGACACGAATCGTTGACGGCGTCGTATTTTGCTGCGTGGCGTTTTCCTTTTAATGAACAGTTATTGAATACCAACAAAAATAGGGGTTTTGCATCCGGAATTTCTCAGTAGCAGTCTGAATTCGTGCCCAGTTGATGGCAATAGGCCCGCCCCCTTTTACTTGATACTTAAACAGGACTGGCGAAATGTGGATGTATTATTAGGTACACGTCTGCCTTACCCTTCGGGGATTACAGGCGTGATGTTATGTTACGTTACATTATGGTTATGTTAACACTACAGGATTTCCTCAATGAGCAAGCAGAAAACATTTGCGGTTGTTTATGCGAATTTTGTGATTTGGACATTATTGGGCAGCCCTATTCTACTAGAAAATTGAGTTAACTAGATTTAGTTATATAACTGGTTACGTTTCTCTCAATGTGTGTATCATATTACATTATGTGTTTGACGTCGTTGTGGGGTGATCGTTTAGTAAGTACAAAAAAAATATAATTGTGGCACACTATAAAAAAAGCAAAAAGGTTGACGTAAAAAGTTAGCTATTAAAATTTTTAAAAACGAACCATTACTGGCAACAAATCATTGGGCTAGCAAAACGTAGTAACATAATAAATATTAATACTAAAACTGTAGTAAAGCGAGTTGGATTGTTATTAGTGGCGCAGTCAGATACATTAATCTTGTTTTACTTTGAAAAGCGTACAGAGAACCGCTAACTTTGCAGTTTTTACCAGTTTTTATCTCAGTGTTTGACATGGTATTATTTTACCAATTACGGATACTAAATGAGGCAACACTTTTTTGTATAAGTAAAACGTTTACTTAAAATTAATTCTACAAGGATTAATTTGAAGTAAACGTGCATGGGGTACAAATTGCCAAGAAGGTTCTAACTTTTAGAGAATTTTATAGGAGTTTGATGCCTAAGGCCCGGACTGTAAGCGGAGATGAGACAAGAGGAGCGGAGATGACCATTGACCGTTGACCATTTTTTTTTTTTTGTCTTGTGTGAGTCTAATAAATACTTTTTCTTTCCTTAGATGAGTTGCAAATCGCCAGTAGTATTTCGTTATTTACGCTTCTCGTCTACGCTTAGCTTTAGTAGAAACGGTTGAGCAGAGATGAGAGATGTCTCATATTTGTTTAGGCCAAGCAGACAACAGCGCACAGCGGAGACGAGAAGAGACGTGAGCGGCGTGCGGCGGTCGCTAAACTGGGTGTGAGTAGCCTGTACACACATCTCTGCTCTGGTCTAGCCAGTACGCAACTCCGGTGGATACACCCTAAATCCTAAGCAGCTCCTCTCCTCTCCACTTCGTACATCTCCGCACGTCTCCACTTTGGTGGAGTTTGTGCCTTGGGCGTCTATTATTTCTTTTGCATGAGTACCTGCCATTCGTCGCACGCAAGTCGCGTCGCGTCGTGTTGACTCGTGGCAAGCTGTTAGCCATTTATTTAATTAGTTTTCTCTGGAGTTACTCGTGGTAAGAATCTATGAAATGCGTTTTTATTGTCAAACTGACCTAAGCAGTGATGAATACAGGTTAGCAACAGATTTCGAGGTTCCCCTCCAAAATGCATGCCCAATATTTGACAGCCCAAATGTCGCCGTGGTTAAGTGTTTACTTTCTATCCTTAGGATCGCCAGTTCGATTCCCACACCGGAACAAATGTTTGTCTCGTCCACCAATATTTGTTTTGGACCTGATTGTCTGTGTGCCAGTCCACACAGGTTGTTCTGTGATCTCGCGTTTACAGTAAGCGTGTTTTTTGTGGTATTCTTTTTTCTTTGGGATGCTAGGCATTTTAGCTCGACAAAGTAGGAACTACCGTTTACAGTTTTTTATCTTCGTCTTTTTTCGTATCGGTACGAAATAAGTTGTTGTGAGAATAATTTTACAATACAATATTTCCCGGAGATAGTGGTTTTAATAAGTTCGGGGTACGCTAAACGTTATCATTCTCCAGCCCTTATCCTAAATAATGTGGCGCGCGCTGTATGTTCTCCTACAGCATATCTCATGAAATCTCTCTTTAAGCCGTAGATGTATGTACATACTACTGTTGCCCGCGACTTCGCTCGCGTAGAAATTTTGATGTGTCATGTGTGAGGCTGCTTCGTTGGTCGAGTGGTCGCAAGCGCGATCACCGACCATGAGGTCCTGGGTTCGATTCCCGAGCACGGGACGGGCAAAGTGTTATTCGGTTATTCCATCAGGAATTTCTCAGTAGCAACCACGGAGTCTAGACACTTTTCCCGACCCGAGAATCGAACCCAGAACCTCATGCTCAGCAGTTGCGCTTGCAACCACTACACAAATGAGGCAGACATATTGTCATAAGTTGTGTATATTTATTCTGTCCTCATGTTTTTGTAAATACTTAGTACCTTAAATAAGAAAAATAAAAAACGAAACAGTCTCATTACATTCACATTGTAATTAACTTTATAGTTTTATAAAGTCGTACGTTACTCAATAAAAGTGAACAGTTGTTTACAACGAACTTGATATTTATTTATTGTTTTATATCTTTCGCAAGGCAAGCAGAAGGATTGTTTCATAAAATTTATCATTCATTAATGTTAAAGTGACTGTGGCTAGGTTTTACTACAGGCTTTTATCAGTCGGCCAAACGATTGGGTTGCAACTGCCATATATACGGGGTAGAAGGGACACCGACGCGAAAACGGTTACCACGTATTCATTCATAGAAATTACTCATCGGTTTTTAAACAAAAAACATCTGTTCCATACATTTTGACCGTGTAGGTATTGCAGTTTTATAGGAAACAGCTGATTATTTTTTAAAAAAGGGGGGCGAGCCTATTGCCATCACTCGGGCACAACTCCAGACTCCGTGGCTGCTACTGAGAAATTCTTGATGGAGATACCCGATAGCACTTTGCCCTAGCCGGGAATCGTCTAAGTCAGGACCTCATGCTCAGCAGTCGCGCTTGTGACCAGTAGACCAGTGAGGTAGTTCGAGAAATAAGTATTAATATATGTGAAAAAAGTGTTTAGCAAGATTTTTCATCACTTATATATTAACTGTAAAGTTTCTCTACATAGTAAAAATGAAGTGGAATTATAATTGGAATTGAATTAAGTAAATAATACGCAACTCAAGTACAATTAATGCGTTTTTTGCTCATTTAACAAAAGCGGTTAATTGATCAACATTTAGAGAACCTAATTGGATGGTAACAATAACAATAAAGTACTGGTATTTAAAATAATATTTTATCAAAAACATAAAGACTTAAAAGCTTAATAGTATTTTTTTATGTTAAACGTAACGAAATGGATTAATTAAGTTTCCATTCCGTTACACGTGTAGTCTTGTAGTAGTAAGTACTATCTGTATTTGAATGCAATAAACCTGAAGATTTTGTTTTGTTTGGACGCGCTAATCTCTGGAACTACCAGTCAGATTAAAAAACAAATCTGTTTGCCCTTAATAGCCCAAAGCTCGAGAAAACTGAATGTATATTTAATATCACGCTAAGACCCTAAGAAGCTGAGCAAGCGGATGACACCGCGGGCACAGCTACTTTTTTATGTGTCGTTCAAAAGACATCAACGCGTCAACAGTTCGTGATGACGATATTTTCTAGAGCTTCTTTTGATGATCAATGTTTAAATTACTGATATTTCAGTGTGTATCAATCTCGAAATGATGACCCAATTGAAAGTATTTTCTACTGTGCATATGGCTCAAAACAGAAATACCTGTGTTGATACCAACAGCATGAGAGTAGTATTTATGAGAAGTTGTATTTATTAAAAAGTAGCGACCCGCCCCAGCTTCGTACGGATGCAAAATATACAAATAAATCTTTCTCTTAAATCACTCTATGTACTGCTGAAAACTTCATTAAAATCCGTTGCGTAGTTTTTAAGATCTAAGCGTACAAACAGCGGGAGCGACTTAGTTTTATATTATGTAAAGATAAAGATGAGAAACCGACTCAAGAAGATCACGCTTTATCTTGTATATATTTTAACTGGAAACGTGACATTCACAACACCCAATAACAATTTTCACTAACCCAAGATCTCGTACTTCAACAACTAGACCACAGACAGTTATGAATATTGACATTAAAAATGTACAAACAGAAGAAAGTGGCCCACAATGACCCAGCATTTAGATCAGGCAGATATCTTTGTACAGTCACGAGCACTTCTATACAGGGTGTAAACAGACCCTTCACATAGCCGTCAACCAAGCATTCTGTACATCAAACTAAGTAACTGTAAGCAAAAATTATTGCTGGGAATCGACTTTTTTTTTGTGGTGAAAAATCACGTTTTACGGTAGGACTCGATGGAAAGCACGCAAAGCATTGTGCTGATGGATGGATTGAATAGTCCGGGGGTCGTGGAGGTGTGTAAAGTTAAAATCTTACATTAAAAACATGTATTTAAAAAAAAACTTGTGAAAAAGTTGGAACTTTGACCCCCAATATCTCCGTAACTAGAAGGTTCCCAGGTAAGGTCTAGAACAAAAAAATTATCGCAAAGACGGGGAAAACAAGTGCCTTTTGGATATGTTAACTATTTACACCCTTTATACTTACATTTAAAAGTGATTTTCTCCTACCGTATCGATTGCCATTTCATATCGTTACGAATATATTATTTTGGAACCCAATTATTTTGTAATCTCTAAGATACAATCGTTATTCAACGAGAAAATTTCTATTGAATTAAGGCAAGTGTATACATATTGGTGCTTCTGACTGTACAAATAAGATTTAAAATGTCACGTTTCTCTCATGCTCCGAATGTCAGGTTTTATTTATTGTGCAAATAAAAAGATTGGTGGCCGTGAATAAAAATATCTTTAGATTACGATGCGAGTAAAAATAAATGTTACGTCAATAATCGTTATTCGTGTACGCCTGCTTTATTTGGCTTAAGAAAGTTTTTACGTTTTATTTTTTCAACGGATTTTCCTTGACACGTAAAGTTGAACTTTGAACTTTTTTTCTTAGGGTATAGTACCTAATGTAATTTATCAACGTTTTCCAGGTATAGTAACATAACACATAAGATAACATCACGCCTGTAATCCCCAAAGGGTTAGGCAGAGGTATATTAAGTACACCTAGACACCCATATTTCGCCAATTAAGTTCATAATAGGGAGCGAGCCTATTGCCATCAACCGGGCACAAATCCAGATTCTGAGGCTGCTATAGAAAAATTCTGGATGGAAAAACCCAATAATAATTTGGCCGACCCGGGAATTGAACCCGGGACCTCATGCTCAGCAGTCGCGATTGCGACCACTAGACCAACGAGGTAGAAAGAGGGTTAGGTATAGTTTAGTATGAAAATATATTTTAAACGATGATAGAAATGTATGAATATCGACTTGGTAATGTCTGTTTAAACCCATTATTATCTAAACACCGCCACGGGTAAGTCCCATTTTTAACACTAAATCAGAAATTGTCACTACTCAAAGATACGCAGACGTAACCCAAGGCGAAACGTTTAACTGCCCTCATAAACATACTTAAAACGATTTATGTGAATGTAGCTTTCAATAAATAACATAAAATTACGTCCCCTTAAAATCGTATAAATTGGCTAAATTCCCAGAAGTGCATATAAACTGAGCAGGGCAGTAAACACGGTGCTTGTGAAATATGATTGGGCGGTCGTAAAGTGCTGGACTGATATTATTAACTGCTACGACGAGACAGACCATCCATACTGCATATTTCTGGAACTACTATATAATATTTGTTAGGAAATGAAAGTTTTAGCTTTCTTTGGGAATAGAATGTGGCCAAATCCTTGCTTAGTTTCATGCATATTTGATTTAAGAAACAAATCAGCTAAATTGCAACTTTGTTGCTTTCATATAGTTCCGAAAATTTTGTGGTGAGTCAATGGTCAGTGGCCTTTTATACGTGATACAAACTAGTAAATAATTCCGGTTTTGCTCGAAGAAAAAGTATTTCGGGGCCCTGAACCGCAGCAACTGCATCTGGTGTGAAGGATGAAGATAAAAGTTTAAGTTCCAAGTCTAGTGATAACTATAACAAAATCAGTGTAGTGGTTTCCGAGCTGCCCCGAACAGAAAGACACACAATCGCGGCGAGGCACTATTCTTTACTACAAGTAGTAAGTTTTGTGTGAATGTGTGAGTGTGTGTATAGACGTCGGCTCGCGAAAAGGTAACCTTGGTACAAAAATATGTGTACGTCGGGTCGCCGCGGGCTGGGCCCGGTTTCAGAGTTCGGTAAGTGTTTTCTTGAGGTCCACTTTGTTAGTCTGTTGGTTTAGGATGAAGTGGTTACAAGTTAAATCTGGTTCGATACTTAAAGTATGAATCACTGGAGGTCTGAGTTTTAAAAAGGTTTAACTTTGCGAAACTGGTAATCAAGGCTGTTTCTATTTAGAATTCGAAACATGTTGCATTCTTTCTACGAACTGGCAGAAAATGATCTGTCGTCTAGGTGCTTTCTAAGCACATTTGAATACATGTTTACTTACGGTAACAGGGAAAAGGGGAACAAAATCGTAATCTACTTGGCAAATGGTTACTGTCGGTACAAGTGCAACTAAGTCAGTGTAAAAATAAGGTCGAAATTAGAATAAAAAAGTAGAGACAGCTTAGGCGGCCATCATAGTGTAACAATGTAGATGTATGATTTTCTTTTCAATAATTATCTGAATTCAACACTCTAAACGCTTTTTATTGATTCCATTCAACAATTACGCTCAAATATAAAATCACTACATCACACAGCCGATCTCCACAACACTTCGTGTCAAACTTGACAATCATAACATTTTGTTATATGGCTTCACAGCCTCACAGATATTATTGAAAACGTACGGAACTGTCTTACACACACTACCTATTCTTGCCACAATTCCTTGTACATTTTTTGCTCAGTTTTTTCCTCGGGCCGTCGGAGCTGATGCTGTTACTGATAGATCTATCTTTTGCCTCGTGATTGTTTAGCTCCAACCTTTTTATGGCGCTATGGAAACTGCCAATTATGAGAGGAAAGGTTAACGGTACGTGGGGTAGTGTTAAAGATATAGATCGATAGATGATTTTATAAGATTCATGAATGTTTTTCTTGGCTGTCGTTTTTTTGTATTTTGGAAAAAGGACTCAATCTGTGTCGAGGCGTTTACAGCTCATTATCATAATTGTTTTCTTGGGACGAACGCAAATGGGTCAGAAAGGAAAGGTGTACGACTGGGACGGGTGGTAATGTTCTTGATTTTGAATTACTTACCGATTTTTGGTATTTCGGTAGTACTGGTATTCAGCTGCATCTGGTTAGACTGGAAGCCGACCTCAACGTAGCTGAGAAAGTTTTGGCGATGATCATGATTTTTGGTCTCTGGTCTTTTGCAATTAGCTCACATTCAATACAGTAACAGGATACGACCGCTTTTTGTAGCGATCTAAAGGACGACCAAAGTTTCGTCTTATACAAATAACAGGAGCCGTTTCTTACAGCATCCGTACATTTACGTTCCAACCAATTTGTAGTACAGTTGATGTATTCCAGTGACTACGACGCACTGTATCCGTTGCGACAGTTTTTGTGCATCGTTAACGAGTGATGGAGATGAATGGCGGTACAAAGTGGCGCTAGTCGCTGCGACTGGTTTCTTACCGATTTGCCACGAGCTACGCGATCAACAGACACGCGTGTTGCGACAGTGGCATCGGAAAATCAAATGAAAGAAATTGCTTGGAACATGCCACGAGTCACCGCGTTGCCGACGCGACGGTACTCACGCGAAAAAAACAAAAAACGAGCGCGCGTTTGTCTTGACGAAAATCGAGTCGCAAGTCCCGTCGGCTAAGGTCGTGATCAAGGCATTAAACCACACTTATGTTGATGTGATAAAGATTAATGAAGGAACGGGTTTTTTACATAGGCGAGTCTACGATAATGTAATAAAGAGGAAGTGTTGGTTTGCTGGGTGCTTTTTTGATAATATTTATTGGTAGAAACAAAATGGCAGGTCGGTGGCAGCGCAGAACTCACTTCGGTTTTTCAATGGCAGTTGAAAAATTGATTTCTCTAAAAATCGACTTTTTTGTTAAATTATATAACAAAGAATTGCATAATAATTACAACTGATGAAATATAGTAGCAAAATATACATTATGATTCAGAGAAAGGCCACAGCAGTGTCAGAGGACCACTCAGAGATCAAAGGACCAATGAGGACCAGACAAGTGTTTCTGAGAAAAGTGATTCATACGATTCGAAGTAACATAACGTAGGTAAATAATGTACAGTACTTGACACCTGAACGAGAATATTGACTAAGATTACACCTACAGGAAAATATCTTAAGACTATAGGTACCTAATATTTAAGTCGTACTGTCCATTAGTATGGAATATGAAATCATAATAGACAAAATCTTTAAAAAAATAAATTGAAATAATATTTTCTTATAATTCCGTGCCGGGCCTAATGAGATACAATTTACCTATACTAGCTTTTGTCGGCGTATTCGTCCTCGTGGAGTTCGAAATGTGGGACAACCACGGGACCACACCTACTATTGGGATAAAAAGTATCCTATAGTCTAACCTAAATCATGGTGTACCTATGTATGTCCCAAATTGAATCGAAATTGAAATTGAAGGGTTAGGCAGAGGTGTACCTAAGTGTACACCCACATTTCGCCTACATTTTCTTAATGGAAAAACCCAATAACACTTTGCCGAGCCGGGAATCGAACCCAGGATCTCATGATCAGCAGCCGCGCATCATACATATCATGATAAAATAAAATTAGTGTTAGTAAATAGAACCTTAAAACTAAGACGTGAATAGAGAGACATAGAGGCAGGACACCGAGAAAACGAAAGATGGACCTCTTGGGAGTCAGCAGGTCTCCGAAGGTTAAATGCTTCTACTAAGTGTTAGTTATTACATTCTTTGGTGTCTGATGGTATGCACTAAGCCGAAGCTTTTCCGGATTCTATTGTCTAATGGCTATTCAACCATTTTTATGTATTGTTCATGAACGACAAGTACGGACTGACGGTAAGACTTTTACGTGAAGTATTAACCATTGTTTCCAATTGTTGTTATTTCCCCTTCAACAAATTTCAACTTGTAAGAGTAAATTAAGTTAATTTTAGAATAGGGTTGTTTCCTGTGTAAAAAATATGATTCTATTTAGTCCATCAGTTAGATTATCGAAAAATATTGGAAACGTATTTTTTGTGTTATCAAATCAATAAAAATTGACGAAGATAAAACGCATCAAAGATCATGAGTGGGGGCTTGTGACGTCAGTTTTCGGTAAAAAATGTACTGAAGTATGACGTGACACGAGTTTTCGACGCACTGTATCGTCTTCATTTTTAGTTTTCGTGAAAAAAGAAAAATTACGTGTCCAATATTTTTTGGAAATCTATCTGACGGACTTATTAGATTTTTTCAGGGAACATCCCTATTCTGTTAGGATTGGATCCTTTAATCTTGGGTCTAATTACGCTCTTAAAAAGTCTAAAACATATTAAATATGAATATAGTATAATATAATACAGGATGGAAGCGACACCGACGCTCAAACGCTTACCACGTATTCAGTACATCATTCTGAAAG
Source organism: Noctua comes (assembly GCA_963082995.1). Classification (NCBI taxonomy): domain Eukaryota; kingdom Metazoa; phylum Arthropoda; class Insecta; order Lepidoptera; family Noctuidae; genus Noctua; species Noctua comes. Next base: position 18,729,049 of record OY720267.1, on the reverse strand, counting down.
CCGCCTCATAATTTTCATCGGTAATTTAAAAAAAGCGGTTGTGCACCGGCTTTCCTTCTACTCTGTATAATATGCTCTTTATTATTATTTATTTATTTATGTACACACAAAAAAAGAAAAAGAATAAAAAGAAAAAGAACGAAAAAAAAGAAAAAGAAAAGTGAGAAAAGAATGGAGATAAAGAAAGAAAAAAAAGATGAAGATAAAGATAAAAAAGATATTGTTATTTTAAAAGTTTTTTTTTAAAACTTATACTGTTACTTACGGGATGTCTTCCGTGTTGTTGTTGTTGTTGTTTGTTCCGTTGTTGTTGTTGTTGTCAACCCGCGGTCATGGCGCTTGCAACAGCGCCGAAATATCGGGATCTCAAAATAATGAGCAATCACGGAAGATATCCCGTAAGTGACAGTATAAGTTTAGTTGTAAACCGTGAAAGCAAAAAAACAGGATTTTTTTTAAATTAATTTTTCCAAAATAATATTAGTTAAAGATATGATTGGAAACTCAAATGCGAACAAATTATAATCTTGAAACCAGAAAAACCGTTTTAAACGAAACAGTGAAAGGCTTGCTACAAATCCATAAAATCCGTACTAAAGAACCGCTGAAGACTGGTTAAGTAATTCTTTGAAGATGACGCATATAACCGCACTTCGCATAATTGACCTTTGGGCGAGAGATCAACCGCGAGTTCGTAGATAACATATTGAATATAATACCGTTATCTGAGCTGATGCTGAGTGGAAATACCCGGAGTTAAAGGAACTATAGAATGATGAATAGGTGTGTAAGTTGGATTGGTGTTTTTTATCGTCTTCTTCCATACAGGAAATTAAAAAAAAACGGCCGTGCGAGTTGGACTCGCGCACTGAGGGTTCCCTATTTTTTTTATAATTTATAATTTTTTTATAATAAATTTATTTGCTAGAATATTGTTGTTATACAGGTGTTACAGTACACCTATAAACTTGTGGGAATTTTGTTTTTAAACTTCATGTATATGGTTTTCGGTTCGGTTTTCATTTTATCCTTTACATGTGCTGTAAGACATTGCTTCTTGCCAAATTTCATGTTCTAGGTAAGGAACACCCCTACGTCCCTATAGGTTTTGATTTCCTTGATAAATCTCAAAATATGCGACATAAACTGTCGTATCTTTTGATCGCAATGAATTACAAGTTTGATTTTTTCACTGCTCTAAGGTGTAGCAGATTTGAATATTTGATATTAATTTCAGTTTGATAAATCCACGCGTTCCTGAGAGAAAAAGAAAAAGGGTCTTGACAGACGGACAGGCTGACAACCAAGAGATCCTATAAGGGTACCGTTTTTGCCGACTGCAGTAGGGAACCCTAAAAAATTGTTGGGAGCCAAACCTAATGCTTTCATTTCTTTTCGTTGTTTAAAAACTCTTTCATCAAACTGTCATTTCGGCTTTCGTTGCTTCCATTTCTACTTTGCTCCTGATCACAATATGCGTGCTGACACTTTTTAAGATACCTAACAACCCACTGGGGTTGGTCGAGTTTTGAGTGAAAACTGGAGACCTTTCCTTCCTTATTATTTATTATTATTAACTTACACACACTATCTTTACAGGATGACCCCAATACAATAGTGGTTTGACCCCATTACATGTCTAATTGTAATTACACACCAAATAGAATCAACTTACGGCTAATACTTAAAAATCTAACAACAAAAACCTTAACACAGAATTTAAATATAACTAACACAATTCAACAACACTCTTGCAAATTCACTCAGATTGCACGAAAATATGTCAATTATATATTATCATATTGGTGAGGTTCTTCTGAAAGGTCAGGTGCGTATACTCACAACCGGCGTGACCAGATCCATGTATGACCAGATGTATGACCGAGGATGAGGCAAAAGGAGTTTGTAAGGATCGTAGTAGGTGACGTTCTGAGGTTTCTGCTTACCCCCATGGGAAAATGTCGTGAGTTTATGTATGTATGTGTGGAGACTTTTTTTATCAATCTCAATGAACATTCGGCAAAGGATGCTAGCTGGTTTCGATAAATTAATACTGTAATACCATACACATTGCTAAAATCTCTTAGGGTCCCCGTACACGGGCCACCGGCCACAGCCACAAACGCCGCCACGAGAAGCTAGAAGCGGCTACAAAGGTAGCTGAAGCGCGCGACAGCCACTTGTGGCCGGTGGTCGACACTTGCGGTCGGTGGCTGCTACTTTTTTTAACCCATGCATGCGGTATCATAATGGACTCGGACGAAGAAGGTTGACTGAGGTAAGGGAGAGAGGGGTGGGGCATCGCGCGAGTGGCGTGTGGCGGCGTTTAGTGGCCGGTGCGGGACACAAGAAGCGAGTAGCGACGATTTGTGGCGTGTGGCGGCCACCGGCGTCAACCGTATGCGGCGAGTCCATTTAAAATGTATGAAAACTGCAGGAAATATGCCGGTGGCGTCGTTTTGTGGTTGTGGCTGGTGGCCCGTTTGCGGGGACCCTGCCACCTTTAACACCCACAGGTGAAGGCTAGTGGTTCCTACGCTATCCATGAGCAATGGCATTAATCTTTCGATCAGAACAGACATATAGAAAAAAGCACCGTTACCTGAGCCGGAATTTGTCGGTAATTCGCGACGCTTTAGGGTGGTCCTCGCTATGATGTATTAGTTCAAGTGATACAAATTATACGCAGTTTGGGACCGGTTGGTGTGAGCAAATAACTGTAAACGTCACTCGAGATCCTGTGTTTGACAGTATGTACAGTCGACTAAGATATTTTGGTATACAGGTAAAAAGATCTATCTACTACACTGCCAACGATCTTTTTTGCAAGCTTTTGTTTAACTTACATGTTTGTATGTATGCTTGCTTATTTGTTTAGGTCAAATCTTGTAACTGAATGTTAAAAACAGTTATGCCTAACCGATTGGGCTGATATTTTGCAGAAACGTTTAGTTTGGATGACAATGCATGCTAAGCTAAGTGATGTCATTCTAAATCCAATATGGCGGACTAGTTAGCACGCTGTTCTTCTTCTTCTTCGGTGTGTGAGAAGACTACTAAAAAAAATTCGTCATACCTTTACTCAAAAGCTTGTTTAAAAATAAGTTTTTTTAGTATAAGCTTGCTTAATGTGTGATATACACGTTTTAATCTTAGGAATTGAGTACATAGCACACTCACGAAATTGTTAAGTAGTTACAAGTTTATTGCCTGTATACCAAGTAGCATAATTTGACTGTACCCGCGTTACATTTTGAGGAGATTACTAAGTCATTTTAACTTTAGTGAAAAAAAACAAAAGTCATTAATTCAAACTAGGCTGAAGATCAGCACTTTTTGAACGTCAATTACACAAGACAGTCCCCCGTTACAGGTAGTCAGTAGCCCGAGAGTCAACCAGTCTTACCAAGGGGTATCGTATTACCCAGTACTAACCGAGTTGTGGAGGTCAGAAAGGCGTCGCTTTATGTAAAATACTGGTATTCAGCTGCATCCAGTTAGACTGGAAGGCTAGGCAGATGAAGATGATCTCTCACGTTGATATTGGCAAATATAAAAGTGCTATCACCAATAAAGTTGATAGACCTCTAAAAAATACTTCATCATCATCATCATCATTTCAGCCGAAAGACGTCCACTGCTGGACATAGGCCTCCCCCAAATGTCGCCACATTGACCAGTCCCGTGCGTCTCGCATCCAGCGGATCCCTGCAACCTTCACCAGGTCATCGGTTCACCTAGTGGGAGGCCTTCCAACGCAACGTCTTCCGGTTCGCGGTCGCCACTCCAGAACTTTTCGGCCCCATCGGCCATCCGTTCTGCGAGCAATGTGCCCTGCCCACTACCACTTAAGTTTGGCTATTCTTCAAAAAAAAAAAATACTTACACAAAAACAACACAACAGTAATTTCATTAAAATCTTTTATTATTCTCAAGTATTTCATCAAAATTCACAGACTGTCCTGCCAGCATTGATCATTGAAAATTCTATCAATTTGGAATGTAAAGCGTGTCTGCACAAGTATTCAATTTATTCCAATTTAAAGCTAATTTTATTAACGGCTATTTTAAATCGAACCACCTGGTTTGCCCAAGGCAGTGCTATAGTAATTGCTACCGACTTCGTTCTGCACGAACTTTGATAATCAATTAAGGGGCTTGGTATTGCAGTCAACAGGATGTGTATACAAAAGGGCAAATCGAGGTGTAAATTGTATACTTGTATTGGATTACAAGGGCGGCAATATTGGACGTCCTGAGAGATGTTATTTATCATGAATACTAGAAACTGATATTACAGGAGGAGCTCGTGGCTAAATAATAACAGCCACTCGGGTCGATCTTTAGGTTAAGCCGTGCTTGCCTAGGTTGATCTGTGGATGGGTGACCGCCCATTACTTACCGAGTTTCCTCCGAGCCTCGGAAAGCACGTTAAGCCGTTGGTCCCGGGTGTCATTTGTAGATCTTTGACAGTCATTAGGCAGTCAGTGGCCCAAAAAGTCTGACAACTGGGTTGTACCCAGTACTAACTGGGTTGTGGAGGTCCGATAGGCAGTCGCTCCATGTAAAATACTGGTATTCAGCTGCACCCGGTTAGACTGGAAGCCGACCCCAATATAGTTGGGAAAAGGCTAGGCAGATGACTAGAAACGGGATATTAACCATGTTTGTTTTTTTTTTTTTTTACAGCACCGAAATATCGGGAACTCAAAACAATCAGTAAACATGGTAAATATCCCATTTCTAGGACCACATCAGTTTAAAAAAAATAATTTTTGTTTGTTGTTAACCTATTAAGTGTCCCACTGCTGGGCAAAAGCGTCCCCTTTCTCCTTCCAAACCTCTCGCGACATCTGGTCATATTTGCACACACAAGTGATGATATCGGTTTTTATTTGCCACGTGCAATAGAGACAAAAATCCACTTTCTCTGAAAATGCTATACATGAACCTATACCGAAGTATGTCCGTGACTCTCCAGGCCAGCTTACCCACTTTACGATTATTCTAAACGCTGAACACATTAAGTTCAGATTTATTTATTTATTTGTTTATTTAGGATCTCCAACAAAAGATGTACACAAACACGAAATAAATAATCGACGACAAAGTATCACGTAGGTGTACTCCTTCACTTACAGGAGACCACAGCTGCTTAATAAAATGTGTAACTAAGCTATCAAAGATATAGTAGCATTTCAAAAATAAAATCAAAACAGATTAAAAAAAGAACACAAATTGTAAAGTGTCTTGTGTAAGGTTGAGGATGAATGCAGGGCAAAGATGATTGTCGTATAACGCGGACGGCACCAATCTGTAATGATACATTAAAGCCCAGAGAACGACTGGTCGGGCCATATTCTTGACAGCTTGGGTAAGTAGGTACTCTCTCCTGTCAAATATGGCCGGGTTTGGAGCATTTATGAGGCTACCCAGCTTAACATGGCCTGCGGGGCATACGAAACTGAAACAAGCTATTTTAGGCTCAGGGATGTAGAACTAACCGATGATTAACCACTAAGGAAATGATGCTATATTTTGGGTTTAGTTTTTTACACATTCCTTTTTACGCATCACCACTAATTTCAAAACAAAACATAAGAGGGTCAATCGAGTAAGTGCAGCTCTGACTATCAAAATATACAGCTCAGGGTCGCTCTGAGTGCATTCGAAATGACATGAAGTGACGCCAAACTGACGTTGATTTTGACAGATCTGAGGGTTTGAAACGTCAGTAGCTACAATTTCTTCGGTAATATTTTTGACAGATTTGACGGTTTCAAGTAATAGTGGTTTGACGTGTGTTAGAATCTGCTGCAATGTTGGCGTAAATGATAATATTATTGTTGTCGATGGTTTTTTATTTACATTTTTCAAATAGTTTAAAGAAAATAAAAAAGTTGGATATTAAGAAAATCCGTCCAAATGTCAGTTCCATATCAAAGTGATTATCGAAAGTAAAATTCTTGTTTTTCCACGGTTAGTAGAGACACCTATTTAACACCTCCAAATAAATTGCACGTCGGCGTCGTTTACTTATTGGATATTCAGCGATAAAATAAATGGCAAGTCCTAACCACATCTATCTTCTAAAACGGGATGTCAGCAGTAATCGATTTGCCTAGTCTCCACCTCAATATGGAAATACACTAGATCAATATGATAATACTGTATACATTTACGAATAAATCACTTAGGCAAAGTAACTTAATCTTGGATGTTAACTGCCTTTTGACAGCTAATAACTGTCAAAATTAACGCATTATTTTTGACATATTGGTCATTTGTATGTATATTAGTGGCTAAAACGATGTATATGGTTATATACGATAATATCTTTTAATGGCATAAAGGAGCAATAGCTTTAAATGTGGAGTAGAAAAATTGCCTACTTTGAAATTCAAAATTAGTCTGTTTTCAATAAATGGGCTATCCATCGAAAACAAGCTAGTATATTATACTCGTATTGAATTTACAACATTAGTTTTAGTAAATGCGAAACCTGAAAACAAAATCACAAAGTTATAAGCTTGTTCTATTACCTGGTTGTCCGCTCAAAAACGTGGTCACCACGCAGCGCGATACATTAAACGTCAAAGACAACAATCATCATTCCCTTTCCCTTATCCCAATTCATTTGGGGTCAGCGCAGCATGTCTTCTTTTTCCAAACTTCTCTATTACTCGTCATCTCATCAGACACCTCCTTTCTTGCCACATCATTCTTTACATAGTCCATCAATCGTTTCTTTCGTCAAAGACAATAATAAACACAAATAATATAATAAAAACAAGTGAACGCACTTCGAGCACATGAGTAAGTAAACGGAACAGAGTTAAAGCTTCTAAAGAACGTTCAAAATTGTTACCTATTTTGGTAGGGTTGTCACAATATGTTAAGACAAATTAAACAAAACATTTGTTATATAGTTTTATTATTGAGTATGATACAGTCCAGTGGCGAAGGGTGAAAACTCAGTCAGGGGAACCCGAAGAAAAAAAATGAGAATTACCTTTTTTTTTGTTTTTTATCTCTGTTTACTTTGACCTTATTTTCGTTATCAGTGACCCCGAAAACCATGAAAATGATACTCATGACGAAAAAAACAAAAAAAAAATGTTGTTGCCATCGAATTTTCATTTTGACCTCATTTTTGTTATCAACAACCCCGAAAACCACGAAAATGACACCCATGACGACAAAACCGAAAATTTTCGTCGGCGCCATCTTGGATTTTCATTTTGACCTAATTTTAGTTATCAGCGACCCCAAAAACCATGAAAATGACACCCATGAAGAAAAAACTGAAAATTTTCGTCGACGCCATCTTGAATTTTCATTTTGACCTAATTTTAGTTATCAGCGACCCCAAAAACCACGAAAATGACACCCATGACAAGAAAGCCGAAAATAAAGTGAAGCATAAAATGCAGGGGGAGTAAAATAAAAAAATGTAAATAAGTCAACAAAATAAAAAAACTAGTTGGTACCAAATACGATATAGACCATTACTCAATCTATCTTGTTCTCCCATACATACTTTCTTTTTCTGTCCTTGTCGTAACTCGATAATCTTCGGCTTACCCGCTCCTTAACTCCTTAGTTACGAGGGAACATAGAAACAGACATTACATACATACAGGTCAAACACATAACCCTCCTTTTGGGCTTCGCCGCAGTCGGGTAAAAACACACCGAGTAGTATCCTCTTCTTATTAAAAAAAAGGATCATACAATAAAATATAGGTACTTACTTGAAAAAGTAATAGTCAAATATTTACTTACCTATTGTACTCCTTGGGATAGTTAAAGTATGATAAATTTTTGTTTTTTCTACTATTATTCATACACACAGTACAATAAACAAACATTTTAATTTTAATATTCAAACTTGCAACCAATCTTGCAACTGACAAAACAAACAACGTGCTCCTTGGTTGCCATGGCACCGTGCCGTGCTGACCCTGAGATTGTCCACTGGCTGTGCCAGCGTAAACCGGTTTTTTCCAGTCTCGCCGCGTACGCGACAAGCGGCCAGTGGTCACGCACACATGCCCCGCGTGCTTGTAGTAGTGCAACCGATTTGCGCGATTGTATGAAGCTTTAACTCTGTTCCGTTTTCCTACTCATGTGCTTCGAGTTCAGAACAATGGCTTACAATACTCAGAGCTACTAGAGTAATAATTATAAATTATTTTAACGCATTCATAAATATCGTTTTGAAGACACATTAAGTTAAACGAATGTACTCGTACTATAAATTAGCTCTTAGGCCGCGACTCCACTTAAGCGGAGACGAGCGGGATTACCAATTATATTGGTTTTAATCCGCATCGTGTCTCTCGTTCCTCTTCTGATTGGTGAAACTTGCCCGTCTTCGCACCGCTCCATTCCACTCCACTCCATCCGTCTCCACTGTGGTAGGATCCGGACTTTAGGCTAGATTTCCACCAGTGATGTGCCAGGTAGCTAGACGTTGCGAGGATGCGTAGCGGCGCTCTGAAACGGTGTGATGGTTTCTACCAAAAGCTGTACGTTCATGTACATGGACACCGGAGCTTGGGCAGTGCATAAATGCCATGCTGTGAAACTAGGCAAGCGTGCTCCACACCAGGCCACATCAACGCTTTACATCAGCCGAGTTGCTTTCAAACGCAAGTTTATTTAGTGTAAAAAAAACGTGTGTAGCTGAGTGGTTAACTTGCCTTTTTAGTTAGTTAGTTTGTTAGTATGTATTTATCAAATCTTGCAACTGATTTTCAAACCAGCTCAATCGGTTGGGGGGCCAACCGATTGAGCTGAAATTTTGCGCACCTTTGGTTCTGGTGACAATACATTTTCATGACAGAGATGATATAAACTTATACTGTCACTTACGGGATATCTTCCGTGATTGTTCATTATTTTGAGCTCCCGTAAGTGACAGTATAAGTTTAGTTGTAAACCGTGAAAGCTTAAAACGGTGTTAGAGATGATATAATCCTGCAGCCACGATCGCCTCCTCACGAGGGAACTCCTCAACGGGGCTCAATATTGATAGATGAACCTATTTTTATCATTTCATTTAATAAAAGCTTGTTTAAAAAAAAAAATGTTTTTTATTCGCTTAAAAAAATACTTAGCTCCTTTAAACCACGAGAGCTGCGCTAAGCGAGACAAGAAAGATTAAGTATCTAATCCTATGAATGTCTATAATTTTTTTTTTCTTTTACCTCGCATATTCCTTGTGGAAACGAAGCCTTAAGCGTAAGATATTGTGATGGGTGCATATTTCTAGTAAAGCTGAAGTTATTGTCTGCCTTATTTGAGCAATAAACAAAAGATATCTTAATTTTATGTGCATTAAACGTTTAAACTTACGTTTCTATTGCGTATAGACTCCATTTTGTGCGTTCCTATGGCGGCGATAGATAACTGCATTCTAGGAGTCGACGCATTGTGTTCGTGTCTGTTACTACCTAGCAGCTTAACGTACAAATTTCACAATTTTGAAATTGGTATGCTTTTGTTTAGACTAAAATGATAGACAGGACTTAATGGACATTTATTTATTTATTAATGTACCAAAAAAATGCACTCAATATAGAAAATATCAATAAAAGATAGAAGAGCACAAACGACTTGTTTATTTCTTTGCTCCAGCAGACCTGCGATAGGATTTATATATTCGACTAGCTTCGCCCGCGTGAATTTCGGTAATTATCCCACGGGAGCATATTGTCGGGATAAAAGTAACCTATATATTAATCCAGGTTATAAACTATCTGTGTGCAAAATTTCATCGAAATCCGTTCAGTTGTTTTTGCGTGAAAGAATAACAAACATCCATCCATCCTCACAAACTTTCGCATTTATAGTAGGATAGGATTTTAGACTTTTTACTCACATTATTTACTGAAAATTGTGACCAATCATAAAAATAATATTTTTGGTGTATATAGAAACTAACTTCTTTAAATCACCAAAAATAAATATAATATTTTTGGTGATTTAAAGAAGTTACTTTCTTTATAAGATCTTATTCGGTTCAACGACCTTTTGATTTACAAAATTGTTGGTCCTAAACTTTTTACTAACATTTTAAGTGTATTTCAATAAAACTTATAATGTAGTCGCTTCAAAAAGAAGTAAATACACAACATTGATTGATAAACTAGTTCTACGTTTTTATTATATGTCATAAAAAATAAAGCTAAGTGCGTCTAGACGTTAAGAACTATAAAATTGCTCAGTGTTACCAGTGGTGAGAATGTGCTCCGTTAGGAAATAACATTTTATTTGTACGGGCAACAAATTTTATCGAAATTTCTAATAGGGAATGGTTGAAGGGATTTGTCGTTGGTACTTAGTAGTTGGGGCCACGAAAGCTGCTGTGTGCATATTCAAGATAATTTTAGATTTGGGCCAAAAACAAATTTTATGTGATGTGGGCGTGGATGGCCAAAAAACGAAACTATGACGAATACCGAAAAATACTCAAAGGATACTCAGGCCCGATTTAGATGAAAACTAAAACTGAATCATTGAATTTTTGAAAAATTATAACAGCATTCGATAGCGTCGCTATGAATGATGAGATTTTGGGAAGTAATGACATACGGCATTTACCCTGAATAGATAATGCAGAAAAATATCAATATTTTTGTACGTCGTTATTGAAAAACAAAACTTGTCGAAAGCCTTTAGCACTTGCCCAAGTCCTCTGAAACATACAACAAACTATCGTAGAAAACATCTCGGTCTTTTGCTAAAAAGAATGACGCAATATTGATAGCGAGAGCTTATGAAAGCCCGTTTATTCCGTTTGTGATGATAATTTTCATCGGGCTGTCCGGAATTCCCAATTGCACTCAATAATATAATTGACTGGAAGCATCATTGACCTGGATTAACATCTACCGTTCCGAATATAAAGTAGCTTATGCCCGCGGCTTCATCCGAAATTCGGTAATTATCCCACGGGATCGTAAAAAGTATTCTATGTGTTAATGCAGGTTATAAAATATCTGTGTGCCAAGTTTCACACAAAACCGTTCAACAAACACATCCTCACAACCTTTCGCATTTATAGTAGTAAGATGTGACAGTAATTCCGTCTGTCTGCTACGTTTACACGCCTAAACGGCTGAACAGATTTATATGAAATTTAGGGTACAGGTAGACGAAGATCAGGGCTAAGACATAACATACCTATTATTCTAGTAGTACGTTCGCGTGGGTTAATTTTCGACCTCCACACGGGTAAAGCTGCAGACAAAAGCTAGTTACAAACCATACCCGCTGATTCCAAGGCCCCATCCTTAAAATAGCCTTTGTATCGCCTTCGAATGTTTATAAAGTAAGATTTAAATGCAACAAGAACGAATAGCCATTGTTCGAGAGATAAGCCGTTACGGAGGCAGGCTAACTGTCCGGAGATAAGAGGAGATTCAGATAATATGCGGAGAGTATTGTGGGATCGCTCGACAATTAATACGAAACATGGAACATTGAACGAGAGCAGCGGTGGTGGCCCCGACTTACGAGGAGTAAGTCATGGGTTCGAACCCAGGCAGGCACATTAATTTGTGTAATTTATTTCATCTCCACTACTCTCAAAACAGTGAAGGAAAACATCGTGAGGAAACCGGCATGTCCTAGAACCAAAAATTAAAAGACATGTGACATCTACCAACCCGCACTGGGCTCGCGTGGTGGACTATAGCCCATTCCCTCTCATAGAGAGGAGGCCGTGTGTCCCAGCTGTGGGAATGTTATAGGCTGATTATGCTACATTACATTCAGAAGACCGCGGGGACCTGGTGGAGATTCGCACAGACGAGGGACTTAACAAAAATAACTGTTACTACACGTATACGTGTCTGGTGACTATTCTTTCAGAAAATACAATGATTGAATATTGCTTTGCAGCATTGGTAAATGCTGCAAAGCAATATTCAATCATTTTATTTTAAATTAAATTAATTAATTTTTTTAAATTAATGAAAACATATCAGTATGTTATCATTAATTGTTATTTTATGGTTATATCACGGTGTTACAGGTTAGTGTCGATCTCGAATGGGGATCTTACTTACTTTTAAATTGTTTTGGAAGTCTTAGGAGATCTAAAGTAAAATAAATATATATCTTCTGTTCAGCTTCTCCATATCTTTATCTGCGATGGTTTGCTTCACAATCACCTCATTTTGTTATTTACTAGCGACCCGCCCTTGCTTCGCACAGCGCCACCTACCGGGTCCAAAACTATATCTAATGTAGCCTATATTTTAAGGTAAGCATCTAGCAGTAAAGCGGTGAAAACTGCGTTCAAAACCATGCTGTAGTTTTTGCGTCATGCGCGTACAAACATACACACAGACAGACAGACAAAAATTAAAAAAAAACTGTTGTTTTGGCTTCTGTTGATCTAATACAGACCCCTATATATATTTTTTCAATATCTTCATACATCGGCTTGTGACAATTTTATTATATGTGTTACGATAATAAGATTTACATAATGTTAAATTTAATATTCTACCACATAATTAAAAAAATAATTAATACCTAAAAGCAGTAAGAGGTAGGTCTTAATTATCTCCACTTCATAAATCACTTAATTTAATGCCTCAGAATGCAATAATTAAAGTTCTAACTTTTATTAGAATCCAACGTGTTTTTAATTAGAAGTAAGAGATGGAGATTTAATTTGCTGCATGTAAAATAAAATGATAGTGGTGATTAAAACGTGTGACACACTCTTTACAGTATAATTTAATTAATGATATTCATTAACATGTCGTTTCATTTACGCGTAAAACAACGAATTGATTATTTTTTATTTGAAATCTTCTTTACGATGGTATCTGGCCGCTAAACTACGAGATAGAAATAGTAAAACAATCATAGACAGCTATGATAATTACTATTATTTTCTATCTAGTTTCTTCTTAGTGAAATCTGTTAGCATATAATAATCTACTTTTTTAGGGTTCCATACCTTCCTAAAAAAACTGAACCCTTATAGAATCAAACACTGTTTTAAGCTTTTACGGTTTTCCTTATCACTCGCGTGTCTGTCTGTCCGTCTGTCACAGCCAGTTTACTCCGAAACTACTGGACCGATTGAGTTGAAATTTTGTACACATTATGTAAGTCGCGACAAAGACGGACGAGTAACGTAAATGGGGGCCACTATTTTGGGGTAAATAGGTAAATGAAAAAAAAATTGCAAACTATATTGTGTTATATATCAAATAAAAGGGCGCATTGTGAGCATCTCAAATATTTTTTTAAAATAATTTTAAGATAAATAGTTTTGAAGTTATTTAAGAAAATAAGCGAAAATTGACCGTTCTACTGCTTACAGATTATAAGAAATCTATGAATGTACGGAACCCTCTCCACGCGAGTCGAACTCGCACTTGTCCGTTTTTTAAGTTTATTACCAATTGATAAATTTACAGGACTAAATATTCAAGCCAGGGACACCTAATACGAACAAAAACCATTTTACTACCCTGTTACTCGATACCATTTCGAACACTGACATAAATAACACAGTTTTATGTACGTTAGTTATCGTTGAGGTAACAATACCTTATGTACCAAGATTATTAGTTAGACAAGCACTAAAGGCATTCTCTGAGATTACGATCTGGACCAAAATTGGTCACTGAGTTATGACATTTTTGGACTAGAGTAGAACTTAAACTGGAATAGTGATACAATTTTTTTTTTTGTGTTACGTTTAAGCCGAAAGCCGAAACTATAAAATATCTTAACTAATATTATACTCCACGCGATGGTTGCCGGAGGTCGGCAACACCGAGGCCGGCCCAGAAACAGGTGGCGAGACGATCTGAAAGCGTACCGCGCGGGCTGGTTCGAGGAGGCACGAAAAAAGAGAATATGGAAGGAATTGGGGGAGGCGTTTGCCCAGCAGTGGGACAGTACAGGCTATTAAAAAAATACACGTGAAAGCGGGTTTATTGCCTGTTTGTCACGCCTTCAAGCCGTAGTGGCAGGACGGAATTCGATAAAATGTGCATACCGATAGACCTGGGTTAGGAAAGAGGAAACTTTTATCTTGTTACGTTCCCCTGGAATACTTTCCAGCCCCCATGCGAGCAAAGCCGTGGGCATAACCTAAAGGAATCATGATTAAATGCACTAGAGGATAGTGTTGAGATGTAACGTTCTTTATTCCAAAGATTTATGATACTGATGAACACATTATGTATACCCATGAAAGGTTTACCTTTGCCACAAACATTCAAAATAAGTATGAAAGCCGAAACCAGAAATTGAGTGGAACACTGGTAAGTGTGTCGTAAATCGGCAGTCCGCATTTACTAGCACGTTTATTGGTTATCGAACATAAAGTTTTTAAAGAAATCTCTCTTTTAATGTTTCCTCTTTGTGTGCTTTGAAATACTGATATTGACGGATAAAAGGAACTTCAGCTTTCGTATGGTTCAACCCGGCTTTTACATCTACTGGGAACATCTTTGGCCACTTTTATGGTTATTCGAGAAAATAATATCTGAAAGGAAGATATTATGTGGGTTACGCAATACGGGTATTTTACGGAATAGGTAAGTCATGACGATCAATTTAGCAATATCCACTATTGCCTGAAAATAATACCATGTCAGATGTGTGCTAAAGGCTGCACATAAGGAAGCAGGTAGGATAGACATTAAACAAACTCGATAAAACACGATATAACACATCGTTTTCCGTCATGCCGATTTGTTTTATTTGAGAGATTTTTTAAGTAAGTAAGTAAGTATATTTATTTGCATAAAATGTGGTATATACAGGATGTTATAAAAATGGTATAGAGCAGGACACATTCCGCCATAAAATAGCATGCAAAATCATCTAAGATAGGTACATAAAAAAATGAACAACATAGGTACGTATCTAACATAGAATATATCTTTACATAAATCTCCTCTATAATAATCTAAGAATAATTTAAAGATACTAAGCAAACCATCATTAAAAAAAAACAATAATACTGAAACACCTAAACCATAAACACATCTAAATATTTTCTGAAACCATATTCATATAACAAAATACACACACAAACACACAATAAAAGGACACTGTACATTACATATAAATAAACCTCAAAAGAAATTAAAAAACAACTAAAATAATATAAAATGAAACCGTCCGACATAGTGCAAACAAAACTGTAGAACTGTTGATATTCATTTCAAACCAAGTTCAGCATACAAATCAAAATAGTGTTGTGTTATCAGGATCCTTGTGCAAAGATAGGATGCCGAAAGCCGAAACCATTACAATCCTATCTCAAAAATATGAAGGAAGCAGAAGAGCCCTATCTAGGCCTTTTGTAAAATTTCATATTATTATAATAATGTTATGTTAGAGAATAATGATGTCACTAGATGTTATTTCTAATCTTTAGTTTTCAAAGCGTATGTTTTCCTTTATATCTCGGATGTGAGTTAGGCTTGACAGATGAATGTTCTGTTATACTTATAACTAACAAGGCTTTGATATTTTACGCTTTTGT
This sequence comes from Noctua comes, assembly GCA_963082995.1. NCBI lineage: Eukaryota > Metazoa > Arthropoda > Insecta > Lepidoptera > Noctuidae > Noctua > Noctua comes. The sequence continues at coordinate 18,713,514 of OY720267.1, read as the reverse complement.
TATATTAATAAGGGTAGGAAGTTTGCCTTTTGAAGTAGTTTTCTCAAACGCGGCTTTTGATGTGCGCCATTTTGTTCATTTACATTAATTGTAGCAGGAGCACTTCATTTTTTTCTAAATCTAGTTATTTTCTAGATTTTTTACTTTTGTTCAAAAGTAAGAAAAATCTAACGGATTTTTGGAAGTGGCACATGGCGCGGAACATCAGCAACGTAATGGAATGACAAACGACGCGAGCGACGAACCTCCCGACCTACCAATTAGTGGAAAGAAATATTGTTAGTACTATTACAGATCTTCACTTTTAATGCTTGGCGCCATTCGCTCCTCCATCTGAAATTTAAGACTAAAAGCACTAAGCGAGTTAAGTGTCCTGAAACTTAATATTTTCAATAAACTTCAAGTGACGTTACTAGTCACGTAGCATAACCAAGACCCACACTTAGATAATATTATTTTCTTTGGTGCTTGCTTTTAACAATTATTAATTTATGTAAAGGAGTATGAAAAAACAAAAACGTTTGTATCATTTAAACAAAATTAAGACAATGTTCTGCTACATTTTTGATTGAACTAGTTACTTAGTACTAGTTTGTGCATATTTTTGGTTAGTGAAATGCCTCGTTGGTTTAGTGGTCGCAAGCGCAACTGCTGAGCATGAGGTCCTGGGTTCGATTCCCAGGTCGGACTAAGGGTTCGGCAAAGTATGTATGTGTCGGTTTTTCCATCAGGTATTTCTCAGTAGCAGCCACGGAGTCTGGATTTGTGCCCGGTCGATGGCAATAGGCTCGCCCCCTTTTGCATGGGACTTAAACATAACTGGCGAAATGTGCGGGTACATAGGCACACCTCTGTTTAAGCCTTCGAGGATTACAGGCGTGTTGATATGTTATATTATGAATTTCTTTAAATGCTGTAACATTTTAAAGTTTCTCATGTAAGTGTAAGTTTGTTATTACTAATGAAGTGACCGCAAATAACATTAATTAATATCATTATCTGCTACTATATTGTTGGTACAATATCAATCAGAGGTACCCAGTCATTATTCTCTTGAACCGTTTGCGGTTTCATCAATCAATCTGTTTGGGGTCGTTGATCTGTTAACAAATACTAAACTTAGGGTAAAAAAAACCTTAAAGAGTTATACTTAATAACCACATTAATAGAATAGTGGCATGAATGTACAACAACTTTAAAAACTAGTATTAAAAAAAAACTTCTGAAAAAGTTGGTACTTTGACCTTCTTAGAAGGCTGTAACTAGAAGGTTCCCAGGTATGGTCCAGAACAAAAAACTGATCGCAATGACGGGGAGCTTCATTCAGGGTCTTTTTACACCTTTTATGGAGAGCCGAACGTTGTTGGTAATATTCATGAACCGCATGACCACGGTAGTGACAAAAATTTACCGAAAATAAAGAAAATTTTACCGGTTTTGAGTTTTATGCGTAAGCAATTTTCCCAAGAAAATTCGAGAAGTGTTAGGAGCTCATAAAGAAGAGTATATTTCTCTGCAACATAAGTTAAGGTCCCCATTTATTTTATAGTTATTGTTATTCCCAGCGATTTGATAAGGCGATTACCGCGAATTCGTAAGGTGAATGAACTTTGGATGGCATGACCTGCGAGTCGAATCAAACGACCATGTTTGTATGTTACAATTTTGTGAGTAGCAATTTTATTTAATAAAACGTATTATAAATTGATCTTTTTGGAGGAGCTCGTGGAAGAAATAATAACAGCCGCACGGGTCGTTTTTCAAGGTTCAGCCGGGCTTGCCCGGATCAATCCGTGGATGGGGGCCCATAAAAAACATACCGAGTTTCCTCTGAGCCACGGAAAGCACGTTAAGTGAGAAAACAATGACAATATTTCGTTGAAAAAGTAACTTAAAATAAAAAACTTATTTTGTATTTCACTTTAATTTTGTGTTGCATATTTTGGCGTTTCCGTTGCAAATTTCAAGCGTTAATGATGCATATGCATGCATGCATATTTTGACGATTGTAAGTTGCATATAATCCGGACTCTACTACCCTTATTGCCCTTGATAGGGTCAAACAAAACATTAAGAGATTCTCTACGAACCTGGAAATGTACAGACGCCAGGCTCATCAAGCTACCTGAAACTGTCAATTTTTCCCAATCAACCTTGAACCTAATGCTTTAGCGATAAAGTTGAAAATCTATTAAATAAATTTGACAGATTGTAGTAGCTTGATATGTTGGCGTCTGTACATCAGTGCTTATCTGTTTCAGATACTTATATTTAGCTGTTTTCACTGGTCTTGCCTGATTCAGCAGTTTGTCTGATTCTTGAACAATACAAGACGTATGTAGTACATATCAATTATTTAATTTTAGATTGTTACGACATCATTTCAGCCGAAAGACGTCCACTGCTGGACATAGGCCTCTCCCAAGTGTCGCCACATTGTTGCGTTCATCATTGGGGACTCCCCCATTTGCCATAATCACCACGCTTGGCAGGCGGGTTGGCGATCGCAGTACGGTTGTTAGAAACCGCAGAGAACGCTGCTGCCCATTCTCTGGTAAGTCCCTTAGTCGCCTCTTACGACACCCACGGGAAGATATGGGATGGTGCTATTCTTTACGTCCGACACCATACGGAACTACTTTACGTCAAGAAGTATTTAATTGAATTTATAGACTTTAAACGTCCTGTGAGGATTTTTGAATTTGTAATGGAAATTACACTAGCCTTCAAGAAGTGTCTAATCAAATGTGTTAAAAAAAAATACCTTAAGTGTCGTATATTTAAAACACAGTTGGCAAGTACAATAAAACTGAAAAAACCGTAGCTATTTCGATTCAACAATAGATACATAATGAACGTGGGAAATGTGTTTTATTGATCTAACATCATTGTATTGCGTAATGGTTGCTAACTCATTAAAGTTAAATATACCGCACGCAAAATACGCGCTTCGGACGTGGAGTTGCGGACACCAGCCCGTTATACAAAGTTGAATATAATTAGCAAGGATTTCAATACGATATGGCGGTGAGAACAAAGAGATAATTAAGATTTTACAGAGTATTTTGAACTTTTCTCGGAAAATTAGGAAAGCTAATTTGGCTTTTGTTACATAATTTGAAATATGTTCAATTCAAAAACCTTGGTAAAAGAACATAATTCAAATTGGTACTAGATTAGTCTTGGAGCAGAATGCATTTCGACGATGTGACTCACAAGCGGAACTTAAAAATCGTGACTAACTTTTAAACTTGGCTATGTCTAATATTCTAACCGGATGCAACTGCATACCTGTTTTTTTTTACATGGAGCAACGCACTGTCAGACCTCCACAATCCAGTCGTAACTGGGAAAGTCTAACATCCTTACCCGGGATATCGTTGTAAGCAGTGTAGGGCAATACAATACCCATTGAAAACATTCTGGTTGTCAGACTTTTAGGCTTCTGGCTACCTTTAACTACTGCCAAAGACTTACAAATTACAGCCAGGCTTATCTCAGTTGTAAACGTCCCTTTATTTATTTATTTATTTATTTATGCACACACAAAACACTTAACAAGACATTACATTAAGATAGAAGAGCACAAAGGTACTGCTTATTTCATGAGAAATCTGTTCCAGCAGACCTGCGAGAGGAAAGTAGAATTAGAGATGTAGAAAAGACAAAACAGGAAAATTTGCCCTTTGTGCCTATCGGCCTTGTTTCGTTCTGTCTCCTGCTGATATGGCAGGAGGTAGAAATATTTTTTTTCCTACTCCTCCGCTATTCGTTTCTGATTAATTTCGGTTGCGGGATCCAACACAGTTTAATTGTTTATAGGGACTTCGTCGAGCTTCATTGTCTCCGCGCTTTTCTGGTGGTCGCCACTGTTGATACTGGGGTTGCAGGAGTTGCAGTGGTTTGTGAAAAAAGTGAAGCGGGGTTGGGCCAAAAAAATTTACAGCTGGGACCAACGGCTTATCATGCTTTCCGAGGCACAGAGGAGTCTCGGAGTGTGATAACTGGTCACCCGTCCACGAATCTACTTTTCCAAACGTGGAGCTTAAACTTCCATCGACACGTGCGGCTATTACTAAGCCCCTCAAATAAGAAGTAAAAACTAAGCGGCTAGGTAGGTGCGCTGATACTGGTTCACTTGACATGCGCGTGCGCCGAGTGGCTCGCCCACGCGTCGCTGCGACATGCTGGGTCACATTCAGGGCTGACACTTACGTACCTACTCTCGTCCTTTGGTAATACTACGAGATTTTTATGTTTCTTTGGCCAATGGAGATGAGTGTTAGCAATTTCTTGAGACCAATATAACAGGTACAATTTGTAATTTTTTTGATTGATTCTGTGATCGCGTTTATTCATAGAAGAACCTACAGCTGTAACAGATGGTTAACAATTGTATACAGGGTGGGAGGAACACCGACGCTGAAACGGTTACCACGTATTCAGTACATCATTCCGAACCCCTCACACACAAATTTTTCATCAGTAATTAAAAAAATTCTGTGCAGAATTTTGGGATTTTTTTTTTCAAGGTAAAAAGGTTTGAACTGGCGGTCGCCAAGTCAGTGAGGGAGTCGAGTACCTATGCCTTTTGCAGGATTTTATAAACATGTATACAAATAAATTAAATTACAGTGTCTGTTTGTAATCACTACATAAGTATAAAACAAAGACGCTTACCGGTCTCTGTCTGTACCTATGTATGCTTAGATCTTTAAAACTACGCAACGGATGTTGATGCGGTTTTTTTTAACAGATAGAGTGATTCAAGAGGAAGGTTTATACGTATATATTGCACCCGTGCGAAGCTGGGGCGGGTCGCTAGTTTTAAAATAAAATATGCATGGCATATGAAAGTACACACGGTACTTATCAAAAAACTTTTTTTAAATTTTTGTCTGCTTGACTGTTCCGGCTAATCTCCGAAACGGGAGGACCGATTGTGACGGGACTTTTACTGGCAGATAGCTGATGTGTTAGAAAAAGGATAAGGGTTCCGTGCACAAAAATGAAAACCCTTGAAATTGTTAACAAAATCCGATACAAATAAGGAATTAATATTTTTATAACAAAATTTCACGCGGACGAAGGTTTTGGGCAACAGCGTGTAACTAATAATTTCCTTGCCAACCCTAACATCACGTCATAATACATTTATCTAGCCTAGTTCTGTAGGTAATGTCACATCCGGGATTACACCCTATATACCTGGAATTTTAGCCGTTAATCTAGTCTTGTGGTCGTTTCGTACCAGGAATAGTATCTATAGTCATAGTAGTTTTGATTTTATTATAGCAATGAATATTTATCGAGAATTTATATTCATATTTAAGAATAGCTTATGCCCGCGGCTTCACCCGCGTGGAGTTCGGTAACTGTCCCACGGGACCATACTACCAGGGTAAAAGGTATCCTATGTGTTAATCCGGGTTTTAAAATATGTGTGTTAGCACACATCCTTTTTTATCTAACTCCGTTCAGTAGTTTTTAATCCATCCTCACAAACTTTCGCATTTATAATATTAGTAGGATTGTTTCTTTTATTTATTTTCATACAAATCTTATACATTTTTAAATATTTCTTAAAATAAAAACAACATAAAAAATATAAAATTTAAAAAATTGTAACCCACCGGTATCGGGAACAGGGTCCAAGCTACCGGCGGCGGTCAGGGCTCCAGAGAGAGGTATTTTTATTAAGTAGATAATTATTACGCTGTTAGGTAGATATGTCTGTGAAGTTGAACATTGATTGTTGACTGGAGTGATAATGCAGGATGGGGTATTGGCAGTTCCATTAATTACTTAAACCGGAACAAGTTATTCAAGTTATTGTTCCGTATGGTGTCGGACGTAAAAGCACCATCCCATATCTTCCCGTGGGTGTCGTAAGAGGCGACTAAGGGACTTACCAGAGAATGGGCAGCAGCGTTCTCTGCGGTTTCTAACAACCGTACTGCGATCGCCAACCCGCCTGCCAAGCGTGGCGATTATGGCAAAACCCCCCCAATGATGAACGCAACAAAGAAATGGCCCCTAGTACCCGGCAGCCCGTCTACCCTCGACTATGGTAGCGGTCGAGGTTACGGCGTGGCAAGGGGTGCGAAGAATCTCCGGACGGGATCAGGCTGCCTATACCGACGACTTGACCTGGCAACATACAACACGCGTACACTCCGGACCGACGACAAGATAACGGAACTCGAAGAGGAATTGAGCAGGCTGCGATGGAGTATTGTGGGATTATCTGAAGTCCGAAGAGAGGGGGAGGATACGATAATCCTGAAATCCGGCAACCTGCTCTATTTCCGAGAGGGTGACCGGCAGTCCCAGGGTGGTGTTGGGTTTATCGTCCACAAGTCCCTCGTGAATAACGTGGTGAAGATCGAGAGTGTGTCGACCAGGGTGGCGTACCTTATACTCAGAATATCCTCAAGATATTCGCTGAAGGTCATACAGGTGTACGCCCCGACCTCGGCACACCCCGACGACGAAGTGGAGACCATGTATGAGGATATTTCTAAAGCCCTGCATGGTTTCAAAACTCACTTCACCGTTGTCATGGGGGACTTCAACGCGAAACTGGGCAAACGAGACGGGGATGAGCTGCAGGTGGGGCTATTTGGGGTTGGACCTCGGAACCACCGGGGTCACCAACTGGCTAGTTTTATGGAGAAGGAGGGCCTCTATATGATGAACTCCTTCTTCAGAAAGCGTGAGCACAGGAAGTGGACTTGGCAGAGTCCCGATGGTGCAACTAAAAATGAGATTGACTTCATCATGTCAACCAAGAAGCAAATGTTCAATGATGTCTAAGTTCTTCAAGACACGTCGTGCACAGAAGAACAAAAAACTCTCTGATCATACTCTCGAGCTCATGAAGGAGCGGCGCGAGATGATCCTGCAGTCTTCAGACGAGGCGTGGAAATACCGGCAGCTCAATAGACGGATCTCTAAATCTTTGAAACGCGACCTCCGCCGCTTTAATACCGAGCGTATTAAAGACGCTATTGAGCGGAATAAAGGCTCCAAGGTATTTTCAAGAGATCTGGCTATTGGGCAGAGCCAGCTCACGAAACTGAAGACCGATGATGGCAGGATCGTATCCGCCAAACCGGAGCTGCTGAGGGAGATCGAGAGTTTTTATGGGCAGTTGTACACTTCAACTAGCAAACCCGTTGCAAATCTAGCTAACGACCCAAGAGCTAGACTGACCCGACACTATACCGAAGACATTCCGGATGTCAGCCTGTACGAGATTAGGATGGCTCTAAAACAGCTTAAAAACAACAAGGCGCCGGGTGATGACGGAATTACGGCCGAACTCCTGAAGGCAGGTGGAAAACCGGTACTTAAGGCCCTTCAGAAGCTGTTTAATTCCGTCATACTCGAGGGGAAAACGCCGCAGGCATGGTGCAGGGGTGTGGTGGTACTCTTCTTCAAAAAGGGCGACAATGCCCGGCTGAAGAACTATAGGCCCATCTCACTTCTAAGCCATGTCTACAAGCTGTTTTCAAGGGTCATCACGAATCGTCTCGCGCGCAGGTTTGACGATTTTCAGCCTCCCGAACAAGCCGGATTCCGAAAAGGCTTTAGCACCGTAGACCACATACATACGCTGCGCCAGGTTATACAGAAGACCGAAGAGTATAACCTGCCTCTCTGCTTGGCGTTTGTGGACTACGAGAAAGCCTTCGATTCGATCGAGACTTGGGCTGTACTGCAGTCTCTCCAACGGTGCCAAATCGACTATCGGTACATCGAGGTGCTGAAGAGTTTGTACAAAAACGCCACCATGTCAGTCCGACTTCAGGACCAGACCTCGGAACCTATCCTTCTGCAGCGAGGTGTGAGACAGGGAGACGTCATATCTCCGAAACTGTTCACCGCTGCACTGGAGGATGTCTTCAAGGTTCTGGACTGGAGAGGGCTAGGCATCAACGTCAATGGCGAGTACATCTCTCACCTTCGGTTTGCCGACGATATAGTGGTCATGGCTGAGACCATGGAGGACCTCAGTACAATGCTCGATGACCTCAGTAGAGCTTCCGAAAGAGTGGGTCTTAAAATGAACATGGACAAAACCAAAGTCATGTTGAATGCCCATGTAACACCCACTCCTATTAAGATCGGAGACTCTACACTCGAAGTTGTAGACGATTATGTCTACCTGGGACAAACGGTCCAGTTAGGTAGGTCTAACTTCGAGAAAGAGGTCAATCGTCGAATCCGACTCGGCTGGGCAGCGTTCGGGAAGCTGCGTGGTATCTTCTCGTCCAACTTACCGCAGTGTCTCAAGACGAAAGTCTATGACCAGTGTGTGTTGCCAGTGATTACATACGGGACCGAAACGTGGTCACTCACAATGGGCCTCATCAGAAGGCTGAAAGTCACCCAAAGGGCAATGGAGAGGGCTATGCTCGGAGTTTCCTTGCGTGATCAAGTCAGAAATGAGGAGATCCGCAAGAGAACCAAGGTTACCGACGTAGCCCGAAGAATAGCCAAATTTAAGTGGCAGTGGGCAGGGCACATTGCTCGCAGAACGGATGGCCGATGGGGCCGAAAAGTTCTGGAGTGGCGACCGCGAACCGGAAGACGCTGCGTTGGAAGGCCTCCCACTAGGTGGACCGATGACCTTGTAAAGGTTGCAGGGATCCGCTGGATGCGAGACGCACGGGACCGGTCAATGTGGCGACACTTGGGGGAGGCCTATGTCCAGCAGTGGACGTCTTTCGGCTGAAATGATGATGATGATGATGATGAACAAGTTATTATGAGAACATTTTATGATTTGTGATTTTTAAATGATCTAGTTGTGTTCTAATTGGTCTAGTGGTCACAAGCGCGACTGTTAAGCTTGAGGTCCAGGGTTCGATTGCCAGAGCGGGCAGTGTTTTTGGGTTTTTCCATTACGAAATTCTCCTTTCGCCCGATTGATGGCAATAGGCTCGCCACATATTACATGGGACTTAAACATAATTGGTGAAATGCGGGTGTTAAGTATTAGATACATCTTTGCCTAACCCTTCCTGGATTACAGGCGTGATGTTATGTTTTTTCCTAATAAGGATTCGTCAAAACGGATCTTACTACAGGTCACGTTTGCCCGCGGTTTTAAGAATCGTGACAATTATGACCAGCATTTCTTCACAAATGTGTTGCAAACCGCAACGTACTTACTTACTTAGGTACTTAGGTAGATAAATATCGCATTTATTTACCGTTCGATAACATAACTGTTAATGAGCAATCAATAACGCATTGAAAATTCTTTGAACTCGCTACAACCATACTCATATTGGCACTTGGAATAAATTCATTGCGTCTTATACTCTCAAGATACTTACTCAAGTATGAAGCATACCATCAATGGATACCGTAGCATTACCAACATGCCAATATTGCACTAATGTCTAGAGCCAATTAATATGAGTATATAATTTATATTAACTAATCTAATTTTAGTGAGGTCGATGCCATCAAGCTGGTCAAATAATGACGAACATTTTGTAGTAGGTACACAGAGGCATATCAAGCTATACATTTCCAGTAAAACATGGCATCGTTTTGTATAGACTTCCCGTACAATAAGAGATCCGCTCAAACTGGTTTTGTATAGCTTGATTGGTCGCCGTGTGTACATTACTTTGGAATTGTAAGGGTATTCCCGTTGGAGTCAAATGCGGTTAAATTAGTCATTGCAATAAAATAAAAACTTCCGGATATTCAGATAATTTTGTGGTTCGATTTTCTTGAGAATCGATGACTGGTAAGTCCTGTGTTTCAGCCTTTTTCCATAGTTCTGGGCAATGTCCTTTTAGGCTTGAGTCATCAATGTAATACCTAGATGTCGAAATAAAACTCAGTTGTTTATTTATATCAAAGACTAGGTGTTCGTGTTAGCACGTTAAGCTGTTAGTCCCGGCTGTCATTTGTAGATCTTTGACAGTTGTTAAAGGTAGACAGTGGGCCGAAAGTCTGACAACCAGTCTAACCAAGGGGTATCGTATTACCCAGTACTAACTGGGTTGTGGAGGTCAGATAGGCAGTCGCTCCATGTAAAATACTGGTATTCAGCTGTATCCGGTTAGACTGGAAGCTGACTCCAATATAGTTGGGAAAAGGCTAGGCAGATGATGATGTATTTTGGCATTCTAAAAAAAAAACCTTTTTCAAAAACTAAAATATTGGTGTGAATTTTTGATTTTCACTTTGGAATTTATTACATTGTCTTTTTTATACAAACTACAAATATTTCTAAACTATATTTTATTTATTTTATTTACTAAATTTTATTTTTTACTAGATTGTTTTTTTTTATTTTTTTTATAAATTATTCTATAGCGTTATTTTGAGGTACTTAAAAAAACAACAAGAGCATAGAACCTACTGAAAACACTAGAGGTAAACAGATAGGTTTTAAAAAAACCAACATAAAGAGATCGCTGGCGTAGGTAGGGCCTTATTTTCTGTTACATCGACTCACTAACAACTTCTGTTACCACGTCGTGAGCGCGTGGGCCACTACTCCACAAGTCCACACACGGTTGCCCAAAACTTACCTAATTACCTTCCAAGCGAAACCTGATACAAAGTCACCGATTTTATTGTATTTGGGTGACCCGCGAAGCGATCGCAGTTGGCCGTTATGGACCGTTTACACGGCACGAACTCACGACCAGAAAAAGTTGGTCAAATGCTGTATTGTCGCTTGCTTGACATTTGGTATAATCAGCTTAAAATGTTTCTACTCCTGGGATATAGCCTCCACTCTGCGGCAGGGAGATGGCCATAACCCACGACAGGGCGAGTTGGTGGATCTCATGTCTTCGATGTTTGGTTCTATGATGCCGGTTTCCTCACGATGTTTTCTTTTACCATTTTGAGAGCAATAGTGATGAAATAAATGACTCGAAGTAATTCCTGCGTGGGTTTGGATCCACGACAGTACTAGTAGGCTAGCACGTTTAGTATAAACTTATCTGGTGCACTGCACAGACAGCCTAATGTTATTATTAATACTCGAAACGGGATATTTACCATGTTTACTGTTTCTTATGAGTTCCCGATATTTCGGCGCTGTTGCAAGCACCATGATCACGGATAACACACTGACACACACACACACACACTTCACTCATAAGAAACAGTAAACATGGTAAATATCCCGTTTCTAGTATTAATAATAAAGTTAGTGACCATGATAGTTTAAAATTTATAGCCTAATGTTTGTAGTCAGCTAGAACTTGATATTAAGGACTTCAAAACTTTAATTTGACGAACCTTGCACGCGCCCTGGTATAATTTGGTTCGATAAATCTTGATTGAGTAATCAATCTTCTAAGGTGACTTACCTTTCTTCAGTATTCTAATGGATTTTATCGAAACCAATTAAACATTGCAGTTGTATTTCATAGAACACGAAACTTCATATTTTATGGCCAGCATATCGCACCGTATAAACGGGCCGTCATACGTCAGCTAAGCTCCGCCGCCTACGTAGCTCGGTAATAGCTAGACAATAGACTCGAACCGGATCCGATCCGGGCCGGTTCTCCGTTGGAACACATTAATATCTCGAAGACGCCAGCGCCGCCGGCCGGCTCCCCATAGGTTTCAATGTTCTCTTGATTGTAACGAGGTATTGCGATATTGAACTTGAGTGATAGGTCTGAAATCAGAGGGCATTGGCACTTGGCAACACTTGAATAAATTATTTTTTACCTCCTATTGTTTTGTACTGGCCACTTCTGTATCTTCGAGTCCACGCTACTATTATTGGCTCAATACTTCGCCTCTTCAGTGTCAGTGCAGAGATAGTTTTGACTCCAACTCTTGGGGCCTCAAGTTACTGACTATCCAACCGACTCCGAAACTAAAACTGTGAACAAAAACATCGGGAATAAACAGATGGCCGTCTCCTTTTCACTAAGAGGAGCCTGACTCCCAGCAAACAAATGTTGAAAGGCAATTTATTGTTTAATATAGGCAATAAGCCTCATCCTTTATAGGTATCTCAACCAGTAGTCTGTTAGATGTAGAGAACTTGATATGAAGATATACTCCTTGGCAGAAATGGTCTTTTTGCGTGGACTTTGTGAGAAATGATACGATGTTTTAATTCATCTCTTAATACTAAGTAATGATGTATTATAAATTTTTCAATACTATATTTTAGTGCTTCTTATAAACATACATAAAATAAACACAACATCACGCCTGTTATCCTCGAAGGGTTAGGCAGAGGTGTACCTAATAGTACACCCACATTTCGCCAGTTATGTTTAAGTCCCATGTAATAGGGGGCGAGCCTATTCCCTGTAAAAAAAATCAATGAAATAGAGCTTTTCCCTTTAATATAAAACACAACTCATTAGTGCATCTTAAACCATTCAGAAGATTAACGATATTATTACACAATTTAATATTAATCAAAACGTTCGTTCACCATTATTATTTACTTAAGTAGGTTTAGTGTACGAACTTTGACCCCGGAGGCTACTGTAGCTCGTCTTTGTGAGCCACCCACGCGCGGATCATGGAAACATTAGAAAGTTCTGGAAATTCGCCTTACCTTGTGTACTTGTAAGATTTATTTCTTACATTAGCGATTTGAAGATAGAAATAGGTGAGGTATATGTTAAGCTTTAGTACTTACCAGGCATGGGAACGTCGTACTAGCGCGTTAAAACACTACTAGCAACTCGCCCCGGCTTCCCACGGGTGGTAGAGTAAAGCTCCATGTCGGCATGATTTTTCAGACATCTTCAACAGTAATCATCATATTTCAGCCAATTTACACAAAACCCTAATGACTTGTATACCTAAACCTTTCTCATGAACTACTCCGTCTATTGGTGAAAACCGTAAGAAAATCCGTTGGATAGTATTTGAGTTTATCGCGCTCAGACAGACAGACACACGCGACGTGTAACTTTCGTTTTATAATATCTAGTGAAAAATTAGTCGCTTTACATCGTTTTCCTGCCTTTATTCAAACGTAATTGATGGCTAAGTGTGTCTTTTTTATACAGGGTTATTTTACAAAGACCAGCCAAATTCTCAGATCTGATGCAGTACATCATTCTGAGCCCCCCCACGTAGAAATTTTTCACCGGTTTAAAAAAAAAAAAAACAGCTGTTCCATACATTTTGCCCGTGTAGGTATAGGCCCTGGTCTTTGGAAAATAACCCTGTATATCTCTATCCTTCATTGTAACCATATCGTCTTGGGCACATAAAATCCATTTATCATTCCTTAAATTATCCCCCACTCTTGTGGTCTCACTAGCCTCGAACAAAAAGAAAATATTCTGAGCAAACTGCATACAAAAGTGAGTACCAATATTGATTGAGTATAGAATCGTTCCAATAAAGGATTGTGTCTCCCGTAACATGCAAAACAGATGATCAGCGATCGACCTAAGGGTCTGACTGACAATCAAGCAAAATGTCAATAGCAGACAGCGACAAACTACAGCCTAGTTCAGACACTGTCCCACCGCTGATGAGGAAGCGAGTAGCTATCACCTAGTTTGTCGCTCAAGAAACGTGCAAAAGTTCTATGCCAGTAAGAGATGCATATATTAATAGTTGATCGCCGGCTGTTTAGAGTCACACCGTTCGGCGAGAATTCTGTTAAACAAACAGCTCGTTTATGATGGCTATATACATATACACACTCGCCAGGACACTGCACTCGTACCATCTCGGCGGGGCTAGTGCAAGAGTAGCGCTCGTCTAGTGTCTGTACTACTTCAGTGTTCCTCACTTGCTCTCTGTCATGTGTAGGTTGTTGCGAGACATCTCGGGAGAGACATATAGAAAGTTTTCGGTCGAGAGTAAACAGGCACAGTTGTTAGATCTACTCGCTTTTCGCTAATCTCTGGCGGTGGGACTTATCCTTCAGATGCTTGCATGCACGGTGATGTTGTAAATTGATCGTGTGCGTCAGTCCTAACTTGGATAACTTATTCATATGTATATGTGAACGCCACGCTTCCAACTTGTCTGAACTGGGGCTTGCAATTTTCACAAGTTTGCATAGAAATGCGGGGTAGTTATTTCTTTTGTAGTTGGAATGCAACATTGTGTATGCTTGTCTAAAGGGTGTAACAAGACCCTTGACGAAGCCGAAAGGCACTTGTTCTCCCCGTCATTGCGATATTTTTTTTCTAGACCCTACCTGGGAACTTTCTAGTTATGGAGATATTGGGGTCCAACTTTTTTACAAGTTTTTTTTTCATACTTGTTTTTAATATAAGTAAATTTTTACTTTAAACACCTCCACGGCCCCCGTACTATTCAAGCCATCCATCAGTACAATGTTTCGAGTGTATTACATTGTGGTCTTCCGTAAAAGGTAATTTTTCACCCAGTCGTTTCTGAGCAATAATATTTGCGTAAAGTTACTTAGTTTGATGTACTTAATGCTTGGTTGACGGCTTCGTGACGGGTCCTGCTACACCTTGTATATTTAAGACGTTTTTGTTTTAGTTCCTCTCACATTACTGTGTATGCCATAGTTTTCTTTGTCCTTTGCAAAGTGGAACGTTAACAAGTAAGATTTTGACCGAATGATGGCCAAGGTTGGGTTTGAGAAACCAGGGACGTACAAAAGCGCGGGTAAATGATGAATATGGGGCGCACAGAACAGAGAAGAATGGCAGAAGAAAGGCGATGCCTACAGCCAACAGTGGGTGATCCCGAACTGAAATGATGATGATGAGGGTGGAACAGCTCAAGAAGCACTGGTGACTCCTGTCCATAGACTTTGTTCTTCTGCCAATACTACGTTAAAGGCTTTACTATTACTAAAGTAGGGTAGCCGGCTGGCTGCTTAGGTGCTGTGGGAAGGCCAAGTTTTCTTGAGGTCCGGATACAGTTGATCTCAATATATATTAATTCTGTACTTTTGCAAAAACCGGTTAATACGATATATTAGCAGAAACTACATTAGAGTAATTTCTGTTTTTCAACTACTAATGTAGCAATTTAGTTTTTTAAGTATGTACAAAAAATGCTCTGCTTCCATACAATTATTATAAAGATAAATGATGATGATGATAGATCTTTCAGTTACCGTAATAATTAGACAAACACTTATAATTTATTATCATAACAGAGCTGTCATAATATGACGAAAATAGCTGGAGTTAATTGGAAATGCAAATAGACACAAAAAATGTGAGTGCTGACATCGGTACCTACTGCGAACAATGTTTTTGAGGAATACAATGATAATTAATATGCATAACATCACGCATGTATGCCTCAAAGGGATAGACAGATCTATTTTATGTGCCATTTAAAAGAGAGAACTAACAGAAGCCCCTGAGGGTCAAGATAAGTGGCGGTTGCTTTCAAAGCGTTTCGTATTTCTAAATCGGTTTTTAACGGGTATATATTCAAGGTTCAGCAGTGCTTGCTGAGATCGGTCTATGGATAGGTGACCACCATTACTTACCGAGTTTCCTCCGTGCCTCCAACCGTTGGTCCTGGCTGCCATTTGTAGATCTTTGACAAAATACAAATATAAAATACAAATTCTCAAAGACCCACAGACTCGTCGTACACCTGGCTCTCTATTCACAGAAATAACACTATTCCTAATACATTATTGAATTAATCCAAGTGCTCTAACTGAAGTTCATTACAATGATAAAACAGCAAATGCACTTCGGCTAGAAATATTAATGTAGTCAGCTTTCTAGATTTACGTCAATTAGAAAGGTACACCTACATAAAGATTGGACTACACTGCCGCCGTTAGGTTCGCGGTTTAATGTGTTTAGGGCAGTTGTACACGACTCAGACTCGGTTTGTGTAGCTTTAAATTAAATTCAGGCTTGATGTTGTATGTTTAAACACAACTGCAAGATGCATTTATTTAGACAAAGTTGAATTTACTTGAATAAATTAAGTAAAATGCTACTGAAAGCCAAGTTCGTACCTACATGGTAATTGGTATTGGTAATATATGGTACTAGCTTATGCCCGCGGCTTCGCCCGCGTGGAGTTAGGGAATTGCCCACGGGATCTTACTTCTGGAATAATAAGTAATCTATGTATCTATCTATAATACATACATAGATTTACATGTACTTGCTTATAACTTGCAATTATTATTATAAAGTTATATCAATTAAATTAGATACGTGAAATATTGATACCTTGGTTTGAGATTGGACATCGGATTTACTGGCTTTATCTGAAGAGTATGTAAACAAATTTTCAAGTCAATCGACCCCGAGAGTAAAAAGTTTCACAGAAAATTCAACACCCCATTTCACCCTCTAAGGGGTAGGAATTTCGAAAAACTGATACTAACTCTTCACAAAGAATACACCCTCCAATTTTCATATCTCTGGGACCCGCGGTTTGGGCTGTGCGTTGGTATATCAGTCAGCCAGTCAGGACATGGAATTTTAAATTGGGGGATGATTTTGTGATACACGTATCTCATCATTTTAACTGAAGTATATGTAGACACATTTTCAAGTCAATCGAACCCGAGAGAGTTTCACAGAAAATTCAACACCCCATTTCACCCTCTTAGGGGTGGAATTTCAAAAACCCTTTCTTAGTGGATACCTACTCTCCACAAAGAGCACATTCTCCAAATTTCATGTCTCTAGAACCAGCAGTTTGGGCTGTGCGTTGATATATCAGTCAGCCAGTCAGGACATTGAATTTTAAATTGGGGGATGATTTTGGAAAAACTGTGATACACGTATCTCATGATTTTAACTGAAGTATATGTAGACACAATTTCAAGTCAATCGACTCAGAGAATAAAAAGTTTCATAGAAAATTCAACACCCCATTTCACCCTCTTAGGGATGAAATTTCGAAAAACCCTTTCTTAATGGATACCTACTCTTCACAAAGAGTACACTGTTCAAATTTCATGTTTCTAGGACCAGTGGTTTGGGCTGTGCGTTGATGTATCAGTCAGCCAGTCAGGACATTGAATTTTAAATTGGGGGATGATTTTGGAAAAACTGTGATACACGTATCTCATGATTTTAACTGAAGTACATGCAGACACAATTTCAAGTCAATCGACTCAGAGAATAAAAAGTTACATAGAAAATTCAACACCCCATTTCACCCTCTTAGGGGTAGAATTTCGAAAAACCCTTTCTTAGTGGATACCTACTCTTTACAAAGAGTACACTGTCCAAATTTCATGTCTCTAGGACCAGTGGTTTGGGCTGTGCGTTGATATATAAGTCAGTCAGTCAGTCAGTCAGTCAGTCAGTCAGTCAGTCAGTCAGTCAGGACTTTGAATTTTATATGTATAGATAGATTAATTGAGAATTTTATGTTACTGTACTTTGTCGTACTGTGTGGGTCGCAATGCTGGGCTGTGAAGAAGATGGATGAAAAAAGATTGCATGTAGTCGATATGAGAATGTTGAGGCGGATGTGTGGTGTGAAAAGCATGGATAAAGTAAGGAATGAGTATATTAGGAAGATATTAGGAAGTTTGAAAGTTGCGCCAGTTACAGAAAAGCAGGGGAAGGGCATCGACTGTCATGGTATGGGTATGTGATGAGGAGGGACGAATCGACCCCAAGTAACATTGGACAAGGGCAGGAAGATGAATTGAGAACTTTACTTAAATTAATTTCAATACTGAAATCATGTCTACAAAGGTAGAAAAATCTTTAGAGCTCGAATAACGAAGACCAGAGGGCGACGTTGAAAACATTTTTGCATTTATGCATTTTTTGTTTTTGCCACACGCCAAAATAACCTTGTACTGCTATAGTTTAGTAGTAAAATTGTTTTTGACTTGTAGTTGTCATTTTATCAGCGAATGGCATTACGAAGCAAACAAAACCAGTCCAAATGTTTCCTAGGTGACATAATTGGGAAAATCCTAAGATTTTATCGTAGTCTACTCCTTCAGTGTATCCAAACTCTTAGGTATCCTAGTGAGTCACAGTCCCAGGCCGCCTACACGCTAGGATGTGGCGCTATTGTATTCAAAACTTGAATCGCAGCACTCGCAGCTATTTCGTGAAAGCGTTGAATGCAAACTTATTTATAAACGCCGTAAAATCGCCATATTTTATAAAAGATAGTGCTTATTGTAAGAAACGGCGAGAGCTTGAAGCCCTCCTGGAGATAAATAGACGCCGTACTTCTTTGGCCCAGCGGGGGATTGTATGTGCCTAACATAGAGTAGGGAATCCCCAGTTACATCTTAGTGACAATAGTTATGAAATTCGTGTCGCTCGAGGTATGTTGCGCTCAACGCACTTTTGGTATTAGTCTTCATTTTCTGTCATGGACTGCCATTTTAAAATGTCAGTTCCTATGCGTCACTTGTGTCACAGTTCCAGTAAAGGAGTGACCACTCATATCGTCGCGGAATTGATTTGAGCCGATCACAAATAGTTTTATGTCCTACCAATAAAGTAGTAAAATTCATCTTGTTTCGGTTTGGACAACCAGTCTTACTAAGAGGTATAGTATTACCCAGTACTAACTGGGTAATACGATACCTCTTAGTAAGACTAACTGGGTTGTGGTTATCAGATAGGCAGTCACTCCTAATTTCGTGATCATGTTATTAGTGAGCACACTCGTATCATAATGACGACATTTCAGTCAATTTTGTATTGATTGCTCAAGTTTCTACTCTGGCGTAGGCTTTTGCTCTAGATAAAATATTGATATTCAGCTGAATCCGGTAAGACTGGAAGCCGACCCCAACATAGTTGCGAAAATGCTAGGCAGATGATGATGCCCTGGTCGCCTGAAACCGATTCCTCGTAAGCAAGTGTGGTCATTCCTAAACGATGACATGCCTTCTCTAGCACCAGCCGCCGAGGCATCGTGCTCTGTGGTATGTACCAAGAGCATGCGTGTGCGCAGCTAGTAATCTTGGCCGTTGTTGCACTTTTTGTTAGCTGTAGAACAAGGGTAGGCTTGATTGTGAGACGGGGCTTTTTATTGGTCTTTTTTAAAAGGTAGTTGTAGAATGAATATGTAGATGAGAATTATTTGATTTTTCTAACCAAGTTGTGTCTGTGCGATTTAAATTAGAATAATATGACTGGCTTTGAATGGGGTTGTATTAACTTTATATTGATGTATCAGCATAATAATGCTTTATGGAGCCAGCACAGTCACATTTATAATGGTGTAACTCAAAGTTGGTTTAACATCTAATATGTCGAAATGGGGAGTGGCTGCTAGCAGCTGTGTGAAGTTTGCCAAGAATGTGGTGCTGGGTCAGAAAACCTCCCAGTGTGCCTCTCGGGTAACAGCAGCTGCTGGGCCGGTGCACACTGGGCACGGGCAGTTGCGTCCCTCAAAGACCGGGAAGCTCTTCGGGGAATGACATTGTCTGTGGTGAATATTCTGACATGGGAAGCGGTTCAATCTGGACTTATGGTGTGCTGTTCTGCGGGCCTTTTTTCTTTGCCAAGAATCAAGTGGAATGGTGTGCGAATGGAGTTGCCTACGTCCAGCAGTGGACTGCTGAAACCTGTTGTTGTTAACCAAATGTGATGAAATCATCCTTACTTTTATTTATTGTGAGTTGTAACTACATGATGGACCCATCCTATTCGTTGGTAAAAATCTTCACAATGGTGCGCTTCAATTGTATATAGTTAGACTTGAAGTTGCCCTAGGTACTTGTGAAATTCTACGATGCTCACACACTTCAGCTTTTCAATTCTACAAACAAGGACACAATTGGTAGGCAAGTGGAACACTTCGGGTCCCAATTTGATTCAAGGAGTTACCTCAAAATCTTGTACAGAAAATTGAGACTGCAAAGACAATTTTACAACACAAACTGTACTTGTGTCTTGAGTGTCTGAGTACCGCAAGTCGGTGGTAAATTGGCAATATTTTGACCTTGACCTTAGCTAGCGTAGAAAGTACTTTCAAAAGAATGCGAGGTCAACTTGTACTGGTTATGTCACCACTGGCATGCAGTCTACCGTACCTACACAGCAGTGGCGAAGGTTCCATACAACTCGATTCCTACCGGATTCCCTTTGAAAAATGGCACAGTCAGTATTATATAGACAAATAATATAATCACATTAAACATAATTATTATGTACTCCGGCTAACCTCTTAAAAAATTGACCCTTCGCTACTGCTACACAGTTATTCTTTACTAGTACCTAATCAATTTGTTGTCTTAATATTTAACATAACATCACGCCTTGTAATCCTAACAAGTACTACCACATTTCTCCAGTTAAGTCCCATGTAATAGAAGGCGAGCCTATTGCCATCAACTGGGCACAAATCCAGACTTCTTAGCTGCCACTGAGACTGAGACATTCTTGATAGAACAACCCAATAACACTTTGTCCGACCCGGGAATCGAATCCAGGACCTCATGCTCAGCAGTCGATCTTTGCGACCACAAGACTAACGAGGCAGTCTACGATTTCATAATACCGACCAAATGGTTGGTAAAATATTTCTGTAATTCATTACTGACAGCAGAACGAAAATATAAATTCAATGACAAAGTAGATAGATATTTCCCGCTGGACACCAGGTAAAACGGGCCACATAATAACTTTACGCAAACGGTCACAATTTGTTAGACAAGTTACGACTCAAGTTAGACTTAAGGCTGTGCATTCTGAAAGTTGACAACGTCGCAAATTGCTGTCAAATATTTCGCTGTTTTTAGTAATTAATCAATATATTAAATAAAATCAAAGCTTTTTGCTGTAAAAGCCGGTAAGGTGAAGTGGGACTGACAACGAGCTGCGAGCCACTATGTGAAGCCCGGACACAACAATTAGGCGACGCACCAGACCTTGCAGGAGATGGCGTGACGAGTTGGGCAAACCCGACAGCCAGTGGTCCACAATTACCCAGTAAAACTGAAAGTTATGGGGAGAGGCTTTTGCCCAGCATTGGGACGACGCAGACCATCAGTAACAGTAGAACATAGAACGATCTTTCACGATTTTATCAGATTTTTGATAAATTCATCAAAACAGCTTCCGGTCTAGTTATAGACGAGGTCCTGGGTTTGAGTCTCAGGTCGGGCAAAGTTTTATTTGGTTTTTCCATCAGGAATATCTCAGTAACAGCCACGGAGTCGGGATTAGTGCCCGGTAGATGGCAATAAGCTCTCCCTTTATTATATGACTCAAAATTAAATGGCGAAATGTGGGTGTACTAATTAGGGTACACCTTTGTCCAACGCTTCGGGAATTATAGGCGTGATGTTAAGTTGTATTTAAATATTGATTTAATTTAGTTATTTTGATCAATTCATCAGGACAGCGAAATATGTGACAGCAATTTGCGACGCTGCCAACTTTCAGAATGCACCTCCCCAAATAACTTTAGGTAGGCACACGTGCCAAGTTAATATATGCAGTCATTTTAATACTCGGACCACGATTGTTTGACAAACAAACAAATGATTCAATTAGTCTAAGTTCGTGATCATGTTATTTGTGAGCACAACCATATCATAATGACGCGTTTCAGTTAATTTAGCATAGTTTGCTCGAGTTTCTATTCTGGCGTAGGCTTTTGCTCCAGATAAAATACAGGTATTCAGCTGCATCTGGTTAGACTGGATGCCCCAACGTAGATGCGAAAAGGCTGGGCAGATGATGACGAAGGCCCACAGCTACGAAACACTATTTCTGTATAGGAAACTGACTGCTCTTTGAGTGCTTATATCTAAAACTCTGCATTCTGTATTCCTAGGTAATTTTGTCAGTATTCGTCTTATAAATTCACGTCCAGCTTTGCGAGTGCACAATGTGGTAATCAGGGAACGAGAAGGTTATCCGTACAGCGATTTTAATCGGGTTATTTTTTAGGGTTAGGTGAAAACCATGGAGAAAAGGTTTACACGTTTTATAGGGGTTTTAATATCCACAGTTCTTTTTTGTACATCAAAATATGCAAGCAAAAGACGGAGTTCGCGAAGTTCTGGTTAATCAGCAATATTTAAATGGTTTACCTATATATTGTGTGGGTAATTGTTAATCAAACCAGTTAACCTTTTAACCCGATTAATCGGTCCTGGTTGTAATCCAAAAAAGATTTCAATACAATGCATTGTTAAGCAAAGAAGGCCTACGACAACTCGTTCATTCTGTTATCACCAATATGACCAAGAACAATCGATACTTTAGACGTGTACACATTTGTCTTGGAACAATAATCTACAACTTATCACGATAACTTCTTAATCAAATTGTCAAATGACATTATTAACTAGATGAAGTAATATTTATGTACATTATATTATTATAAACTCTAAATTAGATAAGAAACGGGTAATTTGATATAACGATTTATGTTCCGGTACAGTTGCGCTCAGAATTCATTGTTACGCACACTGGTACAGTAGTGTGCAGGTGTAATTGTGGACGCACACGTCTGTACCATAAGGGTGAAGACCCATGGGCAGAGAGTTTGGTCGAAAAAAATATATTTTCGAAAATGATATGTAATAATCGGAACTTTGGTGTGATGAAAAATGTTTAATATTTTTACATGACGATTTACTTTTGGCATGTGCAAATTGAAATTTGATTGTAGGTCTCAATAGGTAACAGGTATACGATATTTATCTGTGAGTTGTATGCCCAGTCTGTGGCAAAAATCTTGTTTATTGTATGGGGTGCTTGTTTTACATAAAATAAAAGGATTCCCAAATGATCCTGATACACCGTAATCAACTGAAATCAGAACTGAAATAGATCTAAATTATCTTATTAAATGGCACTAAATATAATGAGAAAATCTGTTTCTCTTGCGTATTCTTAAAACTAACGATGAAAACTTTCATAAACTAATGATTTTAGATTAATTGCATGTAATTACAATCCCCCCACAGAATATTTAATTTAAAAAGCTTTTTAATTACTTTTTACGGGTTTACTACAGATTCTTAATCTTGCAGTACATACAGCATTTCCACCCATCGATTAGGTGATTTTTAATAATCGCCAAAAAAATCGTTATCCTACAGTAAATTTGTCGACAAACTCGTCAGTTTTGTCGAATTGCGAACTTGTTGCTCTCTTCTTTTGTTGAATTTGACATTCTACTTCATTCTACCAACAATTTTTGTCGATGAAACTCGCTGGTGTGTACACATCTCTACGCGCAAGTGCTCATTACAGACTGGCGGAGTATCCCACGGCTCACGAGTTGAACAGCAATTTGTTCTCAAATTTCTGAGCGCATTGTTTTAGGGTATTGCTTCTTTTGTATTTAATATTATGAGTGTAGTTAAGTTGTTTTTCCTATCGACTTTTATTGGTGTTATATTTGTAGCAATAAATTAAACAGTTAATGGAGTTTTATGTGATACATATACAATCCGTAATTGCCAGGCAGTGTCCACTTCCGAGATGAGCAGACTTCAACACTTTTATAGATATTTCAGAACATTATCTGTCAAAGTATGATGTCCGCTCTCTAGTCCGCTCGATTTGCCCGCTCTTTAACAGAAGCGGCCTTCGGCAAGTTTGGAAGTTGATCATCATCATCGTCATCCACAGCTCGACTTCACACACTGCTGGATACAGATCCAGCAGTGTGTAAAGTCAAACCGAGCGGACTAGAGTCCGCTCTCTAGTCCGCTCTGTTCATCAGACTTTGGCAGATAATGTTCTGAAATATCTATCATATGGATCCGTGCCCGGTTACTCGCCCCCTATTACATGGGACTAGAGCATAATTTGCGAAATGGGGGTGTACTATTGGGTACACCTCTGCCTAACCTTTCTGGGATTACAGGCACGATGTCATGTTATGTTGAAACACGTGACACATGTTGTTGTTGTTTGTTGTTGTTGTGTTGTTGTTTGTTGTTGTTGTTTGAAAGTAGTACGCAGTCTGATCTGCTTGGTTCAATTCCTCACCTTTAATTATCAAATGTGCGAATTCCACCAAAACGTACTAAGTAAAGACTCAATCTGTGGCAAGACAGTGCTCTCCTTCCCAAGCAATTTGTCCCACCAGCTAAAAATCTCCCGCCTGGACAATGCTGGACACCAGTTACCTTCGCAAACCGAGAAGTCTCTAAACAGACCTCATGGTTTCCGAAGCAAGAAAAACCAGATTGAGGTTGGGATTTATAGATTACTCTGCCATGGAGTGTAAAAGTGATATTATTTCACAAACGATAGGATATTTTACATTGTGTTTTGCTTATCTTTTTGTCTGTATGTTACAGGACGCTACTGAAGATGCCAAACTCGTCATCAAATTCTTGGCCGACTCAATTTAGATTGCCATTGAGACGTTCAGAAGAAATGCATAACGTCATGCATTGCAGTCTTTGTTAGACTATTGAGGAAGAAATTGACCAGTTGATGATTCCATATCTTTACTAATATTATAAATAGGTAACATTTTTTTGTATGTAAGTAGGGGGTAATCTCCGAAGGTAATGAACCAATTTTAAAAATTGTTTCACTGGTAGAAAGCTACATTATTCGTGAGTGCTATGGGCTCTATAAATTATAAAAATATCACGCAAATTAGCCGAGCTATCAAAATTTTCGCGGACGAAGTCGCGGGCGAAGTGCTAGTTGATAATAAAAATGTGAATTGGAATTGGAATCGGATTTTGTTAACAATTTTAAGGGTTTTAATTTTATTGCACGGAACCCTAATTCTTTTTCTAAAATAAAAGTAGCTTAAGTTACTTCTTATAACATTAGCTATCTGCCAGTAAAAGTCCCGTCAAAATCGGTCCAGCCGTTTCGGAGATTAGCCGGAACAAACACAGACGCAGACAACAGAAAAAAAAGATTTAAAAAATTGTTATAAGTAAGTACCGTATACTTTCGGTAAACAGCTGTTATTTTGAAATTACAAGCAGAGACTTCAATTTTATTCATTTTTATAGATTTACTATTTTGGAGCGATCACAAAATCACAAGTCAACCGCCATGTTTTTTTTCTCAAACGTTTATTGGCCAATTCCAGTAGCAGTGCAGTACGTGCTTGTTCATTCATATCCCCTTCTTTTGTTTTACTCGACTAACCAACCGTACCCTAGGAATGTTTTTCTCACGTGCATAGGACCCTAAAAAGTTTCCATCAAATCTCTGCTCACCACCCAAAGCAGAACAAGCGTAGCGCGTCGAGTTTGTTACGCCATACGCGCCTCCCGTGACGAAGAGAATCGACCTTCTCAAGTTACCATCACACTTAAAAAGAATACGAAAAAGTAACCTCTCAAATTAACCGTGTAGAGGTGATAATGCTGTGCACAGGTGGGGATAGTTGAGGGATCTGTGTTACCGACTGTACTCAAGCGTGGACGTTAATTAAGATTTCGGTGGTAAGGTATTAATTTAATGTAATTGTCTTAAATAAGTATCACATGTATTCATGGACGACTCAGATCTCAAGTGTGTATGTGGCGTGTCTCCACAGACAATGTCCCATCTTCTATCCTGCGCTGCATGCCCTGACACTTGCGCACTTGACGATCTTATGACTGTACCAGCGAGCAGAGTTCGCATAGCTGAATTTTGAAATGTGTGGGATGGATCTTTCGGTCATTCTATGACATTGTCAACACGGCAGTACCGTGTTGACAAAACTTTGGTAAAGATTGGTGAAATTTTCTGTGGAAATTGTACCTTTTTTGCATTGTGAAACAAGTTGGCAGGGATAGCTAAGTTTATGGGCCACACGCCAAAATATCCGTGTACTTATGAATACTGTTTTGATGACAAAGTACCGTTTCAGGTGATGATTTGATTTTGGGAGTGTCCGTGTCAAGACATTTATTTAAGTGTTATTTAAAGTATCAAAAACCTATAACCAGATTAATAATAATGTAATAAAAAGAAAATTAAAGTGGAAGTAGGCAAAAGGTGGGCATCGAACATTTAAATTAGTGTAATAAAAATTAAATGTCCGATGTCAAAGGTCTATTGATTTTGAATGTGCAATAAAATAGTAATAAATATTAGAAAACCAAGATCTCTTCAGCCAATGAAATTAATACTAAGAAAATAAACATTGAAAATCGTTTTTTTTATGTATACGTTGCCTAAAAAACATATAAAGATCGTTAACCTTACATCATGCCTGTAATTTAGCACAAAGGTTAGGCAGGGTTACATACCAACAAATAACATATGCCCACGTTTCGCTAGTCATGTTTAACTCCTACTATGTGTAAAAGCTCGATGACCTCAGTAGAGCTTCCGAAAGAGTGGGTCTTAAAATGAACATGGACAAAACCAAAGTCATGTTGAATGCCCATGTAACACCCACTCCTATCAAGATCGGAGACTCTACACTCGAAGTTGTAGACGATTATGTCTACCTGGGACAAACGGTCCAGTTAGGTAGGTCTAACTTCGAGAAAGAGGTCAATCGTCGAATCCGACTCGGCTGGGCAGCGTTCGGGAAGTTGCGTGGTATCTTCTCGTCCAACTTACCGCAGTGTCTCAAGACGAAAGTCTATGACCAGTGTGTGTTGCCAGTGATTACATACGGGACCGAAACGTGTTCGCTCACAATGGGCCTCATCAGAAGGCTGAAAGTCACCCAAAGGGCAATGAAAGACCAGACAACCAATTTGCCTGACCTGGGAATTGAACCCAGAACCTCATACTCAGCAGTAGCGTTTGCAAAAACTAGACAAATGATAAAAAAATAAAGATCGATAACATAACATAACGCCTGTACTCTCCGAAGGTTTAGCACACGAGGTTGTCGACATGTGGAACGTGGACTCTGCAGTCATTGTACCGATAGTCGTTACGATTAATGGACGAATAGCAAAGAGCCTCGACCAACACCTTAGAAGGCTCTCATTGCAAGGCTGGGTCAAGGGCTTGATTCAGAAAGCAGTGCTCGTGGACACGGCATGCATTGTGAAGAAGTTCCTCTCTACGGAGCCCTGGCCACCGGAAACCTGGAACTTGTTCCTGATGCCGATGGGCTACTAATTTGTGTGTATCTATAGTACACTCACAATTCGCCATTTAGGTCCCATGAGATAAAGATCGCAGACATATTTTACTGAATGACTTATGTTGAACAGATAAAAATATCAAAGCTCTAGCTTTGATATTTTTATCTTGGTTGAACAGATAAAAATATCAAAGCTAGGGCTTTGATATTTTTATCTGTTCAACATAAAATAATTTGCCTAACAAAGTGTGAACAAGTCTTTACAAGCATTAAATCAATTAAATGCTCTAACACAATGAATACGAACAGCATAATTCGTAGAAAATAGTAAAATATTCCTTTTGTCATGTCTCAAATGTCTGTTAATAGGTATTTTTAGAAGCCCACTGCTTTATGAGTTATTGCGAACCAGTTTGGAGCATGGCCTTCGGGCTTAGACGAAATGTTCGTAGCCCGGTTACTCGAGACATGACGTGGAGACCTACTCCACTACATGTGGGAGAGGTAGAAGGCTCACTCTGCAATACAAGGTGTAAACGAACTCTTCACAAAGCCGTCAAATTATTGCTGGAAACGACATTATCTTTGAGGTGAAAAATACGGTTTAAGTTAGGACGCAATGTTACGCACACAAAACATTGTGCTGATGGATGCATTGAATAGTACGGGGTCATGGAGGTAGTTAAACTAAAGTAATAACATTAAAAACATGTATTTAAAACGAAACTTGTGATAAGTACGAACTTTGACCTCCAATATTTTCATAACTAGAAGGTCCCCAGGTATGGTCCAGATCAAAAAAAAAAATCGCAATGACGGGGAGAACAAGTGCCTTTCAGCTTTGTTAAGGGTGTACTACACACATTATATGTACCTACAGTAAGCCTATCGGTGACTAATACTCTGCCCTTGAGCTGTTAGTGGCTACATAAATTGGTTAGAGCCTACAATTTATGTAGGCTATATAAAGCAAGCAAGCAGGTATGATAAAGTCAGTAGGACTTTATTATACCAATTTATGTAGGCTCTTAGTTTGCCACCTTTAACTGACCTAACGTTGTACGGAGTTTCAATAGAATAGCTATCCCAGTTTTCGCTGGTTTGTGACTGCTGACGTACGGTGTATAGGCTTATTCGCGACTTCTCGAGAGCACTAGTGCTTGCGTACTTACAGATTTTCATAAATTCCTTAAAATGACACAGTAATACATAACACCGGGAAATTCGGATTCGAAAAGTGGCATATCTTGGTGTTAAAATCGCACAACTGTGACGTTGCCACGATCAACAAATACCAGCCGCGTTTTTCTGGTAAGATTTTATCTCTTGCCGGAAATATGCTTGCGAAAATCAATTTTGCGCTCCGATTAAACTTGTGTTTTTCGTTTGGAATAGTATCACTTAAGATCGTGAAGAAACTTGCATGTCCTAGAGCCGAAAAATCGAAGCAGTGTCATTCACCATCCTCTGACAAAAGGAACAACAGGGTCGAGTGGTTGGATTACGGCTCACGCAATTCCACATAGAGGTGCATGGCCTGTTTTCTGGCAGTGTGGAAACATTTAGGCTGATTATGAGTAAAGTTGGCCTTTTGTCACTTTTCGCTATTCTGTGTTCCTATTGCGTCGATCACGTGTTCTAAGCGAAGTTGATTAGCAACATGCGCGCTAAGCGTGATTACGGTAGAACCAAAGTGCTATGTTTTGCCAATCTAAAGGGCTAAGCTGCAAGCTTTGTTTAACGGAAAACCTGAATCAGTTTAAAAGGCCACCGTAGTGAGATTTTCTAGCTATGCACTGATTATAAGTTGTAATATTCAAATCTTATTTTGTTTTGGTAGAAACAATCTGCTATTGAATACTGGCTTTTCTGTTTTGTATAAGCGCTGATAATGTTCTATCTAATTAACATAGTCTGCTCGAATATTTTAGAAGAGAGTCTGGCGTTTAAATGTCCCTACATTAGTCCCCTGTACTTTATGGAATGGTCGACCAGTCTTTATTCCTTCTTCGTCATAAACAGCTGACAATAATTCCTCACAATATTCAAAAACGGTCTCCGCCACCAGACGAACCGACTCCTCAAAACCACGACCATAACAAAGACTTCTTGTTCACCTCTTTTTAGGACGACGCATATTTCCTTCAGTTTTTTTTGCCGAGCATAACTATGTTTTGTTGAAAATCGGCGTCTTTGTGTAACGGCTGCGATGGCCTTCGTTGTCCGTGACTGGTCGGCGTCGAACTGCACCGGGTCAACGATACTAGAGCCGTGGAACTCACCTAGACGGGACTAGACGACGAGATGACGTCACTAGCTTGGTATTTAGCGAGAGGAAGTTCGGTGGGAACTTTTGGCTAGTAATTATAGGTGTTAGACTTAGGTATAAGATTAGGTAAAGTCTCTAATGACTAAAAAACCAGGTAGTGGGGCGACAGTCTTCGCAGGGTGCCTGGTAGTAACTGGATCAGGGTTGCAGAGAATCGAGTTGAATGGCGCGTCTGAAGAGGCAGCTGCTGAACATACCAGCAGGGGACTGTTATAGACTGATGATGATGATGTCTGCGTTCGACAACCATTTCGCGCGGTGTGAATAACAGTCTTCGGCCACGAAGTAGCGGCTAATGTGTAGCAAGAAAACCAAAACAAACTGCAGGCTAGGGTTTAATTGAAATTGATTACTAGGCTAGGCTAGCTCAAGGTTAACGTAGTCCAATATGAAAGAAGAAGACCAAGAAGACAAGAAACCAGATAGACGGTCGCTCCATGTTTAATACTGGTATTCAGCTGCGTTCAGTTAGACTCGAAGGGGACCCTAACATAGTTGTGAAAAGATTAGGTAGATAATGTTGGCCCTGTGTTTAGATTTTTAGGTGTATATGTTAGTCTGGATTTAAAAAGTTTTCTATCCTTCCTAACTAGTCCTAACTAATAATATTACAAATGGAAAGTTTGTTTGTTTGTTACCCTTTCACGCCTGAACCACTGAACCGATCTTCCTGAAATTTTGTATATACGTTAACAGGTGTAAAGAAACGGACATAGGGTACCTTTCATCCCGAAAAAAAGTACCATTCCCGAGGAAAACAACAATTACGATTTTATACCTAGATAGCGCCACGTGTCTTTCGAATCATGATTGAATTATATTATTACAACAAGTAGAGTACAACCTGAATTGATTGTCAAATTCTAAATTAATGCGAGCGAAGCCGCGGGCAAAAGCTTGTATTGTTATAAATGTTGTTTAAGTGATCGTCGTTGCTGCCCAGTAGCGAAAGTGTTCGTTTCCGAAGAAACTGGATAGCTATGAGACAAAACCGCCAAAAGTGGAGAGATTTGGAAGATCTTGAGCGTGGGTACGCTCAGAATTGAGTGGCCAAAGGTTGAAGAAGAGAGAGGGAGACCGAAAATACATCAATTTTGTGCTTTCATTTTGGTCATTCCGTAATGACAAACGTTCAGTTTCGGGGACAATAGTAAGAGTAAAAGATAATTGTCACACTGATATCCAACATTTTCCTTTGTTTGCACAGCAGTGCTCTAAAAGGCGTCTTTTTCGAATGAGTACGTGCGACAATTCGTTCACTTATCGCTATTTGACCTCTTTTGTTGTAGAATTCAGCACGAAATGCGATTTGTGCCGCTCCAAAGACCGAAATTTGAGCTCGCAGTCAAAATATACGCGTCGTTTGAAAGGCCAGTGTTAGTTGGTCTTATGCCCCTCACTTTGGTGATACTTTGGTGGGTCTTTAAGTAATGGAAGGTCATTTGTTTTTGGTCATATGCTACTGTATTGTAGTGTTATAATTGGATGTTTGGTGTACTTATGATAAGGTTAGTGTTGTTTTGGAAACTGTTCATTGAGCGCCGAGCTTGTTAGGTATAGGATATAACTGTTATTCTTTATTAAGACATTCCTAACAGTTACAAGTTAATAAGTCATGTTACTTGATACTTAGGTACATAAAATTGCACATAAAATTGTGACTTGTTTATTTATTTAATACTTAAACACATAAATAATGTACAGACAGACGTGGTCTTAAATGCTATAAGCAATTAATCTACACTAATATTATAAAGAGGAAAGATTTGTAGGTTTGTTACGAATAAATTCAAAAACTACTGGACCGATTTAAAAAATAATTTCACCATTAGAATTCAACATTATCCCTGAGTAGGTACGTAGGCTATATTTATTCCTAGAAAAAAATTCATCCGTGCGAAGCCGGGACGCGCCGCTAGTATATTATACAGGGTGTGAACGTGGGCAATACTTTAGGGGCGTGTAGTACTCATGAAAATAAGCAACTTTTACTATGGGTCCGACCATGAAAACGCGAAAAAAATATCAGCTGCTCCACACATTATTGGTCGCGTAACTCGAAAAAATTTAGCCAACAGAAGATTTTTTAAATCATATTTCATAGTAAGCCCCATAGTAAGAGTTGCTCATATTTATGAGTACTTCACTCCCTTATAGTATTGCCCACGTTTAACCAAACACCCTGTATACCACATGCGGATCAAAATGATAATGTAACGTAATCTTTTTGCGTAACAAGTACTTTTTTTCGTATTTTTGCTTCCTCTAACCTGCAGTACCTACTGGAATACGGTGTCTGATTAATTTTGAAAATGGGTGAAGCACGGTTTTACTAAACCATGTAGTACATATGACCAACTCATGTTCAAGATTACACAATCTTACTACTATTATAAATGCGAAATTTTGGATGGATGGATGGATGGTTGTTACTCAATCACGCCAAAACGGCTGAACGGATCTAGATGAATGAATTTGACACAGAGATAGATTATAGTCTAGAATAGCATGTATAGGCTACTTTTGTCTCTCCAACATACACATCCAAATTTTCACGCGAACGAAGTGCGACAGCTAGCTAAATATAAGTCCTTGCTACTACCAGTTGCCAAACCGATACACTTACAGCAAAATTTCGAAATCGTATTATATATAATAGTAGTATTAGCAATTAAAATAGAGCAATTAACAGAGATAATTACCGCGGCTGTCTCATAAAGCTCCGAGGCTGCACGTCGCGCGCCGTCTTAGCTTGTGAAATAGAATGTAGAACACGTTTGATATGCCAAGGGGTCTTATAGACCTGATATGTCAGGCACAGCTCATGGTCAGCAAAGGACCCAAGTTGTAGCTTTTCCTCTCATAATCATCATTATTGGCCACCTTCTTCCACCTAGTAGTATAGGTATAGACTCCCTCGTTGGTCTAGTGGTCTGTGGTAGCAAGCGCGACTGCTGAGCAAGAGGTCCTGGGTTCGATTCCTGGATCGGGCAAAGTGTTATTGGGTTTTTCCATAAGGAATTTCTCGGTAGCAGCTACGGAGTCTGGATCTGTGGCCGGTTGATGGCAATAGGCCCACCCCCTATTACATGGGACTTTAACATACACAATAGGTACACCTGTACCTAGCCCTTCGGGGATTACAGGCGTGATGTTATGTATGGTGAATTTAGGCCTCCTCATTTTGGTGTCATGCTTCCCTGGTCTGTACTTATCTTCTTAACGTAGCCATTTTCCAGTTCAGTTATAAAGGAACACGATCTATCTCCAAGGTAGCACATAGATTTTTTTTTTGCACCTACTGTACAGCAGCTCAATTTTTCACACAAAGCAAGTAGATACATATATGAAACGACAACAGGAAGACACTTAGGCGTCAAAGTACTCTTCCACATCGCTGTCATCTGGGAAAGTCCCCCGAAGACTGGCAGCATTGCCACATTTTATTGCAATACAAATTCTTTAAAATTCGACACTTAATGGTCCAATAATAAGTATTTGGTACCCATACAGGTAAACACGCAAATCTTAAAGCCAACCTCCTAAAAGGTCTTTGTACTAAACGGTCGAAAATCACACGTAAACGAAACACCGACGTGTATATGCAATGTTCTCCACGACACAACCCCATTCAAAGTTACCTTAATCCCACCTCAAGTGAGCGTAAGTGTGAAAGAATTTATCGCATTTCCAAATAAGACTATACGGACTTCCATAATCCCCTTTAACGGAACATTTCTGACCAATTAGCACTTAGAGAGTTATTGGCCCTTTCGTCCGTATTCAGCGACACTTGACTCGTTCGCTGTCTCTGGCATGTCCAAGATATCTATTGCTTACTCCATCGATTAGATATTATATTGCCACTTGATTTTCTGTTTTATTGACATTACATCTGTAACTGTACTTTATGGATTACGTGCATAGCTTACACTTTGACGTGTAAGCTGTTTTAACAGGCACGATTGTAGGGTTTAAATCAAATATTTTATTGCAGTACAGAGTTCAGAATGCGTTTGTCAGTCATAACTTTTTACGATGTCATAAGGCCAGAATTATGGATTCATTTATTTGCATAAAATCACAAATGCGGTTATGTAATACCTTCGGATATTTAATCCTACGTATACATTATTAGTTTATTAAAGTAGTTTTACGTATTTTATGTAGGCATTCCTAATTAATTCTATTAGATAATTCTTGATGAGTTAACTGGCACTGGCACTATATCGTAGATTTTTGTTCAAAATACTTCCAGGACTAATGATTTATTTTAATCGCTATTTTTTACCCGACTGTGGCGAAGCCCAAAAGGAGGGTTATTATCAAATAGTCTGTAATAACTGGAGCAAGGACTTTCCCTATCACTGAGAAAGAATCCTTACTTCCTTTCCTTACTATCTTCTTCTATACTATAAAGCTGAAGAGTTTGTTTGTTTGGTTGAATGCGCTAATCTCTAAAACTTCTGGTTCGAATTGAATTGAAGGCTATAGGCTATAACATCACGCAATGATCACATTAATAAACCCTCTCTCTCTCTGTCTTATGTGACGCAGACGAAGCTGCGCGGGTCAGCTAGTAATTAAATGCGAAAGTAAGTTTGTTTGTTACCTTTTCACGCTTAAACCACTGAACCGATCATCCTTAAATTTTACATATACGTTGTCAGATGAACAGAAACGGACATAGGGTACCTGTCATCCCAAAACAAAAGTACTGTTCCCGAGGAAAACAACAATAACGTTCTTATGATAATAGATGGCGCCACGTGTTTTTCGAATCGAGCAGACTTCAACCCGAATTGATTGTCAAATTCTAAATTAACGCGAGCGAAGCCGCAGGAAAAAGCTAGTAAGGTTTAAGAAACAGTAACCAATTATAGTCTATGCGGACATGAGACTAGATCATTCTACAAAGTGTTTGCCTATAACTTTGCATTTCCCATCACTTCAAAAGAAACCCGACAACTTACAGCATAACCTACTCTCATAGAAAATCTAGGTATCTATCTATACAAGTATACAAATAAATAAAATTGAAGTGTCGGTTTGTAATATTATGCAATATTACAAACCGACACTTCAATTTTGATATATATATGAAATTTATATTTGATATTTATATATATATGAAAAAATATACTCACAACAAAAACACATTTTTTTCCATTTTTGTCTGTCTGTTTGTTCCGGCTAATCTCCGAAACGGCTGGACCGATTTTGATAGGACTTTCACTGGCAGATAGCTGATGTTTTAAGGTCCAACTTAGTCTACTTTAATTTTAGAAAAATAATTAGGGATGCATGCATAAAAATCAAAACTCTTGAAATTGTTAACAAAATCCGATCTAAAAAGGGAAGTAATTTTTTTAATAATAATTTCACGCGAACGATGGTCGCAGGCGCAGCTAGTAGTCAATAAATTAATAATGTTCGGTACTAACCGGGTCTCGCGTGTCTCGCTACCATGAACTGTACTGAGCCAGTTTTACCTAGCTAGCATTAATTAGAGAACACACTTTAAGGAGTGGCTACCGTGGCTACTGCCTAGAACTTAGGCTGAAACTTTAGTGCTAAGTTTATAGGAGAAAGGAGGTGGAATTAGTGTTAATTCATATTGTAATTGCGTTTGGTTAATAGTAAGCATTGTTTATGGTTTCAGTGTAATTACAGGCTTGGCTGATTAGTGTCTCGGTAAGATTATACTCGATTTCGAAAATCATTTGGAAGGTTTCAAGTAAGAATCTGTAATGATCAGTTTGCTTTCACACAGTGAGCTCTACAGAATCTTATTATAATAATAAAAATCATGTATCACTTTGTTCGTCCACGTTTATCTCCGAAACTACCCAACTGATTTCAATGAAATTTTATGAACTTGTATGGGTGGTTCCAGATCGAAGGATAGGATAGTTCAGAACCCGGTACGTGGCGTTGTTGTTAGTAGATTACTTCCGTGTGAACCCGGGGCGAGTCACTGGTATTAATGTAAGAGTAAAACTGTTATTCTCTTCTATTAAAGTTCTGGAGTGGCGACCGCGAACCGGAAGACGTTGAGTTGGAAGGCCTCACACTAGGTGGACCGATGACCTGGTGAACGTTGCAGGAATCCGCTAGGTGCGAGTCGCACGGGACCGGTCAATGTGGCGACACTTGGGGGAGGCCTATGTCCAGCAGTGGACGTCTTTCGGCTGAAATGATGATGATGAAAACTGTTACTTACTGAACTTATACTGTCACTTACGGGATATTTTCCGTGATTGTTCATTATTTTGAGCTCCCGATATTTCGGCGCTGTTGCAAGCGCCATGGTCGCGGTTTCCCGTAAGTGACAGTATAAGTTTAGTTGTAAACCGTGAAAGCTTAAAACAGTGTTTGTTATTTACTGTTCGACTAATCTAAAATACATGTCATAAACACCCTCCCACCCTGTTGAACCTCTAAACCGTTCTAAGCTAGAATATTCTACTGATCTGATATCGAAATTAACCTCATAAACAAGATAAAGTAGAATGAACTATGCACATTGATACACACATAGATTAGAAGTCGTGACGTCACGATGTCTTCCATCAGATAGACAGAACTTTGATAGGAGCTACCAGACTTAGTTAAGTTTCTTACTTCATTATAAGTAAAACCTGAAACCCACTTGACCAGCAAGGGGTTTTTTTTAGCGTGGTAAAATCATCAAATGAGTCCACCCACCCAGGGCAGAGCGGGAGGGACTGTCAGACTTGTACTGACTAAAATCTACGGTGTCCTTCAATAGCCCTTTATGTTCCAGGGTCACGGTAATTCTATGAGTCCCGCGACCCCGGCAGCCTTTGGCCCTCTAGAGGGGGGCCTCGTCATTATGCTGACACTCCTTGAGGCGCGCGTGGAAACCAGCAAGGGGTTAGTTCAATTTTAAGTAACGATTTTATCTATAAATTAATTATTTTCAAATTGGGTTTTAACTCCAAAAATAAGTTAACACTTCATTTAGAAACTGCTTACAATCGTTCTAAAACAATTTACAATTCTATAAGTACGCACGACGGCCAATCAAGCGATACAAAACCAGTTTATGTGGATATCTCATTGTATAGGAAAGCTATACAAAGCGAGGCCAAGTTATACTGGAAATGTACAGCTTCATGTGCAGCCGTGTGTAAATGTTAGTTACGGTCCCAATCTATCTACTAACCAAAAACCAGTTTTTTTTTTCTTTAGCCCATATTGTCTCACTGCTGGGCCTGGCCTTCCACTTTTCTTTCCATGCGGTTTTCTCCGGTCAATCTATCACAAACGCCCTCTAAGTCGTCACACCAGCGTTTTCTAAGCCTCCCTCGGAGACGATACCCACTCACTGTGTGACCTGCAAACTGCAGGGAACGTAAGATAAATTTAATTTAACGCGATAGGTATAAAAACCCGCACTAAGCCCTATCCCAGTCCTGCCAGGGCTGCGGGACTGTTCGAAAGAGATACCGCGGCCCTGGAACACAAAGGGCAAAGAAGGAACATGGATGGGTTTTAGTCAGTACAAGTCTGACACTCCCTTCCACTCCGCCCAGAGCGGGAGGGGTCATTTGATGATCCTATCCGAAAAAAAGCTCTATCCCAGTACCCACCAAAAATATTTTTTCCCGAGATGTGCAAATTATTCAACTTTTTTGCAAACTGATTAAAAACGGAACGAAAGCAGTTCTTGCATCCACCTTCCTTCACCATTACCCAGCTTTCAGCCAATATTTCCTAAACCAAATTAGCACAGATACGAAACCCCACTCCCAAGATAAGACAAAGCAAGCAATTTGCCTAAACAGACAACTAATTAAGGATACATATCAGTGGAGCGTTTCAATAACGATGTTGTTTCTTCAGTTATATGCACGCACCCAGAGAAATGTCTCAGAGAAATCGGAGCCACGCCTTGCAGATAAGCCTTTCGTTGCGACGTTGAATTTGCATGCAACGCAAAGATTAAGTTGTAGAAAGGACAGTTTTTTTATTGTACGACGAATATTGCATCTTTTTTTTATTTTGCGTCGAGTTTGTGACAAGAATAAGGATTTAAGAAAACGTAACATACTATGTCAAAAAAAATGCGTTATCTTACGTGGGCACTTCACTTATATAACGTCAATAGACAATTGCAAGATATGTGTCCCGCCAACCACTACTGCATTTGCCAGAAGAACCCATAATTTGGTGCCATTGAATGATGTATCGACGACACTAACTTGCAGTAGGGCTTTTTAGGGCAGCGAAGCAAAGAGTGGTAAAGGAAAATATTATGAGGTACTTACAACTGGCACACATACACATGTGGCATCCGCCAGTCTGCCTGCGTGGTTGCCCGCTGTGTGGGATGAACAGAAAGAGGAGTGGGGCCATTACAGGTTGATTATGAAGCAAAGAGTCGTCATCACCATCTTCCTCACTTTGTCCATATTACGTGCATTTATGTGCAGGGTCGGCGCAATAGGTTTTTCAAAGAGACCTCAAATATCGTACGGAATTCCTCAAATACCGTACGGAATTCCTCAAATACCGTACGGAATTCCTCAAATACCGTACAAAATTCCTCAAATACCGTACGGTATTCCTCAAATACCATACGGAATTCCTCAAATACCGGACGGAATTTGAGAACTATTCATCCGAACTTTTCTGCACATCCAAAAACCATCATCAGTCCCGTACATCCAACCCCCATTACTCTATGGCATCACGTTCTTCAGAGCTGCATAATGAGTTGCATCGGCACCGCGAATCACGTGCCTCGCCATTAAAGGCGACACCAGACAAGCCTCGGCCATTACACAACACATATTGTAAGTGACCATTTTGTTTTAATATCCAGTTTCGCGATTTGGAAATGTTGAGAGAGAATTTCTTGGAATTTATTTCGTATATTTCGTTGCTATGGAGCGGTATGTGATTGTGATCACGAGTGCGTGATTTTATTGGATTATGCAAAAAGTATTTACTGGTTCTAAGATAAAGATTGCTGTTTACCGTAGAAACGTTTCGATCTTTTTGGGAATTATAATAATTGAACAAATAAACAGTATTAAAAATCACGCTGCTGTGCTCTAATCCACTTATTGATAAAATCAGAGTAAAGTTGGCCAATATTATAAACCTTCAGATTAATCATACATTTTTCGAGGTGTCTATTTAGCATGAGCTAAGAATAAACCTTATCAACACGACAACTAAAAATTGTTATAGTCAACTTAAATAATCTCTAAGTGCACGGCTATAACTTTTCTTTTCCATAAAACATAACACCACGCGTGCAATCCCCGAAGGGACAGGCAAAGGTGCACCTAATAGTACACCCACATTTTGACAGTTATATCAATAGTCACACATAGTCTATTTCCAACAAACGGGCACACATCACCACCAGACTCCGTGGTTGCTTCTGAAAAATTCCTGATGGAAAAACCCAATAGCACTTTGCCCGACCCGGGAGTCGAACCCAGGACCTCATGCTCAGCAGTCGCGCTTGCGATCACTAGACCAGCTAGGCCGTCTCTTCTTTTAATTTTCATACTATTTAGTAAGTAGGTACCTTGTATGCTATTTATAAGTGTCAAATCAAGCGATAAAGCCAAGTTTTTTATTCCCACACAAATAAAAAGCTATCAATCTTTGAAATATCCTTATATGGTATCTATATTAATACTCCCACTACAAGCTAAGGAAGTGGACTGATTTTAAGAATTGATCACTACATGTTATCTGCCCACATTACTTACTTATAAGGTATTCTTGTTACGGTTTTTGTCAGAAAAAAATGGCGGTCCATTCACGTATCTATATGTTATCTAGCGTCATTTACAATTTGTAGGAGTTCGTAACTAGTATTATTAAAATCTGTATGTTATATGGAATTATTAATGAAGATATTCTTGTACAAAAGTTCTTTGTAACATTTCGGAAAATGCTTCTCTTTTCCAACTTAGCACTTTTCCTGGCTCCAGTGGACTCTTAACAAACCCAAGATTATCGTCTTTTCTTACTTTCAAGTCTCTTAAAAATATGTTTGGTGTTATTCTGGATTTTATATTTAGTTTATTTATTAAATTAAATTCCGCTTAACAATATTCTTTGTTTTAAAGCCAAGTTAATAAAATACTGATCATGGAATTTTTTAAAATTAAAAGTTAAATAGAATTATGACAAATTGTCCTTTATTATGGGTGTGTTGTTTTCCCCGTCAATGTGATATTTTTTTTGTTTTGGACCATACCTGGACATTTTTGTTAGGGAGATATTTTACGTCAAAGATCCAACTTTAAAAAAAAAATACTAATGTTTTAATATTTAATGCATCCATGAGCACAATATTTTGAGAGCTTTACATTGAGTCCTACCGTAAAGTATGATTTTTCACCCCGAAAAAAAGTCATTTGCCAGCAACGATTTTACTTAGTTTGATGTACAGAATGTTTTGTTGACGGCTTTGTTAAGGGTCTGTTTACATCTTATATTTATATTCACCTTCGTATTTACTTAATTAAGCTTTAACTAATGACGTGTACCAACAGTACCTACCTACTCGTACCCATTCGTGCGCTGCTAATCAAGATTTACAGTCTTGTTTACTCTCATTCTGGTTTTATAACTATGTTTTATACCGACGGGACACCGACCAATACCAGTACGTTCTGATTAGAAAAAAAACAAGTAGCTTTGGTTTTATTTGTCGAAGATAATTATGTGAAACTTAGGTAGGTGAACAGGTATTGAAAAAGATTTGTTTTGCATCGGTGTGATTCAATTCGATTTTTAAGATTCTTCTTTATCGTGTGGTTAGTGCCTAACCTGGTGTCAAAGTTTTAATGCCGCCCATGGGCCTCTGACTTGGCTTTACATGCCGTCGAGAAATATCTCTCAGGCATGCTGGTTTCCTCACGATGTTTTTCTTCACCGAAGCAAGTGATAATTATACAATATACACATGAATCCGGAAAATCAGAGGT
Source organism: Noctua comes (assembly GCA_963082995.1). NCBI lineage: Eukaryota > Metazoa > Arthropoda > Insecta > Lepidoptera > Noctuidae > Noctua > Noctua comes. The sequence continues at coordinate 18,673,287 of OY720267.1, read as the reverse complement.
GCGTGTCTTAGGTTTGAACTCGAGACATATGACTTGGCGGTCCGATGGTCATCCTACTAGGCTATCAGTGCTCGATTTTAGGATTGCAATGTTTTCTGACATTTTTTTTTTTTTTTTTCCTTATTAGTAAGAACCAAGTTCTTACTAGTTAATTGCAATCTAGCCTAAGAAGACTAATAAACAATTTAAATCTAACTTATTATGCTACGTTATAAATTATGTTAATGCTAAGAATAGTGTCCATAATTAGGTATGCACTTTTACACACGTTCGTAACACTTCCTTAGAGTCTGGTAAAATTGATAAAACACTTTGTTCATGTGTTATATAAATAGCACAACATTGTTACTATTATTGATTCACTTACACTACACTAATTCAAATGGTTTAGTTCTCTTTAGTCTACGCACTATGCCTGTGTTGTCTAACAGCTGGATTGCCTCAACATTCACGTGTCGATGGAGTCTGTGTTCGTGGGCTTCAGCAAATTTTTGTGTGATGGTGGTGACGAATTCCATGTCGAGGTCACGGTGGAGGTCATCGTTTCTTATGTACCAGGGTGCATTTACAGCAGCCCTGAGTACTTTATTTTGGAACTGTTGAATTATTTTGACGTTGGTTGGCTTAGTACAGCCCCAAAGTTGGATACCATACGTCCAAATTGGCATCAGAATATGCTTGTATATTATCAACTTATTATGTATTGATAAACAGGATTTGCTTCCCAGTAACCAATACAAACGTTTATAACGAATATCGAGTTCCTGTTTTTTCTTTTTGATATGGGCTTTCCAACGCAGCTTGGCGTCGAGAGTTATGCCAAGGTATTTGGCTGTATTAGCATAAGGTATTTGCATACCATTTATGTAGAGTGGGTGGTAGTCACTGTGTTTGTTTGTGAAGTTAATGTGAACTGATTTTGACTCATTCAGATTGATCTTCCACTTTTGTGTCCAGTCGTAAACTTTGTTCACAGCTAGTTGAACTTTCTCTACTGCTTCTCTGTGGCTTGATCCGGTGGCCATAATAGCAGTATCATCTGCAAAGGTCGCTATGGTGCTGTTTTCCAGCTCTGGGATGTCACAAGTGTATAACAAGTACAAAATTGGGCCAAGCACACTTCCTTGAGGCACCCCAGCTTTTATGGTTTTTAGCTCGGAATATGCGTCCTCTTGGCGTATTCTAAACATTCTTTTAGTTAAATACGACTCTAGGATATCTACAAATTCTGGTAGCATGCGTCTGAGCTTAAATATGAGACCCTCATGCCAAACTTTGTCAAAAGCTTGCGCGACGTCTAAGAACACGGTAGCACAGACTTCTTTATTTTCTAGCGTTTTTTCAATAACATTAGTTATTCTATGTACCTGGTCTAACGTTGAGTGTTTTTCTCTGAAGCCAAACTGGTGATCTGGAACTAGGTTTTTATCTTCTATTACTGGTTTTATCCGTTTTAATAACAGTTTTTCAAATAACTTTGATAGTACGGGTAACAGAGAAATGGGTCTGTATGATGATGCTTCGTGGGGAGGTTTCCCAGGCTTCGCAATCATAATGACTTCAGCAACCTTCCATGGCTCAGGTACATATTTTAAGATAAATGAAGCATTTATTAGTTTGGTCAGCTTTACTATGGCTTTGCGTGGGAGGCGTTTTAGAATTTCCCCTGTGATGAGGTCGTAACCGGGAGACTTTTTTGAGCTAATGTTGTTTTGAATTTCTCTCATTACTTCCTTAGGAGTCACAAGCTTGATTCTTTGGTTTTGTGATAAATTTACACTCTCATGTATTTCTACAGAGCTTTCGTTGGGTTGAAAGGTTTCTTCTAAATGTTGAGCAAATCGGAACGCCTTTTGGTCATTGCTTATTGCCCATTTTCCGTTGCTATCTCTGATGGGCGGTATTTGTATAATCTGCCTTTTTAGATTTCTCGTTGCTTTCCAAAGTGAGTAATCCGTTGATTTGTCATTGGTAAGCTGAAGAAGGTTGGTATTCAGAGATTCATCCTCAAATTGTAGAATTTTTCTCTTTAGTCGTTTAGTTAGGTTATTTAGTGTTGTTTTATGACGCGGGAACCTTGTTTGCTGCCACAACTTCCTTTGTTTTCTTTTCTCTGATAGTAAATCCACAATTTCTTTAGGATGGATAAATCCCTTATATTTGCGTTTTAGCTGAGGTGTATTGCTCCACGCACATTGTTGAATATTAATAATAAATTTGTTTACTTCTGAGTCAAGCTGATCTTGCGATTTTATCGGAGTTTTAAGGTCGATAATATTATCTAGATCAAGAGCAAAACTGTCCCAATCTGTGGACTTATTAACCAAGGTTAAGTGGCTTTCTTTTAATAGGATTTTTTGACTTAGCATTAGTATAATCGGAGAATGGTCAGAGTTCATAGTAAAACTTTCCTCCAAACTGATGTAATTGGTGGATATATTTTTGCAGATGAAAAAATCTATAAGATCCGGTATTTTCTGGTGGTCAGTGGGCCAGTATGTAGGTTTGCCTGTACTCATTACTTCACAATGTGTTTCTTTAACTGCACTTAAGAGCTGTCTTCCTTTAGTTGTAGTAAGTCTTGAACCCCAATGCGTATGCTTAGCATTAAAATCGCCGCCTAGGATAAATCGCTGGCCTAATAATTCAAAAAGATGTAAGTATCGCTCTTTTCTTATCATGTGCCTAGGAGGCGAATATATGGCTGCAATGGACACTTGACAAAACTTAGTTTTAACAGATACTGCCACTGCTTGAATGTCTTCTTCTTCATATTTACACTGCACGTAGTGACTAATGTTTTCTTTAATTATAACCGCACTACCCCCCCTGGCAGAGTTGCTAGGGTGGAGGGAATTATATATCATGTATCCTCTAAATTTGATAAAAGATTGCTTTGTGAAATGCGTTTCGGAGATTAAACACACGTCTATATTTTCTGTATCTAGGACCGCCTGCAACTCATGCTGATGTTTGAGCAGTCCATTGGAGTTCCACGCCATTAGTCGTCTGTCTTCAGGAATATTGCATTGTATTGCATCATTTAGCGAAAACGAGATTAGTAAATAAATTGTCATGGAGCCTAGACACAGGGACATGATGATGAGGTAAAAGTAAAAATATCTCTGATTCATATATGCTACCCGTAGTCATGCTAGAAGTATTTTGAAAGCGCTTTGAAGTGCTTTAAAAGTGAGTGCTACTACATGCCCCGAAGATACGCCTGACGTAAAGCTCTGCCACTTTTTCAACATACAAGTACTACAGTTTGATACAAGTCCCCGTCTACCCCTTTCATCCATAATATAAGCTAGTTACACACAACCGATCGAACTGCAATCATTCGAACGAGTTATAAGCTGGGACACATGAGTCAATGAGTCATTAACTTGAAGCAATGAGGTAACAAGTTGTCAACTACTTGCTTACCTACCATGTGGCAATATCCCGGCCACTGGCCACTACATATCACCGCTTACCTACTAGTTCTGAGATAACGAGGGCCGATGTGTAACACACTTTATGTGTCCAGTTTATAATCGAGACTAGGTAACATGTGTTATCGGGCTAGACTTGGTTACTCGAAATTGAGACGGCGAATTTTGTACTGATAGTTTCTTTTCCTTTAAGGGCCTCGACGCTTAGTTATAAAAATATTCGCAAAGCTTGTTAAGCCGTTGGTCCTGACGTCTACTATAACGTCAGTCAAAGGTGTAATACTGACAGTATTACACCTTTGACTGACGTTATAGGAAGTCAATGGCCCGAAAGTTTGACATCTAGACTAGATAGCATTTTATCCAAAAGTCGCAGAAAGAAAACGGTGTTTCAAACATTTTTTTTTTTTTTTTTCGGATTTGCATTAATGACCACCCCTCCACTCTGGGCGGAGCGGAAGGGAGTGTCAGACTTCTACTGACTAAAACCCATCCATGTTCCTTCTTTGCCCTTTGTGTTCCAGGGCCACGGTATCTCTTTCGAACAGTCCCGCAGCAAAAATTTTAATACTTGAGAGTATTAAACATTTTAATACTTGAGAGTATTAAAATGTTTGAAACACCGTCTTTACATTGACATTTCCATAATCACCAAATAATTTCTTAAACTTATCTTTAGTACCATCAAGAACAAATTGGATCGACATAATATTATGATTTCCTGCCATTAGCATAGAAATTAACACAACTTTCAATACAAACACTAGTAAAATGTCTAGATTTATGATGCAACAGTACAAGCATATGAATCTAAAGTAGATTGACACTTTATAAACTAATAATTGCTTGAATTATCGTTGATTATGAATTTTATATCGATTGTAATTAGTTCTAGAAAGCTGTAGGCTTAACAGAATTATATTTATAAACGTGTTTGAAAGAAGTTTTTTATAATGAAGTGATTTAACTTATCATTGGTGTTCAGAGGGTGATGTGCGTGTGCATTTATGAAAATTTGCTCCGTCGCTAGTAGCCGTCAATTTAACAAAATATTTGACAATTTGGCAAAATATTTGACAGCAACGCTGCCAACCTTCAGAATGCACTGCATAAATCGCAACTTGCACTGCATTAGTACGATTAACTGAAAAAAAACTTATCTACTTTTACCCATCTGCCATCATGCGGATATCAGCATGGAAACGTGAAATACTACAAGTGCTATGCTGAAAAAACTAATCGCGGAAAAAAACAGTTTTCCTTCTAGCCTCGCTAGTTTAGTGCCGCACGTTGCCATTGCTGGCTACCATTATCTACTGCGTTTTAGAATACAACCTCAGAGGCCTCCAGTCAACAAAAGGAAATTACCAATTTTTTTTAATTTTTTTTTTTCTGTGACTCATCAGCTACCTTATTTCCCTACAAGGTTGTACACACGTTTTTCTCTAAAACCGAATTCTATAAGGAAATCTTCTGTTTGAACTACAAGGAAAACCAAGCTGTTTAGTAGTAGTTTTACGTCCACTTATGGAGCGTTCTCGACCGATTAAGGTGTGGTGTGGGTAGATGATAAATTTATGAGTTAGTCTTGAGGTCAGGTACATGTACCCTTTTCGACGTGGACTATTTACTTATCGTAAAACATTGGTCATGTCCTTTTGTTTGAGATGATTTTCGATTGAATTATGTTTTGCTTCAAAGTTGCGGGAAATACTTGGATATGGGGCGCACAGAACCGGGAAGTGTGTCAGAAAACAAGGGAGGCCTACACCGAGCAGTGGGTGAATCGGGGCTGATAAAAATCAAAATCAAAATATTTTATTTCACATAGGCCTCGATGGGCACTTATAAAACGTTGACAAAAAGGTGCACGGTTCGGGTTGGTCGTTTCCTATGGAGAAGAACCGGCAAGAAACTCCATGGTTACTCTTTTCAAATCATTTGGTATTACAATATTATAATGGATACAGCATTTGTACTTAAGTATGGGGGGACAGCGTAGGCCCGACAATAAGTCGTTGCTTACTACACAAAAAATGTAGAGCAAAATAAAAAGTTAACAAGCAGCTGGGAATCTACAAAGCCTAGATAAGTTGATGTTTTGTTTAGTTACGTTTTGATTCCTTCAAATGGATAACGTCCACCAACCCGCAGTGGGCCCGCGGGATGAACTACGACTCCCTCTCATAGAGAGGCCTGTTTACTAACAGTGTGTATTTTTGGGCCAATGACTTAGGATGATTATGCGAACGGATAATAAAATCGTTACTTGCTAAATTGTTGTTCTCGAATTGTCTAAAGTTTTGAGGCACCATAGATTCGCTATTTTACAATCTATGTTTAAGTTTTCACAGCAGAGTACTACTAACTTAATATCATTAATTCAACATCGTCATTAAAGAGAATACCTAAGCGAACACGAATCCTGCCAGCTCACTATTGCACGTCACAGTTGATACCTACTTACCTTAATCTCAAAGATAACACAGATCCAACATATCCACATACATACTACATGTTCATATACATACTATACAGCCAAACATATCTACACCACACGCCATCTTGAAAACCAGTTCCAAAAAGAACGTTAGCTGCAACGAAATTCAAATTCAAATCGAACGTTATTCGCACTTGCCGAAACGCATGACCTTCTCACAACGCTGTGATACTGACGGGGTCGATGAACTTTGTTGATGCAGATGCGTTGCCGTTCACATGTAGCGTTACAACCTCCCACGTGAGAGGGGCTGAGGGATGAGAGGAAGCGGGACATCATGGCCAATGTAGTTGACCGAGTGACGTTTTAGGATACAAGCAATTTGATCTCTCATATCTTCGGATCTATGTAGTCCTGTGTCGTCCTTCGGCTCTTTTCGTTTGACAGGTAGTTAATTATGCAGTGGTTAAAATCAAGTTAGGTCTTACTTAAAGTTTAAAATATAGGAGCCAAATAAAATCGAAGTCTTATAAGAATCAGCCATTACTTTATCGGCCATGACACTTTGAGTTGAAAATGCTCATCATGCACTTCTGAACTGGCGAAACGTGAGTGAACTATAAGTGCACCTCTAACCTAACCTAACCCTTCGGGTACTGCAGGCGAGACATTGTGTGATCCTCTAAAAAATTACTTTGATCGATGAAAACATGATAAAACTTCACTTATCCATCCTTTCACAAAACCGTTGATATTCACTACCCGCTACATATTATAACTTACACCACACACCCATAAGAAATCCGCCTACACGAGTGGTTCTCGAACTAAATCCGAGGTGATTTAAGAAGTTTTTGTTGTATTTAAATTGGGTGCGGCGTATGTACTCGCTCGCCAATACACGAGTCTTTCAACGATGGCTTCTTTTTGTTGGCGGTATCATGTGTGCGATTAGAAAAAAATGACGTTTGGTTGTCAGTGTTGGCGTGATTTTGCGTAACTTTGTCCTTTGTTTGAGTGACGAGTATCTTTTGTTTGGCTAACAGTTTCACCAACCAGTAATCACCACAGTTTTCAAGACGGCGAAGGAAAAACTTTTGGTTTTAGGACATGCTGATTTCCTTAATCAGCATGTCCAACCAATTTGAAGACATTTAACATGCACCAACACACTGTGCCCTCGTGGTGGACCTTGGCCTCTTAGAGAGGAGGCCTGTGTCCCAGCAGTGGGAACATTTTAGTTTTTATTGTATTTAGGTTCGGCGTATATCCTCACGATTCTGATTCAGTGATGGCTTCTTTTTATTCGGCCGTATGTGTACTTTTGTATTAGAAAAAGACGGATTTTGCCATGATTTTGCGTATACTCGTATTTACTTTGTCTGTGTGAGACTACTGAGGTGTTTTAGGAAAATCTTTGAAAATCGACATGGCCAGAACTAACGACCGGTGATCTACATTAGCTCTGGATCGAAAGAACTGTAAGTTATGGGGGGGGGGGGGCCTTTGCCCAGCCATGGGAAGACGCAAGCCAACAGTATCAGTCACTTCAGTCTCTATTCTCATGTAAACTTTTATGATTTGGAGTTTTGTCAGCCAATGGCAATAACATGAGTTCGACAGATTTGTGGTTCCAAGACACAAGGCAACAACGCGTCGACTACTTATTTCACAACCACCTACATTACAGCATCACTGATCACTCTGAAGTTTCATAGTGCACTCATAAATGAACTACGTGTCGAAGCGATTTAAGTCGTGGAGCTCTATCGCGATATATGATGTCATAAAGTACTGTGTCGGGATCGTGGTGATTAATTTAGATCTCTTATGGAACGACTCCTTCCTCGAGTTGAAGTATTAAATATCAGAGATGATAGTTACTAAGAGGAATCTATATTTCTTTTCAGAAATACTGCCCCGGTGACTTGACTGATAAATAATGCCTCCAAGTGGTTCCATCATCGTTCCCCTGCCCTTATCACAATTTATTTGGGGTCTGCTCAGCATGTTTTCTTCTTCCATACTTTTTTTTTACTCGTCATCTCAGCGGTCACCTCCTTAATAGTTATTTTATCCTTCACACAGTCCATCTATGGTTCCATATGGTTTCATGGCCTCCAAATGGTTCCATGGAAATGAAAGCTGAGGGAGAATTTTCACAGAAGTTTTTTTTTAATCTACTGCTGCATGCTATAGGGACCTTAAACAAAGGTGATGTTATTTTATGCGCAGATCATATTCTGTTTACTAAACAGCCTTCTTAGCAAATCGCTTAGAATTTTTTTCCTTCAGGAAAAGTTCAATTTTGCAACTTTTTTTAAATTCATTTTAAAGATTATAATGTCACCTGATACAAACCGACTCAAAGTTGATCTCAAACAGAAACCACCAAAAAGGTTTTAGGCTTATCTCAGTTAAACGCAACGCGATACTTGTAGATAAGTGAAACAAAATATTGGCAAAACAAACCTTCAATCTATAGCGAAAAAAGGCTATGTTGTTTGTCTCTAGCGGATAAAACTAGCCACGAGCATAGTACACTGGATGGCCTGAGGGAATACAACCCGAGATTGGATTCAGATCGAGCAAACATTACAAACAACGGTTCTTTATATTTCCTCCTCTCTCCGATACAATCTTAACTTTGAGGACATTTTGCAGAATGAAACCTTTTTTATATTTACGAATACAATCGAAAGGTGAAATTCTCGCATTCTTCGTTGGCTGGTTATAAAACCGCGATGACGTCATGGTGCAACGAATTTTTATATAAATTCGAATTTCGAACCGATGCGATTTTGAATGCGATTATTCTGCGTTGTGTTGTTTCTCGGAAATATTTCAAATATTTTTGTATAGTTTAATAAATTCAATTTTCGCTGTTTTTGCTGGTAGTTGAAAATATTTTTAGAATTGTTTGATATAGCTGTTGTGTTGCTATTGATAATTTCCAATAAATAAAAGTCATGTGATTTTAGGCGCTCCGTCTCTGTATATCATATTCTCAAAATATCATAATCTGAAAACACCATAATCGCAAATCATCACATTATCAATATACCATATTCTCAAAACATCATATTCTCAAAATATCATGACCTCAAAATACCACATTCGCAAAACACAACCTTCTCATGATACCACATTCAAAGTACAGTCCTCAACATTTATAGCATACTGTTAATTTCTCAAAATAAAATTTTGGAGTTTTCAGTATTATTTTATGATGTTTTTAAATGGAATAACAAAACAAACAATGAAACAATAAAATTATTCATAAACAAAAAATTAAATTTGTATTTAGTTCAAATTAATTTATTATGTACTAATTGCACTTAACCGTTTCAAACACACTTGAATGCAGATTGTTTTTTTTTTTTCTTATTTATTAAGTATAAATTATATCTGTATCCTCCAAGTAGTAAGACTGGTTTATTTTTCTGACTTGTTATGAATTTCATTTCAGTTTTACTACAACTGGGTTGATCCATTTTCAGAATCGGTGTCACATGAAATATTAATTAATATTGCAATAAAACATGAATTGACATTGTCATTATTAGTCATAACAGGTGACATTGATATTATCAGTCATAAGAAGAAATAATCCGGTCAGTATGATTTTTTAAAAAGAGGTTACACCAAAAATTTTGTTAATAACAGTACATGAGTACACACAGGTAAGAAAATGTTATAAAATACGAATATGATGTATTAAGAATGTTGTGTTTTGCGAATGTGGTATTTTGAGGTCATGATATTTTGAGAATATGATGTTTTGAGAATATGATATATTGATAATGTGATGATTTGCGATTATGGTGTTTTCAGATTATGATATTTTGAGAATATGATATACAGAGACGGAGCGATTTTAGGCACTATGTTTACTTTTTACAAAAATGAAGTGGTACTTAGTACTTACTTACATAATTCTACGAAGGAGAAAATATTTGGAAAATGACAGTTCCTGACACGACATTAAGCTCCAAGGGAATAAAGGTAAGACTACACACCCACAGTCTATCAGAATAAATCCTTGCAGTAGATCCGGGAAATAATTTTCTTAGAATAATCTTGCAGAAGCTGAGTGGAATTGAGCCCCGAGAGCCGAGGTGCCATACAATAATTTGGGAAATTTATATAAAAACTGTGAAGATAAGACACACAGACCTGTGGTGTTTCAGTGGAAACTGCCATGACCTTCGAGTGTAGGGTTTAGGTTCGGTGTCCGAACAATTAAAATTGTAGGCAGATAATGAAAACATATCTTTTGTATTATCTTTTAAATCCATTTGGATGTCATAAAATATTAATGTTAAATTAAACAAGCACTAAAGGTTACTTAGCTTTTGTTAAAATAAATTAAACAAGCACAGTGAAATAAATGGCAACATTATTCCAGTTTCTGTTAAATGTATGACTGTTGTAACACTGTAAGTAACAGATACACTTTGACTCTGCTGAGATTTTTCCGCTCCAAATAAGCACTTTATGACAGATTACATAAGTGTTACAAAAGATTTCTCATACAATGGAGCGAGCGACGCCGCGCGATGTTGTATGTATGTAGCTGAGACTGTGTTGACACGTCTTTATTGTTTCTGTAGGTAAAGGTCAGGGAGCGACTCTCATAGTCCTGACCTTTTGTTGGTCTACACTTTCTAGTACACGTTAGGTGTGAAATAGACTTTATATCTTGAAGTGTGTGGTGGACTTCAACTTAAAGCATTGTAGTAAATGAATCAGATCTTTTTTTCTTGACGGAATTCTGATATTTTGGCAATAATTAACATCTAAAAATATAGCTTGATATTTTGTTGTCTGTTTCTGGTGCTCAATATAAAATTCTGCATATTCGCAGATGACCCTAAGTATCTTGGCCACAATGATCACATATTAATGATGAAGAGGAGATTTGATATTTTCCAGATAAACACGTATAAAAGATTTTGAAAAAACGTGGAAGAAAATACCATTAATCTTCTGGAGCATTCTGGTAAGTCGTAGATGTACCTTCAAAGCTTTTGAAAGAGCCTTCAAATTGAACTAATGTCTTCCTCTTCAGATCTTGAGGAAATGTCAGAAGGTTATTACGTCATAATTTGGCGTTCGACATTCAAATCTCTGGCACAAAATCCAATCTACCTCCACAATCACGAGAAAGTTCAAAACAAATACGTAGGCCAGTCGTGCCAATACGATCGGATAGATGAGTCATGTGTCACGGCGCAGTCACGGAGTTAGCCGAGTCGTCACGAACGCGACCCGACTCCCCCGCCCTCTATTGTCTGCATAGAAAGTCGGAATCAAACGTAGAACGGTGGTGTAACAGTGTTTCTGATGCAGTATATAGGTTTTGTTCTAAAGTTGTTCTTTGTTTGAATTGGAGCTGTGTTGTTGCAGTTTTCAGGCATCATCGTTTTTTGTCCAGTTTTTTCAGCTTGTCCTGGCTACAGTTCGTTTAAACAGATACGGACAGACTACGGACTGGCTGCGGACACCTGTCCGGACTCTGACAGATACTTCAGTACTTTTGTCCACCTCCTATTAAGCCTTGGTCGATTTCTTGGGGTTTGATTACAATGTGTTTGGATAAGTAAGCAAGTAGAATGACAGGAGTAAGCACAAGAATCTTGTCGATAAAGTCAATCAGTGATTTGTATTGGTTTGTATATCTTATACATAAGATTTCCATTCACACATAAAGATCAGATTACAAAAGATAAATGACAAAACCGATACCGCCATCTACATACACCAACGCTGGAAGCGCCATCTCACAATAACTTCGCTTTCAGACCCCATTCTGCACCCCAAAGTTACGACAAATACATAATATACAGCGTGTTTCGGAAATACTTGGTCATATTTAAGTTTGTGGATCAGACACCTAAAAATCATTCTTGAGGCCAACTTCGTAATCGTGAAAAATAAATCAGCTAATCGGTTGTCCCCTATAAAACTTCTATACCTACTTGACCAAAAGTATGGTGCAGCTGATTCTCTCTTGACGGCCTCTGGACAATATTTTGAGTCCGTGGAGTTTCTTGCCCCTTCTTCTCCATAGAGATCTACGCTTTGGAATGGGCAACTACTACTTTCACAGTTATTATGCCTTGTGACTGGAACTGTAGCTTCATTTTATTGTTATTTCCTTTATTTATTTTTACACATATTAAATACATTTTTAAATATTCTAATATAAAACAATATAAAAAAAAAACATTTAAACATATAAAAAATAGTGGTCCGCCGGTATCGGGAGCAGGGTCCAAGCTACCGGTGGTTAGGGCTCCAGAGACAGGAACCTCCTCACAATGCGAGGCGTATCGAGGAGTACTGCCTTCTAAATCAGGCCCTTGATTCAACCGCCTAAGGAGAGCCTCGAAAGATGGTCGTCGAGGCTCTTGGCTATAAGCTGTCTCTCCATTTTGTTATCTTTGTTAAGACAATTCAAAAATGCCTGTTACTGGCCTACTTGAAATAAATGCTTTGATTTTTTTGATGTTAAGAAGTTAGTCCTATATAGAAAGTTACTTAGTTTGAAGGTCTGCTCCACATCCTTAAAATGACCACGCATTTATGAAACTCGCTACATGTATCAAGCTACGCGAAACTGGCAAATTTTCCCAATCAACCTTGTACCTAATGCTTTAGCGATAAAGTTGAAAATCTATTAATGAAATTCGGCAGATTGTAGTAGCTTGATATGCTGGCGTCTGTACCTAACTCAGATTTTTCCTCCAGTAAGAATTTTATACAAAATGGACGAACGCCCCGGGCAATACATTACGTCATACCGTTGAATGAAATATGCGCCGGTTTTGAGCAACGTCGAATATGAGAAATGTGTTTGCGAAGAAAACACGAAAACAAAATGTATCAATGCATACCTAGCCTGGGGAAATAGTATTAGTTATTGTGATTGGGGTATTTGTTTCCTTGTTGTGGGTGAAAAGCGTGGAGCCGAGAAGCGACTGTGTGTTTGTGAATGAGTTGAATAGAAAGGATTTGCATTTGTAGGGTAAAAATTGAGTTTTTTGCCTGTTCATCTCCATAGCAAACGACCAATTTGAACAGTGTGCCCCTGTGATGTGCCCATTTTCTGATGTTTCGTGTGTGCCCATGTAGGTTTATGTGAAATCAAATATTTTGAATTTGAGTTTTGATAACAGGGTCACGCCAGTCCTAAGAAGAAAAGCCAGAGGACAAGGCATTTGATGACTGGAATCCACTGCATGTGTTGACGTCTAGTATCAGGGTCGATAGGCCAAAGCCTCATGAAATCCATTCAGATTGGGCACTCCATATTTTAGTCGGAGATGATGAAAAAAGTCAACATACATTATGTCAAAGCTGAAAGTTTAGCAACCAGAATGTCAATGAAGTAAAAGAAACATTTCTAGCTAGAATATTTCACTTGAGAAACAAGAGGTTGTAAGTTTGAATGTAGGGGGTAATCTTCGGAAATAATGATTCATTGAGAAACTAACTTTGTAGTTAAAAACGTCTAGAAAACTTTAATACCCACAGTCTTTAACACAGACGTATAAGAGAAACTAAGGGAAACGGGCTTATAATAGTGTGCTCTTAGTGCCTTATTAAATAGAATAAGTACCGAGGATAACTTTAAATGCCAGATCGATGGAAAGTGTGAGGTCGGTGTAGCACTAGAGATAGGGTCGATAAGAACAATATTATTTCGCATTTCGGACGGCTATGGACGTAAGTTCTGTTAGTGTTGGGTTGTCATGTCCGGCTTTTTGTCCCCTATGACCGAATTTGGTTCGACCCAACGTTGTCATTTTTCGGACTTCGAGTTGGGCGGATATTTTAGAAAAAAAAAATATCGAGAGCTCATGTCCAGCAGTAGTCTGCGATAAAATGAGTTGGATGGATCGAGAATAGAAAAAATAACGATGTTAAATAAAATGACTGAATTTTGTGCAACTGTTGAACTTTTTGTCGCAATGGTAACCCTATGTTTGTGCGGCTACTAGGAAAATCTACGATAGAATTACTTCGTAAATAGCAATGAGATAATCATTGAGATATGGTATCGTAAACGGTGAACAGTAGTGTGCTATTAGTTTAGTTTAATCTTGAACTAAACATGTACGAGTATCTTTCAATTTATCTCGAGGAATATTCTGCAGCGGCTGTTGTTGTGTTAGTCTTTTGGCATCAGCACGATTGGGTCTGAATTGAGATGGTTTTGATTTTGAAGCCGATTCCAGAAAAACAATATAAGTAATAATAATAAATCGTTTATTTCAGATTCATCCTGAGATTAAATCCATATTTGTTAGTAGAATTGCGAGCTTAGACTAGTATTAGTAATAATTAATTAATTGGTACTCAAACATAATAAAAATAAATAGTTTAATTAAATAATATGTAATGACAATTTATTATATGTTATTCAATTGAAAACTAAGTGGCAGGTCCAGGTGGACTTCCCGATGGAAAAAAGAAAGTTAAAAGTTCTGAATTTTAGAAGTTGTGAGGAGTATTTCCACATCGCAGTTGGGCCGTTAGTTGTTAAAATGAATAATTTTAAAAGTATCTTCCATCTTCTCTTCGATTTGGTGGAAACTGATGTATTGAAATAACTGTTTTTTTTTTAAATACGAGGACAGAATTGGTGCGCTGGGTTTCTAGTTTGACAAAGTACCTAGTTAATGCTAGTTTTTTTTTTTTTAAAGTAGCTACTTGTAGGAAAACCAATGAATAGATTGCCGAGGGCTTTTAGCTTTATACAATAAAACAATTTTTTTTATCTATTCCTTAGATTTAGCTTATAATTTCTTTGTTCAGATATTATTCAATAAAAAAACGAGTTTACTTCGACGGTTATAATCGTAAGATTTGTCCATCCTGTTATTAAAATAAATACAAAGATACATAGTCACTATGAAACTTGTTTGTCCACATGTTTGTAGGTACGATAAGCAGGTGAAACACCCATCTTTTTTCTTTTACATCTTTTATTGTAGCGTGGAAACCGCGTCTGTAATTATGATCAATAAATATCAACGTCAATACATCACTATCGTCTGAAAAGATCTAATAAATATTGTGAGAAGTCCATTCATTTGTACATGTTTTATTTGTAACAAATGAATTGATTTTAATTGCGTTTTACTATTACATGTTGCAGGGAAAAAGATAAATCATGCATTTTGCAAAATATCTGGGAGTAATGTGGCATTGGTTCTGCGCGGTCCTTCTTGATTTTTAGTGTTGTGATATGGACAAAATCATCAGGCTTGGCTGTAAGTTTTTGGTATGGCATACTTAAGACATCTTGCCTGTTGCCAAATGCGATTTTTTATGACCTAACTGTACTCGTAGGTATGTCATAAAAGTCTACGGATTCTGTGAGTTTTGTCACGTTACAATATCTAAAGGAATTTCAAAAAATGCCTGCATTTTTGGAATCACTGCAGCTTCTATAAAAATGCATTTCTTTCAGCATGAAATGACAATCATACCCACCTCCTTTCCAATTCACTTCTTAATACTTTTCACACTACATTACCCATCTTGCGACTCGATCTCACAAGATTCAAATCGTTGAATACATCTGATAGATGCATAGATCCATAAATTAGAGAAACTGGTTGTCGAGACTCAGGATAACGCCCATGCTTGGTTGCTAGGTGCTCCTACGATACAACTCGGAACGCAGCAACCGGTTGTTGGTTTTTTTTTTGTATAAATATCGTAAGCATTTTTACTATTATACTTGCCATAAAACAGACGACTGTGTATGGGATTTTCCATTTACTTGTGTGTTCGATAGAATATGTTGAGATTCGTTAGTTTAAAACGGTTTGGAGTGTTTATTTTGTGAAAGACATAAGAGTAGTGAAGAAAAAAAAAGAAACAATGGCAGATGTAGTTTGAGAAAGATGGTAATTTATAAAGGGGACAAAAGAAGTAGGCGAGGAAGAAGAAAATATACTGCGTCGACCTCAAATAAAAAGGAATAAGGGTAGAAGAAGAATAGTCTTGTGAAATACATTATGAGATATGTAAATAACATTTATATCTCAAAAAAGATTCATTTTCCTACGTCTGTATCAGTATCTAATTTACCGAAGGCAATATTAAGTTAATATTTGCAATAACTTTAAGTAACAGAACCTAATTTCCATTTAACCGTTACGTTAGAATAGTGTCAAATCATCATGCTTGAAGAGAAATTCTGCAAATAAATAATGCAAGCTCCTTGCCTACAGCCCAGGCCACTTTGCCGCCTACGTAATTATATTTTAAATAATTTGTGTAGGAGGACATGGATGGGAGCGAAGCTGTTCAAGTGATGAGTAACACAGGATAGATACTTACTTGTTTCATAATAGTGAAGAAAATGGGCGGGGTGCAAAATAACAGCCTGATCCTGAAACGAAATAGAAATCTAGTAAGACCAGAAACCAAGTTCTTGATCACTGTTTTAAGCTTTCACGGTTTACAACTAAACTTATACTGTCACTTACGGGATATCTTCCGTGATTGTTCATTATTTTGAGCTCCCGATAAAAGAAGAAGAAAGAAAAAAGAAGAAGATAACCCGGAAGATATCCCGTAAGTGACAGTATAAGTTCAAGTACTTGATGTTTTTCAAGTTTTAAAGAATAGGTCTGTAGATCTATTAGGACCAGGACTGGTCCTGGTCCAAGGTGTCCGAATTACCAGTATCTACCAGAAGAATTGAAGAATTCACTGCCTTCTCTATTCCCTGATCATTATAATCTGGATCTATTCAAAGTTCGAGTGAATAGGTTTTTTCTAGGCAAGGCGTGCTCCACCCTCGGCCGCGTCATCGCTTCACATCAGGCCAGTTGCGGCCAAATGCAAGCCTAATTATTAAACAAAAAAAGTTAGTAAAAAATTCAAGACTTATCCGTTTTACGCGTCTTCAAGCCTTAAGATTTGCATGGGAAATAATTTGTTATAAAAGATCAACTTTAAAAGATCAGTCAAACAACTTGTTCTTTAAAATTGCGGATCACATACGGACAACTGATGGATATTTCAGTACAATATCTAGTGTCCAGGCGGCCTACCATGACGTTTTAAAGCAGTATTGTTTTATTCTTATTCCAGAGTGGGAAAGAGATGGCGCTAAAGATCCTCTATAGCTCCGTATTTTTCTCAGAATAGAGTGACGTTAAAACAATACTGCTCTAAAACGTCATGGTAACCCCCTTTAGATGCGTCCGCAATATCCTGTTTCAGTTCAACTTAACTTTTAAAGAAAACTAACTCACCAAACCTACCCACCATCTTGAAAAAGCCGCGTCACTCTTAACCGACACCACACAGACCTATTATGTGTTTCGTACAGTTCAACGACCTCAACTAGAAGTTTAAATACAACCTGTTTATAAGAGCATGGTCTTGTAAATCAATCGGCTTTCCGGCCCCTCTGCTTGACAAGTATGTTTCGACTATGATGGATTGATGTCGGAGATAAAAAAACTTGAAATTGAAGTAGACCGGAGGTTTTGGTATTTAGATAGTACTGTTAGTCGTATTTGGTGGGTAGGCTTGGTTTATGTGAGTGATCGGAGAATGGTACTGTCCATGTGTCTAGACCTAGTTCCGATTTGATAGTCCTTTATCTAGTGTTATTGGAGGAGCATGTGGCTAAATAATAACTGGCTCTCGGGTCGATCTTTAGGTTACCTTAGATTACCTTTAGTCTTGCCTAGGTTGGTCTGTGGATGGGTGACCCATTACATACCGAGTTTGCTCCGTGCCTCGCAAAGCATGTAAGCCGTTGGTCCCGGCCGTCATTTGTAGATCTTTGACAGTCGTTACAGGTAGTCAGTGGCCCGAAAATCTGGCAATCAGTGTTACCAAGGCGTTTCGTGGGACCCACTAATTGGGTTGTGGAGGTCAGCTAGACAGTCGTTCCATGTAAGTATATATAGTTGGGAAAAGGCTCGGCAGATGGTGTTATTGGATTTTCCATTAGGAATTTCTCACTAGCAGTCCGCAGTTTGGAAGTCGAAGCCGCAGTTGATAACCCTGTGTTTCGGCTGGTGAGGGACGCGTGAATGCACCTATTTTTTTATTGGCCATCAGGACCCAAAATGGTCAGGAGGACTATTTCTATTCTTAACTTATACTGCCACTTACAGGATAATTTCCGTGATTGTTGTTGTTGTTTGTTCGTTGTTGTTGTGTTGTTGATTGTTCCGCATTCTTCAGTCAACCCGCGATCATGGCGATTGCAACAGTGTCGAAATATCGGGAGCTCAAAATTATGAACAACCACAGAAGGTATCCCGTAAGTGACAGTATAAGTTTAGTGTTAAACCGTGAAAGCTTAAAACAGTGTAGGTATTTCTTGTTTGTTGGCAGATGAACCACCAATTGCTACATAATATTAACTTAGTTACATTTGCAATGCACCAACTATACAGTGTCCACATACATTACACGAATAAAACTGACAATACACGCACCTTCTGAATAATTCTGATTCATAAATTCTAAAGTGTCTTTAATTTCCCAGCAACGCCCAATAAAAATCGGCCTAACTTAATAAAGTCATAAGGATTCACAAGAACTAACTGTTTTGCATGCGGTGTCAATTACAAGTGCAAATAAATAACCCTATACCACAGAGTAGATAGCTAACAGACAACTAACTTCATATGTTACGTGGCTTTAGGTAGGTACAGAGTCGGAAAATGCCCCATGCATGATATTCCACTTAGGTAGTTGTAGATACTCGAATATTTTTAAGTATATGTGGCAGTGGCGAAGGGTCAGTTTTTGTAAGAGGTAAGCCGGAGTACATATCTTT
The DNA here is from genome assembly GCA_963082995.1 of Noctua comes. NCBI lineage: Eukaryota > Metazoa > Arthropoda > Insecta > Lepidoptera > Noctuidae > Noctua > Noctua comes. The sequence goes on along the minus strand of OY720267.1, from coordinate 18,654,581 downwards.
ACTGTATAGAACATTATTGGCTACAGAACACTGACTGTGCCATTTTTTAAAGGGAAGCCGGTAGGAATCGGGTTGTATGGAACCTTCGCCACTGATATGTGGGATTGGGCGTATGCATATTTGATCGTAGAAGTAAGATAATCAATATGACCGAACTGATGGGAAAGGAAAACAGAAATCAATATACAGAAAACAAATGAAGATCAATAGGATTTGAAAAGAAAAGACGTTGCTCTAAGATATTGTTACATTTTTGTGCTGGAAAATAAAGTCCAATTCAAACATTATATTTTTGATCCGATACAACACGGTGTAGCTTTGAATACGCCTTTGGAGTGAACAAAGTGACAATAAATACTCCAACAACTTCACAAAAATGGCCAAGCAATATTGGTTTCTGCAGTTTATCTACTCCATGAAAACCACACAATATTCCACATACACAGGTAAAACGGATATTGTTGACGCGAAAACTCGTACTAAGAATTTTCCTCGTCCGTGACGGAGTTCTATAAATAGGTGTGATTTATCGGACTATGTACTTACATAGAATATGATGCGTTATGGTAATTTATGCTCAGGTTCAAACAACTCCGCAGTGTTTGAATTGTGGTGGTCTATGGTGGGGGCTATTGGGCTATAGATGATTTCTTGCAGCAGTCATGACTTTTACGACGTTCCCTCAACGGGAGCATTCGCCTGTAATGTAACAGTTCAGATTCACTTGTTTCTGTACAAAATCGAATCTTTGATTGTTATATTACAGTCAAATGCTCCCGGTGTGGTATCCTTAGGATCTTTTTCTGTTAAGTGTAGCATAATCAGCTTATATCGTTCCCACTGCTGGGACACAGGGCTCCTATCTATGACAGGGAATGGGCTCTAATCCACTACACGGGCCCAGTGCGGGTTGATAATATATATGCCACATGTCTTCTAATTTTGGTTCTAGGACATGCCGGTTTCCTCACGATGTTTTCCTTCACCGTTTTGAGAGCAGTGGTGATGAAATAAATTACACAAGTAATGCGCCTGCCTGGGTTTGAACCCTCGACTTACCACTCGTAGGTCACCACTGCCACTGCCACCACGGGCCACCGCTGCTCTCAAGCTGCTGTTACTTGTACCTTGGCTAAAAGGTGCGGGGATTTTCGAAAATATTTGCTTGTGTACTGACGTTCCAAGAAGAGTCCCGCTTGTGCCTAATTTTGGAAGGTCAGCTAGCTACAGATAATGAGTTACCCCGTCTAGTTTTTTTTCAACTATTTTATGTTATTCAATGTGGTAAACAACCAGTAGCTGTTTAATGTCAAAACCACTAGGAAAAATCCTCATTCTTCAACAAAGCATATACCACGGCAATGTGAAAATTCACAAGAAAGATTACTGATGGAAAAACACAGATTGTCTTCGACAGTAAAAACTATGTATTTTATGCACAGCATACAATGCATAGTTTATTCTGGAAACTCCAAAAACCCTCTACTCACCACCATGAGGTGTGGAATGCATCAATTTCCATCATTAGTAGGTAAACACAATGCCAGCGTACTTGTGTTTCCCATGAGATTAGAGGTGCTTATTAATGTACCCACGCTAACTGATTCGGGTACGCTCACCCAAAGCATTATGCTGTCAAAGATGACCAGAATTGAGATAAAACAATTTACATGTGTTGTGTGGTCTATTCCGGTAGGTTTTTTATTGTAAAGAAGGCTTTTTGAAAAAAACACATAGTTTGTTTTAATTTTTGAATACAAAGTTACTGAGATTGAATCTTGTGACTGATTGACTGTTGGTAATAAGAGAAGAATTGTGTTTGTAATTTTTCGATTCTTCTTCTTAACGTATCGATGGCAATCTAAATTGTGTCGGCCCAGAACTGAGCTACTAGTTTGGCGCTTTCGGTAGCGTCCATCAGTTCTTGTAATGAACAAACAACGGGATTTTTCGATTGTATGCATAGTACTGATTATGCAGTCGGGGAAAAACACTACAAAATAACAACGTACGTAAGGGAATGCCTTAGATACATGCTAGTGGGTGACCACAATTATTGACGCGGAGTTAGCTCAAGCAATTAAAGCAAATAATCCGACGCTGTTTCGAGTCGCATTGATACACGTCTTTTTAGCTTTTATTGCATGGATATAAAGCACTCTCTGATCAGTTCAAGCTGATTCCACGTCGGTATGCGTGGTCACCCCTCATGGCGTAGTATTGTACTTAGACATATTGATACCTAACAAAGCTTCCCACTACACCATAATGTTTTGCTCAATACCTCCGGTAATTTGAAAGGCGAAGCTGGCTTCGGCCATAATCGGCAAACTTCGCGATAATTCGTGAGCCGCGGGCAGACGGTGTGGCTAATCAGGAATCGTGGGTGCTTGACCGGCTAAGTCTGACATAAACTGATAGGTGCTTGAGATTTGGTGGAAAATATTTGTACACGGATGTACTTGTATGAGCGGGTTTTTTCTATCTTTAAAGTGAGTTGATGAAGTAGTACACTCGAGGCCTAATGTTCTTTTTAACATCACTATGACATTTGGAGGGTGTCGATGTGAAACCAACATGATGATGCCGAATTTTCTTTTCACAGATTTAGTGCCGTCACCTGAGTGACGCATGAATGTTACACCATAAAACACAAAAAAAATAAAACCATCTTGCATTTAATCCAAAAGTAATTCCATCAGTTATTATATCAGTTTTCTCCCCCTTTTTGGCCTGATGATGCAAATGGTATGGTATTGTATGGTCATCCAAATTCGTACTCAAAACTTTTCCTAAGACATGTTTCTTATATGTACCTCCTGTATGTCTTATTGATCAACTTCTAAAGACCTCATAAAATCCTAAAGATTTTTCCAGACCACAGACATACCTAGACAACGCAAGAGCACCTAGGTACTTCGCGTGCCTGGTGGTGCATTTTATGCTTAACGTGGCAGCAAGCTAATTTGATTAAAACAACAACGTTGCAGCTCAAGAACTTAATTCCAGACATTTAAAGAACAAAAACGTAGTCTATTTTGTATATTAACTTGTTTGCTTAGTAAATAAATAGTGCTTATGACGTCATAATAGGCGGTCAAAAAATGGCAACGCATACTTGCGTTATCTGGGTATATCTATATCTGTGTTCCAGACCCAGTGATTCTTCAAAGATCCAATAAAGCAGTCTACAACATCCACTTAAAAGAAACAATAACCATTTTCCATTTAACTCCTTGATTAGCAACAAGAACTGGCGTAACCCTTAAATGGTACCCCATAGTGGTGACATTCCACCGTTTATCCTGCCGGCTCCTAGCTGGCTGAGGAATTTACATCGGTTACAAATACCTACCGTTTGTATGGACGTGCGAACTTGCTAGTACTAACAAGTACTTGAAATGCTGCGAAGAATCGTGAATCGTCTGGTTTATTATTAGACAGTTGCTAGCCAGGCTGATTGGCTAAACGGACAGTAATTAAGTGGATTACCTTTAAAGGGTTGAATTGATGGGGTAATGTCGTAAATGGTGATTGAGGTATTGTAACAGATGATTGCGAAGAGATGTTGCTTTCTGTGTCTACTTTGAGTGGGGCTATCAATATGTTGCTATGGCATGTTTTTGTCAAAACGGGAGAGTTGTGGTGAGGCTCGCGGGGTTCTTCATCGTCTGCCTAGCCGATTCCTCAAAAGGCTTCTAATCTAAACAGATACGGTACCAAGTTTATATGCGGATGTTATTAACACTATCTCATTTTTATTACTTGTATAGTAGGCATGAATGATCTTGATCAGTATCATCATCCACTTCATTTTGTTTAAAACAAGTGATCGAATGAGATACATCAATCTACTCTTTTCAGTATCATCAGATCTAGGTAAACGATGTTGTCTCTATTTCCATTATCCGTTGCTGGTGACTTCGTGTCCAGACTATCTGGCAAGGTAGCTGATATCTTTCCTCAGATATCGAAGGATTGCTCTTAAAGTGGTCAACTGATTGAGCGAATCGACGACGAAGCGAGTGTATTTAAAATCGTAAATATCAGACTGTGTAGTTGGTTGTATCGATTTCTCTTCCTGATTGCGATAGACGACGGTAGTAAATAGATAAGGTCAATCACTATTACTTAAATCGAACATCTAACCAAACTTAGGCAAAGGATTCTGAATAACAAGCTCAAAATTGTTGGAACCTTCAGTCCTCTGCCGTTACTATTACGAATTTAACCAAATCCGCACGATTTACTTCGATTAGCATTGGATACTTAAGGAAACACTTGAAATGCACGGAAATTAGAAATATTCTATTCCACGTTCGTACTCCTTTCGCCTTAATTGCCTTGGCGCCACACAGTAATTAAACGTGAATTTTCATACCGACATCCGTCAAGCGGACCTAGATACGCCACTGCAACTATTTTAAGACACAACTCTTTCGAAACTGGTTCCTTAGTACAAATGAGTATTTTTAAACCTCAAAATAAACCACCGCACGTTTCTCGGTGAATGGCAAGTATGCAAGTAATTTCATACCAACAGAGAAATAGTAAACTCGACGTAAAATTCAGCCGCTAACCTTGAACGGAGGTGCCAACTGGCGCGAACTTGTTGCAATGGTAATCATAACTCTGGTGGTTTAGAAAACCGGTTATTTCAGTGCCGTGAGACCGCCTGAAGAGGTTGGACGTAATTTATACAAAATTAGTGCATGAAATTGTGTTCGGAGCGCGTTCGCGAAATAACCGCGGCCCAAACCGGTCTCGCGTTCGAAGAAAGCCGCCATTGTGGGGCGGCCATTACGAAAATTCGGCCATGTTTGTTTCGCGGCGCAAAAACGCGGCAAAAGTGAACGATCTGTCTAGTCGCGGTTAGAGACGTCGTGTCGGATTCAAAATTCAAATTCGAACAGATGATTCGGGATTGTTCGTCCGAGTTCGTCTGTGGACGTGAAAATCTTGTGGTTACATGTTAGAGGCGTTGGCGATGGATTAGGCTGGTGACACAGTGGAAAAGAACAGCGAAACGCTGAAGCTTAAAAACTTCGATGAGGTACATTTTTATAGCTAATGACTAATGATTAACCACCAATGATCAAATTCTTGCCAGTTGAACTTTTGACAAAGTACCAGAATGCATTTTTGACATAACGAATTTTATTGCTCGTATATGGTGGGGGGAACTGAATGTGTAGGTTAGCCCTATCTCTGTGGTATATAATATTAGCTACTCAGGTAACCTACACGTAGTTGAAACAGGTTTTAACTGAGATACTTAACAACGCTCATCATATTATCTTTCGTTCTAAGTGAATTTTCAATATCAATAGCTTCCTTTGGGAGTGCGATAACTAAAACAAATACTTTTCACTGGAATCGAAATCATTTTCTCGTCAATGGCTTCAGACATTATTGCTACTTTCTTGTCATTTGTAGTATTCGATTCTGCACTAAAACGCAATCTTCGAAAACTTTGGGTCAGTTCTTCTTTTCTTAAAGATTCGTCCAATTCCAGTCAAAACAAAGTTCAAGTCTTTGTTATTGGTTTCCCGCGCCGCGCCCGCCTGTGTCGTGCGTCGGGGTCATCGTGAGCTGACGTCATCAGGCTCGCTGGACCAATGGGGGCGCGGGGGCGCGCGGGGAGCGCGGGAAGCGGCGCGGCGCTCGCGGCCAGTCGCGGCCCTCCGCCGCCCAGTGCGAGCCGCACGCGCATCAGTGAACCTCATACCTCATGAGTACCGCATACCGCACGCCGCACGATCGCTCCCATCTTGCAGCGGTGGAACAGGAGAGAACTGAGGTTTACTAAAGACCTTTATAGGGAGCGCAGCCTCTTGCTCTTGCGTGCGGTATCTAAAGGCCTTTTAAGACACTTTTTAACGCAGAAAGGTATCTACTTTTCGTTTTACCACCAGATTTTCCATCGTGCGGTTTTTCGAAGCTCCGGATGCACGGATCAACATTCGGATCCCGGGTGAGTTCTTTTTCGGTTACTTTGTCTAGAGTAATGTCCGCGACCGGTTTTGTAACCACTCGTCTGGTCGGCGAGCGCGAATTCCTCGCCGGCCGACGTTAATCTTTGTGATCTGACTGCCGCCAATTTTGTAATTAGTACAAGTAATTTCCTGCATACTTTAATGAAATAATTATGAGTTTATGCAATGTATTAAGATGATTGAGATACGAATTTTATGTTTCCTGGTTTTTAATATTGCTGGGAAATATTTCTTCACCAGAATTTTGTTCGCGCCTTTGAAATTTTTTTTCTCTTTCACACGGCATTAATGTAGATGTGTAGGCGGCTTATTAACATCTCAACCGCCATTTTTGTGAAAACAATTTTCTCGAGACAACCTCTCTGTTCTTTTTGCCAAGAGGCTGTATACTTTTGTCTGCTTAAAATCACATCTCAAAGCGAGGAATCGTGTTCTATTCAAATCTAATTCTAAGACGTAGGTATAAATCTAAGTGGTACACAACATATGTGGGTTTTTTGTGAGGCATTTACATCCGGGTTCGTTGTCTGCGCCGCCCACCGCAGGCCTTGACCGCGGCGAACCCGACGCGACGGGCACGACTCGGTCACGACATGAGCACGACACGACACAACTTATGTTCGGCAGTTAGGTACCAAGTTTGTGGTTTTCTAGATACATTTTTGACGGTTAAATCGTGGATTTAAAAAAAGTTATAGGTAGCTGACTGCTTGTTAACTTTGTCAAATTAAAAATGGCGGCATTTACAAGATCAAAATCTCAAGTTTCGTCTGGGAAAATACTCAAGTAGGTAGCAGGTAGGTACGATGAACCAATGTTCAGTTAGTTACGCCTCTTGAATAACTTTAGGCGGCAAATAAAACTGTTTTTGGCGTTAAACGATACTTTCGACTCCCACGCATAAGATAATTTTAGTAGCTTTACATATTTGATTAATAAACCGTTAATGCTTAAAGAAATATTATTCGGCAGCGATACTTGCATAAAATTAATAATAGCTAATAATTTATTATTAGAAGTTGAAAAACACCTAATCTGCTCGACGTGAATAAATAAATTAAACTATTCAAGAATTAATAATGATGACGCGACGTCGCGTCGCGCGTTTATGTCTTTTCTACAGCGCGGGGCGGGGCGACTAGATTAGCATCCAAATTATAACATACGGACTTAATAATACCAAACTTATGTTTTTGAAACATATTAATGCATAGGAAATTGTTTCGGAGAGATAATAATGTAGTCAAATTATTGACAGCTGGGAAATCTTTTAACTTTTATTATACCAAATTATTGGCTTATATTATTCATGAATAATAATGTAGGCGGTTTTAATAGAAAGGATGTAATAAATTCTTGGTCTAGTTGCGAAAGTTTTTGGCGTGGGGCCAACAGGAATCGCGAGTGAAGTGAAGTCAGTGTGGAAATGTAAACTATAGGTACATTTTCTTGTAATTCTGTCATTAGAGTTAAAAGCTTTGAGTTGGGAAACAAGCTGATAGTTGACAGGGTTAAGTTAGTAATAATTTACTTACTCTTCACTTGAACATTCCGAAGTTACTTCCACATCAATTTTGTCATTGTAGTTAAAAGTTAGGAAATTGGTTGCAAGTTTATCTTGGGATAAGTAATAAGTTACTCCTACATAAACTTGACTAGGAAATTCGTAAGTTCATACCTATGTGCTTGCAATTTTGAAAGCAGAACTTAGTGTAGCAACTCTTGATTAACTTTAACGTGCCACCAAACTGAACTTAAGTACTATAAAGTCCGTGTAAAAGAAGCAAACTCATGACTCAATCATTATTTAAAATATTAAAACTAATTCCAACCAATAAAATGGATTGAAACTATTTATAAGTAATGCTTAAGTATTGAGTGAGATTCTGTAATAACGCTTGTGTCAAAATTTTGATAACTTCACAAAATCCTTCGTATTAAGCATTTTGGCAAAATGATTGATAAAATACGGTTTCAATTACCTTCAACAATCAGAAATGATTATAGCAATCAATATTATTAATAAGAGCCAATGAAACATTGGAAGCCGGTTTCAGCCTCTCGGCTGAAAATATTAAATACCTCTCTTTGTGCTTTCAGCTTTGAACTACTCACCTTTGATTATATTTCGAGAATTATATTAGATTTTCAAGGAAATTTTAATACAATTCTGGGTCTACGAAACAAAGAAAAGCTTTTGTGGGACCGAAAAAGATTTAAATTAAAAAATATTCAGTACCTTGGATCTTTTAGATGATTTATTTTTCGATGAAACATTTATTTCCTTAAGAACACAAATTTCAGTTTTATACTTTGACTTCATAAATACGTTTCTTTAGGACATCTCCAAATACGAGTACTCTTACTATATTAACAGTTTCCAAATACATAAATAACACATAGGTGTATACCTATCTCATATATAATGTGAAACTGATGATGTTGGTCCATGTCGACACTACACTTCACTTATAAATATATTGCATTTATATTGCCCAAGCTTTATAAAGGCAGGTTTCCACTTATGTACTTACGCACGCCGAAATGGGGACAGATTTGTAACTAATTGTCTGTAATTGGTCGAGAGATTTTTATATTATGTCAGTGTGATGTGTCTTAATGATTTTTGGGAAAAAGTGGGTTTACTAAAAACTACGGTAACACGGTTTTAAAATACGGTATAGGACATTTTTAATTAACAGACAGACAATAAATTACCTAAACTGTAAACAACGAGGATAGGATAGGATGTATAGGAATAATTATTTTTTTTTTTAATCTGCCCTAGTAGGGAAATACAGGGTTTACTGTTTTATGTACCTAAACGAATATATTTTTGTGAATTCGTGGTTGCGATTTAAGTGAACAAAGTATCATTTTTTGTAGAAGGTCTTCTATCTATGTAGGTATTCCACTCACAATACACACCTATAGCTTACTCGTCCAGTAACACAATCTTACGTCATCTCTAACTAAAAACCAATGAAAAAGCTCATGCTACTCAAATTCTAATAACCATTAGCGTTTTTACAACTACATTCTACACCAATAATAATAATTCTAAAGTGCAATACCCTTTGCCATAACAACCTCATCCTATCCAATTAACACACTAAAATCGATTAGCACTTAATTTACTCGAACATCAATCGAGTCGTTGAAAAGTTTTTTTTTCGAAGAAAATTCTAACTTACTCATTGTCTATGTCTACTCGTTTCATCAATCAAGCCGTTGAAAACTCCTTGGTTTTTTCATACACAATTCTTCATTTACTCATTGTCCAAGCTAATAATATTCCTGGGGCGGTCGACGCTCGCTGTGATAGAATTCAAATACCTATTTACATAGTCAGTTACCGTGAATGTATGTAAGTATCATTCACAAGTGACGAGCGTGTGAATCCGCTTGGCTGAGAATGCGGGGAAGCATTTCAAGCATTTTGTGTTAGTGGCCAGGATTTTTGGATGAAATTATATTGTGTTTTTGAACTTTTTTTTCTTTAGAACGTTGTGCTTGGAAAAATATATTTGTTTAGCTGCCAGTAGTTTTTTGGTTAATTAAAAAAAAAATATTTTATGAAAGTGCCCGTAATTTTTTTTTAATCTTGAAATTTATTTGTTTTAACAGAAAGATTGCGAGTAGTACCTATAATAAGTTATTTGAGTCCAGTGTGCTGAGCCTTGTCCGTACCGGTTTAACCGTACATTCAGTTAGAAATGTAAAGATATTCTGATTGTTTCGACTGCCTTTGAAGTTTGAACAAAATATCAGACCTACGCTTTTCATTCTTCAGCCGACATCTTAACTACTTAGCTATTAAAACATGCATACAAACATACATGTATATTTCAACAATTTCTAAAATCTAACTGTATTTTGATAGTCGAAAACATAGTCAGTTCCGTTGAATTTCATGTTAAAATTATTAGTTTTTTATGGGCTTCGTTTCTTTGTAAACGACGTCTTAATATTGCTGTATAATTGAATGTTTAGTACCGTATACTAGTATATGTATGTATAGTGTTATGTACATGTTCATACTTCACATCTAAGTTTGATGACCGGTATGTTCTTAACATTTTCGTTTTATGTGATTTTCACGGATGTACTAAGATGCACCGAATGGTGAGGTTTACGTCCTTAAAAAGTTCAAGACCTCTTTTGGCTAAGATGTTTCTTGGTCTGTCGCCAGAAAACTGAGGAATTGGTTGTTTGTTCTTATAAATATTTAAGTATATCGTCTTCTAGTCAAGACTACCGCTCGCCTTTTGTTCAAGCTTAAGAAACCAAGACTTCAAATGTGTTGCTTGGTTGCTTCTTGTTTTGCTTATCTTTATCTATCAAATTTCTTCTGCAATGATTGAAAATGTTGGTGTTGTAATGCTCAACACTTTTCCTCTACACTTAAGGCCTACTTTGGTGCCGTTTCACGAAGAACAGACAACTGTCATCTCAATACTATAACTTAGGATCGAGCTGACAGTTGTCTTAAGTAACATTGATATACAGCATCCAGTCAGTCTGAAATCCGATCTGAGCGCAGTTAGGAAAAGGCTCGGATGCCGGCGATGACTAACTATTAGTTTTGCAACGTCGCAGTGTGACAGTGTCGTTAACCGAGTTTCGCAAGTTAATGGCGGCTCGATTCCTCTCTAATGTCCCGCATTCATCTCGATGTTTTGTGTACGTTAAAGTTTTCTGTTGTTTGACGGGAAAAGCCGAATAGCGACGAATGATGCCGAACGGTATTCGTGTGGGTTAAGTTGTGTTGTGCTTGTTTTGGGTACGTTTTGTATTTTTCTCTGGGTTTTCTTGATTTTTCTGTGAAGCATTACGGAAATATTTCATTATTATTCTTCATGGAGAATATTTCAGCACGGTTGATTTTCTGTGTTCTTGACAACACAGGAAGACATTCAACAAACTAATTAAGTAGGTGCCAATTTGTCAGTTATAAAAACATGGTTTTTATCAACCTCACATCCTCTTAAAACCAGACACGATTGCTCAACAGCAAACAAACAGCTCTCATTATGGCACACCAACTAAAGTTCCTTGACTCGTGCCTATTATAACTAAATTACCTCCTATTCATCCGCACTACAATCGCCAAACACTCATACAACGGTTCAACATCATTATATTTCACACTTCCATTGTTTCTACAATATTTACTTCGCGCCAGTTAAGCCTTTCTGTCTCTTCGTATATAACAGTATTCGTCTGTACCTCAGGCATTAGTCATTTGGGACATGGAGTATTAAATAATGGAAAGCGCAGTTTTTTCTTAAATACTGAGGCCTGTATTACAGAACTCACTCAATATTTAGCATTTTTGCACGCTTTGTAATGAAGGACTAAAATTCCTTTATTTCATCGTTCCAATATGCACTGAGCCCGCGTGGTGAATACAGCCCTCTCTCTCTCGCGGAGAAGAAGCCTGGGTCTGAGCAAGAAGAACGTTATAGGCTTATTGTTATTATATTATATATTATAATAATAATAAAGGGTCCTAATTAGTGTCGGTGTCTGTGCAGCGTTTACGGGATGATGTTAAGGTACGAAGCTAAACCTGGACAGTCTTGAACCAACAGCCTCCGCGTATGCACGGTGTAACAAAACATAGCCTGCTCTATTTCAATAAACTTTATATTGTAAATATTTGACCTCAATGCCAACCAAGTGAAGTGCGTCCATTGCGTTTTAAAACTAGTGCCAGTTTATACTAACACTAATCAACACCTCAATGAATACCAAAACATTATGGCACTGTTGAAATTTCAACTTTAGACACTGAGCCGTGCGCTGACAATCAAATAGTTACTCTTTTGTTTCGGCATTCATTTAGGTCTCGGGCATTAAACGCTTAAGTTTGTTACCCCCAGTGATACTTCTGTAGCATTTTTATTCGGTGTTCAAACGTTTCACATTTACATAGCCAGTGACCGTGAATTTCTCGTGTGAAAAGACTCGCGCGCCGAAGCGTGCAGAGTTCTTCTATACTTGATGTCCAAATTAAATTAGAACGTTCTGTGGTTGTTTTTAAGGAGATCTTGTGTTTGATAAGTTATGTGATGTAGGTCTGTGTATATTTGTGTGAAGTCAGTGTTGTATTGTAAGTGCTTGTGTGATATTCTGGGCCGATTGGCTAATAGATATTTTATAGGAAAATTTAGGACATTCGAAACCTATTTTTTAAATTTTAAATCGCGTTTCTGTGTGACTACATTGGTATGTTAAACAAAGTAACAATTTTGAGGTAGTTTTCACCAGCATTTATTCCAGAATGTTCGTGTGTGTAAAAATTTGTACTAAACTTCTATATCACAAAATAATCTTGATGGGTTAACAGGTAGTGAAAATGCCAATGCTGCTAGTCATTAATAAACTTTACCGTTAGGGTTATTTCCTGTATTATGACTATTTATGACACAAATCGGAACGTCTAACTTGTTACAGGCAGACATTATGCCTTGATTCCTAAAATCCGTCAAAAAGTAATCCTATCAAAAAACCGCTTTTACTAAACGGCCAACACACAACATTATTCGCTAAACTTCTACGAAAAACGAAATTTGCATGTAATTTTATCCAAATTTATCCTGTCAGTGTGACATCGTGTTCCTTATGGCTATGAGAGCTTATTGCCAGTGCAGTCACGGACGGGCCGCGGACGAACTCGATATAGACATATCTACCTCGTCGTAACCACATACTTGTTGCTGCGTGCGTGCTTTTGTTTCTAACTGTTAGAAAAAGATTGAATTTTGTGCGGAAAAAGAAAAATGGCGAATAATTTAGGGTTGATTGAATGTTTTTAAAGCGAACAAGGAGACCTCGTTTGGGGATTGCGTGAGATTTTGATTCACTAACCATATTGGTTGGTGAAAAAACAGGTTTGTTAATAAGTTTTTAAACCATAGAAGTGGAATAAGGTTAAACAAAAAGGGTAAAGTAATTTTTGAGTGTCGAAATTAAAAATAAACTGCTTCTACTGTTTTTCATAGTGAAGTGGCAAATATTCAAGAGCTCAGTTAATTCACATTACAAAAAAACTTTAAACTTACTACAACGTTTAAAGTATTTGCAGTGAGATTCAGTCTTCCTTATAAACCATTCCACAGACTGATCACTAAAAATCGTAAAGGTAACAGACACAAATAAATTAAACTACCACGTTTTAAGAGTGCTTCACAGAAAACTAATACCACTCAAAGAAGTTAATTTATTTTTTCCAAGAAATACCTTCCATAAAAATCTCTATTCTTCTCAAGTCAAGAGTACCCATTAAAATTAAACAATGGAGAAACAATTAAAATCCCCGTCTCCCTTTAGAAGTTTGAGTGAGATAATAAAATTCTTTGGTGTAGAACAATAGTAGGCTTTAAGAGGATATTATATTTTGTAGTACTCGTAGTTCGAAATAAGTTTCGCGTAAGGTTCAGCGCAGACAGAGAGGAATAATCCCCGCGCGGTCTCGGGCTTTTTCTTTACGGATTGCGTATGCTCGAGAGGACGCGCGAGCATTTTTTGTCAGGTTCAAGCATTTATGCACTTTATTGTAATAATTTTAAAGTTTATTTTCAAGTGCGTTAATAAAATTCTCTCCGCTGCGCTCCGATCTGTCTGCGCTGAGCCTAAAAGTTCATGCGTAATTTTCTATGAACAGTGACTTCGTTAACTCAGTGTGAACAGTGTACCCTGAATCAGTAAATACGTTCAGCGTAAAACGAATTTGATTTACTGTCGTAGAAAATCACTGGTAGCGAAGTGCGGGATCTTTTTAAGTAATAATTTTGACGTTCAAAAAGTGCTGATAGTCCGCTTATCTTGAACAAATTAATGCCTTTTGATTTTGTTTTTTTATTGAATTTCGTGATTACTTTGTTAATGGGTTTGTACTACACGGTATTTTTTATCGAAATTGATGGTGGTATTAATAAGCCTACAACATAATTATCGTTATGTATTTGTATATATATTATGATATCTATAAATAATACACATAACCTTGGTTTAACCGTGCGTGAAAATATAAATAAAAAAGTAGTTAAGTGTTTTGATCATTCACATAAGAGAAGGTTTTGTTTTAATTTTGTTGCACATTTAATGGCTCATTCAATCATGTAGTTTATTTTTAAAGTATTTAATTAGGTATCGTAATATTATGCAGAACATATTTTTTTAATCAAACTTCAAAATAACAGATAATATTTAATTTTCGAGTTGATCAAAAGCTTTTTTGTTATTATCTAGATACAAAATATTGGGACGAAAATATGTAGGTAAAATTTTAGTATGGCTAGCAAAAAAAACAGTCTAGTATTTAAGTTTTTCCAAGGAGCATTTATAAAAACTTGTTAGTAAGGCCACCTGTTACGCTGATTTATTTTTTACTAAGAATCGTAACATTGTCGAACAAAACTCAGTGTTTGGCCAAGTCGGGGAGTTACGACACCTATCGACGGGGTTTTGGCTTTGCCAGTCAAAAAAACCTTATGTCCATTCAAGGAGTACTTGTGAGAATCGATTCAATAAATTTAAAGGCAAATAATGGCAAATTTCTCTATTTAACTTGGGTAACGATACGTGAAGCCTATTAAGGAAACTATTGTTTTTGAATCGAGTGGGTGGATCGATTGCGATGAACGTGGGAACACTAATCGATTCACCAAAATTAGCTTAAATGATTTTGTTGTTTGTACTTCGAAAGGAAGGATTCGTCACTTTGTATTGAAGAAGCTACCTTCAAGCTACTAATTACTGTGGAAAAGAAGTCAGAGAAACAATTCCCTTCTCTAGAACTTTTACTGGAATTTGATTATATAAAAGAAAATAACCGAGTTTTCCTTCAGTAGTACGCTAACAGAATACCGAGGAAAAAACGTGATGAAATTTAACCAGGGCGTTACGTAATATTTCTTTTAAAACAAATTAAAAAGCGTTCCACAGAGAAGTCATACAAAGAGGCTGAGGAAATCAAAACTTTTTCAAAGTTCCGAGGCTGCCAAGAATTTGTATAGCTTCACTACCCCTCTGCTTTTTCATGAGTTTGTTCGGTCACTCAACCCAGTTTCTTGTTCCACAACTAATTTTTTCCCACAATATAAATTCTACGAATAAGCACCCATTTCCTAACTCAATCTGACAATTTTCCCAACCAAGTCAAACGACATAAAATAAAACAGGACTCGTTAATTTTGGTAAATAACCCGAAATAATGATCAAGTTACCAGTACAAAACCAACAAATCGTAACAAATCCCAAAAGTCGGTTTCGACCAATTAATTCGGATACCGGACCGGATCGCAGGTACCTTTTATCTTTCCCTTCGAGCAGGTAAGTTCGCTCACCTGTCGTTTGAGGACTCTTCGCATTGTTTCCGTTGCCCCTTCGTCGTCATGTCTGGGATGTGGTGAGGGGGACGCGGCAGGTTTTTATACGTTGGTCAGTCTTGTTCAGCCACCTGTGAGGTTTACACGGTTCTCTTAGTGTGCAGTTGACGTAGTGTTATTGTCTGCAGCCAGCTGTCCTTTTGAAGGTAAAATTTTTCTTGTATCTGTTGAATGTGTGAGATTCGAGGTTATTGTAAAGAGTTTTTGAGTTATTGATGGTTTTATGATGATCAATGTTGTGCTGTCTCTCTGTATGGTCCTTTATGTAAGGTGCAGTTGTATAGTTGGATGATACTTGAAAGGAACCGTCTGATTTGTTCAGTGATTTATTGGTTGTGATTCGTAATTTTGCGATACTTGTTTTGTGTCTGTCCTGTTGTAATTTTGATGCTCTTTGAGACAACTGTCAGAACCTCGCATGGTATTACATACATAATCTGTTTTTGTGCTGGCTACCCAATCTTAGCAACGTAGCCCTTGATTCTTCTCTTTTGTCAAACATTTGATCGTATCTTAAATATTCATTTTATTCTGACCCAAGCGTAAAATTTCTAGAATCACACCAACTTTCTCAGTGAAACTCACACAAAATTTTCAAAAATCACCAGTCAAACAAAACGAACTACTGGTACTTTTCCACACCGTAGTTTACGCAAGTCACGCGATTCTGTTAGCGACGCCTTTTCTCGCATCTGGCGATATCTGGCATCTTGATAGTGTGTTCACGGCCTTATTTGGCGCCGTCCACCTGTTCTTGCTTTAGTTATTATATACTGACTGACACACCTGGATACTGTAATGTGGAATCGAGACTGTTTTTTTCTTTTGTAGGGTTAAAGATTTCTTTTTTGTACTCTTTTTGTAGTTGGTGTAACTTAAAAGACGGGATTTATCTTTTAATATTCTCTGTATCAGAAGTGGGAGAGTAACAGGCTGGTATTATTATTATTTGGTAACTATTTTTTAGAAGAGGTTTTATTTATTTATTTATTTATTAACACTTCAAGCACAAAGTGCACGGGCGGACTTAATGCCATAGGCATTTTCTACCAGTCAACCTTTGGGCGATGCAGAGACAGACAGTGGTAGGTGCATAAATTTGCAAAAAAAATAATTTAACACTAAGATAAACTACAAGGATATATAAAATACTATAACTATATATCAAAATACTATACATATATATCAATATAAATATAAGTGAGTGAGTGGTTTTCGGTATTTGGAGTTGAAATTGAGAATGGTTAGACAAAAATAAGTAATATAAATAAGTAACAAATGCCACGCGGAAGTCTCGAACCAGTAGGAGGTTGGGGTTTAAGAAAAAATGCTATAATTTATCATAACCTTGACAACATTCGTGGTTTCTTTACGAAGGAATTATACTACTACACTACTACTATTACAGTACTACACTACTTCTACTACTTTTATTACTTTGTTTTAAGTTCCAATTTAAATTTTCCTGTTTTGTCTTTTCTACACACTGTGTCTACATTTCTAATCCTACTTTCCTCTCGCAGGTCTGCTGGAAGAGATTTCTAATGAAATAAGCAGTACCTTTGTGCTCTTCTATCATATATTGTAATGTCTTATTAAGTTTTTTGTGTGTACATAAATAAATAAATAAATAATAACCCCCATCCACACATAATTACGACCACAGACGATTCTAACCTAAAAAAAGTTCCACTCTTTGATCCATTGAAAGCGAGTCGTAAAAAAAACGCTTATGCATTCAAAACGCTTAAAACTCGCCACAGCGGGTGATCACAGGAGAAGAAAAAGCTCAGACGCTTAACTATTATGATAATGTTGAATTTGTAATTACTTGTAATTGTGTGCACGAATGCGGCGCGGGTAATGGCGCCAATAACGAGTATGAATGAATGAATCGATTATGGAATGATGAATGAAAGAGTGAGGATCAAGTGTGAGCGAATCGCGATTTGTAATGATTCGACATTTAAACTTCAAAAACAAGAGACAACATTAAAAAAAAAAAAAAAATATTCAGTCGACTTGATAACCTCCTCCTTTTGGAAGTCGGTTAAAAACGAATGGTGGAGTACGGCCTACTCTTTCAAAAACAGTCCTGTATTCCATCGCATTGGGTACATTATACGCTGACTACGCTATATCTCAAACGTGGTGGGCCAAGCTTTAAAATCAAGAAGCAGAATAATTACGCAAGAAACCATACATGCATCAAACTAAGATAACACATCCAAAAGCTCAAACCTCACACACTGTAAGAACTATCATCATAATTCAAAAAGCCACAATAAAACCCCATTCATTCACTCCGAGTCTAAATAACATCCTTCCATAATCGCAAACATTAAACGTCCAAGACAAAAATAGACTGGCATAGCCCCAGGCATTTCACGAACCTGGCCTGTTATGGCGGACGATGAAAGACTAGATAGAAAGGCCCTCAGGATGGTTATTACAAGAAGGAAGTGCTATATCTTTATCCCCAGTGACAGGTATTATTGCGGCCCCAAGCTTAATTCTACTTTTTGTTTTAGCTTTTTATGTCGGAGGCCTTGTCTTTGGTTTTGTTTATTTTTATTTATTGGCATTGAGTTTTGTCTGTGGTGTTTTATTTACTTTGATCGTGAGGTTTGTGATATTTTATTAGGAGTAATGGAAAAGGGGGTTTAGGGAATTTCTTTGTATTGTTTCTCAATAATTGATTCCAAAAATAACTTGTGACATTTCAAAGTTATTTTCAGCTATCAGTCTTGCAGCTATGTTTAGATTCCAGAATTTACGCAAGGCCTTTTGTAAGACATTTCCAATTCGCGCCCATAATAACATTTTATCATGAGACTGTCCAAAAATAGACCCAATTCGGACTGACGTATAAAGCTCAAAACATCCTTTTTATAGATGTAGATAGCAAAATATAATAAGCAGTCGTTTACCAGACGCTCTCATTGTGTAGCACAGCAGGTATGAAAACGTGAGCTTTTGTGCCTTACCTGGAACTACAGTTTACAACCACAGAGTTACAAAATTTCATTTTATTTATTTCGTTCTGACGACTACGTTTCGTGGAAACGGGAGATGAAAGTTACTGTGTATTATGACTGTAGAGGGCAATAGCAGATACTAACTTTCAGCTCATTCTTTGTTTTCAAAATAGTGCAATGTTCAGTAATGTAATAAGGTGTACACTGTACTTTCATAGTTGTTTCATCTAGCTATTAAGTAAGTTGGCTAACCTGAGATTTGTGTAAAAAATGTTTTTCTGGGGAATCATTTAAAACGAGGGGTCGCATAAGGTCCTGGGTCCGATTGGGGTCAGGTTCGGTCGACAAAGTTATTGGGCTTTTCAATCAAGAATTTCTCAGCAGCAGCCACGGAGTCTGGATACATGCCCGGTTGATGGCAATAGGCTCGCCCCCAGTTACATGAGACTTAAAATATAACTGGCTAAATGTGGGTGTACTATTAGGTACACCTCTGCCTAACCCTTCGAATATTATTCAAACCTCGGGGTTCCCAACTTAGGTATCCGCAAACCGTAATGTAAATATGGATATTGACGTTTCTCAACTCAGTCATTGACTTGGACCCATCATAAATTACATTTGACATTTCAAACAATGTGTCACGCATATCCGTACGTGTGTAAAATCTTTATCGCGTTCCACAGTGTGAACATCGCCTAACACCGTAATCAATGCAAACGGCCGTTTTCTATTATAATGTTACCATGATATTATAAATTCACCCGAGTACGTTTACTACGAATTTTACAATCGGGAATACAAAATGTGATGTGCGTTTTCTAAATTTTTAATTTTTACGTGAGGTTTTTTACAATTTTATTGTATGCAAGTGTGCATTGGGAAACCTTTTATAATGGCGATCGGTGATCTTTTTTTTAAATAAAGTATGTTTTACTTGCTTTACCACATAAACAAGGAGTGTCTAGCTATTTCATCTCCATAGGAAACGATCAACCCGAACCGTCTTTTCATCATCTTTTGCCGTTTATAAGTGCCCGTGTAGGTTTATGTAAAACTAGCACTACACCCGCAACTTCGTCCGCAAAAATTGATAGCTCGGCTAATATGCATGATATCTGTATAATTTATACCCTATAGCACTCACGAATAATGTAGCTTTCTACCAGTGAAACAATTTTTAAAATTGGTTCATTACTTCCGGAGATTACCCCCCACATACAAACAAATTTTACCTCTTTATAATATTAGTATAGATAAAATATTTAGAATCAATTGATATAATTTTCCTTATGGCAATATAATTTTTAAAAAAACAGTCCCAATGGTCTTTCCTGCCATTTGTAGTAATAAAAACCTGATTAATATCAGACAGACATGAAATACCTACCACGCAGCCAAGAGTGGTTTTATGTGTATGTGGGACAGGACTATCAATCATAGTCCGCATTCTGCCAGAAGTTTTTAGAACTTTACTATTTAGTGAACGTTATAAATATTAATTTGATCTCGATGGAGACAGGGCTGAGTTTCTAGTTTTTGGATAAGGATGACGCCGCTTGTCTTTGGTTTTAGAGAAAATGTTTGTTGCCCCTGTGTTTGTATGGGTCACAAACATTTTGTGACCCCTAGTCACAAACATTTTGTGGCCCTAGTCACAAACATTTTGGGACCCCTAGTCACAAACATTTTACATAGTTACTTTTCACATCTTTAATTTTATTGTAGTTTGAGAATTATGAATGTTACTGTTGCGCTTAACCGGCATCATCCCACTGCTGGGCAAAAGCTAGGTTTTGTTAATAAGTAAAAATAAAGAATGTTTCTTGAGTATAAATCTGGATAAATATTCTCTTCTCTAACATACTTTATCATATTATAGTTTTTATGCGACACAGTAAATGATATTTGTGATTGAAATATTTTTAAATTGCAGCTTTTTTATTCTACTGAAAAACTGATCATAATATGAACTATTTCAGGCGTTACGAAATCAGTAAAAAGTTATAAGTTACTGCAATGACTTGACAGAAAATATTTTAAAGAGTTACTATAATGATATTAGATAATTTTATAAAACATTTTAGTTAAGAGGTGTAGCTTTTTAGCGTTTTAATTAAGATAAACTAGCCGATGCCCGCGACCTTCGTCCGCGTGCAATTATTATAAAAATATTACTTACTATTTGAATCGGATTTTGTTAATAATTTCAAGGGTTTTTTTTTGCACGGAACCCTAATTATTGTTCTCAAATAAAAGTAGCCTCAGTTACTCCTTAGAACATCAGCTATCTGTCAGTAAAAATCCCGTCAAAATCACTCCAGCCGTTTTGGAGACTAGCCGGATCAAACACACAGAGAGACAAAAATTAAAAAAAAAGTTTTTTTTTATATAAGTACCGACTGAATATGCATTCAGTAAAGAGTTGTTATTTTGAAATTACAAACAGACACTTCAATTCTATTTTTGTACACATTTTGGGCAAGACTAACGAGGTACATAACATCGAACATTTTTGGATTACTCTCTTACAAAAATAAAATATATTGAATTGATCTTTTCAGCTAAATCTTTTAAACCTATATTATCTAATTTCTCCTTTTCACAAAGAACGGATCTAAAAGCACAAAGTACTTGATTCAATCAAATCAATCGAATATCAGTTAGACTGAATCTAGCCGAGACTCTCAGGTCGAAATCTATAAGCGTTACTTAGTACGGAAGTATCTTGTCTAAGCTTTATTCTTGTCACTCTCGCACAACTATGAAAGTACAACTGCAAGATAGAGACAAGAACACGTCCGAGTCAAAGTATGAGCTGAGTAACTTTTATAAATCTCAGCCTAAGGCTGTCGGATCCGTCTCGTTATAACCCGATATATTTCGACCCGTAAATGGCACTGATCAAAGAATGAACGACCGAATGAATTTAATTTAGTTCTTTGGTTCGATCTCTTTTGATCTACCGCGAACGATATAAGGGTTTTCGTTGTGATTAACTTTGGATTGGAAAATAATTGTGTTAGGTTTTATTGGTTGGTAAGTGGCTGGATAGGATACCGTTTTAATGTGAAGACAAAGTAAAAAATAAAATGTGAGGATATTGAACTTTAAAACTGATAATTGATTGGTAGCACTAGTCTATCTATATCGGTGGTATCACTACTGGTATTAGAAACATTTACTTTACTTGCAACCCAAAGGACCAATTTTTATCAAATCAAAAATTTATTAGCATAATATGTGGTATACATTTGGTACATAAATGTAACATTACATATAATAACAATTAGCACCCCGACCCTGCTTCCCACGACGCCACCTATCGGGTCCACTACACACATTCACTAAGTTTCATTGAAATCGGTTTGAGTGATTGCGAAGATTGGCGTGTAGGTGAACGAACATAGTGACACGTGATTTTTATATACTTAAATGAAGAAGATCAGGCTACTCATACTTACTATTTCTGGTAAGCGAAACTAAAAAAAATCCTAACAGTCTTCTGCTTGTGTTCCTAATTTGAAAATTTCAAGCGTGCCAGTTTTCTACACCAGCGGCGAATCTCTCGTTGCATTCAAAGAGTTTTTCGTTCACTTTTATTGCAGATCAGTCTGCGAACATAGACATGGCTGCCACAACCGGTCTGATAGCTTCGCGGATTGAATAAGCCATTACTAAAGTTTCTACAGCAATTACTAGTGCCTTTAAATGGCTTGGTCTGGTCGGCCGCATAAAATTTATATTGCACAGATGCTCGCCCGAATCGGACGGTTATTTCTTTGGTGTACACCGGTCATATACACCGTGCTTTTACTGGTATATATTTAAATTTTCTACCACTTGAAAATTAGGTTTCCTCTATTGAAATGTGACATCACTTTAGAAGAATTTTAACTGAAGAACCGAAATTTTCGCCTATTTTATAGGTGCGGCAGTTGCAAATTATTTTGCTAAAAATTTTCACATAGAATGTTGTTATTTTAAATTCTGCTGTGAACACGTATCTCAGTCACAACCTACGCAGAGGTCGATAGCTTGCAGCCAGCGCGTATCTAAGCACTATAACCTACTTTCTCAACTAACTCTGAAAACTGGTTTTAAAAAAGCTAGCACTTAAAAAAAAATCTTCAACGGGCGATAAAATGCTCTATGGTTCTTTTGGCACGTGGCGATAGTCGGAACTAACGAAGCCATCTTGTTTTTTCCATACTATTTCCACATTGAATTACATAAATGTATAACTACAGCACCCTTCTGACAATTCAAGTGCTAAAAGAACCCCATGCTGCATTGAAAGGCTATTCTAGTAATATGAAGAGCATTGGTATTGCAGGTCACGTGCACACTGGCGGATTGTCGTCGCCACGGCACAGTCTGCCTCGGTCGTGACCACTCTCCTATCTTGATGTGGCCGGCTAACAATGTCGTTCGTTTCCCTGAATTCAAGTAAATTTTGACTGTCGTAAAAATTAAGTGTGCGCTCACCCTAAAGAAAATATACAGTGAGTTATATCAATTAGCTGACCCACTTTTGCATAATTTATTATTTTATATTTATTAGAGATTTTTTTTATTTTATTATTTATTTGAGCAAAGTAAATAAAATTTAAAAGAATTATAAAATTCTATCGATTCGTATTCTAAAAATCTCAACCATTTATGCAAAGGTGGGTCAGCTTATTTATATAACTCACTGTACATAATACATAGTTCATATATAATACTAGCACGTAAAAATTATCAAAACATCGAGATTTGTTATTGAACGTAGTTTTAACGTTAATATTTTAACAGATAAACCAAAATGAACTATCTAAACGTTAGTTTAGAAGAATAAAGCATAGACATAAAATATACCTAGATTAGTCAGGATTATCCATTAATAGATGTGTCACGACGTGTAGGTAGAATTAGTTAGATATAACACTTATAAACAATATTGTGCTAATGTTTCCTCAATGTACCTTCTATGTATGTGTTTACTTAGGTATGTATCTGACCATTAAAGTACAACCAAGTAACGGCGAGTAGATAATAAGTGAATGAATATTACTACGTGGAAATATGATAAATACTTAATAATTGAATTGGAAGTATGTTAAGTGTTTTTTCGAGGCATGACACGGTGATGACGGAGTCAAGAGACAAATCCGATGAACGTTTGAAAAACATTACAATAACAGCAGCTGGGTTCATCATCATTCAGATTTGGTCCACCTACTGCTGAGTACAGGATCACTCCTTTGTATGTCATCCTTTCCTGGTCTGTGCGAGTCTCAACCAGGTCTTACCAACGGTCTTTTGAATATCATCCACCCGTCTTGGTTGCCCATTACAAATGCAATCTTATCCGTCATAAGTTTAAGTCTAAATTGAGTCAACTAAGTTGCAGATTTTCTCATAGAAACTGCGCCTGTCATTTGTTACTCAACATAGTCATAACCTAGAATATTCAAATAGTCCTGGTAATAAAACTATGATGACAGAGACCTTAAACTAGTGAAGATCCGCGTCAAAAACGGCCATGACAAAGAAGGCTAGATATTTATATCAGCTATGAGGACATTTTTATATTTAAAGTAGGATCATTTAAATATTGTAAAACTTGATTCTGTTTATGGTATTCGAGTTCAGAGTATATTAAAACTACTTAAAGTGTGTGTTATGGTGAGTGGTATTAAGTATTAAATGCATTACAGTTCAATGCGAATATGTCATTCATCAGGTGTCGACAATCTGCAGATTGCATGATCTTGATAGATGCTTTTGGCGCAAAAGCAGGTGGATGCTTATAACATATACCGAACATAGGACAGTGAGTAAGCTTAGAACCGAATAGATTAATATTTAAGTAGATACCTATAGTAATTGCATCACTCAAAGCAATCGAACCATATTTTGATTTAATATTCAACCTAGGTGGTCTTCAAAGAATCAATGCATTAAAAAACGTATGGGGTAGTACCACAAAAAACGCGCAATTAATACCAAAACTAGCCTAAACACGTCCAATATGAGTCAAATGAGACCTAAACACGTTTCCCATCACGTCCTCACAAGGCAATTCTGAAGAGGAACGACAAAAACGCGTTTATACATGAGAAACACACTTGAATGCTAATGTCTGTCTGCCAATACCGAATTCAAATCATGTGTTTTTAACACAATTCACGAGTACCGAAGGACGATAATGCGTATCAGCCAATCACAGGCGTGGCCGTTAGATTTCGAATTTGGAATAAAAGAAAATAATACCGGCCATCTTTAATACGTTTTGATTTTCGAATGATTAGGTACAGATGTACTGCTTTTGATGACGGTATACGTTTTTTGTGATTTCGATGTCCATTACAAAGGACAACTACGGCGTCTTTTTTTAATAATTTTGAATTAGGTGTTTCCTTGGCAGATTGATTAAGAACGCTAATTATATTGTCAAAAAGCAAAGGTACCTACAGTCTGTAGTTGTTAACTAAGTACATGTTTAACAACAAGTGTGCCCAAAAAAGTAGTACATCCCATACCAATATGAAATATGACGATTGTTTAATAAAGTTCTATTTACATACTCAAACAATATTAGATCAAAACATCACACTTCTTAATCCTTGATCTATTACTCATTTTCCCCACTCAAAATAACACAGCTGAAAGAAAACCACGCAATGGACGACCAAACTCAATATTCCTTCTCGTAAAACATAGTATGCAGATGTATTTAGCACGGAATTTACAATAAACAGTGACAAGGTCGTCAATGGCCGTTGGCTTGACAGAATGACCTTCTGAGAGGCGACGGTTCCTTGGCGTGACTTCGTGCCTCAAGACTTTTACCTTTTTCGTCGCATTATGTCATTTGTCACGTGGTCACGACTTTACGGCTGTTGCGACAAAAAGTCTTGTCTTATTGTTTGACAAAGAGTAGGTAGAGAAACCCACAAAATTTTGTTGTAGAATCTACTACTGTTTATCCGATTTCTGGGTTTGTATTCTGTGTAATGTATGTAATTATTTTGTTTTAATTATGTGAATGTATTTAACTGTCAAAACTGGCGATAAAAGACGTCAATTCTCATTGTGGGTATTGAAAAGTCTTTGTCCACCCAGTAGGTATATGCCATGTCACAGGTTCTTGTCGGTGTTGCTTGCTAGACTGTCCCTAATAACGCTAATTAAAAAGATTAATCAAACCAAGAAACTATATTGTTATTTAAAATCTTCAGTAAAATCCTTTACAATAATAACATTGTTCTATTCAAATCTAAAGGAAGGAAAATTCACCAATGACAAGCAAACGATTCTAGGCTGTTTTCCTTGCTTCTCGCACAACCAATTTTAGATGACCTCACTAGGACCATCAACTCTTATTTTCTTGTTCTATAAAAAGGACATTGTAGTTCAAGATACGCTGGTGCGTCTTACTATATTAGCCTATTTAAACAATTCTGCGAAGTATAGACGTTCTTTACACAAGTCGTTTGCGCTAGTACTGGCCGGTGAGCTGACGTGTATTTTTTTCATCTTTTTTTGTTTGTGGTAGTGGTCGGACGATATGCGGTTTGGAGTTAATAAAAGTATCTATGGTAGTCGGTACCTGCTGTCAGGTACGTGTCAGGCAGGTGCATGGGTTTCTTTTCTTTTTAGCGTAACGGTAGTTCATTTTGGGGTTTCGGCTGTAGGTAATCGTTTTTGTGCTCACACAGGCACATATTATGTAAAAAAAAATATTTGGGCCCCAGGCCCAAGAAAGATCGTTTTATAGTAATAATATCGTGTCTTATAAAGACTGTTCTTGGAGAAAAAGTGGTTTATAGATGGATACTCTAAAATGGATACTGTAAAAAGGCCATTCGTAACCTACCTACTTCCATTTAAGGATCGAAGTCATAATGAAACGAAACCGTGATAATAATCTATGTTTCTCTGAGGTTTTTGACGTAGGTATAAAAGTTGTCGAAAAAATACTCGAAACGATTCATTGTAGAAAAAAACAAGTCACAGTCTCATTATAGCGTCCGCCGCAATAGGAATAATTCAACAGATACTTGTGCCGACATTTTATTTAATATGTTCATTTTAATTAAGCAGTGGGTGGGTTTTCCACCTTGATATGACAGACTCGATAAAATAATCAAGACGAAATTGAAATTCATGTTAAAAAGAATGTCTTCGATTTTTCCTGTTTTCGTTGTAGTTGTTAAAAGAATCGACTGTTCTCTCAATTACACAGGCATTCAATTTCACCAAAATTATTATGGAAAATACATAAGCCTTAATTATTACCATCATAATGTAAACAGAGAGTTCCTTTTAATTTCGAGATTCTACAAAACAAGTGGGATCTTCAAAGCGAATTTTTGTTTCAAAGCATCCTCTGAGACCAAAGTTTGTTCCCATTCGTAAATTGGACTTCCACTTTTTACAACATTCCTTTTTTAAAAATGCGTTGTATAAAACACTGGTGATTCAGTATTACGTTTGGCATTTGGTTTTTTTTTCTGGACCATGGGCGTGAGCAAGTCGCGTTCGTGCAGCCTAACTTTTAAAGTCGGTAAACATTGCTTTATTTTTGTAGGCATTCCTGCTTTTGTTGTTTGAAAGAAATAGGGCAATGTTTATGAGAAAATAAATTTACGTTATAATTAATAAGGCGGGAAAAGAAAATTGTTTCAACACTCGTGCTACACCATTTTATAACAATGACGCTAATATGAATTTTGTATCAATTTCAGGTCAATGGAAATTGCGGTCGTCGCGACAACTCATCATAAAGAAGGAAAAATTGCTGTGAAGTCTTCAGAGAAGACCATTATCAAGCGCACTTCAAGAAAAATGCCAGAATAAGCGGAGAAGATTTGAAGAACGGTATACAAGCTTGGAAAATGAAAAAAGAAGATTCATCACAAGAAGATTTAAAGTGAAGAAAGAAGAAAGTAGATAGGTTAATTATCTTTGGTTATCTAGCTGTATGAGTTTTGTTGACATCATAAAGCTAGGTTACCGGAGTTAAGTGCCATCTACGTCAACGATACTACGACACCCACGTGAAGAAGACATGACGCTGTGAAGAATTTTAGTCTTTTGACATTTACAGTTTTGGTCTTCTGAACTTTTTATAGTGTTTATTTATATGAGTACAGTTTTCCTAGTAATTATATCTTGGTTCACAGTACGCTTCTTTGAGGAATAAATAACGCATTGCGAAGATATCTGTCTAAAATTGCCAGGCGTAAATGAACTGGGATCGTTGTACTTTTACTTTGTTATGTATGGTGTTATTACTGATACCACACTGGTAAACAATATTAATTTAATAAAAATTGTTAAGTTTTGAGTACGCACGACGACCAATCAAGCTATACAAAACCAGTTTATACGGATCTCTCATTGTATAGGAAATCTATACAAAGCAAGGCCAAGTTATGCTGGAAATGTACAGCTTCATGTGCCGCCGTGTGTACGATAGACTTTTATGAACATGATCCGGTTTTTCTGTCCGCTGTAATACATATAACAGCGTGGCACTTTAGGATGTTACGTCTTAATTAATTATTAGTTATGTTCTTAATTTGAATTCATGAGATTTGTGTCTGTAAGCACGAATGCAAAAGCAAAGCCTGACACGACGTTTTTACCCGACTACGGCTATGCCAAGAGGTTCTGATCAGTCTGTTTGTTTGTTACGGATACGACATGCTCATACAAAACCGCTAACGTCAGTTAACTGTATTACAATAATACTTTCTAAACTATAATTTACAAACTGACGAAGCCGTTCGCATTTTGAGACCGATCAAGTTACAATTTTATAGATATAATGCATCACACAAAACACAGAGCCGAACTTATAATAATACCTTTAAAAATCTTAGTTTCCTTTAATCTCCAAAATACATCGGATTTAATAATACATTTCCGTATAAAGGTCAAATTCCAGGTAAATTGGCAGATCAGGTATCTAAGACTAAAGATCTCTTCGGCGAACCCTCTAAATCTAAAAATAACGTAATTAAGGCCCCGAGTTCGTCTCAAACCAGCTCATTATGACGATAATCTAGAATTCATTAAAACTTAGGCATTTCAACGTTTGTCTTAGTACCGAACTTGTTTTAAAGTTTGAGGTTTATCTTCACGCGTGTAAGACTCAATTTTCTTCCTACGCAACGCCTTTTTTAGGGTTCCGTACACGAAGGGTAACCAACGGGCCCTTATTACTAAGCTTCCGCTGTCCGCTCGTCCGTCCGTCCATCCGTCCATCCGTCTGTCTGTCAGCGGGCAGTATCTCATGATCCGTAATAGGTAGACAGTTGAACTGAAATTTTCACAGAATGTGTATTTATGTTGCCGCTATAACAAACATTTTATAAAAAATAATTAAAGGGTCCAAATAATTAATCCCCTACTACGATGGTACGGGATCGTTCAAGTGCGAGTTAGAATCGCATTTGGCTGGTTTTTTACTTTCACAGTGAGTAATTTAAAACTATTTGGTTGACAAAAAACTATTTCTGATTTTGGATAAAGAAACGGCTTATGTTTAACTTACCACCAGATATATTAGTAATATATAACAGACAAAAATAGTAAATGATCACCAAAATTAAACCCGCATTTTAATGTAAAATTATAACCAAAGTTTTAACATCTCGCTATCCTACGAGTATTTAAGCAAAATGACTCCAAATAAATAATTGTTAACCCAAAAGTAGTAAATGATCACCAAAATTAAAACAGCATTTTAATGTAAAATTATAACCAAAGTTTTTACATCTTGCTTTCCTATTTAAGCAAACTGACTCCAAAAAAATCATTGTAAACCCAAAAAATTATTTTGATTCTTTTGGTTTAAAGTAACCTAACCTAAAGTCGGGGTGCCCCAAGTCCCGAGTTTGCTTCGCTTGCTATTGATTCCTAAGTATTTGTTGTTCCGTTAATTAAAATTACCGTTGTGCCTACTTAATATATATAAAGTTGCGCTTGCGTTGCGGTGGGAGGGGATTGCAAGCCGGAGACATAACTTAATATGGCATCATTATACTTTATTTGGTAAAAAGCCTACAATTTATGGCAATCACAGTGGTTTATTTAGGCAGAAATAGCGTATTAATTTGCTTACTAAGATTTGGTGATCATTTACTACATTTGGTGTTCGAATACAATTTGAAGTGCAGTCGTGACTAAAATAGCTAGTACTATTGTAATTTTAGACTTTATTTTTCTGGTGTCAAGTATATATTTTTGGTAAAATAACTAAGGGTATCAAAGCTTTTTATGGCGGTCATAATATTTAATCCCTAAAGAAACGGGGGTATTGAGACTAAATTAAAATCAAGGGCTTGATTCAGAAAGCGCTACTCCTGGACACGGCTCGTATTGTTAGGAGGTTCCTCTCTCTGGAGCCCTGACCGCCGGTAGCTTGGACCCTGTTCGCGATACCGGTGGGCTACAATTTTATATTTTTAAATGTTTTTATATTGTTTTTATTTTAAGAAATATTTAATAATGTATAAGATTTGTATGAAAATAAATCAAAATTATTGTTATACATTTCATAATCACTTTCTTGAAGTGAAGCTGTCTTACACAATGATAAATTGATAAGTTAATACGCCGAGTAACTAAAATTGAACAGTAATTATTATGAATTGATAAGTAAGAAGATGCTTAGTTTTGATTGCTATTAATAGCAAGTATTGTTTTCAAGCTGACGGCGGCTTAAATTCTCAATATCAGAAATTAGTGACGGATATCATATTAATTTTATTGCAAATCCAACTTTGATAC
Organism: Noctua comes; assembly: GCA_963082995.1. Classification (NCBI taxonomy): domain Eukaryota; kingdom Metazoa; phylum Arthropoda; class Insecta; order Lepidoptera; family Noctuidae; genus Noctua; species Noctua comes. The sequence goes on along the minus strand of OY720267.1, from coordinate 18,624,425 downwards.
AATATTGATACAATTTGAAATTAAAATATATAAGATAAAATTGGCATTGGCGAGAGAGCGACAAATAATCATAATCTTAAATCTTTGTTTACCTCGACATCTAGAATTACAGGCGCTAATTCGCGTAATGCACAATTTTCTATAGAGAAAGACGTGTCTGAAGTAGGAGGACCTGAGGTACAGATCACCTCTCCGGCATAGATTTAACATTATATTTAGAGCAAAAAGTTTAGTTATTCTATCCTTTATTGCACATCATCATCTGCCCAGCCTTTTCCCAACTATATTGGGGTCGGCTTCCAGTCTAGCCGGATGCAGCTGAATACCAGTATTTTACATGGAGCGACTACCTTTTGAAATTTTGCATATACGTTGTCAGGTTTACAGAAACGGACATAGGGTATCTTTTATCCCGAAAAAATTACTGTTTCCGAGGAAAACAACAATAACGTTCTTATGATAATAGATGGCGCCACGAACGCCACGAACGCCACGAACGGCGTGAATTATATTATTACAGGCGGAGTACAACCCGAATTGATTGTAAAATTCTAAATTAACGCAAGCGAAGCCGCGGGCAATAGCTAGTTGTTCTATAAAACTAGCTCAAACCCGCGGCTTAGCCCGCGTGGAGTGCGGTAATTACCCACGGGATCGTGCTAACGGGATAAGAAGTTATCTATGTATTAATCCAACTTATAAATTATCTGTGTGCCTTTCATCCAAGTCCGTTCTGTAGTTTTAAGAGTATATTATATATATTTAAAGTAATATCTTCAAACTTTCTCATTTGTAATAGTACTATACGGTATAATAACTTTTAAATAGATATTAAGTACATTGGTTAAGGCTCTCCTCACATTGAAATTACAAAAAAAATAATTTTATTCCAAACACGAGTCATGTCTGTATGCGTTCACAGAAGCTTTCAATGCTATAAGTAAGCCGTGAATTTTTAATAGCTTGAACATATCCAGATATACACTCATCGTAAACTTCGTTCTGGGAGCTTTCGAATGACCAAGTTTAATGTTTCCATTCCATACCGTTAAAACTGTGAGGAATAATTTTGTGAAAAAAAAAAAATATATTAAGATTTTATTAAGATCTAATCACGACATGGTGGTAATGAAATACTATACAACCTAGTTGACCTGTTCTTTATTTTAGGATCGATAGAATTCGAATCAGGTCCGCAAGCGTTACAAAAATTACTATAAAATGTCTAGGACAATTTCCAATCGATTATTTATTTATCGGATACTACCTGCAAATACTGCCTACTTTTCCGTTTGTTTTTACCACCACTATATTGCCAACGACAACAGTTTTTCCATAACCTAGAGGGTTAACCTGTCAAACGGGGTCACATAGACTTACTAATTCTACCCATCTATTAGGCAGAATGCTAAGTGCAATTCTGTATACTCTGTGGCAAGCATTGGTTTGTTTTTGACAGCTCAGGATTAATGTCTGACGTCACGAATCCATTAGCAAATTAAGATTTTATTCGCCCAACGGCCTTATTTACATAATTACCTAAGTTTTTAAGCAAAATATCTAGTGTATTTTAGTAGGATGACAAACAACTATCGGATTTGTTTTATTTTCTTGTTAGGAGAACATTAGCGTAATCATTGTCACTTTATCTTTTATTTATTAAGGGGACGTTTTGTTTTTGCGCTGATACGAAAACAACTACATTTTATGGAAAACATTTTACCGGTTTGGTATGTTATGGATAGATTATATAAATTATACTTAACACATTGGTACAAAAACAAAACCAGGTAACATATTTGGTACTATTAATAATTGCTTAAAAATACGGTAACATCTGTAGCGGTAGGCTATATTTCTGCTTGCATGATTTATCTGTCGTTGCTTGCATAATTAGGTAAATAATTATTAAGATTTTTTTTAAGTGATGCTCAGATGAAATTAAAGAATAGTCACGATTTAATTTCTAGATAGTTCATTGCATTTTAATTGATAATTAATAGAAGCCTTTTAATGTATGTTCTTTTATCGTCTGTAAAAGGCCAATAAAAAGAATTTTACGATTTCTGCTTCCGCAAACAACATAGAGCAGTATTCGGAGCCAAATGTGCAAATATTTGCAGCATCCCGACCAGCTACTCCCGAGGTACTTTATGTTCGCAAATAAATAACAAGCGTATTTTCTCATTAGTTACCGTGTTTTATGTTTAATTTTATTAGCTAAATGATGTTCATTTGTTTGGAAACATTTTATGATTTGGACACTCATGTACATATATAGGATCGGCGCAACACGTTTTTTTCTTCAATTCTCCTCTTCTTTGCACTATCATTCCTCACATAATCCATCCATCTTTTCTTTGGTCTTCCTGTCCCTCTCCCTCTCCATCCATCAAAATTTATATTCATTATTCTTTCAGTCACATGCGATTCGACCCCCTTATCACATGCCCATACCACGACAGTCGATTCCCTTTCAACTTTTCTGTAACTGGCGCAACTTTCAAAGTTCCTCTAATATCTTCATTCCTTACTTTATCCATTCTTGTCACACCACACATCCACCTTAACATTCAAAACACAAAAGATAAACGAAGACCTGCATAATATTTAGAATACATTGTTTTATACCAAACTTATACTGTCACTTACGGGATATCTTCCGTGATTGTTCTTAAGATATCCCGTAAGTGACAGTTTATACTGTCACCGTTTTGTTGTAAACCGTGAAAGCTTAAAACAGTGATTGTTTTATACTAGTGTAAACGTGGGGTAAGAGTAAAGTAAAACACAAACTGAAAGAATATCGCAGGTTGTTGAATTTCTTAACAACCTTCCTTTGAACTTCAAGTTTTCTTCTACCGGTAAACTTGCGAACTAACTAACATTGTTGATGTATTTCTTAGTTAATTTTCACTTCGACTCATAATACGCGGTTTTCGTCATGTCGAGCGGAGCGGTGGAGGAGAATCACAGGAGAAAGGAGAGACGGGAACTGGATTTCAATTAATGTGATTGGTGGCTGAGCTTGAGGCCCTGGGTTCGATTCCCAGGTCGGGCAAAGTTATATTGGGTTAGCCACGGAGCCTGGATTTGTGCCCGGTTTTTTTTAAATGTTGCAGCGCCATGCTGAGATAGGGACCTTTTGGCCTCGTACAGGACCAATTTAATTTGTGTTATCTTTTTATTGTTTACTTTTTATAATTTTTGTATTTAGTGTAATCTCGTCCATTTTTTTTATTTTGTCCTGTGTGAGTCTAATAAATACTTTTTCTTTCTTTCTTTCTTCCTATTACAAGGGACTTAAACATAACTGGCTAAATGTGGGTGTACTATTACGAAATGTGGGGTACACCTCTGTCGAATCCTTCGGGGATTACAGGCGTGATGTTATGTTATGTGACTGGTCGATTCCCGCACGTTTTCTCTCTGCTCCGTACGTGGCCTCTTTGGTAGAATCCAGGGCCTAATACAAGTTTTACTAACAACAGAACTTTTGCAGAAATGCCTCGGTTTCATTTTAAATACAGCTAACTAGGCTAGTTGACATCCCAAGAGGTGTATGAGTAAATATAATTTCTCTTTGTTATTAATCGGCTCGATATTAAACAGAAGAAGCGAGTACTGGATATTTTTAATCCTCAGAGTGAAGAAATTATCTTCACTATAACGTTTTGAATTTTAAAATTGTTCTAGAATAACAGAATAATTGAATGCTTATTTTACTGGTGAACCTACATTCATAATTGTTTTGTTGTATCTACTACTGCTTCGTTGGCCTAGTGGTCTGAAGCACGACTGATGAGTCGTGGTCCTGGGTTCGATTCCCGGGTCAGGCAAAGTGTTATTTATTTTTTTATCAGAAACAGCCACGGAGTCTGTATTTGTGCCCGGTTGATGGCAATAGGCTTGCTCCCTATTACATGAAACTTAAACATAACTGGCGAAATCTTTAGTGTACAATAGGGTACACCTCTGCCTAACCCTTCGGGGATTACAGGCATGATGTTATGTAATATTGATCTCCTACCTAACTTGTAATTTTTTGTTTCAGAAACACTGAATATGAATTTAAAATAATGTGCGAAATTACATCTAATATGAAAGCCAGTTTATGAAAGTACCCATTGATACCACGCTATTAATTATATTAGTACCACGCTAGTCTATTTTGAGATATCTATTAGTTTTCGTTCGCAATAAGAAATTGCTACCTTCTGCTTTTTTATACCTTCAGGAGTACATCCCAACTAACTTTAGCACCTTCCTCGTTGAAAGCACCAACACGTAATATACACATCCGATGATACAAGTTAGTTCCCTCGCTCGCCGCTGTATATTTATAGAGGGTGCTCGGGTGCACTGAGGTGAAATATTGCAGTTTCAGTACGTTGAAAACTGTAGCGCAATTTTAAAATATTTTCTGCGAGTGTGGATTTTCCTGAGTAGTTATTTATTTTAATAGCTTTTACGTTTATTAGATGGGGAAGGAAAAACTAGGTAGGTAAACAAGTCTTATATTCTGTACTAATATTAATGATATTCATCATCATCATTTTCCTGCCCTTGTCCCATGTCACTTGGGGTCGGCGCAACACGTTTTTTTCTTCCAATCTCCTCTGTCAACCGTCACGCTATAATTTACTCCTTTAACTTTCATATCATTCCTCACACAATCCATCCATCGTTTAATACTATTAATAATATTAATAGTAAGGAATATTTAAAAATGTAATTAAGGAATATTTAAAAATGTAATTTATTTGTATAGAAATTAATAAAGGAAAATAATAATAATAGTAATTAATTATATTATTGAATTTAAATTATATTTTGTGTACAACTTACTATTTTATTGATTTATTATATTTATTATTGATAGTATTGTGTGGTCTGTATTTGTCTTTGATTATTTGATCTCTAACTAACATTATTTTTAAGTGTACAAGACTGACTAAATTATGGATCGTTGTGTCTGATGCAAATAAATAAATAAAAATTAATATAATGAGGCATTGTTTGTAAGTTTGTATGTAGGGATAATCTCTGGAACTAATGATCCAAATCAAAAAAATCTTTCACTGGCAGAAAGCTACATTATTCGGTGGTGCTGTAGGCCATAAATTTTCTTTATATCATGCATATTAGCCGATCTATCACAATTTTTGCGGACGAAGTCACGTGCGAAGTGCTATAAATATTTAAAAATCATGTGGTCAGGTTGCATGCTGATACCACTCTAAAATTTTGTGTATGTGCATGGTTGGTTCCAGCTATAAAAGATAGGATAGTTTTGTACCCAACTGGTGACACCGTGAGCAGCAGGGGCGGGTTTCTAGTTTTTTTTGTTTTGGTTAATGCCTAACCTGGTGACAGAGTTTTTATGTCGCCCATGGGCCTCTGACTTGGCTTTACATGCCGTCGAGAAACATCTCTCAGGCATGCTGGTTTCCTCACGATGTTTTCCTTCACCGAAGCAAGTGATAATTATACAATACGCACATGAATCCGAAAAATCAGGGGGGCTTGTCTTGGGTTCGAACTCGAGACCTATGACTTGGCAATCCGATGGTCACACCTCCAGGCTATCACTGCCTAGTTTAATATAAGTATGAAATAGCCATTCCGCCTGTAGCAAGTGTGGTGATTAATGCTCGTGCCTTCTCTGCATGAGAAGAGGCTTTTAACCATGTCGAGGGCCGGTAACAGCTGGAAATATGTATTTTAAATATTTCCAAATATTACGCTAATTCCGGGATAGGACGACGTTTATCAGCTGCCGGGAATTTGTCGGGCAAATCTCGAAGAAAATTTCGTTTCGTCTTAAGTATTCTTATCATTTCAAGCATAGGAAATTAAATCTTGATATGTAGGTATACAAGTGCTAGTGTTCCGTGTTTAATACCAAGTTAGCTGTTTGTTAGTATTTATTTCATGAAAAAGTAAATGGAATCTGTAAATGGTTGGAGGAGTTTTTCGAAGCCATATTAATTTGATATTATGTTAGTTTTATTTGCTAATATTCTATTGATTAATGCCATAAAGAAAGTTTTTTTATTAGTAAGTCAATTGCAAGATTATTTCAGTAATTGGTTGAAGGTAAATCGTGGAAATATTATTCCAACAGTGTGAATCACTTTTCCAAAGTATTCGTTGCAGTAAAAGAAATATAATGTTTACTTTTATTTTATTGAAGGTACAAAAGAGCTACAAAGCGCAAAATGTGTCCACATAGATGTTTTCAGTAAATGGCTGGCTCTAGCACTAATGTAAAGCTAAACCATACTGGAAACGCTTAGAAGTGAAATACATGTGACTCCGTAAGTGCCTGTTATGGAACCTGTCGACGCTAGGGTGGTAAATAAAAAGACTTAGTATAGAATAGGATGAATAGAATAAATGGGGGATACTTGTTGAGAAAAAAGTATAAGGTATGATTAATATAAACTTGTAAAGTAATTTTTTGGTAAAGATATTGAAGGTTCTTAGCACCGTTGTTATTCCTGGGGACAATTCTTCCTTATCTGGGTGCTGTTCCACGAAATAAGAGAATTGGCTACGTAAAATAGCTTATACTGGAATGATCTGGCGGGATGCCAAAATTTATAACAGTACTGCTAGAAAAAAAAATACTGGAGCCTTGAATCGACACACTTAGTTAAGTGCCCTACTGCTGACGGGGAAACCTTGTTCAAAATTTCTAATTCACTTCGATAAACGCTTCTTTCTTTTTCTTCTTCTTGAATCCCAGACAGAACATGCATACAGGTATCTTCTACATACTAAAATCCCTGACAGAAAAAGCATAACCACTCAAAAAGCCGTCCGCAAAACTTACTACTTAATTCTGCGCGAGAGTTCATTTCATAACGATATTGAGAACTAAGGAAAGATTTTTGAAAATTCAACCTCTTAAGGCTGCTCAGACGGACTGCATTGCAGCAACCAATAGCAGCCGCAGTCGCTTTATTCAATATGCCGCTATTTTCCACCTGACCAAAGCTTACAATGTTGCTCGACTGCGTGCGGTTGCTGCGATGCAGTCCGTCTGATGGCAGCCTTAAGGGTTTCATAAGAACATATTTCATCCACCCGTTTCAAATCCAAAGAATGCCGGTGTGGAGCCCCTCTGCAGGATATGCTCCAGCTCCTTTCTTGCCCACCCCGCACAACCACCTGCATCTTCCAGGATTTAAACGAAGCCAACGAAAGAGCTGAACAGGTGGCTACATAATGGTCGAGTATTATTTGAGTCCATCGACACGCACAGAAGAAGAATAAGGAGATGAAAGTATATAGATGTATAAAAGTTCGACATATAAGCCGGTGGGAAATCCCATTGGTCGCACGGCTTCTTTGGCATAATTCTAGGAATAAGATAAAGGTATCTCTGATAATCTTCAAAGATTACTTCTTCTCTTACAGCGTGCAAAACTCGTCTTCTAGTTGAACGTAATAAGGCTTTATTTTAGCGTAAGTACCGTGAAGACTCGTAAAAGACATCGAAAATTATCTCTGAGACACAACGTAAGGCAGACGCAGATTTCGTGGAAATCCCTGTTACGTGTCTTGGGCATTATGCAGCGACAAAGGTCGTAATACAAGGATTTACGTAAATATTACCAGTAGGTATGTACCTAGGCTGTACGTTATGTATGTACTGTGGGCCATATGTCTGTGGTAACAAAACCAGTGAACACATTAAATGCGTTATCTGGTTTCGCGAGATGATTCACATGTTCAACACTCATCATCTGCCTAGCCTTTTCCCAACTATGTTGGGGTCGGCTACCAGTCTAACCGGATGCAGCCAAATACCAGTATTTTACATGGAGTGACTGCCTATCTGACCTCCACAACCCAGTTAGTACTAGGTAATACGATACCCCTTGGTAAGACTGGTTGTCAGACTTTTGGGCCACTGACTACCTGCGACAACTGTCAAAGATCTATAAATGACAGCCGGGACCTACGGCTTAACGTGCTTTCCGAGGCACGGTGGAAACTCGGTATGTAATGGGTGGTCACCCATCCGCAGACTAACCTAGGCAAGCGCGGCTTAACCTAAAGATCGATCCGAGCGGCTGTTATTATTTAGCCACGAGCTCCTCTGTCTCACATGTTCAACACTCATTCTATGAATACAATTCCTCTTATCTGTTACAACTGGAGTGTTGGGAGGAGCACACAATAGGCAGCCTCCACAAATGTCAACCTCACTGGCGCTGTACACCCTGCCATTGTTGACGAGGCGTTGGCGACCAACGTACGGATGGTGGTATGACCATCCTAAAAGTCAACCTCAATACTCTGTAGCAGTGTTATGACGGGTGATTTGCAGTTACCAACTAATGTTGGTGACTGGAAGTCGACCGTCCGTCCCTCTGCTCAACGTGGTGACTACGGGCATTAAATCTATTGTATTTGGAGGTGCAAAAACAACAACTACAATTTACAATGAGTTATTCAAATGCAGGTTTTTGTATCAAAGCATTTATTTCAAGTAGGCAAGTTACAGGCACGTTTGATTGTAGAAACAAAGACTACAATAAAGTGTAACAACCGTCCCGGTCATAAGACTGTGAAATTACTGTAGTTGCCCATTCCAAAGCGTATATCTTTATGGAGAAGAACGGACAAGAACCTGAGAATATTCTTACAAAACCTTGGCTACATCATTCATGTTGAGATTGTACATTATGTGAGGACGATGTAACAAGATGTGTACGTTAAAAGTGTCCATAGTAAAGACTCAAAAGACAATTCAAAGAAAAAATAATTAATACAAATAAGTCGTGGTAACTAAGAGATGATCAGTAAAAACTAACAGCTCCTGTTCACGAACATGAAGCATGAATCAGCACCATTCAACTCAACCATTTTGAAGGGAACTGAATGATCCGACACACGCGCCACGTATGTTATGCGCGCCATGCATGAGAACCATGATTGCCTAGTGCCTACGCTATTCGTAGCACATACGTAGCAGTGCTACGCTTGTAGTCGTTGTTAAGACTACGACGGCGACGTGTGTTAAGAAACAGCTACCTTAATGCTTTTTGATTTATTAATTTTAAAATATCCATAGAACCATGCGTTTTCAAAATATATTTTCTTTTTGCCTTGATATTCTTGTTGCTTACGGCATCCTACAGAAAATTCTAAAAAAAAACTATTTAGATATAATTAAAAATGTTAATAGTTCAGAAAGAACCCACTTTCTAAATGACAGCAATAAATATTCACAAAACAAATTGTTAAAACGCGAGGAAAAAAGTGAGTTGGCGAGCTGCAAGCTTTCTAACTAATAGGGCAATGTCTGCGAGTTATTAGCGGGCACTTAGGTCTGTGCAAGCTATTTTATTTGCCTGCAAACAAATCTCAAAGCACTTTTAATTAATGTTGCTTGTTAACATTTTATTTATAACTTTTTGCATTCACAGCTGAGCACTGTTTTTGCTGGGAAAGATATAATTAATCATAGAAATGACCTGTGGGTGACAATGATGACATGCTGGTCGTGTTCCGTTTTATTGGTTAACCGTTATCAATCATCGATTCGTTGCCCAATAATTATTTTTAAGCTTTCACTCTTGACAGAGTGGTCGTGGTCATGGGGGGTCGCCCACAACTGCGGTTGCTGCCTTCGCCTGTTTATCCTTTTCCTCCGGTCTCTATTTCGCACGGCGAGCACATTCTGCCACAGGGATCTTGGCGACAGATTTGATGGAGTCGGTCCATCGGGTTCGAGATCGACCATGTGGTCACGTGTCTTCGACACTATCCTGGATCACCAAATGCGCCATGGAGTCATTGGCAATCATAGGCATTGATATTCTCTGTGACTGAAATTAGAAACACAAGTGAATGATGATGAAATAAGTTTCAGTATGTGCTGCATTGAGTAAACATTGTACTGAGTAAATATTTTTGAAACAGTTGCTGGTCAATTGTGGTACATAAAACAAAGGGGAAGTCGTTGGACATTATGGTATATTTGGGGATAGTAACAACAAAATAGATAAGAAAACAAGGCGTCAATTGTTAGCTCTTAAAAATAGCATGATTCCTTTATAAAAACATACAATCTATTCCATATTCCAACATCCAAATTCTAAAATCAAATCCATTATCCACAAGCAAAAGCAAATAGTGATGTCCATGTTCTCTCAGATCGCATTACAGCAAGCATCGAATTGCAAGTAGCATGAGCTCGCGTAGACGCCAAATTGTATTACTGAAGTATGTATGGAATAGAGATGCGTCGTATGTGAGCTTGCTTATACGGACCGGGATTGAAATGGCAACTCAGTAGCTTTTCTGAGCTGGTAGGTAATGTTGCGTTGATATTTTTTTAACAGATTTGTTTCTATTTGGGCCTAGATCATGGTTACGTTAGGCATTGTTAAGGGGTCGTCCATTAAACACGTGAAGCACGAAAGGGGGAGAGGGGGTTCGGAAAAAATCACAAAATATCACTAGTGGGGGGGGGGAGGGTGTAGTGAGATATCACGTGTATTTATGTTTTCTTTGAACTTGCGATTTCTAAACCGAAAAGCGGTGCGTGACCTTGACATTTTTATTACGGTGCATAATTTTCCAGAATTAAATTAGATCATTCCTCATCATCATCATCATCATTTCAGCCGAAAGATGTCCACTGCTGGACATAGGCCTCTGCCAAGTGTCGCCACATTGACCGGTCCCGTGCGTCTCGCATCTAGCGGATCCCTACAACCTGTACCAACCAGGTCATCAGTCCACCTAGTGGGAGGCCTTCCAACGCAACCTCTTCCGGTTCGCGGTCGCCACCCGATCATACCTGTTAACCTGTATTTAAAGATTATTCTGATTTTTTTTAAGATACTTGGTACTAAAAAAATATATGTGATTTTAGGTAGGGGGGGAGGGGTAGTCTAAAACCTCTCCACATATCACCATGGGGAAGGCAGTTCAAAATTTGCTAAAACATCACGTGATTAATGGGCGACCCCTAGTGACATAACTCTACGCGTGTACCTAATCCCCGAAGGGTTAGGCAGAGGTGTACCTAATAGCACACCCACATTTCCACAGTTATGTTGAAGTCCCATGTAATAGGGGGCGAGCCTATTGCCATCACTGAGAAATTCCTGATGGAAAAAACCAATAACCCTTTGGGCGTCCTGGTAATCTTAGACAGGACCTCATGCTCAGCAGTCGCGCTTGTGATCACTCGAGCAATTAGGCAGTCATTGTTAAGGTGTATAAAACAGAGGATGACGATTTATATTTATGGTATATTATATTTTTCTAGCAGCTGGTATAACATACATAAATCCACCACTTTTTCCCGTGGAACAGAAACTACATAACGCTACCTGCTATGATTTTTACACACTCCTTATGCTTCTTCCATGATCATACAATTATCTGGTCATACATGCACGGCTGATACGAATGGGTGCTGCGTACCTGACTTTTCTAAAGAACATCATGAATAGATACACTACATTGTTTTAGCCACAAAGCTGATACCTAATAAGGTACTGTCTCATAATATAACTGCATCCTTCTTTAATGGATTCTCTTCCAGACCTGGAGCATTTTATTTCCAGCTTTCTACCGACATCCTATTTTCAATTTAGGTGCGCCGCAAACCAGACGTCTGTGTACGGAGGCGCCCCATTCTGCTGCAATTCAATTTAGGAAGGATTTGTCTATAATACTTACATGAAGTAAATCTTTAACGTAAAAGTCTTTGCAAATCTTTGTTTAGGCTAGATCTTTTACGTAGCTTGAGGTTGGCGCCTAAAATAGAATTAATTTCTTCCTTCTTTGGTCTATTTATAAAATGTTTGTACTTGGCGGTGAACCTGTGTAACAGACCAAGCATTGAATAGTTGGGGTCTAAAGACGGGTCCTTTTATTTAAAAGTGCCTAATAAATAAGTTTTCTAGGATTTTTTTTGGGATATAACAAGGTCATTTGCATTAGGTTGAATTTCTTTGGCTATCTTTGGTATGACAGAAACTACTTCTTCAATTCGCTTAAATTTTAAAATGATACTTTAGTTGGCCCACTGGCAAGCATACGTCATGAAAATTACAAGTAGCAAATAGTCTCTCTATTTTGGCTAATTTTGGTTCTTATCTAACCTCGTGCAGACTGACTGCAAGCTTCCTGTCTGATCGATCCTTGGTAAGACTGATTGATTGTCAAGTTCGGGCTTTTGACTGTCCTTAACGACTGTCAAAGATCTACAAATGACAGACGGGACTAACGTCCTTAACATGTTTTCAAAGACAAACTACACAGGGGTCTTAAAATGTAACGTGTGGTCACCCATTCGAAGACCAACATCAGCAAGCGTTGCTTAACCTTCGATGGACCCATGCGTTATTTAGCCTTTAGGCCCATTTTGCCTACATAATATTTTTCCTTAAATGGCGAATATGGGTGTACTATCATTAACACTAGAAATAATAATAATAAACACTATTTTTTATATTTTTAAATGTTTTTTATATTAGAATATTTAAAAATATATTTAATATGTATAAAAATAAATAAAGGAAATAATAATTAATTAATATTTACCATGTTTACTGATAGACCACCATGTTCCATGTTGTGTGTCCATGTTTACTGGACTGTTTGTTAGTCACCATGATAGTTTAAAAACTTATATGGGTGTACCATTAAGTGCAACTCTGCCTAACCCTTCGGGAGTTACAGGCGTGATGTTATGTTAATATTTTTCCTCGAAATCTTAGTAGGCCTCTCAACGTAACAAAATGATTGCCCCTAAAACGTTTGGCGCAGGACAATCACCCTTTCACGAAAATTGGGGGTGAACCGTCGTCGGTAACTTGGTAAGTGTTGGTAGACTTTTATCTGTTAACACTCGAGCTGACCGGATAATTAGGAACTTCGTGCATTGTCGGCTATCTTCGGAAGACGAAGTTTGTTGAGTTGTTATTTCTTTAGAAGTTAAGTTTAGTGTAATAGGGGTGATTTTAAAGCGACGTCATAGGCGCAATCATTTTTAAAAATCTTCAGTGTCAGATATAAAAAATCCACACAGAATATTTTATATACTCATAATAAATTAAATTAAATATTCTTGAGACAAATTCATGTTTATTTATTTAAAATTGGTACGCCAACAGCACATATTTACATTTTAAATTAACAATAAAAGAAGAATATAGGTTCTCAGCCTTCGAATAATTACAGCCAATTAGTTTACATTACTTACAATTTGAAATAAAATACTCTGTATCAATCTGCCCGAGTTTCACTCAATAATTCTGGCTTACAGCTCATCATTTGACTGACTTTAAAATTGATTCTAAATGCAGCTGGTATACCTACAACAATATTCTTTGTAGTTTAAGTTCCCTAGTAAAACCGAAAATGACGTGACGGGACGCCAAAATCAAAATCGACGTCACCATCTTCCTGCCCTTGTGCCAAGTTACTTGGGGTCAGCGCAACACGTTTTTTTCTTTGTTTCTCCTCTGTCAACCGTCACGCTATCATTTACTCCTTTATCTTTCGTATCATTCCCCACATAATCCATCCATCGTTCCCTTGGTCTCCCTCTCCATCCAACGTCACCATCTGGTTATTTCGATACACACATTTCACAAAAAACAATTTCAGAAAGTTTCACCAGCAGCGCCCGTCTGTCAATGTCAACGGAGCGTCGAAAGACACGTGTATCACTGTACTAGCCAGTCCACTGACGGTTGACTATTTTTCAACCTTATTACTTAGAGCATAAGGGTGAAATATGGTAGACCGTCAGTAAACTCGGTAGTACAGTCACGAGCACCAATATTTATACAGATAGATTATATTTATATAATTTTCGCGAGATAAAACGGTTGTAACTTCGAGATAGGATGTTTTTCATAAAAATAGTAGTTCCAAAATACTGTGTGCATAACGACATGAAATTTTAATCAGTACAGTACGAGACACTTTTAAAAGTTGTTAAGTGTTTACATATTGGTGCTCGTGACTGTACGTCAAACACCAAGTCAACTGCAGAACGTCAAACATCAAACACGCTGCGATCGGACATCGTTCGAAGTGTCAGCTACAGTCATGCCAATCACAGCTCACCTTCATACAGGGTGTAAACAGACCCTTCACCGCCGTCAACCAAGCATTCTGTACATCAAACTAAGTTACTTTACGCAAAAATTATTGCTGGGAATCAACTTTTTTTTTGAGGTGAAAAATCACGTTTTACGGTAGGACTCGATGGAAAGCACTCAAAGCATTGTGATGATGGATGGATTTAATAGTACGGGGGTCGTGGAGGTGTGTTAACTAAAAATCTTACATTAAAAACATGTACTTATTTTAAAAAAAACTTGTGAAAAAGTTGGAACTTTGACCTCCAATATCTCCGTAACTAGAAGGTTCTCAGGTATGGTCTAGAACAAAAAAATGATCGCAAAGATGGGGAGAACCAGTGCCTTTCAGTTATGTTTAGGGTCTATTTACACCCTTTATATTCACTCTACCATTCTGTTTTGTTTACTGATCGGCTTACAACAGTTTACAACGATATTTGGGTTAACTTGTCTCAGTTTGACGTTACTGTAGTTTACACTTGCTATCCATGGTTGATTAATGGAACAGATAAAGTACAGTTCACAAAAAAACAAAAAGCGATTGTCATTTGTAATTATCAAATGCTCTCATCTTGTCCCATTTAGATTAAGAGAATATTTTGAACTCAGGACAGTGCTGGGTAATAAGCTGGTTTGAACACAGCAAAGCTCCCACGTCAACTTTCTTATGAAATAGAATTACATACCTACTGCAACGCGATATCATCATGTGTAGAGGCTAATAATAATAATATGGTCAGAATGGAGGTGTCTGATGAGATGACGAGTAATAGAGAAGAACGAAAGATGAAGACATGCTGCGCTGACCCCAAATGAATTGGGATAAGGGCAAGAGAATGACCTACTGCAACGCGATGTGTTTTTAGCCACCAATTTGGAAGTGTCACTCTAAAATTACTGAAAAAGCAAAAGTAACAGTAGACGCAAGTCTGTACTGACTGAGCACGAGGTTTATTTATTTATTTATTTATTTATGCACATACAAAACACTTAACAAGACATTACATTAAGATAGAAGAGCACAAAGGTACTGCTTATTTCATGAGAAATCTCTTCCAGCAGACCTGCGAGAGGAAATGAGGTTCTAAAAAAGTATCAAAAAACTTTTCATCGGTCACCAATTTCGGAGTGTCACTTTTACTAACCTGTCCCATTCGAAACAGAGGTTTATTCCCCAATCGGCACCTCTCCCCATACCCTTTGTGCGAACTGCAGCTCTAAGCTTTTTTCCTATTTTTACATCTCCAATTAGTGCAGCACCGATACGATATCTCGATTTTGTCGGCGTTCCAGTCAAGTGTACTCGAAGTAGACAGGAAGGCGAACGCCTGTCGTAATTTGTGCTGCAACGTGATGCCGAAGCGCCGCGTGGTCTGTTGATGAAATATTAATGTGTGAAGGGCGATTCTTGCTTCTAATAATATCTACTGTTATTAAAATTGATTCTAAAAAGGCAATCATAAAGAAGCTTGAAACAATAAGCTTGATAGATGATGACTGTTAATTATGTTTTATCCAGAGCTCATGCTCATACCTAAAATTGTTATTTTTCTTTTCGTGACGATCGTGATCGTGACAGCATTAAAAAACATAAATACACACAAAATTAAATACGTAACTTTATTATAATAAACTTACGTATTTAGATTACGGATTTATTTGAATAACTAGCTGTTGCCCGCGACTTCGTTCGCGTGGAAATTTTGGTGTGCATGTGTGAGACTGCCACGTTGGTCTAGTGGTCGCAAGCGCGATTACTAAGCGTGTTAAAAAAAAAATGTTTATTTCAATTACATAAAGTTATCACACACATGATTTGGAAGATCACCTTTTAAGCAAGGAGTTGCTTGTTTTAGGGGGCATCCATTAATTACGTGACGCCATTTTTCGACCCCCCTCCTCCCCTGGTGGGATGTCGTGAGATTTGGCTTGACCCCCTCATCTCCCTCATAACCTCACGTGAGATTTATCAACATGAGATTGGGTGATATTTGGCGCGAATCTGGATTTGTGTTGATGGCAATAGGCTCACCCCCTACTACATGGGACTTCAATATAACTGGCGAAATGTGTGTGTACGATTAGGTACACGTCTGCCCAAACCTTCGGGGCTTTAAGGCGTGACGTTATGTTATGTGTGAGAACTGACTGCCAGATCAAAAGGTGATAATGTACTGATGACTACAAAAGGCGTCCTTTTGGGTGCTGTAATTCTGGGCGGCAGAGGTCCGAAACAAAATTAAATGGCGTTGAGGCGACGATATGGCTTCAAAAATTGGTGTATTTTGGCACTATACAACTTTTTTTCAAAGCAAACCTTGTTTAGTGCTTTTTATTCTAATACCGTTCTGTATACAACATTAAATGACTTTTTGCGAGCCCTTAGACCTCTTTAATTCGGCCCTGTTGCAAAATCCGTTCTTAGCGAACGTCTACTAACTATAAACTACCTCACTGCCAAATATCAAGTTTGAAGCACAAAAAGATAAGGACTTTCATCCAAACTTGCGAGAGCCCTTAGTCCTCCTTAACCCGGCGCTGTCGCAAAATCCGTTCTACGCGAACGTCTACTAACTATAAAGTACTTCCCTGCCAAATTTCAAGTATGTAGCACAAAAAATGACGGACTTTCATACAAACTTGCGAGAGCCCTTAGATCTCCTTAATCCGGCCCTGTCGTAAAATGCATTCTTAGCGGACGTCTACTAACTATAAACTACCTGCCTGCCAAATTTCATCTTTATACGTCAAGCGGTTTTCGACCTTTCACTTTCATATATTTAGATACATTTCTCATAATTAAATTTCTCTTTCAGTACCAAATATTTAGTGCAAAGAGTAAAGACAAAAGGAAACAAAAACTGAATCAAACAAACAAAGTCACCGACTTCTGAAGCTAAAGTTATTTTTCACTTTTTGTGTTTTTGAAGGCGGTTTTATTTTTTGCAATTTTTTTTTTTATTTTTCCATTTTTAGTTGTAATATCCTATACAATTAATATTTGCTATGCATTTATTTTATATTGTCAACAAAAATAAACAAATCTGGTTATACTGCACACATCTGTGTACACCCTCGGAGCATACAGGCGTTATGTTAGGATATTGTGTAAACAATAAACATCTAAGCGATTGCAGCAATCACGGCAGATTTGCTGCCTAATTTTGTTGAGTTCCATTGTACCTATATCTCCGAAGATCAGCATCATATCTTCACCAAATTTAAACGGGGCCAGCGCCGCCGAATAATTTTCTTCCAAATAAAAAAGAAATCATTGAAATAGGTTCTCTACTGGCAAAGGTATCGCTGAACTTACACACAATGATGATTTTCAGGCATAATGCCTGCGAGTATGTGTGCCTATACAATTTAGAAAATTCCCTTGATTTCTCCAGGATCCCAACATCAGATCCTGACCTGATGACCATGGGACCACATGGGAAGTATACTGTATCAATCAATGCCCATAAAATTTGAGGGTTGCCCTTAATTTTCCTGGGACCCCATCATCAGATTCTGACTTGATGACAATGGGACCACCTCAGGAGGTCGACGATTGGCGGAGAAATCGGTGTACATTAAAAATACATACAGTCGAACGTAGAACCTCCTCCTTTTTTGAAGTCGGTTAAAAATTGTCAAAGGAGTTTTGGTGAAACATTAGATAACCGTTAACAATACATGTCATGGTAATGGGCTTATCCCCAACAAAATGGAACTCGGCATACCTAATTATCAAAATGTGGGTGCACTGTACACATCTGCGTAGCCCCTCAGAGCATACAGGCGTGATATTATGTTATGGTGTTGTGTAAACAATAAACATCCAAGCGATTGCAGCAATCACGACACATTTGCTGTCTATTATTGAAGAGTTCCATTGATATCTCCGAAGATCACCATCAGATCTTCACAAAATGGCATCATCGCGGAATAATATTCTTCCAAACAAAAAAAGAATCATCAAAATCGGTTCACAATTGGCGAAACTAAAATCTATTTACGTAAATTATTTTTATCATAGAAATCGCGCATGAGGTTACCAACTAAATTTTAAATATTAATATCTTTTGCGTCTGTTGGTCGATTTTGATGAAATAAACGCTAAATAATACCCAGAACAATGCTTCTTATTTTGTAATATTTCGATTTTGAATACATTGAGGGGTTTTTACGTGATGCGCGCACAAACGAACAGACAAACCGAGAAACCGACAAACCGACAAACCGACAAACAGACAAAAATTTAAAAAAATATTTTTTTACTTTCTACTACTTATTTCTAGCACCTTCCAGTGATTTTTTTGTAAAAATATGTAATGTACAGACACGGAAAGTCTACGATTTTATTATATGTATAGATTATTCACAAACAGACAATATCATCTTTCTCTGCCAATAATTACAATACAACTGGTTTAATTAACTCAGTCACACAAAGGGCAGCGCCTGCGGCCTTCTGCAATGCAACGTGATACTCTCCGTCGCAATAAAGCGCTCAACATTCTATTGATTCGCTTATGTGAAGGTTGGCACGCGATAGGAACGTATTAGACTAGGTTCACCGGCGACACTATTTGTCATGCGACTTGCGCCAAACGACACGCGCTTGTGTATCACTTGTTTTCTTGGCGTGAGTATTGTTGTGTCGTAGTAACTCGTCGCATGCTCTAAGGGATTCCTTTCTTTGTTTTCGTCGCAGAGGTTGGTGAGCACGGGTGTCGTTTGAGCGGGAAGAACGTGGCCAAGCGTTTATGCAATGCAACGTGATATGCTCCTCCGGAATGGATCATTTATTGAGCCCCGTTCACAGCTACGACCGACGACGCGTTTGACACACGCGTACTTCATTCATTTGGTTTTTCCACAGTCGCTGTCACAAGTGTCTTGAGCGTGATGGTCGTCTAGCCTCTGTATTCTACACTTGCTCTCCGACCCATGTCGGTTTTTGAGAGCCGTCTCGGGAGAGCCATAGCGAGAGCTCTCAGTCGAGAGTGTACAGCCACCACGAAGAACGTAGCCAAGTGGTTATGCAATGCAACGTGATATACTCCATTGTAAGAAAGCGCTCAGTGTTCTTCTATTGATTCGCCTAAGCTGGGGTTGGCAGGCGATAGGTACATAATAGACCAAAAACGATTGTAATTTAGTATCTGTAGATGTCGACTACGATCACATTGTTGTGTTATCGTGTCTAATTTATTTATTAATCACTTTATTTTACACCACAAACTGGTGTACAATCCAATAGCAGTCTTATCACACAAGGTGATCTCTTACAGGAAACTCTAGTGTGGTTAAAAAATAACATACATACATGATACTATTCAGGTTACTTAGGTTTTGAATAAATATTGTTCCACCCACAAAACAGCCGTATTTTCTGAAAGGGCCCATCCCAACCAGAATGTTTCATTTCACTAACTAAAACATGAAAAAATCAAAAAAAATTAAAAGTTGTAACCTAGCTATCTTTTGTTTTATATTAAAAATACTCACAATATATATACGAATCTTGACTACGTTATAGTCGAAACGTGCTGCAATTACTTGAAACCAAAGACATTCAAATATTTACGAGCGACTCGAAACCAAAATTAAGAATTCTTTTATTCTTTAAAAAAAAGTCTGGTAAAACCGAACCACATGATATTTTTGTATAATTTCATCTAAATTAGTTTCGTTTAGGATTGCAAATTGCAAGGAATACAATAAATAAAAATCAAAGCATTCTTTTTAAAATCCATTTTAGTGTTCGTTATAAATACGTGTGGGGGAAACGTTTATAAAAAAAAAACAACTTTTGTTTGGTTTTTTTGAGGAGCTCGTAGTTAAAAAATAGCAGTCGCTCGGATTAATCTTAAGGTTACGCCGCGCTTGCCTAGGTTAGTATGTGGATGGGTGACCACACATTACATACCGAGTTTCCTCCGAGCCTCGGAAAGCACGTCGTTAAACCGTTGGTCCCGGCTGTCCTTATAATACTAACACTACTTGAAGCCACATAGCATAGCATAAGCATAATCAGCCTATAATGTTCTCACTGCTGGGACACCGGCCTCATTTATATATGCCCATATTTTATAGCCCATTCCCTCTCTATGAGAGGGAATGGGCTATAATCCACCACGCGGGCCCAGTGCGGGTTGGTAGATGTCACATGTCTTCGAATTTTTGGTTCTAAGACATGCCGGTTACCTCACGATGTTTTCCTTCACCGTTTTTGAGAGCAATGGTGATGAGATAAATTACACAAAGTAATGCGCCTGCCTGGGTTCGAACCCACGACTTACTGTTTGTAAGTCGGAGCCGCCACCACTGGGCCACCGCTGGAACAGACTTGAAGACACACATTTTGTTAATGAGAAAAGAATTAAGGAGTGGCGGCCCTGGGATCTTGGACCATGATATTCATAGCTGTTTCATGTCTTAAATATCGTTTAACGTCCCTGGTATACCTGCATAATTACCCCAACAGCAATGATTAATGTTTTTATGAACTCCAGCAAAAGCCCTTGTCTGCCGCCGCTAAAATAATTTACTTATTACAAAGTAATTTGCCGCCGTCTAACTAGATTGTCGGATTATGAGAGAGCTCGTTCTTCTATATTAATGTTCCCTTTATAAGGGAAATTATGTTTGGTTTCATTTTCACGGTGGTTTGAGGAAAGCGTCGATTATTTTGTGTGTAAAAAGGTGAAGGTGGACGTTAAACTAAGGCTTTAATTAATTAATAGGAAAATCTGTCAAAAAGTCTGGAGGCAAAGAGGAAGTCTGAAAGTGGCGCCGGTGACTGAAAAGTTTTGTGGTAAACGGTTGTATGGGAGGAATGAGAAAATATCGTGAGGAAAGTTTTGAGTATGACTGTGGATGGGTATAAGAGTAGAGGAAGACCAAAGAAACGATGGATGGACTGTGTGAAGAATGATATGGCACGAAAGGAGGTGTGTGATGAGATGACGAGTAATAGAGAAGTATGGAAGAAGAAGAGATGCTGCGCCGACCCCAAATGAATTGGGATAAGGGCAAGAGAAAGATGAGGGGTGGGCTTTGAGGTACACAGGGTCGAAGGAACAGAGACGCTTAAATGGTTTGAACGTATTCAGTACATCAATTCGAACCCTCCCACATATAATTTTTTGCTGTTCCATACATCACTCCATTAGTTCTCAAACATTCAATTAAGACTCCTACTAAACCGTCAATCTACAGCGAAAAATTAGTCTTTGTGTACGCGAGTTGTTACATTTCGTCGCTTGCGCAAACCGTTGCAAATTTTAAGTGAAAGTACTCCAGTTTCAACGAGATATACTCTTGTATTTCGGCTGCACAGTCACCAGCTCCGGTAGCCGTGATCGTCTAGTGGTTAGGACCCTACGTTGTGGCCGTAGTAACCCAGGTTCGAATCCTGGTCACGGCAGTGATACACTGTCGCGGCGGAGCGTCTTTTTGCTACGAGTTCTATGTGCTACGTGCTACGGCGTAGCTGAAGGACGTGGAGTTTCTAGGATTAATTTTATTCTTTTTGTGCTCAGTTTATATTTAATCATTAATTGATTAACAGCAATGTAATTGGGATTATTCTGACCTTTTTACAATAAAAACACAAAAAAAAAGAAGAAAAAAAAAAAGTTTATTGATGCTCTGGAACACTGCAAGAGACTGAAATGGAAGTGTGCCGGCCATATTGCACGTATGTACGAAGACAGGTGGACGAAAAAGATTACATCATAGAAGGGGCCTGTAGGCAAGAGAACTAGCGGTGGAAAGAGGGCTCGATAATTTTTTTAAAGCAGCTGGAAATGAATGGAAAAAGCGAGTGACAGAACTATGTGGAGAGAAATGGAGGAGGCCTTTTCTCTATTGCGAGGTCCTTAATAAATATAATTTATTAAAGTCAATTAAATTAAATTTTGTCAAGGATTTTTACCTACAAGTTATAGCAAAGAATTTTAACTTATTAATTTTATTAATAAATAAATTGCATTTATTTAATCGTAATATAATTGTTAGTTGAATTTTATTAAGGAAATAAAAACGCTTAATTTTGATCCTTTATTTATCATTGATCACTGGTTTCGTAAATAGCGTAAATATTGAAATGTCAGCACCATGTAGCCAACTTCGTACGTCTAACTTACTCTTAGACGCTATACGACACCTATGCTCAGCTACTTTATAAAATAAACCTAAAAGCGTTGAGTTTAAAAGCTTTCCCGCCCACTTCCCTCGGATCAACGGTTCAACAAGATAAACCAGGAAGAACTAATGGCAGACAAGATTGTTGCAAAATATTTTAGAACAAAGTCGCATTGTTTTTTTAAATTTTATCTTTTTATTGTGTAACATAAATTCTGTAGTGTGTTCTGTATCTTACTTGCTCTTTTATTATTCTGCGAGTCTATAAGTGCCGAATTCACTATACCTAGAATTGTTTGTGATTTATGTTTATGTACGTTTTAGTAAGTCGTTGAAGTGCCATTTAAATCAATAAATAAAACAAAGAGATTTTTAATCCTCTCGTCTGTGAGCGTAACTGCATAGTTATAGTTTTAAATTCAAATTGAATTGGAGGGAAAATGCGAAGAGTGATAGAATTTGCCGTGAAGATGAAATGAAAGTGAATGATTATTTCGTCTGATAATTGCGTAAGCGATTAGTGATCGTAACTGTGAAAATAATGGGTGCAAAAATACCCTTAATGAAGCCGAAAGGCATATGTTCTTCTCTCCCCGTCGTTGTGATCGATTTTTCTAGTTACTATATTCAAAAAATACAAATTTTCAATGTTATAACTTTACTTTAAATACCTCCATGGCTTCTGTACTCCTCAATGCATCCATTAGCAAAATATTTTGAGTGCGTTACATTGAGTCCTACCGTGAAACGTAACTTTTTACACCAAAAATCGTTTCGCAGATATAATTTTTGCATAGAGTTACTTAGTTTCATTTACAGAATGCTTCGTTGTTGGCTTCGTGAAAGGTTCGTTCACACCTTTTATATGAATTCAAAGGTGATTGTATTTCCTATTGAACTTTTCCGTTCTGCCGGACACAGAATACTTTTATCCTCATAGACCTACATTCTCTTGGGATAATTTCCAACGAAATTGGCACCAATAGAAAGCTTTCTACTTCTTACTTCACGTGATGACAGTGAGCACTAAGGACTCTTTTTAGAAAATTCGTACCCGAAAAGTGTTAAATAGGAGATGAAAATTTCCATGTTATCAAATTAGTGAGGTTTGTCAACTGGAAATCCCATCAGATGCACGACTTGCACAAAGATAGGCACTCGCTTATACAAACAATATGAATGATCAGTGTACTGAACGCTTTAGAACTCAATTTAATCGCATCGAGTCTTCGTTGAGTCTTCGTCAAGTGCACTGCACTCGACACTATTTAGTGACAGACACTATTAGAGCCAGCTCGAGCAGCTTAGCTGCCAATTAGTCACTATTGTCTGCAGTCTAATTTGTTTCTTTTCAACAGTCGAATAGTGTCGTTTTCTTTTATGGAATGAAAACCAGTCAACTTTTATTAAAGACTAGTATGGCATAGCTCAGCCAAGTGTCGGTTGGTGGAGGATATGTCTGGTCTTTTGGATCTAGTTCACTCTAGCTCAGTCTTCGAGTCCGTTTTGAGAACAGTGATATTATTTTTTTTGAGGCTGGGCGAATGAATGCTGCGCTTCATGACGCGGGTTCGATCCCCGACCGGAACAAATATTTGTATAGCCAACAGATAGTTGTTCTGGCTGTTTGTGTATGTGAGTTAAAATGTTGGTAAACGCACCATTGATACAGGAGAAATTCCTACAATGGGTCAACATTTTTTTTTTAAATCGATTGAATTTTAGAAGTAAAAGATAGGTCCTTAGGTAACGTCTCTTTGTTCTAAAACAATATGCGACAATCCTGTTAGCTGCTTGTTCTTCCCGGTTTATCTTGTTAAACCGTCGAGCCAGGGAAGTGGATGGAAGAGCTTTTAAACTTTAATACTTTAAGGTTTATTTTAGAAAGTAGCAAAGTAAGGAGTATACAGATATATATATATATATACATGTTTGTCTAGACGTCCGAACATGGCTAGATAATGCATTTTTAATTTCTATATTCATTCCAATAATTACGAAGAAATTGAAAAGTATTATAAGTTACTAAGAAAACTATGAACAACCAAGATATTATTTGTAAAATATCAAAATAATCACGCTAACATTACTGATATTTAATTTATGCTTATATACACAAAACTATAAAAATAATTCTAGAAACATCATGTCCTTTTGCTACGCCGTAGCTCGTAGCACGTGTAACAAAAAATATGCCCCGCCGCGACAGTGTAATCACTGCCGTGACCAGGATTCGAACCTGGGTTACTACGGCCACAACGTAGGGTCCTAACCACTAGACGATCACGGCTACCGGAGCTGGTGACTGTGATGCCGAAATATAAGAATATATCTCGTTGAAACTGGAGTACTTTCACTTATAATTTGTCACGGTTTGCGCAAGCGACGAAATGTAACAACTCGCGAATACAAAGACAAATTTTGGCAATCATTCGCTGTACAGTGATGGTTTACTGACAGTCTTAATTTTATGTTGGCGAACTTGATTTGAGTGCTATGATCATCATCATCATCGGCCTAGCCTTTTCCAACCATGTTGGGGTCTGCTTTCAGTCAAACTAGATGCAGCTGAATACCAATGTCACTGGTGGGTGGTAAAGTCCCATAAATATATATTTTACTAAACCTGAGATTTTCTTATACTTATAGCTTAAAAAGGCATAATCTGTTATGTTATAAAAAAATTATAAACGTAACTAAGTTAGCTACACTAAATAAATCCATTAATTTATTATTTACTAGCTTTTGCCCGCAGCTTCGCCCGCGTGAACGTCGAAAAATATCCGACGGGAACGTACTACCGGGATTAAAAAGTAACCTATAGGTTAATCCAGGTTATAAACGATTTGTGTGCCAAATATTATCTAAATGCGTTCAGCCGTGTTT
The DNA here is from genome assembly GCA_963082995.1 of Noctua comes. Lineage (NCBI taxonomy): Eukaryota > Metazoa > Arthropoda > Insecta > Lepidoptera > Noctuidae > Noctua > Noctua comes. The sequence continues at coordinate 18,599,271 of OY720267.1, read as the reverse complement.
GTGCAAACCGGAACATAAATCCAAACAAACTGATCAAAATTCTAAAAACTATATTTTCGGCATTAGACTCGAATATTCAATGTAAGGTTTGATTTCGGAGTTTAAATTCTTTTTTTCTAGATAATTATGAATTATTATCACAATAACAATATGAAGCTCGCGCTCGGACGCCTCGCCTTTTTATACCTTCGGCCGCGAGACGCTAAGAGCGCGGCGACCGATTCTCGGACCTTATACAAAAATAATCCATATAGCACGATTTCACGCGCGATGGCTTATTATTAGCGTATATTTCATGTATAACTTTGGTGTTTCTATACCGATTTCTATGATTCTTTTTTATGGAATAGTTAATAATGTTAACTTTTTAATTAGGGATGACTGAGAGTGTTATAAACGTAAGAGTACACAAATATAATCAGAAAGCTTCGAACTGCTAAGCTATCGGGAGTTACACGTGATATTGTGAGTCAACCATAAAAGATAGACATATGCTGTCGTGGGATATTTTTTACATAATTTTAAGGAGAACATTTCCGTCATACATGATTTCAGTGTAGCTTTAACCATTAAGGTTGCACACGCGACGGAAGCTTAAAAAATGGAGTAACTTCTCCCGTTTTCCCAACATTTCCCTTCACTGCTCTGCTCCTATTGATTGTAGCGTGATGAAAAGTATACTGTAACCAACTCAGGAGTATGAAAAATAATTGTACCAAGTTTCGTTAAAATCCGTCGAGTAGTTTTTGTTTCTATAACGGTTATACAGACAGACAGACAGACAGACAGACAAAAATTTTACTGATTGCATTTTTGGCATCAGTATCGATCCCTAATCACCCCCTGATAGTTATTTTGGAAATATATTTCATGTACAGAATTGACCTCTCTACAGATTTATTATAAGTATAATATAGATAGAAGATAGATAACAGTTAAAACTTTGAAAGTTTCGTTATTGGTTCTTTAAAATAATCTTGTGCAAAAAAAGCTCCGCCGCGACAGTGTAATCACTGCCGTGACCAGGATTCGAACCTGGGTTACTACGGCCACAACGTAGGGTCCTAACCACTAGACGATCACGGCTACCGGAGCTGGTGACTGTGGTGCCGAATTTTAACATTACATTGAATTAGACTGACATACTTTCACTGTTTGTTGTAGTTTGCGCAAGAGATGACGTAGTGACGTAGGCTAAATAAACATTTCGTGTAGGTTGTATAAATAATAATCAACGGATGTTTTACACACAAGAAGAAAAGTTATTATTAAAGGACAATGGGCAAAAGTGGTCCAAGAACCTCACCTGATGAGACTTGTGGGGAATGAAAGTACAAATTTGTCATCATCATCATCTGACAAAAAATTATCAAAATCCGTCCAAGGATTCTTTTTTTATGATCATGTTGACCTGACTGACCTAACCTCTTGGAGGCTCTTGGACCAAGTTCCATACATTTTTGCCCATTGTCCTTTGATTTAGGACATGCGGAACCCGGTTTAGGTCCAAAAGTAAAACCCAGGAAAAACCGGGTTTTAATGTTACACCAAAACCGAGTTCCGCATGTCCTAGTTGGATTGTTTAAAGCAAAAAATTAAAAAGAGTAAGACTAATTAACAAGTCTTCAAGAGTATTAGCCGTAAAGCCTTCATTTTCATGGCGTGTACTAAGTACAAGAGTCTCCTTCAAGTGAAGTTTAGGCATGTAAGTACACTATAGCGTACCTTTGGTATTAAACCGTGTTAGTCCTACATGTAAAATTAAAGCCAAAGGGCAGTATGGCCTCTGCAAATTACGTAATATGAATGATACAATATAATATACGAAGAAGTTTCCTTGTCCTTTCATCCGAAACTCTCAATTTAGGGAAGAATGTGTCAAGGAAAGAATATACGAATAAGAAAATCTTTAACAATAGCTACAAAAAGGAAACGTGCCTCTCCCTATTCGTACCCGGCAACCGTACGACTCATGTATTGCTTTAGTACAGCCAACAAAATAGAAAGATAGAAAATATATTTATTTGACACATGCCACAAGAGCAAAAAATTAAAAAAAAAATCAAACAAAAAAGAAGATAATACTGTGTACCCCACTACGTACTAAATAGGTAGGTACGTTACGTCAAGACAAATATCATATATTAAAAGTATCATACATAATTATATCCGTAGGTACCTGGTTAGGATTCGGCTCGAAGGACCAACATATTTCGGGGTGTAGCAAGTGTTTAACGTTAACGCAGGAGATAAAAGTGCACTAAATATATAATAAATGATTTATTAAGTTATATTTTAGGCCAACGGCTTTGTGGAGCGTCATCTCTGTCACAAAAACGTGTATTATATTTTTTTCCTAAAATTAAATCTGCCATATTGACAACCGGGTACTCTAGTAATAAGCTAGCTGTTACTTACTTCTTTTGTAAACGGTACAAAGAAATTGAATAGGTTACAAGGTCTTATATTTAAATTGATGGCACCGATAAGGTCGGCCAATATTTGATCAAGTGATTGCTAACGTCACAAACATTGTGATTTAAGCCCGGGCGTGCTTCTATGTAACTGTTGATATATGGGCCATGTTTACAAAGGTTGGGTGAGGTTGGTCGCAAACATAATAATAAATGCAAATTAACTTGAAGGTCAAATGGCTGCTTCGCAATTTCTCTATAAATCCTTTGTAACGGACGTCCCTTGAAGGTGGCTAAAATATTGGTTTTAAAAATTATATTCGTAAGCCGTTGTTAAATATTAGGTGTCCAGCCGATTTTGAAATAATGTTATGATCCCATATTAATCTTTGTAAAAAAGATATTCTTTAAAAAAAACCTGTTAAAATAGTGGTCCACCGGTATCGGGAGCAGGGTTCCAAGCTACCGGTTATTAGGGCTCCAGAGATAGGAACCACAACACAATGCGGGCATTATCAAGGAGTACGGCCTTCTGAATCAATCCCTTGATGAAGCAAGAACCTCGAGAGATGTTGGTAGACAATAAGATTAATTATTAATTATTGCTGAAATGTGATTTACATCTCTGCCTAAACCTGTTAGGACTACAGGCGTGTTGTTTGTATTCTGTTGAGATTACTCACAGAACCAATTGAAAAGTTTAGTTGACACTGTCCTATTTACAAACTTTTGTCCAACCATAAATACGGGCCATTCATTTGCAATCTGCATAATGACAAGCAAAATTTTATTTAGAAGAATTTAGGGTCGTATAATTACTTAGATCCTTTCATGACCCCTAAGGATTGAGCACTAATTGAAATGGGTATAAATCTCTCGGAAACCCGACATGCATATTCATATCTTAATTAAAAATATTAAAATAAAAAGATATGCTCCGCCGCGACAGTGTAATCACTGCCGTGACCAGGATTCGAACCTGGGTTACTACGGCCACAACGTAGGGTCCTAACCACTAGACGATCACGGCTACCGGAGCTGGTGTCTGTGGTGCCGAATTTCTCGACCGCTTTGCTCAAAACTCGTTGGATTGGGAGCACTTTCACTATTGATTGGGGGCGTGACGACATCTCTTGAGAAATGTCCATTCAACCATTGTTGGGTTTGATTGTAGTGGCAATCGATCAATGGTTGGCCGTTGATTGATTTTCGGACTGAGAACCCAGACGTTGTGAGTTCAAGCTGCACCTGTTGTTCTATTAACTTGAAGTTATTGATATAGCTTATTTAGTTTAGTCACAGTAACGTGCTCTAAAGCGGTTTTGAAGTGCGTCGTATTTGATGTAATTAGAATAAGCCATACAAAAATAAATTTTCTTATAAAACCTATCGCACAAAAACTCTGAGCCTTCTTACCGTTTGGCCAAAAGACTCCACCAAAGCGGAGACGAGCACAGATGTGTGAAGAATAGAGGAGAGGAGGACCTAGGGTGTATCTACCGGTGACCGGAGCAGAGATGTGTATATGCTACTCTTGCCCAGTTTAGCGACCGCCGCAGACCGCTCACCGCACGCTGCTCACGTCTCTTCTCAGCTCCGCTGTGCTCTGCAACCGAGTGCGGAGGCTGGCCTAAACTAATATGAGATATCTCCTCTCCTCTCTGCTCAACCGTTTCTACTAAAGCTAAGAGGAGGCGGAAGTATAAAATAACGAAATTCTATTGATGGTTTACCACACATCTCATCTCCTCTAGTCTTGTCTCCGCCCGCTTCGGTAGAGTTCGGGTCTAAGGCCCCTCGTCCACGGCACTTTTTGACAGCATCACTACAAAAAGTCGCCGTGGGCGAGGCCTCTTAAGCGACGTACGTATTTCGAATGCAAAGAAAATAAATGAAAAAAATTGCTTAGTGCGTTCCACGAGCCATCATGATGTGTAGAAAACAAATGAAACACTCGCACGGCTTGATGTATGTACGTCGCATCGCCTGTGTTTGTGAGTCGGCCGTTATGCTGGCTTTAATCTTCGACATTAACAAATTTTTCCATCAGAACTCTCTTAATAGCAGCCACGGAGTCTGGATTTGTGCCCAGTTGATGACAATAGGCTCGCTCCCTATTACATGAGATTTAAACATAACAGCCGAAATGAAGGTGTTCTATTAGTTACACCGCTGTCTCGTGCGTGATATTATGTTATGCCAAACAAACTTTACCTATATAAGATTTTAAACTATCATGGTTACTAACTTTACTATTAATACTCGAACTAGGGAACTCATAAGAAACAGTAAACATGGTAAATATCCCGTTTCGAGTATTAATAGTAAAACTTTACCTATTCCAGTCTCTGCTCATGACTCACTTAAAAATCGCTATTTCAACTGCCCAACCCCATTCCACCCCGCCCCGAACAGGCATACGTCATTGACCACCACCTAGCCATTAGGGTTCCTCCATAAAAACTCCACTAAGGGAACCACCAAGAACTGTTAGTGCATTTTAACGATGCAGGTTTATGGTAGTGAATAACTGCGTTCGTGACTACTGCAGCGAAAGGTATAAGTTCCACAAGGGTAATTAGCGGACAGGATCGTAAAGGTATTCATGTTGGCAGTAAACATCGATAGTGAATGTTGATTAACAGACTCGTATGATAAAACCGGGATAAAAAGTATCCTATGTGTTAATCCAGGTTATAAACAACCTGTGCGCAAAATTTCATCCAAATCCGTCAAGTACTTTTTGCGTGAAAGAGTAACAAACATACATTTACCATCCATCCTCACAAATTTTCGCATTTATAATATTAGTAGGATTCATAGTTCATTTGGACATAAGGACTAAATTCGTGTTTTGTATTTAGGTCAGAGGTTGGCAACATCGGGATTACTTTAGTAACTTTTATGACTAATTTCCAACGGGACAATGTGAAAAGATGGCCGTGATATAGTGTTTTTTCTTCGTAAAGAATATTTAAGGTCATAATTAATTTGGCGTATGTATTTTATTATTAAAATGATTTGTGTTTGCTTTACTGACATCAGTTTACTGTGGGATTTCAGTAGCTAAGTAAACAAACCCAAGTATATTGACCGTTTTCCATACAATAAATTATTAACTATTAATTATTATTATTAATTATTAACTATTTAGCGTGAATCTGATTTTTACCCACATCTCATAGTAACAATGGAATTGCAAACGATAATCAAATCACATTACAAAAATGATAAAGCGATTAAAAAAAGATAATTCAATTAATTATATATTGATAGCAAAAGAGTAATTACACCACTGACTACAATCACCACGTTTTATCTTAGAAATACACTCAAAATCTCAAAAAGATATGCTCCGCCGCGACAGTGTATCACTGCCGTGACCAGGATTCGAACCTGGGTTACTACGGCCACAACGTAGGGTCCTAACCACTAGACGATCACGGCTACCGGAGCTGGTGACTGTACAGCCGAAATACACCATTACGTTTAAAAACTGGAGCACTTTCTCTCACAATTCGTTAAGGTATGCGCAAGAGGTGCAGAAAAACTCGTTTATGTAATAACTGTAGTTACCACAACCAGATTAAATAACTAAAACAGGCCTAAGGCATGCAGTTTTGAATAATTAAGTTTATACGCAAGTATGTAGCTATAATAATAATGAAAGCAGAATAATGAATGATGGATAATAATATAATAATGGACGAAGTTATGATGACGAATAACTACCGGAAATACATTGTGAAGGATGGCACGGTTGACATATGTCGGGCATGCCACCGTCCAGGAGAATCGATCCGACACATTGTTTCTGGGTGTTCTCGTCTGGCTAACGGAGAGTACTTGCATAGACACAACCTCGTTGCCAGGATTATCCACCAGCAACTTGCTTTGAAGTACAACCTTGTGGAATCAGAAGTGCTATACTATTAGTATGCACCCGACCCAGTTCTCGATGATGGTAATATCACGTTGTATTGGGTTCGATCTATCGTCACTGACAGGACTATTGTTGCCAATAAGCCTGACATTGTGGTGAAAGATCGATTGGAGCGTCGCGCAATGATTATTGATCTAACGGTTCCGCATGACGAGAACCATGTGGAAGCAGAGAAAGATAAACAATTCAAATATCTTGATCTGGCTCGCGAGGTTGTCGACATGTGGGAGTGAGTACAGCAGTCATTGTGCCGATGGTCGTGTCGGCCAATGTTTTAATAGCCAATAGCCTCGAGCAACATCTGAGGAGGCTCTCGCTTGGCAGCTGAATCATGGGCTTGATTCAGAAAGCAGTACTTCTGGACACGGCACGTATCGTTAGGAGGTTCCTCTCTCAAGAGCCCTGACCACCGGCAGCTCGGACCCTGTTCCCGTCTGCCGGTGGATTACTATTTTTTAAATTTTTGAATGTTTTTTTATGTTGTTTTATGTTAGAATATTTAAAAATGTAAATAATATGTGTTAAAACGAATAAAGAAAATGAAAACATTAGGTAGTAGGCTCTAACGTTTTACATAGGACTTTAATATAACTGACTGAATGTTAGCCAATTGTTGCTATAGGAGCATCTCTGACAGCACGGATGGCGCAGTGACTGAGCGCTTGGCTGATGCGCTGCGTGTTGCGGGTTCGATTCCTGTACGGAACAAATATTGTATGGCCTACAGATAGTTGTTCCGTGTCTAGCTGTTTGTGTATGTGCGTCTAAATACTTGTAAACGCACTCACGCTACAGGAGAAATTCACAGGAAAATAACTAAAAAACTCTGCCTCGCCCATCTGTGAAACAGATATAATGTTATGATATTAGTACGTCCTTTGACGGCATAAAAACTCTGACACCAGGTTAGGCAATGACCACACGATAAAGAAGAAGGAGATTAGGTTGTTGGAGAGTCCCTAAGTACCTATTGTAGAAAAAGTAGGAAGTGGAATCTAAAATGCACAATGTTTTGTAGGTACCTACCGACAACCGTTACACAATGTACAAACAAATTTTATAGTAGGTACTGAAACAAATATGTACCTAAGTATTGTATCTTTATGTTCAGGGATTCACCGTCAGGAAAGCGCGTAATCGGCGGACGTTGATTGGATAAAAACCGGCCAAGTGCAAGTCGGACTCGCGCATGAAGGGTGCTGCACCATCGTAGTAGCCCCCTATAATTTTTAATTTTATCATTTGTTGCGGCAACAGAAATACACATTGTGTGAAAATTTCAACTGTCTACCTATTACGGATCATGAGATACAGACGGACGGACGGATCGAAGAGGCTTAGTAATAGGGTCCCGTTGGTTATCCTTCTGTTACAGAACTCTAAAAATCTATCAACAAAATGTAGTCACGAAACCCTGCGAAATAAGGAGCGGACGACCGGACGGAGGTGTCAATGTCTTGTCCTATAAAAAATAAGGGTTTCACAAAGGTATCTATGTCTTTTTATTACTCCGTAACACATTCATCTTTAGTATATATGCATTATATTCAAGCTCTTATGATACAAATCCCTTTAAATTACGATACTCGTAAATTTTTACAAGGACCCTATCCGGACCTTTTCTACACCATTACTTTTTCTTAGAAAATTTTGTACCTACCCTTTTATTGAAAACTCTGTCACGTCTTGAACTAACTATCGACTCTTAACACTGTTATCTGAACTACTTTTACTGTTACTGAAAGACTTTCAATTACCTGCAAAATTGAAGATCGGTACACTCGTGCTAGATACTTCAGTTCACGAAGGCTTGGACGAAACTGTTCATGCGATTTTAACCCTTGTGTTTACAGCCACTGAAGTGAAATTGGCGTGTAGGGAGTGGTTGAAGTAGTGGCTCTTTTTGGAATGACTGCAGTCCCTACGTGAGAAGTGGAATACACGTGGACACTACACTCTTGAGATTTTGTTATTTGGCGAAGTTTATTGTTGCGAATATTGTGATAATAAACCGTAAGTAAATAAAAGTCACTAGAAGATAACAACATGCTTCTATCCCTCTTCAATTTTCTTTTAGAGAACAAAAATCCGAAAATTAAAATGTAATTATTTGTTTTGTAAATAGGATATCGGAATCACTTTGGTACGACTTTTCTTTTTTAATTTATCCCCTGAGGTCGACGATCTGAAGAGATCTGAAAATAAATAGAGAAAAGTGAATGGCGAAGGGCATTGACGCACATAATAATAACATTTAAAATTTTGGTCCTATCATCCGCCCCTTATTGGGCCCTAACACACACACACACACATCATCGTCATTTTTACATTAATAATGACGTCTGTATCAGTAGAAGAAGAAAAAACACCGGAAGTAAAAATGTTAAATTGAAGAAAGTAACTCAAAATCAAAATCAAAATATTTTATTTCACATAGGCCTCGATGGGCACTTATAAAACGTCGACAAAAAGGTGTACGGTGCGGGTTGGTCGTTTCCTATGGAGAAGAACCGGCAAGAAACTCCATGGTTACTCTTTTCTACTCTTAACTACAGCCCGTGCTTCAAAATTACCCTACGGAAACGTACTACCATGAAAATGTACATATCTATGTGCTGATAAACGCACAATACGACACGCAGAAAAACAGAGTAAGTTTCACATTCACAATAATAATATGGACGTTAAACGCAGGAAACGACTTATTGGATTACATGTTTCTGAGCGAATGTACGTCCTAGCAATAAAATTTTCATCTAGTCGACGATTTCTGTATTTCTAGGCAATTACCTAGCACAGTGTTTAAAAAACGATTTCAATCTTGAAACGTTATAGCTGCCCTGAGGCGCGTGACTAGTGAAAACATAAAGTGCTATGTTAATTTAAAACTGCGAAGAGAACTCTTTAAAGTGTAATGTAATCTCGCTAGTTTTTCTTGAAGTAAAATGAAATGCAATTGAGGATCTTTTCATTTTACGACGCGGCGACGGTTTTATTGTACTTTTCCTCTGTGAATGTCCACTGTGGAACATAGCATCTTTACTATCATATTCCCACTGTTGGGACACAGGCCTTGAGGTGGGCTGTTATGTCTGTAATACACCACGTGGGCTGAGTGCTCGTTGGTGGGCATCACGTATCTTCGGATTTTTGGTTAGAGGACTTGCCGGTTTCCTCACGTTATTTTCCTTCAACGTTATGAGAACAGTGGTGATGACGCAAAATAACACTGCCGCCAACACTCAAACACTCTACTACACTGGAACATCGTCTTCCATCATCATCTGGCCAGCTTTTTGCCAACTATGTTGGGGTCGGCTTCCAGTCTAACCAGATGCAGCTACCAGTATTTTACATAGAGCGACTCCCTATCTGACCTCCACAACCCGTTAGTATTTGTAATACCCCTTGGAAGACTGGTTGGCTACCTGTAACGCCTGTCAAAGATCTACAAATGACAGCCGAGACCAACAGCTTAATATGCTTTCCGAGGCACGGAGTAAACTCGATATACAATGGGTGGTCACCATCTACGGACCAACCTAGGCAAGCACGGCTTAATCCAAAAGATAAACCCGAGCGGTTGTTATTCTTTTCCAATTCCCAAAAGAATACCATATCAACAAAAAAGTATTGTTTAATAATACTATTTACTTATTTATTTATTTAAACTTCATGTACAATAGTGGTACATAGGCGGACTTAATGCCACAAGTCATTCTCTACCAGTCAACATTTGGGTTAAATAAGAAAACATTGTGATAGGGTACAAAATAAATACATAGAAAATAACTTATTAAATCGAAGTTTGTTGCCATTAGAAAGAAGTACGTAGGAAATTACTGCCTTCTCTTGTCAAAATCCATTACTTAACGCGTTGAGGCATGTCACAAACGTTTAGACGGCACACATACTCGTACAATTGTCTGCTCTCTTCCATTTGTTTAGCTCCCTTATTACAGTGTACGTAAAATATTAGTGTTGTCACAGACAGTATTGAAAGTAACGAAGAGTATTTTTTACAAAGGGCATAATTTGACATAGAAGTTATGCGCCGCTTGTAGATAATTTGTCTCTTTTTATTATGTTTCTTTGAGAAAATGTTGTACATTGTTATTCCAAGATATAAAACAATTCTCTTTAGTTAATAACTATAAAAAAATTAAGTTTTGTGACAGACAGAGCAAAAAGGTTGCATTTATGGAGTAGGTTGCATTTATGGAGTAGGTACCTAATGTAATTAAAAGTACACAGAAAGATATGGGATATTCAATCATAAACTCATATTCAATTCAAATAGAGGTTGTGTACTTCTGTTTAGCACAAATAGATATGTAAATGAGCTCTCACGAGCCAAGATTTGTGATCCCCATTGATACCGATTCTTGTGTAAACACAAATAGTTTATTCAAATTAGTAGGAAGGGTTCAGGCACCTACATTGAATAAGATCGAGGATTTTCTTTGTCTGATATTATTGGGTAGGCGCTTCCTGGGTAACTTTAGTTATATGTACGAGTAGTAGTAGTTTTCTCATAAATTATACAAATGAAAGGGGTGTCCGTATATACGTCACCTTTTCGATGGTTGAAAGTTAAATGAAGTCACAACTTCATTTAACTTTATGTGTCTTTAGTCAATAATAAAGACACTTGTAGGGCGTATCTATGGAGATGCGTGCGGCGGCGTGACGTCTCGTGGCGCGTTGCACGTAGTCCGTTTACGTAGTGTTGACGCGTGCAGCGGCCCGCGTTATCACACGCGCAAATCTATACATATAAAATTCAAAGTCCTGACTGACTGACTGATTGATTGATATATCAACGCGCAGCCCAAACCGCTGGTCCAATAGACATGAAATTTGGACGGTGTTTTTTTTGTGAAGAGTAAGTATCCACTAAGAAAGGGTTTTTTGAAATTCCACTCCTAAGAGGGTGAAATGGGGTGTTAAATTTTCTGTGAAACTTTTTATTCTCGTAGTCGATTGACTTGAAAATTTGTGTACATACTCTTCTGTTAAAATTATGAGATACGTGTATCACAGTTTTTCCAAAATCATACCCCAATTTAAAATTCAATGTCCTGACTGGCTGCCTGATATATCATCGCACAGACCAAACCGCTGCTCTTAGAGACATGAAATTTGGTGGGTGTATTCTTTGTGAAGAGTAGGTATCTGTCTAAGAAAGGGTTTTTAGAAATTCCACCCCCAAGAGGGTGAAATGAGGTGTTGAATTTTCTGTGAATCTTAATATTCTCTGGGTCGATTTACTCTAAAATTGGTGTACACACTCTTCAATTAAAATTGAGACAAATGTATCCCACTTTTTCCAAAATCATCCCCCAACAAAGTCAAATAGGGCTTCGAAGCTCACGTAGACGAGTGCATGGCGTACGCTGTTGCGTGGAGCGTGCGGGGCGTGGGAGAATTTACCTATTAGTAAGTAGGTAGGATTTTTCTGAGGTAGACGTGTCTGTTAATATATGTGAAATCCTGATTTTCGCGTTAGCTCGTGATACGCGACATTGATATTAACTACTAACACACTACACTAACTATTCTTAATTACCTTTTTTTTTATTACCTATTGAACTTTAAAAGTAAAAACTAATATTACACGTATTATATCTTACATGAACTATTATAAATGCGAAAGTTTGGATGGATGGCTGTTTGTTACTCAATCACGCCAGAACGGCTGAACAGATCTGCATAAAACTTGGTAAGTACAGAGATAGATTATGGTTTGGTATAGTACATACATAGATTACTTATCCTAGAAGTAAGATCCCGTGCGCAATTCCTGAACTCCACGCGGGCGAAGCCGCGGGCATAAGCTAGTACAAGTATATGATAATGTACGATGTTGTTTGTGAAGACGCCGACCGCAATGCTGCATGTGCCGCCAAGAAAAACGCCGCGTGCAGCGTGATAATGTCACCTTCGGACTCCACCGCAAGTAACGCATTTCAAACAGACGCGCGTAATTCACGCGCGCTTTCTTATAAGCGCTCTTTTACATCGCCATATGTTTGAACTTACTGCGGGCCGCGCCGTTTGATGATGAGCCCTTAAAAGGCCACGTTTTGACGTGAAAGGCGCGCAACACAATGAACAAATGAAGCATGCTACTCATTGTTCTAATAATCGCCCTATAGCTGAAAAAGGATCGCTGGCACGTGGCCAAAATTAGAAGTACCACTCAGTCTTTTTTTTCAATAAACAAAAAACAATTTCACAAAATGTTTGCCAACTCTACCCTCCTGTCGACGTTATTCGTAGGTGACTATGGACCATGAAGTCTATTTACCGATTCTCACACTGTAGAAACTTAAGTTTTTTTTTGAGTTAAAAATACCCGTCATTCAACAATTTTGAAGATAGGATCTTTAGAACATATCAAATATGTTCAGAAAAAATAAAAAGAGAACCTTGAACCTAATGCGTTAGAGATAAAGTTGAAAGTCTATTAAAGAAATAAGTCAGAAAAATACTTTCGTCTTACTTTTATAATTGATTTTCATGCGAGTGACTTCTTTTTATTTGTTTTTTAAAATCAAAATTAATTGATTGAAATTAACCGGAGTATCAGCACTTTTTGAACGTCAAAATTACGTTATACCACCTCTCAAAACGCTCACCCTTAGCAAGTGTTGAATACTTCCTAAGATTTATACAGGGTGTAAACAAACCCTTCACATACCCGTCAACCAAGCATTCTGTACATCAAACTAAGTAACAGTAAAATTATTGCTGGGAATCGATACGGGGGTCATGGAGTTGTGTAAAGTAAAAATCTTACATTAAAAACCTGTATTTAAAAAAAAACTTGAGAAAAAGTTGGAATTTTGACCCCCAATATCTCCGTAACTAGAAGGTTCCCAGTTAAGGTCTAGAACAAAAAAAATATCGCAAAGGCGGGGAGAAGAAGTGCCTTTCGGTTATGTTAAGGGTCTATTTACACCCTTCACCCTTTATAGCTGACGAGAAAAAGTTGCGGTACATACATCCTAGTAATACAGTTAAGTTTCAATAGACTATAATTATCAGATATACACAATTGCTTGTCTCTGCATCAAGCAAAGGTTGACTGGTAGAAAATGTCAATGGCATTAATTCCACCTCTGTATTTTGTGCTTGACGTCTTAAATAAATAGACCAAATATATTCATTAGAGTGCATCATGGACGTCATGGTTCTTCAATACAATTCCCACAGATCATTTCACAAAATGTTTAGCGCCAAAACGAATCATGACGCTCTATAGAACAATCTTACATTACACTGCGAGTAAAATTCACCAAGTCATAGTAACAAATGAACATCACAAAAACTCAGTCCGGACTGAGTTTTGAGCTTTACCGCCATACAAGATTTGGTTTGTTACGTTATTTTCTCCTACAAGTATGTTAGTGGCCGCCGAAAAGTAAAAGGGCACCATTGATGCATTTATTTTTGTCAATAATTGTCTTTTGAAGATACTGCTATCCCGGAGCGAGTGTCTTCCGCTCCGGCAAAGCAGAATCTGCCGTAGCAATCGCGAAGTGCACGGATGCTGACGTCCTATTAAGCGAGGAACTACGCATGCGCTATAGGTACCTACTTATGTAAAAATATAGTGTTGCGACGAGAGATATGAATGAAATGGGGATTTGTGCGGTGTGAAGTAAAATGCAGTAGCTGTTGAAGGTGGATTGTAAAATGTATCAGCTTTGCAACAGTAGCTATGGATTAGATTTGTTGAATTGTAAAACCGAATAGAACTCTGACATATTTTTTGATAACAGACGACGCGGTGTCTAGTTGCAACCTGTGTGTTCAGATATACCTTTCATTTTTAGAAGTTTTAGTTTTGGCATAACTTGACTTGGCGTCTATTAATGAGAGGTTCATTGTTTTGATATTCTGATTCTCTTTACACCAGTTTCTCTTTTTTTTCCTGATATTAGTTACGTAAGAGTCTCTCTTCGAGATCTTTTGACCTTTTTTAGACCCCCAACTTCCTAGGAACGAAGAGTAAGTATTTTAAAAAAAAAGAGAAACTGGTGTAAAGATCAGTTTCTCTTTTTTTTTCCTGATATTAGTTACGTAAGAGTCTCTCTTCGAGATCTTTTGACCTCTTTTAGACCCCCAAACTTGCTAGGAACGAAGAGTAAGTATTTAAAACAGGTTCCAACAAAAATGAGTTAAGAAATTATTACCTTTTTCCATCTATATATTCGAAACTATCCAATGAAAACAAGAGCACAACTTTAAATCATGGAATAAAGCCAAATGATTTTTAAATGGCACAGCAATGAGCTAAAATACGAAGAAATATTTGCATGACAAATAACTAGAAAACAAACACATTTTTCTTTTATAAACTACGTCACTGCCTTACAGACGAGAGTTAATTAAAAAGATTTTCCTTCGTTTTTCTCTCGCCATCTGAAACTGCAGTTATCGTGTTTTTACCTTCACAATCAGAATATCCTGTTAGCAAAAGGTCAATTTAATCAGTGAAGCGAATATTTAATTACTACAACCCGCTCCTGATTCGAACGGTTTTTTCAAAATGATTAATTATCGAGAGATTTCTTTATTATAGGAGATCGGAATAGGTACGTATTTACTTGCCTAAAGTTCAAGGAGGTAAGTAAGATGATTGTGAATCATACCTTCCTTTAAACAACAAGCATACTCGTATTATTACGGACTCAAATGCCGGGTACACATTGGTGTAACGTAACGTGAAATGTAACATGAATGAACCGTCCAGACTATGCAATGCAACATGAAATGTAAACCAACAACAGGCGAATTTGTTTCAGCCTGTGTTACATTACATGTTACGTTTCACCAAGGTGTACCCGGCATAAAATCCTGTAAACTATGTAGCTCTGAAATGATGACCCTAGGTTCACATTGTTGTTCATTTGTTTTTTTTTTAACTAACAAGAACAAAGACTATTAAACTATCAACAACTTTATAATAATAAAAACATGTGAATGTCTAAAATCTCGTCCACATCGCAGGCGTCGGGAATAGTGCCCAGTGGCAATGCTGCCTCTGGGCACTATTTACTGCCACGTTGGATGGCTATGCGGATTATTTGGCCAAAAATAGACCAACCCTCTGGTTACGGAAAAAGTCGATCAACTGCTTGGCGATATCCCGGAAAACTAGGTGGTCACATGTATCTCATAGTGTTTCAAACGGTTCGAACACGTAACTACTTATGAGGTACGTATTTGCGCCGTTTGCACCTGCAGCAGCCGCCCCAACACAGCCCGAAGTTAATTAACAAATAGATTAATACTACACAAACCAATCATGTTAAACTAGTGTTTTTACCTACAATATATAATAATTAGAGAGCAGCAATTTAGGTTCCGGTCTCACCGCCGGCGATTGGCGAGTAGCGAGTAGAACTACAAATTAAAGACGAGTTAGCGGGCTACGGTGATTGCGAGACGTCTACGAGTGATTACTCGCTTGTATGCGAATGTTCTACAGCCAGAACATCAAGCGTCTACATTCTGTAAAATTTATTTTATAGATTTTCAACTTTATCGCTAAAGCATTAGGTTCAAGGTTGATTGGGTAAATTTGACAGTTTCGGGTAACTTGATGTGCTGGCTACTGAGTGAAAGTCTCTAAGCGGGTAAAATTTATATATGATATGAATTTGCGTAGGATATCTCAACTAAAAAGGAGAGA
The DNA here is from genome assembly GCA_963082995.1 of Noctua comes. NCBI lineage: Eukaryota > Metazoa > Arthropoda > Insecta > Lepidoptera > Noctuidae > Noctua > Noctua comes. The sequence continues at coordinate 18,583,211 of OY720267.1, read as the reverse complement.
GGAGCTCGTGGTTAAATAATAACAGCCGCTCGGGTCGATCTTTAGGTTAAGCCGTGCTTGCCTAGGATGGTCTGTGGATGGGTGACCACCCATTACATACCGAGTTTCCTCCGTGCCTCGGAAAGCACGTTAAGCCGTTGGTCCCGGCTGTCATTTGTTGATCTTTGACAGTTGTTAGGCAGTCAGTGGCCCAAAAAGTCTGACAACCAGTCTTACCAAGGGGTATCGTATTACCCAGTACTAACTGGGTTGTGGAGGTCAGATAGGCAGTTGCTCTATGTAAAATACTGGTATTCAGCTGCATCCGGTTAGACTGGAAGCCGACTCCAATTTAGTTGAGAAAAGGCTAGGCAGATGATGATCTCAACAAAAAGTGTAAAATAAAAACATTTTTGCAAAAAAAGAATAACTGACTTCCAAATAAACACAAAAAACTGAAAAGTAACCTTACTTTCGGAAGCCAAGGCTTTGGCAATAAAGTCAATGAAACAAACAAGTCACCATTTCTTGTTGACTCTTGAGTGAGAAAATTCGCTTCCTCGTTAGCGCGGTGGGACTTGCGCCCTATGTATGAAGTATTTATTAGTATAACTGGAATATTTGCATAATTATAGTGTAATTTTAAACTGGGTGTTATGAGTTAATTAACCTACATTATTAAATTTTCATTTTATTATAAAATACCTGCCACACCGCCAGCTAGCGAGTGAGTAAGCGAGCGCGCGGGCGAAGCGAAGCGGAGATATAGTGTATAAACTAAGCGAATCTTTGGCGAGCTAAACTGTGTGGGTTCCCACCGAAAGGTATGGAGCGACGGGCGAGTGAGCGAGCGAAAGAAGATCGCCAAGGCAGTAACGGGCGGGCGCAGCGGGCGAGGCGGGCGGGCGGTCGCGAACACTAACGAGGTGAACGAATAGCATCGCTAGCATCGTCGGATATTTCGTTCGCATCGTTTGTATCGCTGACGTAGCTTATCTCTGTAGTTCGCGCTGTGAACCGAAATATGAAATGAGGTGAAACGATGCTCGCTCGGCTCGCTTGCTCGCTCGAAAGCTGGCGGTGTGGCCTGCGCTTTAATCACGTTTTAGCTAATACTGTTTCAAATTGCATTCTCTAATTAAATTCTAATTTAAACCCCTTGTTGGGAATGTCTGATTGTTTAAAACATACTGATTGGTTGTTGGTATTTTGGTCAGCCATTCAGAACAGCTTGAATTATATAACATTAGAAAACAGATTTGAATTGATTAGTCTATTTGAAATACGAGGTAAGGATGGAATATTTATTTATTTATTTAAACTTCATGTACAAGTGTGGTATATAGGGAAACTTTAATGCCACAAGGCATTCTCTACCAGTCATCCTTTGGGTCAAATAGGACAGCATTGTAATAGAGTACATAAAATAAATAAGAAAAATATCATTTTGTTGATATAAAATTGATATACTTAAATAAACTAATAAATATACACACAGATACATACAGATAGTCCAAAATACGAGAAACCTTATAATAATTACTATGACTAGCTTGTGAGAAATTGAGGAATACCCACGGTGTCTGCTCCAAAATATAATTTTAAATTACGGTTACGTGGTTACTGTGCATTTCAGAAGTCAAAAACAACAACCCCGCATTGGTTGCTTGTATAGTATCACAAATGCACAAAACAGTAGACAGATGTATCGCTACAAGTAACAGTTTACTCATATTCCCTTGTATTTTATAGTCCGTAGATTTTTACACCAAATACACCCAATAAAGTACTTAAATAAATAGTATTTCCAAAGAGACAATACAATATTTCTTCTTGAGCATAAATTGTAAAGGCGTCGGAGTGTATGTTTGTTATCGCTGTCATAAATAAAACGCTCCAACTAATGGTATAAAGGATTCTTTATTTCCCTTCTTGCTTTCTTTCCTTTGTCCTAGAACGCTATTGAAGTTTTTCCTACGACAGACATTTTTGTTTTTATCCCTAGTATTTTAAATAAACTGGCGTCCTTTTAATGTATATTTAAGACGATTTTACGAATTTCCATCACGTTCTTTCTTGATTCGCACTGGCTCGCTAGTCGAGTGGTGATAAGCGCTACTGCTGCCGTGCCTTGGGTTTGATTCCCATGTTTTTCATCAAAAATTTCTCAGTAGAAACCAGAAGTCTATATGTGCCCGGTTGATGGCTATAGACTCGCCCTAATTCAGAAGGTATATTGTGGGAAGACGATTGACTAGTTTGACAGACGATCTCATTAAAGTCGCTGGAAGAAACTGGATAGCCATGACTCAAAACCGCCAGGAGTGGACAGATTTGGAAGAGACCTCTCAGCATTGGGTGGCCAAAGGTAAAGGAAGAAGAAGAAGATTGTAGGAAGGTATGACCCGGCCTAACCCTTCAGGGATTATAGTCGTGATATTTTGTGCATTCAATTAAAGCTATTGTTTTTGATTATCAAGCAACTATTTCTCTACCATCGTTGCATTTATTTGAGGCGTGTAACTCTTCTTTGATGTCGGGTACAAAAGATAATGTTCTAAAAATGGATTCGTCAGCATTTGTGCGTGTCTCGTATTTCGTCATAATAAAGTATATTTTCACCTGTTCTGTTTTCCCGAAGAATACAGGTGCAAAAATCTTTCGTATGATCATAATATATATACATGACGTAGTCAACACGTTTCCCAGGTGGTTTGGTCGTGACATCATCATCATAAATCGTCTCTAAAAATCCTGTCCATCCATCACTTATTACTTATAGCTAGTGCTTTGCTCGTGACTTCATTCGTGTAGATTTATGGATTATTCCATAAATCACCTCAAAATGGTTTATTTTTTAAAAGAAGATATTATATGACCTACTTGCCAAAGGAACTTATTTTCGAATAATAAATAAAAATAATAATAATAATAAATAAATAATAATCCGTCTGTTACCTTTTCATACCTAAACGGCTGATCAGATTTCGATAGTAATACTTTTTATCGCTAAAGTGCGTTCCAGTGGTACATTTTCCAAGAAACCGCCAGCAAAAGCTAGGCTATACCTAATATTATGATGTATTGACACACTTCTGCATGACCCCTCACTTCCGGACCCCAGATAATATTGTCTCATATATCATAACTTCGAATAATAGAGCGCTATCACGTTTTACTATCACGTATGGACATCAAATGGCAAAAAATCGGTCATTCGCTCATTGGAGGTCGTTTCAGATCACGTTTAGCCACGAACTACGTATGCGTATTGCTACTGACAGCAGATATAACAAATGAATTTAGTTTTTTAGAGCCTTTCAAGGAGCAGTCATACTGGTATGGATAGATTGCACACTGTCTTCGGATACCAGATTTTAACAGATATGTACAAAAAGCACTACAGCAACATAGTACACCAAGTAATACAGCGCCATCTATGTCACAAAGGAAGAACTAGCATCAAATTCCTAAATGGCGATGTAAAAGGTCTCCGCCACCAGTATAGAAAACCCGACAACATCTGTCACGCAGTAGCCCACCAGACATCTGGTCCGAGGATCCTTCTTTTTCTATGACGGATGAAGAACTTTACACCCTGTTCTTCTTGGTATTTTCTTCCATTCTCCCCTGTCAATCGCCACGCTAACATTTACTGCTTTTTCCTTCAAATCACCCCCCTTAACTAAACCGAAAGGCACTTGTTCTCCCTGTCATTGCGATAGTTTTTTTTGCTCTGGACCATACCTGGGAACTTTCTACTTACGGAGATAGTTGAGGTCAAAGTTCCAACTTTTTCACAAGTTTTATTTAAATGCTTTTTTTTAAGGTTATAACTTTGAATACCACCATGACCCGTTTACAATTCAATGCATCCATCAACACAATGTTTTGAGTGCGTTACATTGACTTTTACTGTAAAACGCGATTTTTCACCCAAAAAAAAATCGTTTCCCAGCAATAATTTTTACGTAGGGTTATTTACTTTGATGTACAGAATGCTTGGTTGACAGCTTCGTGAAGGGTCCGTTTATACCTTGTCTGTCTGCACCGGCATTACATTATCTGTCTGCACCGGTTTAACCTCACCTTTATGTTGACTGTACACGTTCGCCGAGACACTCCGAGGGCAGGGCGAGTGCGTAGATAGTAGTGCTCGCCTAGCCTCATTGTTCCTCGCTTGCTCTCCGTTTCGTGTCAATACATTGCAAGAGTGTGAAGCCATCATTAGGGCTGGGCCCCACCGAAACGGAGATGAGACGAGAGGAGATGTGTTGTAAATCACCAATAGAATTTCGTCAGTAGATGAGTGCTGTGAGCGGCGTGCCGCTTTGCAAATCTCCACACAGCTTCGGTGGATACACCCTAGCTTTACACATCTCCGCTCGTCTCCGCTTTGGTGGAGTCCGGGCTTTAGAATCGGTCACGTGTCACCGCGACGTGACTTGCGGAGTGACGGTACTCACGTGAAAGAAACAAGTGACTTGCGCGCGTGTTCCTTGGCGCAAGTCGCATTGGCTGAGGTCATGGACGGGGTGTTACAGACTAGTAAAGAGCTTAGTAAGTGTCTCTTGAGTCAAATTTAAAAGGATAACGTGAGGATAATCAGGTTTTAACTCGAGTCTGATTTGAGAGATAGGGTTTATTGAATTTATTGTAACGCAAGCGCAATTTCTATTATATTGCTATCTTGATTTTAAAATCTTCTTTTGAGGTATTATCTGAAACTGATCATGCACCTTCAGCTATAACTACACTAGTGACCGGTCCTTGATTCGCATGGTTTTTATAACTTGACAACTAGGGTTCTTTGATTTATGTAAGTTAGAATGAATTCTTTAATTAATGATCGCATTAAAATCCGTTGAGTTGTTTTGAAACAAAAACTGTATTGACGTAGTATCATATTACAATTATAAATGTGTGATCGCTCCGGCTCCTGCTGAGTACCTGCCTACACTAGCGCACTAGCGTTGTTGTTATTAGTGTTAGTGTGTGTTTCGATTACTTTGTTGTTTTTATTATTTCACGGAGCAGAACATAAGTAAACACTCTGCATCGAGCTCAGTACCAACAGTACACACACACACACACACACAATCTCACTGTCAGTCAGTCATTCAGTCTCTCTCTCAGTCTCGTTGTCTTTACAGTTAGTTTGCTTGATAGGTTTTATTTTTACCCGCATTCACTTAAGTATAACTTAGTGTTGGTGGAAACAGACACTAGGCATTCAGCTAGGTATCACTTATTGTTGGAGAAATTAGGCATTCGGCGCTCAGTTAGGTATTACTTAGTCTTGGTGAAAAGAGACGTTATATTACGGTTATTCTGTCGGTTGTTCTGACTAACTTTAAATTTAGTTTTTTCTACAATTTTGTTTATCGACAGTGATAATGTAATACAGGCGCCAGCAGAATAATATACCACTGCATTACGTTCGCTTTCTCTCTCCCTCTCTCTTACAGGATGAACAGAGATGGAAGTTTAGAGCTGTCATACCAGTTTAGGAGTTGTTGTAAAATATTTAGACGTTTCAAATTAATTAAAACTTCTGTACAAAGCTAATTAAAATTTAAAACCGCACGTTTGTTTTATATTCATGTACAGGACATCCCTGAGGATTCAAATAAAGTGATATTTATTCTATCACCTGGAACCGAGATGGAAACATACAAACATGTGACACTGACGTAAGTTACACAACAAAACACAAGAACACACAAGACAAGCGATGTCAAAAGTCATTGTAACACTTTGACAGCGATTGCTCATTGTCTGTGGTCCTCTGTAAAGTCACGAGCAATTAAATGTAAACACTTACCAATAGGTAAGTATTTGTAAGAAAAAAGAAGATTGCGGAGGAGATCTTAAAATAAAGCCGCGTTTGCCTAGGTTGGTCCGTCGATGGGTTATCACCCATTACATATCGAGATTCCTCCGTGCCTCGGAAAGCACGTTAAACGATTGGTCCCGGCTGTCAAATATAGATTTTTGACAGTCGTTAAGTAGTTAGTGGCCCGAAAGTCTGACAACCAGCCTTACCAACGGGTATCGTATTATCCAGCACTAACTTGGTTCTTCTTTCTTTATCGTATGGTTAGTGTCTAACCTGGTGTCAGAGCTTTATGCCTCCCATGGGCCTCTACCTTGGCTTTACATGACGTCGAGAAATATCTCTCAGGCATGCTGGTTTCCTCACGATGTTTTCCTTCACCGAAGCAAGTGATAATTATACAATAAGCACATGTATCCGAAAATCAGAGGTGCGTGTCTTGGGTTCGAACTCGAGACCTACGACTTGTCAGTCCGACGGTCACACCACTAGACTATCTCTGCTAATCTAACTTGGTTGTGGAGGTCAGATATACAGTCGCTCCATGTAAAATACTGGTATTTAGCTGCATTTGATTAGACTGGAAGCCGACCCCAACATAGTTAGGAGCAGGCGAGGCAGATGATGTGAACATTGTAATGATGATCAAAAAACCTATTAAGCTTAGTTGGCACACCAAAATCTTTTACAAAGAATTTACATAACTTTTTAAAAGAATTTCTTTCAACAGAAAACAGTGCAAGACATTTGGCAGCAGCCTGTCCCCTTGTCATACGCCATTTCAGTGCACGGTCCCCCAGCTAAGTTTGGCTCTGAACCAAAGACAATGCTACGTAGGAACATTGTTTAGAGGGACATCTATACTTTTACTTATTAATGGGAAAGGAGCTCTGTTTGTCTGTTTGTCTTGCCGTCTCGCGTCTGTTAATATTTCACGCCTTTATAGTTGAACGATGCAATTTAGTGCATACTGATGGATCATGGTGTAGGTTAAGACTTTTTTTATCCCAGTAGAAGTTCCGTGGGATAATTTCCGACCCAGTGGTCGGCAGAGGCAAAGCCGCGAGCAACAGCTAGACTATACTAATATTATAAAGAGGTACAATTTGTTTGTAAGTTTGTATGTAGTGTATAATCTCCGGAGCTACTGATCCAATTCTATAAATTCTTTCACAGACAGAAAGTTCCATTATTCGGTGGTGCTATAGGCTATAAATTATTATATTCATATCAGGCATATTAGCCAAGCCATCACAATTTTTCCGGACGAAGTCGCGGGAGAAGTGCTAGTTCTTACATAAACTGGTAACGAATGGAAAGAGTATGGAGTAAGTTTTGTCCTTACAATAAGTTTTTTTTATCCAGAGATTTTCTCTTTTGTATATTGGTAACATTTCAGCCTGTAAACGATGACATGGCTTGCAAAAGCGATTTCTTTCGGTGGACCTCGTATGAACTCACGCACACACAGTTGAAAATATTCGTTTCGCTCGTAATACGAGACTTGACGAGCAAACTGTTACAATGAATTCAGTACATCTCCAAACCCTTCCGTGTTAGTAGAGAGTGTTTATCTTATAGTATTAAATGAGCAATATTTGCAATCATGTTCTCGAAAACGGCTCTAACGATTACGATGTAAGTTGCAATATACGGGTTTATGGGGGTGAAAAGTTGATCTAGCTAGGTCTCATATTTCGGAATATTCGTTTTCTCTATTTTCACCCGAGCAGAGCTCGGTCGCTCATGTACATGTACATAACTTTGAAACATTATTAATATATCTATGAACGATACTAAGTGTTTACCACAAAAATCACTAAAAGAACAATTTCTCACTATATTGAGAAATTGTTTGAATTTACGTTTCTGCGCGTCCATGCTAAGGCCAAAACAATGTAAAAGATTAAAAAACAAAACGATCAGTCAGTGTGAAAGTAACTACGTGACGTTACTTTTCATCTATCGTAATACATTTTACACAAACACAGGCTCTCTAAACAAATCGTAAAATAAAACCACACTAAAGGGTTAGTATATAGCACTCGCACCTATGTACGCAATGGCCCAGCCACCCATCTCCATTTATGTATATTATAGCTCTTAGGCCTGACGCGTTTAAGTTTTATGGACTGGAAAATAGTGAGGATTCGTGTACATAATACTAGTTGTGGCCCGCGACCTTCGTCCGCGTGAAATTTGCGGTGTGAAATATACTTTACGATCTGTTCTCATACCATCTATTTTCAACCTACCAAATATACATAAAAAATTTCGTTAAGATCGGTCGAGCCGTTTCGGAGGAGTGCGACCACAAACACCGTGACACGAGATTTTTAAATAAGAAAGAAGATATTGTCACGTACATCAATTTAGTTTCAGTAAAAGAAAAATTAAAGCTTTCTTCTTATAATTGGGCAACGAAATCTTATCTAAACGTTAGGTTTTTAGTAAGATTCATGCTTTATCTCGGATTCAACTTTCCACAACGAATTCTTATTTCTGTCAAAATTCCCTGACCGTAATAACAGACGATGTCTTTAAAAACCTTAATATTTCTGAGAGCAAAAAAGCTTAACTCATTTTATGTTTTATTTGTTAGACTTAAATACTTGCCTCATGACTAGAGATCGGATATTTGAATGCATATTTACTTAAAGTTTGAGTGTTGACTAGTATGGAGTGCGTTTCAGTACAGGAATGTCCTGGTTTTATTTTTAAATTAAATAGTTTTTTTATTTTTGATTTCATTGTTTTACTTTGAATTCAAATAGTTGTAGTAATTTTTTACTTGTATATTTTCCTCAAATTTCTTGCCTGTTTTAAATAGATAAAAACCCCTTATTATGCTTATGAATACTACATTTTATACACACATTGTTATTTATGAAATCCCGAGACCCTGAGACAAAATTAAATTTTAAGAAGCATCTACCATACTTTTGTGGCCAATGCCGTAAAAAAAACGCACTTTAGGTAAAAATCCACCCGAATATCTGATCCCTACTCACGACTTACTTGAATGAATTTTAAATTACATTAATAATATTATAAGGTCTTATTAAAATAGATGCACCAACTTTTAGAAATCATTCAGACCACCAAAATAAGGACAATGATAAAAAAAATAAGAAAAACGCATTAGATAATTACAATAAAAAAATCGACTAACGAAAATACACTAAAAATGTTGGTTAACCAATGATTTTAGGTCACAATAAAATCATTCACTCATTCATTCAGTGTTTTTTTTCTTGGATATCTTTGGTTACACGTACTGAAAGCTGTGTCCATCTATTTTAATGGGACCTTATATATGAAACGGGCTATATTTCGATTATTAATTAATCAAACCTGCAAATAGCTCAATTATCATCACGTCTTAATTAAATTAACTAATCAGCCTGACAGATAAAGAGATATCAAGGGGTAGTATATAACAATTACCCAATTAAATTATGTAGGTACATTAATCATAATATTGTCTTCAGACAATCCTTCGTCTAATCTAAATTTAATGTATCTTCATCTCATTATGTATAAGTGCCGAAGCACGCAAATCTCAAGTTTGGTGATAAAACCACTAAATAAATGTATGCAGAAGGTGCTGTTAGTTATTTGATAGAAAAATCTCACAAAATTATGGAAAGAAAGACAACAACGCGTCCAATAGACGGATGTCTGTTATGAAAGCCCACACACAGCCAATTCCAGCAAAATTAAGTTTTACTCGGAGTAAGACTTCTTGTTCTGTTGTCTATTGTAATAAAACTGATTAGATCGTTTAGAGTTTCGATGCGATGAGATAAGGTTACCTTGATAAAGTTAAATGAATTCTTACGCGCCATTTACTTCTTAATTGGAGTCGTGTGTTAGTTTGATAGAGCTAATCTCCGAAATAGTTAGACCGTTATCGAGTGTGTTTAATTGATACGTTGTGTTAGTCTATTGTTTGGTGATAAACTAGGCAAGTTAACCTCACTGCTATTTCCAAGGGGACTCCCCCTCCCAGCAGAAACAGTATAACTTTGTATGTTAATCCTACTTATATTAAAAGCTAAAGTTTGTGAGGATGTATGGTTGTTTGTTACTCTTTCACGCAAAAAATACTGAACGGATTTGGATGAAATTCAACACACGGGTAGTTCATAACCTGGATACTCTTTATCCCGGTAGTATAATCCAGTGGGACAATTATCGAACCACGCGGGAGAAGCCGCGGGCCATAAGCTAGTTTTTGTAATAAATCTTTCGACATAGATGCAGCTGAACAGGGGGTCTACTCTCTTTCTCCGAAACGAAACTTCGGAAACGAACGAAATTTAAACGAAGTTTCGTTAGTGATCCTACTCTATTTCATTTTCGGACGCGCACAAGAAGTTCGAAGCCATAGACAAGTTTCGTGAACGAATGAAATCTATAATATTGTGTGGGTCTTTTTTGAAGTCATTTAAAGTAAATTACGGTTTTTACTTTAACTTATAATTAATAAACTCTTTTGCTTTATTTTTACATTTTAAATTTAAAATGTGATTTATTGAATATTTCTTGTAATCACTGTTTCAAGCTTTCACGGTTTACAACTATACTGTCACTTACGGGATATCTTCCGTGATTGTTCATTATTTTGAGCTCCCGATATTTCGGCGCTGTTGCAAGCGCCAAGGTCGCGGGTTCACAAGCCGCGGATTTTGTCAACGGATAGACATTACGTACCAAGGCTGACAAGAGAAGCAATTGAAATAAGAAAACACAAAAATTTCAATCGAGAGGATGGCTTCAAATTGTCAAGTACGTGGAATCCAGTTTTGAGTAAGCTCAAAAGAAGCAGCCGGTTTCGTAACCCTTAAGTCGGGAATTTCGCTAATATTTAGTTGATTGCGCAGGCGGCGTCGGTTCCTTCTACGCTCTATACGTTCTTCACGTAAAGCAGCTTCGATTAAAAGCATTATTGTAGCCATTGCCAATAATTTTCTCTAATATTTACAAAACTAAACGTACAACGAAAATCAAAAGGTAACACTTTTGGTTTCGTCAAATTTGAGGTTAAAATTCCGAACAAACGTCTGTCAAATTCAAATATTCGTTCGTAATATTTCGAAATAGAGTAGGTTTAGAGAATCTAAACGTCAAACAATTTTCGGTCGTACGAAATTTCGGAACGAAATTGAACCGTGGTAGGAAATACGCGAAATTTCGATCGAAACTTCGTTTTTCGTTGAATAAGAGTAGACCTCCTGTTACCGAGCGGGCCAAAATCGACCAGAACCAAATATAAAAGTTAAGTTTAAAGGAGTCAGAGACTTCGATTTCTAAAAGTTTTGTTGAAAGAGCCAAAAATATTAGAAAATATTAAAAATAGTCAAGACACAACGGCTATTAAACTCACAAAAGAAATTACTTCATCATGCCCTTTGTGGACGGCGAGTAATGAGCTAGCTCGCCGTCCGGCCGTCTTATGACGACAGGCCGTGTCGACGGCGCGTTCGTGTTCCAACAATGTAGGGGTCCGCGAGGGCCAATGCCTGCCCGGACTGCGGGACTGTTCGAAAGAGACACCGCGGCCCTGGAACACAAAGAGCAAAGAAGGAACATGGATGGGTTTTAGTCAGTACAAGTCTGACACCTTCCGCTCCACCCAGAGCCTATTAAATATAAAGATTTACTAGGTTCTGGACCTATTAGAATAGCCCAAATAAATGTCCTATTTAAACACACTGTCATTTCTTACCAAAATGAAAACCGCAGAGGAAAATGTAACTACACAGGCCTTAGCACGAACGCGCGACTTAAACGAAACGTAAATTCGAACAACTTCTGAATCGAAAATATAACAGCATTATATTATTACATTTTGGTTAAATTTTATGCGAAAAGCATAACTTACCAAAATAAGTTTAGCTTTTCATGTGAAGTGTTTTGAAAGTTTTAAGATTAATTACCTAAATAATTATTACACAATAATAACAATTGGGCTACAATTTTTATATTTTTAATGTTTTTTTTTTTATATTGTTTTCTTCTAAGAAATAATTACACAATAAAAAATACATACACGCACGCCGTTTTCCCTGGGGGTAAGTAGAACACCCGCCACCTGCTACGATCTTTGCATACTCCTTTTGCATCGTACTAAACGCGAAACCCGATTTCGGTCCCGAAATCCGGTCCCGCATACCCTATTTCGTACTCGTTATAATGTTATGTTCGCAATGGTTATTTTAAAATTTAAAATCGCTCAAATTTACTTTATTTCTTGCGTGTGTTCGTGCTAAGGCCTGAAAACTCTTGAGTGGAACAAATGGGATGTGCATTAAGCCCTTTGATGGACGGACCATCGTAATAGGTAATCCTTTACCCGCAATTGATTCTAACGACGTACTCAAAGTAGAAGCTGGCATAACACTTCACTTTAATGACTTCCTTATTTGAATTTTTATTTTGAATTAAAATATAAAATGTTTAAAAAAAAAACACCGCTGAGCTTCAAATAAAATAGAACGTTCGAGGAAACGTCTTTGAATTTAAACTTCGAAGCCATGTGACATCTACCAAACCGCACTGGGCTCGTGTGGTGGTTGCCTCCCCCCCGCCCCCCCACAAAGAGTATAGTTGCATCCCAGCAGTGGGAGCATTACATGTTAATTATGTTTATAGGTATTACTACGCATTATGTTCTAAATTATTAGATCAATGGAAGTATTCACTTCTTTCGCTCTCGTTATTTCTACTGCCTGATTGAATAAACCGAAAACTTCCAAGTTAAACAAAATAACAAAGGGGCTGATTTAATTGAATATAACTTAAAACCATCCTACTGGTTTAAAAATACTAAACTCAGCGAAATAACAGGAATAAAACAAAAAATGTCTTTGCTACATGTTAACATAAAAATGAAAGCTAAAAATCCTTCATTATATACGATCGGTGCCTGCTTCAGTACAAACAGAAATAAAATCTCATAAAACAGATGGGAAATAAATCACACAAGTATATTAAAACAATCTAATTAAAGAAAAAATGTATTGCAAACAGACAAAGCTTTTATTTAGTTCAGTATCAACGATTCAACGAACAATACAGCAAAAGCATAAAGTCACTAACGAGTTTCCAAATTCAAATTCTCAATTGATTCCGCGCTTCGAAGTAACAATGAAAAAAAAAAAGCTGAAATAGTTTCAAAACAAGTCCGCAGTACAGCGTCCTTTCATACGAATATTGATATGTATTTCAGTAGCAACTGGCGGAGCTTTCAGACTTTCAGCGAGTCAGTGTAAGCGCGCCACCCGCGCAGAATACACGCCGCGCCGCCTCCTGCCGCGCGGCAAAACGACAACAAAACATCTCGTACTTTTCATAACAACAAACCGACTTTATAAAAACCCTTTCTTTAAAAAAATACTTGACAGTTCCATTTGACAATTCTTCACGATGGTGATTTCGAATTTCGAATTTTCTTTTTCTTTTCTGTGAGTTGTAAACTTTTTGCTTGAGATGTGAGCTTCTGCAAATTGTCGTTTTTAATTTTATTCGATTCATTCAATGTTGTGTAGAAAACAGTGTTAGTTTATTTGTTTTATGATTAAGAAATAAATAAGTGATAAGGAAGAGTGGGTTGGGAGAAAAGCGGATTGAAACAGCTGACAAGCGCTGACTCTGAATTTGTTTTGTTTGGTAAGTTTATTTTAAATTGTTTCAAGACTCGGCAGTTTTCGGAAGTCGAACTTTTTGTTATCTTATCGTAATACTGTTAGAAAGGACTTTTCCACTCGACAGTTGATTAGATAAAATGCATCGATTTGACATTAGCAGTGGCGATGCGTCAAAATATGAATAACTTTTTCACTTTTCAGCACGATAACTTACATTTTAGAAATAACAACACCTCGGGTATTCAACACATACAAATTCTATTTTAAAACGTCTTCAAGTATTATTGTTCTAAACTTACACCCGTTTACATTTACGATGTTATCATCAACAATCGCGGTTTACAAAACAAATGTGTTCCTTTTACATAAATACATTAGACTATTTTGACACAATCGCATTAGTAAAACAGCAGTAGCAGTATGAAAATTAGATCCTATCCTTATTACCGGTGAACCGATTCATGTATGATCGAAATCATACATGGATTAGTTCACTAAATAATTTTTGATCATTCGATACATGTCGAAGCATTCAGCATCTATCGAATGAACAAAAAATTAAATTAAAATGGGGAAATGAACACTAATTCCTACGTAATTTCGTAAATGTCGCGTGAACGTGGAGTTAAACAAAAATGAGCATCCAATCGTATGAATCACCAATACTCACATAGGAACAACGCAAGAACCATCAGCTTAACAATTTATAATTCAAGACAGAGCAAATTTAGTTGTATTCATTTTCAGGGTTAAGTTATTTAGGGTATCCAAAATACCTAAATCAAATCGCCATCACCACATTTAATTAAATTCTGAGGATCCTAAGTGTTTTGGGATCCAATAGAGTTTAGTTTAGCGTTTAGGATAATGTTTATCAACATCGGCTGAATGAAGGTTTCTTGACGGCAAATAATGAATAAGTACTGCTGGCATCCATTTGGTGGTTGTCTTTATTATTTTTCAATACTTACTGGCCAGTAAGGCCTGTGAATTGGAGTGCATATTCAGCCTATAATGTTCCCACTGTTGGGACTCAGGCATCTTCTCTATTAGAGTGGGCCATCGCATGATCCCACTGTAGGCTGGACCACAACAATTTTTCGACTGTTCTTTCGGTGTTTTTTTTTACATATTTATTTAATATTGGAGAACATAAAACAGTATTAATGACTATTTGTTTCAATATTTGTCAAACTTACTTACTCATTTTTCTTTCGATATTATCATCGCATGAGCATACTTTTATATGAACAAATTATGCATAAGAGAATAACTAACTCGGCATCACTATTCTCGCGATAAAACGCGTTCATCACAACACAAATTAATGAGTACAATTCGTATTCATGTCCTGTCGCCAAACAATGCCTTCTTCATTTACTTTTACTATTGTAGGTATACACGTTTTACTAGCAATGTGTTTTTCGTAATATAATATTATTACGCCTGTTTTGCCTGAAGGTTAGGCAGAGCTATAGAAAAACGACATTTCTCCAGTTAAGTCCCAACCATTAGAAGGTGAGCCTATTGCCATCAACCAGGCACAAATCCAGGCCAGAAAAACCTTCAATATATATAAATAAAACTTTGTCCGAACAGGAAATTGAATCGCAGTAGTATGATATATTTTTCCTTTCTTTGCGCACTTGGTAAACAAATACATAGTCAATAAGTTTCCTATCAATCTTACTCTCAGTCTTGTACGAACAACGGCACAAATGTCATGAATGACATCTAAAATTACTTTATAAAACGTCACATTTGGTAACGAAATAATATATTTACTGAGACAAATTTTTGCTTCTAAAATATACGGGTCGGATTGAGAATATCCGCTTTTTTTCGGCGGTTAAAATAGTTATTTACTCTAAAAGTATATTTTACCTTTTTGTAGAGATAAATAGAATAATATGCGTCAAAAACTACTGATGGAGGTTCATAATAGAATTAAGTACCTATAATAATTTTGGTTTAATGTTATCCTTTTGGTCTTTGAAGTTTATGAGCCTTCAAGTGGTTTGGGGAGCCTCTTAAACATAATTTTTACTGAAAAATGTTGTTGAAGTTCCTTAAGATTGAGTACAGTTATTTAGAAAATTGTCCCGAGATGGTATCAAAGTATCAAGCCAGCTGGTGCTTTGTATATTAGGCGGATGAAAAAAAGTTTTTTTTTTCATCGATAATTTTTCACGAAGAAATATGAACCATTTTTTTACTCGACAGAACTAATATAGTATTTGTCAGGCATTGCCTAAGTAATGATAAGACTTTTGTCAGTTACTTATGTTATCCCTGACAACCTGAGCAACTTCTGAGCAGCAAACAATAACAAAGATTATTGAGATGTAAAAAAAAAAACGGTAACTGACAACGGATTGTAAGTGCTTCTCAATTTTAATTGGATACCAATCTCCAACAGATTCTAAAAACTAACTTTTCCTCAAACCTTCTCAAACAATACCACTAATCAGCTGACCAAAAACAAACCAGATTATATTTAAATAGACTTTCAATTACAGAATCCGAAAAGGTTCAAAGGAAATGTAATAAAGAGGTCCTAGCACAGTTAAACTGAAGGGCTCAATTAAAAGGGTTGAAATCCCTTCGAGTTATTATTTTTGCTCGAGTTATGGCAACACTGATGACGTATCTAACTGGCAACCCTTACCTAAATGGTGTATAAATATTTGTCACGTCTGCCGGGTGTCTTTGACGTCATTCTTCTTACCGGCTGTGCGTAAAAGGGTTATTTTTAATATTTACTTATTTTGTTCGAAGGAAAATTGAGTTTACCGGTCGTGTGTTTTGGAAAATTGAAGAGCTTAATTTAGTTATTAGGTGTAATGAAAATTGGATTGGTGGTTTTATTTTTTAAGGATTATTTTTTGGGCTTATATTGAAGGCTCAGATCAGTTAATCAGCTGTGAAATCATATTAAAGCTGTTGTGATTGGTTCCTTAATATCTATCTTAGCCTCAATCACACACACAGCTTAAAGCGCAAGCCGCACCGCCAGCTAGCTAGTGAGTGAGCGAGCCGGGCGAGGCATCGTTTCACCTATTTTCATAATTTGGTTCACACCGCGAACTACCGAAAGAGCCGTGACGAAGTATGAAAAGAGCCTCGCCCGGCTCGCCCGGCTCGCTCGCTCGCTAGGTAGCTGGTGGTGTTCAGTGGCGTGCCGCTAGGTCAGAATGGAGGCAAGCCCAGTTAGTCAGCTACCGATGTGTTGGGAAATAATTTTATAAATTATAGTTTTTCAATTAATTTCTAGTCTCGATATCATAATACGCTTGCATAATTGACAAAGGCGCCATCTTTACGTACGAATCGTGACACCAAAGTAAGTTCGCTACGCTACTGTTTACAATTCAGACGTGCAAAATATTTCATTCAAAATAGCCTACTAGATGGCATTTACACTATTGATTTGTTATTTTATTGCCGTACACACTATTTTATTAATTCAATATAGTGTCGATTAAAACTATAATATTTGATAATTATTACATAAATATTAATGATCTCACAAAATCATTATAAATCACTAATAAATAATAGCCAATTTTATTTACTTATTCTAATATTCAGAACAACTCTTTAAGTACCTAAACTCTTCGATAAAATCATTGGGTATTGTATTTTCTTATTTCAAAGAGATATAATATTACGATGATGGTTCTTTATTTGGAAGAACTTTATCAAATAACTACAAAATGGTATGCGAAAAGCGACAAAAATACATTGCCGAGAAAAACTATCATTAGGACTTCTTTAACAGTGAAGTAAAGAGCTAACTCAACGTATTTACATACCTTTTCGACGGTAATATCCGAATTCACATTTTAATAATCAGACCACTATATAACAAACAATTAATCACTTGCAAAATCATAGGTATAAATCACATCGTGCTAATAACTTTCACACAATTACAATAACAAAATAAAACCTAACTTTAGAATATTGTTCTCAAAATTTTCAAAACAGCATTATTTCGTATTAATTGACGCGTGCTACTGGCATTATCAACTCACTTCAGGCCGGTCAACGCGGACGCTGATTTGAGCGAACTTAATACCACAGAAAAGCCGGGCTTCTTGCGGCTTGTGGCTCCCATAGAAATGGTCAAAAATCGTCTCCGAATTTATCAATGAAATTTTAACATTTCTATACAAATATTAAGCCAAATGGCGAAGCCAACGAGTGCGAGAGAGACGGCGCACTTCAACGCTTAGTGTATTGCGTTAGAGCGAGGTCGCAACTGTGGGTGGCATTTACGGCTGGCGTAGGTTTGGTCGTGTCGCTGCATGATGAACGCGAAATTTAAATAGTATTCCGATAATTATGAATGAAACAGATAATATTTGGCAACTTGTGAAATCGCGCGACGGATGACGTTGCGTTCGGCGCTCGGCGCGCGGATTTTAATGTTATTATTATTTTGATATTTATAAATGATTGCTATTATGGAACGTTTTTTTTCTTGTTTATTAATAGGCTGATTGTTAGGCAAGCCATGCTTCTGGGCTTGTATGGAAGGCACGCCACTGGTGGTGTTACCAGCGCTTAAAGCGCTTGCATGAAATCTTGCACAAGATTCCCTTGTATTACGAGGAAGAGCTCTAAAAAAGGATTTAGAAATATACCTCTCCTAAAAGGAATAAATAAGGTTATTCCCACAATCACATGGCTTGTTCTAATAATTATGTATAAGTTGGGATGAGGATTAAAATTTAACAGGCATTTTGTTACTAAGGTGATTTGTCATTTTCATTTTAATTACCAATTAAAAATTAAAATTCTCAACCCCTGTAATACAGGCTGTCCTAGTTCAGGAGTTGAGATATTGATGCAATGTTTATTGAAGTTATAGAAAATATATTTATTATTATAATTTATAAAAAAAGAAGCTTTTAAAGAAGTATTGTCCAAACTTAAGTGGATTTAGAGAAACAGTCAAAGAGTACAATATTAATTCTTTATACGAGATTTTAACCAGACATCTAATGTACTCTCTTTGACCTTATGGTACATTTATTTTTATTGTAAAGAATAGAAGAACTAAAGACATTACGAATTCTTGGAACCTATACAAATGGTTCTCTCAGATGTAACTGAATTTATGTATTCTTTAATAAATTATTTCTTTCTCGTAAATCCAATCCGTATCAATTTTCTCACCGATGAGCAGATGAAGTTGAATGGCTCTTCAGCTATCTGATTTTCTTATCTTGCTTTCTTTTATCTATTTAGCACCATCTTCAAGAGCACTTAAGTGATTAATGGCTGATGTTGAGTTATATTGCATGTATTTTTCAAAGTGTTGAATAATTTTTAAAGTATATTTTTAAGTTAGAAGAAGTCACCCAGGTTTTAATTAGATGTAAAGACCCTTCTAAACTCGATTCTATACAGTGCAAGTAAAATGCAACGGTTTGCAAAAGCTTTCAAATATTCCATATACAACATTATTTTTAGTATATGCGAAACCTGAATATAGTTTGTTCAGAATAAGCAACTGAATCGATTCCAATAATTTTTGACGTGACAACGTCTTATAATTCGATGGAGCCGGTTGCACGCACGAAAAAACATGACGTATGAGGGGTTACCTCGCTCTGAGGCGTTCCATAAAACACTTGCTCAACGCACATTCATTTTTTGAAAAATGCAACCATTCCATCAGTATTTTCTTATGACGTTGTCACGTTCAACTATCGTCAGTAAACCGACTTTACAGACAACCGATTTTTTTTTAAACCATGTTATATTTTGTCCCAAAATATTTAAAAAAAGTTACAAGTTGAACCGAACGATAATAAGTACCTATCGTAATCATTTAGGTACCTACTGCCAAATTATTATTATCAATGAGCTCAAGATGACCCTGGAGGCGCCCGCGCGGCGGCGCCACGTGTTGACCACGTTTTTGTGCGGACAACCAGGTAACAGAACAAGCTTATAACTTTGTGATTTTCATGATACAGTTTTGTTTGTACATAGATTCTTTACATAAAAATACTAGACACGTGTTTCAGGTTTCTTATATACTAAAACTTATGTTGTATACGCCACCAGGGTCACTTATTAACCATATCCTTATCGTGCAGTGTCATATAAAAGCACGTTCTAGAATCTAGAACCAAAAATTGGCAGACATGTGACTCCAGCCTAACAAACTTCTGAGCTTGCGTTGTTCCTTGAAGTAGGAAGAGATCTGCCTCCTAGCAATGGGATTATACAAGCTTAAGCGTATATAGCCTATAGGTAATGTTTCCTCTGCTGGGTCCATTACTGGCTTACAATGCTATAAAAGGCACCGAATAACTCACCTCCCGCTAAAACGAAACGATCCAAATTCTAAACAGTTTCCCTCGTTTACTGCCACCCACAGATCTGTTTACCCCTCAGGCGATAAAAGGCTCACTAAGTAAATCCGTTAACTCACTTTCAGTACAATAGACAAACTTTGTTCTGAACCCATTCATAGCTCTGTAAGACATTTATTTGGGCCATAACAACGCTTATAAAGACGGATTACCTACTAAAATATTTTGATATTCCATCAGGCGAAAATGAGCGTTATGTTCATTGAATCTCTTTAAATTACTTTTGCTTTTGTATTTTCAGGGTATTATTTAGAATAAGTCGTGTTTTTCTTTGTCAGTCATCTGTTTTCTGTCGAAACTTGCCCTGAAACTTGAAATTGATTATTATAAATTGTGACAAATGACAAACGAGAGTCACATTTTCTAATTTCCCTTCACAAGCAATGTAAAAGTTTGTGAAGATGTTTTATTGCTTGATCACGAATAATGATGAACAGATTTGGTCATGCATTAGCAATTGGGTTAATATTATTCATATACTGAAAACCAAAGCATTTGTTTCAAGAAGGCCAGTTACAGGCACTTTAGAATTGATGAAACAAAAAAGTAAATTGAAGCTACAGTCCCAGTCACAAGGCATAATAACTGTGAAAGTACTGTAGTTGCCCATTTCCAAATCTTAACTATTTTATCATGCGAGATGTGTGAGCTCAATCTTTTCAATGCAAACAACTTTTCACGCGATCTAAGTACGGTATTGGACCATTCGGCTTCGCCCACGTCGAGTTTGGAAATTATCCCACGGGATCGTACTACCAGGATAAAAAGTATCCTATATGTTTATCCCGGTTATAAAGTATCTGTGTGCCAAATTTCAACCAAATCCGTTCAACCGTTTTTGCGTGAGAGAGGAACAAAAATCCGTAGATCCTCACAAACTTTCGCATTTATAATAAGTAGTAAGAAGTAAGATTGTCACATAGAACTATTTTTATACCGGTACATGAATTAGTTTATACAGGATCGAAGGGACACCGACTCCCATACTGAAATTTGATCGGTTATTAAAAACAAAAATCAGCTGTTTCCTACAAAAGTGCAATACCTAGACGGTCAAAATGTATGTAACAGCTGTTTTTTTTTAATTACCGATGTAAAATTTCTATATTGGGGGGCTCAGAATGATGTACTGAATACGTGGTAACCGTTTTCGCGTCGGTGTCCTTCCCACCCTGTATATGATATGGGTCGTCAAAAGTCTTAACAGAGAAGCGCTGTTTTCATGAATACTTCAAATTAAACATTTTCCGACTTAACAAACTGGGTACCGGGGACCTATCCAGGAATCGACAAGTACATAAATTGATTTCCCAAGAATTTCTATCTAACAAAAGATCGTCTAGCGGAGCGTAGGCGGTCCAATCGTGCAGCGCAATCGATGTATGACGCATACGCCGTGAAAATGTGTGGGAGTTACGTCTTACTAGAGTTCGTTCAGTTTATTTATTTATTGGATTTCCTGCACTTCAACAAGGAATTTTGTGCACGTCATCGCAATTCCACAGTATTTGTTTGAAAGAACACAAGTGGGGAAAAACTAATAGTTGAGTAAATTTTTATCATCAAACAAAACTGTGGTGATTTTTGGTGCACGTCATCGCATTTCAAGAGTATACGAAAGAATGCGTATGCGGTAAAACAATCCAAATATTTTCACCACTCAAGTAAGCTGAAGCCGTTCATTTTAAAAGTTGGCAACGTCGAAAATAGCTGATAAACATTTCACTGTTTTGATTCAAATGATTAAATAAAATGTCGCCTTGAGTTGCTCTCCAATATTGATAACATGAATTGCAAATCTTTTATAAAACAAAATGTTTAGCATTTTCACAAATTGGGTCTCAGTAGTTGTACATTCAAATTAGCTTAGTACAGAAAATGCTTCTCCATTTAAAGTTACGTTGAGATTTCCACATTTGAGTACAAACGCTGCCAGCATTAGTAGTGAAATAAAATGCATACAACTGAAATTCCCACTTTTTTTTAGTTCCCTGTTTACAAACATAAATAAAATTGTTCTTCTATGAACTTAAAATGGTTTCATACATACACAGGTATGTGTTTGTGTTTTTTTGTAATGTTTATTTTGTTTGCGTTGCATTTGTTTCATGATTATTGTATAAGTGCTTTAGATCTGCTATACTATAATAAAAAACTTTATATTCTGATTTGTCAAAATATTCTGGTAACCTCGTCATTATTATAAAACTATAGTGGCCAGACTGTCAATTTCTAAACGACTGTCGAAAAAAATCTTACATAGTACTGACATTTACTTATTACTGTGGTTAAGGTCAAGTGGAAGTCTGTAGACGTTAATGGGTGAATATCAACAAAGTTCATTTTTTGTCAATTTTGGTGGCTCAATTTTTTCTTTAGTTTTCGTGAAAAATAACGATCTGGTATAAGAATAGAATGTCCAAGCTTGAAGGATCTTCATGAGGGCTCAGAATATCTCCATAACTTTTTGAGATATTTTAGTTCAAAGTCTAGTGTGGCCACCAAAATTGAAAATCACCCACCAAAATCGAAAGTGCCCACCAAAATTGAAAATCAGTGGCACCAAAATTGGATTCCTCCGTCAGAAACCTCAATCTCACTAATAAAGCTCAATGTGATTAATCTCACAAATTCTCGGGAAGTATCAATAACTTCTATCGGTTTATAAAACTCTCTTTTGTTAAAAATAGGATAGATTCCGAGGTCTGGTTCTAAAGTCGGACTGACATGGAGCGTTTTTGTTGGGGAGACTGCAGTACAACCCAAGTCTCGATTGAATCGAAGGCTTTCTCGTAGTCCACAAATACTAAACGGAGAGGCAGCTCTTCGGTCTCCTGTATAACCTGCCGCAGCGTATGGATGTGGTGTACGGTGCTAAAGGCATTATGGAATCCGGCTGGTTCCGGATGATTCTTGAAAACAACTTGTAAACATAGCTTAGAAGTGAGATGGGCCTATAATTCTTCAGCCGGGCATTGTAGCCTTTTTTGAAGAAAAGTACCACCACACCCCTGCACCATGCCTGTGGGGTTTTCTCCTCGGGTATGACGGAATCAAACAGCTTCTGAAGGGCCTTAAGTACCGGTTTTCCACGCGCCTTTATGATTTCGGCCATAATTCCGTCATCACTTCCGTTTACTTATGTTTTTGGAGGGTAATCACAGCACTAATTACAAACCTGAAACTAATCGCACTAATGGCACGACTGACAGATGCGAAATAAATAACGCGATTGATCGCACATTCACGAAACATCATGTTATAGTAAGTTGAAAAAGTGCCAGAAAAAAATTGATTTTTGCTTGGACAAACTTTGATCGAGTGTCCTGTGCTTTTAAATAAGATTTTATAATATGGTTTAATTGTTTTTAGATAATTTGACTAATGCATATACTAACAAAATTGTTTATTTTTTATTGTACCTCAAATTGTTACTTTGGTGAACGCAATTACATCAAAAAATGGAACTGGGACAAGCCACCAAACTTGAATTTGAAGGCGATTTTTTTTTTCCCTGATGATTTATATACACTTATAAAAAAATAAATGTGGCCCTAATTGAACCAAGTTACGTAGTTCACTACAAAAAAAAATCAGAAACATCCTATCATTTTACACCTCGATTCTCAACGTGGACACATAAAATTTGATGATTTGATATTCACCCTAATGGTTATGATGCTCAAGGCTGCCTTTAGAAAGACCATCACACGATCAACTTTGTGAATGAACTTGTCCTAGAAGAAAGCCGGTTTAAGGAAATAGCACACAGATCAACTCGGAAAGGGTTCGTCACCGTATCGCCTTTCGTCTCGTCGTCGTCGAGGCGATTACGTTACGATTCCGATTAGTCTGCGTTGTAGAAGGGAGTTTTATACAAAGAGTACTGAATGGCTCGAGTTGAGACGGTGACGATCCCTTTGTGAGTTGATGTGTGTGCTATTTTCTTTAGTATTTGTTTTGAACAACATATTTAGTTGCTTAAAAAACGCTCGTTTGTTTTAGGGATGCTACACAGTACACACAAGTTAGGCCCGGCCTGATGCGGGCCGCCCGGCAAATCTAATGTTTATTTTACCATCCAGCTGAGCAGTGATAGTCTAGTGGTGTGACCGTCGAACTGCCAAGTCATAGGTCTCGAGTTCGAACCCAAGGCACGCATCTCTGATTTTTCGGATTCATGTGCGTATTGTATAATTATCACTTGCTTCGGTGAGGGAAAAACATCGTGAAGAAACCAGCATACCTGAGAGATATTTCTCGACGGCATCTAAAGCCAAGTCAGAACCCCATGGGCGGCTTAAAAACTCTGACAGCAGATTAGGCACTAACCACGCGTTAAAGGAGAAGAAGACCACCCAGCTATGCCAAACCAGGCTTACCCAAACTCTGAGCAGATGATACCATAAAACACAGAAAAGCATAAAAAACTGTTGACACAATCGCGAAATCATCAAAAATTCAGAACTATGTTAAGAGAACCGATTTGCTGGCTCGTCTAGTTTTTGTTCTCAAGTAAGTATAGCTAGATGTAAGTTACTTGTAAGTTTTCGAGTTTTCGACGTAGTCCGCACTAAACTTGAGAACAACTCTCGCAAGGTTAAACAAACTAGATTGATTTATGCAAGACTGCTTTATTAATCGGTATAGATTTGGTAAATTCGACTTCCTAGTTTGAATGTCAAGTTGTTGCCATCTTAGCGGAGTTTAAGGCTGCCTGTCCATTGAAGCGGAGCGAGGCTGCGGAGCGGAGAAACTGAGAAATATTAACCAATAGGATTGCATACTGGAGCGGAGCGGAGATTTTATGCAATCCTATTGGTTAATATTTCTCCGTTTCTCCGCTCCTCAGCCTCGCTCCGCTTCAATGGACAGGCAGCCTTAAGTCCTGGGTTTGGCAAAGTTGTGTTAGGTTTTTGCAATAGAAAACTGTTAGTAGCGCTCACAACCGCCGCGTTCTGTGCTGCTGGTCGCAATATGCTTGATTTATAACCAACGAAACGTGATTGGATTTAAACGTGCCCTCTATAAAGTCCTTTGAGGAACACATACGCTCTATAGTTTCATACCTCTGTTTGTTTTAGTTTTTGTTGGTATGTGTTTGGTGTTTTCAGTATTTTAGTTTTTTTGTTTTTAAGGCTTGAAAAGGTGACAGACACACTGAGTAACTTTTGCATATATACAACAAAATCTGCCTAGCCTTTTCCCAACTATGTTGGGTCGGCTTCCAGTCTAACAGCTGCAGCTGAATACTAGTATTTTATATGGAGCGACTACCAGTCGGACCTCCACAATCCAGTTAGTGCTTACTGGGTAATACGATACCCTTTGGTAAAAATTTCTTTTGCATATACAGGGTGTAACAGAAAGGGTATAGTCATATGCTACAGACCATCAAACTGAACAACTTCCCCCATTTGTCCAATATCGTAAATGCGAAAAAATTATGAGCTGTCCCATACATTTGGGTCGAGTAGGTATTGAAATTTAGTATGGGACCGCTGATAATTTTTTCGCATTCACGATATTGGACCCATAGAAGAATTTGTTCAGTTTGATGGTCTGCAGTATATCCTTTCATATGACTATACCCTTTCTGTTACACCCTGTATACATAATATCATATTAGTAGGAATATTTATGTATTTAATTTTAAGATTCTGACGCTATTACATTAAAAATAAACTTAGACTATACATTTTTAATAAAAGAACATAACTTATATTTAACTACACAAAGCTCTTAAACCATTTGAAATTATCTCGTTAATAATTTAAAATTCTCCCTGAACCCATTTGTTACAGTCGTTAGCAACACCTTATCTTTGTTTATGTGCAATACTTAAACATTTATCGAGACGATTTATGTATTTACTCTCAAAACATAATTGTAGAATAGTTTAGAATTCATATTAAACTCTTAAGAGCGGCCAACCCCTTCATACTTTTCATACAAACGCTCTTACGTGATTATGCCGTGGTAACACATCTATCTTTGATTTTTTTTATTGATAGGTATCTTGTACACTATATCTAGGTTTCTATCAAAGCAAAAAGTAAAAATTTGGAGATACAAATTCAGTATAAGCCTCTAAAAATCTGCTATTTTGCACATATTTACCTAAACTTTGGCCGTTCATATTGTACTCATAAATTGTAAAAGTAAAGAAAACATTGTGATAGAAACCTTAAAAATGTAATGGAGATTTTAAATGACAAATATTAATTTCACAAACTTGTAAGCCTTATTCAAAAACAAGTATCTCCTGGAACAAGTTTATGAAATTTTCGAACACAATTTTTCGTTCAATGTTGTCGCATTAGGCGGTATGAGGTGCGCGAGAGACGATTCGTGCGGGGTAGGGACCCTCTGAGACGGGAGAGTTGAAAAAACATCGCCGCTGTGGCTCTGGATGAAACAACAAACTTTTCGACCATGCTCGCGATGACGATAGACGGACTGGGAAGGGCCCTCTTAACTTGTCAATTGATGTAGCTGCTTTTATCATCGGTTGACGCCTCATATTAATATGACAAGGTTCTAAGTACAAACAGGATTTCATAGGCCTGTTACATTAACTAGGACTAGGAGGCTCGTAGCGCTTACGTAGCACCTTTGCTACGAAATTTCGTAGCACCCGCTACGAGTGATTAAGTGGACAAGCTACGCAGTTAATTAGGAGTTCACGTAGTTGACCCGTGTTACTTGAATAGAGTGGGACAACGTCACTTGACGTGATATAGTGTTCTAGTATAATTATTGTTCAGTCACTAAATAGTACCAGATCTCTATGTCATTATGTGGTTGTAGTGACATTTCTGTCAACCATTCAAACTGAATAGGGTTAACTATGCAGCTAACAATGCTTATTGTATTTGATGAGGGTTTACCAAATATGTCAAACGGGTTTAATTTGAACAACTCGAAACTAATTTTCATTTACGGGTTAGTATGTTCGTGATTTATGGGTCTTTTGTCTATCTCGATACTTTTTTTTCTCTAAACATCAAATAAAGGTGTTTAACCTTTTAAGCGCCAGACCATAAACGCGCGCGCGTGCCCCTCACGCCAAGCCACAATTTTACCTACCATTTTGTCATATATTTGTGTGGTTTGGCGTACAGGGCACACGCTTGCTGGTCACGTATATGTGACTACGACGGTCAAAAGGTTAAAGAAATGTCAATGAAATGCACAATCTTGAGACAACGAAGGAGGAAAGTCACCTAGCTCTCTTAGATAATGACATATTGAATTTAAAGTCAAGATACAATTTCTAACAAAAAATACAAGAAACAACTCATAGGGAATAATTTTAATGCCTTTAGTAGTTAGCACCTATTGCTATTTACCAGGATTGACCATTAGCCAAACGGTTCTTCACTCCCGAAGGGATCTGTTGACATGTTAGATAGATTATAAGAAGGCCTATGCTTCGGTGCCTCACACATGACGCATGAGGGTGCTGGAGTTGTACAAAGTAGAAGCAACTGGCACTGGAGAACAGTTCTTCGCTGTCCAGGGGAACAGCGTACCGATTGGGAACCGAGCGGGGTCTATTCTACGGTTATAGTCTATGTCCAATGTTGTTTTGTCTAGAACCCTCTCAGCGTACTGCTAGGTCCGCTCCTTCAGCCGTTGGGTTATTGTATTCTTTCTTTATATTTATTTCGATGGTTGATGTATTCTTTCCGCATACTCTCTTGCTAAACAAAAAGCCATCCTTAATCGTTAACCAAAGAACCCCTGACTATAATCACTTATTTAATTGTGTCAATTTTACTACTGTTATAAATTTTATATTTTTTTCTCTTTTATGTTTAACAATTTACCAATTCATCACTTATATTTAATGAATCTTAATTTTGTGTTGATCTTAATTTATAAATTTATCAATTCACCAATGTAATATAATTTTTATTTTATTTTATCTATTTACCAATGTTTTTATTGTCAAAAATTCATCAATCTCCTTTTCATAAATTTTTATTTCCAATTTTAATTTAATTTAATGCAATATTTGCGCTTAGTACTTAGTAAATTAGCTTATTTTTCGAATTTATTGTTTTGTGCATGTGGTGTTGACCTTTAAGTAATTGTTGCGCTGTAATTTAATCCAAAGAATTAATTATGCCGCTGTATCCAGTGTGAACAACGGTTGCTAGACCTAATATAATAAATAAAATAAAAATAATACCCAAATGGACTCAGACGGACCTTAATACCCTGGATAGGAATGTCCGCGTACTGCCGACGGCAAATCGGATGCATCACCCACGGTCGCCTGTGATGAGACTATTTAAATGTAGTATTATCACCCGCCTAAATTCTACATAACTAAATTAGGCCAACGATTTCTATTTAACTGAGCGAGTTAAAGCCCATTTCTTTTTTGGGATTTTTAACGCATTAAAACCAAACAGACAAAATATAGGATACGGCACAGGAATAAAGTATTCGTAATCAGGCTTTTAAATCGTTGCAGACTAGAGCAACACATTCCTGGCACCGTACCCCTAGAAAATGGTTGGAAATCTATGTCATTTCTCAACAGGTCTCCTTTGTTTTCCCGTCGCATAGTTTTAAAACTTTTCCTTGAAAACAAAGGTGTTTCTCCATTCTAGAAAAGTAATTTTAAAAAGTTCTTCCTGTTATGCATTCCTATTCTCCAAGTTGAAATTAATTATTATGCTTTCTGGTGACAAAAACAATGGCTTTCATGAATTTCTCAAGTGACATCAGTTTTCTCCGAATTAGTTTTATTCTATTGCAGCATTTGAAATGATTATTTTCCTTTGAGTCCTCACAATTCTAAAACAACCTCATCATCTGCCTAGCCTTTTACCAACTATGTTGGAATCGGCTTCCAGTCCTTACCAGATGCAGCTGTCCAGTAGACCAGTATTTTTCATGAAGCGACTGCCTATCTAACCTCCACAACCCAATTAGCACTAGTCGGCATGTAATGGGTGTTCACCCATCCGCAGACAGACCTAGTCCAGAGCGTTTAATTACTTACTTTGTCTTAGTTATTTCATCACTACTAGTCGAAGAATTGTCAAAAAAAAATTGAATGGAAGCAGGCATGTCTTAGCACCAAAATTCGGTAATTTCCACCAACACCTACTGGGCCCGCATCTGTGGTGGCTATAGCTCACACCCTCCAGTAGAGAGGACACCTTTATCTATGCAATAGGAACGGTATGGGTGAATATCAACAAAGTTCATTTTTTGTCAATTTTGGTGGCTCAATTTTTTCTTTACTTTTCGTGAAAAATAACGATCTGGTATAAGAATAGAATGTCCAAGCTTGAAGGATCTTCATGAGGGCTCAGAATATCTCCATAACTTTTTGAGATATTTTAGTTAAAAGTCTAGTGTGGCCACCAAAATTGAAAATCACCCACCGAATTCGAAAGTGCCCACCAAAATTGAAAATCAGTGGCACCAAAATTGGATTTCTCCGTCAGAAACCTCAATCTCACTAATAAAGCTCAATCAATAACTTTTATCGGTTTATAAAACTCTCTTTTGTTAAAAATAGGATAGATTCCGAGGTCTGGTCCTAAAGTCGGACTGACATGGTAGCGTTTTTGTTGGCTAGACTGCAGTACAACCCAAGTCTCGATCGAATCGAAGGCTTTCTCGTAGTCCACAAACACTAAACGGAGAGGCAGCTCTTCGGTCTCCTGTATAACCTGCCGCAGCGTATGTATGTGGTGTACGGTGCTAAAGCCATTATTTATTTATTTATTTATTTATTTATTTATTTATTAATTAATAAAGGCATTAAATCCCACTTAACATACATAATTACTTTAAAATTAAAACATAACAACAAACACAAAAAAATAACTTTACCTTCGGTTGGCACTCCGGTGGACTTCGAACCAATACCTGCGGATCGGGCTGTTCCAATCCTCACTAACGACCCTCAGTAGTTGATTGGTCGATCTCCTTAGAATGCTGCAGAACGAAGCTACGCGCGATCGAATAACGGCATAGAAGTCCGGCACTCTCGCTTCAGCGAACATGCTCGACGCACTACAGTACCGCGGAAATTTCATTAAGATGCGGTACGCATCGTTGTACTGTACACGCATAGTACTGAGTGAAGATCTTTTAAATTTCGTCCACAGCTGGCATGTGTAGAAACAAAGACAGTAGGCACGGAACAATGTCTTTTTAACGCCCGTGCTACAAATTGAAAATCTGCGTGCAAGCATATTGCAGCGAATCGAGAGTGCCCGTCTTTCCCGTTCTATGTCAGCGTCATCTGTGAGATCGTCAGTGAGGACATGGCCCAGATATCGAAACGTTCTTTATTATGGAATCCGGCTGGTTCGGGACGATTCTTGAAAACAACTTGTAGACATAGCTTAGAAGTCAGATGGGCCTATAATTCTTCAGCCGGGCATTGTAGCCTTTTTTGAAGAAGAGTACCACCACACCCCTGCACCATGCCAGTGGGGTTTTCCCCTCGGGT
This sequence comes from Noctua comes, assembly GCA_963082995.1. NCBI lineage: Eukaryota > Metazoa > Arthropoda > Insecta > Lepidoptera > Noctuidae > Noctua > Noctua comes. The sequence goes on along the minus strand of OY720267.1, from coordinate 18,552,866 downwards.
ATGACGGAATCAAACAGCTTCTGAAGGGCCTTAAGTACCGGTTTTCCACCCACCTTTAGGATTTCGGCCGTAATTCCGTCATCACCCGGTACTTTGTTGTTTTTAAGCTGTTCCAGAGCCATCCTAATCTCGTGCATCCAGATCTCGTCCGGGTTGTTTTCGGTATAGTGTCGGGTCAGTCTAGCTCTTGGGTCATTTGCTAGATTTACAACGGGTTTACTGGTTGAAGTGTATAACTGCCCATAGAATCTCTCGATCTCCCTCAGTAGCTCCGGTTTGGCGGATACGATCCTGCCATGGTCGGTCTTCAGTTCCGCGAGCTGGCTCTGCCTAATAGCCAGATCTCTTGCAAATGCCTTGGAGCTCAATTGCATCTTTAATATGCTGGATTTAAAGATCCGTCTATTGAGCTGCCGGTATTTCCACGCCTCGTCTGAAGACTGCAGGATCATCTCACGCCGCTCCTGCATGAGCTTGAGAGTATGATCAGAGAGTTTTTTGTTCATATGTGCACGACGTGTCTTGAAGAACTTAGACCCGTATGGACAGTTTCCACGAACTTATCACTGTATTCGTCCAATGAGCTTCTTAGGCACTCGAAACGAGTCTGGAGTTCAAGCTTTTCAGATTGCAGCAGCTCTCGGGGTTTTGAATTTGGATCTGTGCTGGACAGAGCGTAGACTTCATCAGTCGAGACTTTTCAAGCTTGATATTGATGTTCAATGTGCCTCTTACTATGCCTTGATCGCTTCCGGTTTTCAACGAATTGATCGTAGAGACAACATTGAACATAATACGCTTCTTGGTTGACATGATGAAGTCAATCTCATTTGAAGTTGCACCATCGGGGCTCTGGCAGGTCCACTTCCTGTGCTCACGCTTTCTGAAGAAGGAGTTCATCCTATAGAGGCCCTCCTTCTTCATAAAACTAGCCAGTTGGTGACCCCGGTGGTTCCAACGTCCAACCCCAATTTGCGTAGTTTCGCGTTGAAGTCCCCAATGACAACGGTGAAGTGCTTTTAAGCAGCCTCTCTTCGCTGGTCTGTTTTGGCATTCAAAAAGCAACAAAATAAATATATATGAATAAGAAACTTGGTCATTAGTATGCAACCCTTATAATAATAGGTCTTACCAACTGCCAAGTACATAACATGTATTTGTTTGCTAATCCAACTGTCTTGCAACGTAAAAACTAGCTACATAGGTAATAACAATACATATACAGTACATAATTAAAATCTGATGGGTCATTTTCAATTTTGGTGGCGTGAAAACGCCACCAAAACCACCAAAATTGAGCCACCAAAATTGGAACCAGGCATAAAAAAAATCTTAAAAAATAAGGGTTCTAAGTTAAAATTAAATTAATGTCATTGATTTATGGGTCACCCAAATCATTAGCTATAGCATGTAGCTTACTATTATAATACTTTAAAATCAACAGTAAATCGATCCACCAAAAATTGAACAATTCTTGTCCCCCGTCCCGCCCAAGGCGAGTACTTATGTTTTTGGAGGGTAATCACCGCACTAATTACACACCTGACACTAATCGCACTAATGGCACGACTGATAGATGCGAAATAAATAACGCGATTGATCGCACACGCACGAAACTTCATGTTATAGTAAGTTGAAAAAGTGCCAGAAAAAAATTGATTTTTGCTTGGACAAACTTTGATCGAGTGTCCTGTGCTTTTAAATAAGATTTAATAATATGGTTTAATTGTTTTTAGATAATTTGACTAATGCATATACTAACAAAATTGTTTATTTTTTATTGTACCTCAAATTGTTACTTTGGTGAACGCAATTACATCAAAAAATGGAACTGGGACAAGCCACCAAACTTGAATTTAAAGGCGATTTTTTTTTTCCCTGATGATTTATATACACTTATAAAAAAATAAATGTGGCCCTAATTGAACCAAGTTACTTAGTTCACTACAAAAAAAAATCAGAAACATCCTATCATTTTACACCTCGATTCTCAACGTGGACACGTAAAATTTGTTGATTTGATATTCACTAGCGGTGGTTGGTATGGTTATTGTATGCTAATAACTACAATTCAAAGATTTCCATACAAAAGAGATCAAAGTAAATTTTCTTCACAAACTTTTGTGCGATAACACCACAATTTTGCCCAACTATTCACATCCATTTTGGCGAGCATGATAACTCATTATCATCGTGCTATCAACGCGTAGGCGTAACTAAGGATTAACTCACGCGTACTGAATTCAACATGGATAAAACTAGACGGATACGTACAGAAGTTTTACTAGAAATAATAGTAAAGATTTTCAGAAACGCTGTGAAATGATGTAAAGTGTTTCAGGAGGTTTTTGAATTAAGTAAACTTAGACATGGTTATTTAAGGGAGGAGTTCGTGGATAATTAATAACAGCCGCTCGGGTCAATCTTTTGGTTAAGCCACGCTTGCCTAAGCAGGTCCGTTGATGGGTGACCGCCCATTACGTACCGAGTTTCCTCCTTGCGTCGGAAAGCACGTTAAGCCGTACGTCCGCGCTGTCATGATCTTTGACAGTCATTACTACTCGACATTAGTACTCAGTGGCCCGAAAGTCTGACAACCAGTCTTGCCAGAGTGTTTCGTATAACCCAGTACTAACTGCGTTGTGGAAGTCGGTTAGGCAGTCGCTCCATGTAAAATTCTGGTATTGCTGCATCCGCAGTTGTGAAGAGTGGTTCTACTGTTAACCATTACATAGTGTCATATCCCCATTAATCAGGGTTGCTGATGCGCACATTATCGTTTTACTAATTAACAACACGCTGGATCGTGTGAGGGCTTGCTTGTTATGTTAGGAAGCTCTGGATTATGTAACTTAGAACAATGCTAACGTGTCTAAGGGATAATGAACTCGAGGAGAATAGTGTAGTACCTCTGTCTTGAAGGAAACGGAGGATTATTAGACGATTGGCGTATGATCCAATGTTCGCTAGTCTCCTTCGAAATGTGGGTAATATTTCTACTGAGGGCTAAGAGAAAAAAATAAAACTGAGAGTTTGAGAATGAATGGGCTCTGTGGCAGAACGATGGGTTCCAGAATTGGTTATTTTTATGCAGAAGGGACATTTTTTGTGTACAGATAGGAGAATAAATTTCATGATTATTGTAACTGCAGAAATAAACCAAAAAAAAATTAATACCCAATTCTATATGTTTATTTTTGTAAAGCAAACTCGAGTCAAACATTTATAATTCAGCTTTTGCTACCAAAATATACAGAATTTCACCGTACTTTTCAGCACTATATTTACTCGCGCACTTTATCTTTTTCCTCGCACCAAAGAGAGCCTCGTTTGCCTGTAAATCAACTGTTTCCAGAATACCGGAAAAGTAGTGTTTGCCGCCAATTTCACCGATGGATGGTCACGTAAAAGGATTGCAATTACGGCCCTCGATTTCATGACACGCTAGACTGGTTTTAGTTTAGCATAGTTTCAGTATGCGACATCAGTTTTATCGTTATGATTTAATGGTGTTTGAGTGTTATTTTCTGAACTACAGCGTAGGTTTTGTATGTTTTACGATAAATAAAGGGTGTAACAAGACCCTTAACGAAGCCTAAAGGCACTTGTTTTTCCCGTCATTGCGATCATTTTTTGTTCTAGACCATACCTGGGAATCTTCTAGTTACGGAGATATCGGTTGTCAAAGTTCCAACTTTTTTTAAATACATGTTTTTAATGTAAGATTTTTACTTTGAACACCTCCACGAGCCCCGTACTATTCAATGCATCCATCAGCACAATCATTTGAGTGCATTATATTGATTTCTACAGTAAAACGTGATTTTTCACCATGTTTAATTTTTGCGTAAAGTTACTTAGTTTGATGTGCAGAATGCTTGGTTGACGGCTTCTTGAAGGGACTGTTTACACCCTGTATGGTATGAGATCGACTGAAAAAGAAATTTCTCAGGAGCAGATCGGAATTTGGAAGTTGGAGGCATATTGCTCCCTTGCCTCGGAGAGTGAGTTAAGCTGTTGGTCCATCGCCAGATCTCTCTCCGACTTCAGTCGTGTCGGATTGCCAGTCCATCGGACTATAAGAGAGGTAAGAGAGAGTGTACCTGTGTGCGCGCGCACTTTTATAGCTTCTCTCATCGATGGCTAGTCTTCGAAGATTTGGCCACCATTACAGAAATCGATCAGGGAACTAATTATGAATGTACTGTGTACGAAATTTAATGTGTTATGTTCTTTACCTGTTGCAAAAATGATGCAAAAATCATTTGTAAGCTACATAGTAGTTTATTTTTACAATATATTCATTACTAGCTTATGCCCGCGGCTTCGCCTGCGTGGAGTAAGAGAATTGCCCACAGGATCTTACTTCTGATATAATAAGTTATCTATGTATCTATCTATAATACATACATAGATTTACATGACATGTACTTGCTTATAACTTGCAATTATTAGTTTAAAGTTATATCAATTAAATTAGATACGTGAAATATTGATACCTTGGTTTGAGTTTGGACATCGGATTTACTGGATTTTATCTGAAGAGTATGTACACAAATTTTCAAGTCAATCGACCCCGAGAGTAAAAAGTTTCACAGAAAATTAAACACCCCATTTCACCCTCTAAGGGGTAGGAATTTCGAAAAACTGAAACTTACTCTTCACAAAGAATACACCCTCCAATTTTTATATCTTTGGGACCCGCAGTTTGGGCTGTGCCTTGGTATTTCAGTCAGCCAGTCAGGACATGGAATTTGAAATTGGGGGATGATTTTGGAAAAACTGTGATACACGTATCTCATCATTTTAACTGAAGTATATGTAGACACATTTTCAAGTCAATCGACTCAGAGAATAAAAAGTTTCATAGAAAATTCAACACCCCATTTCACCCTCTTAGGGGTGGAATTTCGAAAAACCCTGTGGATACCTACTCTTCACAAAGAATACACCCTCCAAATTTCATGTCGCTAGGACCAGTGGTTTGGGCTGTGCGTTGATATATAAGTCAGTCAGTCAGTCAGTCAGGACTTTGAATTTTATATGTATAGATTTACTAACTATACAGACCTAAAATAATAATGAAAACATGTACATGTATCAAAAGAAACAAAGAAGTTAAGGGCCTCAAAAAGTTCGTCCGCATCCTAGTCCACGGGGAAAGTGCCCAAAATATACTACATAGTTTATTTTTACTAAAAAACGTTCCAGGAGAATATTTTGAATTTTATGGTCACAGTTAAATGATTAACATAAAGGGTGTAAATAGACCCGTAACATATCTGAAAGGCACTTGTTCTCACGGCGGCAATAGGCGGAGACCTCTCGCGCCTGGCATTGGTCGAGGCCATGCTGCGGGGCGAGACGGAGTGGGAAGCGGTCGCCTCCTTCTACGAAGCAATCATGCTCGCGAAGGAGGAGGCGGGTCGCGTGACGGAGAGGACAGCATCCTCCCTCCACCCCAGCCGCAGTGGTAGACGCCCACGGCGCCGGACGTCGGCAGACGATCTCCAGCCACCGCAGGCGCGGGCATGCGGGCGGCGAGTAATGGGCGACTCGCTGTCCGACCATGGACCATGCCCGGGTCGACGGCGCGTTGTGTTCCACGCGCGCCTCAAAGAGTGTCAGCATAATGACGGGGCCCCCCTCTAGAGGGCCAAAGCCTGCCGGGGTCGCGGGACTCATAGAATTACCGTGACCCTGGAACATAAAGGGCTACTGAAGGACACCGTGGATTTTAGTCAGTACAAGTCTGACAGTCCCTCCCGCTCTGCCCTGGGTGGGAGGACTTATTTGATGACTTTACCACGTTAAAAAAAAAAAAAAAAGGCACTTGTTCTCTCCGTCTTTGCGATATTTTTTTTGTTCTAGACCATACCTGGGAACCTTCTAGTTACGGAGATATTCCGGGTCAGAGTTCCAACTTTTTTTTAAATACATGTTTTTAATGTAAGATTTTTACTTTACACACTTCCACGATCCCCGTACTATTCAAGGCATCCATCAGTACAATGCTTTGAGTGCTTTCCCCTATCGTAAAACGTGATTTTTCACCCCAAAAAAAAAGTCGTAAAATTACTTAGTTTGATGTACAGAATGCTTGGTTGACGGCAATGTGAAGGGTCTGTTTACACCCTGTATAATAATAGTATTTAAGGAATCTTTGTGGACCAAAATATGTTATAGAGGTGAAATCTTAGGGCAGCGACTAGGTTGAAGATTACAGAAGCAGTAAATGTATTTGTACTTTATTATCATTAACACTAGAAACGGGATATTAGTGACCATGATAGTTTAAAATCTTTTGTACTTCATGTATATTGCAAACTGTCAACTTAAAGAAACAGTTTTACTTACATAAGAAGTAAGACTACACAAACTTATAGCGCTCCTAATCTCACTCTAATACACACACGCACACACATACATACACATACGCACACACCCGAGCGCACACGCACACACAAACGCACGCACTCGCAAACATACATTTAAGTTGAATCTTGTTTGTGAATAGTATTATTACCAAGTTTTTGTTTTTTACTCACTCTTAATTATATTTTCCTTATTTTTACTTCAATTTACTAATTTTACTTGTAATTAAATTTTGTTAATAATCACCGTATACGACCTTTTTGGATAATAAAACGAAAATGTACAACTCTGATCCCCAAGATACAGACTAACGTCTAGTTTTAGGATCATCGTTTAAATTTCTATGTATAATGTACATGATTATTAATAAATAATTTTAATTTAATATTTTCCTTTTATATTGCTAATTCATTTCAATAGCGATATCTCCAATATAATCCACATTCGAACCTACCCCAGCACATTAGACGCCAATTCAAATCGCTTGATATTTGGCGAACCTCAACGATATATTAAATTGCTTTGGATGCTCAATTTGATTACGTTGATTTTCAATTGGATCTCGAATGTTGAGATACGTAAGATATTTTACAGGATATTCATGTAGTGCATACAAATGAAGTAGCATTTAGGTTTGATTCCTGATTATGATTAACTTAGCTCTTGATTTGTAACTGTATTCAATTACAACATTATTTATTCATTTTACTATTTATGTAAACACAGATGACATCACAGCAAAACAATATATTATATTTGAGCACATAGATACTGCTTATTTCTCAAGAAATTTCTGGCAGTAGACTCGCAAAAGGAGAAATGAAAAAGATATGTAGACGACAAATGCAAGTACAACACTTGTATTGTGTTGTAATTGCATTTGTCAATTGTACTGTTTGTATTTTGCTTGATTATAATTCCATAATTAGGCAAGCAACAGGATAATGAATATATTACAGGCAGCGGCTTTGCATAATCAGCCTATGGTCACGGACCTTCTCTCTTAGAGGGAGTGGCTCATGACCACACGGTCCTAGTGTAGGTTGATGGATATCAAACAGTCTTTTTTTTTTTATTAAAGGTTTGCCCCACACTAGGAATTTCTCCTGTATCGTGGGTGCGTTTACAAACATTTAAACTCACTTACACAAACAGCCAGACCCGGAACAACTACCTGTAGATCATAGAAATATTTGTTCCGTGCGGGGATCGAACCCGCGACGCGCAGCGCAGCAGCCGATCGCTCAGCCACTGCGCCAACCGTGCCGTCTTCAAAATCGTCAAGCCATTGCCAATTAGCATAAATTTCATTTCGAAGTATAACAAAACTTTACATATGAGCTTATTACGACAAAATCGCGAGTCTAAGCAATAGTAAGTCAAGCTCCGAAATAAACGCCCGAAACCATCTCCCAGAAAAGGAAATGCTGGCAGGTAATAAAATTCCTTTTAACACAGTATCGACATGTTACTCAGTGGAGATTGTGATTGACTTATAACCTAGTTTTCTTGCACGTCACGTCCGTCGGTTCGCACTTCAGAGAGGTAGATGACAAAATAAGATTGCAACCGCGAACTTATTGGAATATCTTACTTGCATTCGGATTTGAACATAAGAACATGGTTACACTGCAATCGGTTGAAAAGAAATATACATTTGTATATTTAATAAACTAACTATATTGTAACATTGTTTTAAGCTTTCACGGTTTACAACTAAACTTATACTGTCACTTACGGGATATCTTCCGTGATTGTTCATTATTTTGAGCTCCCGATATACCCGCGATCATGGCGCTTGCAACAGCGCCGAAATATCGGGAGCTCAAAATAATGAACAATCACGGAAGATATCCCGTAAGTGACAGTATAAGTTTAACTATATTGTACTTTATTACACTAATTGAAAACTAAACTAAAAACGAACTATAAAAGGGCATCAAAAAACTCCTTTTCAATGCTGTCAGCTGGTAATGTACCCAAGAGACTGGCGGCGTTTTGCCACTTTGTATGGCAACGCTTAGCCTCTGCCCAAGGTAAAAGCCAGCCCTTGGGTCACGGGAAGCGTCAACTAGGCGTTTAGAAATTTACTTAAAAAGGCTGTAAGCACTCGGACCCCAAGGCCCCAGAGTCGCAACCCGAAACGGCTCGAAAATATAGTTTCCACAAAGATTTCCACTATATTTGAGCCACTTGAGGATCTGAGTTCTGTTGCCTTATATAAAGCCAGCTTGGATCACTATGTCAGTCTGTCCACTGGAAGGTTCCTCATGATAAAATGCCATTATATTTAGGTACTTGATTAGCAAACCCTCTCGTACCTCCGTGAATAGTATAGTGTTCCTAATCAAACTGACACGCTTGATTGAGTGTTCCAAGTGCCTCCCATTAAGGGCAACCCCAATAAGGCACCGAACATCTACGACGTAATGAATATCAAACATGAACCATTGATGAGAAATAAATTAGTAAATGAGAAATAAGAAAAGTTCTTCTCACACATATGTATGTATGTAAAAAAAACTCAACATGAATGGTGTAACCATGAGTTTAAAAATATTTTGATTTAAAAGGACTAGGATGGGCAAGAAACTCCAGAGACACTCTCTGGAGTTTCTTGCCCATCCTAGTGGTCACAAGCGCGACTGCTGAGCATGGTCCTGGGTTCGATTTCCAGGTCGGGTTTTTCCATCAGGAATTTCTCAGTACCCACGGAGTCTAGAATTACGCCCGGTTGATGGCAATAGGCTCGCCCTCTATGTAATGGAACTTCAACGTAACTGGCGAAATGTGGGTGTACTATAAGGTAAACCTCTGCCTAACCCTTCGTGGATTACAGACGTGATGTGATGGTATGCATGTGAACCATGAGCACGTCATCATCTCATATACAAGCAACGTTCAGTGTGCTCAAGACCTCCACTTCCGGAAACTTTTAGCACGTTTGAGAGCTTGCAACAGTTCCAAGGCTACATTTAATGTCTTAGTACATATTGAGTTGACGATACTACCGCTATGAAAATGAGGGGTCTTGAAGATCAAAAGCACGATTGGTCAAGTCAAGAGCCTAAGATTACCTACCTACTTCAGTTTTCCGGTCATTTCAAAGTAAGTGCTCCTTGAAAATGATCCGGGGTTTATCGATACTTGATACTGAATTTGTATTATCGGAAAAGTATATTCTACTGCCTCGTAGGTCTAGTGGTCGCAAGCGTGCTGAGCATGAGGTCCTGGGTTCGATTCCTAGGTCGGGCAAGGTGTTTTTAGGTTCTTTCCATTAATGCCTATAGCACTAAGTCGTCTGCACTTTGAGCTTGAAGTATTACATACATAAATAACACGGGACTTCATCATAACTGGCGAAATGTGGTGTATATTTAGGTACACCTCTGCCTAACCCTTCGGGGATTACAGGCGTCATGTTATGTTATGTATATTCAACAAATATAAAATCTTCCAAGTATGACCAAGTATGACCCGAGGGTCTAGACAAAGCCTATTAGCGATAACGATTAAGGGAATGTCAAAAATGTATTACATTGAAGTAAAGCTACCCCGTGTTGATGTCAGCAACGATGTAGGGGTCTGCAAGGGCCGATGCCTGCCAGGGCTGTGGGACTGTTCGAAAGAGATACCGTGGCCCTGGAACACAAAGGGCAAAGAAGGAACATGGATATGTTTTAGTCAGTAAAAGCTACCCCCTGTTGAAACTCTTAGAAATAGGCTTTGTAAACGATTTCCACTTGTCTAGACTATCTTCATCTGCCTCGCCTTTTCCCAACTATGTTGGGGTCGACTTCCAGTCTACCCTGAAGCAGATAAATACTAGAATTTTTACATGAAGCGACTGCCTATCTGGCCTCCACAACACACTTGTCTTAAAAATATTGTATTTATTTCATTAGAAAAGTTTCGAAGACAACTTGTACTTTAAAACTTACCACAACATAAAACTTTATTAATTTTAAAATTTTTTCGACAGCAAAATAAAAATGCCTGCGTCCGAAACAAATTGAAATGCATTTCACACTGCACAGCGGTCTTGGTCGATAACTACGATGTGTCTTGAATTACCAATACAACATTATTGATATAGAAATTCACTCATTTTTTTGTAACCGAGCTATGCTCTTATTTGTAAAGACATTCTGACTATGTATGTGTGTGTGACTCCCCTCTCCTCCATTATGTTGAGGTCAGCTTCCAACTGAACTGCTGCTGCTGAATACCAGTATTTTACATGGAGCGACTGCTTATCTGACTTCCACAACCCAGTTACTAGTCAATACGATATATTGGCAAGATTGGAATCGGGATCTAACAATACTATAAGGATGGCGTTTTAATAGAACATGACATTCGTCTTGTTGTTGCACGATGTTGACCAAGATTCAAATGAGTATTTACTCAGTAAAGCGCCTTTTGAAAGATGGGGAAACGTAGTAGGTACCATACCAATTCTTATTGACAAGCAATACTGTATAATGCGTAGAGAATATGAATGGCAATGAAATTACCGGTAACATCCGACAGCAGTGCAGCAGGGGTAGCCTAGTGGTGTGTCCGTCATAAGTCTAGAGTTCGAACCCAAGACACACCCCTCTGATTTTTCGGATTTATGTGAGTATTGTATAATTATCACTTGCTTCGGTGAAGGAAAAAATCGTGAGGAAACCCAACCAGCATTCCTGAGAGATATTTCTCGATGGCATGTAAAGCCGGCATAAAAACTCTAACACCAGGTTCTCTCAGGAATAAGGAAGAATCAGCTGAAAATCTTTATAATAAAGCAAAAAAGTGGGCAGTCGACCTGTTAAATGACGGATGTAACTTTTCATCAAAATATTTAGAAGGCAACAGGTATAACAACGTCCTTCATAATTATGTACTTTGTATCTAATTAATAATCTGTGTTGGAAACCTTCAAAGGTAATATTTTACCCAAACAGCTTAGAAGCTCTCTAAATGAAAAATTATCTCGGCCGTAATTAAAATAAAATAACCTCATTTTAAATGAATTTCTTCTTAAAGATTAATAGAGGCGACTGTAAGAATGTCGTAAAAAACGATTTCGAGAAAAATGTGGAAATGAAGCATTCCTACCCTACTAGTTTATAGAAAATGACATTCAATCTCTCAGTTTAGTTGAGTTGGTTTTTTCTTGGCGGTGGAATATTCATGTGGCTCCTCGGAAAGCACTTAAGACGTTGGTCGTACGCCTGATCTCTCCGGTCATGTTACTACTACGACTATAAGTGAGTGAAGAGAGAATGCCCCTGTGTTTGCGGACACACTCATCATCTGCCTAGCCTTTTCCCAACTATGTTGGGGTCGGCTTCCAGCCTAACCGGATGCAGCTGAATACTAGTATTTTTTACATGGAGCAACTGCCTATCTGACCTCCAGAACTCAGTTAGTACTGGGTAACACGATACCCCTTGGTAAGATTGGTTGTTCGACTTTCGGGCCACTGTGCACTGACTTCCTGTAACGACTGTCAACGATCTGCAAATGACAGCCGGGACAAACGGCTTAACGTGCTTTCCGAGGCACGGAGGAAACTCGGTATGTAATAGGTGGTACCCATAAACAAATCAACATAGGCAAGTGAAGATTGATCCGAGTGGCTGTTGTTATTTAGCCACGAGCACCTCTTTGCGTTTCCGGACACACTTATCATCATCATCTGCCTAGCCTTTTCCCAACTATTTTGAAGTCATCTTCAAGTCTAACCGGATGCAGCTAATAATTATATTATAATATTCCACGCATCGATGCCGTCCGCTATACCTTCACTCTATTTACGAAACACTAAGTTCGTATTCTAGAACGATTTAAATAATTAATCCTGACAAAAGAATCATAGGTTTCTTACTGATCTAAAACGAATCTACAGTTAATATTAAATCTGGTTGAAGCGTTCCCAGAAGCAAAGCAAAAGCTGAAATCGTCAAAAGCTGATTTACGCATTCAGAGATATTTATACAAACAAAATATCACAGAACTTCCCTCTGGCATTACTTTGATACTAAAACTCCGCGTTTGTAAACAGGCGTGAAGTGAAGCAACAATTATTTCGCCTCAAGCACTGTAGACATGTCAGTACTAACAGTATTTCAACTACGAACAAATGGTTGGAATCGGCTCATACAGATATGCAAAGCGTTTTCACAAATAGACAATTCGTGCAAGCACACTCCAGGTAACTCGTGTGTAAGTCAAATTGCGGCTATCTCATCGAGTCAAGTAACCACTTGTCTCACTTGTCATAAAACGTAATCACTGTGTGTTGGTGCAACATAACAAAATTTACAGGAGTCGGACACACACTATACCAACTGCCAACGTAACGGCTTAAAAGCAGACACAGTTTTTTTAAAAACGCAGCGTTGGGAAACACGGCCGACGCCCGATGTTTGCTGTGTGAAAATAGCTATCCCACTCACTACTTACCACCAAGTGATCATCTTCTTGCAGGGTCTAACCTTCCATGGTCCACCTGGAAGTCCTTGAACTGTCTCCAGACTTAAGTGGAAAGATGTAAATCCAACCTCATTAAGTGGGGCTACCTCACTGAAATAGCAGCGGGGTGTGGTTGTGGAGCTGTGCTGCAAACTACGTTCTATCACCCATCTTAGCCTAAAACATGCAGCTGAATTGACCTTTGCGCTGCCATCGACGACATGGTGGAAGTGGCGAAATTCTGGGCTAACAAAATATAAAAAAGAAAAAGAAGAAATGTAAAAGTTTAGTTTTCTCGTCAACCCTAACAGCACAGTTGGTTTACTGCTTTTCTTTTTACAGCGCCTCAAGAGTTGCACAGAGCCCAGCAAATTACAGTGACATGATGATCAAAGGCCGTAGGCGCGGGCATGCGGGCGGCGAGTAATGGGCGACTCGCTGTCCGACCATGGACCATGCCCGGGTCGACGGCGCGTTGTGTTCCACGCGCGCCTCAAAGAGTGTCAGCATAATGACGGGGCCCCCCTCTAGAGGGCCAAAGCCTGCCGGGGTCGCGGGACTCATAGAATTACCGTGACCCTGGAACATAAAGGGCTACTGAAGGACACCGTGGATTTTAGTCAGTACAAGTCTGACAGTCCCTCCCGCTCTGCCCTGGGTGGGAGGACTTATTTGATGACTTTACCACGTTAAAAAAAAAAAAAAAGGCACTTGTTCTCTCCGTCTTTGCGATATTTTTTTGTTCTAGACCATACCTGGGAACCTTCTAGTTACGGAGATATTCCGGGTCAGAGTTCCAACTTTTTTTTAAATACATGTTTTTAATGTAAGATTTTTACTTTACACACTTCCACGATCCCCGTACTATTCAAGGCATCCATCAGTACAATGCTTTGAGTGCTTTCCCCTATCGTAAAACGTGATTTTTCACCCCAAAAAAAAAGTCGTAAAATTACTTAGTTTGATGTACAGAATGCTTGGTTGACGGCAATGTGAAGGGTCTGTTTACACCCTGTATAATAATAGTATTTAAGGAATCTTTGTGGACCAAAATATGTTATAGAGGTGAAATCTTAGGGCAGCGACTAGGTTGAAGATTACAGAAGCAGTAAATGTATTTGTACTTTATTATCATTAACACTAGAAACGGGATATTAGTGACCATGATAGTTTAAAATCTTTTGTACTTCATGTATATTGCAAACTGTCAACTTAAAGAAACAGTTTTACTTACATAAGAAGTAAGACTACACAAACTGGGCACGCCGCAATCGCGGCGGTAAGACCCCTCTTTGAGGAGTGGCTGGATAGGCGTCACGGCGTCCTGACCTACCGCATGACGCAGGTCCTCACCGGACACGGAAGCTTCGGGAGGTACCTGTGTCTGATGGGGAAGGAGGAAACGCCTGGGTGTCACCACTGCGAGGACCGCCCGGAGGACACGGTGGAGCATACGGTGCAGGACTGCCCCGCTTGGGCAGGGCACCGCCGTGTCCTCACGGCGGCGATAGGCGGAGACCTCTCGCGCCCGGCATTGGTCGAGGCCATGCTGCGGGGCGAGACGGAGTGGGAAGCGGTCGCCTCCTTCTGCGAAGCAGTCATGCTCGCGAAGGAGGAGGCGGGCCGCGTGAGGGAGAGGACAGCGTCCTCCCTCCACCCCAGCCGCAGTGGTAGACGCCCACGGCGCCGGACGTCGGCAGACGATCTCCGGCCACCGTAGGCGCGGGCTTGCGGGCGGCGAGTAATGGGCGACTCGCTGTCCGACCATGGACCATGCCCGGGTCGACGGCGCGTTGTGTTCCACGCGCGCCTCAAAGAGTGTCAGCATTATGACGGGGCCCCCCTCTAGAGGGCGAAAGCCTGCCGGGGTCGCGGGACTTATAGAATTACCGTGACCCTGGATCATAAAGGGCTATTGAAGGACACCGTGGATTTTAGTCAGTACAAGTCTGACAGTTCCTCCCACTCTGCCCTGGGTGGGAGGACTCATTTGATGATTTTACCACGATAAAAAAAAAAAAAGACTACACAAACTGATAGCGCTCCTAATCTCACTCTAATACACACACGCACACACATACATACACATACGCACACACCCGAGCGCACACGCACACACAAACGCACGCACTCGCAAACATACATTTAAGTTGAATCTTGTTTGTGAATAGTATTATTACCAAGTTTTTGTTTTTTACTCACTCTTAATTATATTTTCCTTATTTTTACTTCAATTTACTAATTTTACTTGTAATTAAATTTTGTTAATAATCACCGTATACGACCTTTTTGGACAATAAAACGAAAATGTACAACTCTGATCCCCAAGATACAGACTAACGTCTAGTTTGGGGACCATCGTTTAAATTTCTATGTATAATGTACATGATTATTAATAAATAATTTTAATTTAATATTTTCCTTATATTATTGCTAATTCATTTCAATAGCGCTATCTCCAATATAATCCACATTCGAACCTACCCCAGCACATTGGACGCCAATTCAAATCGGTTGAAATTTGGCGAACCTCAACGATATATGAAATTGCTTTGGATGCTGAATTTGATTACGTTGATTTTCAATTGGATCTCGAATGTTGAGATACGTATGATATTTTACGGGATATTCATGTAGTACATACAAATGAAGTAGCATTTAGGTTTGATTCCTGATTATGATTAACTTAGCTCTTGATTTGTAACTGTATTCAATTACAACATTATTTATTCATTTTACTATTTATGTAAACACAGATGACATCACAGCAAAACAATATATTATATTTGAGCACATAGATACTGCTTATTTCTCAAGAAATTTCTGGCAGTAGACTCGCAAAAGGAGAAATGAAAAAGATATGTAGACGACAAATGCAAGTACAACACTTGTATTGTGTTGTAATTGCATTTGTCAATTGTACTGTGTGTATTTTGCTTGATTATAATTCCATGATTAGGCAAGCAACAGGATAATATATTACAGGCAGCGGCTTTACATAATCAGCCTATAGTCACGGACCTCCTCTATTAGAGGGGGAGTGGCTCATGACGTGTGGTCATGAGCCACCATGGGCCTAGTGTAGGTTGATGCATATCAAACAGTTTTCAAAGTCGTCAAGCCATTGTCAATTAGCATAAATTTCATCTCGAAGTATAACAAAACTTTTAATATTAGCGTATTACGACAAAATCGGGAGTCTAAGCAATAGGAAATCAAGCTCCGAAATAAACGCCCGAAACCAAATCCTAGAAAAGGAAATGCTGGCAGATAATAAAATTCCTTTTAACACAGTATCGACATGTTACTCAGTAGAGATTGTGATTGACTTATAACCTAGTTTTCTTGCACGTCACGTCCGTCGGTTCGCACTTCAGAGAGGTAGATGACAAAATAAGATTGCAACCGCGAACTTATTGGAATATCTTACTTGCATTCGGATTTGAACATAAGAACATGGTTACATTGCAATCGGTTGAAAAGAAATATTCATTTAATCATTTAATAAACAACTACATACTTTATTAAGTACAACTAATTAAAAACGATTGAATAAACTAAAATAACTAAGCTTAAATAAAAACAAACTATAAAAGGGCATCAAAAAACTCCTTTTCAATGCTGTTAGCTGGTAATGTACCCAAGAGACTGGCGGCGTTTTGCCACTTTGTAAGGCAAAGCATAGCCTCTGCCCAAGGTAAAAGCCAGCTCTTGGGTCACGAGAAGCGTCAACTAGGCGTTTAGAAATTTACTTAAAAAGGCTGTAAGCACTCGGACCCCAAGGCCCCAGAGATGCAACCCCAAACGGCTCGAAAATATAGTTTCCACAAAGATTTCCACTATATTTGCGCCACTTGAGGATCTGAGTTCTGTTGCCTTATATAAAGCCAGCTTGGATCACTTTGTCAGTCTCTGTCTACTAGAAGGTTCCTCATGATAAAATGCCATTATATTTAGCTACTTGATTAGCAAACCCTCTCGTACCTCCGTGAATAGTATAGTGTTCCTAATCAAACTGACACGCTTGATCGAGTGTTCCAAGTGCCTCCCATTAAGGGCAACCCCAATAAGGCACCGATCATCTACGACGTAATGAATATCAAACATGTACCATTGATGAGAAATAAATTAGTAAATGAGAAATAAGAAAAGTTCTTCTCACATATATGTGTGTATGTAAAAAAATCTCAACATGAATGATGTAACCATGAGTTAAAAAAAATATATATATTTTGATTTAAAAGAGTGTCCCTTGAGTTTCTTGCCCATCCTAGTGGTCACAAGCGCGACTGCTGAGCATGAGGTCCTGGGTTCGATTTCCAGGTCGGGCTTTAGTGATATTGGGTTTTTCTATCAGGAACTTCTCAGTACCCACGAAGTCTAGAATTACGCCCGGTTGATGGCAATAGGCTCGCCCTCTTTGTAATGGAACTTCAACGTAACTGGCGAAATGTGGGTTTACTATTAGGTAAACCTCTGCCTAACCCTTCGTGGGTTACAGGCGTGATGTTATTGTATGCATGTGAATCATGAGCACGTCATCATCTCATATACAAGAAACGTTCAGTGTGCTCGAGACCTCCACTTCCGGAAACTTTTAGCACGTTTGAGAGCTTGCAACAGTTCCAAGGCTACATTTAATGTCTTGGTACATATTGAGTTGACGATACTACCGTTATGAAAATGAGGGGTCTTGAAGATCAAAAGCACGATTGGTCAAGTCAAGAGCCTAAGATTACCTACCTACTTCAGTTTTCCGGTCATTTCAAAGTAAGTGCTCCTTGAAAATGATCCGGGATTTATCGATACTTGAAACTAAATTTGTGTTATCGGAAAAGTATATTCTACTGCCTCTAGGTCTAGTGCTCGCAAGCGTGCTGAGCATGAGGTCCTGGGTTCGATTCCTAGGTCGGGCAAAGTGTTTTTAGGTTTTTCCCATTAGTTAATGCCTATAGCATTAAGTCGTCTGTACTTTGAGCTTGAAGTGTTACATACATAAATAACACGGGACTTCATCATAACTGGCGAAATGTGGTGTACTATTAGTTACACCTCTGCCTAACCCTTCGGGGGTTACAGGCGTGATGTTATGTTATGTATATTCAACAAATATAAAGTCTTCCAAGTATTACCCGAGGGTCTAGACAAAGCCTATAAGCGATAACGATTAAGGGAATGTCAAAAATGTATTACATTGACGTAAAGCTAGCCCCTGTTGAAACTCGTAGAAATAGGCTTTGTAACCGATTTCCACTTGTCTAGACCATCATCATCTGCCTAGCCTTTTCCCAAATATGTTGGGGTCGGCTTCCAGTCTAACCTGAAGCAGAAAATACTAGAATTTTTACATGAAGCGACTGCCTATCTAACCTCCACACTTGTCTTAACAATAATGTTTTTATTTCATTAAAAAAGTTTTGATGACATTTTGTACTTTAAAACTTACCACAAAATAAAACTTTATTAATTTTAAAATTCTTTCGACAGCAAAATAATAATGCCTGCGTCCGAAACAAATTGAAATGCATTTCACACTGCACAGCGGTCTTGGTCGATAACTACGATGTGTCTTGAATTACCAATACAACATTATTGATATAGAAATTCACAAATTTTTTTGTAACCGAGCTATGCTCTTATTTGTAAAGACATTGTGTCTATGTATGTGTGTATGACTCTTACTCTCCTCCATTATGTTGAGGTCAGCTTCCAACTGAACTGCTGCTGCTGAATACCAGTATTTTACATGGAGCGACTGCTTATCTGACCTCCGCAACCCAGTTACTAGGCAATACGATATATTGGCAAGACTGGAATCGGGATCTAACAATACTATATGGATGGCATTTTAATAAAATATGACATGTCTTATTGTTGTATGATGTTGACCAAAATTTTAATGAGTGTTTACTTAGTAAAGCGCCTTTTGAAAGATAGGGAAACGTAGTAGGCTGTATAATGTGTAGAGAATATGAATGGCAATGAAATTACCGCTAACAACCCACAGCAGTGCAGCAGGGGTAGCCTAGTGGTGTGTCCGTCGTAAGTCTCGAGTTCGAACCCAAGACACGCCCCTCTGATTTTTCTGATTCATGTGCGTATTTTATAATTATCACTTGATTCGGTGAAGGAAAACATCTTGAGGAAACCAAACCAGCACGCCTGAGAGATATTTCTCGATGGCATGTATAGCCAAGTCAGGGGCCAATGGGCGGCATAAAAACTCTGACAGCAGGTTAGGCACTAACCACAGGAATAAGGAAGTATCAGACACAGCAAAACAGCTCAAAATCTTTATAATGAAGCAAACAAGTGGGCAGCAGGGCAGTCGACCTGCTAAATGACGGATGTAACTTTTCATCAAAATATTTAGAAGGCAACAGGTATAACAACGTCCTTCATAATTATGTACTTTGCACCTAATTAATAATCTGTGTTGAAAACCTTCAAAGGTAATATTTTACCCAAACAGCTTAGAAGCTCTCTAAATGAAAAATTATCTCGGCCGTAATTAAAATAAAATAACCTCATTTTAAATGAATTTCTTCTTAAAGATTAATAGAGGCGACTGTAAGAATGTCATTAAAAAACGATTTCGAGAAAAATGTGGAAATGAAGCATTCCTACCCTACTAGTTTATAGAAAATGACATTCCATCTCTCAGTTTAGTTGAGTTGGTTTTTTCTTGGCGGTGGAATACTCCTGTGGCTCCTCGGAAAGCACTTGAGACATATAGGATTTTAAACTATCATGGTCACTAACTTATCCGTTTATCCGTGATCATGGTGCTTGCAACAGCGCCGAAATATCGGGAACTCATAACAAACAGTAAACATGGTAAATATCCCGTTAATATTAATAGCACTTGAGACTTTGGTCGTACGCCTGATCTCTCGCCGGTCATGTTGAATTGCCGTTCCATCGGACTAAGAATGTGAGGGAAGCGAGAGTGCCCCTGTGTTTGAGGAGGTGTCATCATCTGCCTAGCCTTTACTCCACTACGAGTATGTTGGGGTCGGCTTCCAGTCTAACCAGATGCAGCTAAAACCAGTATTTTACATGGAGCGGATGCCTATCTGATCCTCAACCCAGTTAGTACTTTGTATTACGATACCAAAAATCTACAAATGACAACCGGGACCAACGGCTTAACGTGCTTTCCGAGGCACGGAGGAAACTCGGTATGTGGTGGTACCCATAAACAGATCAACATAGACAAGTGCGGCTTATCGTGAAGATTGATCCGAGTGGCTTTTGTTAGTTAGCCACGAGCTCCTCTTTGCGTTTCCGGACACACTTATCAACATCATCTGCCTAGCCTTTTCCCAACTATGTTGAAGTCATTTTCCAGTCTAACCGGATGCAGCTAATAATTATATTATAATCTGGCCTATTTGAAATAAATGCTTTGATTTTTCAAAGCATTTATTTCAAATAGGCCAGTTTCAGGCACTTTTGAATTGTCGAAACAAAGACAACAATAGCTACAGTCCCAGTCACAAGGCATAAAAACTGTGAAAGTACTGTAGTTGCCCATTCCCTAACGTAGATCTCTATGGAGAAGAACGGGCAAGATATATTCCATGCATCGATGCCGTCCACAATACCTTCACTCTATTTACGAAACACTAGGTTCGTATTCTAGAACGATTTAAAGAATTACTCCTGACAGCAGAATGACAGGTTTTTACTGATCTAAAACGAATATACAGTTAATATTAAATCTGGTTGAAGCGTTCCCAGAAGCAAAGCAAAAGTTGAAATCGTCAAAAGCTGATTTACGCATTCAGAGATATTTACACAAACAAAATATCACAGAACTTCCCTCTGGCATTACTTTGATACTAAAACTCCGCGTTTGTAAACAGGCGTGAAGTGAAGCAACAATTATTTCGCCTCAAGCACTGTAGACATGTCAGTACTAACAGTATTTCAACTACGAATAAATGGTTGGAATCGGCTCATACAGATATGCAAAGCGTTTTCACAAATAGACAATTCGTGCAAGCATACTCTAGGTAACTCGTGTGTAAGTCAAATTGCGGCTATCTCATCGAGTCAAGTAACCACTTGTCTCACTTGTCATAAAACGTAATCACTGTGTGTTGGTGCAACATAACAAAAGTTACAGGAGTCGGACACCCACTATACCAACTGCAAAAGCAACGGCTTAAAAGCAGACACAGTTTTTTTTAAAACGCAGCGTTGGGAAACACGGCCGACGCCCGGTGTTTGCTGTGTGTAAATAGGTGTCCCACTCACTAATTACCACCAAGTCATCATCTTCTTGCAGGATCTAACCTTCCATGGTCCACCTGGAAGTCCTTGCACCGTCTCCAGACTTAAGTGGGAAGATGTAAATCCAACCTCATTAAGTGGGGCTACCTCACTGAAATAGCAGCGGGGTGTGGTTGTGGAGCTGTGCTGAATACTACGTTCTATCACCCATCTTAGCCTAAAACATGCAGCTGAATTGACCTTTGCGCTGCCACCGACGACATGGTGGAAGTGGCGAAGTTCTGGGCTAACAAAATATAAAAAGACAAAAAGAATAGCAAAAGTTTAGTTTTCTCGTCAACCCGAACAGAACAGTTGGTTTACTGCTTTTCTTTTTACAGCGGTTCAAGAGTTGCACAGAGCCCTGCAAATTACAGTGACATGATGATCAAAGGGGAGCGTTTAAACCAAGATAATGTACGTATACGCAATAATCTTGTCATTCGTGAAAAATTGCTTCGGAATCTCTTGGAGAGGAAACTTTGATCGTGATATGGAAAGACATTTTATATTTTATCTTGTAACATTTTTGTCATAACATTATGTACCTTTATTAGGTTCCTATCTATATTCTGTACATCCGCAATACTTGATGTTGTGTTATATAATAGAAAAATAGAATAGTCCAATTTATGTGAAATAAACCTACTCAATATAAACACAGCTCCTCTTCAAATAATAACATAAATAATTCAAAAATGCCATCACTCTTGGGACTACAAAACGTTGTGCGCCGCCACAAGACATTACCTTCGTAATTCACTTGTCTATGTAACGTAATCTGCTCCATTACACGGCATTTTATTTAAATTTAGTTTTCAGTGGAATAATGTGGGGTGATATATTATTATTGTTCGGTTGAGAAAGTATTTTATGGTATTTTCATCTGTTAAAACGAGCTCGTGGCTAAATAATAACAGCTCTCGGGTCGATCTTGAGGTTAAGCCGTGGTTGCCTAGGTTGGTCCGTGGATGGATGACCACCCATTACATACCGAGTTTCCTCCGTGCCTCGGAAAGCACGTTAAGCCGTTGGTTCCTGCTGTCATTTGTAATTCTTTAACAGTCATTAGGTAGTCAGTGGCCCAAAAAGTCTGACAACCAGTCTTACTAAGGGGATCGAATTACCCAGTACTAATTGGGCTGTGGAGGTCAGATAGTGAGTCGCTCCATGTAAACGCTGCCTAGCCATTTCCCAACTATGTTGGGGCCGGCTTCCAGTCTAACCGGATGAAGCTGAATACCAGTATTTTACATGTAGCGACAGCCTACCTGACCTCCACGACCCAACCCAGTTATTACCGGATAATACGATAAGACTGGTTGTCAGACTTTCCGGACATAGTATTAAAAGACATATTACTAAATGGAATTGTATCTTTACCTAGATATAACTGCATGGTTTTTTCACTGTCCTATAAAGTTGCTATTTTTAACTTACGTGGTATTTGAGCTTCAACGACGATATACCAAAATTCAACTGCGTGGTTTTATTAAAGCATATGTTAAAGAGCCGCCATTTGTTGGTGATAACGACCATTAGATTGAGTGTCAGACTAGACTACCAAAGATTTCTATAAATCCTAATTAATTTCAGGTTAAAACAACTTCTACTGGAGAACGTTTACAACAAGTATATTTTGTAGAAAAAGCGAAACGATCATAATATAAACTAGTTCATTCCACGTAGAATAGACCTTCTATATTCAATTGTCTATGTACTCTCTACTCCATTACACGCCATTTTATTTGAATTTAGTTTACAATGGAATAATGTGGGGTGTTAGTTTACTACATTGTTTGAATAAGTAATGGCTGTGATAAGGTATTTCAGTATATAGTGAATGAGACTGGGATACTTACAGAAGTGTTTTAGAAGTTTGATCTATATTAATAGCTAACTAGCACTAAACGATATAATATAAAAGGTTAAATATTGTTCCATTGTTGGAATTTCAACTCTAGGCGTTCAGCCAAGCGTCGAAAATTCGCTAACAATGTTCTTCTATTTAGGTATTTATTAAGAAGATACTTGTGTTAGTGACTGCCTCATTTGGTCTAGTGGTCGCAAACGCGACTGCTGAACATCGTCTTGGGTTCGAGTCCCGGGTTGGGCAAAGTGTTTTTTAGTTTTTCCATTAGGAATTTCTCAGTACCAACCACGAAGTCTGTATTTGCGCCCAGATGATGGCAATAGGCTCACACCCTATTACATGGGACTTAAACATAACTGGCGAAATGGGTATTTGGTACACTTCTGCCTAACCCTTCGGGGATTACAGGCGTGATGATGATATTTTTTTATATTAGTAATAACAGGCAATAGTTTGCAATAATATAAGACTGGTATACTACACAGCAGTATTTTAGAAGCTCGGTTTATGCTTAATTTGAGCAGCAGAATAGACTGTGAAATGTTCCAGCTAAGCGAGATTAATTTCATGTTAAAGCAGCTCGCTCTAGAGATAAGAACAGCGCACTCGTGTACAAAGCTTAGCTATCGTACTAGCTAAGGCAACTCACGGAGAATATAATAACTCTATGTAATAGAGCTCAGAGTTTTCTGGCTCTGAGGATCTATCACGAGCGCACGGTGTAAAAGCGACGTCGATTTTTTTAATTAAAAATAACCGTTTCTCATATAATACTTTCACAATTTTAAGAATTTATTCATGTCTATGGATGATTGTGCTTGTTCTAAACAATTCAACTAAAAAGCTACACGACAGAAAAAATATTTAATTGTCGCAGGGACATGACGTGAAACATGCAAAATTACAAAAAATAAACAATAAACTATAAATTCAACAGGACGGAACAAAAAAAGAAAAAAGTTAACAGCCTGCACGTCGTGGCTGCGCAAAGCAGGTTACCACTCAGCATGATGCTGTGCTATGGGGGGCCCACAGCACAGCGCTGGTGCACAGTGGTCACCCGTGAAAAAACGTACGGAAGCCAAGACAGCATAAATATTGTTTACATCAATATGAAAATAAAAAATATGAAAATAAAACAGTACCCCTCCCCCCCCTCCCTGTTGTTTTTATATGAAGAGGACGTCTGAATCTCCAACTAATTTCATAATCATAATCATAATCATCATTTATTGCATTCATGTAGTTATACTGTCACTTACGGGATATCTTTCGTGATTGTTCATTATTTTGAGCTCCCGATATTTCCCGTAAGTGACAGTATAGTTATAAACCGTGAAAGCTTGAAACAGTATTCATGTAGTTTACAAGTTGTTACAATTATATAGGTTTCATACATGAACCCTGCTAGGTCACAGCAATATAAATAAATAGTTTAAAGTTCTACAGTGTCACAGTAATAACCAAATGACTGTGCTTAAACAAAAATTCTAATTTCAACATATTTATCAGTCGTTTCATCAGTTCATACGCATCAACAAATAAACTTTATAAGTTGAAAGTCGGATCATATTGACCCACCCCACGCACGATAGTGTTAAAGTCAAATAAAAATGTCGGTTTAACTAACTTTCACGTCCAGCAAAACTCCGGTAAATTCAATTAAATACCTACATCTAATTTCATCTAAAACAAAAACAATATAAAACGTAGTTTATGTCCGAATCACGGTCTGTAAAGCTATAACTTCTAGTAGTTAACTCAACTAGTAACCTCTATGGAGGTCATTCGATTATAGTCTACTTTATGACCTGAATAACTTACATATTAAAAGGTTTTACCTGACCTCACAAGCTATAAATTACAATTACGGTGACGCGCAAAATAATTGAGTTAGTTCACAAAAGATAAACGCATTTTCGCCGTTATTTAATTTGAACTTTATCCCAGGTTTTTGTTGTAAGTACATGGAAATTAGATTGAAGTTTTGCGTTTTGAGAGTAACTCCTTTGTTATGAGTATCTTACATAGGAAATCTAAAAAACGTAGAACTGGAATACTATTAAAATCTAAGGCTCCGTTAGCAAGAAACAATTCTGCAAAATATTGTACCACAGACAAGTGTACCTAACAAGTACACCCACATTTCGCCAGCTATGTTTAAGTCCTATTGCCATCAACCGGGCACAAATCCAGACTCCGAGGTTGCTTCTGAGAAATCCCTTGTGTAAAAACCCAATAACACTTTGCCCGACCCGGAAATCCAACCCAGGACCTCATGCTCAGTAGTCTCGCTCGACCAACGATGCAGTCAGAAAAAAATATCGACTTTCATAAGGCGAAAATTTTCATGGAAACTCGTAATCGATACTCAACATTCGATTCTCTAAGTA
This sequence comes from Noctua comes, assembly GCA_963082995.1. Lineage (NCBI taxonomy): Eukaryota > Metazoa > Arthropoda > Insecta > Lepidoptera > Noctuidae > Noctua > Noctua comes. The sequence continues at coordinate 18,527,486 of OY720267.1, read as the reverse complement.
ATTTGACTACTCGAAATACTATTTTGTATAGACAGATGATACTTTTTTTTTCATTTGCTTTCTTTAAGAGGCAAGAAACTCCGTTCTTCATTCATTTTCAAGTCATTAATTGTTTGTGCCATCTCAACATGAATGATGTAACCAAGGGTTTGTAAAAGTATTCTGATTTAAAAGAGTGTCCATGGAGTTTCTTGCCCGTACTCCTCCATAGATATCTACGTTAGGGAATGGGCAACTATAGTACTTTCACAGTTTTTATGCCTTGTGACTGGGACTGTAGCTATTGTTGCATTTGTTTTGACAATTCAAAAGTGCCTGTAACTGGCCTATTTGAAATAAATGCTTTGATTTTGTCATCCTGGCGTAACTAGTATTCTTTTCTATCTGAATCATTCTAGAATTATTCAAGTCACTCTTGTTGATTAACTATTTTCTCAGCACCTCAATCAAATTTACATGAATTCCAATGCTAAAGCATTTGAATACACGGAAATTTAATTAACTGCCTTATGAAGCAGTTGATTACATTTACTGTAGGAGTCTTCCAAGCTGGTACACTTCTATAGCATTTAGGAGAATTCATGCTTGTCAGCATACATTTGTCAAAATAAAATGCGGCAACGTTTGGGAATAAAAGCTCCAGTCATACATAGTTTCAAACATTTGAAGTTTTGAAGACACATTAGAAGCTTTACACGCATGGATGGCGAATTTTAATTATAATGGGCGTAAAAAAACCCTTAACGAAACCGAAAGGCACTTGTTCTCCCCGTCATTCCGATATTTTTTTTTGTTCTACACCATACCTGGGAACCTTCTAATTACGGAGGTATTGGAGGTCAAAGTTCCAACTTTTTCAACGATTTTTTTTAATACAATTTGTTAATTTCTGCCTGTACTATTCAATGCATCTATCTGCACAATGTTATGACTGCGTTACATTGAGTTCAACTGTAAAACGTGATTTATCACGCCAAAAAAAAGGCGTTTCCCTGCAATAATTTTTGCGTAGAGTTACTTAGTTTGATGTACTTAATGCTTGGTTGACGGCTTCGTGTAGGGTCTATTGACACCTTGTATTGTGTCCAAAATTTGCGAACTTTGGTATTTAATTATGTGTATTTGCAGCCATTCCCCATAGCCATTAGCTATAGTTTTAAGTAGATACGAATCGGCAAGGGTCACATTTTAAGTTCCATGCTTATTATTTGTTAATATCATTAGCTAGGAACAAATGAAGCGAGCTTCATTTGTTTCACTTACGAAGTAAGGTCAACCATCTGTTAATGTTCTCTCTGTGGCCATCAAGTACGCTTGAATAACTTACGAAAGTTTCCGAAAGTCGCCAAATAAGCGTTGTTATGTTGGTACAGATGTAGCGTGTAACTTTAACTTGGAATTTTACGTTTTGTATTTAGTTATGTTTGTGATTTTGTGTGAGAAAATGTACGTTTTTGCGTAAATTAAGAGATGTTCTCTCATTTCTGAGATTTTTACGAGTTTTGCCTTTCTTTTGGGTCTACATCTATCTGTCTATCTTCTATCTATACATATAAAATTCAAAGTCCTGACTGACTGACTGACTGACTGACTGACTGACTGACTTATATATCAACGCACAGCCCAAACCACTGGTCCTAGAGACATGAAATTTGGACAGTGTACTCTTTGTGAAGAGTAGGTATCCACTAAGAAAGGGTTTTTCGAAATTCCACCCCTAAGAGGGTGAAATGGGGTGTTGAATTTTCTATGTAACTTTTTATTCTCTGAGTCGATTGACTTGAAATTGTGTCTACATATACTTCAGTTAAAATGATGAGATACGTGTATCACAGTTTTTCCAAAATCATCCCCCAATTTAAAATTCAATGTCCTGACTGGCTGACTGATACATCAACGCACAGCCCAAACCACTGGTCCTAGAGACATGAAATTTGGACAGTGTTCTCTTTGTGGAGAGTAGGTATCCACTAAGAAAGGGTTTTTGAAATTCCACCCCTAGGAGGGTGAAATGGGGTGTTGAATTTTCTGTGAAACTCTCTCGGGGTCGATTGACTTGAAAATGTGTGTACATATACTTCAGTTAAAATGATGAGATACGTGTATCACAAAATCATCCCCCAATTTAAAATTCCATGTCCTGACTGGCTGACTGATATACCAACGCACAGCCCAAACCGCGGGTACCAGAGATATGAAAATTGGAGGCTGTATTCTTTGTGAAGAGTTAGTATCAGTTTTTCGAAATTTCTACCCCTTAGAGGGTGAAATGGGGTGTTGAATTTTCTGTGAAACTTTTTACTCTCGGGGTCGATTGACTTGAAAATTTGTTTACATACTCTTCAGATAAAATCCAGTAAATCCGATGTCCAATCTCAAACCAAGTTATCAATATTTCACGTATCTAATTTAAATTGATATAACTTTATAATAATAATTGCAAGTTATAAGCAAGTACATGTAAATCTATGTATGTATTATAGATAGATACATAGATTACTTATTATTCCAGAAGTAAGATCCCGTGGGCAATTCCCTAACTCCACGCGGGTGAAGCCGCGGGCATTAGCTAGTAGCTATATAAAATCTCATATTTTTTCTTGGATTCCACCTCTTATCTAAGAGGTAGTGGAGAGAATGTGGAAAACACGATGGAGAAAATGTGTGGCATCTATATAAGTAATAATAATTCATTCTTTATTTCACCAAACGCCATTACATTACAATATCCAAAAGCTTATAATAAGCCTTATAATTATGTTCTTACATATAAGGCAAGGTAAATAATTTACATACTCTGACTCCTAAACTAGGTGTAGTTGTAACCTTAGAGTCAGTGATTCTCCGTAACAAACAATGCCATATTATGCTAATTCCGGACTTTTTTTTTTTGTTTTCTGTCACGATGTTATTTTCTTTTCTCACTCTGTGCGCTGCAGTGCAACGTTTAAAAGTTTCCAGTCAGTACATAGGCGCTTCAAACTCGGCCTTCTTTCAGAGCTGTATATTGACTTTCAAGAGTGAAAGTCAAGACGTCTTACAGCTTGGCTGTGGAACAATGAAAGGGGTTTGTGTCGAGAACTTACATCCGCTTTGTGAAGGAGAATAGGGCTGCTAAAAACTGTTTGATTTTGACGAGTTTAGGGTCAGTTCACACCGAGACGTGACGCGACGCGAGTCTTTCAAACGATACTATGCATTTCCTAATGGAGATAGAACATAAAATGGCTTGAAAGTGACACGTCGCGTCGCGTCACGTCTCGGTGTGAATTGAAAAAGAAGAAAAAAAAAAAAGACGTCAAAATCAAACTCTTAACTAAATCACACATTTCGTCCCAAATTCTATCACCAGACCCTGTCTAATGAACACTGAAGAGACATCCGTCACCATATATATCCGTAACACCAATGACCTGAAACAGATGCTTACAAATTGCTGGGTCGTCCTCAGATTGGGCACTCATTAATATCTCCTAATCAAGTGTTGGGAGAGAGAATACGGTTCGTTAGTTCCGTAATGTGGAGAAATCAAGGATGTTAACGTGAAATGGAATAATAAATGAGAAGCAATATGTCACTATGAGCCATAGGTTGTGTACTCGACCTTGTTATAACTAACTAACCTTGTAATACGTTTGACGGCACGGCGCAGTGGCTGAGCGATTGGCTACTGCGCTGCGTGTCGCGGGTTCGATCCCCGCACGGAACATATATTTGTATGATCTACAGGTAGTTGTTGGTCTGGCTGTATCTGTATGTGAGTTTAAATGTTTGTAAACGCACCCATGATACAGGAGAAATTCCTAGTGTGGGGCAAAATAAAAAAATACCTAACCTACCTTGCAAATCGGAACCGGGTGGAACCGGGTTTCGGTCCCATAGTAAAACCGATTTTTCCCGGGTTTTACTTTTAACCGAAACCGGATCTCGCATACTAGTAATAACTATTTATCACTCTAAAGTTGAATGCCATTTGCACGCCATAAAACTAGAAGAGGGCATAGTCGGTGACGTTCGCTTTCTAAGTGCTGCATATTCCTACGATGACATTCAACAGGATTTATTTTTCGGTAGCTTTAAATTATAGAGGTATGAAAGAACAGGGTGTGAAGTTCTTCATTCCTCATAGAAACGGGAGGATCCTTAGACCAGACGGGTGTTGCGTCTGGTGGGCTGCTGCCCGACAGTCGGGTTTTTCTATATGGTCTTAGCGCGATTCAGTATTTTGATGTTAGTTCTTCATTTGTGTCACAGATGGCGCTGTAGTACTTTTTGTACTATGTTGTTGTAAATAATCCAATACATTTATGACTTTTCCATCATTGTTATTACTGATAGTAGGTACCTATGTCATTTTATCTAAGCCAAGGGCTTATTTCTTCAGTTGGTTTCTAAGTTTTTGCGAAACAAATAAATTCAAAATAAAAGATACATGGAGCGTTTTTTCTGAGTGAACACAACAATAGACCCTTTTATATTTTATTATAAAGTATACCTCTTTACGGGCACAAAAGAGTAACATTGAAAGAAATGGGTATCTGCGTCATTACCCCCACTGTAATTGGATATAAACTACTCAGAAAAACTTCCCCCTAACTGAAAATAATACACTGAAACACTTTTATATTCGTCAAAAAGAAATATACGACCGCTCCATCAAATCCTTTTGGCACGTTCAGAAGGACTGCGGAAAGAGGTCGAATTATGACCGCAACCGGGACATTCACCCTTTTCCTAATATAATTCCCTCTTTATTCCTCTAGGGTGAAAAACCGAAACATCGGCTCACCTCAAAAATTGAAAGTTTATTTTATGAGAAAACATTTTTGCGGTTTTAATTTTGATGAAGAAATCCGGGTTGTTTGAAAACTTTAATGTTTAAGTTATTTTCGGGAAAACCATCTTTGTTTATGAACGAATTACGTTAGCTGGAGCCGGAGGATGCAAAAAAAAAAACCAATTTACTTTAGACTAATTTATTAAAATAATGAAATAACAAATTATAGATTAAAATTATATAAGTGACAATTGGTCTATGGATATGTTACTTAATAATTTTATTTCTCAAGAAATAATCAAGTTAAATACGTTATTGCTTAAAAAAAAATGTTTATAGGTAATATTTTGCTATATTTTATTAAAGAAAATAAAACAATAAATCTACAACTGTATATGTTTGTTTCCTCCTGTAAGAACATTCAGTAAACAGTTTATGAGTGCGCACTGCGTCAGTACCTACATTCGTACAGTCCTTTAGCTTAGCTAGCTATGTTCTACCTATGCACCTCTATAGGTACTTGTAGCGAAATATTTCGACTGGGAAAGTATTACCAATATCCTTATGTGACTCGTAAGAGAAGGATTCATGGAGCATTCGATAATATTTTAGTTTAATTAGATGTGGTTGAAGCCTCAAAAACATTTCAACATTTTTTATAAGATTTCATACCAATTATTGCGTCATCTCACGGTCTTGAACACATTCTATGCTACTCCATGTTATAACCGCCATGTTCAGATTTATCTGATTCTGTATTTGAATAGAGCTGCATCAGACAAAGGTTGACTGGTAGAAAATGCCTATAGTATTAAGTCCGCCTCTGTACTTTGTGTTTGAAGTGTGAAATAAATAAATAGAGATTTTGATAAACTCGACTTAAGGTAATTCGTTGTAATTCAGTCAGTCAGTGTAATTCACAGTTGCAATTCTTTGAAACTTATCGTTGTTGGAGTTTTCACATAACGTGCTTAAGTAAATTTTTGCCAGTTTTGACATTTTGATGCCGTCTGATAGTGAATCGGACGCGTTTGTTGTTCCAGTCAAACAGAACCAAGGAAAGAATAAAGAATAAATTTATTAAGCCATTGTTACAAACATTTTCTTAATCTAACTTAGAGCTACTATGATATAATCGTAACAAATTGAAATTTAACATGGTAATAAACAGAGGTCCCCAAACTAGGCTGCGCCTGTATCTTGGGGGCCAGTTAAAAAGTCTGTATCTAATTTGAAGTGAACACAAAATAAAAATGTTTTTGTACTGTTACCTAGTTTTAACACTGTCCTTTTAATTTACTTCTTTTGGATACCCTACTCGATAGGTTTGGACGGAAAAAAAAAATTAACGACTAACAATTTAGCGTCAAAAATCCGCCATTTTGTTTTAAACACTATCTAAGGACACTTGACTTTTTGAGACGAATCTAATGATACCTTAATCGTCTAAATCCATCCAGCCATTTGGAACATACGAGTTAAAAACAAAATTTACAAAAAACAAACAGACATACAAGATACGCACTCTTCCTTGGCAGTCGGGTAAAAAAGACAAAAAAATATCTTAAAGTTCAGTATTGTTTAAAAATTTGAGGATAACTTTCCTGATGTTGGAACGTTTGCCAACCCATAAAAAATATTGGAAATTCTTTATAAATCTTTTTCTTTCATAAAATTTCTTCAATAAAGACTATTCTGTGTAAACCAGACTGCATAGGGAAACTAGAGCGCGGATAACGAGAAGATACGTCGTGTTTATTCAATAAATTGAATCGCTAAGTTAACACACTGAGATTACTTGATATTTTATGCAGTATTATCTGATTAAAGTACGGAAACAGACTTTACAGTTTACTCGAGCTTTAAAATTGCACGTCGCGTTTTTAAAAGAGACTGTTACGCACGGCGACACATCAAGGTTTACATTTCCAGTATAACATGACCTCGCTTTGAATAGATTTCCCGTACAATGAGAGATCCACATAAACTGGTAGAGCTTGTATGGCTTGATTGATCGTGTCGTGCGTACTCATATTTTTGGACAGGGACGACTGTACGAAGCCCAAAATTTTTATTTAAGTACAATAATTCAGACAAGGAGCTCTGTGCGGTACTCCATGGCGGTATTTAAAGTTATAACATTAAAAACGTGTTTAAAAAAGTAGGAAATTTGACCTCCTATATCTTCATAACTAGAAGGTATTAAGGTATGGTCCAGATCAAATAAATGATCGCAATGATGGAGAGAACAAGTGCCTTTCGGCTTCGTTAAGGGTCGCTTACACACATAACACGTATCCGTGTGAGCCAACTCCGCAATTTGTTAGTAATATTTTCACTTGTATGCTTCTATTAAATACACATATTGATTTTATCAGCCTTTTTTGCTTTGAGTTTATGAAAAAACGTGAGCGATCACAAGGTTATTATTAAATTCATATCACTTTGTAAAAATTACATACATGAATTTCGTGAAAAATAATAGTGACTTATGTGTGTGTTTTTCGACGTATAAAACTGTTTCACGTATAAAATACTCCGTAAAAAATATCACAGCGAGGTATACTCGTAAAAATAACTAAGTAATAAAAGATACCTAGTTGTTTCGTTGGGTTGTTATTTTTCCATTTACCGCCGTTGGTTTTATCTCGGTAGAAAATACAATAACAGATATCGGGACGTCTTTTATACGATGAGTATCGTACGGATTTACATAACATAACTTTTTTTTTTTTTTTAATTCTGTCCCGCTTGTGAAATTCACGAGTATCAAAATAACAGGAAAGACAGGATTGATCTTGTTAAAAAAACTCGCAAAAGTGACTCCATTACTAAGTTACAATAACTATCCTATATTGTTGTTTCCTACAAACCTTGTTGCATCATCTACGCGGTCAAAATGTATGGAGCAGCTGTTTGTGGTTGTTTGTGGTTCGAAAGCTGCCATTTTAGACCCCCAGTACATAAGGGGTCTAAAATGGCTGCTTTAGCAGAATCATAATAGGATAAAATTTATGAATTACGTTACGTACGATGGTGCGAGACGCACGGGACCGGTCAATGTGGCGACACTTGGGGGAGGCCTATGTCCAGCAGTGGACGTCTTTCGGCTGAAATGATGATGATGATGATGTTACGTAATTCGTAAAATTGTGTTAAAGTTACAATTCATAATATTAACTGTGTAAAATGTAAAATTCTTAAAATGCTCACAGCATTTTAAGAATTTTAATGTGATTATTTATTATTTATTTATTTATGTACACACAAAATACATAACAAGACATTACATTAAGATAGAAGAGCACAAAGGTACTGCTTTTGTGATTCATATTATTATTCTATTATGATTCTGCTAACGCGGTTATTTTAGGCCCCCTGCACTCATGGTAACCATTTGTGCGTCGTACCGTATGTCCCTTCCACCCTGTATGTACAGCGGTTCTGCTGTTGTCACCTAATTGTGTTTCTTGTTGACGAGTTCTTAGTAAGTTTCTGAGCACAATAACATAATACTACTTTTCTTTTTCGGTCTTTAGGAGACAATCTGCGGAAAGCGGGTCAAAGTATATGTATGTAGTAAGGTTTTCGTGAGTATTTGAGAATCGTTTGTTGTACTGGTTAATAGGAAAAATAATTAGTTCGATTTGAGAGTTAGGTATTACATAATATTTTAGTAGTACACTTTTTTCTAGAAATTCATCGACACTAGGTCTTGAACTCTCAGAACGTCACTGTCGCAAAATGTCATCGTGAAAAATTTTGTCAGTTTTGAGAAACATCATTTTCACATAATGTCACTTTCGCAAAACGTCATTTTGCACAATGTCACTTTCGCAAAACGTCAATTTCGTAGAATGTCATTCGAGCCATTAAAGTGACGTTCTGCTTCAAGACCACTATTTTTTTCTAATAGATGAAGTGTTAGAGAAATATTACTGAAATATGGTAATTAGACAATAGATACTCGTACGAGTATATCAACGGCCAATAAAAAGTAAAAGTAAAACAATTTTAAAACTATTCGAATGAGTCATTACCAGCTTGCAAGACGTAAAGTTCTCTTTACCAGATAACATTGCAGTACCTACCATCAACTAAACATTTCAACTATTCGTGTCGCATATAGAAACCCGACATTTCGATACAATGTACTCCAGAACTTCACCCCAAGCGAATATAAATCACGAGAAACATACATCTGGACTCGATTAGACTTTTATTAGTCCTTAGAGACTAAATAGGAAGTTAGTCCGTTCCGCTACCATACAAGCCGGGCACTGATTATGCAACCGGGACATAACATTTACGGGTCACTTCGCAACACTATCCTTCTTATCCACCACATGCAAATTGAAACTCTGTTTTGCTCAGAATAAGGTTCGTTTCAGCTTGAGATATTATGGGTCGGGGTCACTTCGAAACACTATCGTTCTTATTCTACCACAAGCAAATTCAAACCCTGTGTTTTTAAAGCCAAGGTTGGTTTTACTTTGGGGTGAGGTTAAGTTCTTCTTAAGACAATTTGTCCTGTCATATGGTTTGCTCTTGGGATGTTGCCATTTAGTACGCAATGCGTCTTTTGAAGAGCCAACACGTCGGGTTGAATGGCCCACTTTAGGTGATGAGTGTACATACGATGGTCATGTTCGTATTTATTATTATTGTGATACAAATGTCGTGATTGCTCGGACGTTTGAGAGCGGTCCAAAAATATGGGTGGGACAACTGGCAAGCGCTATAATATGACTTTTCAGGAATCCTTTCAGAATTAACTGGTCCCTGTTTCACACGGGTGAAATAGTGACAAGTCAAAACTTCGAGAATGCTAAATCCCAGTTAAATATACACAACATAAACCTACTGGAGTAAATATTCTTAATGACAGTAAAAACCACATGAAAAAGCAGACAGATACGAAACTTACTTTCTTTTATACATCTTTTAAAACTCATCTGTCTACCACTTAGTAATATTATGTAGAAACTTTTGAAGTTTGTCTTAGACACTAGTGACGAGCTACGAAAGAAAATATTAAATCAAAAAAATGTAAATCTGAAACATGTAAATCAACAGCACGTCTTGAGAGCCCGGAAATCACATCGTGCCTTCTCTTTTTGAAAACAGCCCTTTGCTAGACCTATCTGGCCAGGACCTTGAATGATACAGGGTCCGTAATGGTCCAAGATGGAATATTTGTGGGTCCGTGATAGCGTGTTTTTCCTATAAATTACGTTGATATACAGTACCGCGTACGTTCATTAGTCGTGTTTAGTATTCCGTACGCGAACCGACTGCCGTATCTGCGCATTCCCTTTTATGATTAATAGGGAAGTGGGGAAACCAAATTTTCAAAATGAGGTTCTATTTATAGGTCAATTTTGCTTCTATTTATGGCCTTTTAAAAGGTTTGTTGTAGACGCCTTGACAAAGGTGGACCCAATTTAGAAAAATCTTAATTTTTTATTCTTTATTGCACACAAAAATAAGAGAAATACATAATTACAACATATAAAAAACAACAACAATAAAACAACAACAACATACAAAACAACAACAACAACATACAAAACAACAACAACAACATACAAAACAACAACAACAACATACAAAACAACAACTACAACATACAAAACAACAACAACAACATATAAAATTGTGGTTTTCTCTGTGTTGGAACTGGCAGCTATTTTGGATAATGTTAATTAAACAACCTAAAAGTACGTGGTCTCCCGGTCTATGGTCATCCGCAGTAACAGATACATGAAAAAGCTGATGAAAGATCTTGTAATTACAGCGGGATATTTTTCAAACAGCAATACATCATCATACTCAACATACTCCCAGGATAAAATGTATTGTGTCCTAACTAGGGTTATGGTCAATAACATAAAAGTCACGCCTGTAATCCCCGAAAAATTAGGTAGAGGTGTCCCTAATAGTACACCCTATTCGCTAGTTATGTTTAAAAGTCCCATGTAAAAGGGGGCGGACCTATTGCCATCAACCGGGCACAAATTCAGATTCCGTGGCTGCTACTGAAAAAATTCCTGATGGTAAAATCCAACAAGACTTCGCAGGACCTCATGCTTATCAGTCGCGCTTGTGACCACTTCACCAACGAGGCACCAGTGAGACTATGGTTAACAAGTGTGCAAAAGTTGAAAACCGTTCAGCCGGTAAGCCGTGAAAATGTAATATAGATGAAGTTACTTTCGAATTAATAATATTAGTATGAATGGTAGGCATAAATAAGTATGGTGGGGGAGCTTACTATTATTAGGTCCGTACATACGAAATTGGCGTTTCTCGAACTGGCCACATTGATCTTAAATATCTGACGTTTGGTTCGAAATTCGAAATTTAAATTTATTTAAAATTAAGGCTTTTGTATCGAATCTAGTGATTGCTTTGTTTTTGCGCCATCAGATTTTTCTTTGACATCGTCATCACAATGTGAAAAACTTAAAATATCGCATTATTTACGAATACGATACATAATTATATGCGGTATATTTCTAGAGTTACACTGCAACATCTAATACGCCGTTTTCCACATCCAATTTGCGTAAGCCACGGAGTGGCCTCTTTCAGAGACGTCGTCGGTTAGACGCAGTTAGACGCCACAAACGACGCGACGTTTGCTTTTGCGGTCTATTCCTAGTAAAGGATTTGTGAGCTAGTTGGTCTTTTGAAGACATCCAAAAGCCTAATTATGCCAAGTCGCTTGCTAATAGCCAAGTTCAGTCATTTCCCAGTATATTATTATAACGAAAACCAGTCAAGATCGTTCAAGTGAGTTTTAGTTTCAGTTTTTGAAAGTAATTTTTATGTAAAGCGAAAGTTTTACTCAAATTTTTTATCATTACTAGTTTAATTAAAAAACCAGAAACCTACAAATATTTTAATGCGAAATACGGACGGATGTTTGTTACTCTTTCATGCAAAACCTACAGAACGGATTTGGATAAAAATTAGCAAACAGATAGTTTATGACCACCATAGAATACTTTTTACCCCGGTAGTATGATCCCGTGGGACAATTATCGAACTCCACGCGGGTGAAGTACCTAGTTCAACTATAAAGTCAGAAATTCAAAATATCAAATTCAAATAATTGAAGTTTTCACGTCATTATTATCTGATCCTTAAGATTAATTAATTAACGAAAATGACGCCAAAACGCGGAACTGCTTGATTAAGTTTAAAAGCGAATCATAACAAAAGATTATCTGGTGTACTTGAGCGTTAATGACGACTCCTTAACGATTGAGTTTTGAGTTTCCTCTTATTAATCACCACTGAAGAGCGTTTTCTTGAAATTCGCTTTGATTATAGAATATTTTCATGAAAATGTTATGGAATATAAGGTCTATCTTTTCATACACGAAATATTTTAAGGGTAACTTCTATAAGTAGTAAAGAGGCCATAGCAACGAAAAAAAAAATTATCTGAGTGTTTTTTTTTACGAAATTATTATAATTCAAAAAAAAATTGAGACTTTTTGCATAAAACCTTTACTCCCATATTCTAACAATGACATGAGGCAAATACGACGTAGTAAACTAGCGTAATGGAAAAAATAAGGAGCTAGTATATATTTTGTGGGTTAAGTAATTTTAAATTATTTATTTTTATAAAAATATAATCAGATAAAAAAATAATCCCTTGAAATGGCTTCGTTATAGCGGTTAGATGATTCCCTGAAAATATTTCGTGTATGAATAGTTAGACCTTATATAAGTCTATTTTGTAATTCTTAGCTGGTTCAGGCATTGAATGAATATATTAGAGGAAATTTGAAAGGGGCGCCATCTTGGTATGGACATAAAATGATAAGGTATGAAACGCATGTGCAAAAGGCTGATGAATATGACTGTTGATGGATGGAGAGGGAGAGGGAGGCCAAAGAAATCATGGATGGATTGTGTGAGGGATGATATGAAATAAAAAGGAGTAAGGAGTTTATGATGCCGTGACGTCTGACAGGGGAGAATGGAAGGTGAAAACGTGTTGCGCCGACCCCAAATAGAATGGGACAAGAGCAGGAAGATGATGATGACTAGCCCGGGGGTCATCATATGGGGGGGGTAGTTACACTAGCTCATGGCCGTGGCTTCACCCGCCTGGATTTCGGTATTTGTCCCGCGGGATCGTACTACCGGAATAAAAAGTATCCTATGTGTTAATCCAGGTTATAAACTATCTGTGCGCCGAATTTCATCCAAATCTGTACAGTAGTTTTTGCGTGAAAGAGTAACAGTTTTTATTTCATTGAAAAGAGGGTGCTTTTTTATCAAATTAACTTAAAATTTCAAACAGATGTAGCTTATCATCAAAATATTCAAAAGCTTGAAGTCGATATTTCAAAAATCTAGAAATGTAGTATGTAGAAACCAATATGAAGTAGGAATTTTAAAAATCTAGTATCCAGAAAATCAGTAATGGTTTTAGGTATCGTGACATAGACACAAGACAAATAGATCAGACATACCCGTGCTGTCAGCCACGTACGAGTCTAATCCATCTTGTACTCTGACTAATACATAGTCATTTAATACATACGAGTACCATATGGCCCTGAACATTAATTTTGTGTCTTGAAAATTATCTTGTTCTCGTTTTCTGGATATATAGGATATTTTTAAATGACTTGCAGATCTTAACAAAGTAACTATAGATATATTTTCTCCGAAAATGCTTCGATAAAATGAACTTAATTGATAAAATTATACAATGTTCCAATCAGTCCGTTGAAACGAAAAAAAATACTAAAGTAAAGCTAGATTTTTCAAAACAAATGAAAAAGTTAGAGCCATTTAAGCAAGTGATTTGAAAAGTATTAAAAAAAACTATTTCCTCTCACCTTTGGCTTTCCAGCGAGCGCTCCATCAACTAGGTATTAAAATTTTAATAGGATTCACAGTTTTTTCGCTAGACAAAGAAGTTTGCTTCTAAACTTGTTAATATTTAAATAGTTTACCAAGTCTTCGTTGAACTCGGATCACTTAACTAACCAGCTCTTTTGCTTATGGTAATCATGATCATCTGATGTTAACAAATCATCAATGGTATTGTATTGCTGATAGCTTGTCTCTAAAGACTCAGCCTCTCGAGTCGATCTTCAGGTTTAGCCGCGCTTGCCTAGGTAGGTCCGGACAGGACCCATTACATACCGAGTTTCCTCCTTTCGGTTGGTCCCAGCTGTCGTTTGTAGATCTTTAATAGTCGTTACAGGCAGTCAGTGGCCCGAAAGTCTGGCAACCAGTCTTACCAAAGGGTATCGTATCACCCAGTAATAACTGGGTTGTGGAGATCAGATAGGCAATAATAGGCATTCTCTCCGTGTAAAATACTGGTATTCAGCATGCATCCGGTGAGACTGGAAGCCGACGCCAATATAGTTGGGAAAAGGCTAGGCAGATGATTGTATTGCTGAAACAGGGTACATTTTTAGACAATCTGAATGTAATCATTTATTTCTTACGTAGAGACAATAATGCAACGAGTTTTCAGCCTTGACTTCAGGTTGCCAAACATGAGTAGTCCTGCCCAAAGTAAAGATTTATAAGGCTTTTTCTTATGACAACACATGACATTTGACATGACGTTCCGTATGGTGTCGGTTCCGTATGGTGTCGGACGTAAAAGAATAGCACCATCCCATATCTTCCCGTGGGTGTCGTAAGAGGCGACTAAGGGACTTACCAGAGAATGGGCAGCAGCGTTCTCTGCGGTATCTAACAACCGTACTGCGATCGCCAACCCGCCTGCCAAGCGTGGCGATTATGGCAAAACCCCCCCAATGATGAGCGCAACCAAGAAATGGCCCCTAGTACCCGGCAGCCCGTCTACCCTCGACTATGGTAGCGGTCGAGGTTACGGCGTGGCAAGGGGTGCGAAGAATCTCCGGACGGGATCAGGCTGCCTATACCGACGACTTGACCTGGCAACATACAACACGCGTACACTCCGGAACGACGAGAAGATAACGGAACTCGAAGAGGAATTGAGCAGGCTGCGATGGAGTATTGTGGGATTATCTGAAGTCCGAAGAGAGGGGGAGGATACGATAATCCTGAAATCCGGCAACCTGCTCTATTTCCGAGAGGGTGACCGGCAGTCCCAGGGTGGTGTTGGGTTTATCGTCCACAAGTCCCTCGTGAATAACGTGGTGAAGATCGAGAGTGTGTCGACCAGGGTGGCGTACCTTATACTCAGAATATCCTCAAGATATTCGCTGAAGGTCATACAGGTCTACGCCCCGACCTCGGCACACCCCGACGACGAAGTGGAGACCATGTATGAGGATATTTCTAAAGCCCTGCATGGTTTCAAAACTCACTTCACCGTTGTCATGGGGGACTTCAACGCGAAACTGGGCAAACGAGACGGGGATGAGCTGCAGGTGGGGCAATTTGGGGTTGGACGTCGGAACCACCGGGGTCACCAACTGGCTAGTTTTATGGAGAAGGAGGGCCTCTATATGATGAACTCCTTCTTCAGAAAGCGTGAGCACAGGAAGTGGACCTGGCAGAGTCCCGATGGTGCAACTAAAAATGAGATTGACTTCATCATGTCAACCAAGAAGCAAATGTTCAATGATGTCTCTGTGATCAATTCGGTGAAAACCGGGAGCGATCACCGCATGGTAAGAGGCACATTGAACATCAATATAAAGCTTGAAAGGTCTCGACTGATGAAGTCTACGCTCCGTCCAGCACAAATCCAGATCCAAAACCCCGAGAGCTTTCAGCTTGAACTCCAGAATCGTTTCGAGTGCCTAGGAAGCTCAGTGGACGAATGCAACGATGGGTTCGTGGAAACTGTCCATACGACTGGGTCTAAGTTCTTCAAGACACGTCGTGCACAGAAGAACAAAAGACTCTCTGATCATACTCTCGAGCTCATGAAGGAGCGGTGCGAGATGATCCTGCAGTCTTCAGACGAGGCGTGGAAGTACCGGCAGCTCAATAGACGGATCTCTAAATCCTTGAAACGCGACCTCCGCCGCTTTAATACCGAGCGTATTAAAGACGCTATTGAGCGGAATAAAGGCTCCAAGGTTTTTTCAAGAGATCTGGCTATTGGGCAGAGCCAGCTCACGAAACTGAAGACCGACGATGGCAGGATCGTATCCGCCAAACCGGAGCTGCTGAGGGAGATCGAGAGTTTTTATGGGCAGTTGTACACTTCAACCAGTAAACCCGTTGCAAATCTAGCTAACGACCCAAGAGCTAGACTGACCCGACACTATACCGAAGACATTCCGGATGTCAGCCTGTACGAGATTAGGATGGCTCTGAAACAGCTTAAAAACAACAAGGCACCGGGTGAGGACGGAATTACGGCCGAACTCCTGAAGGCAGGTGGAAAACCGGTACTTAAGACCCTTCAGAAGCTGTTTGATTCCGTCATACTCGAGGGGAAAACGCCGCAGGCATGGTGCAGGGGTGTGGTGGTACTCTTCTTCAAAAAGGGCGATAATGCCCGGCTGAAGAACTATAGGCCCATCTCACTTCTAAGCCATGTCTACAAGCTGTTTTCAAGAGTCATCACGAATCGTCTCGCGCGCAGGTTTGACGATTTTCAGCCTCCCGAACAAGCCGGATTCCGAAAAGGCTTTAGCACCGTAGACCACATACATACGCTGCGCCAGGTTATACAGAAGACCGAAGAGTATAACCTGCCTCTCTGCTTGGCGTTTGTGGACTACGAGAAAGCCTTCGATTCGATCGAGACTTGGGCTGTACTGCAGTCTCTCCAACGGTGCCAAATCGACTATCGGTACATCGAGGTGCTGAAGAGTTTGTACAAAAACGCCACCATGTCAGTCCGACTTCAGGACCAGACCTCGGAACCTATCCTTCTGCAGCGAGGTGTAAGACAGGGAGACGTCATATCTCCGAAACTGTTCACCGCTGCACTGGAGGATGTCTTCAAGGTTCTGGACTGGAGAGGGCTAGGCATCAACGTCAATGGCGAGTACATCTCTCACCTTCGGTTTGCCGACGATATAGTGGTCATGGCTGAGACCATGGAGGACCTCAGTACAATGCTCGATGACCTCAGTAGAGTTTCCGAAAGAGTGGGTCTTAAAATGAACATGGACAAAACCAAAGTCATGTTGAATGCCCATGTAACACCCACTCCTATCAAGATCGGAGACTCTACACTCGAAGTTGTAGACGATTATGTCTACCTGGGACAAACGGTCCAGTTAGGTAGGTCTAACTTCGAGAAAGAGGTCAATCGTCGAATCCGACTCGGCTGGGCAGCGTTCGGGAAGTTGCGTGGTATCTTCTCGTCCAACTTACCGCAGTGTCTCAAGACGAAAGTCTATGACCAGTGTGTGTTGCCAGTGATTACATACGGGACCGAAACGTGGTCGCTCACAATGGGCCTCATCAGAAGGCTGAAAGTCACCCAAAGGGCAATGGAGAGGGCTATGCTCGGAGTTTCCTTGCGTGATCAAATCAGAAATGAGGAGATCCGCAAGAGAACCAGAGTTACCGACGTAGCCCGAAGAATAGCCAAACTTAAGTGGCAGTGGGCAGGCCACATTGCTCGCAGAACGGATGGCCGAAAAGTTCTGGAGTGGCGACCGCGAACCGGAAGACGCTGCGTTGGAAGGCCTCCCACTAGGTGGACCGATGACCTCGTAAAGGTTGCAGGGATCCGCTGGATGCGAGACGCACGGGACCGGTCAATGTGGCGACACTTGGGGGAGGCCTATGTCCAGCAGTGGACGTCTTTCGGCTGAAATGATGATGACATGACATGAACGACGAAATGTATTTGTACTAACCATACACCTACGCTTCGAGAATACAGGTATGTTATGACGTGTGAAGACGTCATCGATCCACAATATCAAGTAGCACTCGTGTTGTGTTGTGTCAGACATCAATGCATCGGTATTTAGAATATGTCGGCGTCAAACGGATGTAAAACAGAATTGTTATTGTTGGCAGCATAGGGTTAGGGAGTTTCACACGTGAGAGTGCGCAGCGCGCTGTTGAGACGGTTACGTATATATGAAAATGACTAAGGGGGGAAAGTATATGTATATTATCATAAAGTGTTTACATGTTTTTAATCCCATTAAACGACAATTTCATGATAAAGTCATTCAATGGGATTAAATGAACTCAGAGGGTTGTTTTGATAATTTTTATGATTATAATAAGTTAAAAAGTTATATTTGTTGTTATGATCGCGAATCATATTTTAATCATATACACATATAACCTGACACTGAACCGCAAATTGCAAAAAACGTAAGAACATTTGAATTTCGCGGGCTACAGTAGCGCATCCTCCATTAGAATGTCTTAAACATACCTAAGTCAGTAGTACCACTGGGTGATAACATAATTTACATAAAGTTGAGTGCCTGCCTGGTTTCGAACCGGCTATCTACAACTCGTTTCCTCTGAGCCAACATTGCTCTTGTCTTAAAAATAATAGATCACGTTGCCATCCACCATATCTCCAAAAGCAAAGATAGCATGTAAGGCAGAATGTAGTAATGATTAAACCGCAATTAATCTCTAGTTTGTCTGTAGATCCGCTAACCGACGTATGCAACATCTCATTTAGAAGAAACGTTATTTAAAGTAAAGGATGATTGCCACCAAACGGCTCACATCGCATAGGATCGGAAAGGATACCAACGGATGCGGCGACAGCCGATCGCGTCCGGCAGGATGTCGACGAATACGATCGACACCGTACCGTTGCTTGCGAACGTCTCCGTTTATGCGCCAAATAGTTCCTACCGTGTCGCAGTATACTTTCGGCTACGATCGCGTGTCGCGGAAGATGCCCGCGGTCAAGCTGCTGTGCGCGATTTGGTAATATAGACTTCAAATACTGTGCACACGATTTAATATCGTTTAAAGATTATAAAATCCGTTCCGTACCGATGCGATGCGAGCCGTTTGGTGGTAATCATCCTTAAAGCAATACAAACCACGTCAGTCTTAAGAATTTACTAAATACAAATATAACTCAATAATTAGTTTGTTTTGTAAAGTTCGTAATGAAAATAAATTTGTTAGCGATTTACGAGAGGAATTCAATTAACTGCATGTGTACATTAAACATCGTTTGAGTTAGCTATTATATATAAATCGCGGAATGTTATTTATTTAGTCTGAAGTGAGAAATATGAACAAAGAGTAGGTAAGCATTGGCATCCACACTAACAATAGCTACAGCATTTTTTGAGTTTCTGAGTCATCGATTACGTTCTTTCTGTATCTCAATATGCCTTTTTCTTTTTGTCAGATTATTCAGTCACCACTAATTTATGGTACAGGAATTTGAATCTATGTTGTATATTTAGTCAGAACTAACCACTAACTACGCAACCAATAAATATGTCTTAATATTCTTCGGAAAATCCGAACGCATCATAACGCTGACTCTGGGTGCCTTCCAGCTTTTCAATTAATGGCAAATGATCTCGACGTCTGCGTGCTTGCGGGACAGTTAAAAAAAAATATTATGACGGCCTAAGAGGTAGGCCAAAGAAACCATCTTAAAGCTCGTTGGGTCGACGATATCATCAAAAACGCGGGAAACACTTGGATGTGGGACGCACAGAAACGGGACGTGTGGCATAATAAAGGTAAAGCCTATAACCAGCAGTGTGTGATTCCAGGTATGATGATGATGAAGAGGTAGACTGCCCTTATTATGTCCAATTTTATGATGTTACGGTACCAACTACATTATCAACTGATTCTATCTATATCTGTGGTACCAACCTAACAACTTATACACTAGTGTGACGATAATGATCTCCATTCCGAAAAAAAAAAAGACAATAAATAAAAAAATAAAGTGTGACGATAATAGGTACCTACTGGGTACCTACCTAAGTTATTGTATCTCAATATGAGTCTTACTGGATGGCAGTTCAACCGATTTTCTTAAATAACTACAGACGATCCACAAAATCAATTTATATGACCTTGTTATAGAGACAGATCCAACGGAGTTATCGTATCCACTATCGTACATTCCTCGACACGAAAGATGTAGAAACATTTTCTATTTCTTGATCGAAGCGATAGCAAAATTCAGAGCTATTCTTCCTATTTTTCTATCTGTTCATTTTGGTAGATATTTCTTATCGTTGAGAGGAGCGAAGCCCGTATACGTCAGTAACATGGGTTATGCTCTCCAATGCCAGCGATTTCAGGATAATATCGGGGAGAATTCACAGGCAGTTACCTCCCAGTGAATTCTAGAAATGGGAACTGAGTTTTTCCAAGGTTATAGAGCTGTCTGTTCGCAATGAATTTTTGAGGTCAGGCATTTGTTACACAATAGAAGAAAAAACGTGTTGCGCCGACCCCAAGTAACATGGGACAAAAGCAGGAAGATTTTGGATTTTAGTTTTTTTTTTTTTGCGTTTTTTTTATTTTTGTTTTTTTTTTTTGTGCAATAATGAATAAGAATAACATGGGACAAAAGCAGGAAGATGATGAGACTCCTACATCTTTTGGTGCTCGAATAAGAAAAGAGGGAGGTGTCGTTACCATTAGTGCTATTGTTTTGTGAAATGAATTGACATAACAAGATGGCGGCGCTTGTTCCGAATTTGGTGTTACACTAAAAGATCGTAGTAAATACAACTTAAACTTTTCAACTAATTTCATTTTGGGGTACCTTACGTTGTACATATATTCCGGTTTTTTTAGTTATGCTCGGTAACTTGATTGAAACTTCTTATTCGCTAATTAAAACTTCTAATCACTGTCCTTTTTGCGCCTTAACGGCTGTATGGATTTTCCATAAAGTTTAGGGCACGAGTACACCATGACTTGAGTTAAGACATTTGATACTTTCTATCCCGATAGTACGTTCCCGTGTCATAATTTCGCACATCCACGGAGGCAAAGCCGTGGGCAAAAGATAGTAGGTACCAGATTTATTTAAAAAAGAATTCATCGAAAGAACCATCATCGTCATCGAAAAGATCATCGCTTATGTTCGGCAGAACATTTCATGAAGATTATTAGCCCTTAAAAGTAAATAACATCGTTGACAGGAGTCAATTTCGCAAAACGGCTAAGAAAATTATAACGCAATATTGTTTAGTAATATTCGCAATAAAGTGCCGTGTCGACTTATCTTAGAAAATCCTAATACATACGTTGGAATTTTAGTGGGCGGGAACGCATACTCAAATATTTTTAGATCCTACAGTAAATCTATGTAGACTCTTTAATGTCTATTTTAGATATTTTACTAGGTATCCGATACACAATATTACTTACACACATTCTTTGTAACGTTGAACTACGTATATCGAAGCGTTTAATGTGATGTTTTATTACATCTACTGTTATCTACTGCTATTAAAACACTCATTCTTTTTAAGATTTATGTAAATTTTGGATGCGTTTTATGACTTCTCTTTATAATAAACTTTGAAGTTTTACGATTATTTTTAAAATAAAAATCTGGTTTTTTACAACCCGTTGAATGCTACCTAAGTTACATTTACGTAGGTTCATAAAATATAAAAACTTCTACTCGTCATTCATACTTTTGTTAAGTAATAGTCTTAACTAATATTATAAAGAGGTAAAATTTCAAACACTGTTTTAAGCTTTCACGGTTTACAACTAAACTTATACTGTCACTTACGGGATATCTTCCGTCTTCCGTCTTCAATCACGGAAGATATCCCGTAAGTGACAGTATAAGTTTTTTTTTGAGGTAATTTTTGTATCTAAGTTTATTTGTAGGGGGTAATCTTCGGAACTGATCCGATTCTGAAATTTATTTCACCAACGGGACACTACATTGTCCCTGAGTGTCATAAGCTACATTTAAAACTTTTCCGCGGGTTAATTTCCGTACATAAAGGAATCGAAGCCGCGGGCAAAAGTTAGTAGATATTAAGAAAGAAACATCGAAACAAAGTCAGAAGTATTTTAGTTTTAGCAACTTAAGTGATATCTCAATCAACTACCTACCCGTAAGCTTTACAATTAAAAAAATACTAAAGGGTCTTAACAACCACGTCTAAAAAAATTTACACACATTTTATTCTTACCCTAGATTACAAACTGCAGACCATAATCCAAACTTAAATCCCGAAACAGCCAAATAACCGCTCAGTTTGCCATAACGGCACAATAACCAACGCGTAATAACAGTAGTCATAACGTTTTATGACGTTTAAACGGTCGCGTTTGCTCCCGATTGCCTAGCCGTGTGTTTTCGCGCGGATGTTAATATGAATGGGCGGATGACGTTTCCTGTAAGGCTGCCTATTTGTCGTACGATTAAGACGTAAGATCTATTTTGTTGCTAGGTCAACCGGTTGGTGAGATATTTTTGTCGACCAAAACGTCTATAGACCGTCCGCTCGAAGGTATCAATTTAAATGGAATATTCTGAAGGTTGATCACATATTGGTTCAATTAGCATCGTAATACCTACGTGGATTATGGTTATTTTAAAGCAAACAATCTATAGGATATTGTTAGAACTTTGCGAACGCTTAATGTGCCTTTGATGGGGCAAGGCGGAGGACTCATTAAAGCGGTCGGTCTATAAATAATTCAATGATTTTGTTAAAAACAGGTCATCATTCCCGCGCAGTAATCCCATTTTTTTGGTGTCGGCGCAGCGTGTCCTCTTCTTCCATACTTCTCTATTATAAGTCATTTCATGAGTAACCTCCTTTCTAGCCATATGATTTTTCACTCAAACCCTCCGTTTCTTTTGTGATTCTCTACAATTCAACTTATCTGTGCAGGCGGAAAAAAACAGAACTAAAATAAATGTACCAAGTGTGACTTAAAGACGCAAATCTTGACAAGCAACGGCACATTGAACTGCACTCTTAAAGTGGTCATACTATACTCTTATCCTCATTCATAATCAAAACAGAGATAAATAAAACAAATATATAAAAAAAACAGACGATAATTGTTACTATTAATACTCGAAACGGGATATTTACCATGTTTACTGTTTCTTATGAGTTCCCGATATTTTGGCGCTGTTGCAAGCACCATGTTCACGGATAAACGGAACAGGAATTCACAAGAAACAGTAAACATGGTAAATATGCCGTTTCGAGTATTGATAGTAAAGTTAGTGACCATTATAGTTTAAAATAATAATAGTTACGTTTTAATTTACTCTATCGCTTCCTTCAGTCCATTTTCTTGAGTATATTGGTTGACGGGGTATACTGTCCTGGCTACGAATTTAAGCTCTGGCCAAAACTGAACCGAATCCAATGTTGAAAAGTTAAGATAAGTACCTAGCAGGGTAGAAAAGAGAACTTTTCTTGTCAATCTGCCAAAATACATCTACACTTTCGGTAAACCAGTGAAACGTAACGAACAGACAAACCCATTTTTTAACACAATGTAGTGAGTTAGTGTAAAACTCTTAGACTCAATGTGAATAGCTCTGAACATCGTCACACAACATAATTAAAGCCTCCAAAAGTAGTAGAACAAGACTATCAGGTACTTATCGCCCAGTTCTTCAACTTTGCCTGACTTTGACCTACAATAGCAGACATGTAGGTCGGATAACCAACGTCACATATCCATGACTCAACAAGCTTTTTGTGAACATTTGCGGAGAGTTCGTCCACCACATTTTGGAGATTTCATTTCGTTTTTGAATTTTCCCTTTCAAATATTCAGCTAACCATGAAAAATTCATTTTGTATCTTTTCAAATATGGCAGAAAATACGAAGTTTACGTTGGAGAGCCTTTTTTTAAAAAAAAAACAATTTATACTTCTCTCGAACAGAATGTTTAATCAGAGAGCTCCGTGTTACAAAAGAAACGAGAGTAAGCTTATAAAATATTTTTAATGTGACTACAGGCTATGTAAATTAAAGCCTGGAGCGCTGTTGTAAAAATTTGAGAGGATAATGTATTCAGAGATCAAATAATCCTACGTTATCTGTGCCCCGTGGGACTCTCGGGTGTAAGGGGCTGGATACATTGGGCATAGTCCTTCTGACCGTTTTGGTCACGGGCGGCCCATATCCAAAAGACTAACCCTGTTATAGTATCTCCGAGTCCCCGAAGTATGACATAACCCTCCGTTCTCTCCAGACGGACGACATCCAATGAGAGATTTCATCATTCTTAAAAAGGACATGTTAAACTGCAAAAATGTCCTCTTTCCCTCACTGTCATACTTCGATATGACGGTTTCCATCACGACCGAGATCAGGCGTAACACAGACAACTTAACCTGGTCTTCTTAGGCATGGTGATATCGCACCACCAACTTCCAAACTTCAGGCTGCGGAATTCCTGATGGCAAAACCCAATAACACTTTTGCTGGACCCGGAAATGGAGCCAGAAAGCCGGAAAGACCTTACGCTCAGCAACAAAAGACCATCGGGACACTTAAAGAAACATTGGTAGGGACTGACTAAAAAAAATCGCTAGTTCCATCATTAATTTGCTGAAGTACTCCGTCACGTAGTGCATTGTCACGATGAACTGCTGAAAATCGCTGAAGTCTCACGGTTACGACGGATATTCCTTTTTGCTGACTGTGTAAGTACACACGACTACCAATAAAGCTACGCAAAACTAATTAAGCTGCTCTCTCATCGTACAGGAAGCTCATATAAAGCGAGGTCAGGTTATACTGGATATGTATAGCTTGATGTCTCGCCGTGTGTACCTACTACCTTCGTTCTTACGTAGGTGAAAGCTGAGGAAATTGTATGTCCGTCCCAATTTCCTTAGCTTTAATATGACTGCATTCGTTTGAAATATTATTATGCTGGATTTAATATTTTCTAGACTTGACCATGTAGCGCTTCGCCGCGAACGAAATAATGCTTTATCTTTATAGAAACGTTTATACACGACGACGAGTATTACCGATTAGAAAAAAACCGCCATCTTTTATTTTATTTTAGAGAGAGACAGACAGTTTAAACTACTTCTGTCTCACTCACACCTTATTACATTGAAACTCTACGACTATTTTACAACACATTTGTAAAATTCAATCTGTTTGGTGACACACTCAAGCGATACGTGTGTGTGCAACTAGCGACTGCAGACAAAACAA
This sequence comes from Noctua comes, assembly GCA_963082995.1. Taxonomy (NCBI): domain Eukaryota; kingdom Metazoa; phylum Arthropoda; class Insecta; order Lepidoptera; family Noctuidae; genus Noctua; species Noctua comes. The sequence goes on along the minus strand of OY720267.1, from coordinate 18,502,615 downwards.
ATGAAAAAAATGGCTTAAAGCTTATTACACGTCACCTTGGTACTCACCCAAATGAAACATGTGAGATACACGTGTGTCGCTGGTTGTCGCAAGTCGCATCGCTTGAGGTTGAGAATGGGGCGTTAGTCCTGCGCGGCGTGTAGATCTTCTTCTCGTGTGGTCAGTGCCTTACCTACTGGTGCTGGTGTCAGAGTTCTTATGCCACCCATGGGCCTCTGACTTGGCTTTACATGCCATTGAGAAATATCTCTCAGGCTTGCTGGTAGATACTAATTATTGTGGTCTAAGATGTATAATATATTTTTTCCTTTCCTTATAGACTTTCTCAGCCATTTATTCCGTGGCGGATTATTTCGTACAGATGTAAAACAGCCCTTAAAACACGGCCGCCATAATCTGCATATCCAGAATTTACATTTTTTTCACTTGTTGTTTTTGTTCAGCATAAATAAACGACTAATCTACTGTGAATTCATACATATTTAAACTTTTATGAGGCTCTTATTTCGGCGAAAAAATCTCTTTTTCGTTTTCACTTTGGTACTGGGGTTGGCACTTGGTATAGCTACTAAAATAAGGGAAAAAATCTTTTTCAAGGCGCTTAGGTAAACATTTGGGACTAATACATAATGTATAATGTTAGGAGAAAACTTTTAAATTAGTAAAGGTTACCGGAGGAACAAATAAATGAAAATGGGCTTACATAGTTTCAGTATTCGTTGGTAGTTTTTCCAATCGTAAATCTACCCAATAAACATGAGTTGACCTTAGACCTTGATTAAATTACTATGCGATATCTATCGTCGTATTACAATCTGGCCCAGAAATCCCCGTCTCATTTTCGAGTTACGAATCAACAGGCGAATAAACTCGGGGAAAATAATTGTTTACAAAATTGACTATTGTCCGTTATTCAAATCACACCTAGTATGCTTCCAATTGCTTCCATCATCATCATCATCATACTCCTATCCTTGTCCCAATTTATTTGGGGCCGTGTCATGTCTTTTCTATTACTCGTCATCTCAGCAGTCACCTCCTTTCTAGCCATATCATCCTTCACACATTCCATCTATCGTATGTTCGGTATTCCTCTACTCTTGTAGCCGCACATTCATAATCTCAAAACTTGCGTCACAACATTTTGCTTATTCCTCCGCATCATACATACAGTTGTTTTATTGTTTATATAACACATAAAATTTAAATAGTGTGTCAAATCGATAAACAACTAATTTTCCCGACTGTACATTCTTAAACAGAATCAAATCAAGGGCTCGTCTGCTTTAAGTGCTATCGCTTCTTCGACGAAATTCACCTTGCTAACTCTTCAATCTAAGAAAAAACCTATTATGAACCTAATTACCACATAAAGTTATGCAGTTTGATAAATAATTGCTTGACACTCATTTCAACTCTTGCGCATGCCGTAAAGAATTATGCCTAAGTGAAAGTAATCTGGCTTGAACGCAAACTGATGTTGTGTTTCGGCTGCACAGTCACCAGCTCCGGTAGCCGTGATCGTCTAGTGGTTAGGACCCTACGTTGTGGCCGTAGTAACCCAGGTTCGAATCCTGGTCACGGCAGTGATACACTGTCGCAGCGGAGCGATTTCTTTTGCACGTCAAAGCATAAAAGAATGGCAAATGATTTCCTATTTTCTTTTCTTTTAAAAATACTAATAAGGTTTTTGCAAGATTTCTAGATATTTTAATTAAAAAGTCTGTAGTGAAAAATATTTAAAAAAAAAATTTAAACAGCTTCATATTACCCGTCACCCGACGTTGAAGATTGTCGCTTTTCCTTTGTTTTCTTCGAGTACCATTTTAGAACAATGCTTGAAAGAACAAAGCAGTAGAAGAACTAGTTGCCATCACGGGGACTCCTCTAAAATTAAATGCTCGTCGTATCTTGGCTTGGTTTTATTCGAGTTAGCTGTGCTAGACAAATAGTAATACTGCTGATCGATTCCACAACTCAAATGACTTGTGGAATCGATTTAGCGTCAATGTATCTATACTAATATAACATTTTAAACTATCATGGTCACTAACATTACTGTTACATTACTGTTACAGTAAACATGGTAAATATCCCGTTAGTATTAATAGTAATCTATACTAATATTAGGTACTAGCTTTTGCCCACGGCTTCGCCCGCGTGGATGTCGTAAATATTCGATTACTTACCTTCACCCCCCTTTTTAACCCTTCGGGAGTAGAATTATCAAAAACGCCGAGACACGTATAAATTAATTTTCAATCGTCAGCCTAAACACAAAATTTGAAGATCCTAACTTCAAAACTGACAGACTTTCATACAAACTTCCATCCCCTATTTTACCCCTTTAGGGGTGGAATTCCCAAAAATCCTTTCTTAGTGGAAACCTTCTCTTCACAAAGAACACAACCTCCAAGTTTCATATCTCTAGGACCAGCGGTTTGGGCTTTGTGTTGATATATCACCCAGTCAGTCAGTCAGTCAGTCAGTTTACTATTTTATATAATAGAAGATAGAAAAAAGAATAAATAATCCATAAAGCATGATTCAGTATTCACGCGCGATGGCTTATTATTAGCGTATTTCATGTATAACTTTGGTGTTTCTATACCGATTTCTATGATTCTTTTTTATGGAATAGTTAATAATGTTAACTTTTTTAATTAGGGATGACTGAGAGTGTTATAAACGTAAGAGTAGACAAATATAATCAGAAAGCTTCGAACTGCTAAGCTGTCGGGAGTTACACGTGATATTGTGAGTCAACCATAAAAGATAGACATATGCTGTCGTGGGATATTTTTTATATAATTTTAAGGAGAACATTTTCGTCATACATGATTTCTGTGTAGCTTTAACCATTAAGGTTGCACACGCGACGGAACCTTAAAAAATGGAGTAACTTCTCCCGTTTTCCCAACATTTCCCTTCACTGCTCTGCTCCTATTGATTATAGCGTGATGAAAAGTATACTATAACCAACTCAGGAGTATGAGAAATAATTGTACCAAGTTTCGTTAAAATCCGTCGAGTAGTTTTTGTTTCTATAACGGTTATACAGACAGACAGACAGACAGACAGACAGACAGACAGACAAAAATTTTACTGATTGCATTTTTGGCATCAGTATCGATCCCTAATCACCCCCTGATAGTTATTTTGGAAATTTATTTCATGTACAGAATTGACCTCTCTACAGATTTATTATAAGTAATATAGATAAAGAGACTATTATAACTTCCTCGTTGGCCTAGTGGTCGCTAGCACGACTGCTGAGCATGAGGTCCTGGGTTCGATTCCCGGGTCGGGCAAAGTGTTATTGGGTGTTTACATCAGGAATTCCAATTTTCCAACATTCAAGAGTCAAGATTTATGGCCGGTTGATGGCAATGCACTCACCCCCTATTACATGGGATTTAAAACAACTGGCGGAATGTGGGTGTACTATAGGTGGTACACCTCTGCATAACCCTTTGTGGATTACAGGCGTGATGTTATGTTATGTTTGTTACAAGCTAAAAATAAACAAGAAACATTTTTAATTCAACATTATTTTGTAGGGCACCTCTTTAATAACACACAGAGCCTCTGTCATCTAATATCACGTTAAAATGCCACCATCTCTTATCGTAACACGATATGACCTTTCCAAAACTCAGATGTCTTTTCACGTGACCCGTCAAATGTATTATTTAACCCTTCGTTACCCGGTCACTGAGCACCCACATCCTACAGGTACTAGACATATAGATAGGTACCAAAAGTACCGTCTACCAAAGTGATAAGTATACAAGGTGTAGAATTACCCTTAACGAAGTCGAAATCACTTGGTCGAAATATTTTTTTTGTTGCAGATCATGTCTGGGGAACCTTCTAGTTACGGAGATATTGGAGGTCAAATTTGCAAATTTTTCACAAGTTTTTTTAAATATAAGGTTTTCTAACTTTACTTTTAATACTCCACGGCCCCCGTAGGATCAGGGTATTACAGTCTATAAAGTCATTAAATAAATTATGCACAAAACAATTGCAGATATGTCTGCCTGAAAAAAAACGGTACTATCTTAACAAAAGAGTTTGTGATACAAATTTCTTCGTCTACTGTACCTTTCCACATACTCTTAGATGAAGACGGCAGGTAACGTCAAATGTTGCCTTACCCGTTTATGTCAACCCTTCCGGGTCACCGCACACATGTTAAGTTAGGCAGTAATTGATTTTGCGATGATTGTTTCATTCGATTTTGCTGTTGAACTAGTCTTCTTACTTTATCGTGTGGTTAGTGCCTAATCTGGTGTCAGTGTTTTAATACCGCCCATAGGCCTCTTGGCTTTCCATGCCGTCGAGAAATATCTCTTATGCATACTGGTTTCTTCACGATGTTTTCCTTCACCGAAGCAAGTGATAATTACTATACTATACGCACACGAATCCGAAAAATCTGAGATGTGTCTTGATATATATATATGTACTTTGTTTATTTCAAAAACATACTATTTACACCATTATTAGTAGGAATCCTACTAATATTATAAATGCGAAAATATATGAATAAAGGATATATGTATTTCTGGATGTATGGATGTTTGCTACTCTTTCGCGCAAAATCTACTGAACGGATTTGGATGTAATTTAGCACACAGATAGTTTATAACCTGGATTAACACAAATAACTCTTTATCCCGGAAGTATGATCCCGTGGGACAATTATCGAACTCCACACGGGCAAAGCTGCGGGCATAAGCTAGTATTAAATATTTTACGAACTTATATGTAGCAATGTTCCAGACTTCATACAAATTAAACAGCTGGAAGTTTGTTTCAGACTCATCTTCCACACAGAGTTGTGTACTAATTAAAATAACTTTTCATGAGCAAAATCTTGTGTCAGAAGTAAGTTAATTTTAACGCCTAATTAACTAACTTAAATTATGAACGTCATGAATAAAACGGCTTGAATTATGAACCAAACATGCGGTTTATGAAAACTGTTTTCGTCTTCCCTTTATGAATTATTACTAGCCTATGCCCGCGGCTTCGCTCGTTGAAGTTCGATATTTGCCCCACAGGATCGTACTACCGGAATAAAAAGCATCTTATGTGTTAATCCAGATAGTTACAAACTATCTGTGTGCCAAATTTCATCCAAATCCGTGCAGTCGTTTTTGCGTGAAAATGTAACAAACTTCCATCCATCCTCACAAACTTTTGCATTTATAATATTAGAAAGAAAGAAGGATTTCGATATCAAATTGAACAAAGATCGTTTAGGCTCAATTACACTCAATAAATACCAACCTGCAACAGTCCCGCTGCCGGGTATATGGACCTCTTCATCGGGTAAGCAACGTTTTTTTCAGACTATTGCATAAGAAAAAACACTGCAGAAAATGGTCTGTCTCTCAAATTCTACGAGATCTTTTTTTTGAGAAACCCCGTATTTATTTTTCTACATTTAAACACGTTTTAGCACATCCTTAAAAATACAGTAAAATCTCTGCTAGCATTGAGATATCATAAAAAATACGATGTATCTACGGGTTTTTTAAGTATTTCGGTGACCCATGTCCATGCATGAAACAGTTTTAGATGATCTGATTTAAAGTTCCTTTGCCATGTTGACTGAAGTCTGACAACCAGTCTTACCACTGGGTATCGTATTACCTAGTACTAACTGGGTTGTGGAGGTCAGATAAGCAGTCGCTCCATGTAAAATACTGGTACTCAGCTGCATCCGATTAGACTGGTAGCCGACTTCAATATAGTTGGGAAAAGGCTAGGCAGATGGTGATGCCATGTTGACTACAAGAGGTTGCACCTGATGTCCTACAAGTCACGCATTGCAATAACAACACACATCCTAAAGATTCTGGGACAAACGAAGATACACAAGTAAAAAAAAACTTATTACCCGCCGTCCAATGTTTGCCCGACGTCTAGAGGGAACGACCAAGCTTTTCCATTTGTTCCCTGATTGGCAAACAGCTATGATTAATTGAGTCAAAAGTTTACCAATCAATCGCGTCGACATTTACGGTGTTGTTTTACTTTTATTGGGTTAGGTTCTGTAGGTTTATTTTTGCTGTATTTATGATGGTGATTGATAAATTGAGTAGAACGCTTGGTTGACGTCAGAACAGGTTGCTAGCTCAGGAGAGAGATATGCATGATAGAAAACAGAGATGTAATCCTAATCCAAGCTTCCTAATCCTATCCTAACTAATATTATAAATGCGAAAGTATGTTTGTTTGCTTTTTACCTTTTCACGCTTAAACCACCGAACCGATTATCCTGAAATTTTGCATATACGTTGTCAGGTTTACAGAAACGGACATAGGCTACCTTTCATCCCGAAAAAAAATACTGTTGTCGAGGAAAACAACAATAACGCGTTATGATAATAGATGGCGCCACGTGTCTTTCGAATCATGATTGAATTTTATTATTATAGAAACTTTAGTAGTGCAAATTGATTGTCAAATTCTAAATTAACACGACCGAAACCACGGGCAAAAGCTAGTAAGTAAAGAACCCAATGCCATTGATGATACGAACTCGTACCTATTACTATAATTTATTAATGATTTACGAATTTCAAAAGTCGTTTATTATTATCAGACCAGGATTATCGAGGTTCTACTTTATACTTCTGCGATACACACAACACACACACGCATGGAATGCTAGATGTTACATAAATAAATCAGCGAATATTATGGACCGAGCAAGACAAGAATTAACAAATTATTCAGCTTTTTCTTCTCTTATTTAAATGCACGGACGGAACCCAGATAACAATTAACTCAAATAAAACCCAGTCAACCGTTACGGCAATTGAAACGGTTCTGTCCAAATAAAATAAATAAAATGCACTTTTTATTGTCATAGTGACACTGTATACGGGTATTCTGTAGTGACAGTCATCAGCTCCGATAGCCGTGATCGTCTAGTGGTTAGGACCCTACGTTGTGGCCGTAGTAACCCAGGTTCGAATCCTGGTCACGGCAGTGATACACTGTCGCGGCGGAGCATATCTTTTTGCACAAAGTTTTCAGACACAAACGTAGAAATATGTATGTTGTGCAAGTAGCGGGTTCTGCTTATAAATACTTGTAGATAAGTAAAAGATTCCATTATCATTTCATTTGATTTCATTGTCATTTAGTTTATAAGTTTTTTGCCCCTGGCTGGAGGCTTTATATTCATCCACAGGATACTCAATACTCAATATCTTTATTGCGTTCCAAAATGTACATTTATAAGTTTACATTAGCTGGTGGGTTGTAATAACGACACAATTTTGGACCCTGTCGGGCACAGCATAGAATAATTATGGGAGAGAGGAGGAAGAGCACTGAGTGTTTACTTCTAATATTAAAAAATATATATATTGCACATTACGTTATTATTTCTAATTAGATAATGCGGGGTTTAATTGTAAGAATTGTAATATAATGTCAATATTTTATTAATTAGGTCAATATTATATTATATTTTTGTTTTATATTAAAATTATTTTTTGTATTTATAATTTGTCATTTAAGTATTCATTTACACTATAATAGGTTTTATTTATTAGAAATGTTTTTAATTTATTTATGAACATGGTATATTTATCTATATTTTTAATGGATTCTGGATAGTCCGGTTACGCAGACGACAACCTCTTAAGGTTGACCTGCGGAATGCCATTATAAAAAAAGAGATTTCATGGCAAACAGTAGGTTTCACAAAGCATGAGAAATTCTGTTTCAAAATTCATTATAACGAATTATAATCAAATTATCGATACCGTACTTATTTATTGAGACTTTAAAACCACTTTTTTAAAGATTTACCAACAAAAAAGGCCTTTACCGCAATACGTTATAAAAAGGAACAAATCTTGCGCAAGAGCAAGTTTAAATCGACAGTGAGAGTGGTCTCATTTCGATGCATTTCGTTAAAAGTGATCGGAAATTTCGGCTGTACTGTCACCAGCTCCGGTAGCCGTGATCGTCTAGTGGTTAGGACCCTACGTTGTGGCCGTAGTAACCCAGGTTCGAATCCTGGTCACGGCAGTGATACACTGTCGCGACGGAGCATGTTTTGCATTATTTTCTGTCATTCGTGTTCAGAAAGGTTGCTTCTTTCAAGACTGTTGCTTTTGTCATTTTGCCAGTTACATTTAAGTTATATATAATAGGGGTGACCCTATTGCCATCAACTGGGCACAAATCCAGACCCAGTGGCTGTTACTGAGGAATTCCTGATGGAAAACCCAATAACACTTTGGCTGACCCGAGAATCGAACCCAGACCCTCATACTCAGCAATAGCGTTTGCTACTACTCGAAAAACAGTTCATAAACGCTGGGACACTGATATTTAGTTCCGAACAGCATTGAAACAAAACAATACCGCTTTGGAGTCGTGCTGCACCGCTGTAGAGTACAGCTTCTTGTTGTTTGCAGTTGTCTATTGTTTTTCACAATCGTGTTAGTGGAAATTCTGTGGAATAAACCAACGACTAATTTAGAATGCAGAAAACTTGTCTAGGAAAGGGCAACTGCTTTTAAACATATTAACATCACGCTTGTAATCCCCGAAGAGTTAGACTGAGGTGGTGTACCTAATAGTACTCAAGCATTTCGTTAGTTATGTATGTTTAACTCGCATGCTATAGGGGCGAGCCTATTGCCATCAATCGGGCACGATTCTAGACTCCGTCGCTGCTACTGATATATTCCTGAAAATCCAATAACACTTTGCCCGATCCGGGAATCGAACCTTCTGTAAACAAAATGTTAGTGTTATCCTAATATAAACGTAGAAAGTAAATAACTGAAAAAAAAATCTAGTTATTTATGACATCCAAACACAAAATATTTGCCGACGAGCAGATCAGATACCAACATATTTTTGTCTATCAAAAAAAACTAGACACGATTTTTTAATAAATTCCACTCAAAAAATCTATTGAATGGCTGAATTCCAAAGCACCTTTCTACATTGAAAAAGCCCGTGTATTCCGGTATGAAACAAAAGACTCCCGCTTTGATGTTCGTCGTCCACTTGTTGTTTAAAGTTGGCCATTGTTTTTCACAACAGAGTTAGCGGAAATTCTGCGGTAAAAGTTTGAACGGTAACTTTGTTCAGGTAATAAATAAGTAACGCTATTCGTTATGCAAAAAACTAAATTGTGACCTAATTTTGTGATTTATCTGGATTTATTTAAATTCATTTTGTTTCAGGTACCACAAAACCCATATCAGACATAATCTTCTTTACATCTATCTATACTAATATTATAAAGAGGTAAAATTTGTTTGTATGTAGGGGGTAATCTCCGGAAGTAATGAAGCAATTTTAAAAATTGTTTCACTGGTAGAAATTCGTGAGTGCTATAGGCTATAAATTATAAAGATATCACGCAAATTAGCCGAGCTATAAAAATTTTCGCGGACGAAGTCGCGGGCGTAGTGCTAGTAGTATATAAAATAAAGTCGCTCCCGTTGTTTGTACGTTTAGATCTTTTAAAATACGCAACGGATTTCAATGCAGGTTTCAGCAATAGATAGAAGGGTTCAAGAAGAAGGTTTATAATGTTTATTGCACTCGTGCGAAGCCGGGGCGGGTCGCTAGTATAATAATATTATGCCTGTATTTTTGACGGTTGGGGAGAGGAATACAAAAGCACTGTTTATGTTAATAAAACATTCAAAAAATCCCAAAAGAATAGCTCCGCCGCGACAGTGTAATCACTGCCGTGACCAGGATTCGAACCTGGGTTACTACGGCCACAACGTAGGGTCCTAACCACTAGACGATCACGGCTACCGGAGCAGGTGTTTGTACAGTCAAAAAATCAGATCACTTGAAAACGAAATGCAGCAATATTTCCCAATTCTGTAGGCATTACGTCGCTTGCGCAAACCGTTGCAAATGATAAGTGAAAGTACTCCAGTTTCAACGAGATGTATTCTTATATTTCGGCTGTACAGTCACCAGCTCCGGTAGCCGTGATCGTCTAGTGGTTAGGACCCTACGTTGTGGCCGTAGTAACCCAGGTTCGAATCCTGGTCACGGCAGTGATTGCACTGTCGCGGCGGAGTTATTATTTTGCATGTTTTTGCTTGTAATAGTACGGCTGGAGCAGTACAAAATGAGCAATCAAATCATTCATAATTATTATTATAATGGCTACTCTGTACTTTCCCACTGATGGGCTAAGGTCTCGCTCCTTTCTTTCCATAGGTCTCGGTTTAGCACCACATGTTGCCAGATCTTAAAGAATTTTGAGACTTCTAAGTCGTCTCGCCATCTTCTTCGTGGTCTGCCGCGGCCCCGTCTCGCAGTTTCAGAATACGAATGTACAGGATTCGTATTCTGAAACTGAACTTATTACAAAGTTAATTCGAAAATACCCTCTTTCTTCACAATTTATTTTCTAATACAATAATTACATCAACCCTGTAATCTCCGAAGGGTTAGGCAGAGGTGTACCTAATAGTAACTCTATATTTTGCCAGTTTTGTTTAAGTCTCATGTAATAGGGGCGAGCCTATTGCCATCAACCGGTCACACATCCAAACTCCATTACTGCTACTGAAAAATTCCTGGTGAAAAAACCACCACCACCAACAACCATGGGATACAACCAGGGTCCCTCATGCTTGGCAGTCAAAAGACCAACGAGACTTACTTTCTGTTTAATTAATAAAACAACTGGCACGTCTAGGCCGCCTTCTCAGCAATCCTCTTTTATCCTTAATCAAAGACGAAATAAAGCAAAATAAGACCATTTTCGTTGTGAATTCTGAAGAGGCTCTCGTCTGGTTAATTAGCTGGTAACAAGCCGTAATTTGATTGATCACTGTATAACTCGATTAGTGGCAGATGGTGTTGGCTGGCCGCAATAAGATTATCTAAACAATATGCCAAGATAGATAATCTGATTAATGCTAGAACTAAAATAATTGTTGAGGGAGAATATGCCTAGGTAATTGTGTTAACTAGGAGCACTGGCTATCTTGAAATTTTGGGTTAAGAGATAAGAGTAAATATTTGTATGGGACGTAAGGATCATTTTCATTTCGATTAATTTTTTTGTGGGTTACCAGTTCAGGTACTAAATTTTGCAAACTGGATAGCTAGTCGCTATAGGTAAGTATGAAAGCCTTCCACCTGGGCATGCTTTGCCGTAGCCGACTTGGAAATCTCTGAATAGACTCCGAACCCAACTCAGCCGTAGCAAAGATAATCTCTTCAGATCGGGGTTCATGGACGGCTCAGATCTCAAGTGTGTGTGCGACGTGTCTCCACAGTCAATGGCCCATCTTCCATCTTGTGCTGCATGCCCTAACACCTGCGCACTTGACGATCTTATGACTGCAGCAGCGAGCGGAGATCGCATAACTGAATTTGGCATCGACACGCTAAGAAGAAGCTGCATAAGAGGGCCTTAATAAATCGCAATTACTTTCAAAATGTTTAGTGTCCCCAGAAAAACTTTCAACAGAAGATTTGAATCTGCCGCCATTTGTGTGGTAAAAGGTAAGCAACGCACTACACGAGAGAAAAACGTCACGCGGCTCGTGAAACAATTTAATAAATGCATGAGATTTTTTTGAGAGGGTGAGAAACCACTAGATTTCTTTTTTGAAGTCGAAGGACTTTGCCAACTAGTCCACAACCATCCATGCAATAAAGGAGGAGATTCAAATTTTATGCAAAATGGTCATGGAAAGCGACAAAAGAGTGCGTATGAGCCAGCAAAGCCGTGGACGCCATTTGTCCGATGTGCTATGCCATTTTTTTTTTTTAAATGTTGCCCCTCACTAGGAATTTCTCCTGTATCGTGGGTGCGTTTACAAACATTTATACTCACATACACAAACAGCCAGACCCGGAACAACTACCTGTAGATCATACAAATATTTGTTCCGTGCGGGGATCGAACCCGCGACACCCAGCGCAGCAGCCGATCGCTCAGTCACTGCGCCAACCGTGCCGTCATTTTTGACTTGCTCATCGCCGTAATCACTTATAGCATTATACCTTGTTTAGGTTAGTTAGGCAACTGTTCCCAACACAGTTGGGAATAGGCTGGGCCGATGATGTGATTTGTTTTCATCTTCATCATCACTTACAGCCCCATTTCACCCACTGCTGGGTATAGGCCTCTCTTCGCCTGTGCCAAGCTCCACGCTCTTGTGCCAGCCTCAACCAGGATATTCCCGCAATGGCAACAATGTCAATAAATATAACAATGAATTGTTATATCTGTTCAAAATCAGACGAATATTATATAAGTATGTATTTCGCTTGATATTAACAAATATCGATCCAACACCAAGCCCGAGATTTGCATAAATTAAACCTATATTAACACCCGACATGATAATTAATTCATGTTCCATATTCACGTATGAAAATCATCGGTTTATCCCAAAGGCGTCGTGTTAAATATTCTATATATTCGTAATCATAAGGGTTACACTGCCGGCTAACGTTAACTGAATCCCTGTTAATAGTATATAATATTAACGTTTTAGATGTGCGTGTTTGTTGGTATATGGGTCATGTTTTTGGTGTTAGGAGAGGTCTCTCACTTGGATTTTAAAATATATTGTTCGTGAAGGAAGAGACAACCATTGAACATTGCGTAGACAATGTTACGAGTCCAATTTCAGGTTTTCAACCTACAGTACTTATTTTTCAGTCAGTCAGCGTTTTAAAGCCAACCTAGATAAACATAATGGGTGTAAAAGTACCCTTAGCGAAGCCATAAGGTACTTGTTCACCCCGAACTTGCTATATTTTGTTTTGCTCTAGCTACACCTACCTAGGAATCACGTACATATTTCATAAGTTTTTTTTTTAAATAAAAAATTTAATGTGATAACTTTACTTTAAATACCTCCACGACCCCCGTTCTATTCAATGCATCTATAAACACAATGGTTTAAGTGCGTTACATTGAGTCCTACCGTATTTTCACCCCAAAAAAAAAGTCGTTTCTCAGCAATAATTTATGCGTACCTAGTTACATAGTTTGATGCACAGAATGCTTGGTTGCTGCCTTCGTGAAGGGTCCGTCTACACCCTGTATATGACAAACCTAATCACGTTCCTACTTAATAGTTTTCGGTTTGTCTACTCCTGTTTTAAGAAATAAACTACAAGCGAACACGTAATTTTGTAATAACTGAAAAAGAGAGTTGGATACTATCCATCCGCTTCTAAAATCTAATCTAAACACAAGCAAAGTCACGGGCACAGGTGCCACAGATAATAATCTGCCAAATCCTAATGGGAGGTGTGGTAAATCCTTATTTACTTGAACATTTATGTGTAAGAAGTGACTCGGCAAAGCCTTTCGTTTATATAAGGCAGCTGGAACGTGTCGTGATCAGGCTTGAAAGGTTTCGACAAAAGCGTGCGCTCAATTGAAAAGCGCTGGAAAAGCTAAATTTTACCAATCTTACTTACTGGGATTATCTTTGTTTGAGGATTTCAAAGATGTATTTTTAGAAATGTGTTGTTCATTTTTGTTAAGAGTTTTCTGATTACATTTTTTGGTTCAATGTTTGTTTGGAAAATGTGTTGCTAGGGTTGATTTTATGATATAACTAGCTTTTGCCCGCGTCTTCGCTCGCGTTAATTTAGAAATTGACAATCAATTCGGGTTGTACTCTGCTTGTAATAATATAATTCAATCATGATTCGAAAGACACGTGGTGCCATCTATTATCATAAGCACGTTATTATTGTTTGACTCGGGAACAGTACTTTTTTTCGGGATGAAAGGTACCCTATGTCCGTTTCTGTACACCTGAAAAAGTATATGCAAAATTTCAGGATGATCGCTTAAATGGTTTAGGCGTGAAAAGGTAACAAACAAACTTACTTTCCCATTTATAATATCAGTTAGGATAGGGCCTGCGCAGACGAGGGACTTTTGTCCGCTGGATAGAAATTACGGTTTCCTGTTCATTGGTTGTTGTGTTGTTTTTTCATCTATTGGCTGACGTCCATTGGTTGTTGCAAATTGTTTGCGGACAAATAGTCCCTCGTCTGCGCAGGCCTTTAGGATAGAATTTTAATAGGCATAAAAACACATCACAATTATTCCAGTAGGGCTTTTCCGGTTCTAGAGAGCTATTCTATTTTAACAGAAGGATCATTTCTCTTAGATACAAAGCTGACATTTAATTAAAGTAGGTCTACTCGGTACAAAAGAAACTACCCTGTATTCTAGGGATAGTAAAACAAATTATCTGTCCACAGTAATCTGACTTAAGAACATAAAACACTAAATACGGCACAAAGAAAATGTCTATTCTCCTCTAGGCTGCCTAAATTGGCGAGAACCGTTTGCGAATGCTAGTTCGGAAATCGTTAACAATACTTGTTTTCTTTATACTTACTTCTTTTAACGTATTTGTTTTGATTTTTTGGGGTTACTTATAAAGGGTGTAAATAGACCCTTAACATAACCGAAAGGCACTTGTTCCCCCCGTCTTTGCAAACATTTTTTTGTTCTAGACCATTCCTGGGAACCTTCTAGTTACGGAGATATTGGGGGTCAAAGTTCCAACTTTTTCACAAGTTTTTTAAAAAATACATGTTTTTAATGTAAGATTTTTACTTTACACACCTCCACGACCCCCGTACTATTCAATCCATCCATCAGTACAATGCTTTGAGTGCTTTCCATCGAGTCCTACCATAAAACGTGATTTTTCATCCCAAAAAAAAAAGTCGATTCCCAGCAATAATTTTTGCGTAAAGTTACTTAGTTTGATGTACAGAATGCTTGGTTGACGGCTATGTGAAGGGTCTGTTTGCACCCTGTATAAGAGACTTTTTTTTCTTAGTGTCGCTGGCACGATAGTATTTTACATTATGTTGGCCCAAACATAGACAAGTCTACGGCGTCGTCAGTGGCAGTACAGAGGCCACTTCGATTGCTTGTTTTGGGGCACTCCAGGTTGGACATTGATGGAACATAGTTCGCGACACAACTCCACATCATACTGCTGTTCCACGGAGGTAGCCTCACTTTACGAGGCTGGAGCTACACTTAGCGCATGAGGGAAAAGGTATCCTACCAGTTTTAGCAACGGGCGTTGACCGAGTTTCTTGGTAGGGGCGCACCTTGTTTGAAAACTCATTGGGTTAAGCTGGCTAGCGTCTTTAAAAAAAAAGCAACTAGCAAATACTGTGTATAATAAAATTTAATATGCTTCTAAGTACCTACAACAAGACTGTAGACCTCGACTGTCACATCAAGTAGTTAATATTAGTCGAATCTCCACGACACTTTAATTAATGTTTGTTTCGCAAGTCTCACGAATGAGGTGGCACAAACGTTGAGGCTTTTCATTCTTGGTCCATTTTAGAATGGGAGTTATAAATGAGGAACTTTGAGTGAGGATTACCGAACAGTAATAATTGTGTTTTAGGAATATAAAGTGTTACTTATAGAATTTTGTATCAGGAAATTACAGGGAATTTTCTGTGTACCGCAACCATCATTACACACCGACGCTCGAACGGTTACCACATATTCAGTTGTTCCATTCATTTTGACGTGTAGGTATTCCACTGATGCGACTGTCTATCTGACCTCCACAACCCAGTTAATACTGGCAAATACAATATCTTTTAGTAAGACTAGTATTCAGACTTTGAGGCCAATGGCAACTTGTAACGACTGTCAAAGATCTACAAATGACAGCCGGGACCAACAGCTTAACGTGCTTTCGGGGGCCCGGAGGATACTCAGTATGTAATGGATGGTCATCCATCCACGACCGAACCGACCTTAGCAAGCGCAGGTTTACCTTCCAAATCAACCCGTGCGGCTGTTATTATTATCTATACAAATAAATAAAATTAAAGGGTTTGTTTGTAATATCAAAATAACAGTTTTTTACTGAATGCATATGAAAATATATACGGCACTTATAACAAAAACTATTTTTTTTTTGTCTGACTGTCTGTCTGTTTGTCACAGCTAATAACTAATGAATAAATTCAACGCTGGTGGGTCTAGCTAGTATCATTTACAGAGTAGCAGTACAACGATTAGGTAACAGTAAAACGATTTGCCCAAAATCAATATTAGTTTTTTCCTATTCTGTTATGGTTCCGACCATACTAAAAATAAACATATAGGAAACATGGACACGGAATATATTTTTATTACATCAGCGAGGGCTATTCCGCCTGCGGCTTTACATACTGTGGAAGAGAATAACAATAATATTATAATGTGGAATGTTGGAAAAGCTTTATAAACATCAATCATGGATGAATATTTTTCAATTTTACATTAAAAAGTATGTTAAAATACGCTACGCGGGAAAACAAAACACAGTTGAAATGCCATTTGCCATTTTAAATTGCGTAGTGGTATTTCAATTCACTACAAGTCAGCCTTTGTGCTATTGTAATATTTGTGTTTAGTTATAGTTTACGTTTATTCTTGTTATTGATGGAAAAGTACTTAAGAGTAGTTACATAGAAATATAGGTAATATTGTATATGGGAGCTACATCTGCCACAAACTGCTTTACAGTTTGGCAGAAAGGTGAAAGGTTTCTTAAGGTGACAACTTCTAATCGAACTACACTCACATCACAACAAATGTCCGACTGTATCTCAATTACATCCCACTCTAAATTGAGTCAATTAAGAACATCTGCATTGCAGCTCTAGCTTACGTCTAAGCTAGGAGATTTTGATATCGGCTATCGGTATCTCAGTCCACGACAAGCTAACGATGACTTGCATAGTTTTACAATTAATCCGATCCGAAGATTTTGAACCCTATTTCCTTAATGCAACCTTATTGAGTCAACACATCATGGTAAATTTTGACAATACGATATTCATTGCGTTATTTATGTTGTCGAGCTGAGGAATCTTTCAAGCATATGAAGCAATTGATTAGTAATTTCATTCTAAATCTTTCGGATTGTGATTGCTAGTAACATTCACATAACATCACGCATGTAATCCCCGAAGGGCGAGACAGAGGTGTCCACCATTTTGCTAGTTATGTTTAAGTCTCATGTAATAGAAGGCGAGCCTATTGCCATCAACCGGGCACAAACCCAAATTCCTTGGCTACTACTAAAAAACCCAATAACAATTTGCCCGACCCGGGAATTGAACCCAGGACCTCATGCTCAGCAGTCGCGATTGCCACTACTAGATCAACGAAGCAGTGACTACAAGTGTGTAACGCAATTGGGTGGCTGTGCTCTCTCTGTCTCTGCACTACTGAGGCTCTCCGATGCAGTCAACTTGTCCTTCCATGCACACAAAAGTAGACTCTCAGAGAGTCAAAGGACGGTCATCCATCTACGGATTGACCCCAATTGCAGGTTAATCTACACTATCGACCGGTTGCCTCCAGCGAACCACTATGTAACTATTATTCACTTGTATTCACTTCAAATCCTTGTTTATGATAGCTGACATCTTTCTGAATCAATCAGAGGGTCTAGCATGAACAAGCGGAATACACGTAACGGTGATTCGAATCATTTATGAATCAAGACGTAGAAATATGTTCGTAATAAGCCAACACCCATAGGGTAGCGGCTCTGAAGTGGAGTTGGACATGACACTTGGCAAGACGCGGTGATGACATGCAGAGTTAATTCCGCTAATTCCGCCTCGAATGCAGTAACAAAGTTTCCCCACTTATATCAAAATGTACTATGATATGATTAAACCAAAATAACAGTAGAATTTATAAGAAGTAGCTATTTAAGTAAGGTGGTTCATTGTTATGCAAAAGAGCGCCTCTCGCCATCAAACGTAAAAGTTTGGTGGGTTTAGAATTAAAGCATACCTCAGTACTATAATATCATTGAATGGGCTCTACTTTTTTTTTTATGTATTTACATTTAAAAAATAAAAAAAGTAGAGCCCTCACTGAATTGTTACCTAGATACTGTAGAGGAATGGTTAGTGGACCAACAGCCTGAGTGAATGACCTTCAAAGGACCGCCGATAGGACAGATTGGTTCGCGCGGACCAGGGAAGAATCGCAAAAGGGGAGACGGCATATATTCAGCAGAGGGTGAAAGAATACTGTCAATGAAGATGATAACATAATTAACTTACTTAGGACTTCGTCGTTAGTTTTAGTTTCATAGTTATAGCCTTTTCCCAACCATGTTGGGGTCGGCTTCCAGTCTAACCGAATACCAGTATTTTACATGGAGGGACTGCCTATCTGACCTCCACGACCCATTTGGTACTGGGTCATACGAAAACCCTTTGGTAAGACTGCTTGTCAGACTTTCGTGCCACTGACTACATCAAAAATCTACAAATGAAAGCCGGAGCGAACGGCCTAACGTACTTTCCAAGACACAAAGGAAACTTGGTACGTAATGGTCACCCATCCACAGACCAACCTAGGCAAGCGCGGCTTAACCTGAAGATTGACCCGAGCGGCTGTTATTATTTAGCCACAAGCTCCTCATTATATTATGTGAGAAACGTATATTTTCAATTTCATAATCGTTTGTTTAGGTCGCGCGCTCGTGCTAGCCCCACCGACCCCACTCAACCCGTAAGTACAGTTATCAATCACGCTATCTCAATTTGGAATCAATTACGTTCGCAATCAAGTCAGAAATTGAGCATCTGCAATGCAATCCGGGCTGATAGCGTATCGGTTACCTGTGAGGCTGTGACTATCGATACCGATACCGATACCAGGTACCGATAGTTTAATCAACGCCTGTAAGATAATCTGCCAGCGCTGGCAAATGCAGCTGTAATTAATTCTAGGAATTTATTAAGAGAGTTTTCCGGGTTTCTGAATTGAGAATTTCTCAAAGTCTACAGATTTTTGCAAATTATATGTAAATGCAACTGCAACTAAAAGTTGCAACTGAATTATAATCATTTATCATGACAAAGCTCTCGAAATTATACTGCGTGAAAAAAAGGACTATTTCGTGTGTTGAAAATATTGTTTAGTTTTAAGCCAATAGATGGCGTTGTTAGGTGAGCGGCGTTTTCTGAATCGCGGTGTTAAGATTCTCCGCGATTTAACTAGCGTCGCGATGATTGTAATTTTAATAAAGTATCACTGCAACAGTGTCGTTGTTATTAACATCACCCTTGTTACGATCGCGGATGCAGCAGAAGCAGTGCAGGCAGGATAGTGAACGGTTGTTCAAAATATTATGATAATTATATCTGTGTACTAGCTTATGCCCGCGGCTTCGCTCGCGTGGAGTTAGGGAATTGCCCACGGGATCTTACTTCTGGGATAATAAGTAATCTATGTATCTATCTATAATACATACATTGATTTACATGTACTTGCTTTTAACTTGCAATTATTAGTTTAAAGTTATATCAATCAAATTAGATACGTGAAATATTGATACCTTGGTTTGAGATTGGACATCGGATTTACTGGATTTTATCTGAAGAGTATGTACACAAATTTTCAAGTCAATCTACCCCGAGAATAAAAAGTTTCACAGACAATTCAACACCCCATTTCATCCTCTAAGGGGTAGAAATTTCGAAATACTGATACTTACTCATCACAAATAATACACCCTCCAATTTTCATATCTCTGGGATTGGGCTGTGCGTTGGTATATCAGTCAGCCAGTCAGGACATGGAATTTTAAATTGGGGGATGATTTTGGAAAAACTGTGATAAACGTATCTCGTCATTTTAACTGAAGTATATCAATGTCGACACATTTTCAAGTCAATCGATCCCGTGACAGTTTCACAGAAAATTCAACACCCCATTTCACCCTCTTAGGGGTGGAATTTCAAAAAACCCTTTCTTCGTGGATACCTACTCTCCACAAAGAGTACATTCTCCAAATTTCATGTCTCTAGGGCCAGCGGTTTGGGCTATGCGTTGATGTATCAGTCAGCCAGGCAGGACATTGAATTTTAAATTGGGGGATGATTTTGGAAAAACTGTGATACACGTATCTCATCATTTTAACTGAAGTATAATATGTAGACATATTTTCAAGTCAATCGATTCCGTGAGAGTTTCACAGAAAATTCAACACCCCATTTCACCCTCTTAGGGGTGGAATTTCAAAAAAGCCTTTCTTAGTGGATACCTACTCTCCACAAAGAGTACATTCTCCAAATTGCATGTCTCTAGGGCCAGCGGTTTGGGCTGTGCGTTGATGTATCAGTCAGCCAGTCAGGACATTGAATTTTAAATTGGGGGATGATTTTGGAAAAACTGTGATACACGTATCTCATAATTTTAACTGAAATATTTGTAGATACATTTTCAAGTCAATCGACTCAGAGAATAAGAAGTTTCATAGAAAATTCAACACCCCATTTCACCCTCTTAGGGGTGGAATTTCGAAAAACCCTTTCTTAGTGGATACCTACTCTTTACAAAGAGTACACTGTCCAAATTTCATGTCTCTACGACCAGTGGTTTGGGCTGTGCGTTGATATATAAGTCAGTCAGTCAGTCAGTCAGTCAGTCAGTCAGTCAGGACTTTGAATTTTATATGTATAGATATTTTATGACATTGTACCCATTCGTTTTTTTCATTTGATTCACTTTATTCGCCATAGTTAAAAAAATACAGTACAAAAATAAAAGTTTTCTACAGTTTTATGTGACTAATACACACATTGTTGCACTATACCACCATTATACAACTATAATGTCCCGTTTGTGTTCCGACTCGTAAAAATAAATAAACCGTACTAATGCGATTGGTAGATAAAACACGATATCCGATATATAGAGGATAATACCACCTGCATGTATTTTATTATCTTTCTGAGCTTTGGTTACTACAGTTGTAAAACCTTTAACATGCATATAGTATAACAAATAATTGCAACATAGTTTGTTGCAATTATTTGTTAGCTGGCTGGACAGACAATACATACCGAGTTTCCTACGTGTATAACAAAAGGGGAAAGTTTGGATGTAGGGGTAATATTCGGAACTACTGATCCGATTCCGAATTTTTTTTCAATAATTAAGCTACATTACACCCAAGTGTCATATTGTGTGTGTAGTGTATGTGTGTCGTGTCTGTGTGTGTGTGGGTTGTGGAGGTCAGATAGGCAGTCGCTCCATGTAAAACACTGGTAATCAGCTGCATCCGGTTAAACTGGAAGCCGACCCCAATATAGTTGGGAAAAGGCTAGGCAGATGATGATGACACCCAAGTGTCATATTTAAAACGTCGCCGTAGGACAATTTCCGATCATAAAGTGAGCGAAGCCGCTGGCAAAAGCTAATCGTTACTAATGTGAAGTTTCAAAATACTCATTCTCACACAGTAAACAATTCCATTTCATACCTTATGTTCTTACTGTTCATTACAGACAGTGAGTAGACTCACTCATAAAATAAAAGAACACGTCACTATCACATACTCGTGTCACGTCGTAACTCTGACGACGAGAGGTCACGTTACCTACGACCGATCATATAGGCCCTAGCATGAACGCGCGGCGTAAATGTAAAGTAAATTCGAACTTTTTAAAAAAAATACATTTAGGTACACGGGACTTTACCGTAACTGGAAAAAAGTGGGTGAACCCTTTTTTTGTTTTTTTTTTTTTTAACGTGGTAAAATCATCAAATGAGTCCTCCCACCCAGGGCAGAGCGGGAGGGACTGTCAGACTTGTACTGACTAAAATCCACGGTGTCGTGTGCGTTTATACGCGTGATGTTCTGAACAAGTCTTATGGGGGAGCGTCAGGGTAGCCCGCGAAATTCAATTTTTCTTACGTTTTTTGCAATAAGCAGGTCAGTGTCAGGTTGTATGTTGATTAAAACGTGATTCGCGGCCGTAACAAAATATAGTTTTACAGAGTTATAATCATTAATACAAAAATTGATTAATTGCCTAACCACAGTACCATTAATTGACATAATTTACAATATGATAAAGTGGAATATTGTTCGTCTTTTGATTTAATTGACATTATTTACTCGAACTTGACTTTTTATTGTATAATAAATTCAGACTTATTACTAAAAAAAATAATAGATTTGTACACCAATTTCATTGGTAGGACATAGAGCTCGACTAAATTGTATACATAAGACCTTTATGGTAATACCTATGTTCACAAATAAAGTTTGATTGATTGATTGAAAAAACCGTAACAAAAAACCAAACCCCAAATCCCAGTCCCAAAAAAACCAATCCCCAGTTCCCAAATCCCAATCCCAATTCTGGGTTAAGTTCGTCATTGTACATAAGCTATATTGTTGTTTGTATGTATATTTTTTGTGTGCAATAAAGATAAAGATAAAATTTTAATTTTGCAGGCTACCCTGACGGTTCCACCTTACAAAAAATCATTTATTATGTACGAAACGAGTTTTTTATTTGAAGCGTTCCGCGTGTTTGTGTTAGGCCTACGTTTTGACGAGAGGTCACGTTACCCACGACTGATCGCTTTCGCGACGTCTACCGTTTTATTTCCTCTCTCGTAATAACATGATATTGGGTTAATCAATTTGAGCTCGGATATATTCTGGGTTTTTTATTTATTTTGTATCATGTAAGTTTGCGTGGAGTTGGGAAATGGGACGATAAATATTTTATTTCCTTGTCCAAATTCAACAACAAAGACATGAAAACATGCCATCACTAGAATGCCTACATAAGGTGGCATTCTATCAGTGATAATTGTCAATAATGGAAACATCAAAAGTGTACGGGACTTATACAGGGTGATTGGTAATTGGGTAAATTCCTTGATATAGGTGATATTAAGACCTAATTTGCAATAATTTTTACCCCCATAACATGGGGTCCAAACTGGGTTGTTTCACCTGCTGATTGTGAGAAATCTACGCCGTTCAGATGTTGAACTGATACCATCTGATGAGAAAGTTTGATTTCTCCAAAACAACCCAGTTTAGACCCCAAGTTATTGGTTTCAAAATTGATGCAAATAAAGTCTACATAATATCACCCATTTCAAAGAATGCACCCAATTACCAATCACCCTGTATAAGCTACCGAAAACCTTACGTAAATCCTGTACAAATAAAATACTCTGTGCCAGGATTCCCATTTGACTCCATCCTCTGGTTTATTTAATTTCAGTCTGCTTAGATACATACTTGTAAAGACATTTTTCTCATGGATCTGGGGCGCAATTGTATTAGGACTTACTGTTACAGGCGTGTCAGAATTGATAGCTTTCCAAACATGTTCTAGACAAATCGAATATTTCGTGATAATAGAAAAACAAAGTGATTTTCTGAGTTAATATAAAGCTGACATTGTAATACGTTATTTTACTGAGCTTATCCATCAACGACCTGAAGTGACATGAATATTAAAACGATTACAACAGGGCCGTATTCTTGATTCTATTGGGAATATTATCTTCGTGAAAATGAAAATTATTTGCGCTTCGCACAGGTAATTTAAATTGTTGTTACAGGCGAATAAATACCTATCATCTTTTATCATTTTATTTTTGAAAGGTCACGTTTCGAAAATATTTTCATCCATTGGTTTGTTAAATCTACAATACACACAATATCAGAATATATGCGGGATAATCTTGTCGTAAATATAAAGCTGAAAATTAATTAGATCATTAATTGTCATAAAAACAGGGAGACCTAACCTCTTTTACTTTTATTCTAATGCACAGAGCTAGGTAAATGACATAGTTGCCATAGCTTCCTTTCGTTCCGTCGAACTTTAAAAAAATCCTTAAGCGTGTTGGATTCGCAGCGTTCGGCTCAGCACCGAAAGTTTAGAATCTATCCGAGCGCTCCGTAGAGTGATTGTTATGTTGTGTTACATTAACATAACAAATAATCATGTTCCCGTAAGGATTAGGCATAGTTGTACATAATAGTGTACCCCCATTTCGACAGTTAGGTTGTAGCCAGTTCTTGTTGACCAATGTAATAGTGGGCGAACCTATTGGCATCAACCCAGCACAAAACCAGACTTCTAATTTCCACGGGAATTCCTCATAGAAATATTTAATATTGTAACCTCAATATCAATCAATCAATCAATCATTTTATTGTCACCTTTCGGCCAAAAGTCCTCTTTCAAGAAGATCTGCAGATGGTGAGTTGGAGCTCGAACAACGAACGACTTGAAGTTGACGTTGTGGCGCGATTCCAACCTTTCGACCCTCAGAACCCAGTTGGTCTTCACTCTTAAATACTCCACGACTTCCTCAACCTTCCTTCCCTTACGTAATTTCTCCCGTCAATTTCACACGCCACAAGTCCAGCCCTGTACTTGATCTCGAAAGTACTAGTATCTTAATTCCTGCATCGTCACGACAGTCGATGTTTATCTAATCGTGAACGTGCCGAGAGCTCGTGTTCAGCGGGAAGCGGGTGAGCCTTTGTAATTAGGATTATTACGTGTTAAGTAATTATATTGTATCCTTGGATTTTTAAGGAAAGGGTATAATGACGCGGAATTAATAATATTGTCTCGTTGGTCTAGTCATCGGAGCTCGTGGCTAAATAATAACAGCCGCACAGATTGATCTTCAAAGATAAGCCGCGCTTGCCTAGGTCGGTGTGTGGATGGGTGACCATCGCTTACATACCGAATTTCCTCCGTGCCTCAGAAAACCTGTTAAGCCGTTGGTCCCGGCTGTCATTTGTAGATCTTTGACAGTCGTTACAGGTAGTCAGTGGCCCGAAAGTCTGGCACCAGTCTTTCCAAGGGATACGGTATTAAGCAGTACTAACTGGGTTGTGGAGGTCAGGTAGGCAGTTCCTTCATGTAAAGTACAGGTGTTAACCTGCATCCGGTTAGACTGGAAGCCGACCCCAACATACTTGGGAAAAGGCTAGGCAGATGATGATAATGATCTAGCGTTCATTCATGAATTTCAAGTTCATTTTCGAGCCTGTATTTGTGTCCGGTTGTTGCCAATAGACTCACCCCTATTACATCATTATCTTCCTGTCCTTGTCCCATTCTAATTGGGGTCGACGCAATATGTTCTCTTCTTCCATTCTTCCCTGTCAGACACCACGGCATCATTTACTCCTTTCTCTTTCATATCATTCCTCACATAATCCATCCATTTCTTTGGCTCGCCATTTTTACAGGAGACTTAAAAATAACTGGCAACAAACGCTTCGGGAAATCGCTATAGTAGTATAATCGAGTAAGAATCGCTATAGAAAAAATATTTTATAGATTGCGAAAGATTTTGGTAATGTGTGTGTGTGTGTGTGTGTGTGTGTGGTGTTGCTGTTGAAAAGTCTTGCTGACTGGGCACATTTTCTCGCATTCCTGAAAATAAAATTATATAAATATATAAAATGGTAAACTGACTGACTGACTGACTGGATCAACACAGCCCAAACCGCTAGTCCTAGAGACTTGAAACTTCGAGTGTGTGTTCTTTGTGAAGAGTAAGTATCCACTAAGAAAGGATTTTTGGGAATTCCACCCCTAAAGGGGTAAAATAGGGGATGGAAGTTTATATGAAAGTACGTCAGTTTTGAAGTTAGGATCTTCAAATTTTGTGTTTAGGCTGACGATTGAAAATTATTTTATACGTGTCTCAGTGTTTCTGATAATTCTACCCCCGAAGGGTTAAAAAGGGGGATGAAGGTAAGTAACAATTTTTGTTGGGCGAAGCCGCGGGAAAAAGCTAGTAAGTTATAAACCACTCTTCAAAGATTGTATCGTCTATAACTTTGTATTTAATTTTAATTAAAAAAAACTGTCCAAATGTTTTCATAAATCCCTTCAGACCTGCAACAAAAAAAAGTCAATTAAAACTTTAAGCTTTTAAGACAGTCAGAGTGACATCAACAAATTAAGGGTGTATTCGGAAAATTACGACCGAACGACTATTTGTCTAACAGTCGATTGCGACCGAAGTAATAACGCCACCGAGTTAAGTGTCGTGTTCAAATAAAATACGTTTATTACAAGCCATGAATTCTCACCGATTAAGATCTTTAAAGTGGCTGAAACTTAAGTTGTTTTCCTTGGCAAGAGAAAACAGTATGCCGGATAAAACAACGTTTAACTCCGTTTTTGTTTTCAATTGATCTGTCTTGAAAAATACACATCTTGTCTTGCTACTAAATATGATGTGAGTGTGTGTGTGTATGTGTGTGTGTGATGTGTGTGTGTGTGTGTGTTGTGTGTGGTGTGTGTGTGTGACGTGTGTTTGATGTGTGTGTGTCTATGTGTGTGTGTGTGTGTGTGTGTTGTGTGTGGTGTGTGTGTGACGTGTGTTTGATGTGTGTGTGTCTATGTGTGTGTGTGTTGGGTGTGTGTGTGTGTGATGTGTGTGTAAATATGTGTGATGTGTGTGTGTTACAAACACAATTTGTCGCTGGTTATCTAAATAAAAATCAACTGTCCCATATATTTTGGCCGTGTAGGTATTGCAACTTCTAATAGACAAGATGTTTTCTTTTCGGTTTAAAGAATTTTATTCTCAGAACAATACATAGGTTCACTTACAATGAGATACAAAGTAATTGTTTATATCTAAATAAATACGTTTTGCCTCCGATGCATGTTGGTAAAGTTATACAAAACAAATACATAGGAAGTACGTAAATTGATAACATTTAATATGCGGTATGACTACATTTCATGAACGTAATTGCTCAGTTTTTTAAATTTGTTAATATTATCACAATATTTTACGTCATTTGGTAGGTCGTTAAACAGCTGTGCTCCTTCGACCAATATGGTTTTTCTTTGTGCTTTTTCAAAGTGGTCTTGAATCTACTAAATCCATGGTAAGTTTGTATGACAATGTCAGTTACAGTGTATAGTTTACTCTATAGTCTTTTGTTCAGTAATTTAGTCCACCGACAAACAATCCCACATGTTTTATTAAAACACAACAATCCTATTGCCAAAAACTCCAAAGACCGAGGCTTCAGGCAAAATAAATACTTACTCTAAAATAATATTAGCAAAGTCTAATTTCATGTTCACGAGAACCCACCTTAAAGGTCAGTAGTGTCCTTGGGGCATTATTAAAAAACTTGTAGACACAAAAGTTGTAGACGTTTTCAACCTTCGAGTTACAATAATTGTCCAGTTTTATATTCAAACTACCATGTGACCCGCGACTTCGTCCGCAAAAATTGTGACAGCTCGGCTAATATGCTTGATTAAAATTATAATTTATAGCTTAAAGCACCCACGAATAATGTATCTTTCAAACAGTGAAAGTTTTTTTTGAATTGTATCATAGGTTACGGAGATTACCCCTACATACAAACTTACAAACAAATACCTCTTTATAGTATTAGTATAGATAAAGATGAAACTATAGTTCTTGGAATACCTGACTATGTAGAATGGAATACCTGACCTAAGTATTTTATTGAATGTAAACTAAGAATAACGAATACATCATCATCTGCCTAATCTATTCCAAGTCATGTTAAATGCAATTGAATGCTTGTAGGTCAGATGGACAAAATCAAAACCATAAGTTATTAATTCAATTTAGGCTGCATACCTAACAATACTTTTTGAATGTCAAAATTGCATAAATGATAGTTCCTCTAAATGCCAGCGCTTCGCCCGATAGTCAATCCATGTTAATATTCTACAGATGTATTTTTTAAAGGTAACAAAAAGATATCAATGGCATTTTAAAACAAATCTAACGAACATATTAACCTAATGCAATTTCAGTTCCATGTGAGCAGGAGACTTTTTTGTATAAAGTACATACATTGTACCAATATAAACTTATACAAAACAAATTGCTAAGAAACCTTAAGAAGTTGCGTACAGCGATATTTATCCTAAGTCTTGTTAACGCCTAATGAAAATGGACTAATGAAATCTCTTTAATTAATCGGCCTTTTACAATACTTTTTTTTCGCAAGATTAGTTCTTTGTTAATTAGTTCCATCGTAAATTGAATTGGAACACTCAAAGAACTATTTGGTCGTGTTGTTAAGAAAAGTTAAAGATTCCGGAGCCGAACTTACCCATCTACTTAAGAGGAGGCAAGGCCTGCGAGGAATTTGAAAAATAGGTATTTGAAGAAACTATTGCCATCGCGCTGCGTCAAGCCTGCCTCCGTAGAGTGCGATAGGGACAGCTGCAACTCAGATCAATTAAATCACAAATTAAAAAAAAATGTGATTTAATCGGTCGGTAAAACGAGTTTCGACCCCAAAATTGACAAAAAATGGGGCATTTTTTGTCAATTACTTGCTGAAAAAAGAAAAGGAAATGACAGGGACGTGTCTACACTAGTCCTTGGTTTTATGAAAAAAGCTCTAGACGCATTATTCTGGAAGAAAGAAGGAGAATACGAAACACACTCCTACAGTGTGAAAAAAATATAACCTAAAAGTTTTCAAACTCTTCAACACTTACTCATTTACGATAAAGGAAAACATTGTGTGAAAACTACACAAATAATAATCGCTTTCAAAAAGTTTTGTTTTCTACATCGACATTCAATGGGATTGACATTATTGCAGTATGACAACTTTAAAAGTATTCACAGACGATCGAACTTGGTTCGGAACGGACCACGAACATGGTGCGCTTCGAACCAAAATCAATCGTGTGGCACACGGTCCGCTGGACATTATTATTATTAATATCGGTACGGCTGGTTCGGAGCGCTCGCACATCGAACGCGGTGCGTTCCGAACCGAACCGATCGTGTGGACAGCGCACCGAACCCAATGTCGGTCCAGTCGCTATTGTGCCACCGTACGCGCAACACGTCGCAGCGTGTTCACAGACATGGATTCGGAGCGACACCAAGAAGACATCGTTAATACCGAGAAAAAAGCTGTTATAGAGCTGTTGGAGTTGTATAAAGACTTCCCATGTTTGTGGAATACCGCGCATAGCCTTAAAAATTTTGCCCATTCTTTTCTTCTTTTTCGTTCATTATGTAATGGCGATGTAGCAACGATAGTTGCCGTAACTAATGCCATTTTGGCCTGTTTTGATAGAATAGGCGGCATGTCGAAGAGACGTGTTCACGCAATGCTAGCACAATAACCGACTGGACGGTTCGGAGTCTGGTGCGCTTGTCTGTTGTGAGACCGCACCGTACGGTTCGTGGTCCGGTCCGCACCAAGTTCGATCGTCTATGAATACTATTATCATCGAGATCTTTAATGAGATTCATATGACTGTATTGTTGTCTGTTTCTGAGATAAAATTTTGCCCATTCTTTTCTTCTTTTTCGTTCGTTATGTAATGGCGATGTAGCAACGATAGTTGCCGCAACTAATGCCATTTTGGCCTGTTTTGATAGAATAGGTGGCATGTCGAGGAGACGTGTTCACGCAATGCTAGCACAATAACTGACTGGACGGTTCGGAGTCTGGTGCGCTTGTAAGTGTACAGATCAAGGTGGCACTGCTTGAAAAAAAATGCCTCGATATGTCAAACTTGGTACATTTATTTCAGTTCTGTGTTTTCCCGTCTGCACGGATAAGTTGAATGAAGTGTAAGTATTTCGGTAGCAAAAGTTACAATTCAATACATTTTTTAAATTGCAAGAATGTTGTTCAAGTCTCGTTCCTTCTTTGTATTGGAAGAAGTTAAAAGCTTAAGATTGGTCTTTTTGCTTTGCTATCTTGTTTTCGTGACGACGATACTTTGGTTTGACTACGAAATATTGTTTAATAATATTGTTTGAACCCAGCCTGTGGCCAAGTTGATTGGAAAGCCACCATTAGTGGCCTTTGGGCTGTACGTCGTCAGAGGTGCAACTAAAAGGGCTCTTTGAATACCCCAGCAAGTGTGACATGGTATGATTGCTCACAGTCTAGTCCGAGTTTTCGAGTCTCCTAAGTGCCTTGCTGCACTAAATTTACAGGCTAGAATTACTATGATACTGGTAGCAATCAGCGACCAAAACAAATAGATTAGCCTGAAGCTATGTAAAATCCAGTCTAAAAACCGCAAACTATCTGTATTTATGAGGGTTTTAAACACAGACTGTTTCATCCTGCTGAACCGTAATTTTGAATGACCACACAAACATAATGTATTAAGGTTTGAGGCCACGTTAACTATAATGTTCGGGATTACGATTTTCAATGCGGTGTTTGCTTTATTTAGAATACTGAAATGGATTAGATGAGATTAACGTTTCAGTTGTGGTTTACCGAATTTCGGAATGTTTTGATTTGGCGATCTGCAGATTCTAATTTGATTAAATGCGATTCTCACCCGACACCGCTCGTTCAAGCGGTCGGTGAAGCGAAACTCATGCCGCATAGGCTTGTATGAAATCCCTTGATGCCTAACACACGTACACCACCTGATCGCACAGACGAGCGACGCACCACCAAAATATTTGCTTCGTCGCCGCCGCCCAACCGCGCGGGCGAGCGGCGCCTTTTCCAGCTTTGAGCAAGGTTCTTTCAATTATCATTACGATACAATTACGAAGACAACCACATCCACATAAAAATATTTCTACATGCTTCTGTAGATGTGGCGACTTTGTCGCCTGTTTCCATTTTCATAGAATAACACAGAATCCAAGATAGCGACAGGGACAACTGTGCCAGGCCGTTGTAGTTTGCGGTTAAAGTCAACTTCGGAATTGTACCATTAAGGCCAGCGCACTGGAATATGTATCTTGTTACCACAAGCTAAGTGTGAATTTACGTTGGGTAAAGATCACCGTCACCGGTGTGCCTTAACAGTCATTTATTTTATAATGAAATCGTTATCGTATCTTTATATCAACGCATCAGAACCTAATTTAAAAACATGATGGTCACTTACCTTTCCTTGTCTCACAATACGGTTTGTTTGTTGTAGGTACATTACTTCACCGATTCTGAGTTATCTGTATTCCGCACCCTACATAAAGACAGGTCTACAGAAGCCTTAAGGAACCAACAACAATACCTCTGACGTCCCTCACAGCGAGAGGTGAAAACACTTGAAGACGAGGGAGGGCCGTCTATTCATACCCTTATAGAATTACTGTTTGTTACACTTCTGAGTGAAGTACGTAACAATTGGTGCTAGAAATAGGTCGGACTGTGATCAAAGACGACGGACAATAGGCCGGAGTAACGATAGAATGTGGGAGCGAGAACAAGGATGGTTTTATGGTTGTGTCTCTTTCTTAATTAATTACTTTCAGCGAAGCAGTGAAGTGAGGATATAATTGCCAACTGTTGATTGAGCCGCAATTTTCTTAGGACATGACTTATCACTGTAACACATTTTGTACTTGATCAATTATTGTAGGTTCCTTCTTCATGTTATTCGTCCAAATTCGAAGTAAACTCAGTACACTTGATATAATCTTTTAGCCACCTTTAACGGTATCCACAAGTATAAACATAAATATACGACGGCACAGTTGGCGCAGTGACTGAACGATTGGCTGCTGCGCTGCGTGTCGCGGGTTGATTCCCGTACGGAGCAAATATTTGTATGCCCTACAGGTAGTTGTTTTAAATCTGGCTGTTTACGTTAGTGAGTTTAAACGCACCCACGATACAGGAGAAATTGCTGTGTGGGCCAACGATTAAAAAAACGACTACTTTCATCGTTCACACAATTGGACGTCATAGTTAACTAGCTTATGCTTACTAGGTTTTGACCGCGTAGATGTCGGAAATTATTCCACGGAATCGTATTATTGAGATGAAATGCCTTACCGAAGGTAATGGTCTCTACTGCTAGCCGTTAAATCATGAAAAAGTAACAGATAGACAGATTTACGTTCTCATTTATAATATTTACTTAAATGTAATATTTATAATGTATTCTAATGTCTTTCCATGCCTCATTGGTCAATGTGGCGACACTTGGGGGAGGCCTATGTCCAGCAGTGGACGTCTTTCGGCTGAATTGATGATGATGATGTTGATGCCTCATGGGTCTAGTGGTCGCAAGCGTGACTGCTAAGCGTGAGCTCCTGAGTTCGATTAAAGTTCGGGCAAAGTGTTATTGGGTTCCATTAGGAATTTCTCAGTAGGAGCCACAGAGTCTGGATTTGTGCCCGGTTGATGGCAATAGACTCAACCCTTATTATATGGGGCTTATACTTAACTGGCGAAGTGTGGGTGTACTATTAGATACACCTCTGCCTAACCCTTCGGGGATTACAGGCGTGATGTGATGTCTTTCCATATCTAAGCAACGCTAGCAAAGATTCAAAGATCCCTGACTACATCATAGCTGGTAGGTACACTCACCTACAGAATAATAGAACAGCCTCGTTACTCCGAACAACATACACTACAGTTCATGGCAACAGATTGTCAATTACGCGCATTGTACGCCATTGCATTCGTAAACCGCTGGCAACGTGTTCGTTCCAAATTCAAACGAGAAACAATATGGCTTCATTTGAACGGAGTCACGTGTCGGTTTAGTTTATGTACAAATTGTTTTTGGGCTGTCGCCTTTTATAGACTATTAATATCGTATTTAATGTGGAACACGTATTTTCAGGCAGGGTTTATTTAGTTCAACTTAAATACAGGTGGTAAGGTTCAAGTTTTCATTTATGTTTATTGCGACTATATGCTCATGAGGTCCCGGGTTCGCCACGGAGCCACGTAGGTAAGCCACGGAGTCTGGATTTGTGCCCGATTGATGGCATTAGGCTTGCCCCCTATTACATGAGACTTAAACATAACTGGCGAAATGTGAGTGCACTATTAGGTACACTTCTGCCTAACCCTGCGGGGATTACAGGCTTGATGTTATTTAACTAAACTACTAAAGTTAATTATAGAGATTTAGCAGCCGACAATATAGTACCCTACGTATCGTTAATTAAGTAGCTTTTACCTAATTTTGAATCTGGACACAAATGAATCAAGTTTGTATTTTAATTAAACAATATTTCTTAAATCTTCAGGGCACTTTTCCTGTCACAATTTATTGCAAATTACCCTACAAAATGTTCGCACTTAATATTTCGAAATGAAAAAAATGTAAAACATCTACGCAAATGTTTCGGGTTGTTTCAAAATAAATCCATTAACTTCCAAGATAAACTGTTCAAATTGTGCTGAAATGGTTAAGAGTCTTATTTCGGAGGTCACAAGGTTAAGATTTGTTTGAGTGTTATTTTTATAACCGCTGAAAGTAACTAAGTAGACGCCGTTTCTCACAATACACGGTACAGGGGTGGACCAAAATTGCCTTCGAAAGTGATTTACAACTTAACAAACGCAGAAGGGATGAGCGTTTAATGCTTAACGAATGGACC
Source organism: Noctua comes (assembly GCA_963082995.1). Classification (NCBI taxonomy): domain Eukaryota; kingdom Metazoa; phylum Arthropoda; class Insecta; order Lepidoptera; family Noctuidae; genus Noctua; species Noctua comes. The sequence continues at coordinate 18,469,398 of OY720267.1, read as the reverse complement.
CTATCACGACGGAAAAAGGTTTAATTTTGAATGTTTATTGGAGAGGGTTGCCAGTAACATTTTCTCAAAGTTTGCTTTAATTAACTGGCCACAAATAAACAGGGAAAAATATTGTTTTGAGTTTTGGTAGAACTCAATATAACTTAGTCGGGAACAAGAAGGGAAATCCTTTTTGGGGCGAGCGACGGTATTTTTACTACTGAAAATGTAAAGGCAATTTTTCCGCACCTGTAAAATTCGATAGAATAATTTTATTTTTATTTATTAAGGGACAATAAACAGCTACATAATGTTTACAAATAACAATAATATACATTTATGTAGTATTAATAATATTGCAGCCCACTACATTATCCGCATGTTAACAAATTACATTTGAATAAGGTAAAAAAAGGTGCCACTAGGTTAGCATTACTTAGATATATAAAATACAATAATTGATTATTAAAATAAGTACAACACAATACAATTAAATAATTATTAAGAAGGACGACAACAAAAAAAATAAAAAATTGGATAAAATAAAAAAAAATGGGATTGTTCCTTACTAACTAATAATGACGAAATCACTAATTACTAGCAAATATAAAACTCAGCATGTCACTGTTCACTGCTGGATAAAGACCTCTCCAAGCTGGGCTACAACACCCTGGTCTCCACCTTCGCGATCTAGTCTGACCCAGCCTAGACTAGTAAGTATAAGGGCTCAGTTAGGGGCCGTCTCCACGAGCGCGAGAATCGCGGCGATATTATCGTCGTGGCACGTATTTCTTTCTATACGATAATATCGCCGCGATTCTCGCGCTCGTGGTGACGGCCCTAATGCCTGCACCACACGCACAAGCTTCACCACAGTTCTGCCTGCGCAAGCCGGTTTGTACACGGAACGGATGGTAAAACAAACCAACCGCACGCACGGTGTTCCGTGTACAAACCGGCTTGCGCAGGCAAAACTGTGGTGAAGCTTGTGCGTGTGGTGCAGGCATAAGGGAAACGCGGCGCGGTCCGCAATTAATTCAAACATAATATGGCGATGTATGAGAGCGTTTACAAAGAAGATTTTACGCGCGTTTGCGTTACTTGCGGCATATGTATGTGTGTTAAATATTATAAACATAAACTAGACACTAGACTACTACATAACAAACTATTTTTCGCACAACTTTGTATAAACTCGTACAGCACCTAAGTTCTTCACTACGTTAATACCAGTACATTGTCTACCAGTTCTTGTACTCGTCAAAAGTTTTCAACGGTGTCATTTACTGACACTTCAGCTCATACAAGTCTTTGGTGTGAGAAGTAATGATGGATCGCCCGCTAGATAGGGTTGTCAGAAAGTAAATTAATACAGAATGATAAATCAGTTACAATTTGTAGGCATTATCACCTAAGTGATCTTTATGAATTTGCTTTTATGTATAGCAACGTGGACTCCGCAGCATTAAACAGCTTTTAGGTAGCACAGATATAGCATTTTTTAAAATATTTTACATGCCTTGTTATAAGTTAGTGTATATTGGTCCAATCTTGCAACTGAATTTCAAACCAGTTCCCCTATACCGATTGAGCTGAAATTTTGCGCACACCTTTGGTTCTGGTGACAATACATTTTTATGACAGGCATAACTAGATCCTGCAGCCGGGATCGCTTCCTCACTAGAGAATTCCTCAACGGTTAATAGCACAGACACGAGACTTTGTATACGCGTACAATGTTGATAAATAAACATGAATTTGTTCTTTTTATTTTTATAAAAGAAACATAAAAGTCTAATTAATTTTGGATTGAGGTTGCAATCTTGTTGTATACATTTCTATTTGCAGTAATAATAATGTAAGGTTTGATATAACTACACCTCTGCCTTAAAAAAAAACAGGTAGGATGATTTGTTACGATATCTTCTCTCTAGGTACTAGTCCAGTTTCATCAGCATTTTTATAACAGCTATTTAAAGAACAAAACGTACTACTTTCACAACAATGGTTATAAAATGCAGATGGATCCTGATCATCTGGCAACCATGTGTGTGCTGAGCACATTTCTTAATATTTGAAGACGTTTATAGAATATGTTGTATAAATGAAGCGATCGTTTACGTCTATTTTGTTTTATTAGGCAATCAATTCAGACTTTTCATTGTGTATTATAAGATTATTAGTTTTTTTTTTTAAGTTTTCCGACCTCTCACATTAACCTAAATTTTATTATGTCTGTGAACTTTTATACAGGGTGATTACATTTACCGTTATGCCTATTTGCCCCTCATTTTAATTCAAATCAATATTTTAAAGAAAATAGTCATCCGTTTTCTTCAATCTTTATTGCGAATACATTTAAATCTTCATCGTAATTTTGCTCCACAATTTCACTTCAAGTTAAAATAAGCATTTTTACTTTTTCTCAATACTCGTATCTTATCTTAGTAATCCCCTCCTAAGAAATTTTCAACACAAAACTTAGTATTTATCTAACAACAATGTTTATAAAGAATTCTCAATTTGCATTTATCTTCGAAAGTTTTGTATTGGAATTAGCTCTCGAGCTCTTAAGATACAAAATGTATATTGAATGCTGGAAAGTCGCTCAAATAAGATTAAAATTTTATAGCTTTTGCAAAGTTTCAGTGTACCTACCTGTAATAAATTAGTTTTTGCTTTTGAACTTCTCGCTCGCAATAGTGTGCTTAGCTAAGCGAGTAATGAACGAGGGAGGGGAAAACTTTGTTTCAATTCGGACTATCGTCCAATTTATGGTCCCTATGCATCTGGTTTATCTGGTCTGTCTGTCTGTAAATCTGACAAAAAACTTTATGTAGTTTAAGGTTCACATACCATAAGATACAGGAAGTAGTAATTTTTAAGAGAGTTCGATTTTAAAGGAATAATAAAATAAATTAAGTAAGTTATAAGCAAGATTATATAGACGACTGCCAGCCCGTTGAACAAGCCGGTTTCCGAAGTGGTTTCCACGATTAACTACATCCATACGATGATGATTTTAGTACCTAACTAACTGCATGACTTATACAAGACGTCGATTTTAGTACCTAAGTGCATGACTTACACGGGGCGTCGATTTTAGTACCTAAGTGCATGACTTATACAGGGTGGAAGGAACACCGACGCACAAACGCTTACCACGTATTCAGTGCATCATTCCGAACCCTCCCACATTGCAATTTGTCATCGGTGAAAAAAGAAAATTGGGCTCTGTGTGGTACAAAGTGCAACACCTACCCGGTACACGGCTTGAAAAAACTTAATTATAACACGTATATCGTTATAAAGCGTTCCTTGCACGTATCGCCATATACTTTTTCCTATCTCTCTCTCTTTTTTTCTTATACACCTTTCACTCGCACCTTTGCATACATCCCGTTTTACTAAAAATTCATTCCACACAACTAAAAGACTACCACCAAAACTCACTAAATTTTTAATGTCTATCGATCAAGTTTCTAACACACAAACGAAATATCACAAAAACGTCACTTCCAAATAAAATCTAGCCAATCAAACTAACACCATGTTGGAATTGTGAGTGACAGTTCAATCAAAGCACTTTGATGTTAGTTCGATACCAAAGCTGTTTGTACTGCGTAGTTTTTTTGTTACTACCAAAAATATTCTGATTCGGAACGTTGAGCTTTTATTTTCAGGAGAATATTGCTGATAATAATGTTTATCTATTGCTTTTATTTTACACAAGAAAAGCGTTATTGTTGTTTTGCTGTACGTAATTTTGAGAACCCGCTGTAGATGTAAATTGGTTTAATAAATTGGTGTCTAAAGATTTTTTGTGCCTTAATTTTCTTAAAAGAGTTTCTATTATTTCAAAACATTTTAAAGGGTACCTAATCATCAAGCCCGTCAAATTAATATTTAATATCCTAAAAAGCTTAGGATTTATTTATTATCCTCATTCCTTTCATCCGCACAAAATGCCTGCAAATGTAAAGCGTCAAAGTTCATGGTCCTAACAAGTAACAAGCCTCGCAACCTCATTTGTGTGACGTAAAACAAACATTAATTAAACCTCTGTGGCGATGCCAATCATAGTACTCGGAAATATTCGGGTTGACAACCGAGAGGCTAGTCGAACAAATATCGATATTTTTCTTTCGATGTATCGATTTTTAATTTTTTGATTAATAGGAGCTCGTGCCTCAATAATAGCAGCCGTTGCCTAGGCTGGTCCGAAGATGGGTGACCACTCATTTTATACCGAGTTTCTTCCCTCCGTGCCTCGAGAAGCACGTTAAGCCGTTGGTCCTGACTGTGATTTGTAGGTCTTTGACAGTCGTTACAGGTATTCAGTGGGCCAAAGATCTGACAACCAGTCAGTGGCGTAGCGTGCCATTTTGGCGCCTGGGGCGGGAGACCCACTTTGCCGCCCCCATTCTATAGGTGCTTAATTAAAATTAAATTGCACAGGCAATGAGATACTTTTTATTGAAGAAAAAATTGGATGAGCGGTTTTACAAGCGGATTCTACGAGCCTTATGAGCAGCGAAGTCAGAAATAACTTTGTCAAAATCAATATTAGCAGCCAATTCTTGTTCAATCGACAATATAGCCAAGTTTGATAATCTAGCGGAGCTCATAGTAGATCTGAGGTAATTTTTTATTAGCTTCAACTTCGAAAAACTTCTCTCACAGCTTGCCACACTAATCGCCAAAGTCAAATATATACGAATCAAGATGACTATATTTGGAACCGAAATTCCGAGATTCAGTTTTTGAATGAACTGGAGGAGCTCCAGTGGTCCTTTACCACTTATATCTTCCTCTGATTCAGAACAGGCAATAAATTGCTGGAGACGCTTCCGCTCCATCTGAAACTCGTCCTTGTCGATGTCTTCTAATACATGGGAAAGATCACACTCGAACTTGCTGTCCAAAAGTTTTGCTGGCATCAAAAATCCGAACTTGTCCGATATTTCTTGAATTTGCTGGAATCGAGTCGTCATTTCTTGAATGATCTTGTCCAATGATGCGAACACCTCTCGACGGATTTCCTGCTCGTGAGACAAAGCTGCATCTGCAGAAGATTCATCGCCATGCATGCGTTTTTTCCTGCAAATTCTTCTCGTTTTGAGTTCGATTCCGAGTTTTTCGCAAAGAGTCTTAGCAAAGTCAATTGCTTCTTGCACTAAACGGTCTCTACTTTCCACTAAGAGGGTTTTCAAAGCGCAGAGTTTCTGAGCACACTTATCCACACTTAGTCCTCGTTGCTGCAGGTAAATCTGTGCGTCATCTACTTCAGGTAGCACTGCAGCCCAAAAGCCAAGAAAAGTTAGGAAGTTAAATGACTGCATGGCTGTCAGGAGAAGACTGGCTCCCGATCTTGTTTCGGAAGTTTGAGATGAATCTGTTAATTGTTCCAGTACCTCAAGAACTCCCTCAAACTTATTTTTAAGCATCTTGACAGCTACATGTCTAGCGCTCCAACGCGTTTCAGTGACTCGTTTCACTGCTTGACCTGTGACGGCAACCAAAGCGTTCCATCTAACAGTTGATGCAGAAAAGAAGGCAAATAGCTTCTCTAGAATTCCAAAAAACGTCACCGAATTCACTGATTCAGAAGCAGCGTGTACCCCAGCCAAGTTTAGTGAGTGGTTTGTGCATGCAACGAATAGAGCTTTCGGATTTAGTGCTTTAATCCGGGCTTGAACTCCATTGTGGATCCCTGACATTGTGGCAGCATTGTCATAAGCCTGTCCTCTCAGATTCTGTATGTCCAGTCCGTCTGATGTTATCTTCGCGATTATATCGTTGCTGAGATCTTCTGCATTTTTTCCTTTTGGTTGGAAGAAGTCAATGAAAGATTCTACCACAGCGACTTTTTCTCCTTCGATATGTACGTATCGCAGAACTTGGCTCATTTGGTCATTGTGGGAGATGTCTGGTGTACTGTCGAAGATTACGCAATAATATTTAGCTTTTTGAATACGACGGATGATGGTGGATCGAACTTGCTGTCCCAGTAAATTTATAAATTCATTCTGGGTTTCTGGAGACAGATATGAAACTGACACTCTTGCTCCCAGCTTTATCTTTGTCAGGTGTTCCATTAGAAGAGGATCGTATTTAGCTAGGAGGTGCACTAACTCTAGAAAGTTCCCGCGATTGCCACTATCATCTCCTCGAATGTCTTCTCGATGTCCTCTGAAGGCCAGATTCTGTTTGGCTAAGAACTGGATAATATTCAGCAACCTGTACAATACATCCCTCCATTTCTTCTCCTCACTTTCGAAAACTTCTTGTTGTTTCTGATCGATGGTTGCTTTACAGTTCAGGCGAACTTCCAACTCCTTCCATTTCAAGAAGCTCTGTTCATGGCCCAGGTTATTTTCATGGTCTCCGATTCTTGGATTTAGCTTCCACCATTTGTTGAATCCTTCTTCAGATGCGAAGTTCGAGCCGGAATTGCCAAACAGCTTGCAAGAAAAACAATACAAAGACTGCTTCAGAGGCGAGTACACCAGCCATGTTCGGAGAACCTTTTCGCCATTAGATAATGGTTTGTAGAACCACTCTTTGGTTAGTTTTCGGGTACCGCCTTTCGTTGAAGTCCCTGAGCGAACAACATCGGCAAATTTGGAATCGATGTGCTGTACTGAGTCAGACCCGCGACGTACTAGAAGCGTTCTGACTTCGTCGGTCATAGGAGAAGGCCAGCAACCTACATCGTCGAGATTCACATCTTTGACTTCGGCAGGAGCAGAAGGCACGATTTCAATTATGTCTTCTTTGGCAACATTCACTTTTTCTGCAGGCTTATGACTAGATGCTTGAGGCACATCTGGTGAGTCGACTTCGTCTTGACCCTGCTCTGTGGTGGGACCAGAACTACTTCCAACTGCGACGCCAGGCACGTCTTCTTCTTGTGCCTGTAAAATAAGTTATGTATTCCCATGAATATTGGTTAGAAGACACGTTCGAATTTCAAATAAGTATTTTAACTATCACAAAACAAAAGTGGTTTTGGTGACGGCGCGGCTAAATGAAAAATTATGTTACCTACCATAAATAATCAAGTGATCAAAAAACAAAGAAAATATTCCTAGACATTTACAAAACATTCCCAATACAAAATTTCATCTTATTTTGTTTAGCGGCTTAGGCTATAGAGCTGACAACTAAAAACAAACGCACATACATACACATTTTGATTTTTTACTTTAGAGAAAGAACCTTGCAATTTATTGCGAGCGACCCAGCCAATAAAATGTCTAAAATAACTGGAGTAATTCTAGGCCACACACGATTCTAGATGGAGGAATCATATATCTACTTACACTGGAATCACTTCCGCTGCTGCAGGATGCCACCGAAGACGTTAACGTGGCTTTCGAACCAGAACTAGAACTGAAATATTTCAGTAATGCACCTTGAGACTTTTTCGCATCTGCTGCTTTCTTAGCCCTTTTTTTGCGGAATTCCGCACCGCTTTCTTTGACTCTTTTCATTTTCAAAAACTAATTCAAAGATTGGGTAAAGATCTAAATGTTTAGTTTTAGAAGATTCAATAGTATTTAAAAGATCGAAACACAATCAAAACGACTTTCGTTCCGTATCCAAAACTCTCGCAAAACAAACATACGAGTAATGCGTGATTGCGTAATGGCACTTCACGATGCACTAAAACAAACAAAGTACCTACAAATGAATGCGTAGTACTAATTCAATGAGTGCGAAAGAGAGGCATCGACACGGGCCGACTCGTAAAACAAAAGATTTCAGATTCAGATCAACTCGGTTCGCGCGCGTTGCCTCGCCGGCGCGGCGGGCGGGCGGCGCGGCGTGATGCGATGTTGCCGTTCGTATGTAAACAAACAAACCTTATAAAGAGCTCTGTCAGTAATTTAGCAATTTTTCTTTTAAATAAATTTTAAAAAATCCTTTGTGCGCAAAATTTTATATAAAAATGGAAAATTATACTGTGTAATGAAATGAATGAATCATAGATCAGATCTCAACCCGCTTCAACGGCGACATTTTGCCGCCCCCGCGGGCTGCCGCCCGGGGCGGGCCGCCCCCTCCGCCCCACCCACGCTACGCCACTGCAACCAGTCTTACCAAAGGATATCGTATTACCCAGTACTAACTGGGTTGTGCAGGTCAGATAGGCAGTCGTTCCATGTAAAATACTTTGATTCAGCTGCATCCGGTTAGACTGGAAGCTGACCCCAACATAGTTGGGAAAAGACTCTGCAGATGATGATCATACTGAATATCGAAAACGATATAAATATTTATAAAAAAAGGCTGGAGAAAAGGTCCGTAAAAATACTGGTCTTCCCCCACTGTCTTGTCCCACTTTTTGAATTTAGAACTTACTATTTTTTATCAGACAACATCTTACAAAAAGCCGATATTTAGTTTTTTTGAATTGTCATCGATATCGATACATTTATAAATGTCGATACTTTTTCACACTTTCGCCATCCCTAATCAGGATGACAGCCGAGATCTCCCGAGCGTGGTGTTGTGGGCCGCTAGTGATAGATCGTGTTGTCCCGCTTTGGAGTCGCGAACTTTGTATATTACAGGTGTTATTAATCTTGTTCTTTATCCTTGGGCTTTTCTTGTCTTTTGTCCGACTTTCTTGAGGAAGTTTTTTGTATATTTTTATTTAACGGATAAACTTTTAGTGTTTTTTGATAATGTCTAGGGAGCTTGGCATATTTTATTGTTTACTAACACGTTGGATCATTGTTGTCCGAAAAATAAAGAATATTATTATTATTATTATAAGCAGAGTTACTATCTGCTTGTTCATAGACAAGCTACGGTAGATTTTTAACGATCTCGACTCAAGCTTTCCTTTCCCTTTGTTTTTAACCGACGAAAAAAAGGAAGAGGTTCACAAACCGACGCGTTTATACTATTTTATTGTAAACCATTACCTAGTCATATTAAATACTTGCACTTGGCGCAGCGATATTAGGAGGAGCGGTCTCAATAACGGGATCCAAATTAAACGGTAGTCAAGTAATGTGATTGGCTGTTGAGAAATCATTCCACCAATTGCAGCAGTTTCTGCGAACTTATCAATAATTTGTTAGCCAATTGTGTTGAGTTGTACAAAAAAGAACTTTCTATGACTAACGGACCTAAATGCCTAAACGTGCTTCCATACAAACAACTATCAAATCTACCTACTTACAATATAAATGTCAATAAAAAATAAGAATACCCTCTGAATATTGATTACCTGTCCCGCCGTGCTAGGACGGTTCCGTGCAAAAGGAATTGTGCGCGAAGCAATGTAACAGATTTGAATAGGTCGCGCCCCAATAGCTTAGCTGTATTGGATCTGGAGTTGAAAGGTACCAAATAGAGTACACGTGTCTGTTGAAGGAAAATGTAAATGTATTTATACTGTTAAAGCCAAAATACCTTGCGTCTGTGTTGCCTACTACATTAAACCCGTCAATCATCGAATCCGTCAATACTTTTCTTCTACAATTTCGGATACGTTCACCCCATCTTAGATTTTATCCATCACTTTCCATTTCCACCAGCCCAGATCGACGGTAAGATTTTTATTTTCAGATCTTGCAATAGATAAAATTTAACAATAGGCTCGCGTCCTATTAGATGGGCCTTAAAACATAACTTAGCGAAATGTAGGTGTACGACCAGGTACACCTCTGCCTAACCCTGCGGGGACTACAAGCGTGATGTTATATTATGTTGTGGATAAATTAAATTGGTGAATGACGAGGAGATCTGCAGTATACGAAGAACACGGCACCGTTCGATGTGGTGAACCGCTTTCTGTTGATATGATGACGATAACAAATAAAGTTGGTGAAGGTCGCGGAAATCAGCTGAATGCGAGAAGCACAAGACTAGTCGAAGTGGGATCGCTTGGAGAAGACGAGGCTTTAGAAGACATCTTGCGGCTCAATTATGTCATCCATGCGCGCCGGGGACCAATGCAATGTTTCGGTGAACAGTTTACGCGCGTTTTTTTTTCGCGCGACTCGCTAAAGTCAAGAAAAGTCCATTGCTTGTTAACTTTAACGACAATGAAGTTTGGCGTTTCTATCTGCCAAAGAGACGCCCAGTACCACATCCCAGTACAGAGCGAAATAACTTGATTTAGTCAAGTCTTTGTGTGTGAGACGAGCCATAAAACAACATATTACCTAAATTTATTACTGCACATGGCGAGTAATAGTTATGCAAACGAAGCAAAGTCTCTCATACATAATACTTGCACAAATGTTTGGCGACCGCTCGGCGCGCTATGCTTGCATACCGGATTAGAAATCTAGTGTTTGTTAACTTCTACAGAATTTAAAATACAGATAACCGTGGGTTTCAGGAAGACATTATACCCGGTTTTCTTTTCTTTTTCGTGCGGTCAGTGTCAACCAGCACGCGTAGCATAAACACCGTGGAAACGGGTTTTCTCGACTGAAGAATCGACAAAATGACAGATTTATTTTGTTGATCTGTCATTTTGTCGAGTCATGTATCAGAGTTTTTATGCCGCCCATGGACCTCTGACTTAGCTTTACATGCCGTCGAGAAATATCTCTCAAGCCTGCTGGTTTGGTATATAACACGCACATGAATCCGAAAAATCAGAGGTGGTTCGAACTCGAGACTATGACTTGGCAGTTCGACGGTCGCACCACTAAGCTATCACTGCTATCAACCCCGCTACTGCTCCCCGTCATAATAAAAAACTTTCACCATGGACGTCATGTCCGATTCGTGAATAATAATTGGATTGGGATATGGGTTTCATTGCGAAAATTGTTTATGACAGTTCGAATCATCCCATTGACGATTGCCAGTCAGTAAATCGCAATCTCATTAAATGCATGCAGGAAGCTAGTGGTCCTTGGAAAATGCATATTGGGTAGTTAAAGATGAATTTTATGACGCTGTATTCTTGAATTGGTCTAACGCAAAGTTTCAAGAACGAAAATTGGCTCAAAAATTAGCTAACTAAATGTCAACTGCTATTATCTGAATGACCAACAGCCAATCGGATCACTTGTCATGCATTTAATGTTGACAACAACATTCCGAGTTACATAAACCCTTGGGGGTTGGCAGACACTGATGAAGGCTACCTGCCATGATCCTTACATACAGAAGCAAGTCAAAGAGGCATCGTGTACAACCAGACAGAATACTCCTTTATTCTGTCTGTTTTTAGTTATGCAGACAAGCCCGTAATGTACCAACTAACTCAAACATAACACAATCGTTTGACATCCACTAAGCGGAACCCACGTCCAACGGCCACAGTCATAATACCCTGTAATTACGCGTGTGCTTTGTTCGTAAAATGGAAATTTAATATAATGTGTTAATCATGATGAATGAACACATAATTTAGTTGCATATCAAACTATGTAGCTGGGTATTCACTATGTTTGCGCACGGACTGTGTTCCGCGCATCTCTATAAAATTTGCGTATGAGATGGAAAATCGGTGCCGATTAGTGAACGTTTTTGATATATGTTGGAGTATTGGAAACTAGGAAAGATTATCGTAAAAAACAATCTTACATAAGCCAATCAGAATTGAAGTTTTCAGTCGCCCTAAACCGGCTGGGTTTCGTACAAAAATCTTGATTTTTGGCCGTACATTAAAATGAAAATCCCTTGTAAACTCGATTTTACCAATTTATCCTTCTCCAAATCCACAGAAATAGCTACCAGGACAATCTACATACTCAAAACGTAGCTGAGCAAAAACATTATATCTCAACTTTATTAACGCGTACAATGCAGGACCGGCTCCGCATTACCTTGTGAAATGACCTGAATATGAGAAGGTTTTCGCGTCTATTCACCAGTTTTTTCCGATCAGCGACGGGTTTTGTCCCGCGACAAAAGCCGGGATTATTCTGTATCCGCGCCCGCATTCAGTTCACTTCCGACTTGCCTACTTTGAATCATCCATCTTACACCAAGGCTGATCGAACGGAACCTTACCGTGGTTGAAATGCAAAATTCATAAATAGATACCTACCAAGTAATAATGTAACACATTTTCAGGACATGAGTTGCCCTGGCTGACCTGGAAGTCTTTAAATAGTCTCTGAACCCGGATAGGAGGGTAAGTAGGAAACCTACTCAGGGTGGAGATTGATTAATGACTCTGCCCTGGAGTGTAAATATGGTGCTGTTCCACAAACGATGGGGCACTTAATATCGTGTCCTGCGTGTCCTGTTGTTTGTTCATTACAGGAACTGATGAATGCTACTGAAAGTGCCAAATTAGTAGATCAGTTCTGGGCCAATACAATTTAGATTACCATCGATAGAAGAAGAAAGACAAACCAAGAGCTTGTTAACGAGATGAGTGGTAATTCGAAAAATCCTTTTACAATTTATTCTAAAGAAATCATCCTGCTGTCATTTAAAGGGTGTAAATAGACACATATCCGAAAGGCACTTTCTTCCCGTCTTTGCGATCATTTTTTGTTCTAGACCATACCTGGGAACCTTCTAGTTACGGAGATATTGGGGGTCAAAGTTCCAACTTTTTCAAAGGTTTTTTTTAAATACATGTTTTTAATGTAACATTTTTACTTTACACACCTCCATGACCCCCGTACTATTCAATCATCCATCAGCACAATGCTTTGAGTGCTTTCCATCGAGTCCTACCGTAAAACGTGATTTTTCACCCAAAAAAAAAAGTCGATTCCCAGCAATAATTTTTTCGTAAAGTTACTTAGTTTGATGTACAGAATGCTTGGTTGACGGCTGTGTGAAGGGTCTGTTTACAACCTGTAGGTTGTGCATTAACTGCCAGACGGACACGAAACTATTTTATTCCAGAATCATCTCGCCCAGAGGCGTCCATTGTTCTTTGCTAAAGACATCCATTGGACATAGGCCTTTATCTGAATATTCAAATGGTTCTCGTACTGCTGATAACGTAATCAAAATACGAAACCGCAATTATCCTAAAATAGCTCATTATTCGTGCACTAATTACGCAGTATTTGGTAGCATACTAACGTGAGGCGTGTTTAATGTAAACACAAAGAGCGTTGGCCATTCGTCAAATGTATGGCGGGCAGTGGGCGGTGGCCATGTACGCAGTGGAATATATTTGAACACATTGCTACTGTACTTTCAATTTACGAATGGACTCCAAAAGGATTCAAAGGAGGAGATAATCTTGCCGTAAGCTTTTAAAGATTACGGTAATGAAATCATGCATGTATATTTGTGTGAATATTCATCATAAAGCCTTCACAAGACTCCATAAAGCGCCTTAGTGCAAGACAATACACTAGTCTTTACGAGCGGAGTTTGATAGTAGGATATTTAGTAAGCACTACAGAAGCACTAACTGGGTTGTGTAGGTATCTACCCACTTCTAATATAAGGCCGATACAGTACCTGGCCTCATATGGAGGTTTCACTAGTTAGCAGTGGCGAATGGTCAGTTTTTGTAAGAGGTTAGCCGGAGTACATATCTTTACTGTATAGAATATTATTGACTATAGAACACTGACTGTGCTATTTTTCAAAGGGAAGCCGGTAGGAATCGGGTTGTATGGAACCTTCGCCACTGCTAGTTAATGTTCACCCGTAACGTCACCCGTTCGGAGGAATTTTTATTTTTTTGATTTGTCATCACACCTGTAATCCCCAAAGGCTTAGGCAGAGGTTTACCTCTACTAGTACACCCACTGATTTCCCCAGTTTTGTTTAAGTCCCATGTAATAGGGGGCGAGCCCATAGCCATCAACCGGGCACGAATCCAGACTTCGTGGCTGCTACTGAGAAATTTCTGATGGAAAAACTCATGCTCATGCTCAGCAGTCGCGATATGGATGGATGTACACGAGGTTTACCAAATAATATCTGCATTCTCTACAGAGCATTCGAGCAGCATTTTACGATCAATGATTTTGTACAGAGAAGAACTAAAGTGACAGTTTTAATTGGTTCGGTATCAATTAAAACTGTTATTTATTTTTTTGTTTGTTTGTTTTGTTTCACTCATGTTTCATTAGCACATTACTCTTTGACGTGGAAAGTTGATTGGCTTCGTATTTGCAATGCACTCGAATACTGCAAGTGGGAACACAGATGATAGTGTTTTTCCCGTGTGTAAAATATCGTATATTCTGGTACTTATTCAGTACTAGCTGTGGCCGTATTTGAATCGGATTTTGTTAACAACTTCAAGAGTTTTCATTTTATTTGCACGGATCCCTAATTCTTTTTCTAAAATAAATATAGAGCGATATATAGATATGACAGGATTTTTAAAGTAAAAATCCTGTCAAAATCGATCCAGCCGTTTCGGAGATTAGTCGGAAGAAACAGAACGACAGACAAAAATTTATAAAATTTTTGTTTTTGTTATAATTACCGTGAATACTTTCATAAGCATTCATTAAAAATCTGTTATTTTGAAATTACAAACAGACACTTCAATTTCATTTATTTGCACAGATTTTATGTAAGTGCATTGTACAAAGTACTGAGTGTATCAAAAAGCTGCTCATCATTAAGGGTGTTGTACCGACCTTCAAATAGAACATCTTCCCTCATGGAACCACCATCGTAATCGCGAAAAAAATTGGTCCTATACCGAAAGTTGTACCACACCCATGAAATACATGCTATGCTGTACACCTATGGCATTCGGGTCCAGGAGTGGAAGCGCATGGGCTAGTGTAGCCTGGGGTGACACCCAAGTACACAGATAGTGATACTGCGCCATCCCACTGCTGGTCAAAGGCCTTCACACACAAAAAGAACATAAATGCAAGTATTTCAATTTTATTAATTAATTTTGTCATACGTGCACAGATATGAAATTACTGAGTCTGTTAATTTGATTGCATCATGACTTGTTAATTTCCTTCCATTTCATCTCGTATTCACATCTTTATTCATGTGCCACGGACTGCCTCACACAATAAACACTTCCTTTTTAAATATTAATATTTTGTTTTCCGGACAGCTGGTATTAAAGTCGAAAATTAAATTTCCACGTGCAAAGAGTTTGTATTATTTTTTTTTTTACAACCAGCTCTACCGAGTTGGCTAAGAACGTTAAATATTTGAAAGAGCTAGTGTGCTTTTGAGCTTTTGTATGGTTAATATTTCAAATAACCTTAAAAAAAAAATCCCAAATAATCGATTGTTCCCAACGAGTCACACTGTAACATGTCACAATGTGACTCATTGGGAAAAATTGTGAATAAAAATCCCAACCAGTCACACTGTTATGCGATAGGACAACTTTTTATCGTTTGTTCCCAACGAGTCACACTGTGACATGTTACAGTGTGACTCGGTGGAACAATCGCAAATAATAATTGGTGTAATGCTGAAAATACAGCCTAGTCTTAAAATGACACACCATCATCATCATTTCAGCCGAAAGACGTCCGCTGCTGGACATAGGCCAAAAAAAATATATAAATAAAAAAAATAAAAAAATTACCATATGAGAATATAATAACTGACTCAGCCTAGTTTGAATAAATTACTCAATTTTATTTCGATTTGTTTTTGACACCCTGTTTGAGTGTTACCAACTTTTACAAATAAACATTAATAAAAGTGTCCCTGCGTCAGTGAGTATAAATTTACGTAGCTGCATTTTGAGCCAACCATGCCTAACTATTTGAACTTGTTACCTTCTACACGCAGTAAGAAGTAGGTTGCAGAGTCCGTTGGATGCGAGTCGCACGGGAGCGGTCAATGTGGCGACACTTGGGGGAGGCCTATGTCCAGCAGTGGACGTCTTTCGGCTGAAATGATGAAGAAGTAGGAGAATTATTAATATTTATCAAGTATCTACTTTCAAAAAATATTTACAAACTACAAATCTATAATATTAATAAAAATATGTACAAATATCGAAAAGTGTTACAGGGCGTGAATATCTACTACGGTAGTTCGTCAGACTTTATTCCTGCGCCGCACCGTGCACCGCTAAGATACAACAGCAAAATAATGAATGAATACCTGCAAAACCAGCAAAATTCCAATGCTTGCATAGCAACTTGTTTTGAAACATTATTCTGCAAACAAAACTTTATAGACAAGACGCTGTATACGTCTTTAGTTCCTATTAGTTTCGCTGAAAACTTTAGTTGAAGTTAAACAAGATAAACTTGACGCGGAGCTATTGCATACGCGTGGTCGCACTTGTATCAAGACTTTTCTCTATACGATAGTATCTTAACACAAAAGGACAAGAGGGTCTGTGGACAAGTGGAGGCGGTATCAACCAGCACTTTTATCAGGATTAATATAAGGTGTTCAGTCACTGCTAGAAGATCACTTTGTCTAGGCTACAAGGGGTTGTAGTCTGCAAAATTCGAAAATGTCATGAAAGCAACCATGTTTTTAATAAATTATGACCTGAAATGTTGTACTGGAGATTTAAATCTCATCATACAACCTGATACTGCGCTGAAAAAGATAAGTAAATGATAATTTAGCGGGCTGCCTGAGAACATCAACCTTTTTTTTTTTTTGGGTGGGAAATCATCAAATGACCCCCCCACTCTGGGTGGAGCGGAAGGGAGTGTCAGACTTGTACTGACTAAAACCCATCCATGTTCCTTCTTTGCCCTTTGTGTTCCAGGGCCACGGTATCTCTTTCGAACAGTCCCGCAGCCCTGGCAAGAATATCAACCTTCAATACAAGACTTTTCTTACTTCTTCTAAACCACGTGTCAGAAAGTAGCCGGTAGCAACAAGAGAATTTTTCAACTTTGTTGTTGCAAGTTACGAAATTGTTAGCAACATATTCCGTCGTCAGTCGTCGCGGAACGGAACCATGTTACAACTTTTGTTACGAAACCGTGTTACAAGTTGTAACAAAATTGTTGGTACAGCAACGTTGTAAAGAACTTCTTGGAGATGTTTCGTGTTTCTTTTGTTTTTGACCTGCAGCAATGTAAATGCAGAGCTATAAGAATGTTGACAGTGGGGCGCTGTTAAAATATTTATGAAATGTTTTGAAAAAATAAGGTCGCGAGTTCCGAATTAGGCTGGATACCAGAAGATTCTTGCGCCTATTCAACATTATTTATTTATTTATTTATTTAACAGTTTATGTACACACTAAAATACAGAAAAGAAGAAAAGAACAGAAAATAGTACAAAGGTGATGCTTATTTCTAAAGAAATCTCTTCCAGCATACCTGCGAAAGGAGATACTAAAAAAAAGAGATGTAGACAGTGTGTAAAAGAAGAAGAGAAAATAGAATACATAAAACGTAAAACAGAACTATTAAAACATAATAATATAAGAATATACATACATACTTATAAATACAAACACAAAACATAACAATACTGTAATGTAGGTAATATTGATTTTTAGAATTATAACATGATATGATATAATATTAGAAGGTGATAACAAATTGAAACGTAATACTGTAGCTGGGGTCCGTAATACCTCCCTAATCATTCTGCATAATCCCATAGCTCTGGATAAAGGCTTCCTTTTTGTGAAAGATGGTGGTCCGTAGTCCGCCATGTTAGGTTACAGTACTAGTGAGTGTTCACATCACAATGCCTTAAGCAAGGATCAGACTCACTCTTCACCTCTATATTTACGTAATTGATAAATTCCAATAATCTATGCATAAACATATTAATTGAAGCTTAATCACCGTAATTACCGAGTTTACTCAACTCAGAACTATTAATAGACATCAAGTTATAAATTCAATCAGGTTTATTACAGATTAAATCGAACCTAGTACCTACCCCACAAGCTACACGATTAAGTGACACGCGTCTTGCGACAGCGACTCTAGACAAAACAAATGAAATAAGATGTTTAGAGCATGCCACTAGTCACAGTGACAAAACTTGCGACGCCTGTAATCTCCGAAGCGTTAGGCAGAGGTGTACCTAATAGTACACCCACATTTCGCCACATTTTGTAATAGGGGTCGAGCCTATCTACCGGGCGCAAATCCAGACTCCGTGGCTGCTACTGAGAAATTCCTGATGGAAAGACGTAATATCACTTTATCCGACCTGGGTTTCGAACCCAGGACCTCATGCTCAGCAGTTGCGACCACTAAACCAACGAGGAAACAATAGGGACGGCAACGCAAACCGCGTAGTATTCATGTGGCTTCGAACTACACGCTTCTTGCGACAGCGACTGTGGATAAAATAAAGGAAAGAAGTTGTTAAACGAATGAAACTGGAACGCGATAACGCAAGTTGCGTTGGTCGCATGTCGCATCCCCTGCGACTGTTCACGGGGCCTTACTCGCAGGTAATCGTGTTAGAATAGCACATTATCTGTAGATTCAATATTTATGAGGTTGTGAATACTGAACTTTATAGCTCTGTGGTGCGTTTGATCTGAATCTAGATTTTATAGTCTTGTCTGTGTCCTAAGTTTATTACGTTTCCGATAAATGCTTTGAGTTTGAGTTTGATATTTTATTTCCATGTCGACCGATATTTTATTTCCTTGACTCGGAGGAAGCGAAGTTGAACGTTCGGAAAATCTGAACAGTGTAAGAAGATAGGGTAACATCATTTTCGACTAATTAAATACCCTTTTTAGGATTTCATGGCAGTTGTATAAAAACTATACTGTACGTGTAGGCAGAGGTTTCCTATTGTAGCAAACTCATATTTCAGTAATATAAAAAATAAAATTTAAAAAACCCCCATCGCAACAAAGAAAAGCGAACAAACATTAGAAAAGTCAATAAAATGTCTGAGCCGGTTTTGATTGAGACATGTCTAATTGTAATATACACATCATGCCCTTTCATTTGATACCCCACTTGGGTATATTTGAAATTATTCGATTATTCATCACCACTTTCATCCCCATATCTAGTAAATGGCTACACCGATTTGATAAAACTTATCTAAGAAACATCTCCAAGAAACTAGCTTTCAAATATAAAAACTGCATCCAAATCAGATCACTCGTTTAAGAGCTACGGTGCCAGAGACAGACACACATTGCGATAAAACTTATAACACCCCTCCTTTTGCGCCGGGGCGCGGGGGTTAAAAATACATACATTGGTTTTAAAACCTGCATTAAATCCTTTCTTACGATCTACGGAATACGGTTGTAAAGGTATTGCGCATTCACAACACCTTTAATACGGTCTAAGACAAGCATCGCCGATCTAGGCGATAAGTCTGCGAGGTTAAGATGGGACTGGGTAGCTCACGTTTCTAGGATGAAGCCGGACAGATGGGCGACGATAGTCACACAGTAGGTGCCTGAAGACGGGTGTTGTAACCGAGGCAGCCCCAAGAAACGTTGGCGTGACGATCTAGACTCATTCTTAACGGATTGGTCGGAGTAGGCAAATGAAAAACAAAATTGGAAAGCCATAGCCAGGCCTATGCCCAGCAATGGCTCAGAGTAGGCTAATGTATAATAAAAATACATTGCATTATACTTGTGGCATGTGTCAAATAAATACATTTTCTTTCTAGATATTTATTTTCTCAACAAAACGAGTTATGTCATGGTTATAACTTATACTATAAAACGCCCTAGCAAAATTTTAAACATATTCTTTACTCAGTTTAAAGTTATTTTGTCTTTGAACAGATAATTCTCTATATTAAGGGTGTAACGAGACCTTTAACGAAGCCGAAAGGCATTTGTTCTCCCCGTTATTGCGATAATTTTTTTGTTCTAGACCATACCTTCTAGTTACGGAGATATTGGGGATCAAAGTTCCAACTTTTTCTCAAGTTTTTTTTAAAATACATGTTTTTAATGTAAGATCTTTACTTTAAACATCTCCACACGTACTATTCAATACGTCCATCAGCACAATATTTAGAGTGCGTTCATTGCGTCCTACCGTAAAACGTGATTTTTCATCCAAAAAAAAAGTCGGTTCCCAAAAATAATGTTTGCGTATAGTTGCTTAGTTTGATGTACATAATGCTTGGTTCTTCGTGGTGGCGTCGTTAAGGATCTTGTTACACCCTGTATATTGTATTTTTGAAAGATTAATTACTTAGTAAAATATCATTATAGTTTTCTCATCCATTTTATTACTGTGACAGAAAGAATAACTTATTAAAATAACTCAAATATTAATTCATATTTTACCAAGTTTATTGAAATAATGCCAACTCTATTGGTTCTAACTGAAGCGTAGGCTGGGACATCAATCAAAAGTTTTCCATTTAACTTTGTCACTCATTTCAGAGAACATTTCTCACAGAACAAATACAAGGATTTTCGAGTTCAACGAGTTTCTTTTCGTAGTTGACGTCATCATTAAATTTCCATTTTTGAACGGCCTATTTCATTTTTAATGGATTTGAGGGATCAGTTAGTAATTAATATTTTTTGGATTAGACTTTGATGAGAGCCAGAGAATTTGGGAAAATTATCCCAAGAAAAGGTTTTTCCGGGATATCTTATGTCCTAACCATCATGGTCTAACTATGTGCCAAACGTCGAGATCCGTTTAGGTGTGAAAAGGTAACAGACATAAATAGTTGCTTACGCAATTATTATATGAGTAATAATATAGATTTCATCATCATCATCATTCCATCCTCATTTTTCAAACTGTGAAAAATTCCCTCTAAAAAACACCGCCGTGAGCCGTGAGCCTACTGTCGCCTTAGTGGATGAGCCGCGAGAACTTAGCTACGCATGACGTTCGCGACCCATCCAGTGCAGCCCGTCTCCGACCACCAAACTCCTTTGGCGATGTCCGGGCTCACCTGAGGTTTTTTCCAGATATAGATTAACCAGTGTAAAATTATCAAAATTTGAGAATGTATTCTTTGTTTGAGCAGTCATAAATCTAAAGTATTTTAACCTACAATATTTTTACTGAAATAACTCAATCAAACTACAAGCATTTTCCAAAGAACTGTATGAGAGTTCTTTGTTCTCAAGATATTCTTGGAAAAACACAAGAATTCTCCGAGTTTTACGGCTTTCGTGACGTCACGACTAGGGTGTATCAACGACCGGGTATCTATGAAAGGACGTGTCTGTTTTTTAGAGCCTTGGATCTATCACTAAGGATGTTTTATTTTGTAAATGAGGTATTCTGAAAGATACTTTAGTTGATAGTTCCTTCCATCTTGTCCCTAAGAACACCTTTTGCCGACCTTGCAAAGTTGTCAAGTACGATCATGTTATCAAAGATGTTGTGAACTAAAAATAAGTAGATATGAGAAAATAATATTCTTTTTAGGGTTCCGTACCCGAAGGGTAACCAACGGAACCCTATAACTAAGCCTCCGCTGTCCGTCCGTCCGTCTGTCTGTCAGCGGGCTGTATCTCATGATCCGTAATAGCTAGACAGGTGAAATTTTCACAGAATGTGTATTTCTGTTCCCACTACAACTACAAAAAAAATAAAGGGGGCTCCCCTACTACGACGGTACGTAACCCTTCATGCGCCAACTCGCACTTGGCCGGTTTTTTAATGCACTTGACGAAATACGACAAAGAAGGAAACGTGAAAATAGGAAAGCAAAGTGATGAATGATGATGTCATCCAGCCAATACACATCGGCCTTAGGGTCTACAAAAAGGAAGACCTTTTTTGAAATCTTTTCGGAGATAACAGCCGTGCGTGATGTTGTTCAAGTGTTTGTGTTTTCTAGTTGCTTTAGTAAATCATTCCCTAAACTAGCTTCGTTATGGTCACCCTTCAATACCAAGATTTGATGTCATTTCGGACAGTTTCGATTCGCGTGACATCACTAGTCGAGACTTCGTGGAAACCTTTTCTATGTTCAGAGAAGTGCACAATATTGTCTCTTATCAATGGGTCTTAAATTCTCATAAACAGTTCATACAGGCGAATGTAGTTCAGTAATAAAAGAACAACAATGAATTATATTCTATTCTTGTCTGCCGCTTCGGTGTGCGTCTATGACCTTTGGGGGTGTTTTGTCTGGTGGGCTACTGCCTGACAGGTGTTGTCGAGTTCTTATATACAGGGTGTAAGGGACAGCCCTCCACAAACTGATGGGGTGAATTCAATATATCATACTAAGATGACCGATACAAGAAATTGTTTCAGGAACGTTATGAGAATCCAATAAGTTTGATTTGTTTTATTTCCTCATACGCAATGTATCGTTACCGTGGCAAAACGCAAGTAGCGAACGGCAAGCGCGACGACGAGAAAACAGCTGATTTCACGCGTCGTTCCTTAGAGTATTTCAACTTCCATCGTCGGGTTTTTTATTTTAGCCGTATTATTTGTATAAATAGAGCGCTGTATACAGGGAATGTTATTTTACATTGAAATAAAAGAATATTAATTGAAAAAAAAAAATGCAGAGAAATATTCCAGTGGAAAATGATTCAAAATAAGGAGCTGAATGCACCCTGTCAGTTTGTGGAGGACTGTCCGTTACACCCTGTATAGTCTTAAGTCGCGGATAACTTTAACTGCGTGATTCAGGAATTTGATATTAGTTCTTTATTTGTGGCATAGATGGCGATGTAGTACTTTTTGGACTATGTTGCTATAGTAATTTTTGTAGTGCCGCTACAGACCTTATTCATGAACGTGGATGTTAGGATCGTAGCAGGTGGCTTTCTGTAGTTTCTGCACGGAACAAATATATGTATGGCCTACAGGTAGTTGTTCCGGGACTAGCTGTTTATGTATGTAAACGCAACCACGTTACAGTAGAAATTCTTAAGGTGGAGGCAATGTTTAAAATAAAGGGATAAAAACACCTTATGTGTAATTTATAGTCACATGAAACATTTCAGATTTATCCCTAGCATGAAAATGCAACTACAATAATTGTTATGCTTTTTAGTTCTTTTTTTAATAGCTACCAAAAATTAAAAATTGGCGTAATTTTGCGTGACATAGGGTTCCCCCAGACAATCCTTGTCCAGATGATCCAAAGGAAATAGTAGACAGTTATGATTAAAAGTGTCATTTTAGGGTCTAGCCATTAAATGCTGCTGCCAAATGAATTCTCAAGCAAGCAGACGCCAAATGTCTGGATGTGGCAATTAAGCTACGCCTTGCCAAAATGCTTTGTTGCAATTAAAGAACAAGTTGCCAAAATACAAACATTACACTTTGGTAAATCGTAAAAGTATTGCTCATTATCCATTTTGTTGCTATTCAGCACTCTTCCGAAAGACGAAGAAGTTAGATTGTCTTTAATATTAGGTAAACTCAAACTCAAAACTCTTTCTCTTTTTTCTTTTTCTTCTTTCTTTTTTTTTCTTTTCTCTTTCTTTTGTCTTTTTATTTTTTTTCTCTTTTTCTTTTCTCTTTATCTTTATTTTCTTTACTCTTTTTTTTTTTCTCTCTTTATTATCAGCGAATATCGATTTCAAGTAGGTACAGCAGACCTTACACCAGTGGTAACAAAACCAGCACCTACATATATGCTGGCTTGACTCTATTCAAATCCCGTTGCTCGCTGTCGCGGTCTAAGGCTATCGCTGTATGTACTATACTACGCTAGGCTAGCTCAAGGGAAAAGTGTTACCACAAACGTCTACTGTACAATTGTCACAGTTTCTTCGGGTTTTTTTACATGGCAACCCTGCAAAGACCATGATCGTGGGTTGACACAATTTATGACTGACATCATAAAATAAGACTTCTCAGAAAATCTCTACTTTTACGCAAGTACGGGATATTGCCAGTACTTGCCACGGATTATGGAAATTTTGATATAAACATCGATATTTTGCAAGACGGCACCAATTTCGTGGATGTTGCGAAAAATGATTTGGCTTCGCGAAATATTTTTCTTGTATCTTATTTTATTTTACGATTTTTTCGGAGAAACCTGTCGGATCTTAGGAGAAGTGCTGTAATATTTTGCACTCGAATGTTCCGGTTTTTATACTATAATATTCTAGGATCTAGCACCTCTACTCTATATTTTACACTAGGATGTCTTCTATAATGAATTTTTATGATTACTAATGCAGTAATCAAGTGCGCAGGTTTCAGGGCATGCGGCGCAAGATGGCAGGTGGTAACTGTAGTGAGACGCCGCATACGCATTTGAGATCTGAACTTCCCATCTGTGGAGATTGTCTTTGCTCCGATCGACTTAGGCTTAAAGACTATTAAGTAATTTCCAAATCAGATACGGGAACGTACACAAAATATCTGATGAAAGCTTCTTTTGTTTTTCAGAATTCCTACATTCCCAATCTTCCTCAAACCACAGTTCATTGCGTTGGTATTTGTTTAGCACTCGATGCTCATTTGTCTTCCGTGGCACACTCATTTACCTGCCGTATGCCCCGGGGCTGATAAATATTTTGCTTCACCTTATTAAGCGTAGGTAAAGAGTAATTTATTAACCACCTTGGCACTTTATAGATGGGAATTCCTGATCAATGCAGACATTCTTGGTTTAAAATATTTTGTGTAATTATTTCCGACCTCGTATCGGCATCGGTTGCTTGGTAAGACTGGATGTGGGGCATGGGAGAGGCCTATGTTCTGCAGTGGACTCCTGTGTCTAGACTGAGATTATTACGAGTTATAGACAATACCTCTCTGTTTTTCTATTCATTAAAACAATAGCCTCGTTGCTGTCTCCTTGGTCGAATGTTGAGTCTTGGGTTCGATTTCCAAGTCGGGCAAAGTGTTATGGGGTTTTTCCATCAGGGATTTCTTAGTACCAGCCACGGAGTCTGGATTTGTGCCCGGTTGATGGCAATTAGCTCGCCCCCTATTACATGTACTATTAGTTACACCTCTGCCTAACCCTTCGAGGATTACAGGCGTGATGTTATGATAATACAATTGCAATAACAAAATAACTGACGAATTGCGGAGCTTGACGCTGTTTTCCTTATATAATCCTCCACTCCTCATTCTCAGAACCAACCAAACAAAGATTAAGAAAATCTCTAAAATTTATACATCAACGGAAGATCGTTTTTCATTCCGATAGCCTTTTTAATACCCAAATCATCATTATCCAGATTGTTAATCTCCAAAGGGGACAAATTCATTCATTTCCAAACTAATTAGCAATACACTCATCAAAATATTAATGAGCGAGTTCAATTAACTCCGTCGTCTCGTTGTTGTTCATTTAATTTACTTTTAATTTGTTCTTAATTATTCGCAAATAAACTCGTTATACGTTAATAAACTTGTAATTTTATTACGAGCGCATAAATTAAAATGTAATCTTGAGAAACATTTGTTTTATCTTTGTTTCTTTTAGAATCTTTTTTATTTTAAGGAGCACCTTTTATTGGACCAAAATATGTGGACAACCGGTTTTTGGCTAGCGCGAGGGCCGGACTCCACCTCGGTGGAGACAGCGGAGCGGAGAGGAGACGTGTGGGAATCGACCTATCATATTGGTTGAATCCACGTTGCGTTTGTGATTAGTCGAATTTTCCGTGTCTACGCTCCGGTCATTTCCACTTTGGTGGAGTCCGGGCCTGATAGATTATGATCCACGCCACTTTCGGAGAGGAAGCAAGCTTAGTTTTCAGCAGAATTACCGACCTTATTTAATGTATTATGGACTGATTAAGTATGTTATTGTTTTTTGTGAATTGTTCTTCACTAAGGAGAGCTTTCCCGACAAAGACAAATCATAGTTTCAGAAAATCTACAGGGTGTAAACAGACCCTTCACATAGCCGTCAACCAAGCATTCCATCAAACTAAGTAGCTTCACGCAAAAATTATTGCTAGGAAACGACCTTTTTTTTTGGGCGAAAAATCACGTTTTACGGTAGGACTAGATAGAAAGCACTCAAAACATTGAGCTTATGGATGGATTGAATAGTACGGGGGTCGTGGAGGTGTGTAAAGTAAAAATCTTACATGAAAAACATGTATTTATAAAAAACTTGTGAAAAATTTGAAACTTTGCCCCCAATATCTCCGTAACTAAAAGGTTCCCAGGTATGGTCTAGAACAAAAAAAAATATCGCAAAGACGGGGAAAACAAGTGCCTTTCGGATATGTTAAGAGTCTATTTACACCCTATATATTCGATTTTTTGTCCCGATAGTCGTGTATAACTTCATAATTACGTCTGGTGTTCCTAGTTGCAATATACCTAATCCTATTGGCTAGCTGCACAAATATTAGTTCACGTTCACACATCGGCAGTTAACTGCCACTAGTGTGAGAACAGGCGGCTGGAACAGCGTTACATTGTTGTGCTTTCGCGTCTAAATCAACATGGAGGCACACGAATTGAATTGTTACGCATCAATTGCTTTGGACATAGTACCCATAGAGTAATGGTGTTACTGATTAAGATAACGATAACGTCGTGTAAGTTAGTTAGTTAATTATTAGTTAGTACAATGATAAATTAAAATTAAATTTTGTTTATTTCAGACTACGTAATGTCCATATTTTGTTTTGAACAAATTGATTATCTTATGACTAGTTAGTAGCATAATGTAGTAGATCAGACGGTAATTTAAGAAT
Organism: Noctua comes; assembly: GCA_963082995.1. Taxonomy (NCBI): domain Eukaryota; kingdom Metazoa; phylum Arthropoda; class Insecta; order Lepidoptera; family Noctuidae; genus Noctua; species Noctua comes. Next base: position 18,442,970 of record OY720267.1, on the reverse strand, counting down.
TATTAAAAAAAAAAAAAATAAGAGATATCTTTCATATTATAAAAAAATATCTACCTTTGTAAAATTAAAATCGAGATCTGAATAAAAAATCGCGCGTGCCGTAATTAAAACATGATGAACATTTCTGATACAAAATAATTCAATTTATCGATTTTGCGCTCGAGTAATTAAGGACTGAAGCGGCCAGTCTGATTGTAATCTGTTTTCAGTGTATTATGCAAACTCACAATCAAAATACCCCTTTCGGGTGTCCGATTTAGTAATCAATTATAGTATTATTTTCGAATACGATAGCTGACACAGATAATATTATCGCCGGAACCATGAGATTCTCGCGGAAGGAATCACAGACATGAGAAAAACCGTAACCTTGCCATAGAGCAAAGAAACAAATGTATAATGGACTTTATGCCACATGTTCTTACAGTTCAACCACAAAAGGAAAAGGTGCAGTAGGCATCAAGAAAAACAACAAAAACTTTTGTTTTTCTGTAGATCCTCCGTACTAAACACTAGGCCAACTCGAGGTCAAAATCTGCTAAAGATAAGGAACAAAAGTTACAGACTCCCGATAACGACAGTTTTTCCAAAAGTTCCTTAACGTAGGCGACTTCTATCAGTAAGATTACATTGGGCATTGCATTGGGCAAAACGCAGCGGTTTTGGCAAACTCTCGGTTTTAGTCGTGAGAATGACGATATAATTTGGGTTATCTTGTAATTACGATAAGTAAGGTTATTTGTAGGGTCCAAAGTCGATACCGGAAAAAACCGACTTTTCCTTATAAGTATTTATCTTCCTTGTTATTTGTCAGCTCAGTGACTTATCTTAGTGACAAGAGTCTTTCACAAAACAAAATTACAAACATACATACTCGTAGATAGAAGTGGCCCTAACATAATGCGTGATTCTTTTCCTGTTGTTTTTCGTTTGTTTTGTTCTTCATCATCATCTGCCTAGCCTTTTCAGAACCATGTTGGGGTCGGCTTCCAGTCTAACCAGATGCAGCATATAAGATCCACCTTCACCTTACGCCGTTTCTGTATAATTCGCGCCTAATACAGGGTGGAATCCCACATCGACGCACAAATGAATACCACGTATTCATTACATCATTACACCATAGAAATTTTTGATCGGCTTTAAAAAAAAATGCTGTACAATACTTTAATTGTGTAGGTATTGCACTTTTGTAGGAAGCAGCTGATTTTTTTTCAAATTGCCGATGAAAAAGTATGGTTCAAATAAAACCCCTTATAATGTATAAGTTTTCTACCTCTCATAATTCTGCGTGTTTCGGTAAAACAAACGAAGGTAGGCACATTATTATCGCATCCTATCAACTTCGCCAACAATATTAATTTACTTCGAGCACAAACTTAATACATAATTATTTGCTAACGTAATTACACCAGCAATTACTTGGTACACTGACGTCGGCAGGGAAAGTGCTCTACTTTGTAAAACCCGACGGAATCGAGAAGCGAAGAGATTGTATCAAAAATAACTTTTTAAGGAGACGTTCTAATTTTATAGCATTTTATCAGAGCAGCAAAGTGGTCATAATATTGAAAGGTGCTACCATCAGCTCCGGTAGCCGTGATCGTCTAGTGGTTAGGACCCTACGTTGTGGCCGTAGTAACCCAGGTTCGAATCCTGGTCACGGCAGTGATTGCACTGTCGCGGCGGAGCATAGTTTTTGTTTTTAAGCAATTTTTGTTAGAGAAAAATAAGGAACTTCGTGTGAAGTTTAATTCTTCTATATCTTTTCTATGGAGAATAGAGAAGATTTTTTTTTAATCAAAGTGTTAATTTTTCTTTAGTTTTCCATTTTTAATTTCTGCGCTAGTCATGCCAAGCGTACGTTAGAAAAAAGGTCAGCATGTATATAATGACATTATAGCCCGCTTTATATGGCATAAACATACAGAGAAATTGTATCGCCAAGGCTCATGTATGAATAAAGACTGCTTGACCACAAATTTTACAATGACAAATAGTAAAAAAAAAAAACTCACAACTAGAGCACAGGTACTGTAATCTAAAGCTTAGTATTCCTGTACTCATCGATCCATGAAACGATTGTCTTTACACGTGGTAGCTTAATCTAGTTTTCCATTTTGACGTCACTCGTACTAGGAGAGCAGATAAAGCAGTGAACTTGTTAAAAGCTGTCTAAGGCAGACATCCACGTCCTTAATCATATTGGACATGGAACAGCCAATACAATTGTTGTTGTTGTTTCAAAGGACTTTAGAAAGTACATAAGTAAACATAAGGTTTATATTTACTTGCAGCTTGATTGTAGCTATAGATACATTGACTGGTTTGAATGATATTGCGACGTGTCTCCTTTTAAATATTCAAAATATTTAATGAGCATTGAGCACTAATGTGAAACGTCAAAACATTTATCGGTACTTACATCACAAAAGCGTAAAACAAGATATAAAATATTAACAAATTGAAGCATCTTTGAATCTACAAGACCTACTAGGTTCTCACATTCACAAACAAGGAGTAATAAAACGAAACTATAGGAAAAACAATTATGTTAGAAAATATTTATTTCTGCCAGTCATAGACATAGACAAAAAGATTATATATCTCAGCCAATGATATTATAAATAAAAAGACGTATATATCGCACTAGCGCGCAAATTGCTGCAAACAAATTCAGACAATTGTCGTAATTAAGCGCAATGGCTATCTCTTTCTGTATCATACGTTCCGTATTATCTATCGAAGTAGTAACAACGCAACGATATTTTAACGCCGCTCAGTATGAACGTAGCGGTCTTTTTTATAACATCATTGATCTCAGCCTGATTATTGCTGCACAAATATAAATGAACTTATTTCCCAAAAAAAAAACGGAATATTTTAACAGCCGACATGGGAGAAATATTTCACAATAATTTACATAATAACTAACAGTAAAAATGTAAAACAAGTTACGCATAGAGATTGTACCACATTTTTGTAAGGGAGCCACATCTTGAATATAAAGCGTTCCCCTGGTATTACCCTGTTGTTACAAAGACCACTTTTAGACAGGCAAGTGACAGTTCGTGTAGTGGATGAATAGTGATGACAGGGGCAAGTTCTCAGGGTAAAAAATAGGTATTCTTCAGATCAATAAAATGAAAAACGTGTTTTGAAAAAGAAAATATTCGATGGGAATTATTGATGACATAGCATACCAGTGGCGAAGGTTCCATACAACCCGATTCGTACCGGCTTCCCTTTGAAAAATGGCACTGTCAGTACTCTATAGCCAATAATATTCTATACGGTAAAGATATGTACTCCGGCTTACCTCCTATAAAAATTGACCCTTCGCTACTGTAGCATACCATCACGACTGTAATCCCCGAAGGGTTATGCAGGGGAGTCCTAATAGTACACACTACACCCACATTTCGCTAGTTATGTTTAAGTCCCATGTAATAGGGGGCGAACCTATTCCCATCAACCAGGGACAAAACCAGACTCCTTGGCTGCTACTGAGGATTTTCTGATGGATAAACCCAATAACACTTTGCCCGACCCGTGAACCGAACCCAGGATCTCATTCTCAGCAGCCGCTTGCAACCACTCGACCAATGAGACAGCCTAATAATGGCGCTGATTGAGTGAACAAAAAATAAGGGAACCCATTTTTGACCACGATTTGTCCCAAGACCACCCGAAAAAAAAAACTAAAAAATCTGAAACCAAATTTTCGTCCTGGTTTCGACCAAAAGTCGCATCTGCAGCCAAAAGTCGTGGTCGTTAGAAATACAAGGTAATCTTAAAACTAAATAATTAAGAATTACTGAATAAGTTAGGTACTCGTAAATAAATAAGCCAATTATTAGTAGAACATTTTTACAGTGTTGTAAAAAGGAAAAAGTGAGTGTACTATCACATATCGATTCTTGAAGGCAAGTCATAGGAATTACACATTGAACTGTTTACGGACGTGTTCTATGGACGTGTAGACGCGACATTCAATTGTAATAACGGGCAAAGGGATGTTTTATTGTCCCTTTTATAGTCAACTGACGTGGGGTGGACCAGTTATAGTCGCGTTTTTATTAGATAGTTGCCTACTTGTATTGATGTAAATGGTAGATAACTTTGGACTAAGTATTGAGCAGGTAGCCATTAAAATAAATTGCCTTGGTAAGGCCCAAACTCCACGTAAAGCGGAGAGGAGCGAAGCGGAGAGGTGTGCACGATTCAATCAGACCAATCACGGGAGAGACGAGAGACGCTATGTCCGTTTGAACCAATGTGATTGGTCGGTTTCCGCATGTCTCCGCTTTTGTGGAGTCAGGGCCTAAAACTGGCCGTAAAATGTTTAGATAAAATAAAAAATGAGAAACTTAATAAAATTATTAGTTAATATTTAGCCACGAGCTCTTCGAAAATGTTAAATGCCCCTTAAAATTGTTCAATAGACCGCCATCTTACACACATTACAAAATAACTAGTGATATAGACGTTAAATGATTCTATAAACCAAACGCAGCTCAGAAGCAGCGCGGGTTGATGTCGGGCCCTCGCGAGTTGTACGAAGTAGTAGAAATAGTATGAATTTGACCGCGGGTCCGCCAACGAACTGCGCCGACGCTCTGCTTTGGACCCGCCCGCCGGCCGACAAACCAGGCGTTTTTTGTAATGATTATTTTTCTATTGTTATAGATTTCAAAGATGCTGCGTGATGTACAGTAACACAAGCGATGCGGAGCGGGATGCGGCGGAGGAGACGACGCTCGCGGCGCTCTACGCGCTGTACGTGCTGGTGTCTGTCATAGGTATTATAGGTAAGTGTATGTACCTACTTACAGCCACGGCTTGCTGTTGTACAGCAACACAGGCGATGCGGAGCAAGATGCGGCGAAGACCATGTTCATAGCCGTCTCTAAAGCGATCTAAAGTTTCAAATTTAATGACGCACTTAAATATATCTCCGATCTCATCGAAATATGAATGAAAAATGTTGTTGCCTGCCTCGTTGACCTAGTGGTCGCAAGCGCAGCTGCTGAGCATGAGGTCCTGAGTTCGATTCCCAGGTTGGGCAAAGTGTTATTGGGTTTTTCCTTCAGGAATTTCTTAGTAGCTGCCGCGGAGTCTGGATTTGTGCCCGGTTGATGGCAATAGGCTCGCCTCCTATTACATGGGACTGGTGAAATGTGGGTGTATTATTAGGTACACCTCTGCCTAACCCTTCGGGGATTACAGGCGAGATGTTATGTTATGTAAATGTTGTTCGTTTTTACTGATTCTCCTGCTTTCCCCTAGCTAAAAGCAGATAATGAAGAAGGTTTTTTTTTTTTTTTTTTCAATACTCAATTTTTTATTGCATTCCATATGTATTACAAGATGGTGTAACAAGGTAAAGATCAGTATGGACCCTGTCGGGCACAGCAACATTAGGAGAGAGGAAGAGGGCTAAGCATCAATTCAATAATATTATTATAAATTATTATAAATTATAAATTTAATTGGGTGTATAATTTTGAATATATAAATAATAGATTATTAGGTTTGTTTAGGTATAATTTATTAGTTATCTTTATTTAAATTTAGTTTAATAATATAGGTAATTATCATGATTATAAATTATTAGAAGTATTTTCATTATTATTAAATTATGTTATTATTTGTGTATTCATATTTTTATATTTATATTTGGTTTCCTAAATTCCATTTATATTATATATTTGTTTGGTGTATTACATGAGAGCGAATAATTTTATTTTGTAATCGATTTGTCATCCAGGTTAAAATCATCTAGTACAATTGTCCCCGAGGGAAATTGAATCAAAAACACACTAAGGAACAAGCAACAAATGAACCAGTGTTCTCATATTTTACATGTCTAATAAACTAACTTTATAAAGTAATTCATCTTATTTCTCACGGGAGAGCAAACGGTAGGCGTGGTTCATGAATTCTGTGAAGTTTCCTCGGAATTGCAAATCTTTTCATAAGCTTCCCACATTCGATTCTACGTGAGCTTCTGGTCTCAGTCTTGATTTTGAAATGCACAGTTGCTTATTCAAGTTTTATATTGCATTTCTCTTGTTCCAAAAGTTGATTAATTTTGTTTGCGTTTATCATTTACCACTGGGATCGGTGCAGGTAAATTGGATGCTGTTAAGCAATAGTGTGTCAACCAACAAAAAGTAAAATTTGGAAATATTGATGTATTCAATTTATTTAGGATTCTTGGGACATCTTTAGGTGCTTTTTTTCTCAAATTTAAGTCTGTGTGGCTTGACACACTATTGCTTATCAGCATCCAATTAAAACTTGTCTTCATTCGGGGGCTTCGCAGTCGAGTCACGCGCCTCCCCCTCCACTAGCGCCCCCCGTACTATCTACGGGGTAGAAGAGACATCGGAAAGAACAAACACTTACCTACCATGAATTCAGCACAAGTAGGTATCTAGACAGGGGTTCCAAACATTTTCACCGTGTAGGTCTTTACTACGGCACTTTTGTAGGAAGCAGCTGTTTCTTATCAATAACCGACGAAAAATTTTGACGCTGGGAGTCTACACTCATGTGCTGAATTCATGGTACCCGTTTTTACAGTCGTTAGCTAATCAAGTAAACACAAACTGTAAAATTTTTCAGAATTATTTTAAACCATAAAATATTGAAAGTTAAGTTCAAAATAACTTGACGCGCTGGCGACTGTACGTCGATGTCCCTCTCACCTGTATTCTTACACGACTCTGCATACACTACAACTGTCTTTCTTTGACAGTTTGACGTACAACCCTTTCATAGATATTTCACCTGTAACTTCACGTCACTGTCAAAATCACAGTGATCTTTATTTTCGATAAAATAAAGCTGCTTTCGGATTGCTGCCACTGACAAGTCTGTCAAAATCATAGTAATATTCAGAACTAAAAGCAATAAAGGATCTTGCGCACTATGTGGCCACGATCACGATTTGTCCACCCGTTAAACTCGAACAAAACTAAAAATTTGGTCGAAAACGGGTCGGACGACCGATCGGTCGTTCGTTTTCGACCAAATTTTCGTCCTGGTTTCGAACAAAAGTCGCTTCTGTGGCCAAAAATCGTGGTCGTTACCGCGTGGCGCGATGTCACTCAGGTTGCTGTCCAGATTAAATAACTGTGAAAAGTCTGTCGGATGTATTTCCTGAAATACAAAAAATTTGACCCGACTGTATACTGACTTAATATTAAATTCCTTCACCTACAGGCAATGTGAGCTTAATGGCTGCGCTTGCGTCGGGCGGGGCCTCACGACTGCGAACACCACAGATGTTGAGCGCGTGCGCCGCTGACTTCCTGGTATGTGCTGCCAGCGCGCCCCTAGCAGCCACCCGGGCCACCAGGGTAGACGAACTGCCCTGCCAAGTTACTTATTATATTGAGGTAATAATGGTTTTAATTTACATAAACTCGGTATGTAATGGATGGTCACCCATCCACGGACGAACCTCGGCAAGCGCTGCTTAACCTTGAAGATCGACCCTTGCGTAACCATGCATAGCCAAGCAAGCCTTACAAAAAACAGCTGGAACCTGGGACAGCCTAAATGTCGAAAGCCGTCTGTTATGGCATTACACCCGACCGTTATGGGGTTGTGTTTTCAAACTTACCTATTTTTTTTTTGATAACCTACATTGTGTCCCACTGCTGGGCAAAGGCCTCCCCTTTCTCCCTCCAAACCTCTCTGTTCTGTGCAATTTCTGGCCACGTTTGCCCCGCGAACATGATCAGATCGTCACACCACCTTCAACTTACCTATATGACTTTCAAAGAGTGGTTCAGTCTATGAGAGTTCAATTGGAAAGAGAGAATGCACGGTGTGTACACACACTATTATATTAACTACATTAAAATATTTCCGCGTCGTCGATGGGTAGTCTGAGATTGGCTGAAACCGGTCAAGAAGACTAGCTTAATTATTGCCTGCCAAGTTTTTTAAAATTTGTGATTTGTCCACAGTCGTTCCCAGTGGCAGCCAGCACGCTATCGCTGGTAGCGATAGCCGCGGACCGTTGCGGCGCGGTGCGGCGCGGTGGGACGTCGTTGTGTGCGCGCCCGCATCTAGCTGTCGTTGCGGTGTGGATCATAGCGCTTTTACTTAGTGAGTCATGATGTATATGACAAAGAAAAACTTTTGATGTCTACAACTACACACGGAAAATACGTACTTATCTTATTGAACAGTTTAATTAAATGCTCCCTAGACTTTAAAATTAAAAATAAACAAAATAAGCCACAGTAAACCACATAAAGAAAAACTGTAAATTGGAAAACTATTAAAAGAGCAACTTAACGGTCACGTTAGTAAATAAATTACAACATTCAAAATGGCTTCCTTAAATCAACGAAAAGGGCTGTTGTAATCCTGCAGTAAATATTTTTATTACGTTGTTTTACTACCATTATTTGAAATTCATGAATGCTGGACCCTAAATAGAATCATTTTATGTCTTTATCCGCTTCTTGGATATCTTCTTCATTAATCAAATGTTTCGTCCCCTTTTGTGTTTAAAATTGTCTAAATGTATAGTAAATTTAAAATGCTCTAGAATTCAGGATTTAGGTAATCCTAGCATTTTAGTGCCTTTAGTTAAATTCTACCGGTCTCTCTAAGGTGTCTCGGTGTTTCTTCGAATCTCGTTACGTTTTGTTTTGTAAATCATTCATCAACTTCCGTCGTCAAAGTTCCGTCAAACGGGTACGGACAAGTGGTGGAACAGCTGCATACACCAGACTCTAACTTGATAGGTACTTTTAATTCACTATCTGTCAGTATCCTGTGTCAGCAGCGTCTGAAATTCTTTCATATGTTAGACTGAATTTAACCGAACATTCGCATCCTATTTCAAATATGAAATCTGAATTTCCTGTTTCCCCAGGTGCAGCAGCATTCACAACGACGTGCGTGTCATGTCCGCCTCTAGCTGCGGCGCACGCGCTTCTCACCTACTGCTTCCCAGTCATAGCCGTCGCCAAATGTCACTGGGCAGTGCGGGTGAAGCTCACTGCCCTGTCACTCACCGCCAGAGCGGCCCACGGCGAGCTCCCCCTCCCCGTGCCCCTCATGAGGAGACCCACGCACGTCATCATCGTCGCCGGCGTAGGACCCAGAGAACGCCGCGACGCCGTCGACGTTGGTGACGTCAGATCCGGGAAGAAGCTCCAACCGAGCCTGCTTGGACCACAACCTCAGACTTCAACGCTCCGCTCCCGGCGGCGGCTCGGCAACGTCCTCATGGGGATCGCGGCGATATTCGCCGTGTGCTGGTGTCCGCACGCTGCAATAGTGATAGCGAGCGCGTTCGGCTTGCACGTGCCGTTTCTTCTGGCGCACTTTGCGCTGCTGCTGGGGTACGCGCACTCGGCGCTGAACGCGGTGGCGTACTGGGTGCTGAACCGGCACGCGCTAACGTCGGCGTGCGCGGCGTGGCGCCTGCCGCAGCTGCGCGTGCGCGAGGAGCGCCCGTCGTCCACCAACGAGGCGGCGCTGGGCGCGTTCCACCCGCGGCTGGCGCGCCCGGCGCCCTCGCCCCGCCCTCCCCCCTCAAGCTTCCTCTATTGATGTCCGTCTATCTTCTAAGCTCTGTCAATCTGTGATTCCTGTTTCTCAGTGCCTCGTATAGTCTACAGGCGCCCCGCCCGCGGGGAGCCGCTCGTTTCGTCGTTATAAACGTGGTTGTTTGAGATTTTATGGAGAATAATATCCGTGAAGCAATAAAGTGTATGAAACACTTATAGACGTTTTATTGTGGACGTAAACGATTGTTGACGTGTCGTATCCTTGCCGGAACGGCAGTGATTTATCCTTGGTACAGATCCTTGTTTATGAGTCGTGCAAGTTCTTACAAGGCGATAAAATGTTTTATAGTTTTTAGTAGATTTATAGTTGCCGTGTTTTAGGAGACCAGGAACTTCGAAATGTTGTGAGATACGCGTGGACCGTCGTAAAAAGCACCTGTAATTTGGCTGACACACATAGGTATCCTCTAAACTTGAATAGAGAAATAGCCACGGCAGATATCTACCACAATTTTTTATTGTTTTACAAAAAGGTACAATTTAGCATACACATATCATTCTAACTGACACTTGCAAGTACTTAAAAGGCCACTATACTCCCATTACAAAGTTTCAGCATCATGCTGCTCTCTCACTCGCTCCGGAACTACGCCGCCGGGACATATTACTGAACTTCAATGTTGAATGTCGAGCAAAAGGGACCAATGTCAACCGTTTTGTGGGATTGGGCTTTAAAATGTAAACAGGCAGTTAGAGGTCGGTTAGATGGTCACAGAGGGTTGCTGGTTCGTGGTTGGGAACCCGCATGCGACACAGTTATGTACTTAAACTAAATAGCAAACTTTTCAGGATACTTGTTTGTCCTGATGCCTGTTTAGGATTGAAACGATTGTTTGAAGAATTACATTGTTATACATATACACCGTGACTTTTTAGTCGTCTTACAAAAGTGGTCTACTCAATGTACCCGACATAAAATAGCTCTAGGCGTGATTTTTTTTACCTAATATAATAATACATTAGATTAAAATTTTTAAACTTCCTGTTAATGATGTTTACGTGTCAAACGGGAAAAAATACTACCCAGCGCTCGACTCCAGTAGATCATCGCTCGCAACAGGGTGTTTTATCTACGTCATGCGTCATTTTTATGAATGTTTAGTAGTCATTGGATACATGAAGTGGGCTGCCGTTGTAAGACGACTAAAAAGTCACGGTGTATACATCATCGCTGCTCTCCAAAGGCAACTTTTCTCAAAGCCAACAGTAATAAGCATGAATAAACCTTTACCAAGTTAAAACCACTAACCAGTCGATAAATAAATGCAACAATTTTTGAGTCCAACCTCACAGACAAGTAAGGTTAAGTAGCTTTTGATGTTCGACTCTCAAAATATTTGAATGTAATGGACGAACTAGCAAGGCGCGGTGATGGCAGGAGGAGTACAGCTGTGACCAAGTGGCGTTCAAAGACTGGAAAGAGAAGTGTTGGTCGTCCGGCAGCAGGATGGACAGACGACATTGTTGCCATTGCGGGAATATCCTGGATGAGGCTGGCACAAGAGTGTGGAACTTGACACAAGCAAAGAGAGGCCTACACCCAGCAGTGGGTGAAGTGGGGCTGTGGGTGATGATGATGATGATGATGATGATGAATGAATAAAGACATGAGCTATTGCTGTAAGCTTAAAACCAGAACAGCAAAGCTTTTTAATACAGTATTCTCTTGTCATTCTCACAAAGTCAAGTCAGTCAAGTTTTGTGGTATATAAATAAATAAAAAAGTCTATAAAGTGTACCTATGTTACGTTGAGCAACATACTAAATGTACCACGTCAGGAAGTTCTGGCGTTGTGTTGCCGCAAAGCGGAAGTGTGCCATCGAAAGTTATTACTGAACTAGTGCTGACCTCTATACACCCAACTAGACAAGTTAAGTTTTAAACTGTCAACCAAGTTAGCGATAGAGATGATAATGCTCTCGATATTTAACCAACAATCTTACTACAAATGTTTATGAGGATGGATGGATGTTTGTTGCTCGTTTACGCAAAAACTACTTAACGGATTTGTATGAAATTTGGCACACAGATAGTCTATAACCTGGATATTAACATAGGTTACTTTATATCCCGGTAGTACGATTCAGTTTGACAATTAACGAACTTTACGCTGGCGTAACATGTGAAGAAATTTAGAACCAAAGAGTTGCTACTATTAGGGTGCGTATCAACATACCTGCCCTGCACTTAAACTGGCCTGTAATGATTGGGGGGTGATTGGGGAGGCCTAGGTTAAGGCTAATTACTACTCTTAATATCTTACATAACATAACATCACGACTGTAATCCTCGAAGGGTTTGGCAGAGGTATTTCTAATAATACACTCACATTTCGATAGTTATGTTTAAGTCACATATAATAAGGGACGAGCCTATTGCAATCAAACGGGCACAAACCCAGACTCCGTGGTTGCTACTGAGAAATTCCTTATGAAAAACTCAATAACACTTAGCCCATTTGACATGATGCCGCTTCAAAACGTTTTCATACAAAATGTACGTAGGCGACGTGTCGTGAATTACACTCAAGCGGCGCGGCGCAGGCACGCCGTTCTTTCGTTTCCTTATAAATTCCACGCCTGCGCCGGACCGTCACCTTACGCCGCCGCGCCGTTTCTGTGTAATTCGCGCCTAAGAAGTTTCAATGACATTTTTTGTTTCTTCATTTTAATCATTTTCTAGGTGAACAGATCAGTTGTTCAGTAAAAAAAATTAAGCGATTCTAACCACTAAGGGTGCTCTAAACTCGCGCATTCATGTGTCTTTTACTCCAATTTTCTCGGCAGATGATATATATCCTTGTAGTGTATTATTTAAAACTATTTTCAGATATGCACCTACTGTTTGTCTCTGCATCACCCAAAGGTTGACTGGTAGGAAATACCTATCGCATTAAGTCCGCCTCTGTACTTATGTGCATGAAGTGTTAAATAAATAAATAAAAAGTTAAAAACACAGTAAGTATTCTTTGATACCCACAGCAATTTAAAACTGTATATAGATGGGACACTCGATCGTAGATTGAAAAGCAAAAAACACATTGAAATTGAAACTTTTTACAGAATGAATTGAAATTCTCGTTCTTCGAGAATTGAATCCTCGCTGCAAGGCAATCCATTTGCATTTTGATTTTGAGCAACAATATGAGGAATGCATCCTTTATAAACTTGTGTACTTGAAAGCATTGCTTTTTCTCCAGATTGATTGCACTTAACTGGGAACGATGTTCAGTGGATAACACTTAACTGTATACCAACTTATCACATTTAATGAAAAAGGACGGATGATTTTTCTCTCCTAAGTAGCTGCAGGTAGAAGTACTATAGACACTATATATAGCTATATATTGCACTGATGGAGGAGCTCATGGCTAAATATAAGCCGCTCGGATCGATCTTTAGGTTAAGCCGTGCTTGCCTAGGTTGGCCTGTGGATGGGTGACCACCCATTACATACCGAGTTTCCTCCGTGCCTCGGAAAGCACGTTAAGCCGTTGGTCCCGGCTGTCATTTGTAGATCTTTAACATTCTTACCAAGGGGTATTGTATTACCCAGTACTAACTGGGTTGTGGTGGTCAGATAGGAAGTCGCTCCATGTAAAATACTGGTATTCAGCTGCATCCGGTTAGACTGGAAGCCGACCCTAACATAGTTGGGAAAAGGCTAGGCAGATGATGATATTGCACTGATTAAAGGTATATTTAACCCAAAGGTTGACTGGTAGAGAATGCCTTGTGGCATTAAGTCCGCCTATATACCAATATTGTACATGAAGTTTAAATAAATAAATTAATATATTTCTGAAAAAACGGCAACAGGAAAACACTAAAAACACTTACTTTGTTTTTAGACGTGTCGTTGCGACTATATATTATTAAATATGTAATCATATACTACCAATTGGGTGTTGTCCTAAGGCCTTAGCACGCGGTGTAAACGTAACGTAATTACGTCGATTTTTTAATCGAAAATACAATTATCCTATATTTATTTTATTTTACATTATTTTTTTTATATTATTTTAGTTAAATTGTTTGCAACAAGCACAGTCAGTATCATCATCCATAAATATGAATATATGCTTAAAATTATGAAAATATTATTTATGAGAAACGAGTATTTTTAATTTTAAAATCGACGTATTTACTTGAGTTTCTGACCTTAATGAGACAACGTTAGCTAAGAAAATTAAGTTTAATAATACGCATAAAAAGATGTTGTGATAACTTTTAATGTGTACTATTAAACTTAATTTTCTTATAACGAAGCTTTATCCTTATGATTATAGGCACATAACAACGATATTATATCCCCATTAAAGAGAACGTTTTCGTGTAAAACACACGCTTTGATATCACCAAGATAAGAAGATCCCTGAGATGAAACAATTGCTATATCATGAAATAAGTAATCATGGTCCTAATAAGAATGGCAATGATTGAATTTTCCAAAATATTTAAATCTCTTTTGTAAGGCAATGTGCTCACAAAATGTTACGAAAATTTTCAGTTAAGTATTCAGTACTTCTTTATCGTGTGGTTAGTACCTAATTGGTGTTAGAGTTTTTATGCCGCCCATGGGCCTCTGACTTGGCTTTACATGCCGTCGAGAAATATCTCTCAGGCATGCTGATTTCCTCACGCACGATGTTTCCCTTCACCGAAGCAAGTCATAATTATACAATACGCACATGAATCAGAAAAATCAGAGGATTCAGTACTTACACCGCTTGTTTTAAGAACGGCAAGGAATTAAACACAAATATATTACTTTCACAGTTTTCATTGCTGAATATAAGTACTGAAAAAGCTCCTATGGCTTCAATAGAAAACGGGTGCATTTTAAAATTTACAACGTCGCAAATAGCCGTCAAATATCTGTCAATGAACTACCGCGCTCACTGATGGTAGACCACTTTCACCCTTATGTCCTGAGGAAAAAGGTTGAAAGTGGTCAACCGTAAGTGAACGCGGTGGAACATCACCAAACAGAGATGGAACCTATTTACTAATTAAATCATTATATTGATACAATAATAAATTAATTTAAATTATATAAATAAATTAATTATAACTAATGATTTCCTCAACCGCTTTGTTTTTGTATTCTCAGTCAATAGACGATTTCAATCACTTAGTACCATTCATTCACTCGTCGAATCTTCACTCGCACATACATATCAATTGCAACGTTCCATTTTCGAAATCCATCAAATTAATTAATAGATGGACGTCTTTGTACAATATTGGCCATACAAGATGCACAAACATAGGTAGCTGTGAAATCAATAGGCGCTTGCAAACATTACAATAATGTACACAACTCATGTTTCCCTAGCCTCAGAATAACTTGGTTATGTATGACGTGAAGTTAGCAAACATCATCAATGAACCATTGTGTGACGTCATAATGTTGTTACCGAAAAATTCCAGCTTAGTGCGTCAGTACTTTTGGCGTGAACGACATTGACAGGAGCCCCGCTATTGGTAATAATTTGTGTTACTGTCTGCGAACATTGTATAGAAAAAGTAAGAGAGAAAAATCTTTCTGCACTATATTAATTATGAATTTCGAACAAAAAGAAGTGGAGGTCATTCTAAATTCAAATCGAACAAATATAACTTTTTACTGTTCTTTATGGCCAGTGTTTTCATGAACTCTGGTTTTGTTTCAATAAATTGTAATCCTTTTAACATTTATTATTCAAAAAAAAGAATGGCACTGTAACTCAATTTCAACGATAAAATAAAATAGGTACATAAGTGCACGCATGCAAGCATAAATGACTACCAAATATTAATTGTTTGTATCAGAATCCAATTAATTCGACTCAATTGCATTCAATTTATTAGTATTGAGGATAACGTGACGGCTGCAAACGAACCTTCATTTGCGTTATTATTAATTTAATTAAGGAATACGTGACGAGTGTGTTCCGCGTACTGGGGGGTTACCATGACGTGTTAAAGCAGGAGTAATTCCAGTGTGGGAAAGGGACAGAGCTATACTGGTCGTCTAGCGCCATCTCTTTCCCACACTGGTATTACTCCTGCTTTAACACGTCATGGTAGGCCACCTGGATCGTAAAATTGAATCAAAACGTTAAGGTGGAAGGTGGAAGCGCCAGGATAGCTCGCGAAATTCAAATTTCTTAACGTTTTTTTTGCAAATTACTGGTCAGTATCAGGCTGTTTGTTGAACAAAATCTGATTCGCGGCCGTAATATGTGACAATGGCCGTAATAATGACTATTTTATGAAAAAGTCATTTAATGGAATTAAATGGAACTTAGAGGGTTGTATTGATGATTTTAATGAATAAAACTCAGTAAAACCATATTTATTACGGTCGCGAATCATATTTTAATAAACAAACAACCTCACACTAACCTGCAAATTGCAAAAAAAAACATAACAAAATTTGAATTTCGCGGGCTACCCTGGCGCTTACACTTTAAAGGCTAGTGCCGTGCCTTCACAGTTATATCGCCTCTGACCTAACATCACAATTAAAAAACAGGGACCTGTATTCTCGCGATCATAAAGTTGCTTGCTGCCACAGACGAACCTCTCAAAATTAAAGTCATCTTTCATTCACAATAGAAAATTTATATGTGGAGGGTTCAGAATGATACAGTACTAAATACGTGGTATCCGTTTTAGCGTCCGTGTTCCTTTCCCACCTGTATATTGGTGCCACGTTGCGTAAATTGGAGACACACACGTAAGCTAGAAACGTAGCACCTACATTACCAAAGCACAATGACGGTGCTACGACAGACCGTGTCCGCGCCTTGTGGATTACCGTAGAAAGTAAGGTCATCTTCGTAGAATCGTAAAGCTCGCATCTACGCCGTAGCAGTGTCTACGCGTGTGACCGTAGTCATCACACATGGCTAACGTGGCATATGTTTGCAATAATGCCACTGGTGATTATCATAGGAACTTTGTATTTAAGCCATTAATACTTGTGTTGTAAATTGTAGTGGTGAAATCAAACCCCAAATGGTTTGATTCAAAATTGAAAGTCATTTATTCTAAGGGTGGGCAGCATTAGTGAGCAAGAATCAACGCTTTAAGACGTCAAAATTGCAATTAGATATATCACATCCCCGAAAACCATCAAGCTTCACTGGTTTCTGGTATTTTAGCAGGATAATGTGAACAACCAAACAAAAAAAAATACTGATACCTTATCGATTATTACTAACTAGCTTATGCCTGCGGCTTTGCCTGCGCTGAGTTCGGTAATTATCTCGAAGGATTATACTACCAGGATACGGGGATAAAAAGTAAGCTATATATAAATCCAGGTTATAAGTATGTGTGCCAAATTTCACCCAAATCTATTCAATCGTTTTTGCGTGAAATATGAACAAAAATCCGAATTCAAAGCATTTATTTCAATTAGACCATTACAGGCACTTTTGAATGTCAGAAAAACAAAGAAGACGAAGCTGCAGTGCCAGACACAAGGCATAATAACTTGCGAAAGTACTGTAGTTGAAGA
Organism: Noctua comes; assembly: GCA_963082995.1. NCBI lineage: Eukaryota > Metazoa > Arthropoda > Insecta > Lepidoptera > Noctuidae > Noctua > Noctua comes. The sequence goes on along the minus strand of OY720267.1, from coordinate 18,425,858 downwards.
ATGGGCAAGAAACTCCATGGACACTCTTTTCAATCAAAATATTTTTACAAGATCTTGGTTACATCATTCATGTTGAGATAATACATCTCCACACAAACTTCCGCATTTATAATAGTGGTAAGAAGTAAGGTACTACCACAAGTACCCCATAGCTAGAACCATCATCTTCATAGCCTAACCAACTATTTTGGGATCAGCTCGGGCAAAACTGGAACCACGGATCATTTTTGGGTCAGCATGCAAAAAATCCAATCAGCCAGCCCAAATACACTACACTACGTACTTATATATGCCAATATAAAACTCCGCATTTACTCCAATGCCATTAGCCCAAATACCACAAAGGGACATACGTGACGCTAAATTCCACAATGACCCGGGTCATTGAACGGCGGCGTCCTTCGATAAACGAGCCTTCGACAAACCAAATCGTTCGGTAAGTTCTCGAATGACGCGACAATGCAAACCGTCTGACCACTGTAAACGTATTTGTAATAACATACAGTATTTCAACTTAGATCAAATGGTTGGAATCGGTTCACGTATATCTGCATAACCTTTACACGAATTTTAAGCATGCTTTTGGTAACAGAGTAACTCGTCAGTAAGTCGAGGCTGCCGCTTCGAGACAAGTGTAAGGTTTTATGATATGAGTGCAGTACAAACTCAAGCTCAAATCATTTTTTTTTTTAATATACTTACCAGTTACAAGCGCTTTTGAACTGTCAAAGTACCATTTAAAATAAGTATATGAAGCAGTAGATAGTACAAGGCGTAATAACTGTGAAAGGACTGTAGTTGCAATAAACAAAAACTTCAGTTGACAAACCGCGTTTGATTTTACAATAAAGGTGCAAGTTGGTTTACTGGTTACTATTACACTGTGGCATGACCTACTTGAGAACAAAGACATTCGTTCAAAAGATTTGGCAGATACCGTAAGTAGTCGATGGATTCTCGTTTTGATGTAAAAATGAAATTCAAAAAGAGGTTGCTAGTAGAGTTACTTGGTAGAGAAATCCTTAAGGTGGAAGCGCCAGGGTGGCCCGCGAAATTCAAATGCCGTTATGTTTTTTTGCAATTTGAAGGTCAGTGACAGGTTGTATGTTGATTAGAATGTGATTCGATACCGTAACAAATATGGCTATACCAAGTTTTTTTATTTTTTTATTATACTAAATGGGCTTACTGAGGCTTATTTGGTTATAATCATTAAAATCACCAATAATACCTATTTCAAGAAAAACTCATTCAATAGGATTAAATAAACTAGCGAAGAGTTAGCGAATTGCAGCAACAAATATTCTAAATTAAAGTTACGATTAGAGAGGAAATTCACGCATAACTTGCAGATAGTATTTTGATTTTTTTTAATGGCAGAAATAAAGATGACTTTACGCTTGATATCTCCAACCGTAATTTCACGAAACATCTTCCAAGAAAATTGTGCAATTTACAGATACTATAAAGCTACAACATAATACACAATTTGAAACCATCACAAATACTTCTCCAAATTCAACTTCAAATCAAGTATCGATCTCAAGTAAGTAATCGTGTTACCTTAGTAGTTCCCTTTAAGTTGGTGCTCAAGTGTTGAAATAACCGCTAATCTCCTTCACGTGGGACTTCACTCCACCTGGCTCTACTTCTCAAGAGGTTTCTAGGTCAAGTCCTAGATTCACTAACGAAATCAAAGTATTTTGGGGAAACAAAGGCGGACATTACATACATAAATCGAAACGTCGGAAATTACGTACTATAGTACCGGGACACTAGATTTTACGAAGTTATAAAGGCACGAAGATTTAAAAAAATATATATTTGGTATTCAATCGATTTACATTAAGAAGGTTGTAGCTGTCCGCTATCCTAGCTAACACTGTTTTTCTAATCCGTTCTAAATATGAAACGAGTGTTTATCTCTAAAATAATAACTGCCAGTAACTTAAATGGCCATGCAGTTTTTTTTTTTTACAGCAGCCATGTACCTACTATTTACTAAAATAAAATAATAGTTCTTTCTCTTTCAGTTTCATAGGACACACAATAAAGTCATAAATAAATTCGCATAAATAAGTTCTTAGGGTGACATTTACTTCGACGTGCCGTGTATTTAGGCAGTCTATTCTTAATTTAACAGCATTTGATCAAAGTTTTCTGAATAAATAAACAATAAATCCTTTGTTTTGTCGCCATAATTAAATGTAATAATAGTCTCATACACAAAGCTAATACCCAATCTGTACCTATTTTTATTTTTATTAATAATTTTATTTAATTTCAACCTAAAACTCGGTAAAACTGTGTTCGCGTGGACCGCAGCACTACGCGGCTTACAGTAGCCAGGTCCGTAAATGAAGTCACGTTCTATAAACCTGAGTTTTTGTGACTAAAACTCGATTAGTTATGAAAGTAAACTAGGTGCTGAAAAAAATATTTTTAATCCATATTAAATTATCTAGCGAGCAGTAGTGAAGGGTCAATTTTTGTAAGAGGTAAGCCGGAGTACATAATATCCTAAATGTATATTATTTATCTATAAAATACTGACTGTGCCATTTTTTAAAGGGAATCCGGTAGGAATCGAGTTGTATGGAACCTTCGCCACTGCTAGCCAATCTCATTAGAACTCGGAGTACTGATATCTTAACAAGACAAAAATAAAATTTAACCGATAAAGGTATTTTTCAAACAAATAGGTAATAGCAAGATTATTGTAATCTTCTTCTTCTTAGCGTGTCGATGGCAATCTAAACTGTGTCAGCCCAGAACTAAGCTACTAGTTGTTATTACTACTACTTACTACTAGCTGCCCATTTTTTTATAAAAAAAAAAACAAAAAAATATTCCAGCTGAATTTATGAAAATGACAAGAAAATAGGTAGTACTTTCACGGCTATTCAGAATTTAGAACATCAGATGACGTCATAGGTGAGATAAAAGATACAGCATCTCTGTTTAGTTTTCCGTCCAATCCCGGATTTGAACACGAGACCAATAAACAATAGACTACTAACCGCGTCACTTGTTATCATCATCATTCATCATCATTTCAGCCGAAAGACGTCCACTGCTGGACATAGGCCTCCCCCAAGTGTCGCCACATTGACCGGTCCCGTGCGTCTCGCATCCAGCGGATCCCTGCAACCTTTACGAGGTCATCGGTCCACCTAGTGGGAGGCCTTCCAACGCAGCGTCTTCCGGTTCGCGGTCGCCACTCCAGAACTTTTCGGCCCCATCGGCCATCCGTTCTGCGAGCAATGTGCCCTGCCCACTGCCACTTAAGTTTGGCTATTCTTCGGGCTACGTCGGTAACTCTGGTTCTCTTGCGGATCTCCTCATTTCTGATTTGATCACGCAAGGAAACTCCGAGCATAGCCCTCTCCATTGCCCTTTGGGTGACTTTCAGCCTTCTGATGAGGCCCATTGTGAGCGACCACGTTTCGGTCCCGTATGTAATCACTGGCAACACACACTGGTCATAGACTTTCGTCTTGAGACACTGCGGTAAGTTGGACGAGAAGATACCACGCAACTTCCCGAACGCTGCCCAGCCGAGTCGGATTCGACGATTGACCTCTTTCTCGAAGTTAGACCTACCTAACTGGACCGTTTGTCCCAGGTAGACATAATCGTCTACAACTTCGAGTGTAGAGTCTCCGATCTTGATAGGAGTGGGTGTTACATGGGCATTCAACATGACTTTGGTTTTGTCCATGTTCATTTTAAGACCCACTCTTTCGGAAGCTCTACTGAGGTCATCGAGCATTGTACTGAGGTCCTCCATGGTCTCAGCCATGACCACTATATCGTCGGCAAACCGAAGGTGAGAGATGTACTCGCCATTGACGTTGATGCCTAGCCCTCTCCAGTCCAGAACCTTGAAGACATCCTCCAGTGCAGCGGTGAACAGTTTCGGAGATATGACGTCTCCCTGTCTTACACCTCGCTGCAGAAGGATAGGTTCCGAGGTCTGGTCCTGAAGTCGGACTGACATGGTGGCGTTTTTGTACAAACTCTTCAGCACCTCGATGTACCGATAGTCGATTTGGCACCGTTGGAGAGACTGCAGTACAGCCCAAGTCTCGATCGAATCGAAGGCTTTCTCGTAGTCCACAAACGCCAAGCAGAGAGGCAGGTTATACTCTTCGGTCTTCTGTATAACCTGGCGCAGCGTATGTATGTGGTCTACGGTGCTAAAGCCTTTTCGGAATCCGGCTTGTTCGGGAGGCTGAAAATCGTCAAACCTGCGCGCGAGACGATTCGTGATGACTCTTGAAAACAGCTTGTAGACATGGCTTAGAAGTGAGATGGGCCTATAGTTCTTCAGCCGGGCATTGTCGCCCTTTTTGAAGAAGAGTACCACCACACCCCTGCACCATGCCTGCGGCGTTTTCCCCTCGAGTATGACGGAATCAAACAGCTTCTGAAGGGTCTTAAGTACCGGTTTTCCACCTGCCTTCAGGAGTTCGGCCGTAATTCCGTCCTCACCCGGTGCCTTGTTGTTTTTAAGCTGTTTCAGAGCCATCCTAATCTCGTACAGGCTGACATCCGGAATGTCTTCGGTATAGTGTCGGGTCAGTCTAGCTCTTGGGTCGTTAGCTAGATTTGCAACGGGTTTACTGGTTGAAGTGTACAACTGCCCATAAAAACTCTCGATCTCCCTCAACAGCTCCGGTTTGGCGGATACGATCCTGCCATCGTCGGTCTTCAGTTTCGTGAGCTGGCTCTGCCCAATAGCCAGATCTCTTGAAAAAACCTTGGAGCCTTTGTTCCGCTCAATAGCGTCTTTAATACGCTCGGTATTAAAGCGGCGGAGGTCGCGTTTCAAGGATTTAGAGATCCGTCTATTGAGCTGCCGGTACTTCCACGCCTCGTCTGAAGACTGCAGGATCATCTCGCGCCGCTCCTTCATGAGCTCGAGAGTATGATCAGAGAGTCTTTTGTTCTTCTGTGCACGACGTGTCTTGAAGAACTTAGACCCAGTCGTATGGACAGTTTCCACGAACCCATCGTTGCATTCGTCCACTGAGCTTCCTAGGCACTCGAAACGATTCTGGAGTTCAAGCTGAAAGCTCTCGGGGTTTTGGATCTGGATTTGTGCTGGACGGAGCGTAGACTTCATCAGTCGAGACCTTTCAAGCTTTATATTGATGTTCAATGTGCCTCTTACCATGCGGTGATCGCTCCCGGTTTTCACCGAATTGATCACAGAGACATCATTGAACATTTGCTTCTTGGTAGACATGATGAAGTCAATCTCATTTTTAGTTGCACCATCGGGACTCTGCCAGGTCCACTTCCTGTGCTCACGCTTTCTGAAGAAGGAGTTCATCATATAGAGGCCCTCCTTCTCCATAAAACTAGCCAGTTGGTGACCCCGGTGGTTCCGACGTCCAACCCCAAATTGCCCCACCTGCAGCTCATCCCCGTCTCGTTTGCCCAGTTTCGCGTTGAAGTCCCCCATGACAACGGTGAAGTGAGTTTTGAAACCATGCAGGGCTTTAGAAATATCCTCATACATGGTCTCCACTTCGTCGTCGGGGTGTGCCGAGGTCGGGGCGTAGACCTGTATGACCTTCAGCGAATATCTTGAGGATATTCTGAGTATAAGGTACGCCACCCTGGTCGACACACTCTCGATCTTCACCACGTTATTCACGAGGGACTTGTGGACGATAAACCCAACACCACCCTGGGACTGCCGGTCACCCTCTCGGAAATAGAGCAGGTTGCCGGATTTCAGGATTATCGTATCCTCCCCCTCTCTTCGGACTTCAGATAATCCCACAATACTCCATCGCAGCCTGCTCAATTCCTCTTCGAGTTCCGTTATCTTCTCGTCGTTCCGGAGTGTACGCGTGTTGTATGTTGCCAGGTCAAGTCGTCGGTATAGGCAGCCTGATCCCGTCCGGAGATTCTTCGCACCCCTTGCCACGCCGTAACCTCGACCGCTACCATAGTCGAGGGTAGACGGGCTGCCGGGTACTAGGGGCCATTTCTTGGTTGCGCTCATCATTGGGGGGGTTTTGCCATAATCGCCACGCTTGGCAGGCGGGTTGGCGATCGCAGTACGGTTGTTAGATACCGCAGAGAACGCTGCTGCCCATTCTCTGGTAAGTCCCTTAGTCGCCTCTTACGACACCCACGGGAAGATATGGGATGGTGCTATTCTTTTACGTCCGACACCATACGGAACACGGACATTACGTCACTTGTTATGCCGAGGTAATTGATTGTTATGACAGCAAGCATGTCTGCATTATAAACGTTGCAATGTAAACAAATTAATAACACCTCAAGCATTGCGAAAGCGACGTAAATAATGATTATGCGCAATGAACCGCAACGATTGTGAAAGTGGTCCAGTTTCGGCCCAAAGCCAGCGCTTCTTTCGCGCCGATAGTCACCAGCTCCGGTAGCCGTGATCGTCTAGTGGTTAGGACCCTACGTTGTGGCCGTAGTAACCCAGGTTCGAATCCTGGTCACGGCAGTGATACACTGTCGCGGCGGAGCGATTTCTTTTGTTTTTAGAGGAAAATGCGTATTTTTGAGTCGCTAAAATTCAAAGTATTTTTTAATAAACATAAGATGGTCTAGATAGCAATGAAATTCAAAAAGGGCGTGGCTTCGATCTTCTTATTCGACTCTCTCGTTGGCTTAAGGCTGCTGTTGAGCGCGAGGTCCTGGGTCATGGGTCTGGGTCCTGTTTCCTGGATCAGGCAGTGATAATAAGGTCTTTCCACCAGTAGGATGTACCCTGCGTTTGTGCCCAGTTACTAATAATAGGCTCGCTCCCTATTATGTTGGAATTAGACACAACCTGGCGATATGTGAGTGTACCTCTCTAGGTATATATCTCTGCTTACCCTTTGGGGAAAACAGGAATACAATTATGTTCATACACAATGGCCCTTAACTGCCTCGTTGGTCGAGTGGTCGCAAGCGCATTCTCAGCAGTTGCGCTTGCGTCCAGGGTTCGAGTCCCAGGTCGGGCACAGTGTTATTGGGTTTTTCCATCAGGAAATACTCGGTTGATGGCAATAGTCTCGCCCCTTATTCATCATCATCATTTCAGCCGAGAGACCTCCACTGCTGGACATAGACCTTCCCCAAGTGCCGCCACATTGACCGGTACCGTGCGTGCAACCTATTACATAGGACTTATAACATAACTGGCGAAAAAAAATCTGTTGTTTTTTTTTTTTTTTCATTGAAAATACATTTCGGGTCAGTAGGTATTGCACTTTTGTATGGAACAGCTGTTTTATTCGCGATTTCAGAGTTGGTCCGATAATGAAAGTTGTTCAGTTTCATGGTCCGAGTTACCACCTAAGAGGTTTTGGGTTAATTTATTAACACCTTGTATATGTACAATGGCCCTTCTTTGTTCACTGAGCTTCTACAGGATTTCTTTGTACTAAAGATTGATATTATGAACAATATGATTTTTTGATAGAACCATTATAATGATCATTTTGTCTACAAAAGACATTCGTATCTAATAAGGAGACCTCTTTACATAAGACGTCAAAGCATTTCTCTTCATTTATCATTTAAATACTAACATTATTTCATCAAAGAAAAAAAGATGAATGATGACATGTCGCTTTAATTTCGTTTCTTCTCTTTGTGAAATACATACTAAAATTATACATGCGGCAGTTCGTCTGTCTGTCTGTGACGTTCCGTCTAATGCCCCGTTCACATTATTCCAGTAGCATGTACAGCCTAGTGATCTAATCCAGCACTGGATTGCAACTTGAATAATCGAAACCATCACTGGTACACACTCTGTCCAGTCAAGTAACTGAATTGGTGGTCTACTTTTTTAAGTAAAGGTTAAACAGTGAACACGCATTGTTTTTTTTTGTGGAATACGCATTGTAATAATTCTTGAATACCTAATAATGACTAGAATGATGGGAAAATCAACAAATCATCGCGCCTGTAATCCTTACAAGATTAGGCAGAGGTTTACTTAATAGTACACTCACATTTCGCCAGTTATGATTAAGTCCCGTGTAATACGAGTAGGGGGCGAGCCTATTGCCATCAACCGGGCACAAGTCTAGACTCCGTAGCTGCTACTGAAAAATACTTGAGAAAAAACCCAATGACAATTTGCCCGACCCGGGAACAAAACCCAAAACCTCATGCTCAGCATCTGCGATTGCGACTACTAGACCAACGAGGCAGTCAACAGCCAGTCGAGTCAGACGACTGGAATAATGTGAACCTGAAAAACAGATTTCGATAAAAGTTGGCTCACAGGCTAGACTGTAACAACATAATATTCATTTATTTTCAGGCATTTTTGGCTCATAGATAAATACCTTACAGACAAACGTATATTTCGTAGAAAAACAAATCGTGTTAAAAAAAGAACCCTACGGGCACCACAAACGCCTTAAAGTTCTCTCCGGCAGCTGCACTCTCGCCACGTACTTCGTCTTCAGACGGACATACTCTACGATATCCTAGGCGAGGACTTTAGATACTTTTTATCCCAGTACTCCGTCCCCGTTAGATAATTTCCGCCCCAACGCGAGTAAAGCTGCAGGCAAAAGCTACTCTTAAATAATAATACATCGTTGTTTTATTGTGAAAGTAAGACAATTTAAATATAATTTGCATGATGTTCATGTAAAATATATGAGTTTCGAACTTTGTTGAAAAGTTCTAACTTGTAATGAAAGATATGTAAATCGTGTATTAAAAGATACTGGCGTATCGAGAGCACTGTATAATGGTTTGAAGATTGAAGAGTGGAGATGGGAATACTGGGGTGACTTAAAATTCAATGCATTTTGAGAAGACGGGAGGCACATAGAAGTCGTTTGTTATTAGTTCTAAATATAAGCAGACTGATGGGTGAAGCGATGCCTTTGCCGCGTGGGGGAGGCCTTAATATGCTTAGCAGTGGACACCTTTCGGCTGAAATTATTACAGCTGGTTGCTACAGTTAAAATAAGCAATCCGCCGGAAACTTCAACATCTTTATGCAAAACATAATAGAGCAAAGGTGCTTGGTGACTTTCGATCAGTCCGATCAGGGAGCCACAAGATCCGTACTGTGATGCGGTGTCTCGTGTGCCACGCGCCGGGGTGGTGGCTCGAGCACCGCTCTTCCATAGTGTCGGACGGTGGTCGTACATGTGTTAGACATCAGTTCCGGTTTACATTCAAGCCAATGCAACCTAACGCGAGATGCGCTTTACCACCTACCACGTCGATCGGTTTGCAGGGTTTTGTGAGAATTAAGTTTGGCTAAGACCACTGCAGTCTCATTTGCAAAGTTCTTACGATTCCCATGTAACGTTAGTCCCTGCACTCAAAGTTATCGATTGTCATCAGTTTCTTTTCAAACTTTTTCCAAATTTTACGATTTTGATTGAAGAATTAGAACCTTACTTATATACACAGACAACATATTTCACGTAGTCCAAAAGAACAGTTTCCTCCAGTAAGGTAACGTGTGCTTTATGCATAAACTTAACCACATGCGACAAACACAACACGTTTCGACAATCACAATAAACATAACATGAGCATTATTTGTGTACACTGTGACCCATTTCTCCTAAATAACCATTACCTACCTAATATTAGCGGGAAGGCGAATCGATATAATATTGTATGTAGAACTTTGCTAAAACATAGCTCTAAGTATATTTACATGGTATAGGTAAATGAAGAACAATGTAACTTTTGTTTTTTATTACTGAAACATATTTAAAATGAGTAAGTCTGTTAGATTTATGGACTGTCCAGAGCTGCATTTGGGCCTCCCAATGATTGCATAACTCAGTGATGATGTATGACAATGGTGGTCAAAGAAGGATCATAGATAGATTGGGAGAGGAGGTGGATAGGTAAGTCGACAAAGAGAAGAAAGAGGAGGATGCTATCTCTATAGACTAAAATAGGAAACAGCTAGATAAGACGGGTCCTATTGATAAAGTCCGATTCGGTGACTATTAGTCCGGACCTACCTCGTTCGTCAGATCATAAATCGTGATAAGAACATGTAAAAAATAAAACACACGCTTTTTCCATTGAGTAGGCAGAAACTCCGCCTGAAAAAATAAAAAAGAAATAATAAATAAAGAATTAGTACTTAGTGAAACAAAAAAAAACACAACACAAATTCTATTTTTGTTTTTACGTAATGACTGTACTGAACAAGTTATTTTCATAACAAAAAGTCTAAAACCCCCGGCTGACAGAGACACCGTTTGTTCCTACTCATAGCTCTTGTTTTGTATAAAATTACACGCTACATTACAACTGCCTGAGGCAATAAAATGCCCCACATTTATTATAACCCCACCAAAAATAAAATACCGCCGTTTCATGTACCTTTCACTTTTTATCGCGTTTTTTGAATAATCAATCTTACAACACCCTGTATAGTGAGAGAATGTAAGTCAGATTTTGAAAGGCATTACCACCAGCTTCGGTAGCCGTGATCGTCTAGTGGTTAGGACCCTACGTTGTGGCCGTAGTAACCCAGGTTCGAATCCTGGTCACGGCAGTGATAACACTGTCGCGGCGGAGCCATTTTTTTTTCAAAAATAACGATTTTATGCTTACTTTAACCTTATTTTTTTTTTGACAAATCTAATAAATCGTGTATAAGCTACTAGCCTAGACCCTAGCTTAGTTGTAACGCAACATTGTCAGACATCTTAATCATATTTCGCAGAACAAACGAAGAAGTTTCATGACAGTAATCCTTTTCACTTTTGATAAAACACAACTGAAATAATATTCAGAGAAAACTGTTGAACAAACAAACACAGTATACAATTACTAATTCTTAAGCTACAGTTTAAAACAATAGATTCACCTCAATCAGAACTTCAAGTTGCATCTCAATTATAAGTTTAACGAACGAACGGAAACAAGATCTTTTAATTAGACCTGTGATTACTTCCAGAGCTTCGGAACAGCTGTTCTAAATCACTGTTCAACTGAAACTAGTTCTAACTAGTTTCCTAATTGGCTTTGAGAAGGATTTCGTTACGCGTGCAGAATTTTAAGAGGTGTCAAATTAAGTGTATGGAAGCCATACATACGTATGAAAATTGTTAGCCAAATCCTGAGTATGGGTGTCGACGAGAACGGGATTATATCAATCGTGAACTGAGATTAGAGAGGCGACTCATTATTGCGCGTATATCTTTAACACTATATAATTTTTTTTTTTATTTTTTATTATTCAATGTAGAAGTTTTCATTTGTTTGCTTTTTTTTCAAAGAAATATCATTTTACTAGGGAAGGACACATACTGGCTCTTGCAATACTGTTTCAACTATCCCAGGAGTACCGACCCGTACAATGTCTTTATGTCAATAAACATTTTTTAATTTTGTTTTTTTTTTTAATAAATAGCTGTTGAAAAACAATCATAAAAAAAAAATTATAACAGCCAAAGAATCTGAAATTTTGAATAAGGCTTTGCTTATTGCCATTGTACTCACAGTGTCTCAAGTCTCATCAATGCCGTTCCCATGTAAAGAAAACACATCCCATGTGGAACACAACATGCTGCTGTGTAACGAAAGTAGATATACAAAGTGTAAACAGACCCTTCACATAGCCGTCAACCAAGCAATCTATACATCAAACTAAGTAACTGTACACAAAAATTATTGCTGCGAAATGACTTTTAATTTTTTTGTGGTGAAAACTCATGTTTTGTGGTTGTACTCATTGTAAGTTACTCAAAATATTGTGCTGATGGATGCATTGAATAGTACGGGTATCGTTGAGGTATTACAAGTAAAGTTATAAGTAACATTAAAAACTTGTATTTAAAAAAAACTTCTGAAAAAGTTGGAATTTTGCCCAGTAATATTTCCGTCGTTAGAAGGTTCCTAGGTCCATACCTGGGAACTTTCTAGAAGAAATATCGCAATAACGGGGAGAACAGGTACTTTTCGATTACGTTAAGGGTATTTTTACACCCATTATGTACCTAAATCACTGAAAAAACCTGTAAGGAGAAAACTATAAACACTAAAATATTATCCCTCAAAGAGTAATTTCATCACCAACACTGAATGTGTCAATTCAAACTTTGTCGACGTATTAGCATGACACACCCTTAAAACAAAACACACTCTCCGAGAGAAAATTACAAAACCGAAACAAACACAACACGTATTCGAAAATCGAATAAACGTCGCAGTAAATATTCTATTATTGTGATTACTTGGCAAAATACTTAGTATTCGGAACAGGTCTCCGCCCCCGGCCGAACTAGAACGGTTACAAAAAGGATGATAGTACTACCACTTGTTCAATGTTTGTTTGCTGACCTTACGCTGGACTGTGAGTAATGTTTCCATGAGTTTGGCGAGACAAATTTTGGGAATATGTGAACCGGAATAATGACTGCCTCGTTGGTTTAGTGGTCGCAAGCGCGACTGCTGAGCATGCGGTCCTGGATTCGATTCCCCGGTCAGGCAAAGTGTTATTGGGTTTTTCCATCACGAATTTCTCAGTAGCAGCCACGAAGTCTGGATTTGTGCCCAGTTGATGGCAATAGGCTCGCCCTGTACTACATGAGTTGTAAACATAACTGGCGAAATGTGAGTGTACTATTAGGTACACCTCTGCCTATCCCTTCGGGGATTACAGGCGTGATTATAATGAGCTCTGGAGTACAAAACTTACCCATTTATCGCTAAACCCGAAGTAAAGTAGCTGCAAACTTAGCCCCCGAAATATGTATGGTAAATCAATAGTTTATATTGTTTGTAACTTGAGTCCGCATTCATTAATACGAGTAGTTTGGGTTCTAGTATTATCTTAGTACTTTGAAATTGGAGCGGGGTCAAAGTTTGCGAAGTTTACGCTTTACTTTAAGAACAAATGAGTGCTTTTGAATTACTTGTGGTCACTGAGCTGAGATTCGATGAATACTTTACATAATTAAACTGCTATAAAACCATCTTTTTACCCGCTGGAAATGATTCTGAATCGTCTTTATTTACACTATCATCAAACAAACAAATGCACAAGAAACACGAATTTTCAAACATTGGGATTACTGCATTTTAAATAATTGTATTCGTATCTCATTCTAAACCTGTAATTTTTATTTAACATCGTTGTGATCATAATTTGAATTTACACTTTTTTGAAGTAAGCAAGTTGGTTTTCAGAACTCTTAAATTCCGTTTGAATACACACACAGACAAACAAAAGATAGAAAAAGCGAAAATTTAAAAATCTACTCAAGGAATTTCCTCTTCTAGGTATTTCTCAGTAGCAGCCACGAAGTTTGGATTTGCGCCCGGTTGATGGCAAAAGGCTTACCCCCTATGACTTAAACATAACTGGCAAAATGTGGGTGTACTATTAGATAAACCTCTGCCTAACCCTTCGGGGATTACAGGCGTGATGTTATGATGTTGTTAAAACTCCCTCCAAAACTATAACCCTCATCAGACACACTTCACCCCCATCAACGCCACATAATTGTGTATTCATCAAACTACTAACAATCAAGTCCTTTAATGGACTATAAAGTGCGTCCAACAAGCAACTAGATTGCCACTAGAACTCAAACAGGACGTCCCGAATTAACCGGGACGCCTGGCCACAACGTCCCGAAGTGCCGACTCCCCGACTTACGAGTTTGGAAAATAAAGAGACTAACTGCTTCTAACCAGTTTGCACTGAATATTGTTCATATATTTTGCACTAAGGGATCTCTGCATGATTAAAATATAAGAGCCTAGCACTTCGCCCGCGACTTCGTCCGCAAAAATTGTAATAGCTCGGATAATATGCATGATATAAATATAATTTATAGCCTATAGCACCCACGAATAATGTAGCTTTCTGCAAGTGAAAGAATTTTTTGAATTGTATCATGAGTTCCTAAGATTACCACCTATATACAAACCAACAAACAAAATATGTTACCTCTTTATAATATTAGCATAGATATAATAGATTTAAAAAAATCGGTTGTCTGTAAAGTCGGTTTACTGACGATAGTTGAACGTGACAACGTCATAAGAAAATACTGATGGAATGGTTTCATTTTTCAAAAAATGAATGTGCGTTGAGCAATTGTTTTATAGAACGCCTCAGAGCGAGGTAACGCCGCATACGTCATGTTTTTTCGTGCGTGCAGCCGGCTCCATCGAATTATAAGACGTTGTCACGTCAAAAAATTAAGTATCATTGGTTTTCAGTGGTAAAGCTGTGAAATAACAAAATTATTTGTTAAACATCGTCAGTTATAAGTGTGATGAAATACTTGATATAATTTCCGTATCTAAATGATTGCATAATTTTCAAGAATAAGCATCACAATCTATACTGAAATCGGTTGAAACTTGTGTACCTTTGAAGAAGTACCATACAAAGAAGAACAAAATACATATAACCCACAGGAATATTTGGTAGTTGGCAGACAGTTCACACCCAAAAAAAAAGCTACTAATAAATTGCACTGCAATACAAATACACTCGCCTCAGGCCTCCGGCTTTCTCATACGTAACCTGAATTTAACATTGCACAAATCACTAAACAGTTCACTAATACTTAAGTATTTATTTAAAAAAAGAATATGACAATAATGTGAAGATTACAGACAACAGTTAAGTACTCAAGTTTGAGTCATCGCCTAATTGGTGTGTGGTGTAATGATAAACCAGTTTCTTTTAACGAAACCTTTATCTTCGTAGCGTATCGATGGCAGAAAGTTCAAATATGCTTGGCCCAAAAATCAGCTACGGAACCTCCGCTCACTGGTGCAGTCAAAAGGTCATTGTGCACAGGTAACAGCATAAGAATAAAATAAGTTTATTTCATATAATTTTGGCTTACATTGCATGCCAAGGAGTCTCCATGAAGGCATAGAAAATGCCTGTAGTTGAAGGCTCCGCTCTTCCCTTACATTATAAACTTACAAATAGGTGAATAACAAAAAGAGAAAAAAGAAGAAAATACCATCAATTGTATGAGTGTGTGTGCGCATGTGTGCTTGTGTGTGCGTGTGTGAGAGAGAGAGAGATAGATTTTGAGTGTACATGGGTGACTTAGATAGAGACAAAGCATGTGGTGCAAGATGACCTATTAAATCGGGGGGACAGGGATCGATTCAATATAATGTAAAAGATAATTTTACATGCTACTATTATGGCGGAATGTGTCCTGCTCCATAACATTTTTATAACATCCTGTATATACCACATTTTATGCAAATAAATATACTTACTTACTACTTACTTAATAAAAACGCTGCATTTGAGCAAAGATTTACTTATCTTTTCTCCTTAACTTACTCTGGTTTATACACTAACCTCACTAATTATTCAACAAAACTATGTCTTAAGACAGTCAGACTTAAGTCACTTATATTAAACTTTAATTCAGTTCCAAACATTCACGAAGTTATTGCTACCGCGTTATATAACATGACTGAAGCGAGATTTGTGGGTCTTCGCCGTGGCAGCTTTATGAAACCGCCTGCTAGTTGGAGTCAAGATATGCAAGATATTGCGGCTTTCTGCTATGTGCCAGCGTTGGAAGATGTACTGTGACGGTTGAAATGCAATAAGCGACAGGTAAGTGTGTAGTTTAAAATAGAAGACTGAGATCAGATACGTCAGATAGCTGATGTTATAAAGAGTAACTTCAGCTACTAAGTGAAGTATTTTTTTTCTTTATTCGAGTATTCATGACTCCAAAACTGTTAGTAATACTTACGACTATGTTAGTAAGCACTGATAAAAAATAAAATAAAAAACAAAACAATACAAGAAATAACGATGCACATTCACTGCTGCGACAACCTATGAGCGATAGCACAACAGCGACCCAAATAAACACAGTCCAGGCGACTGGCAATCATGTTATTAGGGTTTCGTACCAAAAAATTGAAAACCCTTGAAATTGTAATTGTAAGTAGGTAATATTTTAATTTCACCTGGACGAAGGTCGCAGGCAACAGCTAGTGTTGTCACATACCAATGTTACCCAATACTTGAGTATGATAATACGATTAAAGATGGCGCCCGCTATTCAGAAGTACCTTACCTATTCCCTCGTGACTTTAGAGCCTCGGAAATCGCTTCATACTACAAATTGGACCACAATTATTCGTCCACCGTCATATCTCACGAATACGAAATTTAATATAATTTAATTCGCTATACCGCTTGTATATAAACAATCGGAGCACGTACCAAGGGTAAAATAAATAAATAAATATAAATTATTATTAATTGATAACCCCTTATCAGTCAAATGTGGAAGGTCGTGGTTGTAACCCTGTTATCAGCAATATGTCACATCTACGCACGTGAGTACAGTATATTATTCGTAATGTTTAATCTTTATTACTCATTATAATTATCTATGCTTACTAGGAGCACAGATAATGCTAGGTATTGAAAAATCTTGTTCTTGCATTCATAAGTTCTCAGCAAATGCATGATATTTTTTTACAATAAAGATTGCGTCTGTATCTTGATGCTTAGGGGTCATTCAAGTGTTACTTAAGCACTACAGGGGGCGGGGGGTTCTTTACTTTGCTTATTTTTGATTACATGGGGGATGGGGGGGTCTGGAGGGTTATTACGTCAGCAGTATTTATTTTTTTACTTTTTCGGATTTTCTACAACATTTTGTCTATTTCGGTTTGAACACATCATATGGCTAACCTACTTCCAAGCCTGTTCGTTATAATTTATTTCAAGACTTATGCATCAATAAAGAACTGCTCATGAATCTATAGAGAAACCAGAACACATTGAAAAATGCAAAACCAATGTTTACACGTAAGCATGGGGGGGTTAGAGCTTTACTTACTTTTACTAACGAGGGGGAGGGAGGGGGGTTAATAATACCAAAAAAACTGTTTACGTAATACTTGAACGGCCCCCTTTTTTTTTTTTTTTTTAACGTGGTATAATCATCAAATGAGTCCTCCCACCCAGGGGCAGAGCGGGAGGGACTGTCAGACTTGTACTGACTAAAATCCACGGTGTCCTTCAGTAGCCCTTTATGTTCCAGGGTCACGGTAATTCTATGAGTCCCGCGACCCCGGCAGGCTTTGGCCCTCTAGAGGGGGGCCCCGTCATTATGCTGACGGGTCGACGGCGCGTGGAACACAACGCGCCGTCGACCCGGGCATGGTCCATGGTCGGGACAATTTGAACTTTGACCATTTTAATTTTCATCAACGTTAAGTTTCGTAGTTAGTTGGATTGAATTGTAGTCAGGCTAATTTACATCAACAGTTATATTTGCAGAAACCTTAGCTCTCACCATAACACAATTCGCCTACCCTTATCTCAATTTAATCAGGGTCGGCGCAGCATACCTGGTCCTCAACATAACATGTCATATCAATTTATTCATTAAGCACCCATTCACAATCAAATATTTTCTCACACTTTTTCTTCAGTTTAGTTAGTACCTCAACTAAATGAAGATAGCTCGGACATCCACAAACCGGTGCCCGCGTGGTGGATCATGACCCACACCGTCTTTGGCCCAGCAGTGGGAATGTTATACAGTGATTCTGTTATGAGAACAGCTCGTGCAGGTAGCCGTTTATTTAAATGTGGGTAGTTAAACAAAATGGCTACTCAAATTAGATGCTCATAACCTCGTATCAAGATCTATTATCATCCATTATCCTCTATAGAATGAATTCCATTACTGGCTGAAAATTATACTAATTCAAATATTCCCATCTGCCCTTAGTTACAGGCTGAAACAGTTGAGTCATTCAACCTCCTTGCCTTGCTCCCTCGCCCTCTGAAGGCTTTATGCCAAAACCTTGAACTTTTCACGTCACCGTGACTCATAACTATTTATCAACATCTGCGGTGGCTTGGAAATATTTCCGGATGTTTTTAGGGTTCCGGGCAAAATAGGGAAACCCGAAGGCCTTATCAATCATACTTCTCCAGAGGTGCACCTAATAGTACATCCACATTTCGCTAGTTATGTTTCAGTTCTATGTTCTTAGGCCTAAGTCTATTTTTTTTTAATAAAACATTTGCTTAGGTAAGTTAACATTTCAGATCATAGTTTGAAAAAACTTTTCAAAAATTCAATTATTAATAAACGGAACATATTTTTGTTTACAATTCAGTGACACATAATAATGAAACGGAAGTTCTTTGTACCATGTCCTTCATAACAGGTGAGCCAATATCTACAATATCAAGTTAGGTCGAGGCTCTTGGCAATTAAGCCATTGGCTGATACGACTATCGGCACAGTGAGCGCTGAGTTCACATCCCACATGTCGATAACCTCGCGAGCCAAGTCAAGATACTATAAGACAAAGATAAACTAATCAAGTGATTTGCTTATCATTATCGGCTTTCACGAGGTCCTCGTCATGCGGGACCGTTGTGTCAACAATCATTGGACGTCATTCTAATCGATCCACCACTACATCATATTAAGTTAATTATTATTTATGTAGTAGATCTGGTGATCTGGTCTTCAACTATGAAATTGCCGTTTTTTTTCTTACATTTTGTTCTGTTTGTAACTTTGACGTATAGTTATAAATTTTGCTTATTCCATTTTTACTGGATAAATTTTTAAATTACGTAGCTTTTAGAGTTTAAAAACCGTACTAGTAGTTGCATATTACCTTGTAAGGTAGTGTGTCAAAACACTTGTTTCAATGTGCCGTCAGTTTCACTACTTCAAGTAGGTATATCTTTGTCATAGACTGTGTTTTGTGAATTAAAGTTAATACGCAGTGCAGCGCAGCTTTTTTCACTCTTACTATAGCTTGCAACATCATACATAAACGGTTCAGACGTTTTGTAGAAAAATAAAAAAATGTTAGTATGGAAATATCACTTTTCACGAAGTCGTCCATACAAGTCGACAATTTCCTACTTTAACCCCTAATATTGGCATAGTTGTAAAGGTTCACCTTTCAACCATGCTTTGACCTGTGTTTATTGAAAACGTCCAGCACTTTGCACCACAAACGCAGTATATTTCAGTGTCGGCAACAAAAAGTGTGCAAAAGAAAACACGTAGTTTACATATTTTACGGAAAAACAGTTTACATCAAACGAGTTGCTTGTTTTACGGTGCCCTTGCACGGTCGAGTATACCTGTACCCTGTGCCCAATAAGCTCAATTATGAAAAATGTATATTTTTATTTCCGAGTGTTGTTTTAAGAGCCGTTCTGAACCCGCTTACAGCCCGAGGCTTCCGGTTTCACTTTGAAAAAAATATGAAAGGGAAAAATATAACGAATCAGCCAGCCCTATATGCGGATTTAATGATAACATTTATACGTCTCTCGATTGTTAAAAGCAATATATATTAACATTTCATTTTTTTATTTTACTTTAACTACGTGTAAATTAAGCAATGTTTTTTTTAATGAAAATGTAAAACCGAGTCAGCCATTTCAAAAAAAAAGAATGAATAGCTATTCTCTTTTGTTCATTTTCACTCACTGACACGTGTACAGGCCTTTCACAGTTATGTGACCTCTGAGGGCAACAACCAGTAGCAACCTTATTTTGACTGTAATAAAGATCATTGTCACGTTTACAGACTTTACAATAGGGTTGCTTCAACTGAAGGGTCTTTTTTCAACCTTATATCAATGAGAATAAATTACAGTTGTAGTATTGCAGATGTCAGATGTAAACTAAGTGCGTAAGGACTGTAAAATCTGTCATCCTGCGACATACTGGGTGGTCCAAATAGTGACGCCATAAAAATAATTAGATTCCTCACGCCAAAGGGTATCCAAAATACCCCATGTATGTTCCGCAATTGTTGATTGTTTTCGAGTTATAGCTTCTTGAAAATTGTATGGAAACCGCTTTAAAAAAAACGATCCTTATTTCAACAGATCTTTTTGTTACTCTTGATGCTAATGATATTAAAAAATGCCTCTAGTTAACGTTAAATAATGTGAAAAAGCCGTATATAGTGTATAGTATGACCACTTTAAATGTACAGTTCAAGGTGGCGTTGCTTGTCAAGAAAATTTGCATCGATATGTCAAACTTCGTACTAATTATTTTAGTTCTCTATTTTCCCGCCTGCACAAATAAGTTGGTTGTACCTATAAGTACCTATACCATGATTGCAGAAAATAAATCACAATCTGAAAATAAAAGCAAGAACCAAAATTCAAATAGATTTTTTCAAGATAGGAGTGGCATGGAAACACCACAGCCAAATGAATATTAATGTTTTGGGCAGCCTCTGTAGTAATAAATAACCACACTAATAAAGACAATAAATATCTAGAATTTATGTGTAGCTTTGTTAAGTTACTTTTAGTAGAGCAGCTATTTCCTAATTAATAATATCTTTTGATTCCCGGAATCAGTATTTGTGCCCGGTTCATGGCAATTAAGTCGTCCCCTATAACATGGGCCTTTAACATACCTAACTGGTGAAATGTGGGTGCATTTCTGGCTAAGCCCTCGAGGATTACAAGCGTGGTGTTATGTTATGTTTCAATTGGCACTGCTCAAAATAATAATTATTATTGTGATCCCTCATTATCAAATTAAGTCCAATTTAACCATGTTGTACTTGATATAACTTTTGTTTGACGCAACGCTCTGGTCTGCCTTAGAACTAGAAACTCCTCGATTATGTATAATTGATACTGCACCCTTAGTCACATGTATGTTTCGGGAATGCAGCCCAGGTTTTGGACAAAAAGCCTTTATTTATATGCCGATGGTGCGGCATTGGAATTAGAATCAGAATCGGTGCATCCTGGAATATCACTTTTGACAATAGCAAGCTGCATTGAAGCGATTTTATGTTTTTTTTATTTTTTACTTACGTTGCCCCACTCTAGGAATTTCTCCTGTATCGTGGGTGCGTTTACAAACATTTAAATTCACATACACAAGCAGCCAGACCCGGAACAACAATCTGTAGGCCATACAAATATTTTTTCCGTGCGGGAATCGAACCCGCGACACGAAGCGCAGCAGTCTATCGCTTAGCCACTGCGCCAACCGTGCCGTCAAAAATTGTTAAATTATTAAATTAAAATTATTAAATTGGTATAGCTTTCTTCTATTATCTTTAAATATTTATAATCTCTCCCCCTAAAAAATCTTACCCATAACATTAAAAACCCGATAAAACCATAAATAACTTCATCTCATAACTACGACCCTGGCACAAAATACTAACATTTTAATGCCAGTTTCCTTCTAACATTAACCTGTATTTCTGCACTGCAGTCGACTACAGACTGTGTCAAGAAACTCCGAAGGAGAAGCATTGTTTAATCGAGTACAGCGTGCGCTGTCGATGGCCACACCAGATCAGGTAAGTTCTCGTTTACATACCACTAGTTACTAGCCCAAGCATTAAGATAGCTAATCCCAGTTCCAGTAGCAATTACAACATTAGAAATCGAAGCCTGTGAAATAGCTTTACATACAATTTTAAGATAATATTGTACAAGTAGGTATTAAAAAATAAAATGCAATAAGCTCAGTTGTTCATTGGGCATCAAACAATTCAGCCTCTTTGCTGACAACATTAAGAGTGCAAAGTCTGTGAAAGAGTTTACTCAACAATAAATGATGACCATGATACGTACTTTTAGCGCCTACTTTCATTCAATTTGAAAGCTATTTTCTACTGTCACACTGCAATCATGAATAGCGACACCAATTTTAGTAAAGCCCCGTTGGCAGAAGAACGCCGTCCATTAAAGTTATACTCCAGTCAAAGTAATCCTATCGTCGTCAACAATACCACTTCGCAATTCTGTGTTACGTAAAAGCCAAATGTCATGTTAGGTTTTTGGACTGTGTGAAGGATGATAATATAACTAAAGGAAGTTGCTGCTGAGATGACGACTTATAGAGGAGTTTGAAAGAAGAAGACATGCTGCACAGACCCCAAATAAATTCGGACGACGACGGCAGAAGAATGAAAAAAAACCGGTCCATCCATTTCGGAGATTAACCGGAACAAACCGACAGACAGAGAGACAAGAATAAAAATATGGTTTTTTATTATATGTACCGTATATACTTTCATATTCATTCAATAAAAAGCTGTTATTTTGAAATTACAAACACACTCCAATTTTACTTATTTGTATAGTCGATGTTTCAGGCTACTATCCTTTAACTCACTACTGATGAAACTTGAATGACTGTATTATCAAGCAAACTGGTACCTTGTGGTACCATCTAAGATTGTGCTAAGATGAGATTTTATGGCACAGTATAATATGAGCATTGTTTTTTCCTTTGTTGCCCTAATTACTACCAATCTTAC
Source organism: Noctua comes (assembly GCA_963082995.1). NCBI lineage: Eukaryota > Metazoa > Arthropoda > Insecta > Lepidoptera > Noctuidae > Noctua > Noctua comes. Next base: position 18,403,556 of record OY720267.1, on the reverse strand, counting down.
TACCAGTTGTAATACCGTTAATTTTGATTGCCCTTCCTACTACTCCAGTATTAGGTTGTAAGGAGGGAAAAAATAAATAGCCCGTGTTACTACCGTTAGCACGTATACAAAAAAAAAAAAAAAAAATATAATTCTAGGAAAATCGGTAATTTTCGTTTTAATATGTAAAGTAAACATGAAACTTCTTTGGACGACGACAATATCCGACATATTCAGATGCAGTTTACAAATGAAGCAATCTCAGTAGGCTACGCCCTCGAGAAATTGCGCTGATTTTCTCTTTTTTTATTTTAGAAGTCAATTGTTTTATGTTCGAGTTACTAAGAAAAAAAAATAGTTTAGACACAAAATTTGTTTTTTTTTTTTGTGTAAGTACTAACGGTAGTAACATGGGCTATTTATTTTTTACCTTCTTACAACCTAATACTGGAGTAGTAGGAAAGGCAATCAAAATTAACGGTATTACAACTGGTAGTAAGATTGGTAGTAACTAGGGCAACAAAGGGTTTTTTTCAACCCTGACCACTATAATGTATTCCTGGTATCTACTAAGAAGTTACTAACATTTCAGATACGTCTACAACTGGCATACTAGGACCTGCTTCGAGATCAGATGGTCAGCGCACTGCCACGAGGTCCCGTTGCCAGCTGCCTCCAACAACTTTCCCTCGGAGAGGGAGTGTCTCGACGAGTGTGGGGGATGGGCATAGCTTAGATTTTGTGGGATTACAAAGAGTTATTATGTATTAAACTGTTTATTTTTTATTTTTAACCGACTTCAAAAAAGAAGGAAAAAAACTAGCCAAGTCAAATCTTGAGCTTCTATTTATCAATAAATTTCAGGATTATTTAAAGGACTTGGCACCCATTTAGATATCAATTCTTTTGTCGGCCAAGTCGACAGTCACGTATATTCTTAATATTGAACTTGGCTACCATTTTCACATTTATGTTTTTGATGGAATTCTATTTACATCAAAGTGCTCCCTGATTTCTAACTTGAGCACATAATCCCAGCAAATTAAAATACCGTTCACTTGTCTGACCTTTGGACAGTTTAAATTAGTTTCTTATTTTTTCTTCGAATACAGCTTTTCGTAAAATGAGGGCTACAATTTTGCTTTGACATATTAATTATTCATTTGTTGTGATAATATAATAAGTTATTCGGTGTTTATTATAGAAGTCTAGCATAACATAGCAACACGCCTGCAATCCCCGTAGGATTAGGCAAATTTATACCTAGTACACCCACATTTCGCTAATTATGTTTAAGTCCTATGTCATAGGGGGCGAGCCCATTGCCATCAACTGGGCACAAATCCAGACTCCGTGGCTGCTACTGAGAAATGCCTGATGGAAAAACCCAATATTATAAAATGGTTCAGTTTGGAAGTCAGAACGGTGAAGGTAAACATCGTAAGGAAACCGGCATGTCCTAGAACCAAAAATGGAAAGATATGTGCATCTACCAACCCGCACTGGGCTGTCATGGTGGCTATAGCCCATTCCCTCTCTTAAAGAGGAGGAAGTTTGGATGTAGGGGTATCTTGAGAACTACTGATTCGATTCCGAAAAATTTTACTAATGCTACATTATCCCCGAGTGTCATAGACTTTAAAAAGTTCATCAAGGATAAGTTCCGATCATAAATAAGGTGAAGATAGCCGCGGGCAAAAGCTAAGTAGGTACATGTTACTTCGGCTGCGGACCTCTCAACATTATTATCTCTAAGGATACCGATACACCAGCATGCTTAAGTGGAAAGTTTACGTATTACTTTACAAAAATATTGGTATGATCACACCTTGTGCTATAAAATTTAAGCTCAACTTGAGTAAGCTCCGCAAGAAAAAAACACAAGCACTAAATCGATGTTAGTAAATTGCCAAGTACAAAAATAAAATGGTGGGCTACTAAAACATCTCCCGCCAAAATACCCGCAACTCCAAATTCAAAATAAAAGCCACAACAATGAAATTACGTTCCAATTCACTTACCTACTTCTGGAATCTAGAACACACTCATAATAATTGACGAAACGAAACACGAACAGACTCCAATAAGTAGGGCAAAGTTTACAGTGATCCGTATGAATATGGAATAGAACAATCAGCATGGATGGCAGACGAGGCCGGGGCGCGGCGACTAATAGGCGGCTCGCCTAAGTTTTGCTATATTTCGCACAGAGTAGCGCGGGAACAGAGGCGACGTATGGAAGAATTGTGGAATATTCCTTTCGGAAATTACCTAATGCGTTAGATTTTTCTTATCCGTGTCTACATTTGAGTTTAAGAATAAAAGCTGAAGCAAAAATAATTTTGTCAATAAATGGGTTTCTGTTTTTATATGGGATCATAATTTGGAATGTTCCCAGATAGTATGCGATAGGCTCATCATTTTTATGCTTCTATTTGGGGCCATGTCAAGCCTACTAAGAATTTAGCGACAGATAGTCGATTGACCAAGGCGGCACTCTAACCGACCCCTTGTCTAGCAGTCTCGATTTTAAGAGAATCCATATTATTTTTTTAATTTACAAGATTTGAACTTTGAAAACGTACCATAAATACCTACCCATTCATATATCATCATCATCTGCCTAGCCTTTTCCTTACTAATTTGGGATCGGTTTCCAGTCTAACCGGATGCAGCTGAATACCAGTATTTTACATGGAGCGACTGCAAATACCCATTCATATAGTGGTTATGTTTTTGCAATATAATAACACTTACTATTAGTACTTACTAACTATGCAAAAATATATAATTAATATTCTTGTGCTAAAACCAGCATTACGCATGTTTACATTCAGTTCAGCAACCCGACCAAATAAATCAATTTAATAATAACAAGTACAGACACACAGTCCAAGTTTACGCATGTACGACCGACCCTGTCCTTGACATAACAAACCCTCTGTGCTCCCCCTACTCTGCGCCGTCACACCCTAATCCCAATCGTAGCTTACAGCCAGTGTTTTGTCGCTGTCGCGGCAACAGGCAGCTTTTACCGGCCTTTTACCGGATTTTTACCGATATTTTTTACCGCGAGTGGAATTTTTTTCGGTATGGGGAACAAAGTTGTGACTTTCACGGAACAACAGCTAGAGGATTATCAGGTAAAACGGTTTGTTTGTGGCCAGTTTGTTACGACTTTCGCAGTTCCAAGTTCTTTTTTCAAACTTTTTGGCGCGAAGTTGTGATTTTTGTTTTTCTTTTTATTGTTTGATGGTGTTTGGTTTGTGTTCGCAAGTTCAAAGTTTGTAATAGTAATTTTGATGGCGTAATTAAGTGTGATTGGTTGTTTATTAGTACTTAATCAATAATTTTTATACAGGACTGTACATTTTTTACAAGGAAAGAGATACTTAGGTAAGATAATAATTTCTATGGCTAATTAATTGTGTTATAAGTAGAAAAACAGATGTCTGGCTGAGTTTTTAGATGTTATGGGACAGTTGAAACATCTACAAGGATTGCCAAAGAGCAAAACTAAACCACAAGGATGGTTGGAAACCTATGATTTCAGTGGCAAGACAATGTTACCACAAGAATTTTGACAACAACATCTAGAAACCGCGATAACTATCGCGATTATTATTATTATTATTATAGCTAGCCCACATTGTCCCACTGCTGGGCAAAGGCCTCCCTCCACTCCTTCCAAAGGTCACGCTTCTGTGCTACTTCTTTCCAATTCTCAAGGAAAACATCCAGTTCGTCCCGCCATCGCGACCCCGCATCACTGTTTCAGGGCACCAATCCTGAACTTTACGGGCCCACAGTTTGTTCGGCATGCGACAGACATGTCCTGCCCAGTCCCATTTAAGTTGGGCAGCCTTTTGAGCCACGTCAACGATTTGCGTTTTGGTGCGCAGACTATCGCGATAATAACATTAAAAAAAAAACAATTAAAACAAAATGGACGCTTTGTTGTTATTGTCGTGTTTTGTGTGTTTTAGCTGAAAAGAAAACTTATTTCATTTTTCATGACATTTCTTCAGACATACTCTATAAGTAGTTTCTACCTCTTTTGAATCGAACCGAATTAATTACAGGAAACCCACTTAATAAGGTGTTAAAGTGTCTGTCGTTAGAAACGTATAATTAATAACTATTTTATCGTTTCTGACCAATTATACTATGACCAAGTATTGATTTATAGACTGGTAAGTCTATAAATCAATACTTAAATGAACATTTAGTTGTATGTCGAAATAAAAGGATGTGGAGGTATGTCTGTCATGTAGACAGTACACTGAAAAACTACCCATTAAATAGAAAATGCAATATTAGTGACATATAAATAGGTACAGTTGTATCGATTTTCTGAAATAAACGTAGTCAATTTACCCGCCTTGAGTCCAACTGTGCATATTGTTGATACGATTACTTATTAATTAAATGGCAGCGCTTAGGTACTCGTTAGTGGCACAGGCCTAGTATTTATACATTTCGATCAATAGGTAAGTATGTAAACAGCGACCACATTTTTAATTACAGATAGCTAATAATTATTAAATAAAATACACGGGTACCTAATTTGTCTTAGGTAGGAAAGTACATTAAAAGATAAATTACTATATTTGTTATGTACAGTACATGGCGAAATGTGGGTGTACTTAATAGTACACCCCCCCAACCTAATGGTACACCTCTGCATAACCCATCGCGGATTACAGGCGTGATGTTATGTTATGTACAGTACCTAACAAAACCACAGATCATCATCTTGCAGGGCTCTTGTCCCGTATTACTTGGGGTCGGAGCAACACGTCTTCTTCCATTCTCCCCTGTCGGCCGTCACGCCATATTTTACTCCTTTTCCTGTCATATCATTCCTCATACAATGCATCTTTTCTTTGGCCTACCTCTACGTCTGCATCCATCAAAGTCCTATTCATATTTATAATTCTTTTAGTACAATCCGTTTCACGCCTACTCAAATAACCAAACGTACTGTAATAACTATTTATGGTAGATAATGTGGTATTGGTATTTGGTAGATTATTAGGTTAAAAAAACAGCGAATTTCATCACAAAACTTTGTACTATATAAGTTAAGCATTTTTATAAACCACCCTCTGCTTAAAAACACAAACAAAAACTCGCAAAAATAACCAATATATAAAAATACCTTTGACTCAATCTTCGATCAAGCCCTAAAAAAAACAATCTTGTTTATTACCAATTAAGTTGGGAAGCCGAAAAAGTCCAATAAATACAAATGGCCGAATGGTATCAAACAAGAGAGGCGAAGTACTAGGCGGCCAAGAATAGCTAAGAGGCTTACGTTGTGACGCACCGCCAGTCTGCCATACTCCATGAAACCCGTGGCTTCCGACACGTGCTGACTGCTGATTAATTAATCACTTTTATTTGTGGCATTATTAGTTGATACGTACTTGTAGTATCATTACCTCATTAGGTTAGAGGTTATACAATAGTTGATTGCCTCGTTAGCCTAGTGGTTGCGAGCGCGACTGCTTAGCATGAGGTCCTGGATTCGATTCCCAGTTCAGGCAAAGTTATTGTTATTGTGTTTTTCCATCAGGAATTTCTCAGTCCACGGAGACCCGATTTGTGCCTGGTTGATGGCAATAGGGTCGCCCCCTATAACATGGAACTTAAACATAACTGACGAAATGAGGGTGTACTATTAAACAGTGATTTTTCACCCCTAAAAATCGTTTTCCAGCAATCATTTTTGCGTAGAGTTACTTAGTTTGATATACAGAATGCTTGGTTGACGGCTTCGTGGAGGGATCAAAGGACCGTTTACACTTTGTAGGTTCTCAGGTCAGCTCCAAACCTTTAATCTTCAGAGTGCGACGGAGAATGGAAAGTGCTTATTTACGTTATTCTTTCTATACCTAATGAAATGGGGTTGAGCTAATTAAAAAATCCTTTGTTTCCGCTAGTTTTACAAAAACAAAACATTTCAGTGCTGTCCAGGCTTAACGTTGTTAGGGACACAAACACAGAATATAATCCCGCTTAGTCCAGTCTGATTATAATAGTTTCATGTTATTTTAAGCTTTGTTTACTTTGCGAATAGAAACTTGGCGAATGAGAGTTTTTGGTCTTGGTATTAAAGGTGATTATGGAATGTCGTCAGTAGGATGGACATCATTAGGCAATGACAAGACTTACGCATGTCTACTCATAGAAACAAAATATAATATAAATCCGTCTACGAATTTGTGCTAGAATAAAATAGACGATGCATTTATTTATTTAAACTTCACATACAATAGTGGTACATAGGCGGACTTAATGCCACAAGGCGTTCTCTACCAGTCAACTTTTGGATTAAATAAGAAAACATTGTGATAGGATACAAAATAAATACACCAAAAAACCGAAAATGGACGACATAATTTCAAAATTTTATTACTCTATGCACATCAGAACTATGTTAGAAGTCACTGTTTGGCAATCCACATTAGAATCATGGAAAAAAATTCATTCATCATCATCCATGTAAAATACTGGAGTTCAGCTGCATCCGGTTACACCGGAAGTCGACGTCAACATAGTTGGGAAAAGGCTAGGCAGATGATGACGATGATGATGGAACACAAACTTTCTTTGCGGGAAGACGTGCGTCGTAGTGCTGGAGCGGAGACCATGGATGAGACGGAGGAATGTGGGAAGACAACCGACTAGGTGGACAGACGATCTGATTGAGAAGAGACCTATAGTCAGCATTGGGTGACCAAAGATGACCTATCCTCAGCATTGGGTTTGGGGACCAAAGATTGAAGAAGAAGTGCGTCTTAGTACACTAAGTACACCACACCGATCTAGTGCGAATTGGCGGCATTTAAATCACCTTTGTTCCATTTTCAAAACTTATCGGCACGTCACATTTTGCGCTGATACAAATCTGCCCTAATGCAGATAAGCTTAGGTTAGCTCTTGCGTCACCTACGCACATACGGCGTCGGATATTTTGGTCCACACATTTATCGGATTTAATATACACTTAACTATAATGTGAACTATCACGTAACTTAATATAACTGCTAGTTTGCACGGAAATATTAAGCGAAAATAGCCTTTAAAATAACCGCTTTTCTGTTTTTTTTTACTATTATTATGAGGCTGACCTTGTTCGGCCAAATGTGCCTTCAACTGTTCAGATTTGTTTGGCTGCTTGCAATGTCAATAACCTTGCTGAATTAGGTGCCAAAGTTCAAACACGTGTATTTCATTAGAAATATACAAAAACACAAATGTGATTCATCCTGGCATACATGACAAGAAAAGGCTTTTGAAGAACGCCGAGTCAGAGGGCAATGGCTCCGAAATTTCAAATGATAGAAATACTTTTTCTGTTGTGGAAAAAAAAACAAAGGAAGAGTAATATTATTATTTTTTTTGCCACATAATTGCAATATACCTTTTACAAAAGTAAGTAGAAAGGTGCGGTAAGGATAATTCTGTATACCAGGTCTTTCTTTTCAAATACGTTTAGATACTACATTTTTATAAAAACAAACAACAAAACATCACATCGTAAAGTATTTTCGGACACTATCTATAACCATCCTGATCAATACGACTACTTGTAATTATTTTTTAATTAAGCAAGAGCTTGTTTTGTTAGCTACGTAGGTATAGCTGACTGCTCGAGCGAGTATGTTTTACTTTCGCCCTTCATAAAAGTCAAGGCCGGTTTATTTTCAAGACTAACTGAAATACACAATAATGTGTCCAGCGCATAGGGCGATAAATAGACTTGTTATTAGACTTTAATGGAATATCAACTCGATGGAAACATTCCTTTAATGTTTTAAATTAGTAAACGTGGTTTCTACTGCATTGATGATTCAATTTTTGAAACCAACCAACAAAAATTCAACAGATTGAGTCGACCACGACTTTAAAGCCGATTTTCATCATCATCAAATAGAATGAAAGAAAATACTTTTATTTGGCACATGCCACAAGTGCACACAAATAATATATAAGAAAAAAGAAAATACTTAAATCTAAACAAAAAATGTAACACTGTGTGCCTCACGGCTGCGTCAAATAGGCCCAGTTCAGCAAAATGCTGGGCAACTAGTGCCCGACGCTGGTTTTCAACTAAAAATGAGACAGAAATGGTATTTTGAGGAATAACAGTACCAACTCTTTATCGCAACGGTACAATGACGACTTTAACAATGATTCATGTCTAGTGTTTGCGTAAAAATTAACTAATTTTGACATTTAATTGACTTTTTTAAAGCAGAACCTTTATCAAGTTTCGAAACCCGCCTCCACATTTGCGAACCTTTTTGATGATGATGCCATCTAAGATGCTATGGTGTGCTGCTGTCATGTGCTCTCAAGTAACTAGCATATCCAACTTTGGCCAAAAATTCCGACCACAAAGCGAACATGCCTGAACAGAATTGACGACATTGTGGGTTATAGCTGTGGGTGGTCTACCTTTTAGGCCATCACGTTTTGTGTCTAATTGCGACCATCTTCTATCGTCAATGGCATTGACCTACTGTTGCACATGACGTCTCCACTTGGGGCGATTGCCTTGATAAATATTGCCTAGAATATGGGCATACAGAGACTTAGACATCGTGAGGAAACCAGCATGCCTGGGAGATATTTTTTGACGGCATGTAAAGCCAAGATAGAGGCCCATGGACGCATAAAACTCTGACACCAGGTTAGGCACTAACCACCGATAAAGAAGAAGATAGGCATGCCTCCGGTATAGAGAGCCGCACCTAATGTTTATGTACCTAATATTCCCTGAAAAATGAGATTTGTAATTTTGTACCACTCCAAGCTGTTCCATATTTTTCTCACAACATTACTTTTCCTACGAAAAAAAAGACAAATGAGGACATTTCTCATTTGGGAGAACGACATAAAACCCCTGTTTTTTTTTTAAATTAGAGAGGAGCGCGAAAAACAATTTTGTTTAAAAATGCGACACTTGATTGAGATAAATTTTGTCAGAAGTTTGTTTTAAAAAGTTGAAAAAGTACAGCTATAAAAATATGCCTGAAAAGTTACTTTAAAATACCTATGCTTACGGTAACTTAATTTCATACCGTTTATGCGTCAGTCAGCAAAGTACACTGCGATTTATCGCACATTATAATTTATTTATTTACTGGGTTTACCCATCTGATATGAAAAAGCAACAGGAAACTGATAAAATAATATTAAATGAATCATAATAACACTCACTCAACAATCGACCATATTAGCAAAAAAATCGGTTGTCTGTAAAATCGGTTTACTGACGATAGTTGAACGTGACAACGTCATAAGAAAATACTGATGGAATGGTTGCATTTTTCAAAAAATGAAGGTGCGTTGAGCAATTGTTGATGAAGCGTCACCTAAGTGACGCCTCATTTTTTCGTGCGTGCAGCCGGCTCCATCGAATTGTAAGACGTTGTCACGTCAAAAACTAAGTCCAGTGTAGTCCTTTAAAAACACTTTTATAAGAAAACAATCTTTCAACTAAGTTTGCATCTATTTACCAGCAACTTCCATACTTTAAATTCTGGACAATGTTTACTATATTTACAAAGTTTAAATATTATCACTTTTATTTCCATTTCCAGAGTATTCAAACGCTTCAGAGAAGTGAATCCTGTCCTAGTGCCTAAGAGAATGACAGAGAACCAGCCTCACACCATAGTCGTGCCTTTGGAGGAGATAGAAAAGTTACCGGAATTAAAAGTAAGACGCTTGTTTATGGTATCTGTCACTGTCAGTTTTCAATTGTTACTAGAATGTCACAATGTCATGATGATGACTGTTAAATAACACAATTTAGTCATTTGTAGTCAATACTCATTCCTTTTCAGTTTTCGAGGAGCTCGTGGCTAAATAATAGGTAACTGCCGCACGGGTCGATCTTCAAAGTTAAGTAAGCCGCGCTAGCTAAGGTCGGTCCGGGGATAGGTGACCATCCATTACATTCCGAATTACCTCTGTGTATCGAAAAGCACGTTAAGCTGTGGGTCTCGGCCATGATTTGTAGATCTTTGACAGTCCCGTAACAGATAGTCAGTGGCCCGTTAATCTGACATCCGGTCTTACCAAGGGGTATCGTATAACCCAGTACTAACTAAGTTGTGGAGGTCAGATAGACAGTCGCTCCATGTAAAATACTGTTATTCAATTGTATCCGGTTAGACTAGAAGCCGAGGAGCTAACAAAGTTTGAAAAAAACTACCCAAATGATGATTCATTTATTTTCAGTAATCAGAATTTAAAGTCGACTGGAAATTAATACTTTTTCTTTTTTAATATAAGTTTTAAACTAACATGGTCACGAACATTTTAATACTAAAAATGGGATATTTACTATGTTTACTATTTGTTTTGTGTTCCCGATATTACACGAACAAGCAAGAGGGTAGACAGATTTGTCTGCTCATAAACACCCACCCGCAATAACTTCAGTTTATCCGTGATCAAGGTGCTTGCTACAGCGCCAATATCGAGAACTCAGAGCATGGTTAATATCCCGTATTCATGTTTTTCTTTCTTTCAAATTACGACAGGAGTAGCTGATGGCCTACCATGACGTCTTAAAGCAGGAGCAATTCCAATGTGGGAAGAGATGGCGCTGATGATGACGACCTGTATAGCTCTGTCTCTTTCCCACACTGAAATTACTCCTGCCTTAAGACGTCATAGTTCTGGACTAATAGCAGTCGCTTTTAGAACGCTTCGTATTTCTACAATGACATAACCATACATAAACTTTTCCATAGCTTACGTTAACCCAATATATTTTTAAGTTTCCAATCGTAATTGCTGATAGAATGGCACTTTTTCTAACCCCTCTGGTCAAGCGAGGTTTAATCTCAAAAATCGTACACGTAGGCTGATTTATTTGGCTACCCGGAATCCGTGGGCTGAAACAATCCAGTTAGATTGTGGGATTAACGCAACCGGTACTATATAAACAACTAATCTAAGTAATTGGATAAAAAGAATAGTGTCAATTTCAGCAAGCGTTTACGCGAATAAAAATACCTACCCACCTAATATGAAGGAACTTACCTGCCTAGAAATTCTACAACACATTTTTTCACTTGGTCTTGTAGATATTGAGAGGAGCTCGTGACATAATAATAACCGCCGTTCAGGTCGATTTTCAAGTTAAACCACGCTTGCCTGGGTTGGTCCGTGGATGGGACCACCCATTACATACCGAGTTTCCTGTGTGCCTCGGAAAGCACGTTAAGTCCGTTGGTCCCGGCTGTCATTTGCAGATCGTTGACAGTCGTAACAGGTAGTCAGTAGCCCGAAAGTCTGACAACCAATCTTACCAAGAGGTATTATATTACCCAGTACTAACTGGATTGTGGAGGTCAGACAGGCAGTCGCTCTATGTAAAATGATAAAAGGTTGAAACTTTGACTTCCAATATCCCCGTAACTAGAAGGTTGCCAAATATGGCCTAGAACAAAAAAATTGCAATGACAGCGAATAAGGGCCTTTAGGCTTTCTTAAAGGTACCATTACACCCATTATTTTGAAATGAAGTAGTGATATAAGTCACCTATGATGGATGATGACCCTTTGCTTCTCTTTTTCATCGACGAAGCTCGTGCAATTTTGTGGGCTTTTTACATAGGATGAAGAAAAACTTTTAACGTTCATTACGCAATGAATTTTCTGTGCGGCAAGTGTAACTTTGTAACTCGATTCAATGTTGCCATAACTTCATAACGATGGTTATGTTAGAAACGTAAGATTTAAGCATGTTAAAGGAAAGAATTTGCGAAAAAGAAACTTTATCTTTATCCTAAGTCAGACAAATATCTTGAGATTTGTAAAACTTTTTAGTAAATGCGATATTAAATTGATTGATACCTACAATTTGGGATAATAAATCGTTTGAACATAATCTAATTGATTGATTTTCTTTTCATTTTCATCCTTTAATAGATGAATGTTCTTAAAATAGCGAGCTATTTTTAAGAAGTTCTCACGACGTGCTCTTTGTGAGGAAAATATTTTTCAACTTCGTCACGATATTTTCATTCATCATTATAGATCATAGGACATCACTAGGACTTAAAATTGAAATACATGTGACATCTATCGACTTGACTGCCTCGTCTAGTCGTGTAGTAGTTGGTCTAGTGCTCGCAAGCGCGAATGCTGAGCAGGAGGTCCTGGGTTCGATTCCCAGATGGCAAAGTCTTATTCGGTTTTTCCATTAGGAATTTCTTAATTGCAGCCACGGAGTCTGGTTTTGTTTGAGTTGATGGCAATAGGCTCGCCCCCTATTACATGGACTTAAATATAACTGGCGAAATGTAGGTGTCTATTAGGTTAGGTACACCTCTGCCTAACCCTTCGGGGATTACAGACATGGTGTAATTTGACATCCATCAATACGCATTGGGCCCGCATAGTGGCCCACTCTGACAGAAAAGAGGCCTGATTACTACATAATTCAATGTAAAAATTGCTTTTATTTCTGTTTCAGGAGAATCCATTCAAACGTCGAATATGTCAAGTGTTCTCACACGACGGCTCTGGCAACCTCACATTCGAAGACTTCCTCGACATGATGTCAGTCTTCAGCGAAGCAGCACCTAGAGATATCAAGGCGTGGTAAGATTAAAAAATATGTTCCGCCTGTAATGTCCATAGAGGTCAAAGGAACTACTTATTACGATGGTCTATCCGTGAGCCACATTCTATGATTAAAGTGGCCACTTTAATCCCCTTTCTGATTAATCCAACTCAAACTGTATGTTTGTTTGAAAGAAAACAGGTACTTTTCTTTGTTAATTTATTTCGTGCCACTGCCCTCAAAACGGTAAACGGTGAGGGTTCCGGCATGTCCTAGATAGAATAAAAAAATCAAAGACATGTTACAAAACCTCATTTCACAGAGAAGAGTTCCAAAGACAATAAGTTGATTATAATGCTTATGCACTAATTAGTGTAATGAATTATAAAACGTGGTCGTTGGTCTATGCTCACCAGTGGTTACTTTTTTTAAAGATTATGGATTCGAAATTCGAATTCATCATCTTTCTTTTCAAACCATTCGAATTTCAAAACAATAATAAAAGAAAAACTCGTGTATCAAACGTGTCTAAACGTAATAAGCGGTAAGATATTTTTACACAAAGAAATGTTTATAAATATTAAAGCTAACAAGACGAGACTGAGGCGAGGCAGACTGGGTAGGGCGATAGAGTAATTGCCCTATTTGTCCCTACTGTGCCCAGCAAGCTAGTTACCCTGGAATATTCAGAATAAAAAGAAAATAACACTAATTCTTACACTTTGCACATATTATTTTGCCTGTGAAATGTTATCTGCACGCAGATTAAGTTAGTTCTAAATACATATTTATTATTTTTTTAAATCAGACGAAAATTTCAATGACTTTCTCGGTAGGCAAAAATATACATAATTGCTCTAAGATCGAACAACACATTACTAACAATGATTTTTTCCATGAAAGAAAAGTTTTATAATTCACTACACTAATATATAATTTAGGTAACATGCTTTTGTTTAGCCTTATTTTCAAGGTCGAATTATATTTTTGTACATTTTTTGCAATTTATTCTTGTCTATTTTCAACAATTTTGCTTGAATTAATCTACTTTTAAATGTATTATAAATAGGTGCCTCACGCGAACGAAACATTAGTGCTGGGAAAAGTTTCATAGATAATTTTCTCCGTAATAGACGTGATCAAATTTTAAATACCTGACGTGGTTCAAAATGGCGTAGGTGACTATACTAGGTTAATTTGTTCACAAAATTAAAAGAATCTTAGTGACTAATCTTTTAAGAGTGAAAATTCCATTGTTTTATTACCTGCGTTTTTAAAATTTATCACGAATGTGGCTTTCAAACCATAAACACCTACCTTCCTTACGTTCACAAGTTTTAATTCATTTCGACACGACATAAATATCTTTAGTAATTTGTCTACTTCAAAAACACTAATTCACTTTTCAACTAGAATCAATTCTATTTCCTTGTTAAGATTGACGTCCAAAAGTTAATGGAGTAATTGAAATAAATGGTCTGACATTGAAGGTCAAGGTACCAGGTGTGCCTATGCCTTTATTTCCCATTAGAATCTGAACACCTTTCTGATATATACAGGTATGTACTCGTAATTATCCGTAATTGGTTCTAGTCTTACCAAGGAGGGGTATCGTATTTCCCAGTACTAACCGAATTGTGGAGGTCAGAGTCCTTCATGTAAAATACTGATATTCAGCTGCATCCGCATCCGGTTAGACTGGAAGCCAACCCATAGCAGGGAAAAGACTAGCCAGGTAATGATTCTAGAAGTCTAAAATAGCCTTCCATTACTTTCTCAGGTACGCCTTCCGCATCTATGATTTAGACGACGACATGTACATCGGACGAGATGACCTCCTCGAAGCCACCAGACTCCTCACGAAAGGGGAGCTCCACCCCCAAGAGAGAGAAGAAATCGTCGCCAGCGTCCTGGACGAAGCCGATGTCGACGGGGATGGGAGATTATCCTTCATGGACTTCGAACACGTAGTGGTTCGAGCCCCCGACTTTCTGTCCACCTTCCATATCAGAGTTTGATTCTTATAATAAATATATTCAGAAGTTCCGAAGTTTCTCTTATGAATAATTTATTGTTGAGTTATCTTTTGCATTCTGAATAAATTTTTAGGTGTTAAGCTTGTTACGGAGTTTGAGATGAATTTTTAGTGGCTACCTAATAATAATATTTTGTTTTGATGAATAAATAATGCATGATTTGGAAAAAATATTGCCCAATTTGGCTTTTTGAGTGAAGACCGCGAATCGACAAGCGTAAGGTGGAGCACCCTCAGGCTCGGTGGTCCAACGATCTCCGCTGGGTGGCTGGTAGCAACTGGTTGAGAGTTGCCGAGAATTGAGTTAAGTGGCGTGTGATGTGCAATTGAAGAGGCCTATGTCCAGCAGTGGACTGCTGTAGGCTCATAATCATGATGATTTGAAAAGGAACAAGTTGGAGAGCATTAAATCAGCATTGACTAGGCGAATTTGTTTTTTTGTGAGAAAATAACACTGAAGGACCTAGATGTGGGCAGTAATTCAAACGATGGTTACATAACTTATCAACGTTGTTTATGCTGGTTACCAACTCGTTAGTTATCAAATTATTTAGTATTCCAATAATTTCAAGACACAAATATTCACACTTTTTCGAACTGCGGTACTAGACAAACTAATTGCATAAAAAAACTATATTTAACGGGATATTTACCACGATTTCTATTTGTTTTGAGTTCCCGATATTTCGATGCTTTGCAAGCACCATGATCACGGATATCGGTATCCGTGATCATGGTGCTTAGTAGTAGTAAACATGGTAAATATCCCGTTTTCAGGGTTAATGATATAGTGACCATGTCAGTTTAAAAACTTATTACTGTATTTAATTTCTTCACTACAAAGACCAAAATAGCATAGCTGACAACGGTACTTTGAATGTGGCTGTACGCAATGGAATGACCTCTCTCAAACCGTTCCCTTTTCTCCACAAAAAATGTAGGCAATATGAATTTAATAACATTCTGAATAGCAATTACGTAACATTGAATCATTGAGTTCCGACCGCGCTTTCATCGTAACAAATTAAAAAGGATTACGTCCAAAACGGTTTGCTTAGGACGTCCCTTTACATCCCACAAATATGTTTCATCTTTTATCCTATGATATTCCATCTATGTTAAATTTATTACGTTCGTATAGAACAGGCTAGAGCTTAAGTATTTCTACATATTAGGCTAATGATATGATTAATCGCTTCACTCGCGTCTCGTGGCCACAAGCGCTCAGTACTGCTGAATGAGGTCCTGGGTTCAATTCCCAGGTTTTTGTGTTATTGCGTTTTACGAACAGGATTTTTTCAGTAATAGCCCGGAGTCTGGATTTGTGTCCAATTGATGGCTTTAGGGTCGCCCCTTATCACATAGGGTTTAAACATAACTGGCAAAATCTAGGTGTGATGAGAAGCAAACCACTGCCATACCTTTTGGAAAGATGGAGATATACAAGGTGGAAGTGACACCGACGCGAAAACGCTTACAGCGTATTCAGTACATCATTCTGAGCCCCCCTACATCAAATTATTAACCGGTTATTACCAAAAAGTATGGTTAAGACGTCCACTGCTTCTCTTTCCCACGATGAAGTAACATTAAATTAATACTGCTAGAGATGGCGATAGGCCCTGGTATCAAAAACCGAAATGATTAAAATAATGTTATCTGCTACGAGACAAATGGACAATTTAATACTATACAATGGAATTGTGAATCAGAGCAATAAGTTATACTTCTCCATTAAATTACAGATATTCGATTGGTTAATTAGTTGCCAAAGCCTAAAAAATATTTCCACTTCAACTTAATATAATTTTAGCTGAAATTGATAGGATGAAGTTAATAGTTTTTCGACAAAGAAGGCCGACCCCCGACCGCTTAATTTATGGAATTATATTTTATACTTACCTAATAATCTCGGTACTACAAAATATGAGTAACTAAACCGTCAAACCCGTCAAATAAATTCATAAATTGTTTAGCAAATTGACACCGTACGAATAAATGCCATTTTGTACTTCATACAACTAGACTATTTAAGTTGGTAATCAAATTGTGATACAGTATTGTATGTAATTTCTCTGACTTTTTTAAATTATTTAATTTTTGGGAAACTTTTACAAAGTCGTTGAAAGTTATGTTAGACGAAATTAGAGGTAAGGTAAAACTCGAGACAATGATTATTTATATAAAACAGAATTATGTACCTATTTCATTTGATTAGCGTGTATTTTTAATAGTTTTCCTTGTCATATTAAAATAAATCATAAAGAAATGGTTTTCCTCAACCAAAAATAACAGCGAATTCACAAAAAAAACAAAACGAAACAATAAAAGCAAAAAGATTTGCTCCGCCGCGACAGTGTTTTATCACTGCCGTGACCAGGATTCGAACCTGGGTTACTACGGCCACAACGTAGGGTCCTAACCACTAGACGATCACGGCTATCGGAGCTGGTGAACAACCGAGCGAAATAAGATACCGCTTCATATCGGCTTTCTCTCCTAACCGATTGGCCCTCTCTTTCGCTCTTACACTATTTTGGTACAAAAATACCGAAGGAAAAAAGTGGCGACAACACTTTTGTGTAGTAATCGGTTTCTTGTTGAATAAACTTATCGTAGTCGTTTTCTTATCAAAACGTTTGTGTTTTGCCTCGAATCGATGTGATTACAAAACAACAGTATTAGCATTGAATGGAAATAGCAACGTGACGTCATCGGTTTTAAATAAATAAGATTAACATTTTTAGAACTCCTAGTTGTTTTTTTTTCTATTTTTACTAGGCTGACTTTTCTTAATTATTTTTAATAAACTAGTAGTCGAAAGCGGAGTCGCGTTAGCTCAGCAGTCGCTGAGCATGAGGTTCGGGGTTCGATTCCCAGGTCGGGCAAAGTGATAGTAGGTTTTTCCATCAGGAATTTATCAGTAGCAGCCACGGTGTCTAGATTTATGCCCGGTGATGGCAATAGGCTCGCCCCCTATTTATGTAATAGGACTTAAACATAACTGGCGAATTGTGGAAAAAAAAAAGGTACTATTAGGTATACCTCTGCTAACCCGTCGGGGATTACAGGGTTCTTGAAAACAGACTTAATGCCCGTTTTCACCAACACTAAGAGTCATCTAAACTAATTCCGATATACTATGGCACTGTTGGAATTTCAACTCTACACTGAGACGAGTAAGCGTTAAAAATCCAACACTTTAATTTAGGTATTTGTTTAAGTGCTACCCATTTAGTGAAAAAATCCACTTCCAACCCATTCAGAGGTAGGAATCTAACACACACCTCCCTGCCACCAGGTACCAGATAATATGCAAGCAAGAGCAACCAATCTTCACCATCATCATCTACCTAGCTTCCCGCAGTATGTATCTGAATCGAGATTTGAAGTTGTAGAGAGATTCAGACATGGTTTCTTTTTTTTTTTTTTTCTTTTTTTTTTTTAAAACGTTGCCCCACACTAGGAATTTCTCCTGTATCGTGGGTGCGTTTACAAACATTTAAACTCACATACACAAACAGCCAGACCCGGAACAACTACCTGTAGATCATACAAATATTTGTTCCGTGCGGGGATCGAACCCGCGACACGCAGCGCAGCAGCCGATCGCTCAGCCACTGCGCCAACCGTGCCGTCGAGATTTGAACATGTCATCTGCCTAGCCTATTCCCAACAAATGTAGGGGTCGGATTCCAGTCTTACCGGATGCAGCTGAATACCCGTATTTTACAAGGAGCGACTTCAACCACCCAGACACTGGGTAATTCAGTACACCTTGGTAAGACTGCATGGTCCTCCGACTTTCCGGTTCTACTCGTAACGACTGTCAACGATCCTCAAACGATAGCCAGGACTAATGGCTTAACGTTCTTCCCGAGTCACGGCGGAGTCTCGATGTGTAACAAATGGTCACCCATCCACGAAACAACCTCGGCAAGCGAAGCTTAACCTACGATGAACCTTGCGGCTGTTATTATTTAGCCACGAGCAGCCATAATATGGTTCTATAACAACCAACCTCCTTTATGAGCTTCATAATAAACAGGTAAATTGCTTCCAGTCCTCATCAGTGGGGCGTCAATCACATATTGTCGACAACACCGATTGGCTATTAGTGTCCGTTAATGGAGCCGTGGCTCGTGCCGCTGACAGATATTCAGTTTGGAACATAAGCTTATTATATCGTCATTGGCTTTATACTGTAAGGGCTTTGTGTGATACTGTACCTAATTACGTAATCCAGGTGATTATCTTTATGGATTTTCCTTTTGAAAGGAAAAACGGGGTTGTTGGACTGTCGGATTAAAAATACGTAAACGCGACTGCTGAGCATGAGGTTCAGGGTTTGATGATTCCAAGAGTTTTTCCATCAGGAATTTCTCGACAGCAGCCATGAGAGTCTGGATTTGTGCTCGGTTGATGGCAATAAGCTCGCCCTTTTTTAGGACCTAAACACCTAACTGGCGAAATGTGGGCGTACTAATAAACACACCTCTGATTAACCCTTCGTGGATTACAGGCGTAATGTTGTGTATATTTTAAACTTTGCAGTGTTTTATTTAGTTACTGGCATATGTTATTATGAAGAGATAAACACTAGACGAGGACTAGGCGAAAGGAGGATGTAAGGAGTTAAGGACCGTTGCAGATGGCGCTCTGTGGAGAACCACAGAGCGCCATCTGCAACGGTACTTCACACATTTTTCCTAGGTAGGCAGAAGCCTACCTAGGAAAAATGTGTGAATTTTTGAATGTATGTATAAAAACTAGAGGAACGGAGACTCAGCTGGGAGAGCAGACAGCAGACGTCTAAAGATAAAAAAGTCGTTTTTCTAGGAATAATTATTAGACGAATAATTACGAGTGCTCATAGCCTGTTTAAGGAAATTTCGAAACGCCTAGTCGACGCTTCTCGTGACCCAAGGGCTGGCTTTTACTTTGGCCAGAGGCTAAGTGTTGCCATACAACGTGGCAACGCCGCCAGTCTCTTGGGCACATTACCAGCTGACAGCGTTGAGGAGTTTTTTAGATGCTCTTTTATAGTTTGTTGCTAGTTTACTTATTTTAGGTTATTTAATAGTTTTTAATTAATAATGTATTTAGTTAGTTTAATGCCTAATAAATTTAATCTTTCTTAGACGAAAACGACTTTCATTTAGTAAGAAGATCCCTTTGGTAGGTTCCCACTTCAAGTGAAACTCGTTATGATAAGGGGCGTTGGTCTCTGATAAAATAGTGTTCGTCATGGAGATTTCGGACATGCCGTAGCACTTTGCCCCAACTAGGAATCAAACCTCCCGTGCATTCACCCTTACGACAACAAACCACGAGGCGAAGGGTAGTTCAAATTAGGCCTGGTTTGTAAACAGACAAGCAATTCCTAAGAAGCTGGTAAGGTAAGTAGATTGATTGATTAATATTTGTCTGCAAAAATAACAAATATTTGTGGGACGAATTCCCAAAGTAAAGCTCCTTGAATCAATTATTGAAATTCTTGTTCATAAAGTTGGAGGCGCCCGAATTAATAAATAATATCTGAATATACCAGAGAGCCGATGACTTAACGAATTAAACGATGACTTTTTATAACCTTGGTATGTTCTCCAAAATAACGGCAATGTTCTCCAAAACGTGACTGGCTAATCACACCAGCCACGCGGTTCGAAGTTCAAGTCAAACAGTACTTGCCAAGGTCGGCCGAATCGGATGAGTGACCATTTATTTATATCGACACTCCTTAGTTCCTCGGACCAATGGCTGAATGCCATTGGTCCCGGCTGTCCTTTTATACATCTTTGATAGTCGTAACAAGAAGTCAGTGGTCCGAAAGCCTGACAACCAGTCTTCCTAGATCTTGCTGTATGCGGTGTATGCCAAAAGTGACAGGTAACGCAATAAAATTAATAGGTAACGATAATTATTATACTCCAGAGCAATAGAACTAGAATGTGGAATGTAATATTTTCGATGGGTCGTTAAAAATTATGTTATGAGGAAAATACATTACACATATTTTAAGGTCCTTGATCTCCAGTTCTGCAAACGCGGGGTCGGAACACAGCTGTTACTGAAATATGTACGTGGGGTACCAAGAAAAAAATATGAAACTAGAAATTATTATATTTTCTCACATTTTCCGTGTTCCCTGCGAAAAGAATGAAGTTAGTGATTTATTTAACAGCCAGATTAATTTATCAACCTGCAGTCAACTTACACTTTTTTTTTAAACAAACAATTGTTAGTGATTTGAATTTTAAAACATGAATGTACTAAGTAGGTACCTACCATCTATAACATATTAATATCTTTTTTGGCAATTGAGAAAAAGGGCAAACGGCCTCGGTTCTGTTTATCTCTTTCGGCTCGTTTGTTGTCAGTTGTAATAGCCTAATAAAACTAAACCTAAAGCTTCACGTTGACCTGCCAGGGTTGCGGGACTGTTCGAAAGAGATACCATGGCCGTGGCCCTGGCACACAAAGGGCAAAGAAGGAACATGGATGGGTTTTAGTTAGTACAAGTCTGACACTCCCTTCCGCTCCGCCCAGAGTGGGGGGGGGGTCATTTGATGATTTCCCATCCGAAAAAACAAAAAAAAAAAGCGTCACGTTGATAGTTAATTTTTAAGTGATATAGACAGGTGTACAGGTACTGACATCTCGCGGACACCGCTAGGACTATTCACAAAAACCACAGATTATGTAGCACTACAAAAACTGTAACAAAATAAAGCTTAATACACACTTACCACTGTTACTAAACCATCATTAATTTAGTAGTGTTTATCAATAATAAATGAATTCTTACATAAATAACGTCATTTATGTTCAACTAATAAAGTAGGATTTTTATTTAAACGAGAAGTGTTGTTTTGGCAAAAACCGGTATTTTCAGATTACATGACAAATTGACTTGAAACGTACTAGTTTCTATATTGCACGTGTTCTCTTTGGTACAAAAGTCTATATAGTCTATGCTTTAAAAATTGAAGTACCTTCGCTTTTGTAGTCGCGTTTTTAGCATTATCATGGCTAAAATGCTGTTGTAATTCGTTAATTCTGAAGACGTGCCTGGATAATCGTCGTGAACACTTAGTGTGAAAAGACAATTAGATATTTTGTACGATTATATGATTACTTGCTTTCATTTGACAAATTGCGCTAGACCGCATATTTAAAATGGCAGCCCTACCACGTAGAATAATCAAAGAGACACAGCGATTGATGCAAGAGCCGGTGCCGGGAATCAGCGCAGTGCCAAGCGAAACGAATGCTCGTTATTTTCACGTAATCGTCACTGGCCCAGAAGATTCGCCGTTTGAAGGAGGACTATTTAAATTAGAGTTATTTCTGCCTGAGGACTATCCCATGTCAGCGCCTAAGGTTAGGTTTATAACGAAAAT
Organism: Noctua comes; assembly: GCA_963082995.1. Taxonomy (NCBI): domain Eukaryota; kingdom Metazoa; phylum Arthropoda; class Insecta; order Lepidoptera; family Noctuidae; genus Noctua; species Noctua comes. The sequence goes on along the minus strand of OY720267.1, from coordinate 18,381,544 downwards.
ATACCATCCGAACATAGATCGGCTGGGTCGTATATGCTTGGACATACTGAAGGACAAATGGAGTCCAGCGCTGCAGATCCGCACGGTGCTGCTGTCGATCCAGGCGCTACTGTCGGCGCCGAACCCCGACGACCCGCTGGCGAACGACGTGGCCGAGCTGTGGAAGGTGAACGAGAGCGAGGCGATCCGGAACGCGAAGGAGTGGACGCGGAGATACGCCATGGACAACTGAAGAGTGCAGCCGCACTCACTCACCAGTGCCTCCCCGACGCGCCACACGAGGACGGAACTAACATATATCATGATTTAAGAGTGCAAGTTATGTTATACACCCTAGACCGAGTAACTTGTGAAGAGACAATTGTGGATAAATTTTATTATAGGTGAGCGGCGCTGCGGCGCTGCGGGCGCTCATCGCTCAGGTTATCCTCCTGCATTTCGTAGCCTCGCCCTTATTGTCTCGGAGCGGTCCGACAGTCCCACAGGTCATTGTTTACCCGTTCACATGTAGCTTCGTTACAATATTAGGTATGCATATTTTTTTACTATCATTATAATAGCTAATAAAAACAAAACCTGGAGACTTAAATGTATATATTTCATGGTTACAAATTTGGTTAATTTTATACAATGGATAGTGTTTACTGTCACAAAGTTGAATATCTTTGTAAGAGTCTTACGAACACATCTCTTGAGTGCAAATGTTATGCTTAATAAAATGATTATATCAGTTTTCTAAACACTAGTATTACTGAAAGTTTAATTTAATTCTTTTTTCTACATAGCAAAAGTGAATGCATTAGATGTTTTAATTTTCACTTGTTAAGCAACAACAGCATGATTTCACTAAGAATCTTTTGTGTACTATTTACATCTTGTATAAAAATTATCATTAAATTGTATTTATGTAAATTTAATTTGGCTTTGTGAGAAAACTTCAAAATACATAATATACAAAAGCTAAACCAATATTTTATTTTAAATTTGAGTTATCACAATACTTTAATTGTAGGTTATGTTTTCATTGATCTTTTTCTTACTGGTGTTTTAGTTACCCACATAGTTACATCCAATATATATTTTTTCCTCAAAGACAGACTTAGGATGAAAGAGGAAATATGTGTTATATATTACATATGGAATAAATATTTCCTCATTCATTGGCAAAATACACATAGATTTTATATAGTATCCTAACTACACAGAATGCCTAACATAAACAATTTACATTTGGTGTTCCCAAATAACCTAATGGTAACAACTCAATAAATCCTCAAACTGCATCTAAAGGCAAATCTTCCAGATATACTAATTTCATGTACTTTACAATTAAAACCAAACCCATGTGGTCAGTCACTGATACACATGTTCAGATTTCCGGTTCTCCACAACCAACAAGACTGATCCTAGTTTTTTTAATATCTTTACAAATCAAAGTGCGAGAAATGATTCTTCAAGGTCAAGCATAAAAAAACTCGTCTATTACATGAAAAAGTCAACTAGAATTACTGAAAAAAACTGACAGCAATAATAGAAAAACAATTCTTTGTTTGTGTTCGACATTTGATAACAGTCTTATCTTTTATATTTATCTAAATGTTGTTTATTATTTTGCAACAGAACACCTGACTGAAAGGTCATATAGACTGCAGTTCCTATTTGTCGCAAGACAATGCCTTGTTACATTATGAGGACAATTAACTTTTTTGATAATTAGCAAGATAATGAGTATGGACATAATTAGTAGATCACACTAACAAAATCAAAATATTTTATTTCACATAGGTCTACATGGGCACTTATAAAACCATGGTAATTTTTTGGTTTTACAATATTATTACATTACAGTCATTTACAGGTTTAGTATTTACACCTAGCCACACTGGGTCCGTGTAGTGGATTTAGGCCTGCTTCCCTTTACACAGACTCGTCTCTGCCAGGCCTCCGCCTGTATCGCAGCAGTGGGAAAAGTTGGGGCTGATCACGCTACTGTTCGAGGTTCATGACTGCCTACCTCAAAAAATACATTTGAATCTACCTATAAAAAATGTGAACCTTTTTTCAGTGCACAGAAAGCTATAAATATAAATGTTGATGGATGGAGAGGGAGAGGAAGACCAAAGAAAAGATGGATGGATTATGGGATAGAAAAGAAGGAAAAAGGAGTAAATGATTGAGTGACGATTGACAGGGGAAAATGGAAGAAGAAAACGTGTTGCGCCGACCCCAAATAATATGGAACAAGGGCAGGAAGATGAAATGATGTAGGCTTAAGCCAATTATCACTAAAGGTGTGCACAGCTGCACTGCATATTCACATAGTTTGCCTATTTGATTTCGATTAGGTTTAACTATTACCTAATCTTCATACTATTTCAAAAATCGAAACCTTACCTTAATACCCTACCCTACCTACCCCTACCCCCCACCCCGCCCTAGCCTTACCTTAAAAGGTAAGGATTTGTAATAAGAACAAAATGTGAATTTTGCTGGCTGTGATGCATTATCACAGAAAAAAAAACTTAAAATATGACAGTTACGCATGTGTGATGCATGCTTAGACATTCATATTTTCACCTGTGTTTTCTCCCAACCAGCGCCTGTTCCTCTTACAGCAGTATTTATTACTTCATTTTTCTTCAATGCGGGATTTAGATGGAGCTATACAGCAGGATGCTAGCCCCATCTCTTGCGCACACTGAAATATGCTTAAAATAATGCTGCTTTATCAGGTGTGGTAGGCGACCTGACTCCTTAATGATAAACCATTTCCATCAACCATTATAATGATCTCTCTGTATTCATTAAAGAACAATAAGCTCGCAACACCATTACATAGATGAGAAACAGTCACAAACAGAAATTTTGCATAGTCTACCTAGCCGTGCCAGGACTACCTAAGACCTAGCTACTTATGAGTAGATACTGATTTAGATGATTCTGTCCATTCATAATGTAAAACCTAATTAAATCTTAGTTTTACAGATAACAGCTAAGCAAAATCCTGATAGGGTAGGACACATGCTTGGTCATCCTACCTAACTACTTACAAAAAAATACTCTAGAATCTGCACTGTATGGTTACTGGCCCTGATAAAAAGGTACATAGCGACAATTATTATCGTTTTATCAATGAGATAAAATCATGTTTTATTATTTTGTACTCTTGTCCTATTTGTGTACCTATCCTACATAATAGGTATAATAATATAGTTGTACAAAGATCTATTGGCGCGTGGCACAAATCGGAACTAATTGCGCCATCTTGTCTTATTTAAGGAATGTTCACCAAAACGCCCCCTTGTTCTAACTTGAAAATATCGCTGTAGCACAAGCTGTATGTAACTTAAAATTATAGTTCGCAGTCGATACAGGTAGATGGCGAATAAATCAAAAATACTTTTTTTTATAAACTTCATTTGTCGTTGTAGCTAACAACGTAATTAAATCTTGGAAGACAATTTTAACCTACTTCTAATATTGTCGTATCGAAATGAAACTTTTTGACACAAAACATGAAATGGCGAAAATCAGAAAAAATCGAACGAAAAAACTGTAAAGATCCGTTTTTTTACGAAACCCTAAAAACAATAACACTTGTACATAAGGCGGCACATGAAGCTGTACATTTCCAGTATAACTTGGCCTCGCTTTGTATAGATTTTCTATGCAATGAGAGATTCGCATAAACTGGTTTTGTATAGCTTGATTGACCATCGTGCAAAGGTATAGGGATAAAAATCAGTATTTGTTGGGGATTATAAGCATATGCCATTCACGTACCTATACCTGATGCTAATGCTGCTATTTTGCTGGACTATACAGATGACATACGAACTCTTAGTAGGTCAGATTTTCAAACCGATCCCGGTCCGATGTTTCGCTTTCACCGCCATCTTTTGCACAACTAAAATCGAAGATATTTATTAATTTTTGTAAAAGAAAACACGGATAACACCCCCTTTTTTTAATGTTTTTTGAATATTTAATGAGTGATTGACAAGTCTTTAATTACCCTTTTTACGACAATAGACTCTCCCCGGAAAACATTATCTATTTAATTTTTGAGCTAGAAAAATTGATGGAAAAAATATAATGGACGAGACGAAAGGAGTATGAAAGCATCGTAGCAGGTGACGTTTTGTAGTTTCTGCCTACCCCTATGGATAAAAGGCGTAGGGTTATGATGTTTATCTCTTCATACGCGTCGCTGGAATCGTCGCGATGGGAACGCGAGACGCCAATACTCCATATGGACTAATTTCGGCCCTCGTGGAGCTGTCTCGGCACGCTCTAATAACCGCATGTTGCAAGAGGGGTGACCTGACTAATCGATAGTCCCCCAATGATATTGTATTGCGTATTTTTATGTCATAAGTTTGTAAAAAAAAACAGGCCCGCGCCCACTACGGTCTTAAGCGTAGGCCACACGCGAGCGAGAGAGGAGGGCGAGCGACGCGAACGACGCCCTTTTCATACTTTGTTCGTATCTTTCGATAGTTCGCGGTGTGAACCAAAGTATGAAAAGAGGTGAAACGACGCGTCGTTCGCGTCGCTCGCACGCCCGCCAGCTGGCGGTGTGGCCTGCGCTTTAAATCGTTCGTGCGTTCTATACTAATATTACTGAAGAGTTTGTTTGTTTGGTTGAACGCGCTAATATCAGGAACTACTGGTTCGAATTGAAAAATTCTTTTAATGTTGGATAGTCCAATTATCGAGGAAGGCTATAGGCTACATAACATCACACTATAACCAATAGGAGCCGAGCAAAAACAAAACAGGTCAGAAGCGGCGGGTGAAACCGCGGGGCACAGCTAGTCGTTCATAATCATGTTAACAATGTTGTTGTTTTGTAATAATGTGACGTGCGCCAACACGCCGAAATGAAGAGTGTACTTCAGGGATTACAGGCGTGATGTTATAATTGTGTTTTTTAGGCATATATTTATTCATTTTAACTTTGCAGGTCTTCTTTAAATCAACCTCTATCTACTGTCAAATAGCACAACTGTTGTGCCATTTTACGATAGATTGCGGTAGTGTGAAAACGTCCACTGGAAATTACAGAGAAATAAGTTTGGTAGTAGGTAGTTATGTCCAAGATGAGGCCCTTCGTTAGGCGCTACTGCTACTACCAACTATAATTCTATATGGTTAAATAAATGCTTTTTTATTTATTTAAGGTATTTCATGCGAGTCTGCGGGAAATAAAAGCACAACATCAGTTTGTTCAGTTTATTCTTAACTTTAATGCAGACTAGAATAATACTCTTAGAAATGAGAACAACAATAGTTATTTCACATGTTACAGTGTACCTACCATATACCAGCTTTCACAATAAAAGGCTATTTATTATCTGTGTTTCTCAATGTAAATAAATCTTATTCACAACAGCTAGCAATACAAAATTACATCAGACTGTATACTTATTATATTTACGTTTAGTTCACAAGGGCGTGGCCAGTGTTAAGGTCGAAGGAGTAAAAAAATGGAAACATTTTGGGTATACTTTGAGCGACTAAGGTAGTAATAAATTACGGATGATTTCAACATTTACTGAAGTTAACATTTTGAGGTACGTGCTGACATTGGCTGGGAATGTTGATGCAGTCCGCTTTCACGGACACACCCGTATTTTGAAGACACTGGCCATAAGAGTAAAGGAACAAAACACGTGAAACGTGAAGACATTTGAGAGGACATTAGATCGGGGATAAATGTACGTAATCAGAAGCGGTTTATTCAAGTGTTTATATCTTAAGTGTTTACAATTAGAACTGTTATTAAATTATATATATTTTTTATACATAAATAAATATTGTTTACTCGTTCTCAGAGCGCTAAGCTTAACTAAGAACACAGAACATACATATGTAGGTTACATAGCTATAGCGACACTATAAAATTTACAAAATATGATATATCTTTTGAGATGCTACACGAAATAATGCTTTTTTATTTACTATATCCACTAATCAATTCTTTTTTTTTTCAATTTGATCACTGTGGGTCTGTGAGACCGTGCTGTGGCTCGGATGATAGGTTGCGTTCACTATGATAGACGCAAAGGGTTCTAAAACCAGAGCCACAGCATAGATCTTGTGACCCACTTATCTAAGCTATACATGTTGATTCTGAACTGGATGAGATGATTTGAACTATGGTGCACTTTTATTCATAAAAAAATAGTTTAAAAACATTGAAACAACATTCGTACTTACGTCAGAATATACAAAGAACTAAAGTTACGATAATGGAATGGCTAGATTGCTAACAGGCATGAATGGCGACACAGAAATAAATATAATATGAATGTTTCCTCACATTAGTCATCCAAAACCTACCTATTTGATTTTCACACATTATAATAACTTAGTACACAGAGAACTGTCGAGATACCATACAAAATATTACGTTTATTTATCGGATTGTGAAGAAACAGTCCAACAGTATCAAATCAAAAGATAGCGACACAAGATAACCACAAAAAACTACTTCTATAAAATTATCGTTCCACTTAAAATTAACGCATTTCATATCAAATAACATTTTGATGCTGAAACGCCAGTAAGTTAAAAAAAATATGGCAAAATCATGAAAAATCCTTGATTATTAAACTATTAAATAATTTGTTCTAAAGCAAAGCAAAACAATAGAAAATGCTATCTGAATTAAATGTAGTTAATTTAATATAAATATCTAAGCAGATATGAGTGGGTACTGATATTCAATTTATAGATATATTAGTAAGTGGAGTATGTATACACATTGTCATGACAATCAAAAATAACACCATGTATTTACTATAACGAGTTAAAAAAAATCTTTGCTTTAAAGATTCTATATCGAAAACACTCAGTCATTCAGATGAGATTAATTTGTCCAGCGTTTTCGTCTTATTTTTTATGAATTAGTTTTTTTTTCGTTATATTAAATACATGGTGTTCGGTAATAGAGAGATAATATAACTTATATTCTATCTTATTAGCCACGAAAGCATTGAAAGCATTGAACTCATCACATATGTTTTTTGAGTATTTTTATAAGCTTCAGTTGGGGCCCTACCCTCGCTTTGTAAAATTATTTTCTTTGTTTTTTAACTCTAAACTTGTACCTAGTTGCCGAGTCTTTTATTTAAATAAAAATAATGTACTTGAAATAAATTAAATAGCTTATCGAAAAACTAGATTTTTCGCAAAATATTCACAGAAAGTAAATATTTATTGGAGTTCTGCTTACCCACTTTCCAATTTTTATATAAAAGTGAGGCGACGAGACTCATTTAAGCATCTATTCGATTTAGAATAAATGCTTATGTTCATAAAGTTGAAAATCTCACAAATAGTAAAAAATTACTTGAATTTAAAGATAAAAAACTTCAATGACAAAATCATTGTCTATGAAGGGCCACATAACATCTTATCAGATCATCCAGCTAGGGCAGATTTTCTTATATCTGTACACTGACGAAATTAATCAACTCAAGTCCACCTACCTACACAGATTTTTCATAGAAGTTTTCTATATTGTAAGAAGATTGGTGTTACACGCATTGTCTTATAGCTTGTTACAATATTCATATTAGATTTGGGGAGATCTATGTAACATGGGACTTCTACGGGGATTTTTTATAAATATAAATTATATGCAGGTTATATTTAATGAATAACCAATATCTGATTTCTTGCGTAGTTAGCTTTTACAAAATTGATGTCAGATACCAGTATTTTTTGCAAATTCCATGTTGATAATTGCTTTTTGGGTAAGTAGTAAAAATGGATGGTTGTTTATCTTTAGGAGTAACAGATATCGGCTAATCATTTAAATCAACTGCACTATTTACACAAAACACGTAAATATGTACAAACCGAACTTCACAAGCGCTCTCTTGGGCAAAACGACGTTAGCTACTTTAGGTAGCTAAACTGTGCATGCCACTGAAGATGCGCGACTGCGCTTAAGGTTGTGCAAAGATCTTTTGGCACGTGGATTCAAAGCTATCGGCGCCAACATGTTTTTTCGGTACAATTTCACAAGTGTTGACCAAAAGCGACCTCCTGGCGAAGTCGTTCAAGCGCCAAAACATCCTTGGACCACTGAGCAAGCAGCCAAGAAGTCTAAACGCAGTTTTAACTCTAACAAACGGCAGTTTAACGTAGCGTGGCGAGGCTAGGGCCGGGTTGCGGTGCGGGCGGGCGTACATCGTAATATCGTAGTAAGCAGGCACTTGAGTCGCGGCGACGCGCGCGTTAGATGAACACGGGGTTCTCCTGCCCGGTCAGCAGCCGGAACATCGACGTCGGCATTGTTTTCATCAGGATCTGGAAGTTAGAAGAAAGTGAGTCAAAGTTTAATGCCTTGTATATGTATAGGGTGTAAATTTTGTTAAGTTTGATGGTTCGAATCACGACCTAAGAGCTCTCTGGCACTCTGGGCTCTTGTAGTTTCCTAGTTCTATGAAGAGGGACAGATTAGTTTGAGAAGTGATGTGTGAGCTAGTAGGAGTGGGTGGTACCTCCCCGACGCTGGTCGCGAGCAGGTTGACGATGCGCTCGTGCGGCACGGCCACGACGCTCTGCGAGTTGATCTGTGAAGTGATGTGTGAGCTAGTAGGAGTGGGTGGTACCTCCCCGACGCTGGTCGCGAGCAGGTTGACGATGCGCTCGTGCGGCACGGCCACGACGCTCTGCGAGTTGATCTCTATGATGCGATGTCCGACGCGCACTCCGCCGCGCTCCGCGATGCCGCCGCGCAGCAGGCTGCAGATCTGTAGCGGGACCAAATGTCACAGGATTAACCTTATTATGCGGAATTACGTGTTTGCACACTTATTTACTAGCTAGTTTAGGGTATTCTAGGGATGTTTTTATGTCAAATTTAATTAGGGAAATTATTAATCGCGACTAATATACTGAATGGGCGACTATTTTACCAAGTAAGTATCTACTTATCCGATCATTGCGGCAAGGAGAACATAGAAAGCAAGAGTGAGCGAAGCGAGCTCGGGACCTGTGGCACCGCGACTCTGACGGGTTAGTTTTGGAGGGGATGGCGGGGTCTAGTGAGCGGCCGAAGCGCGCGAACTAAGACCCCGGCATCCCCTTCGTGTTAGGTTACGTTAAAGCCTGCAAACAGAAATAGGAGCCCCGCACGGGGCTACGTCGACTACGCCTTACCTACAATCTAGTGGTTAACAACCTTATTTTAGTTTTTTTGTGCTTTAATACGCCCCATTAAATTACCCAACAAAACTTTACAGAGCCCCTTAAAAAATTTCAAATTATCTTTTTTTTGCGACCTTTTTTACATTTATTAATGGTTTTTTATTTTTTTACAATTACAACATTAACTGGTGGAACTTTACAGACCACGCCGACAAAAAACCTAAATTCGTACGAAAGACATTCAAAATTAACGAGCGATAGACGGGACAAGACGAAAAAAATCATAATCCAACACTTTTTACTACTTAGTAACAAATCGTTCTGCCTAGTGTCATACGCCCGCTTTTCAGGTAGAATTCGTGTCAAAAACTAAAATTTTTGTATGGCTTTGTCCAAAATGTCCGCACTATAATTCTTTTAAATCTCTTTGATTCGTACTGTGAAGTAAGTAAATAGGTACAGCTAATTACAGAGTCATAGACCGCAGGAAGTTTAATACGCCCTACGTATTTTGGTCAGTTCAGACAGATCTAAAGGTATATTTGACTACGTTTCTTGATCTTCACTTCAACCACAGTTATCGTGACCACAGTTAGTTAACTATTTAATCATTAACTGTAGCTATACTCACCACTCCGTTCTGCACACTGAAGCCTAGTTGGTACTTGGTGTCTGGTCGCTTGATCTTCACCTCGACCACGGGCGCGCAAGGGACCACGGTCAGCTTGACCACGGTTTGGTTCTTCGAGTTCTTGATGTACGTCTGGCAGGTAGAAAGCGGTAAGCCGACTAGGCTGACGCCGTTTATTGCAATTATTTGATCTCCTGCAGACAAAAATAAACAATGATTAGTTCTTATTTGTTCTTAGTTTCTTCATTCGAATTTATGCCAAAACGTAGAAATGCTTCGTTGTTCTAGTGGCGGTTTAGGGGTATGAGAAAAAGGCTGTAAAGTTTTTCAATACTCTTTTGAAAAGGGCATCCTCCCTTTTCAATGGAGTAATTTTCCTCTGTCCGGACAGTCTGGACGGGTGTAGTGTCTGTCAGTGGATGTCCGGTTTTTATATATCGTCTTAACTTGCGGAGAACTTTAAAATCGCCATTTAAAATTTTGACGTTAGTTCTTCATTTGTGTCATAGATGGCGCTTTAGTACTTTTTGTACTATGTAGCAATGTGTGTAAGGACTAAAACATATTGGCGAAATGTGTCTGTACTATTGAGTACACCTCTACCTGACCCCTCGGGGATCCTGGCGTCATGTTATAATGAATATTACCTATATTAAGTTGTCCACATCTCGCCGCAGCCCCAGCAGGCGCCAGGTTGGCGATGACGACAGTGGGCAGCATGGAGCCCCAGCCGGACTCCACGACCACGACGCCCAGGATCTCGCCCTTCGTCTTAGGCACCACCACCTGCGAACATGCAAACGACTATTTAGATATGACAGAGGGAATGATAATGAGGGCGTATGACGACAAAGGACTAGAGGGCCAGGACAAGAGACGATCGATTTCAAATTGTTTCGTATTTCTACAACGGATTTGGACGGGATAGACTTTTTTTTTTAATTTTTTTTATTTTTCATCATTTTTTTTTTTTCAGTAACATTATCGCATTCAAGTCAGTTTGTCCAGGCCCTCAGGGCGTAAATATGGCAATTAGACTTTTAGAAAAAGTTTTACGTATTTCTTGCGCGTATACGTGCGCAACAATTTGCACTTCAAAAAATGGAACGCACGTTCACGCGCTTTTTCTGGCGTGTTCGCGAGGGGAGGCATCTCTCCCGACTTGCAACTATAAGCGTGTCAACGCTAGTACATCGCGCGTGAGCGGTAATAGGCGCGCAAACACGCCTACAGGCGCTTCCAAAACGAGCGTATACGCGCCGAAAATACGCTGATCTGAAAAGCCTCCCTAATGTCGTCTCTATCCATCATGCCTGTGTCTGTCTCCTTCTAAAGCTCGTTTCTCATATTTACGCCCGGGTACTGGATGTAACGATGACATAATATAAGATGCGTTCATGTGGGATGTTTCAGTATTCTGTGATTAAGACAAGATCGTTTCAGTTAACCGCATGTCAGTGGTTACAGTTTGGCATTGATAGCGCCTATATTACCTCTCCTAAATCCTATCGGAGAGTAGTTTTTACAGATTTAATGTCACCACTAACTTACGGTTGACTGCCAATCGCAGTTTTTGGTAAAAGTAGGTAAAGTCATTTTATTTGTTGTAAGTCAGGAAAATTGTTTGCAAATGACAAGACAAATTGCCTGCCAACTTAAATAATCCGTTTATTCAAATAACGGTTATTCTTTGAGAATTGTATGAAAAGACAGCAAATTGTTAATGGTGCACAACAGGCCCGAAGGCACCTGGGTTGACGAAAAAATATTACAATCCTCATTTTTTTCCTCGGCTTACACAAATTTGACCCTTCGCCACTGGTGGAATTAAGAAAATTTGAATTTAAGAAAGTGTCAATGCCCTTGTGAAGGTCAAAGTCACAGAATCAAAGAAATAAATTGATCATTTTCTGATATTTACCTCTTTCTGCAATTCCTTCTTCGCGAACATTTGTAACTCGTCTCCGAATATCTCCTGACTGTTCAATACTTCTTGATAGTCCATCTCCTTCACAAAACTGTGGTCCTCTATGCCGTTGGCCTTCAGGAACTCCATGTAGGCAACCTGGAAGGCCTGGCCTATGGACTGGGCTATGAATTGAGCCTGAAACAACACAAATTGTTATTATTATTAGTTACAAACAATGATAAAAACCAGTCACATTACATAAATTAAAAAAAAATATATAAACAAAAAACATGTTTAGTAAACATTGTATAGCAAGAAGTTTATTTAAATTAAATCAAAAGAAAGGCTAATAATATCATTTAGGATGATAATAATAGTACCTAGTAGTACCTAATCTAATCTACAACTGCCTCTGGCAAATTTGATAATAATAAAATAGGTTTCTTTACTACTCTTCTAAAGACCTTATTTTTAGGAGTAACAGTCCTGGCTAATAAGATCTTACTGAAGACGCTATGCCAGTAAATAGTGTTATCAATGTTTATATAATTTCGTCGAGATACGCGTAATTTGAGGTTAGACTTAGTTTACATTCCACAGAAAACCGTAGGTATGTTTTTATCTCAGTTATCGCGGTATAAGGTCCACTTTGCAACGCAACCCGCATTTTTAGTACAGTCAGGGTCAAAAATATATCTCGTGTAGGTTGCGAAATCGATACAATGTTCCTATTTATTGATTAAATAAATAAATAAATCAACGTACCATATTTTGTAGTGCTTTTGCAGATATGCATTTAAATCCAATCAATTTTAGTTCTGTCTAATTAACTTTTCACTCAATTAGCAAACGTGTTTAGTTTCTTGCTCATTACGGCCGAAGCAAATTGCCTGACTAATTGCACTCAGAATATTATGGAGATTTTCTGGTTTCCGCATTGAGAATTTTAAGTTGAGAAATTGCCCAATTCTACTTCAGCATTATTAAGGTGCATTACAAATTAAAATTTACTTGCACAATTTTTTTATTTTTTGTTGAAAGAATATAATTATATCAACTCATAAATCGGGTGGTCGTTAAATATATTCGGAGAGCCGAACCAATGTTAAAGCCTATACTAATTATTGACTTAGTAAAAAATCTTTAAGATTAAAAATTACACTCACCTCTTCACTCTCAAAAACATGGCAGATCATTTTCGGCGTACGATTCAGTTTGGGCTGGTCGGAGTCATTCTCATGAGGCACAAACCGTCTTCTGGCCATCAGAACCACCAGGTCTCCTATATCAGCTATGTACGAAATAGTCCTCAACGCATGGTCCATCATTATCTCCTTGAGTTCCGTATTTAAAACCATGATTTTCTCCGTAGAAATAAAGAGGTCTACTTCTGTACTTGGCTGGTTTTCACCTTCGGGTGCCTGGAAATTAAAAATATTTATGTCATATTGGACTTATACGGGCCGGCTTGATCTCCAGAATGTAGTTAAGCTTCTGATAGTTCAACTGGCGGATGAACGTAAATGGTATGGCGCTAATTCTTGTAGAACCCGACTATGTTGAAAACATTGCTTATCTCTTTCTGACACGCAGATTATGAAAGAGACAGAAGCTATCAAATTGCAAGTGATGTGAATGTTTCACCATAATTGGAGTGTAGACACCCCCAGTGAAACTTTATTATAGCTCTAATTTAAATGTTTTCTCTTTCTTATTCTACGTGAAAGACTAGGACAGCAATATTTTCAATATAGTTCAGTTGGTACCTAATTAAATTAGCGCCACTGACACCAAAGCAAGCTTACACAGTGATTGTATGATTTTTGATCCTAAAACAGCGTCTAGGAACTTTAGTAAATTTTCTAGGTTAGCTCAAGCTTGTCAAAATTTTGAATACACACAACCTGGTCAGAAAATGCTTGTCACTTGGCAGACAGATTATGGGTCGTCGTCGAAACGACGTAGTGAAATTAAGAAATATTTCGTATTGACAGTAGATAGGTACGTCGATATGACGTGATTTTATGCAGATATATTTTTGTATGAGTAATATGTACGTCAAAATTACGTAGTACTTGGTACTTTGAAGGGGTGTTTTGTGGTAGTGGCACAATATTTTATATAGAAGCGATTCTGATTATATGAGCCGCGTAAATCGCTGTCACAATGTAGGTATTGTATCGTGCAGTGGCGGATTATTTGACGAGCACCATAAGAAGAATGTACAGGAAAAAAGGGCGGATGAAACGGAAAAACTAGAACCTTCTCCATTTTTGAAGTCGGTTAAAAAGTAAATTAAAAGAAAGGCCTGATAGGTGGAAATCGAAAGAGTTACAAAATGGAAGATGTACTCTTAATCCGCCACTGCATCAGGGTTATTATAGTTAATTTAGAATTTAGACACTTACCAAAGCCTGATTACCCAAGACAGCGAAAAAGGAAATACGATAATGTTAGTATAATGAAGTGGCAACACTTAAATTTAACGATATTTTATTGAAGTTTTTTTTATTGGCAATGGTATAAAGTTATAAAACTACCTAGAAATAGGATTCATCTAAGGTCAATTTTAAAACCCCAATAAAACATCACAACAGTCAACAAGACACACATAACCGAAATGATTTATTCTACTAGCAACACCGATACTTGGTGTTACCAGCATTGACCATCAATTATGAATTTATGAGACAAATTATGACAAAAACCTATTGTTTGTTCTCCGAGGCATTTTCTCGAAATAATACCACTATAAGCTGTTGATTTTTATTGAATTTTCTGATTTAAAAGAAGAAATGTTGTAGTATGTGGTCCTCAATTATCAAGTTTTTATGCATTACTTCGCTAGATCACTAACTGTTTCACAAATGTAGGTAATCACCAGAAACTACCTGATAATTAGCTAAGTACAGTTAATCCAGAAAAGACCCGGACCCGGACTTCGGTATCCTCGTGGTTCCAAAATAGGGAAGGTCGCGTCACAGCACCCACAGAGGCAAAGCTTCTAAGGACGGACTCCCACGGCACAAGCTTAGTTACACTTAGTTTTCTAAAAATATACTATGCAAGTCTATAAAATCTCCTCAATTTCACTCAAAACTCAGTAAAAACCAACAGCACACGACTTAAACAGTCTCTAAAGAGAGCCTAAACAAAATATGTCAGCCAAACCACCTTGATCTTAGTGACGGCTTCCTCTACCATGTTCTTTTTGGGTCGCTTCTTGCGGCGACGCGAGTCCTCGTCGACCTCGACCGAGCCCAGGAAGGAGAGTCGGAACACGGCGGCCGGGGCGGCGTACACGCCGGAGTACGGCCCGTCGCAGCCCCACTGTGACACGAGCCATGAGCCAGCCGGCTAACCTCCGAGCACGCTCTCACGGATTGTGGTGTATTCGATTTGTTTTGAGTTTTTTTAATTTTATTTATTTGTACGTTAGTTTTATGTCGTTCTATTATTTACTAGCAGTTGTTCGCGTAAAAATAACTCCCCCTAGACATGCTCAGGGCGTTTGAGAATTCGACAAAATATTTCTAAGGGCCGAACCCTCAAACTGGATCACACACCGGCCACTGCCAGATATTTCATTTTATCGGTCAGGGCCCGGTGTCCACAATTTGTCCGTACAGGACGTCTAGTCTCTAAGCACTAAGCCCGTAGTTGCGGTGAAATTACGGGTGTTTTCTACTCCGTTTGACTTATGGAC
Source organism: Noctua comes (assembly GCA_963082995.1). Taxonomy (NCBI): domain Eukaryota; kingdom Metazoa; phylum Arthropoda; class Insecta; order Lepidoptera; family Noctuidae; genus Noctua; species Noctua comes. Next base: position 18,366,133 of record OY720267.1, on the reverse strand, counting down.
ATAAGATTAGTTATGGGCCCGAAAAAAAAATGAATGACAACACGATTGGACAGTTGTCCCTACTTACAATGCGTTCTCAAAACTCATGAATCCGAAAATAGTAGCAGGGTTATTTTCGAAGTTTCGAGCTTCTTTCGGACGGACCCAAATCTTCGATAACGGAGTTAAGGCCGAGACTGTTTTATATGTATTTCTTAAGTGGTTTATTGCAAGAGTCCTTCAACCACTGATCCATTTTATGGACAAGCAGTTGAAAAATATTACGGTTTTCCTTGTACACGTTAATTGTTACCAGATTAGGTATACTATTTATGGCTTTTTATATTAAACGCTGTTGACGAAGTGTCGATGATAAACGTATCCTGTTGTTAATTGATGTTTTGAACCAAAATTAGAGCTATTTATCTCTACCGGATACAATGTTTGATTAAATGTATCTTTGCATACCTGTTTGGTTATTTGCTTAGTTACGATTTTGAAATTTTAATATGGTTCAAACTTTCCCAAGATTGAGATCGATTCTATTTATCTGAACAAAAAGCAGATAAGAATGTTTCCTCAGCGTACAATTATTCGAAAATAAAGTGTTATTTTGATGTAAATGTTTTCGCAATTGATAACTTTTAAGCACCTTTGTTTGGCTTGCTTTCCAAACGCATTCTTCAACGGAACCAATAGTAGCAAATGATGAAAAATTTCGCGGCAAAGCAAGCAAAACAACTCGAATACAAACACACAATGATTGAGTGAGAAGCGAGCGATCCACCGTCGTTAATATGAAAGCAGACCTAACGTATTAACCTTAACATTAGAACAGGGGGTTCGGTGCGTAGCGCTAAGCCTTCCGCGATGTTGTGCCTCATGTCGTCAGGTCACCTCAGCCGGTGTGAATCGGATATGTTACATGCTATATTGTGCATATTATGAAAAAGTGCATGGATAAAAAAGCCTCCGTACCAGTTAGTGACGTACTTCGTTTCTAGACGGTGATTTATCGAATCTAGCTTACGTTTCGAATTCGAATTTTGAATATTTCGCGAGTCAACGTAAACACGATTCGGTGTAGCGCGTAAGTACGGTCGTAACTCGTAAATAGCCCGAAGTCGGAACATGCCAAGGTAAAAGACTAGCACAGCACAATATGATCGCATACTCGAGCTTACCTTACAGTGCCCTACACTGGGCTCAAATGATACAAAGCATTAGCGACAAGCGGAACAGAAAGCGACAGATAAACAAACATTTTCAGAGGAGGCTAGCCGGCCAATACGGGATCCGACAATCTTCTTGGGTCGGGTCGAGGGGTGAGGATCACACTGAAAAAAATACTCTAGTGCCAAGTCAATAAGAGCTCAAACGGTTTGGCGGACAGGTCGTGAATGGTTTAAAACGGTTGAAAATTAAACATACACAGGGCAAAGTCCCGTTAACGTTCTAGCATCTAAATATTGTTTTGTTCGTTTATATAAAGGGTATGAAGGATATCCCACTAGCATTCTCAATACACTAATCCTAATGAGCATGAAATTACATATTTACAGATGACCGTGAAAGATTAGAATATAGGAGAGTTGCGTGCAAATAGTTGGAAGAACTTGCGTGCCAGTATCGCTTCACGCGTAATATAGGGATGTGAAAGAGCGTAGCTGTATCGATATAGCTCGACTAAAGTGGTGTTTGGAGTCGATAGAATAGTGTTGTTGTTAGTATTTTGTTTTTGGTTCAGCTGAAGTTATACAATGGGTAAGAATGGTATAAACATACCAAAGACTTTGGAAGTTAAATTGAATGATGATTTTTATGTGTATGATAATTTTACATAAGGACAAGATTCGGATACGTTTGGTAAAATTTTCATACTAATAAAAATCACTAGATTTCTAACGGTGATAAAAGATTTTAATTATATCGCATCATTGTATAACCGTCGCCTTTACTTGCAAATCTTAAGAAGAGTGCTATATTTAGAGTGGGACAGAAAGTGACAAGTAATTTCATGCTCTCGCTCAATAAACATCTACTTAAGATACAAACATTTTACATTAATACCGATTCACACGGGCAAACGGTAAGTTGCTCAACTGTGTCTTTATGAGAATGCATGGTTTCAACACGGAAGTTAGCAACCCTGACTTATTTTTTTTGTTAGTGGTAACCCTATTAGAATAAAAAATAGTACATTATTGTTAATATAAGGGTTATTTCTTAGAATATAAGTCTTAAGTAATTACGGTTAAAATTAATAAACCGGTTATTCAACAAATTCAATTTTAGTTACAAAAAAAGTTAAGTAATTTCGTAAAACGAAAAGGGTTATTCAGATTTTATGGACACGAAAATGGGTTTAAAAATGGAATTCAGGGTCAGTGATGACTAAACAAAAGTAACAAAATACAAGTCCAGTTTTATACAATACCTTGATCCTAGATACCGCTTCTTCGGCTTGCAGCATCCTGGTGGCCTTGGTAGGTTGACCCTCGCATGCTAGCTGGGTGGACCCGAGGTACCGAGCGCGGAATAGTACTCCTTCTATGAGCACTGAACGGGTTACGTCTGTGGGAAGAAATATAGTGCTGGATTTAACTAATATTTCTGTCAAATTAGAAGCGGATTCATTTTGAATTTATTGGGAATATTTTTTTTTTTTTGTTTTTGGAAATGTGAAAATGGAATGGGAGGTTCTGTGATTTTGTTTATGGTATGGTTGTTTGTGGTTTTATTAGAGACTATTTCTTCGTCTTTATCGTGTAGTTAGTGCCTAACTTGGTGTCAGAGTTTTTATGTCGCCATGGGTCTCTGACTTGGCTTTACATGCCGTCGAGAAATATCTCTCAGGCATGCTGGTTTCGTCATGATATTGTCCTTCACCGAAGAAAGTGATGATTATTCAATGCGCACTTGAATCCGAAAAATCATAGGGTCTTGGGTTCGAACTAGAGACCTATGACTTGGTAGTCCGACGGCCGCACCACTAGGCTATCACTATAAGATATAAAGTCTACTGAAGTTGTACTACTACAGTACCTACTACAGCAGTCCCAATTAGATACTGGGATTGCTTGAATTTAAGTGCTATTGAATTTAAGTATCACCAATAACTGACCAAGGTGATCATGATAAGTACTACTAACTCTTGCGCAACTTCATTTACTAACGCGATTAATTGACTGATCATACACCATAAATATTAATGTACACAAACGACTTTCGTCACTATAGCGAGTAAATTAAATACTACTTTGATAAGAAAAGTGATATTTCTACGAAAACAATAATAATTGAAAAATTTGCAGTTCTCGGCTCCATAAGACCCTCGCCTGCAGCTCGGGTGTTAAATCCGCCTCGAATGCAATAACAAAGTTTCCCCAATTATATCAAAATGACTATTTCATCACCCTCTAAAAACTCACCATGGACAAAATCCAAATGCAGCACAAAAAAAGATGAAATCGATTTAGTTTACTTTATTCAAATATTATAATTTATTGGAATCAGAATTAATAAAACTTACCTTCTTTATTTTTGCTCTTTTTCTTTGCATCTTTGTCCTGAAACAGTAAGAAATTTTATTTTAATATTTTGACGCTATCAAACACCTTGTCGGTTAGGAAACTTTTGAGTGAATGGTTCAGAACCCTGCCCTACAGTAAGGTCCAAATCTGTAGAGCAAAATTCATAGCTCAGTCATGCTTCATCCAATAATGAACCTCATTTGCATAAAGTTAATGTTCTTATTCATATGATTAGCTTGATCACAGCCGCTTGTAGGAATATGCTCATTAACATAATACTAATTAGGTTGTTTTTCGGATGAATTATGACTGAACTAAGACTAAATTCTTTCTTTAAATCACGCGGTACCTAGATCATGTTGGTCGAGTACTTTAAGGGTTGGACCTCATCTAGCATCACATACCCAATCGCATTTTTTCATGCTCCTAGAAGTGCGTGCTGCCGCGTGCAACAGCTCTGTTCTCACTCTAGCAAATGACGATTCCGAGCGACAGTAAAGGATGAGGTTCAACCCTAATACACAACAATTATCAGTAGGTTGTCTTTACGCTGTTTGCATAGCCATACTTTCATCTGGTTGTGCGGTCTTGACATCAGTGACTGATCCTATAGACGCATGCAGTACTTCAGCCAAATTCGAAAAAAGTATTTTTTACGGTTTCGTTTTGTTTTATTTGATAACGATCTTATTTAACCTGAGCTTATGAATAAGGGCTCCGTAAGTCCGAAAGTAAGTATAAACTTATCCTAGAAACTAGTAATTCTAAACTTTCCCGTATAGGGATTTTAATCAGATATTTAGCGTTAGGTGAAAAACCCCAGAGTGAAAGTTAACCCATATTTTCGGGTAAACAGCCTATAATAACCGGTTTACGCACAAAGTTCTTTTTTGTAAGTACAAAATATGCTAAGAAAGTGACTGAGTTAGCCCGCGCTTGGTGCTGTCTCTTTCGTTCTGGTTAATCAGCAATATTTCAATGGCTAACCCATATATTATAAGGGTTAACCCGAATAATGGTTAACCAAACATATTGGTTAAAGGTCTAACCCGTTAACCTTCAAACCCGATTAATCGGTCCCTCAACTAAAGCGCCGTTCACGTGATGCGATGCGACTTGCGTGAAGCGTCGCGCGCCTTCTCGCAACACGCGTGTTGCTTAAGCGAGTATCTCGTAAGCAAGCGAAATAGAAAATCTTAAAACTAAACATAAACTTATCCTAGAACTTCCTTTTTCTAAACGACGACGTGTAACTAACTCCCGGTACCTAGGATTATAACCTTAATTTACTAACGTTTAAAGTTCATTTTTGTAAGAAATTAGTGCAGTAACCTTTCCGTTGGTGCGCGCGTCGTCGTCGCGGTTGTCCTGCGGCTCGTGCGCGTGCGGCGAGCGCGCCGCCACGCTGCCGCCCGGCATCACCGTGCGGGACTTCGGCTTGCGCCAGCCCTACGACAAGCGGTTATACGGTTGTATAGGGGGAAGACGTTTAGAAAAAAACACGGTTTAACAGAATTTTGAATGAAACGAAAACCAACGGAAACGATTTAAAATAATATATTTACAGAACGGCGCCGACGTTGACGATAAGAAAAAAAATAAAAAAAATACCAATTTATGAAATTTTGGGTGAAAAATAACGAACGAAAACGATCCATAATGAGGGTACTTTTGATTCTTAAACTACTACATATTTGAGATTGGTAAGTATGGAAGTTTTTCCAAATAAGGCCACTGCCAGAGCCATATAAGCCCTACTTGACAACATACAAAGTTTGTAACCTTCCCACATTTAAGTGAGGTCACTGTCAACGACCGAAAGCCCCGAAACATACGTAGTTATCTATCACCAAGTTTTGTTGTACTACACCATCTACAAAATTGTAGACTGTTACATAAAACCTGGCAATGGTAACAGTTCTTCTTCTTTTTCGTGTACGTAGTGCCTAACCTGGTGTCAGAATTTTTTATGTCGCCCCTGGGCAACTTGGCTTTACATGCCGTCGAGAAATATCTCTCAGGCATACTGGTTTGGCTTCCTCACAACGTTGGTGCTGTATAAAACTGCCTATGAGAATCAGTTGTATGTCCCCCTCGACCCTTGCTAGAGCCAGCCCACGTTGCTGAGCCAGTAGTTTTAAATCAGCCCCTAAATAATCTCGATCAGATCCAGCCTGTCGCCTTGCTGCCCTCCCCAGCGACGCCCTAAGCCGAGGCTCGTTGCCCACAGGTGGCAGCCCCTGTTAGCGCACTGTCGCTTAGTTAATAAGTTTTATGCCCCTGGCTGGAGCCCTTACACTGAAGGCACCCACAGTATAGTCCAGTTAAGCAGAAGCCAGCCTACCTATGTTAATGTGTGAGACGCTATACGAAAAAAAAAACCATTTGTATGGTTTATTCCCAACCAAAAAATGGTTTTCACCACATCTTTGATCGTCACAGTCACATGTGTGACTTTGACTTTCAAAAGACATTCCATTCATTATTGTTCATACAAATCAGTTTAGTACCCCGTTACTAAGAACTCATCAACCTAAATACTTCATACAAAGTACGTCTTTGTCAGGTCAGACGATTTGACCCGAGCACATCTTGTTATTGAGATGCGCATGCGCAAGCGGCTCTTGTATGTTGCACTAGTTATGAACTTATGAGTTTTTAAGTGGGTTTTTTAGATTAGATTTGGTTGGTAATGGGGATAGTTATTAAGATAAGCCTATTTTACGTTCTTGGATATAGATGTCACCATATTTAGTAAGTCCTTTTCTATGCTCTCCATCATAATTTCAGCCCCTGCTTTCAACCTTTCGCTTTCTTCTGCCGTACTTTCCAGATCCGTGCATCTCTCAATCGGGTCTTTCCCGAAGTTGAACTTTTTAATTTGACAGCGATTTTTTTTGGTGTTGAATTCAAGCATAGGAATCTGCTGGATACTATACAGCAGAACGTATGATAGTGCAGAACTAGCCTGGACACCTGATGAATCTAACCTCTAGCAGTGAACGTCTTTCGACCAATGTAAATGATGGGACTACCTCTTTCAGCTCTAAAAATAAATATGCATTACACAGTGCCAATACTCCGAAATAATACATGGCGAACAGACGATATTAGTGACGATGAAACCATATACCGAAACTACCTGTAGTCCCCTAACCGTAGATTTACACAGCTTATCTTCGTTTGAAAACGTGTGAAAGACACTTTGAATATAATATTATGTAAAGAGGGTACGGTGTGTTACGGTTATAATATGCGTATTAAAAGCATGAAGACAAACAATCTGTTTGAGTGGAAGCTGATAAAGATTTCAACCGACCATTATAAAATTCAGTACATGTTTTTAAATGGAAGGTAACCTTTGTTATATAATCAACTGAAAGTCATTTTTCGATAAAAATGATAAAAGAGCAGATTATCTTTAAAATGGTTCAAACGATTTTCATGACACTAAGTTAAGGATCACAGATTCTAATAAAAACAAACCACTATTTTTTTCTCGTTTATCGTGTGGTTAGTGCCTAACCTGGGTCCTGGTTTCAGAGTTTTTATGCCGCCCATGGGCGACCACATTGAAATCAATCCATCCGTTTGGGAGCTACTATGCCACAGATACACAGAACGATAGAGCCGTCAAAGTAACAGCCCTCTTTTTCAAAAATCAAAATCAAAATATTTTATTTCACATAGGCCTCGATGGGCACTTATAAAACGTCAACAAAAAGGTGCACGGTTCGGGTTGGTCGTTTCCTATGGAGAAGAACCGGCAAGAAACTCCATGGTTCTCTTAATACTTCGAGGGTTCAAAATCACCCTAATAACCTGTTCTCAAATATCCCAAATGTACCAATACCAATAAAGAAACGAAGCAACAACACAACGTAAGACATTAAACATGTTTGTTCAGTTCTGAAAACTACATAATGCTGCAGCCATTACGTCTCAAGACAATAGTCATAATTACGACCAATTCACTGAAACATCTGACAGACATTCTTGGTCGGTACTTTTTCCGTGACAATTGTCAACATAATTATGTATTTATACTTTCGTGCCGAATATAGTTTTTAATAAAAATGTTCAGGTTTTATAGAACTTATTAAACTAAAGCCAACAGCTTCACCTGCATGGAGGTTGAAAATTATTCAACGGGGATGTGTTAACGGAATAAAAAAATAAAAGGACCTATCCTCCATATTTATCATCTTTTCCCAACTCTGTCCGGGTCGGCTTCCAGTCTAACCGGGTGCAGCTGAATACCAGTATTTTACACAGCCCAGTTAGTACTAGGTAACAGTGGCGAAGGTTTCATACAACTCAATTCCTACCGGCTTCCCTTAGAAAACTGGCACAGTCAGTATTCTATAGACAAATAATATAATCACATTAAAAATATGTACTCCGGGTTACCTCTTACAAAAATTGACTCTTCGCTACTGCTAGGTAATACGATACGCCTTGGTTAGACTGGTTGTCAGACTTTCGGGCCACTGAATACCTGTCAAATATCTACCAATGACAGCCGGGGCCAACGGCTTAACGTGCTTTCCGAGGCACAGAGGTATGTAATGGGTGGTGACCCATCCACAGACCAACCCTGGCAAGCGCGGCTTAACCGAAGATTGATCCGAGAGGCTGTTATTATCTAGCCACGAACTCCTCCTCCATCCTACATATTTATATAATCCTAACAAAATCCAGTTCAAGGTCTACCAGTGGCCCAAACATCGGAATCCGTTCAGCCGTAATGGTGCCGGTGTAAAAAGATAACAGACAGACAGAGTTACTTTCGCATCTATAACATACTAGCTTATGCCCGCGGCATCGCCCACGTGGAGTTCGGTAATTGTCCCACGGGATAGTACTACCGGGGTAAAAGTATCCTATGTGTTAATCCAGGTTATAAACTATCCGTGTGCCAAATTTCATCTAAATCCGGTCAGTAGTTTTTGCGTGAAAGAGTAACAAACATCCAAACATCCTCACAAACTTTTGCATTTATAATATTACTAGAGCCCCGCCCCGGCTTCGCACGGGTCGTAAATGTAGATACACACATACATTAAAACCTTCCTCTGGAAATTCTGGAATCACTCTATTACTAAAAACTGCATTAAAATCCGTTGGATAGTTTAAAAGATCAAAAATCAAAATATTTTATTTCAAATAGGCCTCGATGGGCATTTATAAAACGTCGACAAAAAGGTGCACGGTTCGGGTTGGTCGTTTCCTATGGAGAAGAACCGGCAAGAAACTCCATGGTTACTCTTTTCAAGATCTAAGCGTACAGACAGTGAGACAGCGGGGGCGATTTTTTTTTCTACTATGTAAAGATATATAAGTACGATAGGAAGTATGGATGAATCAATTTGTTAAAAGGTTTATTTTGTTTCCATGCGTTTTGCTATAAAAACTATTATACCGCGCTTATCGGTCGTACACGTTCCACGAAGGAAAGGTGTAGATAATTTTTACGACAGTTGGTCGAATTTACGCAAAGGACTGTCAACGTCTAAGAGTTTTTATAAAAGAAATTGTTTTTGTTTATCTTTTTGTTCGTTTCGTCTTTTGTGCAAGAACTAGGTCAATCATACCGGTGCGGATAAATTGCGGACATGGCTCAATGCTAATACCAAAGAACACTAATACTAAACTATTTTGTTAGCTTGTCTTTGAATGTTATAGTTACTGTTATCCTCAGCAAAGACGTCAGTTTATTCGTTTATTTATGAACAACAGGATAAAAATAACGTTTATTTTCATTCAACTGATAACACCAGAAACCAACCTTTTCGTCATTCGCATCCACAGCACTTGATTCATCGCTCGCTTCCTTTAATTCCACGTTTGACTCAACGCCAACAACATTTGACTCACTATCATTGCGTGATTTAATATGAACTTCCTTTTCACTTAAGTCGTCAGTGCCTACTTGACTAGGGTCTACATTATCACTAAGTTTTGTATCTAAATGTTCTTCACTATCACTAAGCACTATTTCGTTGTCATTATTTTCATGTAAATGTACTGTTTTAACACTATTAACAATGTCACTGTCTGTATTTTCATTTAAATGTTCTTCATTATAACTAGACACTAATTCGTTGTCTTTATTTTCACTTAAGTGTACTTCTTTAACACTACTCACAATTTCCTCGTCTTTACTTTCATTTAAACGGACTCCATTATCACTAGCCACTATTTCACTAGGTTCTAATTCGTCTAAATCCTCTTCATCATTTAAATCCACTTCTTCACTTAACAGTTCCGCTTTACAGTTTATTTCTTTCACATCAACCACTTCTTTTTCATTACTTTCACTATCCACCACCGCATTTTCACCTTTAAGATTGTTTAAACAAGGTTGTCTTTCGTCCTCACTCATTTTTACGAGATACGGCTATGTCCCGCGGCGTCATTTGTTTAACTGAGCGTTCAATACGCTGTTATCAGTGCAGTTGGTCATTTCCCATGCGATAAAGATACGTAGAAGCAACGTTAGCGTTTTGTTCGCGTTGTACTCCGACACATAGACGGGCTAATACTGACTGGCCACCGTGTTATGCTAAGTAAACAGATGTATGACCAAAGAGCAGTGAGATTGACAGATCGACACGTTTGATTAATTCAAGAATGAATGTATTCCTGAATGATTTTGTGTCTCAAGATATGTGAAAGTTGAAGTAGGAATGAAAATACAATGAAATAGGTAACGTTGTATCTGGGCGGCGATAATTGTTTATTGCTCGATAAGGATAAATAAAGATAATAGTTATTTAATAATAATTTATTGTGTACTTTACGGATAGATAAGCACACTTTTGATGTATTCTCCTAGCCTACATACTGGCAAGTTATCAGAGGTCCAATACTTAATTTATTATTGTTTAGATAACGATACGGGCTCGTGTATGGAGTTTCACTAGCTAGTTTTATTTGACCCTGTATATGAGAGTAACTTTTCAGTATATTTTCAATATTATAATAACCAAATAAAATTTAAATCACACGGATCATCCTCTCAGAGTCTAAATCCAAATAGGCATTATACTACACCTCCTCTTCTCTGTCTAATCTTAGTCCAAGAATAATAGTCGAACAAGGTCATTGCGCGTGCGCCGCTGACTCGACGCTTGTGTTTATACTCCCAGCTGATGATTGCGTCATGCTCATTAACGTAGGCGGTGTCTTGGGATGCTTGCCTAATTAATAACAGGTTGTTAGTACTTAGTGCATGCTGCAGTGAGGCGGAATAAAATAGACGGGTTTGTTTGGTAATGTTGATTTTGATAGAGGACTGGTTGTTTTTTATTCACAGACGTCAGGACATAAAGCTACTACAATTTGTCAAATTTCTTTAATAGATTTTTAACTTTATCGTTAAAACATTAGGTTCAAGATTGATTATAAATTTTAATAGTTTCGTGTACCTTGATGTGTTGGCGTCTGTACCTATGTTTGTTATTGTTTTGTATTAGAATAAAACTAGTGGTTTGGTTTTTTTATGCGTACATCATCATCTGCCTAGCCTTTTCCCAACTACGTTGAGTTCGGCGTCTAGTCTTACCGAATGCAGCTGAAAACCAGTATTTTACATGGAGCAACTGCCAATCTGACCTCTACAACACAGTTAGTACTGGGTAATACGATACCCTTTGGTGAGACTGGTTGTCAGACTATCGGGTCACTAACTACCTGTAACGACTCTTAAAGATCTACAAATAACAGCCGGGACCAACGGCTTTACGTGCTTTCCGAGGCACGGAGAAAACTCGGTATGTAATGGGTGGTCACCCATCCACGGACCAACCTATACAAGCGCGGCTTAACCTGAAGATCGACCCGAGCGGTGGTTATTATTTGGCAACGAGCTTTTATGCATACGTGAATTGCGAAAATTATTCCACAGGAACATATTACCGATACCAGGATATGAAGTATCCTATACGCAGGGCATGGTGTTCAGGTTCTGAACTTGATTCTGAATTTATTCAGTCGGCGAAAAGGTCTGACAAACAAACAAACTCGTTTTCTCATTTATAATTGTATTAGTTAGGATGAATAAATGCTAAATAATGTTTACCTGTGGGTCTAACAAGTATGACTAATATTGTTACATGTTGGAACATACATACCACCTGGCTCTTTTACCTTTTAATTCACAAAACCGATGTACAATCACAAATGCAATAAAAAAGTTACAAAACAGTATTTCTGATTGCCATCTACTAGATGTGAATCTTGCATGCATATTTTATGTAAAACACTTACAATTTAACATAAAAAAAGACAATAACTAAAAGAAAAATTACAAGTTGTGACTTTTTCGGAAACAATAAAAAAGTTATGCCTTACATATATTGATAAGACATTATGTAATAAAAGTTAATATTTTTCCTGCTCTATTTATCTTTATGGTTATGTTTCATTTTAAAACAAAATTAATTACCATCTATCCTAATTTATTTGAAATCCAAAAAAAAAGGATAAAAGGAACAAAACGTTGCACATTTTGTCCTGCTTTTCTTTAAACCGGTTTTTGACTCATGTATGGTAAGGAGGACACACACCTAATGTGGTATACATGGACTGGGAACTCGTTCTTACGTTGTAAAAAGACATACGTTTAGTTCTTCCTGCGCATATGGCGTTGTTTACGATTATGATAATATGTTGCCAAGGTCGTTGGTAGAGCTATGTGTGGATATATTTAAAACTGCGCTTTTGTTGTTGTAATGTACATCAGTGGCGAAGGTTCTATATAACCCGATTCCTACTGGCTTCCCTTTGAAAAGTGGCACAGTCAGTATTCTATAGCCAATAATATTCTATTCAGTAAAGATATTTACTCCGGCTTTGTCCTTACAAAAACTGACCCTTCGCTACTGATGTACATTCCATAGAATCTACTTAAAACAGGCAGAATTGAGGTTGGTCGACTCTTCCCGTGACCAGAGGGCTGATCTAGAATCAGCATTTCCATCCAACACTACTCCTGTTGACGAGCGATGTGAACGAATTTTTTGACGCCCTTTGAATGCTTTTCTTTTTTTCTGAATGTAGGTACATATTTTTATTATTATTTTAAGTTTGGTTATAGATAATTATGTAGATTGAAAAAATAAAATGATGATTAAAACAGGCAGAAAGGGGATTTCACCCTGTGTCTAAAAAACTTTTTGTCTACCATGAGAAATATAAAATAATATATAACATTCGAAGATTTGTGACATACACCAACCCGTATGGGTCGGCGTGGTGATAAACAACTCCCTCTCACACAGCGGAGGCCTGTGTCGCACAGATATCGTTCGATTTTTTAATGATTATGCTTCTACAAAGCTACTGAGGTACAAGTCCTTCCTAGTATAAGTTTCGCCGTGCTAATGAAAGCAGCATCAGTATGTCGGATCCGGTCGTTAGTACGGACACAAAATGAATCGCAAGTACGCCGGTGGTGACATCATGCGACCTACTTACAAGTCTACCCATACCACAGCGTGCTACTAGAGAGCTGTGATGTTCATCTCTAGGGCGACATTCAATGTATGATCGCGGCGGGATTGAGACGTCTTGGAACTGTGTTACAAGAGCCAAATGCAGACTTATTTTTAATTTGTTAAAAGTCTCTGACTTTCTCAATTTTGACGAAACCAATTTGCTCTTTTTTTGGCAAGCTCTAAACTTTAAACTTAAAATTAAGTTATATTGGGATGTACTCACTTTGTCATCGAAGAATCCTTGATCGTCCGTTCTCTGCTGGCCGAGTAGTCTGTCAGTCTCAAGATCTGTGTCTGCTTCATCTGAAAAGTAAAATATTTGTAGTTTTTGGTAGATATGTCTACGAAGCAATGCAACTATTTGCTTTTTTTATTTTTATACACATTCCTACAAATTGGAGTTAAGAAAATATTGAGGAACCATTTCTTAGTAAAACCTAAGCAAAATTAGTTGGCATTATTTACTTTAAGTTTATTTACTCTGGTGTGAACAAGTTTAATTGAATTGAGTTCATTAGATAGTGATTGATGTCTTACCTTCATCGCCACTCGCAGGTTTAATTTCTACCGATTCCGTGCTCTGCGCGGACGATGGCCTTTTACTGTTAAAAAGAAAGCAGTTTTAATTCGTGTTTATGCTCAACTAAAAGATAGCTCAAGATTATGTTCTGATATTATGATAGCTTAAATGTTTATTCGAAGTGATCAGTTGATTTATTATAGTTTACGTAAAAAGAGTAATTGTTAAATCAATAGGTATAATTCGTTGAAGAGGAGAGGGACATATACTCGGCCGATTGAACGGTTTCTGCTATTTCTCGCCACTGTATTCGATACGTTAGAGGAACTGACCGCGGATACACGTCCTCATGATGCGCGTGATGATGATGCGGCGTGTGCTGCGCGAGCGGCGTTAGCGGCGCGTGCGGCAGCGGCACGTGCGGCGCGTGCACCGCGGCCGGGGACGCCGGCCGGTGCGGCGCCGGCGCGGGCGGCGGGGGCGCCGACTCGCTGCATACTGGTGAGAGAGAAATTGGTCACCTTGCTATTAGTATCATTTCTTAACCTATTGGAACAAAAATCCTCGGTGAGACTGCGATATCGCGTAACTTAATTTTGCTAGAAGACCTAATTTTCAATATTATCCAATTCAAAGTTAGACCTTAGCAAAATAAAGTAACATGGTATTACCGTTTTACCGACGAAATCGAAATCAAAAGCCATATATTCAAAATAGTCATTTCAACAAATGTTTTGTTGAAATTAAGGAAGATTACCTAGCATCGCTAACAATTCTGCTGCTCAATCAAACAATGTATCACATTATTTTACACAATATTATGACATGGTGAACTTGCAACAAACGAACTCGAGTAAAACAACACATAATTATAACTGACTCAGTACTGAACACAAAATACGTAGGTAGCTACTAGTTTTCCTTATTATTTTATTGAAATCATAAATGGCAATCGGCAGTTAATAAAACGTGGTACATTTGATTGACTGCTGATTGTCAAATAGCATTTTACGGAAAACAATAGCTAAACAAAAAATTTATTTCGATACACGATAAGCTACAGTGCATACGATTTTTTTTTAATCAAAGTCAACCCTAATGCAACAAATATACTGTTAACTTAATCAGTCTCGGTTTATAATTCGAATCAAGGCTTCTCGAAATTTCTTTTATAAAATAGGTTAAATATTGATAAGATTTTTTTTCCTTTTTTTATTGCTAAAAACCAAAGGTTTATTAACTGCCATGTTTGCTCTATTTTTAAGGCACCTCAACGTCCAGTACTTTTAATCAGGTAAGTGTCGTGTGATAGTGAGGGCCAGTGCCAAAACTCGATGAGTTTTTTGACGTTAAAGTGGGTTTCACCCTGGTTACCCAGTCCTAACTGGGTTGTAAAGGTCAGATAGGCAGTCGCTCCATGTAAAATATTGGTATTATTTAGCTGTATCCGGTTTATAGACTGGAAGTCGAGCCCAACATAGTTGGAAAAGGCTAGGCAGATGATGAAAAGGGGGTGCACAACGGCCTTTGGTGTTTTGAGTCTTTTTCTTCTTGATGATTCTTTTCTTCGTTTTACCTTGAGTGTTGTCTTTTAGCGGAAGTTAAAAATACTTTATCATACACTGAACCACGCGGGTGACCACTAAAAACTAGCACAGTAGGCACTCCAAAGAACAGCATCATGCTAAGTGTAACCTTCTTCTCACAGTCGCCAAGTGCAGCTGTCAACTTTTTTGTTCCGTCTTGTTGTTTATACAGGGTGAATTTTCCAAGTGGGCGTGGATGGCCAAATGCGAAACTATGAGGAATGGCGAAAAATACTCAAAGGAGGCTCTAGCCCGATTTTGATGAAAACTAAAACTACATCATTAGATTTTTGAAAAATCAATTTTCCTAATCAGGAATCGAATCCATTGATTTCGGAAAAATGCACACTGTATTATTACACCATTCGATAGTGTCGCTAATAAGGATCAAATTCTGGAAAGAACTGATTTTTATATTTTAAATTAATGTCCTTGATTGATGACTCCCGCAGCGCAGCCGATCTTCACAACATACTGTTCTAATTTCATTTTGTTTTTAGGAACGATGTACTGAAAAGTGCTGCGTCGATGTACCTTTTATCCTGTTTATTCGTTGTGGCTAGAATTTATTGATTTACCGTGATTTCTTTTACAAAGTAGTGTGTTGCTTTTTTCTTCAGCATTTTTGCTTTCGAAATATTGCTTTATCTACTTTGTAATGAATGGTCTTTTACTTCCTCAAATCCTTTGCAGCCTGTCCTCGCAGTGTTTTAGGTTTTTTTGGAGGTGATCACAGCACAGGAACACTGCTCGTAGCGCGGAGCATTCGTGACACTTACGTCGGGAAAATTAAAAGCGACGTACTAAGTAAAGTCGACTTAAAGCCTAATCGTGCATTCTGGATAATCGTCGAAGATTAAAATGATGTTGGTCGCGTGTTATGTTGTGTTATGTCGTACACTTTACGAGGCCACCCATAAATTACACACACGAATTTCATGATTTTTCGACCCCCCCCCCCTCCCCGTCCTTCTCACAGCTGGTTGCAAAGTGAGACTCCCTAATGTGACGTAAAATATTTTGCAATTTTACATGTTCACACAGATAAGAGTTGGAAGTATTTTTTAGTTTTTTGTTAGTATATCAGATTTCGTGTTTTAATACTTATGGTGCTCCCTCACCGCGAGCATTCGCCTGTAATGTAACAGTCCAAGATTCGATTTTGTATGGAAACAAGTGAATCTGAACTGTTACATTACAGGCGAATGCTCGCGGTGAGGGAGCACCTTTAGATATATTAGATTTTGAAATGTGACGGCACGAAGGACTCCTCCCACCCCTTATCACATAGTATCTCCTCCCTCCCTTGACGTATGACGTAATTTATGGATGGCCCCTTATAAATAAGGGGAATGAATGATCTTCGACCTTGAATGCAAATAAATCAAAGCAAATTAATTGATTTTTGACATTGATTAACCTAGAATAGCTGTTATCTTATCATTACAACAGGATACTAATATCCTGTAGGTTCTGTGGCAACAGTTTGATAAAATTCTGTAAACGGATTAATATAATTGAATAAAACAAAAAAATGTGAGATAGCGATATTTATTTATTCACTGTCCTCTTTTACACTTAATAAGCTGAAATCATGACTCATTTAAAATTTAAAGTGTTTTTGGTTCTACTTAGAATTTTCTTTATTCATTTATTAACCTATTAATTTCTATCAAAAGAAAAAGAACATTAACATTAATTAAACTAACTAAATACATAATTAATTAAAAACTATTAAATAACCTAAAATAAGAAAATTAACAACAAACTATAAAAGGGCATCAAAAAAAAATTAACAATTTATTTAGTGCAAGTTTAAATGGGCCCTTTCGTGTTTCTTGCGTAAACAGTCTTGAAACACTTTTTTATCATTTGTTTATGTTTATGTAACGTATGTTTATGTATCTGTACACTCAGGCTGCCTCACACTCGAGCCAGTCTGAGTAGTGCCTGACTCCAATCGGCTAAAACTACTACTTGCTTTACAATGATATCCACAAACATGAACGTCCGTGCCTTTGTTATTTAGATTGTCTTTGTGACTCTGAGCACGTACTACCGCGCTCAATGACGGTCGACGAGTTTTCAACCTTATGATTCAGGGAATAAGTGTGAAAATTGGTCGACCGTCAGTGAACTCGGTGCTACAAGTGGTGACTCCGGAGTACTACTTACTACTGCTAACATAGGTGCTACAGATGAGCACATTTTTTTTTAATACTTTGTGGTTATAGACACAAAGTTAGACTGCTAAAGTTACACAATTCATTCTCTTGTATGCTCGAGCAGGGTGTAACATAATAAAACATGATAAAGTATTTTTTTTATTAGCAAACATATAAAACACTGGTTACTGGTTAGTAGGCATGCATTAAAATTTCATGTCACAGTATTAAGACATGCAACCTGTAAGGGCACTGCAAATTTTATATATCATATTACATAATTATAATATTGACTCTAATTATTTCAATTCATTATAAGTAGAACAAAAGTAGATTAGTTTCATGGTCCGAGAGACCATGGATGATCTTGCGTTTATTATGTTACACCTTTTATATCTACATAATGTCACTATTAGGAACGTATGACAACTTTCTTTGCTTCAACTTTAGAAAATTTATATTGTATTTGGTCTGTCCAGTCTAAAAATCTTTTGCCAAATTTATGTGATATTCTGAACTGCATGTAAACGTCGTTCGCAGCCGGATGATGCTTTATGGGAGGGTTTTTCACTTCTCGGTCATAAATGGCCCCGAGAGTATTATAGCCCTTAGGTGGTGTAGCGTCACAACCAAAAAATATTGTTCTTACAGCTTCACCCGTATATTTGTAACTCGCATTAAAGTCTAATTTCCGTTTAGATTTTCCCGGACTTGGTTTTGAATGTGGTTTTTGTCTCACTTTTTCAATAGGCTCATTATTAGCACCAAGTTTTTGATTTTCAGGTGTCTCCTCATTTAACGGTTTCATATTTTCAGATGTCTCCTCATTTAACGGTTTCATATTTTCAGGTGTCTCCTCATTTAACGGTTTCATATTTTCAGATGTCTCTTCATTTAACGGTTTGATATTTTCAGATGTCTCTTCATTTAACGGTTTGATATTTTCAGATGTCTCTTCATTTAACGGTTTGATATTTTCAGATGTCTCTTCATTTAACGGTTTGATATTTTCAGATGTCTCTTCATTTAACGGTTTCATATTTTCAGATGTCTCTTCATTTAACGGTTTCATATTTTCAGATGTCTCTTCATTTAACGGTTTCATATTTTCAGATGTCTCTTCATTTAACGGTTTCATATTTTCAGATGTCTCTTCATTTAGCGATTTTATATTTTCTTCAACCACATCTTCTTTTAGTTTGTTGCCTTGAGAGTCTTTAACTTGCATATTGTTTAGTTGGTCGCTTAACTCATGGACAGTATGACTTACATTTGACGTACTAGGATAAGTACTTTCTTCTTCATCTGCATCAGTATCTTGCTCTTCAGATTCGTCGGAAACAGCGTAATGTTGACGTTGTGACTTTGGAAGTGTTTTACCAATATCATAGAAAATATAGAGGCTATCAGCACATAGAATATCACGAGACAAACTGACTTTCAACTTCTGAAGCTTTCGTTTGAGGATGGGAAAATCAAAAATATGACCATTATGGGAGACGAGACACACCGGTTTTTGTTGTTCGTTGATGAAATCATTGATTTCGTTGAAAGCATTTAAATCAAACCCATTTAACCTCAATTTTAGTCGTTTCTTGGTTGGCGGTTCTTGAATGTTTTCCGGTTGTAGATATTGACTGCGATTCACAGCTAACAATCCTAATTCAGTAAGCTTTTCTGGCTTACCTTTTTCACATCCGAAATCCATAAATATGAACGTTTGTATTTCAACCGGCGCCATTTTAAAACTCAGTATTATTTACTGGAGGATTTATACACGACTACACTTCCTCAAATGAACTTGTGCACTGCATTCAACTTATCAAGTGATTCATACATTGGCATTGACGTCATCTAACGGAGTATTTATATCGTGCGCTAGCTGACCCGCGCAATTTCGCCTGCGTCACATAAAACTGTGATATCTCCTAAAATATTCATTGAAATCAAATGACGTAAGGGCAATTTTGTTTAAAATTAAATACTTGAGATGAATAACTTATTAATTTGGATAAGGATTAATACCATGTTTATAAAAACACATTCGCAAATAATGCATTATTTTAGAACAAATTTTAATACCATAAAAAACGTTATAGTGAGTCAACCTTAAAATATAGACATATGCTATCGCGGACTTTTTTTTAGAATGTTTTAAGAGGAACAATTCCGTCATACATGATTGTTGCGTAACTTTAACCGTTTACGCAGCGCACGCAACGGAAGCTCTCAAAGGGTTAAATTTTCCCTGTTTTTGCAACATATTTCATTGATGCTCCGCTCCTGCTGGCCGTAGCGTGATGTTATTATAGCCTATAGCATGCCTCGATAAATGGGCAATCCAACACTAAAATAATTTTTCAGTTCGAACCAGTAGTACTATAGTAAAAAAAAATCTTCAGCTTCAGCAGCAGCTATATTAGTATAGATTGTAGTGCGCCGATATAAACATTGTGTATACTACAGCGGAACTCGTAGCTAAATAATAATAGCCACTTGGATCGATGTTCAGGCTTGCCTTAGTTGGTCCGTAGATGGCTGGCCACCTATTACATATATTTAGAAACAAATATCTCATCAGCCATTAAGTATTTGAGCTAACTCGATATTATTATTTTACGAACTGTCGATAGACACCCCAGACAGTTATATATGTAAGTAGAAACCTTTTTTTCAACCCTCAATTATATGTATGGCGGGCCACGCCAATTTTTTTTTAATAATTTTAAATCTCTTTTGTGTAGCGCTTCATAGAAGACACCTACACTCCAAGTTTTAATTGAATGGTGCCAACAGTCTCAGAGTAACATGTCTGTGACACACGGACGGATAGACAGACGGACCGGATGAATCTATAAAAGTCCCGTTTTTTTGCCATTTGGCAACGGAATCCTAAAAAAAACCAATATAAGTAGGGCTTGGTAAGTCAAAGTCAGAAAAATATTGGGACCCTAGAAAACATTCATTTTTCGATACACGATAAACCAAAGTGCATTAGAGTTACCTAAAGGATCCAGTGAGTGTAGATCAGCATCAGACAGCACGTGGGGGTCTGTGCTTGTTCCGTTCTCCACTATCTCCTTTATTACTACAGAATGGTTCTGTAAGAAAGAAAAAAGTATTAATATTCCATACTATTACAGCATCATGTAAACAAGAATTTGTGTGATATACTACAACAAAAAAACCCGATTATTGAAAAACACGTTCTAATTAAATTCGTGGTTTACAAGGTAAAATCGAATCCCCCTATTGTTGAAGTCGGTTAAATGTAGTCTATGTTACCCGGGCCATAATAACGAATCGATTGACACCTTATTCATCAAAATCGAATTTATAGTTAAGGCGCTACGGAGGAACATACTTAAATACAAACATACATGGACATACATAGACTGCTAAAATCATAACCCTTCCTTTGGCTTCGCCGTAGTTGGGTAAAAAACAATGAGCAAGAGAAAAATATTTCTAAGAAAAAAATGTATTTCATGTAAAAATGCAACCTCAGGGAGCCTACGACTGCTATTTAAATCTTACTTTAGGATGGGAATAACATAGAGTTATGCATCTGCCTAGCCTTTTCCCAACTATGATGGGGTCGGCTTCCAGTCTAACCGGATGCAACTGAATACCAGTTTTTTGCATGGAGCGACTGCCTATCTGACCTCCACAACCCAGTTAGTACTGGTGTGACGACTGTCAAAGATCTACAAATGGCAGCCGGGACCAACGGCTTAACGTGCTTTCCGAGGCACGGTGGTAGGTAGGTAGTAGAAAAAGCAGTATCGCATGCCGGGTACAGCTAGTTGGCTAATACGAGTAAGTACTAAACACACCTGTATCATCTGATTATTGTTATCGGTATCGGACGCGTGTCCGGACGACAGCCCATCCTCCACGACGGGCAGGTGCGTCACTACCACGCGGTTTGTGTCCATCACCACTGCTAAAACAAAACGTTACCGATAACACAAGTTGCTACAGCTCTTTAACCTCTGACAGCTGTAACCCGATAACGACCATATTGAAACGACAATAAGGATTATTGTACTTTTGGAAGTGTTGCAAATGAGAGGGTATTTATGGAATCCTTGCTTTGGGACGTCATTGAATCTAAACACAGCATTTTATGTACAGAAAGTTGTGGACCAAGCACACTGAATAAGAATTAAAAAGGTAATTTTACCACAGTGCGAATTTTGAAATAATATTTTTTACATTTGATCTTGTCCTGATAAGATAGATCTCAGAATCTTGAGATGTTAGCTCACAATAAAAAGCGACGTGAGAGATAGTAAATGGCGTGCATATTAAATATTTACAGATTTACAAAATGCGCTTGGCTTATCTGTCATAGTCGTACTCTCAAGGTCAACTAGTAACAATTTGTCATGCGACTGGGCGCTTCAAAAATAAAAACAAATTATTATATCATACATCGCAGCTTATATAGTTCAATAGGAACAGTCAAAGGCCGCATTTCAGTGGTAAAATAACTAGCAGAAGTGGGCCTCATATTTTATTGGACCTCCGTACTACGTTAGGTCAGTTCAATGACAAAGTGTTACCACTACTGTCATGTGGTCTGCTGTATAACACTCCAGCTGAGCGGCCAAGATATGTGGCAGCATAAAGTTGTATGTCTTTAAAATCAATAGCCTTTGCTAGAGTTGAAAATTGGTGGTATGATTTAAACAGATCTCTCTCTAGTGGAGTCGGATTTCTTACCATCGCACTATGAGAAGTGAGGAATAGAGTGCATCTGTGCCTGCGCACACACTTGTGCGCCGATGGCTAATCTCCGTTGAGATCGGTCGCAGTCAACGGTCAGGAGGACTATTATTAATTATAAGTTTCACCTTTCATCTCGGACAGCTCATTCTCCATGAGCATGAGCGACAGCGACCTGTCCTCGCTGCCGCTGTCGCTGGAGTCCGTGCTGAGCGCGAAGGGCACGTCTGCGCGCGCGGCGGCCGGAGAGCCCTCGCCGCTCCAGGCGCCGCCCACGCGCAGCGAGCGCACGTTGGGCGCGCGGTACGTGCCCGCGCCCGCACCCGACCGCACCTGGGCCGAGCATTTTGGACATCATACCAAGTAACCCGAACATCATACCGAAACGACTTCATACTATCGGCCTTACCCTTCGTGTGGCAACTCGGCAGTTGCCATACTACAACTCGGGATCTGACATTCGAGCTAGCAAATCGGATTTTAAATGCAAATGTTTCTTTAAATAGTGCGACCAATTAAAATGTCCCGCAGATTTCCTACTTGTTCAAGTACGTAGAGGTGAACTGTACCTGCAGTCCCAGGAAGTTGGTATGATTGTGCGCTTGGTGCGGCGAGTCCAACGTGTCGGTGACGTGCGGCCACTCCGACTCACTGCCGCCCTCCAGGCCGTTCTCCGACGGACATTCTTGAGGTTGACGTCGTAATTCGTAGTCTAGTTCCTGAAATCGAAGTACAATCTTTGAATTCCGCTTTTAGGAATCGAAAAACTAGCCACAACTGTAGGAGACTGTATTTGTTTTGATTTTATTAGAAAACAGGCTCCATTTGTGGAGAAAAAAGTAACTTAGAACCGCCAAGTTTTAAATACCAGCTAAGCAAATTGAGACCCTACGTCAATTTGCGTTGTTTTGGCTATTTCAAACAACTGTCAATGAATGAACGTTGTGATTTGAATCACTATTTAAGCTGGTTGTCAATTTGTAATTTTCCTGACTTTAAATAAAGGCATTTACAAAACCCACAGAAATAAATAGAGTCACTCCAAGATAAAAATATTAAGAAAAGTTCATAACAGCATTTAAAATTCTCACTAAAACAAATAAGTAAAAGAAGCCCCATACCTGAAAGTTAACAATCTCATCATTAGCGATCAGATTATTGATCTGCGGCTGGCCAGCGTTCGTGGGACATCTGAAGAACTCTTCTAGAACCTTCCTGGTCTCCGAGAACTCGTACAGGTAGTCGAACGCTGCCGATCCTGACGGCGGGCTGATGTCTCGGCTTTCTGTTACTACCCTCTGTAATTGAGAAGAGGTATGAGATGGTGTTACCTTCTCGTTGGTTGAGTGACTGTAGTGTGCTATATAGTGTAATGAATGAGAAAATCGTCATCTTTATTTCTTTCTGTAGATGTCTTCAAGTTTCATTAGGGATTGCTTATAGTGTGTTATAATTTTATCTGCCCGCGTTGTTTTTAGACTTCATAAAATGTTCTGTTTATGCTAAGATGTCTTGTACAGACGCCAGCACATCAAGCTACCCGAAACTGTCAAATTTTCTCAATCAACCTTGAACCTAATGCTTTAGCGATAAATTTGAAAATCTATTAAAGAAAGACAAATTGTAGTAGCTTCATGTGATGGAGTCTGTACTTTAAGGTTTAATGTTACTGATTGTTTTCGGCATTGGGTATGCTGTACTTGCATTATACCTGCCACGACAAAAAATTGATCAAGTTATAATGGAAAGTCAGATATGTACTAATTGAATTTAAACAGGCAATTAATAACTTTTGACAATCGAATTGGATGATTAACATGATTAACATTATAGTGTTCCTATCTTAAACGATAAACTTACCTGAGGAAAACCAGGCCGCGGCGACCTCGTAGGCTTCTGTGATCCCACTCCGTACCTCCTCGGAGAGCCCTCATACTCCGCAATAGGCAACTCCCCAATGACCCTGGTGACCCTGGACTTGTCCTCATCACCCGACAGCCACACCCCCGACGGGCTCGCGTCACTCAGTCTCACATCCTCCCGAGAGGGGGAGGACTCACTCCCATCACTCACTTCACTTTTACAGTTCAAAACATCACTAGTATCACCGTTTTTAATATTGTCTAAAGTTCTTTTAACACTGATATCGATCTCATCGTCACTAGCTTCTGGTTCCGTCCTCAAACCTAGAGACACAGAATTCAATATCACTGAAAATAAAAGAAACAGAAAACAATATTGTATGAATAATAATGGTTATTGGATTGGAGGGACTAGGTTCAGTTGTGTTGTAAACTTTTGATAACTATTTGTGTTGAAAGTCAGTGTCCACCGGACATCATCATCATCATCATTTCAGCCGAAAGACCTCCCCAAGTGCCACCACATTGACCGGTGCCGTGCGTCTCGCATCCAGCGGATCCCCGCAACCTTCACCAGGTCATCGGTCCACCTAATGGGAGGCCTCCCAACGCAACGTCTTCCGGTTCGCGATAAGTTCCTATCGAATTACATACATAATACAAAGATTTGTAAACATACTTTTTATATTTTTGAAAAATATCATCATCTGCCTAGCCTTTTCCCAATTTTGTAGGGGTCGGCTTCCAGTCTAACCCGATGCGGCTGAATATCAGAATTTTACATGGAGCTGCTGCCTATCTGACCTCTACAATCCAGTTCGTACGAATACGATACCACTTGGTAAGACTGGAAAAACTAATGACGAAAAAGCTACATTTAAAACAGACATCAAAACAAATGACAATTAACAAAAGTTTACAACACATCAATAATTAATAAAACAGGTGTTATCAAAACGGTGAAAGCAGAAGCGAAGATAACATTAAGCGAAGTGAATTGAAATAAATTCAAAACATTAACATAGCATATGAAAAATAATTATTAATAACACATTATGTTAAAACGTTGTGAAAGCAGCAACAGAATTCTGAGAGCGATTTACATTTCATACACCAATATTTAAGCCATATTTTAGCCAATATTTTACATAGGTTATGGTGAACACCGCTGCTTTGGCCGATGGCCGATCAAGTGATACTGGATTCAAACGCCAAATAAAGTATTTGTATAAATATAAATTGAAGGGCGAATTATACCAATGAAACTGGCACTGGGCAGGTATACCTGTGCGCACAGACGTCCATGTCACCAATTAACTGTATTGTTTATGCATTGTAATTTTGTTCTTTACTAACAATAGGTTACGATTGTTTTAGTACATGGAGGACTTAGAGCTAATAAAAACAAACAAAAAAGGAAACCATAGTCACCAGAAAGCCAATTACAAATTTAAACAACGTGTAACATAATAAACGCAAGACCTCCCGTGTGGTCTCTCGCACCATGAAACTAAACATCTTTTGTTCTACGAGTTCTTGAAATTCGCGAAATAAAAAAAATACTTTCTATAGGAACGGACGCAATCAGCTGATCCACATGTATGGTAAAACTAAAAAAAAGTTATGAATTTCCAAAAGTCATAGAACAAAAGTTGTTCAGTTTCATGGTCTGAGACACCACACGAGAGGTCTTGCGTTTATTCTGTTACACGTTGTATACTAACACTTCATGGATCTATGGTCTGAACCACACAGGCGCGCGTTATGTCACAGTAACGTAACGTCGCTTTTTGTCGCATTATAAATAAATGAATTCATAAGCTCATCTTTACCACAATCAAGAGCTGTCAATATCATAATCGTTAAGGAATATTGATGCTAACAGCTCTTAAACGCCGATCGCTCAGTTTTATTGGTAAAATACACTCTTTAAATTAAACACAAAGCAAAATCACCTTTCCAGTCATCATTGTCGTCGAACACGACGACTTCTCCATCAGCCACCACGGCTATAGGACTGCTCTTAGTGCTGACATCCGTCGTCTTGTGGGGGTCCAGTATGGGGGAGCTGTTCTTGGGGATACCCATCGCGCTCTGCTCCAGTATGACGTCACGGTCACCATTCGTGTACGTCGGGGAGGTGTGGCGCGATATCATTTTCTTAGGCTCATTGTTTATTCTGTGGAGGGATATCTGGAATAGAAAGAGGATGGCTTTTAGAAAACAGGGTGTAAGTGAACCCTTCACGAAGCCGTTTTTTTGTGTAAAAAATCACGATATACAGTAGCGCTCAGTGTAACGCGCTTGAAACATTGTGCTGATAGATGCAATGAATAGTACAAGACTCATTGAAGTATTTTAAATAAAGTTATTACTTTTAAAATTTGTATTAAAAACAAACGCGTGCAAAAGATTGGAGTTTTGACCTTCAGTATCTCCGTTACTAGAAATTGAAATTGTTTATTGAAATACAAATATATTTACCTTATGGCCTTAAAAAGTATAGGTGTACAATAATTGGATTCTACCTGAACTAGGAATAAATAGAAGGTATGGTCTAGAACAAAAAAAAGATCGCAATGACGGGAAGAACAAGTGCCTCTCGGCTTCGTTATGAATGTTTTTACTCCTTATACGGGGTGTAAGGACATCGTTATCGTTAAAAACAAACACTTGTTCCGTACAAATGCAATACCGAAAACAGACAAAATGTTTGGAACAGCAGATCTAACTCTACGCCTAGTGTTAAAGAAAACCGGACTTAACTAATATGTGTATAAAGTTTAACCTACCATAAACATGTTATATCCTACTTGCAACGGCAAAAGCATGTCAGGGATCATTTTAAATTTTCTTTTTCACTACACTATTCTTTTTCTCTCCATATTTAACAATATTAAAAAATAAAATAATAATAATTAAATCATATTTATTTGTTTTTACTTAAAAATGTAAAATAATACGTAAGAGAAATAAACAAAGGGAATAATAAAAAATATTCCAATTCTGAGATAAAAAACACAGGTTCTTCTTGTTGAAAGTGATTTGCAATTTGCCGCGACCGTTTCGAGCAGAATATTATTATCTATTTTTGATAGTTATTCCGTGTCCCTTCTAGATTATAATCAAGATAGTATTATTGCCAGAGATGCGATATCGGGCCTGGTAAAGCGATTAGCTATTCAAATAAATCTAATAATGTTATGATTAGTGTACACACCCCCCTATATGCTAACAAATACGCGCCTCTGTCTCCCTAGCCTTATTAGATGCGTAAAGTCTATCGATATCCTTGTTTCCATTGCTGTTATTTTCATATCAACTTTACGCTTGATAAAATTAAGTTGATTTCAGAATGATTGGAACTATTATAAAAAGTCGAACGCAGATTTTAGGTGGGTCGAGTCAGTAATACAAACATACACTGATTTTGAAATAATCCTGTAATCTATACATGCTATATTACCAAAGCCAAAGCCGCTTCGTGGCTGTCTGTGTGGTCGGTTAAATTTCAGTGCTCGTGACTGCACATTGGGGAAACTACCGTCTTCGTCGACGGAGCTGAGCAGATTATGAAGCTTTATGCTTTCCGCATCGCTCGTGTAATATTAGCCCGACACCCCTTTACATGTCGCCACAGCGGCGCCGACTATCCGGCGACCGAGTCGTGTGAAGGGGCAATTTATACCTACTTATTTCTTTAAAGCCTCCGCCACAGCGAGTTCTAAAGCAAAACGGACGAATCACGTCATATTCAACACGCCAAATAGTGGCAGCTTTCAGTTTATATGAGGCGGACAAAATAGAATAGATTAATATACTTTATTGTACACCAAAATTAAAACACAACTGTTTTACAATATTGCAAATTCTATGGTTACAATGGCAATCTTATCGCTGATAGCGATATCTTACAGACAACTTTTGGATTGGACTTTGGACAGTTTAATGTTTTTGTTTTTTAGGTACTATATACCTAGTATTTTCAAAAAATACTAAAATTAATCAGTGATCCTCACGAATGATTCTTGATGAAATTACGATCAGAAACATCACGAGTTTACCTTCAGCATTTCATTTATATCAGCGAGTAGCAAACGAACGACGCGGCTTGTATAATGCTGAATCATTCAATATGGCGATGAGACTCTGATTAATTTCAGTGCTATTACCAGAACCATTAAACCAGAACTTTTTACCATACGCTTCGGGCTGTTTTAAACCAAAACTGGCATGACTAAAGGTTTCTTATACTTTTATCAGTAACAAAAACTTCTGACAGTATTAAAACCTTACCTCATTACTAAGATTATTCTCAGCGTAGTCCACGGTGTCCTTAGTGAGGGAGCGCACTTTGTTCCTCAGGTTGTGTTTGTGTGTATTGTTGTGTCGCAGCTTGCGAACCGCTTTCGTCCGGCTCTGCGAGTAGAGTTCTCGACCTCCTGCGATTTCTATGATCCTGGTAATAGAAGAAAAATTTTAGTTATGAAATTATTAAAAAAATAACGTATTTCTTTACGTCATAGCCCTAAGCTCGCAAAGAACACCATAATCTTTGCAAAGACAACAATAAATATCCCAAGAAACAGCAAACTGTAACATTTAAAGCTAAAATTTTGCTAAAATTTGGCAAAATATCATACCAAATGTGATAGGAACATATGTGTAGCTGCGGAGTTTGTTCCGCCATTTCTTCTCTCTAACTAAAGACACTTAAAATTCGGTGAAATCCGGACGTTTAGGGGATTGTTTCATGTTATTTTTGATGTTCAAAAAGAACCTCTTTGCAGCAGCGCTTGCGATCAATTTTTTTTGCAATGACTTTTGATTTTGAATCAATTCTGTTGGTGATTAGGTTCTGGCAGGACACCACCCTTGTAAGAAAAAAACAAAGCTGAAAAGTAGTACCTAAGTAAACACTAACTAACTAAGGCTGTTACCTGGAGTCTCTAAGTTTGTAGGTGCCTCCCTTGGAGTTGAGTATGACTAGCTGGCTTTCGTTGCCTCGCTCCTCGTCAGACGAGGCGTTGTTCACGTTGTTAGTGTCGCGCTCGCGACCCTCCAGGCTGGAGGTCAACCTGAAACGTATAGACGAAGACCTTTAGTATTTTAACAGAAATAGAAGTTATTCCATCAAAGAAAATCATAGAGATGAGAGATCTACAAGGGAAGAACGTGCAGTTGGATAGACTAGAAAGTAAAGGAATGAAACTATGGAAGAAGAAGATGGGCAGCAGTGTCTATTTGTTTACTAGAATCAACTCAATACGACGGAAAATTAACAATAGAAGAAGTTTTTACTGTAAAAAAGTTTTCTACCCACCCTACTCCATTACCCGTCAAGTTAGAAAAGAACATAAAAGCCCCCTTTGTGTTTTATCTTTAGAAACTTTTTAAAGTACTTGTAAAACGTTAAATAAGGGGCTAATTACGCTGCAGAATCAACATTGCAAAGCCTCTGTCCCTTTGGATCGAGTTTGTGGAATTTAATGTGTTTGCACATGTGAGATGTCGACAATCACAGACTGTTTGTGCACGTAAAACGCGATAATTATCACTTAATGAATACATCTGTGTTTAATAGAGTTATAAAGGGGTGGCGATGGCTTTGGTGTCCATAATAATTGGTTTATGGTCGGCGGTGAATGACCTAGGCTGAAAATAACTGAAGTCTACGAATTTTTGTCATAGTTTTGGACGTTGCTAACAAAGCAATCATTCTGACCGTTACAATGGCGAAAAAACGCTATCACCAGTGGAAGTATGTTAGCTTGGCTACTGCTTTTCAATAGTCTTTTGCGATTATGACACCCAAAGGAGCATGCTTTTTGTCTACCTTATCAACAGAAAGCGAGGACAATTAGTGCTTCGGTCTTTACAAGTCTTCTTCGCTCCTCAATTCTATGGCCAGCAATACCTACCCTCTCCTCCAAAAGCCACGTCCTACCATGTGAGAAAGCAAGGACATAGTCAAAATCTTGCACGGATTGTTCGAAGCACAGAATTGGGAAGTACAGTGCTTCAAAATCTTCTGCACTCCCCAATTCTGTGGCCAGCAACACCTACCTCTCTCCAAAAGCCACGTCCTACCATGTCATACACCTTAGTTTACCTGTCGTGTGCGTGCTGCATGTTCTTGGGGCGGCACTTGGGGAAGAGCCGCGTGATCCGCTCACCGACGTCGGAGCCGGGCGTGGAGTCGCCCGCGCCGTCCGCTCGGGGCGGGGCCGCGTTCATGTCGCCAGCGCCGCCGGCGTCACTCCGCCACCGCCTCTACCGGCAAGAGGTGCCGCTACGTTAGTTAATAGAACTACTGGAGTGCTGGCTTTTTTACTGCTAGAATGAGTTTGTCGACCTGGAGAAGATATTGGGGCCAAATAGGAGCCGGAGTCATATTTTCATGCCGTAGAATATCTTGAAGAACAGTAATTCGTATACAAAAGTAATGTTGAAGACTTACAACTTACCGTCGAAATTTATTATGAGAAACCTCAGGACTCATAGGTTTGCGAAAGGTAACATTTGGCTGATACCTTCCTAATGTAGTAATACCTTTGTTAAATCTAGTACGTAGACACTACCCTGATACTTTAAGTTCAATGGCATCTACCACACCTCCACCAGCAGAGAGAAGGCGGGAGGCGGACGTTAACCTTCGTGTTGCGAAGAATGATTTTTGTTTTTCAGCAGAAGTTTGTGTATGCAAGTAAACATTTTGTTGAAGATTTCCAAATTCAATGCTTAAGACGGTTATTTCAACTCACCGTCGAAAATTATTCTGGGAGAACCTCAAACCGTTCAGGCTCAGAATGTCCCTTTCCCAAAATGTCCCTTGGTTTCAAAAAGTCCCTTTCCCGAAATGTCCCCTCCCCATAATGTCCATTTCCCAGAATGTCCCTTTCCCGAATCGTCCATTTCCCAAAATGTCCCCTTCCAAACACATAGGTTCATTGGCATCCACCGTCACATCTACCGGCACGAGGTGCCACTACGTTAGTTAAAGCGTAGACGATCCGAGCACTGCATCATCATCATCATCATCATTTCAGCCGAAAGACGTCCACTGCTGGACATAGGCCTCCCCCAAGTGTCGCCACATTGACCGGTCCCGTGCGTCTCGCATCCAGCGGATCCCTGCAACCTTTACGAGGTCATCGGTCCACCTAGTGGGAGGCCTTCCAACGCAGCGTCAGCACTGCGGAGATGTGCAAAATTGGACGAATCACGGAAGAAATGAGAGATCTGATGTGGATTTTAACCAACATGATCGGTAGATTCTAGCATATCCATCATCATTCTTCGCTTGTCTCCTTTTTGGTGGAAACCGGGGCTAAAAGTGTATGAACGATAACTAGATCTCAGAGGCCTTCAAGACCTGGCCAGGTAGTGAGTTTGTTGTCTAAGTTTGTCGACCTGGAGAAGATATCAGCAGTTAAATGCTGACTTAATGACTGAAGACGGAGGTATACCTTTATGCTGTATGTGCCTTGAATAAAGGTTTGTGTAACAGTAATTTAGGATTACAAATATCTGGGCATGACCAAATTCAATGCAAAAGAAAGCTAGAACTTTTGACTTACCGTCAATCCTTTTGAGAAAACCTCAAAGACAGGTTTGCGAAAGGTAACATTTGGTTGAATCTAGTAGTTAGACAGGCAACATTGTGGTAAAAGTTCATTGACCCGTTCATTTCAGAAATGGCTGTCTGGTCTGTGTAGTTAATGCATTTAATGCGAATTCTAAAACGGTCGAGTCCACGCAACTTTGATGTGAAAAGTAAGTAATTAAATGATGTTAGTTTTCAGTAATGAAAATTGTTACAGGGGTAGCAAATTACATTAATTTGGTTTAATGAGTTTTGAGCTGAATTCGAATTGCGAATCACAAATTAACAAAATAGAGTTTAAGTAAATGCTCTGCATTGACTGACGCCTACAGTCTGGGATCAAGAGAAGACAAAAAATATCGTTTTCATTTCTGGGGTCAACGACTGCTGGTAGTGTAGTTACTCGATAATTAATATACGAGTTGAGAAAATCATATATATTTGTATTATCGAGTTTATGTATTAATTTCTCATCGTATTTATGCATAACAACAGATTTATAACAGAAGTAAGTAGTCGGTGGTTTCCTTCAAATATTTTTTTTTTGTTCCATCATGCTTAGGTATCGGTACGACGTGTGTGGTTTCGCTAGGGCACGAGTATTTTTTTATCTTTTGTTAGGTCTGGGGCCTAAAAAAGCCTGGGGGCCTAAGTCATTAATTGTATGTAAAATGGCCACAAAGTGACAAATCATAATATTTACTACATCTGCGGCCATTTTACGAATCGTAACGTGATTTATATTATGAATTGTCACTTTATTATTATATGGACTATGTCTGAAACAAATGTCTTCTATTCTATTCTATTACCCAGTACTAACTGGGTTGTGGACGTCAGAAAGGCATTCGCTCCATGTAAAATACTGGTATTCAGCTGCATCAGGTGAGACTGTTAGCCGACCCCAACATGTTTGGGAAAAGGCTAGGCAGGTGATGAATATGATGATATTGATCAAAGGAAAGATGATGAACGTGATTATGATTCTGCTAAAACTGCCATTTTAAAGACCCAGGCCTTCACCTCTTCCACAGCGTAATGGATGGCAGCGCATAGCTCACTTCGGCTGCATGCTTTCATTAGCTAATTAAATGTGACCCTATATAATTTTGCTTTCAACACAAATTTCGTAACATTCTTAATATAAATAAGTACCAAATTCTTTTAATGCAACAGTGGTATATATTTCTGGGCCCTTGCCAACCCTCGCTACTGAACCCAATGTTATTCGACCGTTAGCAGTATCTATGTTAATCAAATGCGGACTGCCTCTCCAATATCTTTGAGAACTATAACCTCCTTGCAGTCAAGTTTATAGCTTGTAAATTTTAGACTAGGCAGAAGGCATTACTAAGGTGGAACACGAACGTTGGATGTATGGAGTAACGTTGAGTATAGAATACCAAAGGAAAAATTTATGAAGTACAGAATTCTAGAATGCACGATCCGATGTATACGAGGTACCCAAGCTCTGTCCAAGTGATCAAGTTGAATGTGAATTCCAAAGAATGAAATAAGAGTTCAATGGAAATTCTAAAGCTTCGAATAATAATTTACCAGTCACTATGACCATTTAATGCAGTGAGTTCCATTTCTGCGATCGTTGACTGTTTTTAGTTTATGATGGTATTTCAACAGAAAAACAATCGCCAAACGCTTTTAAAAACAAACTAGCATCAACTTGCAGTAGAAATGCAGTCTCCATTCCTTCTATAAACACCGTTACCATTACCACAAAAATACTACTTAAAGCTGCAGCCATAAATTCCGTAGATTAAGTTCATTCTGCAATAACAAAACGGCTTGAGCGCATTTATAAAACAGTTCATGTTAATCGCTTGTAAACGTTTGCGGCCTTATTCAAAAACGAGTTCTAACTTTAGAAGGTTTTTTTTTTAATTTCAAACAAAATTTAAGATCTAACTAATAACCACAGATAAGATAGACCTATATATAGTGCTAATAACAAACGCTGCCCTAAATAAGGAATCAAAGAAGAGCCGCTCACACCACAAATAATTATATGCATTTAAACCGCTCTCGGCCCAACAACGTATTTAAAATGTCGTTTCATCTCTGTAAATCGTTTGAAGATGACAGAGACGGAATGCTGTTTTAAATACGTTTAGCACTAAACGTCACTAGTGATTTGTGGTGCAAGTAGACCTAAGTTGTCAATTTTGTATTTTAAGAATTAAGAACTTTACCTCAGTTGAAACAAAGTTCACAACAAAATGTTCAAACCTCGGACTAACCAAAGTTAGCACTCGTTGTTGTAATGAGCCGGTTGGGGTTTATCGCTAGTGTTCGACCAAGGCACAAGGCACCCGGTATTGGGGGCACGGCTCGGGCCAATGACGTGTTTCGCATGGCACCGACTGTAACCGCTGCCAAACTACCAGATCGATAGAACATTAGTGGTGTGCCCGCTGAAACTGCGTGTAAAGCTTTGAGCGGGAGCGTAAATACTATTTTGATTCCAATATCGCATGAAGACTGAAAGTTTTGAAGACATTTTCTGCATATCGAAGCAAAAACTTCATTTTAAACATAGTATCCACATCACTTCTTCAGGATTATCGACATTAAACTTTTGTCGGTTTAAATTTGCACATATTTCGTAGCACATTGATTGCAAAATTATGTCGAATGCGTATTAAATGGATCCGATTTAAATCGGAACCATGTAATACTCATCAGATCAATGTACTAAGTTAAATTCTCTATTAATAACTAACTATTGAGAAGTGGAACATTGCCCTCCTCTTGGGCTCCATCGCAGTAGGGTAATAACACAAAACTAAGAAAAAAATGGCTCTCAATAAAATCTACCAACCTTAACCAAGCATAATTTTCATTTTCTACAGACTTCAAATCGCCGCTCTAGCAAATGCGAACAGTTTATAAAAACAATACTTTGGCACAGATGCCTGACGTCTTCAGCAAACATTCATATAGAATATTTTCTGCAGCGCGGGCGTATAACTCAGCTTATGCTAGTTTTATGGAATACATTTTGCCATATGAACGTAACGAGTTCCCGCATCTTTTATGGCCTCGGTAGGGTTGCCAGATCAAAGATCAGAGGGCCGGACAGAGCGGTTAATTTGGCAGGACGTTTTTTTCGCTACATAACGTGTGAATGATACATTAGCAGACAGTGTTACACACTGGAAATACATATAAAGGAACAAGAAAACTAAATTTCATCGTCTTATGATTGTGGTGGTAGTTTTATTTATCTTCAAAACGTTATTTAGTTAACACAAACATTTCGGGTAAAATACTCAGGGAAACCGTACACAAATAAACAAAAAATTCTGGCAGGTTACACATACACTGAAGTGGGTTCTACGATAGACAACGGGGTAAAAACACGAAAAGTTAATTTAAAAGCAGATGTTTAATATAGCAACCCTACTCCCAATAAGGCTGGGTCCCGACTCCCGGGCGACGTGTTTCCTAAGGCCGGGTTCATACCGACTGTTTTTATTGCGGCCGACGATACAGGAGCTGTCACTGCAGATTCTTTTTTGTTACTGGTAACATGATGTAGGAAAAATCGGCTTACGTAGTTACGTCGCCAGCAGCTGTATGTTAGAAACACAAAGCTTGAATATGTTTTGCTTTAAATGCAAGCTTGGTGACTGCAGTTTTTATTTACCCAGGAGGTAGAACAATAACGTTCTTCCTTTATCAGCTCTGGTAGGAATAAGGCAAATACATAACAGAAGATGGGTCTTATAATATGTTATGGTTCTCGATTGGTACTTAACACAAGGTGTAAACGGAACCTTCACGAAGTTGTCAACCAAGCATTATGTACATCAAACTTATATTATCTGTGACCAAACTAAGTAACTCTACGCAAAAAACATTGCCTTGGAAATGACTTTTTTTTTTTGGGTGGCAAATCACATTTTACGGTAGGACTCAATGTAACGCACTCAAAACATTATGCTGATAAATGCGTTAAATAGTACAGGGGTCATAAAGAAACGTGTAAAAAGTTGTAAGTTTGACCTCCAGTATCTCCATAACTAGAAGAATCTAGAAGATAAAAAAATCTCGCAATGACGGAGAGAACAAGTGCCTTTCGACACAGCTAGTGAAAAGTAAACTTTTCAACTTACCCCCACTGCACCGTAGGTACTAATGAATACCAAAGCTAAAAGCAAATATTAACGTAAATGTTCACGAAGAAACATTTAAACCGTTTTGAAGTTACTTTTGGAATTAACTGAAATGCTGTCAACCTAGTTTACCCTAGTTTGCAGGAATTGGATCCGCA
This sequence comes from Noctua comes, assembly GCA_963082995.1. Taxonomy (NCBI): domain Eukaryota; kingdom Metazoa; phylum Arthropoda; class Insecta; order Lepidoptera; family Noctuidae; genus Noctua; species Noctua comes. Next base: position 18,330,360 of record OY720267.1, on the reverse strand, counting down.
GTGGAATAATATTAAAATGTATTTTGCAGGAAATCATATTATCCGTAACAAGAAATGCAAGGGAAATAAGAGTATTTATTTATCGAATGAAGCTTGCGCGAACACGAACGTTATTTTTAGAGGAATATAAATATTTTATCCAGCAAATAATGGTGGAGTAGTATTTATTAAATTGAAATCGGAACAAGCTTCAATGCAATCAAGTATACTTTGTCCCGCATTTCTAAGGAATAATCTACAATAATTCTATAAGATAGGAATCCTTCGGCCTTGTTTGTTATTATTAAGATTAGAGACTACATTTTCTTCATGATACACGTCCCCTACATAATATTGTGTTTTATCCTTCTCCATAAAACGTATGTTTATGTTCGTCTGAAAGACGTATGTACTCTTCGTTCCTTGCCCAAGATAAAGCTTGTCTTCTAGAATTAATTATATTAATGCACAGTCACAACTTACTTATTATTTAATATCACTGAAGGGAAACGAAATCTTTCCTTTCAAAACAAATGGAATCAACGTAATTTAAATTCGGAAAATTAGAACCCTTTTAGACGGAACCTTTCGAGTCGCAATCGAAATTAAAACTTAAATTGCCGTGAGGAAGATATAATTTTGTTTAATTTCTTTTATTTCGGTGAGGGGAGTAGCTACGGCCCGGAATCCCTGATGGCCCGGTGGGCTGAGTGACATGCCTTTTGGCCAGACGTCAGTACAGTTCGCCAATTAGCAAGTCTCTCACGGGGCCTTATATTTAATGAATTTCGCAAAGAATGGGACACTGGAGTTCAGGCGGTAATTAAAATCCCATTTATAGAATAGGCGCGAGGACGCTCAAGTGCTCATTCATCTGTCGCAGAAACAAAAATTGAAGATAATAGGAGCTACCAGACTCAGGCCAGATATTCTGCGGATGGAAATTAAATAAGACATTGTCGACTGCGATGTCTTTGGCCATTGTTTTACGAATAATGAGAGTCACATATCAAGTTGATTTTAATTTAATTAACTTCCTGCATTTACGATGTTGTTCCTTTGGGAGTGAGACACACTTATTGAATGGCCCTACGTGATGTCGAGTTGCGTCGTCCGAGCCGAAAAGAAGCGAATGATGTCTTTCTTGCTTTTATAGCACGGACATAAAGCCCTGTAACCGGTTCAAGCCGACTCGTCGTCCAGGAGTATGACCAATCGCACAAAAAAAAAACAAATAAAGAACTATTGTATTGTATTCTAATCCCTTGTATGAAATTTGACCGAGAAACTGCTGAAATTCAGGACAAACGGATACATTCGATTCTAAAAGGGATGGGTCAACATGTGTCGAAAAAGGCATACCGCTGCGGGCGATACAACACCTTCCTTTAGAACAGGAAAATGTCTATCTGAAATGGGGCATTCCAGGAACTGGACATTCGTAATTTTATCTGTAACTTTGGGACCGAAATTCACGATGTTTATATCTGTACATAGTATAATATTGAATCGGTTTTCGTATGTATCTGTATTGCTGCTTAGTTCGTCTAAACCACACATTGGGATTTAACGCAGTTCCCGCCATCATTCGGAGAATTTATTCAGGATGGTATATGGCAACTTAGATATGACACGGAAATGATGTTGTGCTTGTGACATGTCTGTAGATTGCACCCTGGCGAGTGGCTAGTACCTAAGTATAATAAAGTAGGTAAGTTTATAATCGATATAGAAAATTTATAAAGAAAGAAAAGAAAGAAATGAAAAAAAAGAAAGAAAAGAAAGAAAAAATAATTATTTTTGTCGCAGATAAAAATAAAAATAAACATACAACGCATAACAAATATTTATAAATACAACAAGACAGAAAAAAAAGAAAAAGTTAACAGCTTGCACATCGTGACTGCGACAAGTAGGAAAAGGAGAATAATGTTAACATACTATACGGGGTGGAAGGTACACCGACGCGAAAACGATTACCACATATTCAGTACATCATTCTGAGCCCCTCCCTCCACATAGAAATTTTACATCGTTTATTAAAATCTGCTGTTTCCTACACAAGTGCAATACCTACACGGTCGAAATGTGTGAAACAGCTGTTATTTTTTAAATAACCGATGTAAAATTTCTATGTGGAGGGGCTCAGAATGATGTACTGAATACGTGGTAACCGTTTTCGCGTCGGTGTCCCTACCACCCTGTATGTATTCCCCAAGTTAAACATACCTGACCGGGAACATGACATGTGTTCTTGACTAGTTACTTAGAAAATGGAGATGGGTCAAAGGGTACGTGTCGAAAAAGACGTATCCTTAGGGGTGCTACACACACGTTCGGCTCGGCATGATTCGGCAAAGCCGGCCTAATCGAATGTGTGGACATAATGTTTGGGACGAAACCGCTCGGCTAAGCTCAAATAGAGTCGAGACAAACCGAACATAATTCATCGAAAGCAGGTCGATGCCGTACGGAGTTTGCTGATCGGTTCGAGCCGAATTAAAGCCGATGAGTCAGTATAAATTACTTCGAAACGGTTTTGTTGATTATTCGGTCGTAAGTCACCCGCAGGATAGTCCGGTTAAGCAGACGACAACCTCTTAGGATGACGAGGGAGAAGCGATACAAAAAAAAAATTTTGGTCAAAAACTGGTCACAAGCGCGACTGCTGAGCACGAGGCCCTGGGTTCGATTTTCAGGTAGAGCAAAGTGTTATTGGGTTTTTCCATCAGGAATTTCTCAGTAGCAGCCACGAAATCTGGATTTGTGCCCGGTTGATGGCAATAGGCTCGCCCCCTATTACATGGGACTTAAATATAACTGGCGAAATTTGGGTGTACTATTAGGTACACCTCTGCCTAACTCTTCGGGGATTACAGGCGTGACATTATGTTATGTGTTGGTCAAAAAATACGACTGATACGAACAACTGTGTGGCAACCCTTACGAGTCGAAAAAGACGTAACCTACTAATAACACGTTGTTTCGTCAACGGGAAATGTCCCGGGAAACTTTCCTACGCGAATTACTGGATCCTTTCAGAAGGTATTTCTTCCTTCCCCGCCTTTTAGTAAAAGAAATGCTGATCGTTCATTAAATAATGAAATGTGCTTTTACTGAAGAATAGTGAGGTAGCTAATTAGCGACGATACGAACCTAATCAATGAGATAGCCCTTCGCTAGAGGTGTTCAAGAAAGGAATAAAGCAACATTTCCTGTCAACATGATCAATATATATGTATGTATGTATGTATATTATATAGGATTTTATAGGCCTGTATATATATGTACTACATGTATATACATTGGTATATTATATTGTATGCATGTAGTTTAGTTTATAACATTAATTAATTTAAGTAAGACGATGTAATGTTAATGCACTTAAGTATATCCTTTTCTGCAAGTCTCACAGTCAAAATTTGGTTTGCTGTAAGAAAACCCAATTCTGGGTTAAGCTCGCCATTGTACATAAGCTATATTATTGCATTTGTATTTTTTTTTTTGGTTTTTTGTGCTCAATAAAGAACAAGAATAATGGTTTCCTGCATACTTAATAATTTCTTTCGAGTTGAGTAATTGTAAAGTGCAAAAAGAAGCTATTGCAGTACGAATACAGTTAGTTATTTTTTTTAATATTTCATCGTCATTCAACATTCTCCTCCATTCTGCCTGTATATCAAGGGATTTTTCATTCTTCTCTATAAATAGCTTATTCACGGTCATTGGGTTGGATCAAACCATGAACTAAAGTACTTTTTGTCGTCAATAGTCCGTATATATTATGTCACAGTCAAAACTGTTAATCAGTCAAAACTCCTTTTGACCGGTGACAACTATTTTAACAATAACTAATATTTACTTAGAAACTTAGTAGGTTGTTAGGTGTTTTTTTGTGACCCTTTGCAAAACATTATGTTGTAGTAATTCTAGGACTAGGTAATTGCAACGTTCTGAAACAACATATTTTAAATGGAGAAAACGCATTTTAACATAATAAAGATTTTGACTGACACCAGTCAAAAGTAGTTTTGACCGATTAACAATTTTGACTGTAACATATAAATACATCATATCGAGATATCAAAATTTTCACGCGAACGAAATCGCGAGCAAACAGTTATTAGTCCATAGATCGTGTCTCTTACAGTCGTTCATACTTAGAAGTTTTCTCACGACATCAAGTAATAAATTTTCGTGCCATTACGGATATATTTTGATTTCAGTATATCATCATCATCTGCCTAGCCTTTTCCCAACTATGTCGGGGTCGGCTTCCAGTCTAACCGGATGCAGCTGAATACCAGTATTTCACATGGAGCGACTGTCTATCTGAACTCCACAACCCGGTTAGTACTGGGTTAAACGATACCCCTTTGATAAGACTGGTTGTCAGACTTTTGGGCCACTGTAACGACTGTCAAAGATCTGGTTATCAGAGTTTTTGGGCCACTGACTACTTGTAACGACTGTCAAAGATCTACAGATGACAGCCGACACCAACGGCTTAGCGTGCTTTCCGAGGCACGGAGGAAACTCGGTCTAAAATGGGCGGTCACCCATCCACAGACCAACCTAGGTAAGCACGGCTTAACCCAAAGATCAACCCAAGCGGCTGTTACTATTTAGCCACGAGCTATTGATTTCAGTATATGCCATATACTATTAGCTAGGTAGGTACAACACCAATGTGTAGTCGTAGTCACAAATAGACTATTCAAACATTTAAAGTACCTAAGCTTCGATATGACAATACTTATTGCATCATGTGCTGCATTTGTTCATGACGTCATACTTCGATCATTTGCCAAGCGTCGTAGTTACAGACCTACCTCAATGTACCATTTGTTGTAGCAATCTATTAGATTAAACTGTCTGCTTCAAAGAGTAGAAGCTCCATCTAGATAATCTGGGGTAAAGGTAGGTAAACCCGCGTTATGAGGAAAGCTGACTTCTTCATCATCTTCCTGCCATTGTTCCATGCTACTTGGGGTCGGCGCAACACGTTTTCTTCTTTCTTTTTTTTTTTTTTTAAAATCATCAAATGAGTCCTCCCACCCAGGGCAGAGCGGGAGGGACTGTCAGACTTGTACTGACTAAAATCCACGGTGTCCTTCAGTAGCCCTTTATGTTCCAGGGTCACGGTAATTCTATGAGTCCCGCGACCCCGGCAGGCTTTGGCCCTCTAGAGGGGGGCCCCGTCATTATGCTGACACTCTTAGAGGCGCGCGTGGAACACAACGCGCCGTCGACCCGGGCATGGTCCATGGTCGGACAGCGAGTCGCCCATTACTCGCCGCCCGCATGCCCGCGCCTACGGTGGCCGGAGATCGTCTTTTCTTCTTCCATTCTCCCCTGTCAGACGTCACGGCATCATTTACTCCTTTCTCTTTCATATCATTCCTCACACGATCCATCCATCTTTTCTTTGGTCTTCCTCTTCCTCTCCACCCATCAACAACCTGACTTCTTGTTCTACTGAAATTGCGTGGTAAGCTAGATCAGCTCAAAGACAGAGTTACCAGTAACTATACTTCACACATTTCTATGTTTCAAGGAATTGAAGGTAAGGTTGATATCCTTACATACCCAGTTTATATTATAAACGTGAAGGTTTACGAAGGCGTTTTGATACTCAATCACGCATAAACTAAAAGGATTTGGTTCAAATTTCTTTTTTATCCAGGCCTAAGCTTGACCTCCATAAATCAACACAATATGAGTTAACAGTTCACGGAACTTCAAAAAAAAAAAATATAGAGCATGTGACCCGATCGCTTTTATTAAAATCACATGAAACTATGTAAAAAATCTTAGAAGTTAAATTTGATTATTTGACCCACTGGTTTTCGATTGAGCTGAAATTTTGTGTACGTTTAGTTTGGATGACAATGCATGGTTTACTAAGTGACGTCATTCTAAATCCAATATGGCGGACCCCCAAAGATTGCGAACTAGTTATTCTTTATGCATTCCCATGCCTTGGGTATCCAATGAAAGGGTTTGCTGAGAAGAATAAAAAATAAACTAAAGCATGTTTTTTAAACTATAATATTTTATTGACAAAATGTACGTTCCGAAGTCGTGACATAGCTGTCAAAGCAGCCATCTTTATGCGCATAGCAATAAGGTTGTTGTTACGTTGCTTTCAATGACGAGTCTAGAAAATTATAGTGACCTTTAATTTCGTGACAATAAGGTTGCAGATGGATAAGCTATCAGAGCTAAAATAACCAGAAAGGACTGTAAGCGCGAAGAGGCGACATTTAAAAGTCGTAAAGTAAAGGTCAGCGCTACGAAAGCGTCGGGTCGATAGACCCTTTGTGTCGAACTACCCTCGTCTGGTTTATGGGGAAAAGGTTATCTAGACTATGGGAAAGTGTTTTGTTAGATAAGTTCGCTGAAAAATCTATTGTCGACAGTTTATTTCAGCTTTTCTATAGTTAGATTAGTGTAGTCTTTGTCAGTAACTCTGGGAAACAATAGGTGTTGCTTCTGCACAATATTTATTTCGAACGTAGAAGGTTAATGCCTACTAGAATAACACCCTGTATCTGAATTGAAATTTGAAATTGTAGAGAGATTCAAAGAGATGTCAGCAACGATGTAGGGGTCTGCAAGGGCCGATGCCTGCCAGGGCTGCGGGACTGTTCGAAAGAGATACCGTGGCCCTGGAACACAAAGGGCAAAGAAGGAATATGGATGGGTTTTAGTCAGTACAAGTCTGACACTCCCTTCCGCTCCGCCCAGAGTGGGGGGGGGGGGGTCATTTGACGATCAGAAAAAAAAAAAAGAAAATAGTTGTAGAGATTCAGACAGAGATTTGAACGTCTAGAAACCTTTCATCATCTTCCACCCGTCTCATGTTACTTGCGATCGGCGCAACACGTTGTTTTCCTCTATTCCCCTCTATTAATCGTCACGCTATCATTAACTCCTCTTTCCTTCATATCATTCCTCACACAATCCATCCATCGTTACCTAGGTCATCAACGTTTATATTCAGCACTCTTTTAGTCACATGCGTTTCGTCCCTCCTCATCACAGTCATGTCCATACCAAGACAGTCGATTCCCTTTCAACTTTTTTAAAACTGGCGCGTGTAAATATTTGATCGTAATTACGGTTTTCGTAGCAGGTGGCGTTCTGTAGTTCAGCTGCCTACTCCAATGGGAAAAAGCGTGAGTTTATGTATGTATACGATGGTAATTACCGCAGTAGGTACTCGACTAGTTTATTCTATCTACGACCAAAGTTATTGCCGACTGATGAACGTGCCGATTGAATGAATAAATGATGACGGGCAACTAAGGAATCCTTAACGGGCTTTATGGGCAAAACACGGAACGGCTTACTATAATGTGGGATGGAAAATTGATGAGTGCACACAAACAACTCTACTTACACTGGAAGCGGTATGGTACTATAAACCTTAAATAAATGATCTTCAGTATTTTATTGCGTGGTTCTGTGTTATGACGTTTCATAAGTGCCCATGTAGCTTTATGTGAAATAAAAAATATTTGTTTTTGAGTACACATATAACATCACGCCTGTAATTCCTGAAGGGTTAGGCAGAGGTGTACCCATTAAGTACACCCACATTTCGCCAGTTATGTTTAAGTCCCATGTGATAGAGGGTGAGCGTATTGCCATCAATCGGGCACAGATCCAGACTCCGTGAATGCTACTGAGAAACAAATTGAAAAATTTCACTAACACTTTGCCCGACCTGGGAATCGAACCCAAGACCTCATGCTCAGCAGTCGCGCTTGTGATCACTACCGACGAGGTTTTTGAGTACTTCACTTTAAAAGACGATTACTGCAAGTTCCTGAGTTTCAGTGTCCTTGCAGCACCATTAAACAGACAGACAGAGTACCTAACTCATTTTTTTTTAATATTTATCCGTTTTCTGTTTTCCATTTTTGTTTATGTTTAGTAGTTTTTGTGCTTTAGTTACTGTAATTGCTTTAAAACCGTTGTAATTATTTTAAATAAATAAATAAATTAAAGTCTGAACATACAAGTAGTACCTACTACCTACACTAGCAATCGTAAAACTCCTTTTCCGCCACCACTCTTTGTGGTACCGTTGTTTATCGCCGACGTGTGGTCACAACAGCTAGCACCACTGTAAAACCAAGGTGACAACCCTGTTGTACATGTCCCGCTGTTCTACATGTAATTTTTATGAGTTTCCTTGAGAAAAACGTGGAGGAAATAGGGCTGAAATTGAGTTATGTAAATTGAAACGTGTTTTGATTTAATATTTAAACGATTTTGGAACAGCTTTAGGTGCGCGTTAGAATTAATGAGAATTTTATCTTATCTTGTGCTATATGATTTGGTTAGAAATATTTTTAAGTGAGCTTTCCTTATACAAAGGAGAGATATTGGTCATGGGTAATTTATACCTAATGATTTTGATTTCGTAACACTATTTTGTATATTTTTTTTTTTTAATATTTTTTTTAAAAGGGTGTCCATGGAGTTTCTGGCCCATTCTTCTCCATATAGATCTACGCATTGGAATAGGCAATTACAGTACGTACTCACAAGTTATTATGCCTTGTGACTGTGACTGTAGCTTCGCTTTCTTTGTTTTTCTGACATTCAAAAGTGCCTGTAATGGTGTAATTGAAATAAATGGTTTGAATTTGAGTTTAAGGGAATGTGGTAAAATTAACAACTTTCACTATGTAAACAACTATCAAATATGAAAAAAACATGCGCACATAAATGTACGTCGGAGCATCTGATTTTTCTTACCTAACTTACAAAAAAAAACACAAAAACAAAGAACGTTTGTTAATTAATTAATCTGTAGCATGATATTGCACAATGTCAAATAACTCAATAGACGCATAAAGCGTATAAAGGGTAGAGTACACTGCCAACCCTCTCTTAACAAGTTTGTTGTGCATTTCTGGATGTTACACAGTTTGAATAAGGGTTACCCCTTCTACCCTTAGAAGGGGACGTTTACGTAATTATAATTACTGTGGAAACATGAAGAGGTAAAATTTTAAGCAAGACGCCGAATTTCTTAGGGGATGCCTTGATCTTTCGGATTTAATAAACGATGCTCGAGTTATTGTTTTTTTTTCACGGATAATCTGGAGGTATAATTAGAAAAACTTCATTTCAGAACAAATCCTACTTAATATTATAAATGCGAAAGTTTGTGAGGATGGATGGATGGATGGATGAATATTTGTTACTCTTTCTCGCAAAAACTACTGAACGGATTTGGATGAAATTTAGCACACGCATAGTTTATATCGTGGATTAACACCTAGGATACTTTTTATCTCCCTAGTATGATCCCGTGGGACAATTATCGAAATCCACGCGAAGCCGCGGGCATAAGTAAATACAGCATAACGTAATAAAATACTCCTGAAATTGTCACCAACTTATGTAGGCAGGTATAGTCGATTCCTGAGGTTCCAGAACTATTACGTGCACGTCTGCCTTCGGGGATTACCGGCGTTCTGTTATTTTATTAAACAGTGATTTTGTAATTATTTTTCATTTAAAGAATGTTGACTATAATATACAAGGAGTAACATAATAAACGCAAGACCTGTGTGGTCTCTCGGACCATGAAACTGAACAAATTTTGTTCTACGAGTTCTTGAAATACGCAAAAAACAAATGGACTTTGTATAGGAACTGACGCAATCAGCTGATCCACGTGTATGGTAATATTAAAAAAGTTATAAATTTCCGAAAGTCATAGAACAAAAGTTGTTTAGTTTCATGGTCTGAGATAGCACACTAAAGCTCTTGCGTTTATAATGTTACACCCTGTATAGTGCACATTAAAAATATACCGGGTACATAAATACCCGTAAGTATATAGGTATTACTCGTTCACGTTCACCACCAAATGTTTCGTGACTATAATTTAACGTGAGAATGCTAATGTTTTGCCTCATTAGCCCAGTAAAAAGGTTTTATAGCCACGTTTTTTATAGTAAGGCGGAGTTTCAACTCGCTACGACTACGCCTGGCTGAACTGTGTCAATAAAATTAAAACTTGTTCCGAGAAAAGAAGAGTTAATATTAAAAAGTCGTTTGTTCAGTTTATTTTGCTATGATAATATTTCATTAAAAATTTAGATTTTAATTTTGAAGACACTAATCCCGTTCTACAGATTTTATTTAATTAAAAAGAAAGACTAATGAAGCCAATTGCAATATAAATTCTCCAGGTCGACGTTAATCAAGGCTTAGCAAGAATAAAATAATTAATGCATAAATTCATTAGAAGCTGCTCGTAATTTTGTTACAGATTGTACTTTAAAAACAAAAGAAATAGACTCTTCTGCCCGAGAAGAGAAGAAGAAGGAAAAGAATAATGCAAATGAATGTTAAAACAAATCCTTACCTTTCCTCATAGTTGTATCCTTCTTAAACCTGAAACAAAATAATGAACATTAATGTCATAAAAACAATTCACAAACAAACAACGACTTGAATAAATTATTTATTTGCTTTCGGCGGCCATTTTGGCAAGTCCTATCAAAGTTTTGCAAGTTTTCTGGCCAAGATAGCAAGCTCGCTCGTAAACACATGAATTTGGAAAAATAGATGGAAACTAGGTTCGTATTTGAGGAAATATTTTCATTACTAATAAACAATTTCTTCTATAAATATTTTTGTTACATGTCTCCTCGATGAGATACAGCGAAGTGGTGAACTTTGGTGTATCTTATTGTGTGATTAGGATATATCAAGGGAGACAATATTCAAATATGTTTCAAGTCGAAGATATGCCATAGCATATCTATGAGCTAACAAGTATAATATTAGAACATTTTACGTCTGTATGATCGAACAATTACGTCATACAATAAACGCAGATTTGCTTACAAATTATTCTAAACCACTTTTATCGCATGTAAATACGGAATAAATAAGAATATCATACATTATTTATGAACGAAAGTTTGCCCCAATTTTCTTTTAACGCATGCTTATGGGCGTAAAGCAAGAGCTGCGCTTTAAATTGAGATGCAAATCCAGCGTCTAGTGGCGTAGACGATATTGAAAGCGCTGAAGTGAGTGGTGAGAGGGAAATTCAGCGCTTTGTGCCTCAAGTTTGCGTTACGAGAACTTCAGTGCGACACTTCCCTTATAGGAATTCAGTTTTGGTATATCTGGGTTAAGTTTGTGAAGGCATTTAGCAAGTATATTAAGTTGAAAACATTCCTTCAAGCTAGCGAGATAGTTGGTCACTTTGGACACTGACGAAATGATAAGACGGACTCTCAAACAATTTACGACCTAGATAACAATATATAAATTTATATGGATGTGAAATATTAGGATATACCTACGCTACTATAGTTTCGCAATGACTTGCCTATTTAATTTAAATAAAAATAAATAAATGACCATTTAAAATCGATTACGTTGAAGAAATTAATCAGTTAGGTCGGTATTATGGAATTATTTGTTTAAAAATTTATCGATATTTATAATTACACCCACCCTTTGTTTTGCAAGTCTTTTGTTTAGTTGGCGAAACGAGTGAGTTACCAAACGGGACGTACCCCTTACTTCTACTATTCACCGTAACAGCTTTAATAATGAAAGTATAATCTACGGAAATTACGATAGAACGTGATTTGAGTTCGCAATTATCGAAATCGTAAAATGGTTAAGTGCCTCGAACCAAAAGCAAATAGATTTATTGGGAATTTAAATGTAGATTTATCAGATGACTATTTGTCATCCGAGAACCGAAGATCGTAATATAGGTCTACGGATCTCGTGCTCTCCGAGAACTTCGATAGCCACCAAACAAATATTCTTGTACAGAATTCCCATTCCTTTTAGAATAGATAAGATGTACACACAAAAATACTTACATAGTACTCGAGTCTTTATAAGCCAGTGGCCATTGCTACTAATGGGTGCTATTGAAGGCGCCAAACTAGTGGCTCAGTTCAGAGCCGACACAATTTAAATTGCCATCGACACCCTAAGAAGAAGAAGTAGCCATAGCGCAATTTTTTTTAATGTTTTTTTTTTCTTTTGTCAATTCTTATAAAAAATATTGCTAATATATCTCTTTCTTATGTATAAATATTTGTTATGCGTTGTATGTTTATTGTTATTTTCTTTGTCATATAAGACGCACGATGCACGTGTGTTGTATGATGCACGACCTATCCTTGCGACAATTTTTTTTTTCTTTCTTATTCTTTATAGGTACACGATAACATTGACTCATTTTTTCCAGACATTTGTGCTTTATATGCAGGGCACTGTACCGAGCTACTATCCTACCTATGTTTTAGTCTTTTATTTACCATACAAAATCACTTTGTGGTGTTTTTGCAGCGTGCACTTGAACGGGGACGACTGGACACTCAACCACCCGCCTCGTTGAACGCAGCCCTGTTTCAGCATGTATGAAAATGCAGGGATATTCCATAGTGGAGGATTTTCCTCTCTTTTAGCGACTGTAAAAGTAAAACGTTGTAAACATGCTTTGAAAGGGTGAAATTTATAGATATGTTTACAAAGGTGTTCTATATGAAAGCGATAGTAAACATAAATATAGGATACACTTGTCTAGTTTGGGGCTGACTGGCAAATAATACTTATTAATCTAACTGTGCAGCGGTGACCCAGTGGTGGTGGCCCCGACTTACGAGCAGGAAGTCGTGGGTTCAAACCCAGCCGGGCGCATTACTTACTGTATTTTATTTAATCACCACAGCTCTCAAAACGGTGAAGGAAAACATCGTCAGGAAACCGGCAGGCCTAGAACCAAAAATTCGAAGACATGTGACATCTACCAACCCGCACTGGGCCCGCGTGGTAGATTATAGCCCATTCCTTCTCTAGAGAGGAGGCCTGTCCCAGCAGTGGGAATGTTACAGGCTGATTATGCTTAATCTAACTGTAGGTAGTGCTTCGCATTTCGTTACAATGCCTGTTAACCCATGTACTTGCTTGGACTTGGATTACTTTTTAACTGTAATGTCTCGACTAAGTACTTTCAGATTTCAGTTTGTATTTTATTTCTGAACTTCTCAAATTATTACTATTCTACTTCAAAAATTCATCTCAAAGAGCCCGTTCCTGAGGAAATCCCCAAAGACTTGCCATATCAAACGTTTCTGAAACGATTAGGTGCGTCCAACAAGCATCCACCCCACCCATACAGGCGCTCCCCCACCGACAACGTTCTACGTCCTAATTGCATACCCGAAATTCAAAGCCTCCCTAAACAGCTTTATTAAAACGTAATAATATTCAATAATCTTTTAACGGCTTTATTAATATTCTACAGGCCACTAATAATTACATTGGAGACTCGATTCAACACGATCAATAGACCAGAAGCAATTTAGGTCGATCAGGTGTAACTCCGTGGTTGTTTATTTAGAAAGATGGCCGGGCCCTACGTACACAATGGTTGTGGATGGACTGGTATTAAACTTGTAAGATGCGGTTGAATATTGATTAGTGAGGATAAACCCTTGTTTTACGATCAACATGGCGCAATTGGTTTTCATTAAGGTTGTAGTGTATGTACTTGAAAGGTAGGTTCGTATTTGATATGCCCACGACAAACATTTGGTGTAAACAGATCCTTCACATATCCATCAACCAAGCATTCTGTACTTCAAACTAAGTAACTTGACGCAAATATTATTGCTGGGAATCAATTTTTTTTTTTTGGTGACCAATCACGTTTCACGGTAGGTTTCGATGGAAAGCACTCAAAGCATTGTGCTGATGGATGGATTGAATAGTATGGGGGTCGTGGAGGTGTGTCAAGTGAAAAACTTACATTAAAAACATGTATTTAAAAAAAAAACTTGTCAAAAAGTTGAAACTTTGACCCCTAATATCTCCGTAAATAGAAGGTTCCCAGGTATGGTCTAGAACAAAAAAAATATCGCAAAGACTGGGAGAACAAGTGCCTTTCGGATATGTTAAGGGTCTATTTACACCCTATAGACCTAGTATACGGGGTGGAAGGGACACCAACGCTAAACCGGTTACCGCGTATTCAGTACATCATCCTGAACCTCACACACAGAACTTTTTCAACGGTATTTTAAAAAAAAAACAGCCGTTCCATACTTTTTGACCGTAGGTTTTGCACTTTTTTAGGAAACAGCTGATTTATATCTGATCTTTTAATTACCGATGAATAATTTCTATGGGGTTCTGATTGATGTACTAAATACGTGGTAACCATTTGTGCGTCGTTGTCCCTTCCCTGTCCCAGTATTTGTCAATAAAGCTTATGCTAGTTAAGTCTCAAACTTAAACTCAAACGATTTATTTCAAACAGGCCAATTACAGGCACTTAAGAATTGTTCAAATATTAATACAGTTCAGAAAAAGATGATAGGTTAGATTCCCGGGTCGGGCAAAGTGTTAATGGGTTTTTCCATCAGGAATTTCACAGCAGCAGCCTCGGAGACTGGATTTGTATCCGGTTGACGGCAATAGGCTCGCCCCCTACTACATGGGACCTCAACATAACTGGCGAAGTGTAGGCGGACTGTTAGGTACACCTCTGAACCCTTCGACGATTACAGGTGTGATGTTATGTTATGAAGCTAGTTTTTTTACAAGACTTAATAACTATAAAAGGACTGTGCTTATTCGAAGAGCATTAAATAAAGCCTTCAAAGCTCATAATAATTTTGTTGGTATTGAATTAAAACAACGGCTTTGAAAACAATACGACAAAAGTAATCTGAAAGGGGCTTATTATGGTTTTTTGAATCACAGGATCAAAGGTAAGCGATTAGCGATGTTACCTATCCTATCTTAGGACTGTTATTTGCAATTTTATTTAAATTATTAAGAGATTCCTTGATAGGAACAGATAAAATTAATTGACTGAAAACTCGGATACGAGGAAGACATAATATCAACGTAGCGGAAAAGTGTTTGATGAAATTCAGCTGTCGACGCGCTAAAGGCAATTCATATAAACAGTGGAGATAGTCCTACATACCTACTGTTGGCGAAGTAAAACTTCAAAAAATTCAAATTCAAAATTGCTTATTTCTTCACAAGATTACAACAACTAGTTTGTGATTGTTAAACAAACAATGCCTGTATTAGAAGACTCCGCTCTTCCATAACAACAGAAAGAAAAATATTAATAACATATTAAACAAAGGTATTTGTGTGCCTGTTTGAGAGTATAGGTTATGTCGTAGTGCCTGTTTGAGAGTATAGGTTATGTCGTAGTGCCTGTTTGAGAGTATAGGTTATGTCGTAGTTTAAAGATTTCATCCGTTTCCTCATAGGTAAATGGTTTGATCCATTTCAGTATCAAGTATTGGCAATCATGATATTGGTTTTTGTTTATTAATGTCATCATTTATCCTATTATATAACCTAGCAGACCGTGTATTGAATTGCATGGAGGCAACCAATGTTTTTCTTTGGGGGACTTCTGCAATAGCATGCTTTCTTCGTTTTGCTAGTTTAGATGTATCGTAAGGTAGGGTCTTATGTTTTTTTAATAAAGTTTGAATTATACTAGTATATAATTTTTTTACTGAGGGTAATTCGCTTAGGTTATGTACTGTAACTTTTCTATTCCACATGCAAGAATATTGTCTTCGGGAAATGTCTGACTCTCGATAGTAACTACATAGTGGGAGCTGCAATTGCTTGCTACACAATTTACTTCAAGTTGTGTTCGGACAAACTCTCTGACATTTATCGTCGAAGTTTTGTGGCGGTGAAAAAGCAGCCTTAAACTCTGACCATGTTACAATTTAATTTCCGGCTATAGGACGAAGCTTGGCTTGCCTCATGGCAAGCTCTGAATTTTTAATATTCGCCCCCACAAGCCGCGTCTACCTGGCAAAGGACCAAATTCGTTAGAGTTTCAAGTGTAAATATATGGCTGAGGTAAACTTTCATTAAAAGTTCTGCAAGTGTATTTTGGTGCATAAGTGACATTGTTAGAGATTCCTGTTGATAAAAATCTATGAAAGCATCTGTGGAAATTACAGTGTAAAAACAAGATGGCGGCGGTAGTTCTGATTACGGCCGCAAGCCAAAAGATCCGTGTACCTCAAATCTCAATAGTATTACCGCTCGTAACTTGTACCCGACGCCATTTTAATTCCCCGCAATAGTGCGGCGGTTCAGTCGGCCTTTCTGTTGGTTGAGAAATTTTAATATTTGCGACTACCCGCTTTTCAGATTAGGCTGTTAGTGGTGGCGGGTTGTCAGACACTTAA
Organism: Noctua comes; assembly: GCA_963082995.1. NCBI lineage: Eukaryota > Metazoa > Arthropoda > Insecta > Lepidoptera > Noctuidae > Noctua > Noctua comes. The sequence continues at coordinate 18,314,131 of OY720267.1, read as the reverse complement.
TTCGTTATTTTACAATTTAAGCGTTAAATTGTTGCGTTGTTGTGGTAGTCGCGTGCTGGCCAACCGCCCACTGCTACTGCTCCCTGCTACCAGAGATTGCGATTGGTTTTGAGTTTCCCAATTTTTCTTCATAAACACGAATCAGTGGAATTGGCGAACGTTTTTATGAGCCGTTTTTATTATCCTTTGTTTATTTTCAGACATATTTTGTACATTTTAAAACATTACTTTAAAATAAAATCTAAAAAAAAATAAAAAATTTAAATATAAATAATAGTAGCCCAACGGTATCGGGAATAAGGACCAATATACCGGCGGATAGGGTTCCAGAGAGACCTTCTAACAATACGAGCCGTGTCCAAGAGTACTGCTTTCTGAATCAAGCCCTTGAGCCAGCTGCCTAACAGGTCTCCGCAGGTATTGGTCGAAGCATTTGGCAGTTAAGCGCGAGTCGTTTTATTGTTAGACTTCTAAGATATTTTTCAATTAGATCAATGGTTTTCATACATAATTAGTTAATCTCGAATTCTACTACAACAGACTTAAATGAACCAATGTTAGAAATACTCGAACCTATAAGATTTTAAACTATCATGGTCACTAACATTACTATTAAGAACAAAAAACCGAGTGCAAAAAACGAACAAGAAAGAGGGTAGACCGATTTGTCTGCTCATAAACACCCACCCGCAATAACTTCAGTTTATCCGTGATCATGGTGCTTGCAACAGCGCCGAAATATCGGGAACTCATAACAAACAGTAAACATGGTAAATATCCCGTTAGTATTAATAGTAATACTCGAACCTAATTTCTAAAATGTAGCTCTCATAACTTGGAATGTTTTCTTTTTAACTGAATTATTGAAAGACCAAAGAGTACCTTCGAACTAGTTTACTTACAATTTGGGTTCTGGTCGACCCGGCTGCCAAACTATTCAAGTTTAATTTGTCTCACGGGTATACCGACATTAGATAGATGGACGTAAATAGGTACGTACCGAGGAATCGATCGAACCCACGAATATGGGAGCAAGGTCACAAGTTACAACGAAGAGCTCGAACTCGACTACCTTTGGTCTTGAGGCCAAACGAAAATTCGGAGTTTGAAATTGTGAAATCTATTTTGTTAGGAGGAATAGGACTTACTGCGACTGCGAATTGTTTTTGTAGTCTATGTGCTCTTTGAAGGATAAAGAATCTGGAAAAGAACAAACATAGCTTGCAAAGAAAGCAAGAAGCAAAAGTTGTAGTGGGCTGGCCATTTCACCCGAAGGACCAATGGCTGAGAGCAAAAGTCCTGAATTGGACACCGTGTATTGGCAAGCGTAGTGTGGGACACCCTCCAGGGAGATGGTCCTACGATCTTTAAAAGATAGCATGGGTAGACTGGATGTGGAAAGCAGTAATTAGTATAAATGATTAAGTTAATCTGTATTTTAAGGTCCTTCCGTATATACAAATATGAGTCAGTTTTCATGAAAAGCCTATAAAATCCTTCCAAGTTACTTGTTAAAATAATAAATAATCAACCTTAACCTATGTCAAATAAAGTTTATTTCCCGTCAAAACGCTCGAGGGATGGCGTGACCATCTGTTATGATATTATATTGCGAGGGACAAACACGGATGTGGTTACATTGGCGTGCAGCCGATCTTGTGTCAGAACTTTTAGTCGTGTTTGCTGGGACGTCAGTTTTATTGTAACAGGTTTTTTTTTTGTTCAAGTTTATCTTATGAAAGGTGCTTGGATCGGGTTTAGATTTAAAATGGGATCAAGGTAGACCTTTCTAAACCATTGTTGAATTACGATATCAGGCCGTTTGTATATAGTGCTTACTTTATTTTGGTGTAAACGGTTTTTTTTTCTTGAGGACAATGGATCGAGGACACGGTAGGCCTAAAAGGAGATGGTCTGACGAGTAAGAATCCTGCCTAAACTACTAGTCTCAAATTGCAAAGAAAAAAAATGAAAAGACGGAAAAGAGGCCTTTGTGCTGTAGTGGGACATAACAGGCTCATAATAATAGTAAGAGTATTGAGAGCCAGAGCAAATAAAGCGATATAGTATGCTAAATCCATATTCGTCCGACCAGCTTAACTGTTATATCTAGGTATATAGTGTTGCATAAATGTAGTTCCCGAGAGAATTGCAGTATGGCGCCAAAAGGCCTTTGCTCCATTATAGTAGAACGCATACGTTTGGAACACGATAGTCAACTTTTTCAACAGAATGCTGGCAATGTTCCGAAAAAGCGCAGATATTCCATATCTGCGTCATAAAATGCAAGCGTGTAAACATTGCGTTGTAGGTAGGGTTGCTGTTCTACTAAAGGGGATGTTTTTATAGAAAGTCGAATAACGAAAAACAACTCCCATGTGGATAAAAACCCCGTGTTAAATAAATAGATTAAAAAAAAAAGAAAAACAACTCCGTGAAAGATCAAGGCTAAGAAGGCGAGACGAACGAGACGTTTTCATGAGAGATTGGTCTACAACAGCCAACAGCCGTGAGAATTGGAAGAATTACTGGGAAACCTTTGCCCAGCAGTGGGACAGTATGAGCTGATAAAATAATAATGAAAAGTTTAACGAGTCCAAAAAAAAAAATCTTTCTTTTTTCAATACTTATTCATTTGTCCGGCCTTTCCAGCCAGTGTGCCAAAATTTGAAAATGGAAACCCTATTTGTGTTGCCAGGAAATACATCGCGCGATCAAACTGACCGCGGATATTGTGCGGTTGGTCCTGCGGCTTCTTGGAACAACATAACACAACAGGGACCAATGTATGACACAATATTACATGTATTCATGTACACACCATTGCCTGGCTTCGGCCGGTATATTGCCTGTTGGCGGTTTGGTTGGACGGAAATTACGTGGAAGTGCATAATTTTCACCCTTGTGTGAGTATTGTGTTTGCGCCGTTGCTACGAGGGATGGTTGCGTTGGTTTGCGGTCGTCGCCCTGATTGTCCGGCGCGGTGACTCATGCGGGGGAGGTCTTTATAGATTTTTTGGATGTGTGAAATGTATTGCTTTCAGCCAAGTTAAGATTAAGGGCTGGTTCAGACATGCGGGAACCGCGCGGTTACCGCATGTCGCGGCTTGATTAACCGCGCGGTTATGTCTGAACAATTACTTAATAACTCATACAAATAAGACTCGCGCGATTTCCATGCGATTCTGAAATCGCGCGGTTCCCGCCGTGTCCGAACTAGCTCTAAGGGGCACGTTTTGTCTAAAGAAGAGTAAGGAACATTACATGGTTCAATCATTTAAATTTTCTCAAAAACCCGTACCGTCTCTTAGGGAGTATTTCATCAATAAACTGAATGCAACAAGCACATTCAAAAAGCGTTCAAGAGCTGTCAGTGTCAATATTCTGTAATAATGGTAACACTGACAGACGTGTTAGCCGCTTTTAGTTTCTGGTGAATTCGACCCTTAGTTCTTATTCTTTTAAGTTTACGAAACCATGGATAAAAAATAAGGCCAATTTAAAACAATATGACACTCATAAATTCATTTATAAAAGGCCGAATCAGATACCCAGTTAATTTCAATACAGCACCGCCAGCATCTCGTTTAACCCATATTTCGAACAATCCTATTGTATCATAAATGAGAAGCATAATCTTTAATCAATGGCGGCTGAGGGTAGCCGAGTAAGCACTGGAAAATGTCTAGACTAGTCTTAATGAAATACCTACAGGCTTACAGTACTACGCACAGGCAATCAATACGAGATTACACAGCTTTGTAAATTATATCCAGCGTGTGTGAGTCGCATTGTGTTTTGTTTCCATTAAAAAAAAAAGGTGCACTGGATTATAAAATGGAATTAAAACCTGCCAGTGTTTACATTCTTTTCACAGTTATTTGTCAATGAAGATCGCTGTCAAAATCACAGTGATATCTATTGCTGGTACATTAAGGTTCTTGTTGGGTAATTGCTTTTAGAGGAATATACCTATGAAGGGTTGTAGAAACATTATTGATTCGAATTTTAAACTATGATGTTTGGTATCCAATGTTAGTGAGAATTGGTACCAAGTCTTACTAACAGGCTAGGCTTTGCCAGCCAGCTATTTCGTTAAGTCCGTTCTAGTAAGAATGTAGAAAAATACATAATATGTTATCTGTGTGGGAACTTCCAACGTGTAATGTAGCGGGACTTGCCTACGTCTACCGCAGAAATATTTTTACAGATTACCTACTCATGATTAAGAACGTAACTAATCGGTCCCATTTATTATAATTATAAATAACAATTTAATAATTCTACGTCATACGCCCTACACAAAGCAGGTAAGTTATTATTTGTCGCATAATATCGATAGCATGCGTGCGGCCAAGGTCTCGATCGTGGCCATTCGTGGCCCATGGGTCGGGCAGGAACCGCCATCATTGGCCAGCACTCGTGACACGCAATCCTACGCTTACGATATAAATGCTTGTTCAAAGAAATGTCTACTGTGGCCTTTTGATTTACTTAATGACTTGTTTTTAGGGATTTTTGTTGGCAGTGTTATTTCCTTGTGTGCCTTTATTGGTTTATTTTGTTATAATGGTACGCACGACGACCTATCAATAGCTATACGAAACCAGTTTATGTGGATCTTTCATTGTACGGGAAATCTATGCAAAGCGAGGCCATTTTATACTGGAACTGTGTAATTTGGTGTGTCGCCGTGTGTACAGTGAAAAGTTCCTAATTACAGGGTTGTTAGAAGTTGTTGGTAAACGAATAGATCGTGGTATTTATGTTTATATATTTAAATTTCATGCACAATCGTGGTACATAGGTGGACTTAACGCCACAATGTATTTCATGATTCATTAAATCATGTAATACCACGTTCTGTGTCAAAGGGCCATTCTTTAATTTCACTTTCATGAAGATAATTATGTTGCTCGCTTCGATGAACTCTTTGTCACATTGATATTTATATGACCCACTCACTCACTCACAGCTAGCTTCTACTATCAACATACAAAACGCGATTGCCCCTGAAATTATCCCGATTATCCAACACGAAAACTCAACTAAAGTGTAATTCATACAGAGCGAGTTGATTGGCTCGCGCAAAAAGCTCGACAACAAAAAGAAAAAACATTGAACCCCACAGTAAACCAGAAAAAAGGCCGCAAACACAAGACACCTCCACCAAAAATAAACAGCTGTCGTTCCGTGCTTTCTCCCCCTGTGTGCAGTTGTCCTGTGTATACAAGCCCTAATAAGGGCCACGATAAAAGCACTTATCTGGTTTAAAACCCTTTAAATGAAGCAATAAACGAGAGAATCGCTGTGAGGCACACACTGACACACGTCCTCTGTTTGTTTACGAGTAAAACATTCACGTGTTTGTGTTGCTTCAGAGGTGTCGGCAATTGTTTTAGCAATCGGGATTGTACAGAATTAATTCATACACAGAATAAATGTGAATGCGAAATTAGTTAGGATCTTGTGTGTGTCTATTAAGTTGTCTGTATGCTAAAGAGGTTGAGTTTAGAATCTTAATTCGGTTTTGTTACTTTAGTCTGTGATCTTTCGGGTTTTTTCGATCTTTGAACTTCGAGGTGAACAGCCTCATTGAACTGCATCGCCCCCGAACCGCGCGATCCCATTAACCTGGTCGCGTCGCCGTGATTCTCAACAAAGAAATTTCTCCAACTAGAAAATTCGAAGCCCGCTATAAAAATACGCAAATAACCGCCGCTTGACGACCCTCGTGAAAACGTTGGTCATCCCTGAATCTGTCACGTACACTGTTGGGAACAATTTAAATTTTTCCAGCCAGAGATCGTGAACAATTTTGACAAGTTTAATGAACATCGCATAATGTTAATGATATTGGGTTCAAATAGCGATGGAGGCTACGTTAGAGGTGGCCGCATCGGAGGAGTTAATTGGGTAAACACACTAGATTGGATGGTCTGGTTTACAGCAGTTTACAGACAATATTGTCTTGTGTTAGTTCTAGGATTGCGGGCCATTTGATCTTGAGGCTATAATTAATTGCCGATAATTATCATGTCATATGCAGGTTAGTATTATACCGATGGCGTATAATGCAATTAACGTTGGATATCTGTTGCAATGTTCAGTGAAGAACTATATAGTAGGTAAGACAAGTGTGGAAGCCTACCGAAATGCCGAGCAATCTTAGTTTGTTTTGTCTATTCTTCGGTGAGACGAGTTAGACTGTCTACCTCAGGCGAAATTTGCGACCCTCATAATTGTACGAACAAAGAAGTCTTAACTTCCATAATTATAATTAGTGTTCAGTAATTACAATTTTAGTAAACAATACGCTATCGTTTTCCAAAATACTTTGTTCCTTTATTCGGTGATAATTTCTGCCAAATTAATTGGGCCAGCATTGCTATACGGAACCAGGAAATCCGCGGGAAAACAGGGAAAATGGCGGCGCGGCGGCGGCGGACGCAATCTACCGAACACTACACCTGTTACCGACTTAATTCTTTCGAGTGTACAATGAGTTCTTTTTACTACGTGTTTTCTTTGAGAACTGGCTCCTTTGGCCTACTAATGGAGATTACTTACGACCTATTACATGCTCCGTTTGTTTGTATTGTGGAATTGTAAAGGCTTCTGTTTCAAAATTGTGAACAGATGACTCAAGAAGTCAAAGTCCAAGAATCTTGTTGTACCTATTCTGGAGTGATGACCAACTGCTGGAAGGCGCAGCGTTAGGCCTCTCTCAAGGTGGACTGATGACCTGGGGGCCTAAAATAGCCGCTTTAGCAGACAATTCGTAAAATGGTCACAAAGTGAAATTTTAAAAATTTTAACGCAAGTCATATAATTGTCCTGTTCTGATAATGCTAAAGCGGCTTTTTTGTATCCCCTGGTGAAGGCCACAGAATTCAGCTGGCTGCGAGAAGCACAGGACTGGATGATGTGGCGAAGCTTGTTTGAGCCCTATATCCTGCAATGTATGTCTTTCGACTGATATGATGACGTGAACATGTTTTGTTAAAGGATTTTTTCATTACAGGAGACGTTTTTTTTGGACTCTTTGGCTTTTTGTTTTTTTTTTTTTTTGTCGGCTCATATGTGGCTATTAGTGTATTTAAGTTATTGTTATTTATTATTTACTAACATAGGATAAGTTCATGCTAACTCTATATGGATCCATTGGTCTGAAACAAATATTTTGAATTTGAATTAAGCGGAATCTACCACGTACCGACCTAAACATATACATAAATGTTAAAAGCAAGTACTCTATAAAAATACAGACTAAATTACATATTCTCGTCTCGTTGTTGGCAGTGAGCACGTCGAAATGAATAGAAATGAGAGCGCCTAGGTAAAGCAGAAGCAACATATCTCTTTGAGGATGCAGCGAATGTTAGTTTTAAAGATTGTGCCAGTGAATAGGGTTGCCATATGTCAGAACATGGCTGGGTTTTTGACTCTGTCAAATGACAAAATCGGGCCAAGTCCGTAAAAAAACTCCGCAAAAAATCTCCATGGTACGAAAATTATGTCTGAACTGTTCACTATACGAATAATGATGGCAGTGATAATCTAGTGGTGTGACCGTCGGAATGCTAAGTCATAGGTCTGGAGTTCGAACCCAAGGCACGCACCTCTGATTGCTCGGATTCATGTGCGTATTGTCTAATTATCACTTGCTTCGGTGTGGGAAACCAGCATGACGGCATGTACTTAATTTCGAGCTGGTAACCCTACAGTGAATGACATGCAGGCTGCGAACATACCAGCGCATAAGCCTGCAACTGACTCCCCAAGATAAGCAGCTCATCGGTGTGTATTTCTCTTTAATTTCGGCGGGAACGATGTGGGTTTTAAAACCAACACTGCGCGGTCGGTTTAGACTGCGGTGGCTACATTCCACAGGGTGGTCCGCCATTTCCTCGTTTAATTATTACAGCGTTTGCCAGCTGTTTTCACACCAGTATTTGTGCAGTAGAGAATAACGAGACTTCAGGGTGAGTTTCCCAAATGTAACAAAACGCAGTCAGTATATTTAAACTACGCTCAAAAGCTGTCAGCTTCATCGTTGCTGTGGAATATTGACGCTGACAGCGCTTGAACGTGGTTCATTGGTGAAATTCGCACTTGATTAACGGAGTAAATACGTATATAATCTTACTATTAAAGAATAATCAGAAAGTTAAAGTAAAGATGTTTGTCACTCTTTTTCGCAGAAACTACTGAATGGAATTAGATGAAAGCAGAAAGATAGTTTATAACCTGGATACATAACACACAGTATACTTTTATCCCGGTAGTACTATTCCGAGGGAAAATTACCGAACTCCACGCGGGCGAAGCCGCGGACATAACCCGTTGTACAAATGTAAGTCTTTTTAGTGTCTCTTTTCAATTAAACTACAACGCTTCTTCACCAGAAGAGCAGCGGTGGCTCAGTGATCGCAGCCCCGACTTACGAGCAGTAATTCTGGGTTCGAACCCAGGCAGGCGTACTACTTTGTAATTTATTTCATCACCACTGCTCTCAAAACGGTGAATGAAAAATCGTGAGGAAACTGGCATGTACTGGATAACTGGATCCAAAAATGCGAAGACATATGTCATCTATCAACCCGCTCTGGGCCCGCGTAGTGGATTATAGCCCATCTTCCCTCATCCTCATCTCTTCCTTCATCAATCCCTCTCGTAGAGAGGTGGCTGATTATGCTATGCTTAATTACCAACAAAGCTTTTCTAGTTGGATACTTCAGAAATACGAACAAGATCTAGAGCAGACGCCAAAACAACAAATGAAGAGACTGCATTAATTCCTAGAAAACTAATTAATATATTTAATTAAACCAGTACGGTAGCCAGTATAATATAAGGACTCTTTACTTTTTCAGCGGATCCAATTATCATAATTTAGGTGGGAGGTAGGTACTGGCCTTTATACTCGGTGAAAAAAATATTTTATTATTTGTCGGCCAAAAACAGTCTGATGGAAATACATATTAGCTTTTGTGGAGTGATTCCAATTTCACATGGGGAAATTATTAATCGGGCGAATAAAAATTTTATTGTTGACCAATATACTGAATGGGCGACTATTGTACCAAATAAGTAACTATTTATCCGGTCATTGCGGCAAGGAGAATATAGGAAGCAAGAGCGAGCGAAGGCTGAGAGAGACTTGTGGCACCCCGACTCGGACAGGTTAGGTTCGAAGGGGATGGCGGGGTCTATTAAGCGAGCGAAGTGAGCGAACTAAGACCCCGGAAACCCTTTCGTGTTAAGTTACTTTAAACCCTGCAAACTGAAATAGGAACCCCGCGCAGAGGGGAATATATATATAATACCATATATTTGGCTACGTCCACTACGTCTTAACTACAATCTAGTGGAGCTGCGAACCTATTATTTTTGCTACCCATTATAATTATTTTTAAAACCCTAATTCAGATTAGTTTGTTGCCGTGTTAAATGCATGCCTTTCACATGACCAGCGATTTATATGGGAGGAGAGATGATGATGATGCCTCATTGGTCGAGGCAGTCGCAAGCGCGACTGTTGAGCATGAGGTTCTGGGTTAGATTCACGAGTCGGGCAAAATGTTTATGGAAGTATGTGATCGTCGTGGTAGGTAGGTGCGTAAATAAAATTTACTACGCTAGTACTCACTGTTATAATAGTCCAGAGATCACAAGCACAACACAAACACAAGAGAAGGAGAACAGAGATATGATTAGAGTTCAGAGGAGCGCAAAGAATACAGGAACCATGCGGTTACTAAGTGTCACCGTATTACGCGCACGCGTCGTTGCGAGGTTCGTTCCGACTGGAGGTCATGGTAAGGGCGTCAACGCCCGCGCGCTGCGTCCCACCTCACTCGCTCGCTATACGTCACGATGACGTAGCTCGGACGCGGTGCGAGTCCAATCGACGCTGTCCCGGCATCATCCGACATTATATTGTTGTTGACAATATAAGATGCCGTTGATGTGTTGTATATGTTTATTATAAATACATGTAAATAAATCTGTTTGTGTGTAGTTGTGTTGTAATGTGTAATAGGCAATACTAATACATAAACTAGATATTAAGTGTATACCCTACACCACCCCCCTTCAGAGGCCGTCAAGGGCGATAAAAATCTGGAAATCTGACCCGGCGACCAGAACGAGTAGTATACTCTGTTTTGTCGCCAGGTGGAGCATCTTCGTGGGGGTCAGTTTTGTCGGCCAATATGTAGGCTGGTTTTAGGCGGTCTATTGTGACCGTGACCTCTTTGCCCTTAAATAAAATTTTAAATATTTTGTCACCCCTTTGCAGAACTTTGTGAGGACCTGTGTAGGCTGCTTGCAGCGAGCCACGTAATGCGTCTTCACGAAGGAACACGTGATCAGTGGTCTGCAGATCCTTATACACAAATATGCTCGCCTTGTTGTGACGGGAAGCTGGAGTTGGCTGCAAGCTGTGAGCGAACTTGCGGATGCGCGCGGTGAATTCCGTGATGTCGGTCGTTCCGTCATCACGGGGGGAAAAAAACTCTCCTGGGAGCCTTAGCGGTTCGCCGTAAACTAGGTCGGCGGAAGACGCTTGGACATCCTTTTTGAATGCGCTCCTTATACCAAGCAATACCCACGGCAGGGACTCGGTCCACTTGTCATTGGCATGGCACGTGATGGACGCCTTGAGTTGCCTGTGAAATCGCTCCACCATGCCATTACACGCTGGATGGTAAGCCGTTGTCCGTTTGTGCTGGAAACCAGCAAACTTGGACAATTGCTCGAACAGAGCCGACTCGAACTGACGACCTCTGTCCGTAACAATGTCGGTAGGACAGCCAAACCGAGCAATCCATCCAGACAGCAATGCCTTAGCTACTGTCTCGGCGGTAATGTCGAAAATAGGTACAACCTCTGGCCACCTGGTAAATCTGTCGACTGCCGTCAGACAGTATCTATAGCCTTGTGATATTGGGAGCGGGCCCACAAGGTCAATGTGGATGGTGGTGAACCTAGCGCGTGGGAGATGGTATGCTCCTAATGGTGCAGACACATGGCGGCTCACTTTAGCTCGCTGGCATGCGAGACAAGCTCGTGCCCACTCCCTGCAGTCCTTCCTGACGCCTGGCCAAACGAAGCGCTCTGCGATTAATTTGGCAGTCGCTGAGACGCCTGGGTGACTGAGGGAGTGCAAGCTGTCGAATGCTTGCTTCCGCAGCATTTTGGGCACAAATGGTCTGGGAGACGCTGTACTGACGTCGCAGTACACGGACGTACGCTCCCCAGAGACCTTCACCTTCTCAAGCACCAGAGAAGATCCTTCCTGAAGAAGTTTCTTCAGTTCTGGATCTGATGCTTGGGAGTCAGCGAGGGTGCTGAGGCTGACCGGCATCTGTAATTCGTCCACCCGAGATAAGGGGTCGGCGACGACATTGTCTTTGCCAGCAATGTGCCTTATCTCGGTGGTGAATTGGGCTATGAAGTCGAGGTACCGGAACTGCCTAGGCGAGCAGTTTTTCTTCCGTTCGTGGAATGCAAAACTGATCGGCTTGTGATCCGTGTACACGACGAAGTGCCTAGCCTCCAGCATGTGGCGAAAGTATTTGATGGCCTCGTAAATGGCCAGCAACTCCCTGTCATAGGGAGAATACTTTACTTGCGAAGAGCTAAGCTTCCGGGAAAAGAAAGCTAATGGCTGCCAGCCGTCGTCGCTAAGCTGCTGTAGCACCGCGCCGATTGCAGTATCCGACGCATCGGTAACCAATGCAAGTTTGGCATTGCAATCGGGGTGGGCTAATAAAGCAGCATTAGCTAGGCTTTCCTTGCAGTCCTGGAATGCTTGTAAAGTACTCTCCGCCAAACAAATGGGGTGCGAGCCCTTTACGTTGCCAATCAAGAGGTTGTGAAGTGGCGCCTGTATCTGTGCTGCGTGGGGCATGAAACGCCTATAAAAATTGATCATGCCCAGAAATCGGCGCAACTGTCGAACGTCCTTGGGCTGAGGGAACTTCTTAATGGCCTCGACCTTGGTGTCCAGTGGTTTTGTGCCCTTCTCGGAGATATGGTAACCTAAGAATGTTACCTCCGGGACACCGAAAACACACTTGGACGTGTTGACTAACATGCCGAAGTCTTTCAGCCTGTTGAATATAATTCGAAGATGCTCCTCGTGCTCTGCTTCTGACCTGGAAAAAATTAAATAGTCATCCAGGTAGCAGTAACAGAAGTCTAATCCTCTGGTCATCTCGTCGACAAAACGTTGAAATGTCTGGCCTGCGTTACGTAGACCAAACGTCATGTACGGAAATTCGTACAGGCCGAACGGTGTGGTGATGGCGGTCTTCGGAATGTCTTCTGGGCTGACTGGTATCTGATTGTAGGCTTTCACGAGGTCGATAGTGCTGAATATTCGACAGCCTGCAATGCTGTGTGCAAAATCGTGTATGTGCCTAATCGGATACCTGTCAGGGACTGTTCGCGCGTTGAGCATGCGGTAATCTCCGCAAGGTCGCCAACCGTTGTCCTTTTTGGGGGCGAGATGGAGTGGAGATGACCAGGGACTCTCTGAGGGTCTGGCAGTTCCATTGGCCAGCATCAGCTGGAACTCCTGCTGTGCTATTTTTAATTTGTCCGGCGCTAGACGGCGAAAAGAAGATGATACTGGCGGGCCTGGGGTCGTGCGGATATGGTGTACGGTGTTATGTGGTGTAGTGCGTAGTGTTCCGGCAGGTCGTGTAATGTCGGGAAAGCTGTCGAGGATTCTGTGATACCTCGAGTCGCCAGAAGACACCTTTACAGAAAATAAAGACGAATCTGAGTGATTCGAGGCTATACAATATACATTGGTACTACTATCTATTAACCGTTGGTTCTTACAGTCAACGGTTAAAGAGTAAAAACACAAAAAGTCTACACCTATGATAGGTTTTGTAACCTCAGCTACCACAAAACGCCACTTAAAGTCTCTACGTAATCCTAGGTTTAGGTTGAGTTCGAGAAAACCATACGTTGGAATGGGCGTCCCATTCGCGGCCACTAGTTGGTAGTTGGTGGGCGCACGACGATCGCTGAGCAGACGACGAGGGTACACGCAGAGGTCGCTTCCTGTATCGACCAGGAACTGCGTGTTCGTTCTTCGGTCTGTGACGAATAGGCGACCAGTAGAAGCGGGGCAATCGTCTGTCGCCATCACCGACTGCCCGCGGCGTTTCCCCTCTTGTAGTCGCAGGGCTTGACGCAACGCTTAGCCTTCTCACCATGCGTCGAGTGATACCAGCACTGCGGGTGTTTCCTGTAGCTGGAGTCAGACCTGGATGTGGAACGTTGGCGTGAGTTGCGTGGCGTGTCTCGACCACGGCTGTGGGAGCGATTACGCGACCGACTGTCACGCAGCTGCATCGTCAGGTCCTTCATGGCACGCTTCAGCTCTGCGATCTCGGCTGCCATCTCACTCATTGTGGGTCCCGCTGCTGACGTTGAAGCGACGTGACTCGGTGCCGCGATGTCTTGGACGCGGTCCGCTAGCTCAGCCAGCGCCTCCAAGGTGCTGTGCGATTGGGATGCCAGTAGGGGCTGGATGCTGCTGGGGAGTCGGCTGCTCCAAATAGTGCGCACAAAGTCCTCTGGCACGCTTGGTCCAGCTAGACCCTGCAGGTGGCGAAGAAACTGCGACGGCTTCCGATCTCCCAGCTCTTCATGCATCAGCAGCTGCTTCACCTTCTTCTCCTGTGAGGCTGAGAGGCGCTTTACCAATTCGGTCTTCAACTTCTCGTACCGGTTGGTTGCGGGAGGGGACATGATGACGTCCTTCACCTCTTTTGAAAATTGGGGATCAAGGTGACCGACCACATAATTAAATTTCGTGACGTCGTTCGTCACCCCAGCGTTCTCAAATTGTGCCTCTATTTGAGCGAACCATATTTCGGGCTCTTTTGGCCAAAACGGTGGCAGCTTCAACGGCGCACTGCAAATCTCGTGCGATGCCACAATGGAAACGCGCTTTGCCCTGCGCGGTCTCCGAGTGACGTTTTCCGCCGGCTGTGACGACGCGGTGTGCTCGGACTCACTATCACTCATCGTTATTAGTGTTCAACTCGGGGTCACCAGTATGGAAGTATGTGATCGTCGTGGTAGGTAGGTGCGTAAATAAAATTTACTACGCTAGTACTCACTGTTATAATAGTCCAGAGATCACAAGCACAACACAAACACAAGAGAAGGAGAACAGAGATATGATTAGAGTTCAGAGGAGCGCAAAGAATACAAGAACCATGCGGTTACTAAGTGTCACCGTATTACGCGCACGCGTCGTTGCGAGGTTCGTTCCGACTGGAGGTCATGGTAAGGGCGTCAACGCCCGCGCGCTGCGTCCCACCTCACTCGCTCGCTATACGTCACGATGACGTAGCTCGGACGCGGTGCGAGTCCAATCGACGCTGTCCCGGCATCATCCGACATTATATTGTTGTTGACAATATAAGATGCCGTTGATGTGTTGTATATGTTTATTATAAATACATGTAAATAAATCTGTTTGTGTGTAGTTGTGTTGTAATGTGTAATAGGCAATACTAATACATAAACTAGATATTAAGTGTATACCCTACATGTTATTGGGTTTTTTCCATGAATTTTTCAGTAGCAGCCACGGAGTTTGGAATTGTGACCGGTGGATGGCAATAGGCTCGTCACGTATTATATGGGACTTAAATATAACTGGCGAAATGTGGCTGTACCTGCTTTTAGGTACACCTCTGCCTAACCCTTCGAGGATTACAGGCGTGATGTTATGTTATGTGATGTTTATAAAAATTTTGCCCGCACAATATAGGAAAAATTACAGTTCAAACTTCAATAACATAAAATCGTATAGGTTTAAACTACATTAATAGTATATTAAATACCGTAATACAACTGTGGAACAATCCCAACAAAACAAAACAAACAGAACAACCCCAACCCTATGGTAATTCTAATTTGAAAACTAACATTATGTACCTGACTACCCAATGTTTGAGAGTATAATGATAATGCACTGGAGCAAACATTGGCGGCCAAGCTTGTTGGCCCGGGGCAAACATTTTAGCTGCCCGAGGTATGAAGTCGTTAATAACTGTACCGGGCCCTGATTATGTATATTGAGCCTTGTTTTAAAGGAAAGAGGGGATAGTTTGCTTTGGTTTTTTGTTTATTTTGTAAATACGGTTGTTGCCACGACGACATAATATGTCAGTTTTCTGCTACTCATGCAAATACGAGCATTATCATCTGCCTAGCCTTTTCCCAACTATGTTAGGGTCGGCTCCCAGTCTAACCGGATGCACTTGAATACCAGTATTTTACATGGAGCCTGCCTAGCTGACCTCCACAACCCAGTAAGTACTAGGTAGGTCAGTAGGTACTAGTAATACGATAACCCTTGGTAAGACTGGTTGTCAGACTTTTTGGGCCACCGACTACCTGTAACGACTGTCAAAGATCTACAAATGACAGCCGGGACCAACGCTTTAACGTGCTTTCCGAGGCACGGAGGAAACTCGGTATGTAATGGGTGGTCACCCATCCACAGACAAACCTAGGCAAGCACGGCTTAACCTAAAGATCGGTCAGAGATTCCAATATCCAATCACTTCTTTCCAGGCTACATTACGAACACGTAAAATGTGGATTATTTGTGCCCGGTCGATGGGAATAAGTTCACCTTCTATTCATCATCATCATCATCATTTCAGCCGAAAGACGTCCACTGCTGGACATAGGCCTCCCCAAGTGTCGCCACATTGACCGGTCCCGTGCGTCTCGTATCCAGCGGATCCCTGCAACCTTTACAAGGTCATCGGTCCACCTAGTGGGAGGCCTTCCAACGCAGCGTCTTCCGGTTCGCGGTCGCCACTCCAGAACTTTTCGGCCCCATCGGCCATCCGTTCTGCGAGCAATGTGCCCTGCCCAGCCCACCTTCTATTACAATCAAGATATTATCTTACAGGTTAAACGTCTGTACGGTCTCACCAACCATTCATTTACTTTGCGAACGCAGCAACCTACTTGGATGTCGGCGTCACAAATATCACGCTATAATTGTGACTTTTCACGCAAGGCGGATCGAGTCGGACAACAACTGTGGCACTAACCACTTGTCAAGAGAAAGAATCGCTACCACTTTAACTTGTACCTTCTACTTAACACGGCACTTCTACTTGAGACGGCACGGTTGGCGCAGTGGCTGAGCGATCTGCTGCTGCGCTGAGTGTCTCGGGTTCGATCCCCGCACGGAACAAATATTTGTATGATCTACAGGTAGTTGTTCCGGGTCTGGCTGTTTGTGTATGTGAGTTTAAATGTTTGTAAACGCACCCACGATACAGGAGAAATTCCTAGTGTGTGGCAAAGTTTCTTAAAAAAAAAAAAAAAGAATATAACTTTAAACTCTACTTGTGGTTCTTTCTGTGTACTCCACAACTAAGTCAAAATCAACAAAGTGATAGTGTACGGTGCCTACAACCATTGGCTCCTACAACGTCTGTTCCTACAAAGGTACTGCCTAAACTTTCAGGGAAATAAAAGCGTGATGTTATGCTATATTAAGATAACATTGCTTACATTATGTGCCCAGTCTACGCAGTGACAAGTTCCCATATCTTCATGACTTCCGTGGGGTGATAAGTCACCGAAGTTCGGATGTAGCTTGCTTTCTTGCAAACATATCAAACCGAATATTACCCACATTCAATGTTATCGTGTCGGTAGCGGTTTTTGTAAAGAAATATCTACAGAAAAATACAAGTCCGTCAGCAAGGTCAAATGGTGACTGTACTAGGTACGCCCGACAACAAAACACCGCAGATTAGTAAGAAAACCGTCCTTACTACTATGAAGACGAAAGGCACTTGTTCTCCCTGTCATTGCCATCATTTTTTGGTTCTAGACCATACCTGGGAGCAGTAGCGTTAATTGAAGGGTTAATTTTTTTAAGAGCTACGCCGGAGTAGGAATACTGATTGCGCCCGTTCTCAAAGGGAAGCCGGTAGGAATCGAGTTGTATGGAGCCTTCGCCACTGCCTGGGAGTCTTATAGTTACAGAGATATTAGGGGTCAAAGTTCCAATATTTTCACAAGTTTTTTTTTAAATACGAGTTTTTAATTTTGTAACTTTTATTTTAAATATATATCCACGACCCCTTTACTATTCAATGCATCCATCAGCACAATGTTTGAGTGCGTTACGTTGAGTCCTACCGTAAAACGTGACAAAAAATAAAAGTCGCCTGCAATAATTTTTGCGTGGTTTTACTTTAGTTTGATGCATTTACAGAATTCATTGTTGACGGCTTCGTGAAGACTCCGTTTACACCTTGTATAAAGACGATATCAAAATTGTTACCACTGATGTCAGATTGCGAACTAAAGTATTCAACAGTACTACAACACAACGTAGATGCACATGCGGCACGGTCCACAGATCGCAAATGCCTTTTTCACAACACCTTCATAAGGCTGTTCTCCATAACAGTTTCACGTTCCATAACCAAGCACATGGCAACAAGAAAGTCCTCCTAACACATAAATATTCAAGTCAGTAACATTACCGTGATGTCTAGGACAAAAAGCAACTTTTTGTCCCCAACTACAAGTTACTGTTGAACAACAACTTTTCAATTATGCAAACGGTCCGGTAAAGGCGCCAACTCCCGTTTGCACTTTGCTTATGAATAAATAGTTTTGTGTACTTAGTTCTCTTGTGTATAGGTGCTAAAAGCTAGTGCAATATTTGTATTTTTTATTTACATAAAAGCAACTATAGTTTTAATGTCTATCGGCGTACTAAACAAACGAAGACTGCCGTGTATAAAATTTTACAAAGGCTCTATGGATTAAAAATCAGAAACTTACAAGTGTTCTACTCCCGTAACTAAAGTTCAAAGTATGTTTGCATCAACATTACACAACATCACGCCTGTAATCCCCCAAGGGATAGGCAGAGGTGTACTATATCGCCAGTGTTTTAGTAACAGAAAAAACTTATAAACACCAAGCGTAAGAGCTTTCAACCCGCTTGGGAATGGGGAAACGAAATAAAATCATAAATATTAGAAAGCCCTAATCCATCATAACTTCCCACGTCCCCTAAACACCAGTAGTGGGTGGTATGTAAAAGAAAAGTCGACAAGATCCTGACCAAGGAGTATGGAGTGTTCAATTATGCAGAAAGTCCGCCAGCAGTAGCAAAGACAGGGATGGTAGGGTTACCATTTCGAAACTTGAAAAGAAAATAATTTTAAGAAATTCTTGTTTAGTATTTTTACGTTTAACATCTTCTATCTATCTATATAAATAAAAAGAGAAGTCCTGACTGACTGACTGACTGACTGACTGACTGACTGACTCATCAACGCCCAGCCCAAACCCTTGGACCTAGAAAGCTGAAATTTTGCACAGAGGTTTGATTTATAATGTAGACAAGGAATAAGGAAGGATATTTCGAAATTCAACCCCTAAGGGAGTTAAATAGGGGATGAAAGTTTGTATGGAAAATCGTCATTTTTGTAGTTTATACCATGAAAAATGCTGATTACAATTTTGGTTAAGAAATTAAAAATGACGTGTTTCAGTGTTTTTCGAAATTCCACCCCTAAGGGAGTTAAATAGGGGATGAAAGTTTGTATCGAAAATCGTCATTTTTGTAGTTTAAACCATAAAAATTGGTGATTACAATTCTGGTTAAGAAATTAAAACGACGTGTTTCAGTGTTTTTCGAAATTCCACCCCTAAGGGAGTTAAATAGGGGATGAAAGTTTGTATCGAAAATCATCATTTTTGTAGTTTAAACCACGAAAATTGGTGTTCCATTCTGGTTAAAAATCACGTGTTTCAGTGTTTTTCAAATTCAACCTCTAAGGGAGTTAAATAGGGGATGAAAGTTTGTATAGAAAATTGACATTTTTGTAGTTTAAACCATGAAAATTGGTGTTTATCATTATGGAGAAAAATTAAAACCCACGTGTTTTAGTGCTTTTCGAAATTCAACCCCTAAGGGGGTTAAATAGGGGATGAAAGTTTGTATCGAAAATCGTCATTTTTGTAGTTTAAACCATGCAAAATTGGTGTTTATCATTATGGGGAAAAATAAAAAACCACGTGTTTCAGTGTTTTTCGAAATTCAACCCCTAAGGGAGTTAAATAGGGGATGAAAGTTTGTATCGAAAATCGTCATTTTTGTAGTTTAAACCATAAAAATTGGTGATTACAATTCTGGTTAAGAAATTAAAAACGACGTGTTTCAGTGTTTTTCGAAATTCTACCCCTAAGGGAGTTAAATAGGGGATGAAAGTTTGTATCGAAAATCATCATTTTTGTAGTTTAAACCACGAAAATTGGTGTTTCATTCTGGTTAAAAATCACGTGTTTCAGTGTTTTTCAAATTCAACCTCTAAGGGAGTTAAATAGGGGATGAAAGTTTGTACAGAAAATTGACATTTTTGTAGTTTAAACCATGAAAATTGGTGTTTATCATTATGGGGAAAAATTAAAATCCACGTGTTTCAGTGCTTTTCGAAATTCAACCCCTAAGGGAGTTAAACAGGGGATGAAAGTTTGTATCGAAAATCGTCATTTTTGTAGTTTAAATCTTAAAAATTGGTGGTTACCATTCTGGTTAAAAATTAAAAACCACGTGTTTCAGTGCTTTTCGGAATTCAACCCCTAAGGGAGTTAAATAGGGGATGAAATTTTGTATGGAAAATCATCATTTTTGTAGTTTAAACCATAAAAATTGGTGGTTGTCAATCTGGTCAAGAATTAAAACCATGTGTTTCAGTGCTTTTCGAAATTCAAACCCTAAGCGAGTTAAATAGGGGATGAAGTTTGTATCGAAAATCGTCATGTCTGCAGTTCAAACCATGAAAATTTGTATTAAGCCTTTTGGTTGGTAATTAATAAGTACGGCAGATATCACTGGGTTTAATTGAGTAAACATGTTTCTCTACAAATTATTTTCTTTTAGTCTTCTTCTTAGCGTTTCGATGGCAAAATGTTTAAATATGTTTAGCCCAAAACTCAGCCACGCGTACCCCGCTCACTGATGCAGTAAATAAATCACCAAGAGAGCAGGTGAAAGGGCATGTGGGCCATTGTTTGTGGGGAGACGCCGCATACGCACTTTAGGTCTGAGCCGTCCATGAATCCCCATCTGCAGAGATTGTCTTTGCTCCGGCCGACTTGGGTTCGAAGTCTGTTTAGAGATTTCCAAGTCGGTCACGGCAACTCGTGTCCAGGTGGAAGGTTTTCTGATGGATCGTTGAAGTTGTCAGGGGGCTTAAACCGCTCCCGCCAGAGATTGCATCTCTGTGGAGGCGTTGAAATTGACTGGGCTAGCTGGGCTCACGCACCCAAGAAAACTTTTACGACTTTTCAGCCTCTGGGGCACTGAGACGTAGCTGTGCATTGGGTGGCGTGAGTCAGCTTGTAGTTTCGTCCTCTCGATACGGCTGGCTATAGTCCTGCGAACTTGGGGAGGCGCGATGGCAGACAGTGGATACAGCATTCGTACCGGGGTCGGTTTAAGACATCCAGTAATTATGCGGCACGTCTCATTTAAGGCTGTATCCACTAGGTGTGCGTGGGCAGAACGGTCCCATACTGGACAGGCATATTCACCAGCAGAGAAGCAGAGCGCCATCCCTGTGGTTCGCAGAACTTTTGGAGAGGCCCCCCATTTTGTGGATGTAAGGCGGCGTAAAAGGTGATTTCTGGCATGCACATTTAATTTAACATTTTGGCAGTTGTTATTGTAGGTGAGTGACCGGTCTAAAGTTATGCCAAGATATTTCGGGTTATAACTGTGGGCGATGGGAACCCCCTGCCAAGAGATGTTTAATTTACAACCCGCCTGTCTATTACGGAGGTGGAACGCGCATGATTCTTTTAGTGAATTCAACGCAATCAAGCACAGATTACCGTATTTATACTAAACTACGCGAGATTAAGAGGAAGATGAGGGGGTCAAGCCAAATCTCACGACATCCCACCACAGGGGGAGGGGGGTCGAAAAATCAGCTCACGTAATTAATGGAAGCCCCCTAACAAAAGCATCTGCTTGCTTTATGTAATTGAAATAAACATATTTTTTTTAACACTTTGCCCGACCCCGGGAATCAATCCCCACGCTTAGTAGTCGCGCTTGCTACCACTAGACCAACGAGGCAGTCTCACACATGCACACCAAAATTTTCACGCGAACGAAGTCGCGGGCAACAGCTAGTGTTCTAATATTTGTATGCCAGTCTACGGCGAAACATATAAGATCATAACCCTATTTATAAGACCTTAATGTGAGTGAGTGTGAGTGTGTCTACTCTAAAGTTCTGACAAAATGCTAGACATTATTTTTTGATCTTTCTCTTTTCAGTTCTGTGATGAGGCCGGGACAGACGAGTGAACAAAAAGCAGTAGGAAAAATCCCGACGAATGGTAACCCTAGATGCACGTCTCCGGTCCGTTTGCGCATTCACATAAGAATAAATCCGCCATTTTGTTGATGCTCACAGCCCTGTAAGATGTACGGCTGTGTCTCGATTTTAGCACTCCATACGTATACATATTTCATAGTGTACAACCATCAGCACAAATGTGTGCACTTAACTAAATTCAAAAACGATTTCTTGAAGAATAACGATTGCAACTTTGAAATAAGAGCTATTTTGTAATAGTACGAGTTCCAAAACACTATGTTCCTAACAATATCATCATCATTTCAGCCGAAAGACGTCGACTGCTGGACATAGGCCTCCCCCAAGCGCCGCCACATTGACCGGTCACGTGCGACTCGCATCCAGCGGATCCCCGCACCCTAATCTCAAAGGTTGACTGGTAGAAAATGCCTATGGCATTAAGTCCGCCTCTGTACTTTTGTGCTTGAAGTGTTAAATAAATAAATAATCCGTAACAGTATAATCCCACCAAAAACATTCTGTAAAAACTAGCCAAGTCTTATGGAGCTGCTTGTTTATCTCTAAAAAGTAATGAAATCTAGACAAAGTCGTGTCAAGTCTAAGGTTCCTTACTGCGATTTCTTTATTATTATAGTTAATGTTGTGTGACTTGGCCGTTGAAGGGTACACAAGGGAAGTCAGTCTGCACTGGATATAATTTTTTATACTGTTTGTTTCAGGCTCGCCTATACATAAGTATTATTCAAATACGCAGCTTTATCAAGCCTACAATTGACTGGTTATTGAATCAACGTTTTCCAAGTGGCAATTTTCCATCGTCAATGGGTAGTGGTTCTGGCGACAGATTGGTGCAATGGTGTCATGGAGCACCTGGTTTTGTACCCTTGTGAACCCTTCAACGGCCAAGTCGGTGTTCGTGTGTTTCGTGACTTTATCTACACGTGGTCGCTTGGTTTCGAGTTCGCTGGAGAGCTAACATTTAAGGCTTTATTGATGTACGTACTATCAAGCTATGCAAAACCAAATTAAGCTGATCTCTCATTGTACGGGAAGCTCATACAGAGCGAGGTCAGGTTATACTGGGTATGTATAGCTTGATTTGTCGCCGTGTGTAGGTACCTAAATTCGTTCTTGCGAGAGTATTCCAGTTCGGAGAACAATAAAGTATCGACTATCGATAACAGCGATACCATTCAAGTTTAGGGATTCTAAGAAATGTCAAAGAGATACTAAGGACGAGATAAAAAAATAAACAGCAAGTTGGAAGAAATTATTGCTTGTGTTGAATTTTACTATGGAATTTATATTTGACATCCATCTTAACAATAAACTAAGCATCATAATAAAATATTTCTCCGAAACGAATGCCTATTTCTTTTTCTACGAAATATTAAATTATGACAAACTCGGGTGACACGTATAAGGGCACGCTCACATTTGAGCGACCATCTCCTGGGACAAGATAAATTGACGTTTGATGGAGCGTCTAATTCAACTTGTTTTTAAATCCGGATAAGCCGGCCTACCATCAAAAGCAAATCTTAATTTCCTTTCACGAATTTTACTCTCGTGTACCCCAAACAGAATTTTTTATGTTGGTAATTGTATTTATAACAAAAAAAGAACATATTGAAAGCAAAACCAGAGATGAGGATTAATTTGATACGCCTGTCAGTTTAAACAAGACACATTATGCTGCGAATTCTTATATACCTGTCGAGCATGATAGTTTCGCGGAACCTGTCGGTGTTTTAAAGAACCTACATAACATAACATCACGCCTCTAATCCTTGAAGAGTTAGGCACAGGTGTTCTCAATTATAGTACACCCACGTTTCGCCAGTAATGTTTAAGTCCCATGTCATAGGGGGCGAGTGTGGCTGCTAATGAGAAAATTCCTGATGGAAAAACCCAATAACACTTTGCCCGACTCGGGAATTTAAAGTATTATTAGGTTCGTCCAGGACCTCATGCTCAGCAGTCGCGCTCGACCAATGAGGCAGTCCACTCACATAAACACAGTGAAAGAAGATACCTACCACAAAAAAAAATCTCAAATTGATTCACTGACAGGCAAAAGGAAAAGTATTTCTACCTTCATATACCTAAATAGTGCGACAAAAACCAATTAACTAATCTAAATCACAAAAAAACTTGTGACAGAGAATAAAAGGAACACACAAACAAATGCGTACAAATCGTAGCACTAGAAACGCCTCAATAATAAACACAAAAGAAAAGAAAAAACTTCGGAAGACGTTCTTCGTTTCGCTTTGTTACTCGTTGTCTGTTACCAGACACATAAGAGAATCATATTGCCCTTTTGAACGTCACGCTCTCTTCATTAATGAAATACGCAAGTCTTCCTTTTGTCACTTGTGAGACTTTTTCTCTTTGACGTGTGTGCTATGATTTTGTAAACACACTTAATGGGAACGTTTGAGCAAACCGTAAACAAGTGGGAAAGGTTTTCTTTTCATGCATGGGACCAACATGATACTGAATCCCATGAACGATTAAAATGTGAAACAGCGGTTGCAGGGGCCACGATAAATATTATAGCGACAGTTCCTTTTGTGTTTTTTCCGCCTATGAAAGTCGCCAAAGATAAAAATATGGTCAGCGTATTATGCAAATAAAGAAGAACATATTGTGCCCGAAGAGATTTACCTCAATTTAGGACCAGCTAAACGGGGACCCCGAATTAATTTGCCTAAAATGGCCTAATTTACCCGAAAACACGAAACTCTGAAACAAGAGTTAGGACTAAACATTTTATGATGTAATAATATTGTGTAATATGTATGAAAGCTAGTCTCGTAACCGAAGCCTGTAGTTGGAGTCTACATTGCTCCCACATTCGAGGTTATGTCGTAAAATTTAACGTTACATAGTAAAGCATATATTTCGGGGAACCGAGAAGAGACTTGAACGCTCACAAGCTCAATCATAAGTGAATATTGAAGTAGGTAAAACGAGAGTGCCTCATTTAAGCTATAATTTAAAATGCTTGTTAAAATTCTATAAGAGTACCTATCCCTTTACTTTCGTAATTATAAACGATACCTTCAAAATATAACACGACAAAAAACATTAAAGGCCGGTGGATACTTATCTACTTTCAAACTCTTCTGAAACGAATTTAAACATTGTAATTTATTTTTAATAGAATATCCTTTTCAATTTCCTTTTCCCATTAAACCAACCCCTAAATTAAATCCTTCACTTACCTAAAAATGTTAAGGTTAGGTTCGGGTGTAACCCCGTGTTTCAGTTGGGAAGATAGTTAGCAGACGAACTCTCCCACATGGTTAATTAGCGAAGCTGCCCGAAGGTAATACTATATAAACATTCCCCGACCATCAACGGGATAACATCCCAAGGTAGAAGCCGAAACAGCCGAAACAACTAACTTTGAAATTTGAGGCATAAGGACCGAACATGGGCTTAGAAGCGATATAGATTTTATAACTGTTGTAATTCTGTATTATTCGCAGTTTTTAGTACTTGTATCACAAAAGAAATTGGGCCAAAAGTTAGGACCAATCCTAAGATACAGAATGATGACGATGTTATAAAATTCAACTGCAGCGCTTAATTGCTAATGCAGTAGCAGAAAGCAGTTTAACGCAACACTCAGAACAAACAAAGAAACTTATAATGCGCTAGTTTATGAGTACATAAACAGTACCCGCAAGGCAAAGCAGGTCATAACCATAAGCTGGAAAACTCAAACAAAGGAAATAACAGTTTAGTTCACGCTGCTAATTTTGGTACGCTTTTGGTGTTAAATAAGATGATTAAACACAAACAAAGCAGAAGGTACAGTGCTATAAGGATCTTTTGAAGCTCAAATGACATGAACAGAGGAGCTGATGTTAGTAAAAAGTTGTGAAATGAATAGACAAGACAAGATGGTGGCAATCGTTTTGATTTTAGCCACGCAACAAAAGATCAATTAACAGCTAAAACTCATGGACACCAACCACAAAACAATTCAAAACAAAACACATTGATTGATTCAGTTACAAAGAATACTGATCTTTATCTTAAGTTAATCAAAGAACAAATCCCTATACCTTTAATACAGGCAATCGTCAGGACTTAAAGATTAAAAATGGCCCCTGCCGTGATCGCTTTTTTTTCGATAAAGATTGCCAATTTGATAAAGCGGAGCCGGATTCAAAATGAGGAAATTTTATTAAAGAAATGATGGAAAAGGTGTTCAAGGACATTAAAAATGTTTAACTTCGTGAAATTGTTTCGTGATTACTGGTTTTCATGTTTGATTATAGATGAAAGAGAATAGATATAAATAAATAAAGATCGAGTACAGACACTTATTTATCACTGATACTTAACCACATTTCGCTTTGAACGAAACTGGCTTCGTATTTTTGGCAATCCATATCAAAATAAATTCCGCCATACCAAACTTTTCGCAAATATTTCTGCACAAATAACAAAAGAATCGCTGTCCGCGTATCAGTTGTCCGCCGTCAAATAAAGCTACTTGGCAGTGAGACGGCGTAACTTGCTACTTTAGTGCTCAACCCGCGTCCGCAACCCCAAGAGTTTTAAACTTCACAGAACGCCACGTTTTATACATAGAGGATTTACTAGCGTGTCCACAAACTGTGTAACTGAACGATTTTATGTGACAAATTGTAAAAGGAAGTTGCTAACTTAAATTGAACAACTCGAGATCTTTCTTGGTCGTTAGGCAAGTTAATTGCGACGCAGAGGCAAAAGTTATGCATTGGTGATGGTAGATGTATATGGGACAAAAGGAGCAGCATCTAAACTTGCTGTATCATCTACATACGCCTTTGATGTTCTTCAGAGTACCGTCGAGACATCCAATTACGATGTTCTTTCAAATATTTTACTCGAGCGAGTTGAAAGAATTCTTGCGTTGTTCATTAGAGGTCGTTTACATTGGCTACACTCCCCGGTCCTTCGAGTCGAGACGCAGCGAGTTTCCAACACGTAACGGCTGCAGATGTACCTAATTGTCGTACAAATCGTCGGCAGCACGTCTACATCGCCTGTTTTATTGCCTCGAGACTAGATTCATGCAAACAGAGCGAAGATTGGTGTACCGTCATTACCGTTTGACGTGAGGAATGAGATGTGAAATTGAATTCAAATTGAATGTATCCAGGTGATTGTTTCGGGAGGCTGTTCGAAATGTTTTAGGAAGGTAGGACCAATTTCCGTGTAATTTACATTTAATTTACTACGCTTAGAATGCTGGTCTTATAGGGCTATAAATTCGTCTGTCTAGATGATAAAATACTGTTTGTTTTTGCGTACCAACAAGCCAATAAATTGCCATGAGACAATCTTAAAAAAAAAATAGGTTTATGGAAAAACAAAATCCAGGCAACGTTGATCCTAGTCACAGATCGGACATCACTAGACCGTTTGATTGATGATGATCAATAACTCATATTGCGCAGACTTGTATGAATTGCTATTACGAGTACTGTGCCAGCAGCAAACAAAACAACGATCGGGAGCAAAAAAAGGCAATACTTAGCACAAAAAATAAATACAAATTCACGCTCCAATCCAATAAATCATGAGCATGTTTGCGAAATTAAAACAAGTTGGAGATTCAATCATAGAGGTCATCGGACTGGTATCGAGCCGTTCGGGATTCTTTCTAAGAAACTCTGTACTGCAATGCACACTTGTGAGCACCTCGCATGGCATCGCCTAGGATCGGTATCAGCTAGTAACGATCTCCGCTATACTTTTCTGATTAATTTCGTTGCGGGATCCAAGATGGTTAAATTGTTTCTCTTGGACTTCGGCGAGCTTCATTGTCTTGGCACTTTTCTGGTGGCCGCCACTGTTGATTATGGCTTTCAGGAATTACAGTGGTTTGGGAATAGTGTGGCGGGCGTGTCCCAAAAAAAAAAACTCGTTTTTGTTTCGTATCGATGGAACATCATTTCTAATTATTTAGGTCCGGTAGGTTGTTGTTGTGGTTGTCCATGTCAATCACAACAGCAGTGGCAGTAGTGTGTTCCTACACCTACATTTTAGGCTACTCTCTGAGATCATCATCTGCCTAGCCTTTTCCCAACTATGTTGGGGTCGGCTTCCAGTTCAACCGGATGCAGCTGAATACCTGTATTTTACACGGAGCGACTGCCCGTCTGACCTCCACAACCCAGTTAGAACAGGGTAATACGATACCCCTACTTAGACTGGTTGTCAGACTTTCGGGCCACTGACTTCCTGTAACGACAGTCAAAGATCTATAATTGACAGCCGGGACCAACGGCCTAACTCGAAACTCTGTATGTTATGGGTGGTCACGGTCAGCCATCCACGGACCAACCTAGGCAAGCGCGGCTTGACCTGAAAATCGACCCGAGAGGCTGTTATTATTTAGCCACGAACACTTCACGAGCATTCACACTGAGATCAGCTAGTAAAATAAAGGCGAGGTGATACCGATCCAATACAGTGCTTATAAGTGAACTTAATGCCATTCGGGTTCGTAGTCCGACCGGTCCTTGGCCCGGCAGAGGGCTCTCCAGCTTGCACTTTAAACACTCCTGTATTTATCTACTGGATAAATACCTTATTACCGGATGCCAGAGCCAAGAGGCGTTAGAATGTACTCGTAATAAAAGTTTTAATAACATTCCTTGCGAATCCGTGACTTTCAAACAAATGAGTTTCGAGTTTTAAGCACTGTTGTGTGAATTATGTTTAATAACGCAAACATTGTTTGAATGAGTATTTCTAAGAGACTAAGTTTTTGAAATTGTCTCTGGGTTCATGGGAATTTGCTGTGGTTGTACAGACGCCAGGACATCAAGCTACCCGAAACTGTCAAATTTGCCCAATTAACCTTGAACCTAATGCTTTTTTTTTTTGGATGGGAAATCATCAAATGACCCCCCCCCACTCTGGGCGGAGCGGAAGGGAGTGTCAGACTTGTACTGACTAAAACCCATCCATGTTCCTTCCTTGCCCTTTGTGTTCCAGGGCCACGGTATCTCTTTCGAACAGTCCCGCAGCTTGAACCTAATGCTTAAGCGATAAAGTTGAAAATCTACTAAAGACATTTGACAGATTGTGATAGCTTGATGTGCTGGCATCATCATACTCCTGCCTTTATCCCAATTTATTTGGGGTCGGCGCAACATGTCTTGTTCTTTCATACTTGTCTATTACTCGTCATCTCAGCAGTCACCTCCTTTCTAGCCATATCGTCCTTCACACAGTCCATCGATCGGTTCTTTGGTCTTCCTCTACTCTTATAACCATCTACATTTATACTCAACATTTTCCTCATCTTAAAGTTATTTGTAACATCGTTGATACGTTATGGAATGCAAAAAAAGAATTTGAGTTGGGATGGAGGGAGGTAAAACATAAAACAAACACTTATCGTTAGATTTAAACTGAACTTAAATGGAACTGGATTTACTGTATTTCCTGTGCTTAATTTTCCAGCTCGTTTCTATGGCATAAGTACTTACAACTAACTACTGCAGACAAAATAATATGAGTAGGTATTCAAAATGTAATCCTTCATTTATCATATCACATTTACAATCACGTTCTGATTATCCTTAAACTGGCAAGCGGGGAAATTGTACTTCAAAATCTCAGCAGGTAACATTTAAGCCACCTCCATCATCATATTACATGTTACGTAATTTCAGAATTACACCGTGGATAATTGGAGTGAAATTATTTGCCAACCAAGATATTAATATAAATAGATTAAGAGAGCATTTCTCCGACTAAACTGTACGCGTTCAGTGCCTACTTTTAAACCGCGTTCAAGAATTCCATATTAATGACGAGAGCTCGTGGCTAAATAATAACAGCCGCATGGGTCGATCTCCAAGGTTGAGCTGCGGTTGCCAAGATCGGTCTGAGGATGGGTGATATAAATACCGAGTTTCTTCCGTGCCTCGGAAAGCACGTTAAGCCGTTGGTCCCGGCTGTCAATTGTAGATCTTTGACAGTGGTTACATGTAGTCAGTGGCCCGAAAGTCGGACCGTCTGGCTTACTAAGGGGTATCGTACTACTCAGTACTAACTCGGTTGTGGAGGTCAGATAGGCAGTCGCTCCATGTATAATACTGGTATTCAGCTGCATTCGGTAAGACTGGAGGCCGACCTTAATAAATTTGGGAAAAGGCTAGGCAGAGGATGACGAGAGCTCTTGAACGAAGTGCGCATTGATTGAGTTCAGTTTCACAGCCGAAATTCGCCTTTAATGACGTTAGACAGAATGTTTCAAATCCAGGCTTCAGTTGAATAGAATGTCATGGACGTAAATCAATATGGAGTTAGTTGGGCGTGTGAGGGCTTAAGTTTGGGCTGAGCGCTTAATCTCATATATTATCACGATCAGGATATTCAGGCGTCCTGTTGTCCTGGCACTGACGTTTTAATTGAAGCTTTAGGAAGTTTGCTTGGCAAAATCGGTTAGATCCATAAAATCATTTCCCAGTACATTTCAGCAAAACCGCTGAAGTTTAGATATAGGACTGAAGAGGCCTTAACCTTTGTGGTCATTTAGGAATTGACCCTGGCACGTTGTAAAGAAAAAGGAAATAAACAACAAGATCAAATATAGAACAAGAACAGCAGCTTATACTGTCTATATTGTATGACTTCTTCCCATAAATACATATCTGAATTCAACGTGATGAAAGGAATGATGAAATGTGATGATAAAAGAACTCAATAACACTTTGCCTGTCCTGCAAATCAAACCCAGGACTTCATGCTCATCAGCAGCGCTTGCGACCTAGTAGTTGAACAAGAGAAAATTGTTCATGGAATTTGGGGAACAATATATTGCTTCTATTTCTTGGTCCTTAGGTATTCTTCACCACGTTTTTCCTTTACGATCACTCTTTATAGCCATCATTGTACAACACCCATAAATAAGAGGAAAAAAAAAACAAAGAACATTAACAGTGTAGTTTATAACAGAAATTACCTTAATAAAATTACATTAGGTTCACTGCCACGATCGCTTAATTTCTAGTGATGGAGAATGTCCAGTCCAGTTAGGCAGAAGGGACCCACATTTCGCCAGTTATGTTTAAGTACCATGTAACAGGGGGCGAGCCTATTGCCATCAAATGAACACAAATTTAGACAGAGCCGGTACTGAGAAATTCCTTAAAGTATGAACCTCATATACTTGGAATTAATAATTACCTGGAAATCGAACCCAGGATCTGTTCAGCAGTAACGCTTTCGACGACTATAAGACCAGTTCGTTCGAATAAAAGACCAAAATGATCTAGTGACGATAGGTAAACTCGGGGATCGATCTAGAGTGACAAACGTCTTGAATTGGATTGGCTAATAGAGATCGATTATTTCGTCCATAGATGTTTATTGACTGCTCATTGGCTGGTCGTTTCTTCTGTTATTCAGTCCGCTGAACCGCGGGGGTGTCGTAAATTGGGAGTTACTGAGTCATTGTTGCTTTTTGTTGTAGTTTATTTGTGTGCCATTTTTATGTAGTGTCTATCAATTGTTTAGCTTGTAGGGGTAACCCGATTAGTTATACCGTCTATTATGAACTATATCTATACTAACATTATAAAGAGGTAAAGTTTGGATATAGAAAGGGGGGCGGGGTGTCTTGGGAACTACTGAAAAGACTTTTAATAATATCCCTATTAGTAAGCTACATTTACCCCGAATGTCATCATCTGCCTAGCCTTTGCTCAACTACATAATATACGTTAGGGTTGGCTTCCAGTCTAACCAGTTGCAGCTGAATACCAGTATTTTATATGGAGCGACTGCCTAATTTCTGATCATAACCTAAGCAAAGCCGCCGTCAAAAGTAGTATAAATACAATTATTATGGCCCTTTCTCTCAACACAATTAACTAAGTAATTAAAAAAAATGGGTTTAACCCTCATTGTAAGGGTGTATTTCGGTACTTCGTAGCATTGACTCCCGAATAAAGCACACGAAGCAAAATAAATATTTAAATTAATTATAATGAAACATGAAACATAATGAGACATCCATAAAGGCTGGTGTATCAGCGTCAATGTCAATTAAAATTGCTTTATAACGCCGACGTTAATAATAATGAGTGAATGAAAAAAGCCGACGATGGGACGAACGATATAAAGAGTATGGATGATGAAGAATGGCCAGTCATGCGAAACCTTTTGAGGATGAAGGAGGGCAATAAAACAAAATAATCACTTGATAAAAAGAGGGAAGCAAAAGGTAATTCAATTTGAAGATTAGGCAGTGAAAATGGAAGACTTTATGGTATTGTTAAATATGATAAAAGTAAGACAGTATCTATTGCTGACTGACAATGAACTCGATGCCCCTTTTGAACTTAGTCGTCAAATTGTTGTTGGGATTTTCCATCAGGAATGGCAATAGCCCAGCTGATGGCAATAGGCTCGCCCCTATTACATGAGACTTTAACATAACTGGCGAAATGTGGGTGTGCTATTGGGTACAGCTCGGCCTAACCCTTCGGGGATTACAGGCGTTATGTTATGTAATACATGAGAGTAGAAGGTACAGGACCGGCCCACATGGCATGGAAGAGACCTATGTCCACAAGAGGTCGTTTTTCGGTTGACATGACGAATATGTCGGATATGTCAGCACGCTGTGGTGTGGGTAGACTTGTAAGTAGGTCGCGTGACGTCACCACCAGCGCACTTGTGTTTCATTTTATGTCCATACTAACGACCGGATCCGACAAATATAATACTTTGAGCTAGTTTAGTGGAGTTTCAATAGAATATGAACACAGCTTA
This sequence comes from Noctua comes, assembly GCA_963082995.1. Taxonomy (NCBI): domain Eukaryota; kingdom Metazoa; phylum Arthropoda; class Insecta; order Lepidoptera; family Noctuidae; genus Noctua; species Noctua comes. Next base: position 18,281,906 of record OY720267.1, on the reverse strand, counting down.
TACTGGTTTCATACCCACGGACATACAACCAACTGTACCTCTCCTAGCTGTAATTTTTGAACCAAATATTCATCCATGTTGGCATGTTGGAGGCAGAACAAAGGGAGGCTTCCCTTTGTGCTACATTATAACTATACCTACAGGATAGTTAGCATCTGGTGTACGTGATTAATGTTTGTATTTCTGTCTGCGCCGTGCGTCAGGTGACATCTGTTGTGTCCGGACCCGTAAAACATTCATAGATTTTTATGAATTTGTGTTACCTTGCATTTAAAATTGGTCTAGACTATCGGCATGCGTGTATGACTAAAATGGCGTGTATGACTAAGATTTTTTTTTGTTGTGGCCTGTACTGTCCCACTGCTGGGCAAAGGCCTGCCCCAATTCGTCCCATGTGCTCTTTTCCCGTGCCTCCTCCTACCAGCCTTCGCGGTACGCGTCCAGATCGTCTCGTCACCTCTTTAAGGGCCGGCCACGGAGGCGCCGTCCGTCTTCCGGCAACCATCGTGTGGAGACTTTTGCCCAATAGGATAATAATATGAACTATGTTTCTATAAGCAGTTATAAGTGCTGATGGCCCCAAGATAGATCCTTGAGGGACTACCTTCGCATCCGCGTCTAATGTATGTTATGCATAACAATTTTTATTCGCAAAGGAGTAAAATGAAATCGATAGATTTCGTGGAAGCTTTACAAGGGAATAATCCAGTAGTTTAAATAAATATTTAACAACACCTGTGTATTCGCAACTAAAGAATTATTAATACGTAACGAGTTTCATCACAATTTTTCCAGAATATATCTTTTAAACACTTTTTAAATTGTCAGCAATACTATGGGTGTGGTGAAAAAGCTTTTTATTTGTATAACGATTTTGTTTTTCATTTAATTTATTTCTTTAAGTAAAAATACTCACAATACAGGTTATAATTAAATTAGCTAGTAAACGTCATGGGTCTTGACATCTATTAAAATTATATGATTTGTTGTTTTATTTTTTTAGGGTCATCAAACGGATGTGTAGTGTAGTTACTTGAAACATTAGTTTTTTTTTTTTTGTGTGTATACTTCACAGTCATGTGGAGCAGTGGCGTGCCTTCCATACAAGCCCAGAAGCATGGCTTGCCTAACAATCAGCCTATTAATAAACAAGAAAAAAAACGTTCCATAATAGCAATCATTTATAAATATCAAAATAATAATAACATCAAAATCCGCGCGCCGAGCGCCGAACGCAACGTCATCCGTCGCGCGATTTCACAAGTTGCCAAATATTATCTGTTTCATTCATAATTATCGGAATACTATTTAAATTTCGCGTGCATTCATCATGCAGCGACACGACCAAACCTACGCCAGCCGTAAATGCCACCCACAGTTGCGACCTCGCTCTAACGCAATACACTAAGCGTTGAAGTGCGCCGTCTCTCTCGCACTCGTTGGCTTCGCCATTTGGCTTAATATTTGTATAGAAATGTTAAAATTTCATTGATAAATTCGGAGACGATTTTTGACCATTTCTATGGGAGCCACAAGCCGCGAGAAGCCCGGCTTTTCTGTGGTATTAAGTTCGCTCAAATCAGCGTCCGCGTTGACCGGCCTGAAGTGAGTTGATAATGCCAGTAGCACGCGTCAATTAATACGAAATAATGCTGTTTTAAAAATTTTGAGAACAATATTCTAAAGTTAGGTTTTGTTTTGTTATTGTAATTGTGTGAAAGTTATTAGCACGATGTGATTTATACCTATGATTTTGCAAGTGATTAATTGTTTGTTATATAGTGGTCTGATTATTAAAATGTGAATTCGGATATTACCGTCGAAAAGGTATGTAAATACGTTGAGTTAGCTCTTTACTTCACTGTTAAAGAAGTCCTAATGATAGTTTTTCTCGGCAATGTATTTTTGTCGCTTTTCGCATACCATTTTGTAGTTATTTGATAAAGTTCTTCCAAATAAAGAACCATCATCGTAATATTATATCTCTTTGAAATAAGAAAATACAATACCCAATGATTTTATCGAAGAGTTTAGGTACCTAAAGAGTTGTTCTGAATATTAGAATAAGTAAATAAAAGTGGCTATTATTTATTAGTGATTTATAATGATTTTGTGAGATCATTAATAATTATGTAATAATTATCAAATATTATAGTTTTAATCGACACTATATTGAATTAATAAAATAGTGTGTACGGCAATAAAATAACAAATCAATAGTGTAAATGCCATCTAGTGGCTATTTTGAATGAAATATTTTGCACGTCTGAATTGTAAACAGTAGCGTAGCGAACTTACTTTGGTGTCACGATTCGTACGTATAGATGGCGCCTTTGTCAATTATGCAAGCGTATTATGATATCGAGACTAAAAATTAATTGAAAAACTATAACTTATAAAATTATTTCCCAACACATCGGTAGCTGACTAACTGGGCTTGCCTCCATTCTGACCTAGCGGCACGCCACTGATGTGGAGTACCTACTGATATCTTAACACGATAAAACTGGTGAATCATACCTGCGTAGTTTCGCTAGCAAATTTAATTTGTCTTTTTATAATAAGGTGTAGTCTACCCATCGTCATCCTATGTGACTTTCAACTCTTCTACTTGTAATTGTGTAAAAAGCATTCCATCTATTTCCAATCCATAATTCAAAGCACACAAGGTTCCAGCAAATAATTGCTCAGCACGTTAACGGCCTGTCTAATGCACCCACAGCGTGATGCATTGTCCACGCGACAAGAGTTACCATACGTTCTGATTTGTCCCAATATGTCCGGCCTTTTGGCCTCGTCCCCCCTGGACTTTCGAAATAAGGAAAAACATTTAAAATACTAGCTTTTAGGCATGGCTTCCCCCGAGTGGTACCCGGATAAAAAGTAGCCTATTTCCATTCGGAATAATATACCTTTTAAATGGTGAAAGATTTTTTTTAATGGATGCCGTGGTTCCGGAGATTACCTTCCGCATATATACAAACTCACAAAATTCGCACTCTCTCTTTATAATAATATAGATATGGATTATTAGTGTAGATAATTATGAGCACAGAGAAAGAAAAATTGAAAAGTAAATTGTCCGGCTTTTTGTCAGGACTTTTCGGAATGGTAACCCTACACGCGACAAGCACATACAAAACGTGATGAAGTTAGCACGCAGTTAGTACGAGTACTTAATGGATAACAGGCTTTAATAATTTATAGTTTAGGGTCCTAAATTGAAGGAACAATAGTGTCATGAGTGTGGGGTCTGTGGGTGACTGCTTATTTATTGGCGTGTGGAAGAACAATGATGGGCTCGTTGTTTTGTGAGAGGTGAAATTGGTAGGCATTTTGTATGGAATTATTTATTTTTTGTAACGTCAGGTCTTGTTTTCTTTCAAGTGAACAATAACTTGGAAAATCAGAAATAAAAAAATATACAAGGTTTAAGGGAGATCGGCGTTCAAACTGTTGTCATGAATTCCGTACATTATTTTAGTCTTTCGTCGGTTATAGAAAAAAAAGCTAATGGTTTACACAAAAAGATTTAGTGCTAAAAACCTGGTCAAATGTACGGACCGGTTTTTTTTTAAAAGACTTCTCTACGCTTGGGGGTTTGGAACTTAATTATAATACGTTGTGCGTCAATTGTCCATCCCATCTTGTATATTTGGAACATATGTTTTGTCATCTAAACATTTATGGTCTCTTAATAAAATACTTCAGGTACTCGACTACCAATTCATTTACCGAGTTGCGCATTCAACATCTGCAATTTGACTATTTACGATCAATAACCTATTGTTTATTAGGCTATGAAATAAAATTTTACTGTGCCATGTCAGAAAATGGCATACCTTAATTCTTTTTCAGTTCTTGTTTCCAATTGACGTTATTTCTGCTTAAACGAATATCAACTTTATGCTTGTCGAAATTAAGTCGATTTTAGAATGATTGGTACTATTGTCTAAGTTATAAAATGTATCAAGTTGTAGCGGAAACTGCTTAAAACTGTATGTAATAAATAAAATAAAGTAACTACTAACACATCATCATCTGGTTGCCTGGTCTAGTGGTCGCAAGCGCGACTGCTGAGTATGAGGCCCTGGGTTCGATTCCCGGGTCGGACATAGTGTTATTGGGTTTTTCCGTCAGGAATTTCTCAGAGTAGCCACGGAGTCTGGATTTGTGCACGGCTGATGGCAATAGGGTCGCTGATATTACATGGGACTTAAAACATAACTGGCGAAATGTGGGTGTACTATTAGGTACGCCTCTGCCTAACCCCTCGAGGATTACAGGCGTGATGTTATGACGTTATGTTACTAACACATCAAGTGTTTACATGTTTGGAAACTACACGGCAAACAGAATACTCCGCCTTTAGCTATACAGTGGCTCAAGTATGGAATGGCTGGAGCCGCAATAAATTGGATTTTTTAGACCTTACTAGGCAATAATATTACGATCTTAGGTACTTATTGGCTTTGGTTTATGACGTTTGGAATAGTTTCTGGCGATCTGGTCGTTTTGTGACCACTCGACGATTGGAGTTCATTTGGAGTACTCACCGTTTGATATTTTTTATGACTTTTCGAAATAGTATCATTAAAATTCACTGCCTCGTTGGTCTAGTGGTCGCAAGAACAACTGCTAAGCATGAGGTCCTGGGTTCGATTCCCGGGTCGGGCAGTGTCATTGGGTTTTTCCACCAGGAATTTGTCAGTAGCAGCCACGGAGTCTGGATTTGCGCCCGGTTGATGACAATAAGCTTGCCCCCTATTACATGGAACTTAAACATAACTGGCGAAATGTGGGTGTACTATTAGGTACACCTAAGCCTAGTGATGTTATGTAAAATTGCCTTTTTTTATGAATTTTGTGTACTTACTGACTGTTTTGTTGATTGAAAAAGCATCACAAAATAAACAGAAAATTGTTGGCAGGTGATCCAATTTCAACTTTCACCGCAATTTACCTCCAACACACCAAACAACGGATAAAAAATAATTTTCAACTAAAAAGTAACACAACATGGCGTAAATTTCAGGATTACATCACCGCGAAGTACCAGGACCGCGTCAATGGGACACGCCATGAATGTTGATAAGAGGGTGCTATTCGAAGTACTCGTAAAACCCGAATAAATATCCCGCTTATAAGGCAGGGAGACGTGCAAACGCAAGAACCTACGTTAACGTTACGTAACTTACCCCATTTAACGTGCCTAAAGTAAAGCAACGCGCTCCCATCTCACACGTTAAATATACAAAGGTTTTCTCGCTGAAAAATGTTAGTTTTTTTTTCAAGATAAATAATGCGAAAAAACAACCCTTATGGTTCGTTTTCGGATGTTGATTTATGAGTGTACGCAAACAACTGCGCACCACAGCAAAAGGTTCCCCAGAAATGTGTTTAAAACAATGACGTGAAACGTTCTGACACGGAAGCTTTAATTTTAGATGAAAACTGAATTATTCATGAACTTGTTCACCACGGAGATTGTTGTTGGACCAATTATAAAATAGAGAATTTCACAGAGGGAGAAAGCAATATAAGTTTTCAACAGCGGCTATCTAGATTCCAGACAAGAGACCTACTGATACTGATACTGTTAGCCTGTGTCATCCCACTGCTGGGCAAAGGCCTCTCTCCATGACTTCCAAGTTCTTCGATCCAGGGCCAATGTGGACCACTGGTCGTTAGTTTTGTCTAGCTCGTCCCGCCATCTCCTGCGAGGTCTACCGCGTCGCCTTCTGGCTGTGTCAGGGCTTCACATCGTGGTTATTTTGGCCCACAGCTCGTCGGGCATGCGGCAGACATGGCAGCCCAGTCCCACTTTAGTTTTACGACAAGAGACCTAATCCTTTTTAAAACGAATTCAAGCCTTCTCAAGTTCTTCTCCAAACAAATATTGATCCTAAGTTTCCGAACAAAACTGTCTCCGCTCCCTAACCGGTAATAAAGGTGTACACGTACAGTTTTTCTCATTTCTTCTGGAACTTTCCAGAAAATGAGTAAGGTGAATTGATTTACGCTCAAAGTTGGACAGTTAGTAAATGAAGAAACGTCTCGAAGGAATGCAGAGGGGAGACGGGGGATCGAACTACTTGAAATTTTCTACATTTTCTTTCGAGATAGAGTATTGTCGTGGATTTATTTTTGATGAAAGTTTACAATGATTTTTGAAATTATACGGGGAGAATGTGAAATGTAGAAGTTTTGTGGGGGGTGGAAAATATTACAAACCCCTTATACACCCTGGGGAAGGCGGGTCGTAAAAGCGACGATCCCTTGCATAGGGTTGATGGCAGCTATGTATAGTTTTAGCTATCGGCCCTGTATTGGATATTCGGGAGAAAAACTCATCCAACAAATGCCTTGTATATGTTTATTGACGACGTGCTGCCAAATCCACGTATAACGTGTGTGAGCTTATAGGTTGAACAAAAATACACATGGAAACAGTGAGTTTCAAATACGATACTACAAATAAATGTTTCGTATTTGAAACAAATACGGCTAGACACGACATCTCCGCTGTAATACAATAAATTCCTCCCGCCTTTGATGTGAGACTTTCGCATTTAAATGATAATAATATATATTTAAAATCTCCTAACATTTACGACCATCGACATCTCTTTTACTTGTCGTTACCGTACACGGCAGAAATGTAATGTACTCTAAGATCTAAGGGGCGCTACACACGATTTCGGTTCGGTATGATTCGGCGAAGAGAGATATAAATACGTTCGGGAAAAAGCCGCTTGAGTCACATTAAAATTTTTACAGACGCAGTTAATATTAAGAATTTTCACTTTGTGACCATTTTACGAATTGTAACGTAATTGATATTATTTTTCCTATTAGAATTCTGCTAAAGCGGCCATTTTTGACCCCTGCTCCAAAAATGATTCAGCTTGATGGATATCGAACGGCATATACCGATCTGCTCGAGTCGAATGAAAACTGAATATGCATCCTAACGTAATAGTTTCGGGTCGGCTTTGTTGTTCAATTAATACTACCGAATCGAATGTGTAGACTCGAAAAAGTGTGTAGAACCCCTTACATACACGACACGCTCCTTCGAACGGAAAACTTGGAAGAAAAGTTGCCAGGAACAAAGGATAAGGTCATATCTAAAGCTAGACATATGATGACGCGAAAGGGTTACGAAACCTAGGATTACGTAGCGTTTTTGCCTATACAGGGTGATTCAATGAAATGGATTAAAATCAAACCAATGGTTAAAGAAAAGGTTATTCTATCCAACGAGTTGACTTAGTTAAGAAAAGCAGCTGTTCAATATAAGTTTTTAAACGATCATGGTCACTAACTTTATCATTAACACTAAACACACACACCCACAAAACACACACATAACACACTAATATCGGGAACTCAAAACAATCAGTTAACATGGTAAATATCCCGTTTCTAGTGTTAATGATAGCTGTTCAATGTTCTCTGAAAAGCACAAACCTATTTTCGTAAAAGCAAATCGTATGATTGTATTCATGCAATTTATAGTAAAGGTTAATCAATGTAGTTGTTCACAACTCTAAAATAGACGACGTATTTTCTCAGAACAATGAATCCCTCTCAATGAATCACCCTGTAGGTATACAACAACAAAAAAACTTTGCTGGCAGACGGTGGCAGTGTAAAAGCAATTTATATACCTAAGGAATATAGTCGGATTTCAGTTTTAAATCGGACTGATCTTTTCCTCGGTTGGCGACCATTATTTCCTTAAGATTTATTTTTAGGGTTTTGTGGAAAAGGTCACTTAAGTTTCGGGCGAAGTAAAATAAAGAGGGGATTGCGTTAAATCTTTTTTCTTTTATCGCGAACTATCGAAGTGATTGAAATATAAAAAGTTCGAACCCTCGTTGCATTTGTTCGTATTGTACATAGACGCAGGGTTTTGGAAGAACGCGTGGAAGAATTTTCTAGAAAATAACCTTTTTACATACATCTACATAGAAGCCGTACAGCCATGTTAAGGTTAGCTAATCGACAAAAAAAGAACGTCATTATCACGGAGCAATTAATTTTAGATTAGGAAGGCCCTTTATTTGTTCTAGAATAGAAATAAATATCTGTTATAAACAGTATCGTATTACCTACATTCATTGACGTCACGTCTACGTTGATTACCCCTGAATATAACTTTTAACAACGCAAAACCTGAAGTCTTATATAACTTGTAAACTTGTATTAATAACATAAAAGCTGTAAAACAAAAACATTTCCATCAGAAAATATCATGATCCCAGAACTAATTTACATAAAGTAAGTTTGTTTGAACCACTTGGGGACCGAACTTAGAGCGTTATCACACTGACGATTTGCCGACGTGTTTCCAGCGAAGCGATTTGTGAACGGGCTCTCCGCGGGTGAGAAGCGAGCCAGCCGCGACTACGCGACGAATTTGCTCAATTTTACAATATTGTACACTCGCTTGTCTCGCTCTCTCTTGTACGCTCACGCAAGCCTCACGCACGCGGCAAAGACGTTGCGCACACGTATCGTGGTCGCTACGCACACGCAGCAAGCGTTTTAAACAATTGCGACTCTGGAATCACGTTTGCAAATCGCCAGTGTGTTAAGGCCCTTAGGTCCGGCCGCTTTATCACTTTTTTGTTTGAACATCGTGCATTAAGATTAAAAAGAAATGTTTCTGTGTTTGAGCTGATTTCAAAAGAATTTCCGCAAAGTTTTGTGGCCCCTTTAAAGTACAGGAGTTGCTCTAGAGAGTAAGAAAATTCCATAAAATGCTGCCATTCTCCGAGTGATGGCCAGAGGGCAAAAATCCAAGTTCCCGAGGGTATTGGGAAAAGCTGCTAGGGGGGATTATGTGTACATAGAAGGTTGTGGGAAAGCTTCAGTAAAAGCGAATTTATAAGCATTGTGGTAAACGAGGTTGCAGTAATTATTTTTAACGAGTCAAAATTCAAAAGAGCCGGTATGCACAGACTTTCTTATATTTGTTATGTAGATAGTCTAGCTAGATAATGCAAAATGTGCTCAGATAAGACATTTTTCATGCAAAATGTGTATTTGCTAATACTCCCAAGTAATCTGCTAAATGCAGTGAACGATATTCCGTTGAAATTCATGATATAACTAAGCTCGTGGCGTTCTAATCGGGTCGCAGCCAACCTCTCGATAACTGAAGGGGTGTCATCGTCTTATCTACTGTCCCGATTTCCAGCGGTCTTATAAAGGGGATATCCAAAGGCACTCTCCAAATTAGCCTACATCAATAAACTTAGCCAAAATGAGATCAAATGAATACCACAACCAATTCGCACGCAAAAATAAGGAGTTTGATAGCCGAGATCCCTTCAATTGCACTCAAAATCGATATTTTAGCTACGAAGGGCTAGTATTAGCAGTTTCCTTGTTAAAAAATGTTGTTTACCCTCCCCTCAAACCGAACGGTAAATGGACGTATCGGATAAGTCCCGAATTAGATTATTATCACGAAGCGCAAGATCTTCGGGAGCCGGGCAAACGAACGGTAAGTTCATTGTGGAGGAGCTCCGCGAGAAACACGACATTTACGTTCTACATACTGATGTTTTGAGAGATACTTCACAAAATACCACTGACATTTTAAGGTGTTTTCTCATAAAATGCAGAAATATCTCGTTTACAAAGATCTCTACTAAAGTTACTTTATAGCAGAATATATCTCAATATGTACTAAATCAAACATCATGTGCGCAAAGTGTAATCATTTAAAATGTCGACGGAATTAATTCACGTTACTGTCACACGTGGTAAATATAATATGAAATACTAATATTGGTACAAATAACGGTTGAATAACCCGTCAGCCCGAAGCCAGATAAAGCTTTGTACCTAATACAGTGTTATTAACAAAATGAACACGTGATTTAAATGCCAAAACACTGGTTGAACGAACCATAAGCCGTCGTTCGCAAATGAACAGTGAAAGCAGTCTAAAACCGCAAATCTCGTTGATCTCTGCCCATCGGAAACTCTCCCTTTGTAATCCCTCCCCTCCCACACCCATTATTTATTATTTTTTATCTGACATCCGACGCTGCCCTCCTCGAAAATGGTGCGAAAACGTCGCCATTTTCGTTCAAAATGATATTGCGAAGTAGAAATGTTATCTTCGGTATATTTTGGGCATCTTCACGGTATCGAGGCGGTTATCGTGGCAAATGCAATCTTTGGGGCTATTTTGTTATTGCACTTAGATGATGACGTCGCAAATGATAAAATAAGTGAAGGCTCTAATATTGAAGCTATTGTAGGCGATATAAAATTCTTCATTACGGGAGGCGTAGTAAAAGATAGGGCGCGTATTTACGTATCACGCTTCATCGTGCGTGGTGATATCCCCTAGGATTGCTCATTGTACTGGGCTATGAAACATGCCCACGTTTAATAGAAGACATAGTCGGCTTCATAAAAACATAATAACAAACCTTGCTACAGTGACTACCAAACTGTGTTATTATTTTTAAAAGCAAGACAGAGAAAAAGAAAACATAGGATACGCTCATTCACGAAAACTTGCCAAAACCCAGCAACGAAGTCACATCGCGTTTTCTATTATAGCATAGAAATCCCTTAACATTACTGTTGAGACTGGAAACATGTTCCGTATACAGGGGAGGCGTATTTGTGAGAGGTGTGGGGAAGGGGGAAGCCCCCCAATGACGTGTTGCTTATAACCTCGCGTTTAATGTGTATAAGATGTGTCAGCGAATCTTGTTTTTCTGGTACCATTTTATCAATATTGGGGGGAATTCATTTGGACGGTAATGATGCTTGAGCAGCGTTTGTTTTCTTTGTTTTTGGTCTTAAAAATTATCAGCCTATAACGACCCCGAGCTGTGCGAGTGAGTGAGATGTAATCCTCCACACTGGCCCATTGTGAGTCTTCGAACTTTCGGTTCTAGGACATGCCGGTTTCCTCACAATGTTTTCCTTCACCGTTTTGGGCCTTGCGTCGATCAATAAATCTCTAGTATTTAGTGCCGTTATCTACTTAAAAATATTATTTTTCGAAAACACCCATGACCTACTTTTACACAGTCCTCTCACCGCCCTGTCAATATTTACAGAAAATTCATTTAAATATTTATATCCTACGGCCAGTAGTGGACAGGTATCGGACAAATTGATTGATTGATTACTTAATTTTTTTATTTTTCATACAGTTTCGATATTAAAAGTGGTAAAGAGTTCTATATTTCACCTGTGGAAGTGATCGTGGTCAGCGTAATAAAACTGCGTTCGTTGTGAGCTGTTGGTGGTGCTGCTGATGGGACTCCAAACTGCCAACATGTCAGCTATTTGCCAACTGGGGGTCTAAAATGGCCGCTATAGCAGAATCATAATAGGATAATAATATGAAACACCTTAAAAATTTTAAAATGGTAACAGACACAGTTAATATTATGAATTGTCACTTTCTGAACATTTTAAGAATTGTAATTTAGTTCATATTATTATTCCATTATGATTCTGCTAATGCGGCCATTTTAATTCCCCTGACTGGCTTATAAAGTCGCCGCGTCTTTAGTGTGTCGAGTCCATCCTAATTGCTAATTAATATTGACACTGACAATTTGCCCTCCGTCTGAATTTACGGTCTATTTTTAAATGAATGTAAAACTTTAGACCCATTTTCAAATTAGACATAGAGACAGGCGAAACTACGACTCAATTTCGTTTGTCATTTTTATTTTCATGACGCTGAAGCCACTCGTTTTCGAGCTAAGGATAGCTACAGGGACATTGTTAATTTTTCATCTTTTATTTTTGATTACCTAAATTCTGTTACAGCCAGGCTGAAGTGGGACAGTGGCAGGCTACGTGGCGCGGATGCACCCGGAGAGATAGGCAAAGAGTCACACACTGAGGAAGGACAGCGCCATCGAGGTCGACCGCGGCGAAGGTGGCGTGACGATCTGAACATGTTTGCGGGGCTAACATGGCCAGAGATCGAAGATGGACGCAGAGGTATGGAAGAAGAAAGGGGAGGCCTTTGTCAGCAGTGGGACACCATGCAGGCTAGTAAAAAAAAACTTTTTCAGTATTTTTTCTTATACATTATGAGCCTTTCCCATTTATCCGCTTATTACCAAGGGAGAAAATGCGTTAGGATTAGACAGATACTACACGCCATCCTATGATCTTTACATACTCTAACTTTACTTAGCTCTCGAAGAAATTACCTCAAAGCCACAGTACTATAAAAAATTGTCAGAAACAAGTTTAACCGTACAAATCTGAACAGTATGATTTGCTATGCTGTACCTAGAACCATTCACAGGCGGCAGGTACGCGCAGGTACTATTTTCGCTTTGAACACTTGCCTAATTCAGGCATGCGCTCACTTGTCCGTCGTATGGTAGACACATATAACAGTACCTTTGTAAACATTGACATCTTCAATTGCTCAATAAGTAAATTTAAAAGCCTCATTCACCGTTCCCTATTAAATATAACAAGTGCTCCTAACATAGTGATGTTACCTTTATACTTTATTTTGAACAAACTTTCTAACAGTCGTTATTGTACCATCTAATTTTAATTAAGTAATTGCTAAACGTACTGCTATCAATGTTCCTAGCGATTAGCTTTTTTTAAACTTCTGTGTTTACCTGTGGACAACGTCGTGGGTTACTTTATAACCTAAAATAAAATAAAATACTCTCTTTCCTTCGTATATTATGTATTGATTATATAAGCAGTTACCGCTTCTAACTTTACCTTGGACTGTTCCAGGGTTATCGCTTTATTCTCGACAGTTATCGCTGTAAAGTCGGGTTACATAATCGCTGGAGTTTGGGGCAGTCGTTGAGTTACGTAAGGTAGTTTGTTTGATGCTATTTCTGTCTGTGTTGTGTTTGTGTATGCCTTGCCTAGATATGTCTTTTATGTAACTTTTTTATAAGTACCTGTGTTTGTTTTCACTCACACTGAGCAAGACCTTATTTACTGCTTACATATTTAATCTTAGTCCTAATTCTAACTTCCTAACTAATATTATAAATGCGAAGTAAGTTTGTTTGTTTGTTACCTTTTCACGCCTAAACCACTGAACCGATCATCCTGAAATTTTGCATATACGTTGTCAGGTATTCAGAAACGGACATGGGTACCTTTCATCGGAAAAAAACAGTACTGGTCCCGAGGAAAACAACAATAACGTTCTTATGATAATAGATGGCGCCACGTGTCTTTCGAATCATGATTGAGTTTTATAGAAACTTTAGTAATGTGTAAAAAGTTTAATTGTCAAATTCTATATTAACGCGAGCGAAGCTGCGGGCAAAAGCTAGTTTCATATAAAATCTAACAGTACCTTTATTTTATGTTGTCACTTTCAGTATCTACTTACTTAATTTACTGTTACATTTCAAGGAAAAAAGGTAGAATATTTAACACCGCTGTTCAATTACTTGAAATACACCATAAACTTTCATTCCCAAATGGGAATTTCCCAATCTCGAAACGTAATGCCTCCCTTTTATTCCAAACACAGGTTGCGAACAGCTATAATTGCGCCGAATATTTACCGTACCGTTGTCGTATAGCGAGAATTGGTATTGCTTACCTGTAACAAAAACGACACAATAATTAATCAGGGAAGTTGGATGTATTAACATTTTAATGAACTTGTTTTGTTAACGGTACTGGCTGAGGGGTGCTACATACATGTTCGGGTTCGCAAGATTCGGGATAGCCGGAATTCGGAAAGAAGCCGCTCGGCACAGCTCAAATTGACAGGAACATGATTCAGCGATGGTAGATGCCGAACGTAGTTTGTCGATCGAAACGAGCCGCTTATACGTAACTAGCTGTTGCTAGTGACGTTTATATACGCGGTTTGTTAAATTATTATGAAAAAATTTTACTTCCCACTTTGAATCGAATTTTGTTACCAATTTCAAGGGTTTTAATATGTTTGCAAGGAACCCTTATTCTAAAATAAAAGTAGACTATGTTAGACCTTATAACATCAGCTATCTGTCAGTAAAAGTCCCGTCAAAATTGGTCCAGCCGTTTCGTAGATTAGCCGGAACAAACAGACAGGCAGACCGACAGACAAAAACTGAAAAAGATGTGTGTTTGTTATAAGTGTCGTATATATTTTCATATGCATTCAGTAAAAAATATATGTGTATAGAGTATAGATAACTAGCTTATGCGGCTTTGCCCGCGTGGAATTCGGCAACTGTCCCATGGGATCGTACTACCGGAATAAAAAGAGTATAATTGATCTCTGTGCCAAACATCCAGATCCGCTTCGGGTCGGCTTTGTTGCTCAACAAATACTACCGAATGTGCCGAGCCGAACGAGTATGTAACAACCCTGAGCATGAGCTGTAAATACGATTGCAAGTAATTGATATGTATGGTAGAAACGAGTTATATTGCGATGGGGAGGCGAATAATGTTCAGGTTCCCCTGTCAGCCAAAAAGTGTGAACGATGAGTAAGTGGAATAAGGTATGTTGTAGGTCTTTGTAAATAACTAGTTACTATTATTTATTTAAGGTTGCTCATATTATGTAATTAGCAATATTGTAAATTAGCTAACACTTTGGTGGTAGGTACAACTGGAGCGACTGCCTTTCAATTCCCCTTGGTAAGACTGGTTGTCAGATTTTCGGGTCAGTGACTAGCTGTAGCGACTGTCAAAGATCTTCAATCTACAGTCGGAACCAACGGCTCAACATGCTTTCCGAGGCACTGAGGAACCTAGATACGTAATGGAATGGACGCACATTCATGGACCAATCTAGACAATCGCGGCTTGCTCTGAAGATCGCTTTTCATCATTTGAATGAATAACTACCCTTGAAATATGTCCTAAGTTTAGCCAGTCACAGTGCACTGTAAAAGGTCCAAAAGCCATCCCTAGCAATAGTGATGTCGATGACTCACGTCACCCATTTTATAAAAAATGCAAACTATAATAAGTTTCAGTGAACAAAGTCGTAAGTGCAACGAACGGGCTCGATTATCATAATTACAGGGCTTGCTGACGGTTGGTCGGATCGCGTGTTATACAATACGATTATCCGAAGTCATTTAACATTAATTTGCTTTGCTTTTCGCATTTTCTATAAGACTGGTGTTGTTTGGTGAAAATTTTCTTGTCAGCAAAAGAAATCAGCCTGTAATGTCCCCGATTCCGTAGACTGGTCAAATCTCTGTGAGAGGAATATTAGAGGGTCTACCTATAGATTTAATTTTGGAACGAAGGCATTTTCAATACTTCATATCTACCTATTACTTTTACTTTGTCCAGATGTATGGACATAGTCAGACGAAGCACGATAAGTCAAAATCGTAGCAGGCTTTCAGATCTGCTCATTGCCTTGGAAAAAGGCTTTTTTCATGTGTGTATGTTTTACAGTTTGTGTTTTGTGTGTGTGTTTTTTTTTATTCGCCAATTTTTGTCATCAAACTTTGACCCTTTTATTACGCAACAATTGTACATTCATATATCGAAACAAAACCACACAGTCAATCCGACGTGCGAGCGTTAATTCAACACACCCACACGAATTTGATTAAACAAAAACACTACAGACCTTAATTGATTTTGTCGCAACAAAAACATGGGGTCCAGTTAAAGGTATCCAGCCAACCCGTCGAGCTGTCCATTAGCGAAATGCCGAGTCACCAGCACTAATAGGGCGGAAGCCGGCACACGTTTGTGCGGATAAGAAGGGCACAATCGAAATAGGTTGTACTGTTGTACGGAACCCCGCATTGTAAGACTGGGAGTCAACGACCGTACTAACGATCGTGGTGTTACACGCAGTGTGAGACACACGGAGTTTTGAGTTGGAGAATCGTAATGAACTACGTAAAACACAAATCTTCAAGACTAGTCACTTGGCAATGAGCCGAGGAAGTCCTGACGGAAGGAGAAGAAAGTAGGCTAAAGCGATGTTCACTTCTGAGCAAGTTAAACGATTAAACAATGGTGGTCAAGGCATAATATAAAAAAAAACAATAGGAATATCTTTTGTATCAGAAAATGTACAAAATGATTATCAGGAAATCGGTATTATCATAACTTGTCTTATTATTCTTTAAAATATAGTCGTGTTTCAAGTCGACAATTATTTTCCTTAAAAACCCGCAAAAACCTCCCTAAGATTCACTTTTCATTGCAAAAACACTTGTTGGGCTCAAATAAGGCCAACTTGTTGCCCTAAGAAATGGCCTCTATGTATCTTTTGTCCGACGACTGTCCTGTCAGAATAATAAAGTATGGACTGCCGCTGGCGCCCAAAAGGGACTAAATAAACCGTTTTTATTTTGCCAACTCGAAAATTTGAACTTTTAATAATAATTATATTCCAAGTCAAGGAACATCGTTTCGAGATCAAAATGTGTCACTTTAACAAACACATTGTTTGGCGCCAGTAACAAGTTAGCCATCTTGTTGTCTTCACAAGTAGGCGCTATGTGTCATTCGTCCGGCGGACGCGGACGTCCTGACGCAATAATAAAGTATGAACTACCGCAAGCGCCCAACGGACACGTTAGTAATCGCGAGGTTTTTTATGATGATATCTCATCATTATCATCATTTCAGCCGAAAGACGTCCACTGCTAGACATAGGCCTCCCCCAACAGTCGCCACATTGACCGGTCGCCACATTGATGCGAGACCCGAGTGTCTCGCATCCAGCGAATCCCTGCAACCTTTACCAGGTCATCGGTCCACACCAGATGATATCTCAAGAATCTCGAATTTTAATTAAATCCCGGGCCCTTCAAGATCAAAATCTATCACTTTTGCAAACACTTGTTGGGCGCCAATAACAAGTTGGCTGACATGTCTCTTTTGGCCAACTTGTCGCCTTCTCAAATGGCGACTATGTATCATTTGACCGGCGGCCGGCCTGACGCAATAATAAAGTATGGACTACCGCGGGCACCCAGCGGAGACATTAGTAGTCGTGAGATATATATCGGCTGACCCTATTTCATAATAGAGAGATAAATCGAACAGGGTAGAGGAAGTGGAATGAGCTATTTTATATACGCTGAATTTATGAATGGATTTAGAGTAAGTTTGAGGGCCAGACAAATGGATATGGTTTTCAAACCGTTTTGTATTTGTACCTTAACTTTCAACATAAGATACAACTTAAGATACTCAGTCCCAGTACATCTTTGACTTGTCCATTATCGTAGTTAAACTAATGCTGTCACTTACGGGATATCTTCCTTAATTATCCATTATTTTGAGCTCCCAATAAAATAAACAAGCTTGTTTCGAATTATTCTGAGCTCTCTCTGAGCTCAGAAAGAGCTCAGAATAATGGTTAATCACGGAAGATATCCCGTAAGTGACAGTGTTTAGTTATAAACCGTGAAAGCTTAAAACAGTGATCGTGATAGTTGAAAGAATGTCTCTTCATTTCATTTAAACTGTCTAGACAGGAATACTTCGAAATATTTATGTGGTCGGAATATTTCCTTTATCCATATAAAACAATCATCTCTTTGTCTAGCCCTTAACCAAATATGTGGGGGTCATGCTCATTTGTCCTTTGCTTGGTGCAAACCTGATTACTCCAGCTCAATTAAATCCTCACGAACCTAACTGGGGTTCCGCAGTTCAATTATAAACGAGCACCCCAAACAGACCCTGACTCCACACACGGTGCGACAATGAAACGGCGATACACTACCAGCTAGACTAATACAGAAAGCAAACAGTTGCACACTAGTACAGAAACTAGCATATTATTTGACTATGCACTTTACACACTAACACAAAAAGCCAGCACATTTGACTATGCACTCTGCTGCTAATACAGAAAGCTAGCATATTTGATTGTGCCAGTGAACTGTGGCTCGACATGCAATCCCTAAGGAGAGTACTCACAGGGCAAATTGAGCATTACATTACAATAGTCGACCAAATGTAACGACTGACCCAGGTCTGGGAGCGTTGGCTCTTGTAACCGTTTTATGTTTGGCATCTTGTTACTAACTGCGAACATTCGTAGACCTCTGACCTCTGACACATCTGCACCTATAGCCCTATCACAGTTAAATAACTTCTGATAAAATCAACCTTATTGCCACGAGATGAAAGCTCAATGTGATTTTAACAGACGTGTCCTGTCGGCCACCTTATTGTAAGGAAAATAAAGTTCACTTTGCCAGTGACGCCAAATCAGAGTAAAAATTACCGAGGAAATGGATGTACTCTCTGTTGCACTGTTCAGAGTTGTTACATTCCCAGTCTAAGTACAGTAATGCTTGACTTCGAAGTGTGACTGATGTAATGCTCAAACCTTCCCTCATGTAATGCTCCCGGAGAGTGGGTACTCTCCTTAATACAGAAGCTAGGATATTCAAGTACACTGTGCACACAGCTGCGTCTATACGCATTCCTTCTACGTACGCTGAACGCTTCATTAAGCATACCATGTCGTATTAAGATCCCGTATACGACCACAGCCGATTCGACTTGCGTCAAAGGACACGTACGTTGTTTACTTGATTCCTTCGTGTCGCTGTGACTTGTGGCATGCTCACTTTTTTCATTTGATTTTTTGACGTGAAAACGTCTTATAATTCGATGGAGCCGGCTGCACGCACGAAAAAACATGACGTATGAAGCGTTACCTCGCTCTGAGGCGTTCCATAAAACAATCGAGCTCAACGCACATTCATTTTTTGAAAAATGCAACCATTCCATCAGTATTTTCTTATGACGTTGTCACGTTCAACTATCGTCAGTAAACCGACTTTACAGACAACCGATTTTCGCGGACGCTGCCGAAAGACTCACGTCGCTTGAGCGTGTGGTTCGTGTCCAAGTTCTACGGCGCCCGGTGAGTAGGTGCTCTCCTTAATACAGTAGCAAGGATATTTGACTGCACTGTACGCACAGCTGTTTCCAACCATTCCGTATACGGAACGCTTCATTAAACATACCATGTCGTATAAAATCTTACTTGCATGTTGCATAATAATCAACTAACCATATTAAGTTAACTTCATTAGCTTCAGAGAAATTTTAGCTTGCTGCTTTAACTTTATACGTTAGGCCAAGGTCGTAAAAGGAAGTTTTAATTTATTCAAAAAACTTGGTACGGAGTCATTTTAGTCAAAAAGTAAGAAGTTTTTGGTAATAACAGGGAATGAAAACTGTTTCTCGTGTTTAAGTACGGTATTGGATTTTATCGGTATGTAAAATAAAACGGAATTTTATTCACTTAGTTATTTCTAGCACAGGAGTCGAGTAATAAAACTCATAGTAGGTAAGTAATTGTAGCTTTTACTATTAAACCTATTGACTGCCACGGACGTCTCATCATTTTCCTGCCCTTGTCCCATGTCACTTGGGGTCGGCGCAACACGTTTTCTTCTTCCAATCTCCTCTGTCAACGTCACGCTATCATTTACTCCTTTAACTTTCATATCATTCCTCACACAATCCATCCATCGTTTCTTTGGTCTTCCTCTCCCTCTCCATCCATCAACGTTTATATTCATCACTCTTTTAGTCACATACGATTCGTCCCTCCTCATCACATGTCCACACCAAGACAGTCAATTCCCTTTCAACTTTTCTGAACTTGGCACAACTTTTAAACTTCCTCTAATATAATCGTCTATGGGCGTCAAATCAAAAAGTGCTCACGACGGACGCCTCGGACGGCATGGCACGTCGAAAATAACTCTTTTTTTAAACGCTTGGCGTAGAGAACATAGATTTTCGTTCGTAAGATTTTATTTCGATTTTATTTTTGTAACCAAGTTTATCTAAGCACCTGAATTAAATAAATAAAGAACCCAACATACCTAAGTAAGTAAGCACTCACTCGACGAAAATGTGTTGTAGTTCGAAATTGGAATCGTACACAATAGGGATTTAGGATCGGCCGTCGCTCCCGAACTCCTAAAACTGTCAAAGGTGTACCGTACAGGTACAACTGAACCGCACCTTACGTTAAAGGGTAGGTATTGACAGAGGTCAGAAGGCACTAGTTTTCAATTCAATCGCACCAGTTGGTTTGAAAGGGACCTAACTCTAAAATAATTCGAAATTACTGATACTGTTAGCCTGCGTCATCCCACTGCTGGGCAAAAGCCTCTCTCCATGACTTCCAAATTCTTGGATCCAGGGCCAATTGATTTAACTTTTTTTTTTCAATTAATTTTCAATTCGAGTTTTAATTAATTGAACCAATTAAATTCCATTACAAAACACTAAAAGCGGAATTCACCAATGCAACAGAACAAGATCAACATACATATATAAATCGCGTTCAAGTTGCTATGGAGCATTAACACTGAGCTTATGTTTATATGCGACTAGCTTAAGCCCCCGGCTTCGCCCGCGTGGAGTTCGGTAATTGATAAAAACTATTCTTTGTGTTAATCCAGGTTATAAACTATCTGTGCGCCAAATTTCATCCAAATACGGTCAGTAGTTTTTGCGTGAAAGAGTAACAAACATCCATCCATCCATCAAACTGTCGCATTTATAATATTAGTAGGAACATCGCGTTTTTCACTAGTGAAATCCCCTCTAAATAAAAATCTCATTGAAACTGTTCTCACTTTACGCACACACCATAAACCAAACCATTAACTTCAATTAGTGATCACATTACACACAGTTAGGCACAAACAGGCCATTTTAATTGCTCGCAATATTTTAAAAGGGTAACTGCGTGCATTCAATCATTCCCGAATTAACAATTGCAAGGGAAAAACCAACAATATGAAACAAAGAGCAATATTCGTATATTGCCCCGGTTTAAATGTAAAACGGGAATTTTCGACTGCTAAAGCAATATTTCGCTCGAACGTATTACGAGCAACGAATGGCTCGAGGCAAGTGGGCCGAGTCCGGTGGAGCTATTTAAAAAATAATACCTAGTAATGAACGTTACATTTCTTCGCACTCTTTTCCTCTGACGGAGTTAATAGAATTTCCAGCCAGCACTTAAGGCTCAGTTTCTAACGTATCTACGTTGGTATAGCATCTAATGGGGCTAATTAATTTAAATTTCATTTTTATTGGATGTATCCTTTTTACAGACGTTACAGATACAATCAGTCTTACCAAAGGGTATCTTATTACCCAGTAATATTTGGATTCTAGCGGTTAGATAGGCAGTCGCTCCATGTAAAATACTGGTATTCAGCTGCAACCGGTTAGATTGGAAGCCGACCCCACATAGTTGGGAAAAGGCTAGGCAGATGATGATTGGATGTATCCTCTTTGGGGTTAAATAAGTAATTTCTTTTAAAGTTTAGGTACTCGAATATACAGGAGGGAGTTTCAGTTACCTGGATCCTTTAAAGAGGTGAGTATACCCGTCATATTAAACAACTTTTCCAAAGAAACTCATATCCGAATCGTGAAAAATTAATAGCTTTTCATACATGCATCGAAACAGTCTGTGTACCGATGTATAGGAATTTGTCTAAATCGCCACCATTTCACCATAAACGAAAGAAGCAATCGTACTGAAAATAAATCTTAAAAAATATTTTATTTTTAGTATTAGACTGTGTGAGTCGCGTCGCCGAAACCTAAAATTTTTATTTCCACCATTGCTGCATTGCATAGATCTCGAGAAACCTTCCGTGACAGACGGCCAGAAAGTGAGATTATGTTCCGTTTATCCTTTTAAAACCCTTAAAATGGTGGAAAATTGTACCAAATATCCGACCAAAGAATTTTAACCAAAAGAATTTTATTTTCTCTCTGAAACGTCGCCGTCAAAACCAGGAGCAGGACAATTGGAAGTTATTAAAAGAAACAAATAGCATGTTCCTTACGTACTGGCAATGTTTTTCCCTGATTTTAATCGAATCATGAACCAAAAGAGAACGTAGAAATCACTATAAATTACACGCAAACCGTCGACCTAACCAGAAATTGTAACGTACCTACACCTCAACATTATCCTTGTTTTAATTGCGTTAGGCAACTCGTGTTTCTACTACAACTAAGTACAAATAGTAGTTAAGTACTTAGAACATCGTCACGCACATTGTTTAATAAGGATTCTCGATATTACTCAAGTTACATCACTACAAATATTGTGGGACTCGCTCTCGACAGCTGGGCTCTGAGCCCCAAGGCTGTTGCTATGCCGCATACAATACCGACCTCAAGGCCAGTGTCTAAAGATGTTCCAGTTTCTTACTCATTTCATGTGTGGAAAGCTGAATTTAGAAAGTTAAAACGCTTTTTAGTTCTACGGAGTTTTACGTTTGCTGTTTCACCTTGGAAAAAAAGAGCTATTGTATCTTTTTATGTCCATGGCATGGCATAGTCAGCCCCTAACGTTCTCATTTCTGGGACATAGGCCTCCTCTAGTTGAAACGGAATGGTCTGTAACGCACAACGCGGGACGCGCGTTAATATCACCATGTCTTTAAACTTGGTCCTAAGACATATCGATTTTCTCACGATGTTTTACTTCACCGTTTTGAGGGCAATGGTGATGTACCAAATAACATGCATTAGGTAACGGACCTTGGTTAATTAGAACTTCTTATAACGTTAAAAGTAGTTATTTTTTGGGTGTGATAGTGAAGTTTTTGATTTAAAACCGTATAACATATGATCGTATCAACTGCACTTACCCTTAGGTGGACATACACAGTCATATTTCTTTTCGCATAGGGGCTCGCCCGGGGAAATAAGCCGGGTGTTATCTGTTCTCCCGTATGTCTCATGTAAACAAAAAGCTTTAAGTATATCGCAAGGAAACATACTATTCTTTACACATACTTTATTTACAAATCTGATTTTACACCTGCTTATTTTTCAGAAACAAAGAATTTTAAGTTTGACTGATGAAAATGGAAATTATACTTACAAGATACGAAGTCTGTACTTATTAATTTCTTAACCAGAAGTAGTAATAGAAGATATAGCAATACTTCTACTTCGAAGGATATAAACCAAGACTCAATTAACCCAGGCAATAAACCATCAGGAATCAATAAGACCATTTTTGTCCCGATTCCGATATACCGACCAAAGCCTTGAGACTCGAACCCAAGAAAGCGAACAAGAAAAGGGCTTCGCCATACCCATATAGGTCACCAAACAACAGCAAAATCACAACAGGACCTATAAACATATACACAAATATGAAGTATACGCGGACCCAGTTGGTAATTGATTTATTACATCCCCCTTTGTGTACAGAAACACGGCACGTCGACAAAATTAAGTCTGTTATGCGTGGAACTGAACGTACTGGATACGACATTGAACGACCTTGATCCAACAATTACTGAGTTATTTTCGGTAATGTTACCTACAGTCCTACATAAATCAATTCGAGGTTGCTTGATGTGGTAACAGTAAAATAAAGCGTGCTTGACAAAAACTTGGGCAATCTCGGTTATAGGTTGCTACTACGGGTGAAATCGTTTTTATTGAATACAGAAGCGAATCAGGCCTTTTTTCCAATACCTACCCACTGGTCAGACCTACGTAATCTGGAGTCATGGAATGTAACGACTGCCAGCGTGTGTGGATAAGAGTGGGTCCGACACAAAAGCTTCGGTAAAGCTTTGTTTGCTTCTAAAACCGAGAGCCCAAAAGCAGTTACGCTCTTGTAGGTAGGTACCGACTCGACAATACAAAAAAGTAAAGAAAATACTGAATTTGAAGCAATGAAGGTTTTGAGTTAAAACTAATACACCTACAGACATTTGAATGCATTATTTCATTGACCCTAAAAGACGACGCATTCCATTACGTACGATAAAAATTCGAAC
This sequence comes from Noctua comes, assembly GCA_963082995.1. Lineage (NCBI taxonomy): Eukaryota > Metazoa > Arthropoda > Insecta > Lepidoptera > Noctuidae > Noctua > Noctua comes. Next base: position 18,258,117 of record OY720267.1, on the reverse strand, counting down.
TCGTTCATTTTACAAAAATGTCTCATCTAGTCGATCATGTTGACGTCATAAGGGTCGCTCCACCCCACATATCCCATTCATGATCTCAACAGATTACTCCCCGTGCGGGGGTGGATTATTTGAACTAATTATCGAATTGTCTCCGGCACGCATGATTCACCCTCTTGCAATTTTATACCAATTCGTTCCGGGGGGCGAAACGTTCGGGGAATAAGATGACTCATCGCTTTAGTGTTTTTCGATAGTTGGGTCGGATGTGGTCTGGGTTTCCTTCCATCAATATCCAATGAGATTTAAATGGAATTTTCCGGATTTTCTTGTGTGATTCTTTGTTATTGCTGCATTAAAGAATAAAAGGTTGGATTTTGAACAAGAAAATTATAAAGTCAAACTGCTCATAAAACGTAGCATGTTTCCATATTTTAATGTCCACGTTCTATTAATATAAAGAAATAATTACCGAGCTTAATAAACTTAAAACACGTAATAACTGAATAATGATACCACTTGGAGTTAACCCTCGCATGCTGACGTCGCTGCTAAATATCACAGGTGAAATAAAAATGTTACAAAGTTTCTCGGCCGGTTAAAATATCGCCGCAGTAAGTTTTCATCGCTCCACGACGTCAACGCTCGACCACTGCAGTGTTTTGTGAGCTGTCATTTCATTCTTCTTCAAGAATTTCTATATTCTTGTAGCCTTTTCTGCAAAAATATTTTCGCAAAATTATGTAGAACAAAAGTTATCGTACGAACAAAGATATTACGCAAAATGGCTTATATGAAAATGTAAGGGAAGTCTGAAAAGAAAAGGCCTTTTTACGTAATCCTGGACGTAATTCCGAATGAATATAAAGACATACATATATCTCGGTGAACTTGAAACCCTACTTAGTTACAGAACATTTAAATTCTCTTGAATATGTAATCCGTTCTAATCCTAAACATTGTACGCAGAATTCCTTACCATTTGCTTGAATATTTTAGCAATTACGAGTACTTCTGTCGCTTATTTAACATTTTATTATTAATACCAGAAAGATAAAGTAACAAAGACATGTCATAAAGACGTCACGGCTCGTCATCGTAAATTTATATCGATTATTCATAAACATTTCGACACAAGTCTAAAAGATGTAGAACTTTCTAACATTTTAATAACTAAAAATAAGTAGCGAAAGAATGACGAAACTTTGGAAGAACAAAAGGATCCAGATAAAACAACGCAAACAGGAAAATATCTATAAACAAAGGACAACCACTTGTATCAAATAAAGTATCAACTTACATCACAAACGAACAGCGACAATAAAATCCCGAGCTTATCTGACAATCACAGGTAGCCAAATAGCCAAAGCCAGTCACCACAATACGTAAATCATTGCACTCTGTCAATATGTTGTTATCACTGCTACTTATCACGCTGTTAATCACACGCAATATTTCATTTACGTTATCGGCAACGCTACGAAACGTCACTGCAGGTGCGGGGTTAAGCTACACGCTACGCTAGTGCTACGGTGCTACACGCGTAGCTCGGTGCTACGGGCAGCGGTGACGGCGCCTGAGGACGAACTGCGTCGGGTGGCGCGCCGATGTCTCGCGCATGCGCCTCACCCTGCGTAGGGGATGGATTCGCATAGTCGTATCATTCTCGTTTTCCGATAGGTAAGTTATAATATTCGTAAAGGAAAATAGTGTGCGGAAAAACGTAACTTGGTTTTCGAGAATACTGAGGCGGGTTCAAGTAAATATCCAGTTTGTCGTTTATTTTTTATTTTACTCGGATGGCCTGCTCGGTGAAGCTGTCAGAAACAATACCCAAAGTTTTCACAGATTAGAATGTTCTAAAAGTACATTATTACTGCCTGGATCAGTCTGCCTCAGTTTTCTTTACCAACTTGGGTATCTTGGAAGTTTATTAAAAAGTTTGATGATAAACTTCGGCGCATATTAATAACGTTCTCGTCAACGTTGTCGCGGGTGACGTCACTTACGTCGCTGTCATTTTGACGTCAGTTGCCAGACATGTGGTAATTAAGTTGGTACGTAATTAAATTAATCAAATTAAGGTGCAAGGTCAAGAGTGTTTGTGAGATATATTTCTTGAATATTAGAGTCATCTTTACAGCGTTAAGATTTCATCACAAATTAAGATGTGCTGTTAAGTTACACGTGCGATTGGATGAATCAAAAAGAGTACCTATTTAAGGGTCGCAGCAGGTGGCTTTCTACAGTTTCCGCCAACCCCCATGGAAAAAGGGCGTGAGTTATATGTTTGAATGTTATCAAGTTAAATTCTAGTAAATTTTTAAGTTGTCATCGTCATCAACAATTCTGTCAATAGAGTCGGAATGTTTATAGTGAAAATAAATTAATATAGTGAGTCAACACGTCGGAGCGCTCTTTTTTGACCCGTCGCGCACTCTATACGGGCCAGACGTATTTACTTATGAGATGTACCCAATTGTATGTCGATTGAAATCATTTCGAAAAAATGTGGAGCAGACCCCGTGAGGCCCATTACGAAAGAGTTATTTGAGTGCTATAAAAGAGAATTAGAAGACGTATGTCCAGCTGCGATGGGCTTAGTTGTTGATTAATTTTAAAAGAATCATTTTATCTTAATTACAATTGTATGACTAGCATTTGCACGGTATCAGGGACATCGGACGCATAAACTGATGAATTCAGCACATTATTCTAGAAGTCCTGTAAGTACTTATCAGTTCATTAAATTAGTTCGTCCTAAGTCTTGTTTAGTTCTGTCCAGCTCGTCCCGCCGTCTCCTGCGAGTTCTACCGCGTCGCCTTCTGGCTGTGTCAGGCTCCAAATCGTGGTTATTTTGAAACACCGTTTTAAGCTTTCACGGTTTACAACTAAACTATACTGTCACTTACGGGATATCTTCCGTGATTGTTCACCCGCGATCATGGCGCTTGCAACAGCGCCGAAATATCGGGAACTCAAAATAATGAACAATCACGGAAGATATCCCGTAAGTGACAGTATAAGTGTGGTTATTTTGGCCCACAGCTCGTATAAACCAAAGACCAGTGGTCCACATGGGCCCTGGATCGAAAGATATTGCAGACACGGGGAGAGGCCTTTGCCCAGCAGTGGGATGCTACAGGCTAACAGTAAAGTAAGTTTGTCCTAATGATTGTGCCTTGGCACGGCACCAATCAGATGTGAAAACGGCGATTATTTTCACAAAACCTTGGTATAGAACTATATCTTTATTTTAAACCGACAAAAGTTGTACCAGTTTAAAAACAGAACGATATTACTATACAAGTCGCAAATTGCACCGCAGAACATAGTTACGCGGGTGACATGAGAACCGAGCTACGTACATACATATATCCCTCCGCTTACACGGAATTTCATGCGACAGTTTAAACGTTTTTGGCGCAGGTAACAATGTGTCGCGGAATCCTAAACTAGATGAATGTGTGGCCATAAAAATTTTACTAGTGCAACAGCGATTTTAGAAAAAAAAATGTACGGAACCCGACGGGTCATAGTGCTGTGAAAGCTAGTTCGTTTGAAAACTCTCTGTATTGTTAAAAATATTTTATGGATGCGTGTTCAGTACACATGAACGCTTTGATGGATTTCAGTTTTCAGTTGTAACGTATAGCGTTTTTGTTGAATTTTACTTCTTTTTGTTATTGATGTATAGTTTACAGGTTCGATAAAAATGCTGGAATCAACATGCGAAAAACCATGCATTGTAGTAGAAATAAAATTTTAGTTTGTAACAAAATTACCATGAAATCTTTCACATTTTCTGAGAAATGTTTTCCTTGAGTTTCCATTTTCCAATACATTTTTAATCACTGGAGTAAGACACTATTGTGAAAAAGCTTTACGTAAATAATCAAGATTAACAACTCTCAACAACAACAGAATAACTCTTTCACATCTGTTCGACTTCAGCTATCGTAAACTTTCCAGACTGATTTGTACAAGAATTTACAAGATCCTAATTATCTGAAACATCTTAGGACCTTGTAAATTCTTAGTCCGTTCGTCTGTACCTATAACAATCGATCTATGATGATGTAGAAAATTAATGATTAGAATGTCTAGAATTTTACGCAACTATGTTAGGGTCGGCTTCCAGACTAACCGTATGTAGTTGAATACCAGAATTTGACATGGAACGACAGCCTACCCGATCTTCATTACTCAAGTAGGGCGTAAAAATGGCCCCTTAGAAGACTGTTGGTCACAATTTTGGGCTATGGAGACCAATGACAGCCGGAACCAACGACTTAACGTGCTTTCTAAGGCAAGGAGGGTCTCGATATCAATCAATAAAGAATAAATCAATCATTTTATTGTCAGTCAACTGAGGCCCATAGATAAAAATACACAAAATAATCTTGTAAAATAATAAAAAATAAAAAAATAGATTAATAAATAGATATAAATATTAATAGATTTTTTAAATACATATAAAAAATCCTTATTTAACTAAAACTAGACACGAATCATTGACGGCGTCGTGTTTTGCTGCGTGGTGTCGTGGCGTTGTGTAATAGATGATCCACCAACGGTCACCCATCCACGGGTAGTCCTCGGCAAGCACTACTATTACTCAACCCGCTATTATAACTTAGCCACGACCTCGTTAAAAGAAGCATTTATCTACAGACATAGAGATCGACTCGAAGCCTCTAAGCGTTTTATTTACAAGTACTCTGGGGGCCTAAAAAGGCCGCTATAGCAGAATCGAATTCGTGAAAGGGTTACTAAGTGACAATTCATAGTATTAACTGCGTCTGCGATCATTTTACGAATTATAACGTGATTCATATAATCATCCTGTTATGATATTGCTAAAGCGGACTTTTTAGCCCTCCTGAGCTTCCTTTTTATTTTGACATTTCTAGGTCGAAACACAGCTTTTAATTTTCAAATGTCCTTTGTCTGTTGGATATTTCCAGCTGTTCTGCCATAATAATGAACTGCAGGAGTAGGTCGCGGCAGTGTTTTGAAATGTTTCTTTTTAAGAGAAAAATGTCGCTCTTCGTTATACTGCACTACGGGTTAATGAATAAAGCACTTTAGACATTAAATGATATTTTAATTTTATTGCTGTTGCTTTTTGATTTCATTTTTAATTGCTCGAGAGGTGTTAAGTATTGGGTTTATGTCAAGTATAATTAATTTGCATAATTATCAGATGATTTATTTCGCATTCAGAAGCTCTATCTTACAGGCAGCGTGAATTTTGATATTGCGCCATATGACCTGAAAATACTTTATTCGAGTAGAAGGTTTCTAGTATCAAACTATATTTAATCAAGGATTCCTTTTTGTTTTATTTATCTATACATATAATCTATACATATAAAATTCAAAGTCCTGACTGACTGACTGACTTATATATCAACGCACAGCCCAAACCACTGGTCCTAGAGACATGAAATTTGGACAGTGTACTCTTTGTGAAGAGTAGGTATCCACTAAGAAAGGGTTTTTCGAAATTCCACCCCTAAGAGGGTGAAATGGGGTGTTGAATTTTCTATGAAACTTTTTATTCTCTGAGTCGATTGTCTTGAAATTGTGTCTACATATACTTCAGTTAAAATGATGAGATACGTGTATCACAGTTTTTCCAAAATTATCCCCCAATTTAAAATTCAATGTCCTGACTGGCTGACTGATACATCAACGCACAGCCCAAACCACTGGTCCTAGAGACATGAAATTTGGACAGTGTACTCTTTGTGAGAGTAGGTATCCACTAAGAAAGGGTTTTTCGAAATTCCACCCCTAAGAGGGTGAAATGGGGTGTTCAATTTTCTTCAAACTTCAAGTTCAAACTATTCTTTATTACCTATTCAACTTTAAATGTAAAAACTAATATTACACGTATAAATGCGAAAGTTTGGATGGACGGCTCTTTTTTACTCAATCACGCCAGAACGGCTGAACAGATATGGATAAAACTTGGCACAGAGATGGATTATTATAGTCGGGTATAGTACATACATAGATTACTTATTATCCTAGAAGTAAGATCTCGTGGGCAATTCCCGAACACCACGCGAGCGAAGCCGCGGGCATAAGCTAGTTTATCTATATAAATAAAATGGTAAACTGACTGACTGACTGACTGGGTGATATATCAACACACAGCCCAAACCGCTGGTCCTAGAGACATGAAACTTGGAGGGTGTGTTCTTTGTGAAGAGTAAGTATCCACTAAGGATTTTTGGGAATTGCACCCCTAAAGGGGTAAAATAGGGGTTGGAAGTTTCTATGAAAGTCCGTCAGTTTTGAAGTTAGGATCTTAAAATTTTTGTGTTTAGGCTGACGATTGAAAATTAATTTATACGTGTTACAGCGTTTTTGACAATTCTACCCCCGAAGGGTTAAAAAGGGGTATGAAGGTAAGTAATCGGATATTTTTCGACATCCACGCAGGCGAAGCCGCGGGCAAAAGCTAGTACTAATATATTAAAGTTGAAGTTGAGAGTTTTTTTTTATATATTTGGTAGCCCAAGCTTTGAACGTTGTTAAAAATTAGGAGCCGATCAAAAAGAGATACGATGGACGAAACCGTGGGGCACTGCTAGTAGAAAATATAAAACAATACAAGCGCAGACGGATTAATTCCTATACAATTTACGGACGACGAAAACTAATGTTTTGGGTAATTTTAAAATACTTTGAAAAAAATGGTGAAATCTAGTTGATAAAATCCGTTTTTGTGAAGATAATGACGTTGAGTTATGGTCGGTCGCCGTCACCGGTGTTGTGGCGTCATACTGTGTTTATTTCACGTTTTAGCTTTATTTTAGTGCTTTCATTATTTCTAGGTTTTAATTTTTTTTTTAAGGTTTAGTCACAGTTCATAGCTGTCATTTGTTTTATGGTGACGAATTTGCTGGAATGACAGTAGTAAAGTGTGAAACAACAGATTAAAACATGATAAATCTTAACAAATTAAAACAAAATAATAAGCTTTCGTGTAGGTACTGAGGTCTGTGTGACCGCGTTGTCTTACTAAACGGATATTGATGCGGTTGTCGTCATCAAGTAGAGCCTTATTGTTATAAGAAGGTTTAGTATACTGAACATTACATTTAAACTTGCATTTAAGAAAGGATTCTCGATGTTTATTTAACTCGAGTCGCTTAAATCTTACGAAGCAGAGGAGGGTTGCCAGTAAAATAATAAATAAACATAAGTTGTAACAGTACCAACTACATAAACAGGCATTTCTCAAATAAAGCGCCACTTGGAAGCATGTTTTTCTACCACAAAATATCTAAACCCAGAAATTCAGAACTCACACACACTCAAATAAAAAAGTGGTCTCAAAAACATAAGAAAGGATAAAACAACGTAACATAATCGCTAATAAGTAAGAATATTTTACGGTTCCTCATAGTTCAACGAGTTTTCAGGGTTCCGTATCCAAAAGGTCTAAGCCATCGACCCTCTTGTTGTGGGACCTTGGTAATAATATGGTTCGTCAGACTTCCGGACGAAATTATTATCTTCTGGGTAAAGCAATCTTAGGTAAAGCAATCTTATGAAATAACTACCGGCCCGCTTCATGCATATATATAACCCCGCTTTATATATATATGTCTATAAACCTTCCCCTTGAATCACTTTTTCTTTTGCTGAACTGCATTAAAATCCGTTGCGTAGTTTAAAAGATCTAAGCGTACAAACAGCGGAAGAGATTTTGTTTTATACTATGTAAAGAAGAAGATGGCGGGATGAGCTGGACTATTTCGCAAAGGATTGGCCTACAATCGCACTAGACCGCGAAATGTGGAAGGAGGGAAGGGAGGCCTTTGCCCTGCAGTGGGACAATATAGGCTTATAATAATAATAATATATAAGGAAATTAATAAAGGAAAATAATATGTAAAGATATGAAATAAAATCAAATATGAAATTAATTTTAAAATGTGCATTGAAAATACGAAAATAGTAAAATTGAGGACAACTAATCACACTTGAATAAGTTAGCAAATAACGAATTTAAAAAGCAAAGGAAACGTCCAGAGGTAGAAGGTTCGAAGAGCTGCAGCCATCGAGGAACTTTTGGTATTAAAAAGTGAGTCATATTTATTATTAGTCCCCATAAGAAGTTCGCCTTTAAGCTTGACGTTTAAAGGATTACCTAATTTTATATCTAGAACTTCGGTCTGGAAGCGATTTTCCGACAGCTTTTTTCCTTCAGTTTTAAAGCGCAAATGTTGTCCCTAATTAAGCTTACTTCTAATTTTACTTACAAAAAAATAAAAATAAATAAATAAATAAATAAATCATTGACATATTTGCTACGAATTGGCGACTAAATATACAATGTTTTCGGTTCGGCATGAGTCCGCACAGCCGGGCGGCATTCTCCAACAATAGATAAACGAACATAACGAACAGCCATGATTGCGGCGAATATTTACCGTACCGTAGTCGTATAGCGAGAATTGGTATTGCTTACCTGTAACAAAAACGACACAATCATTATTAATCAGGGAAGTTGGCAGTAATAACATTTTAATGAACTCTTTTGTGAAGGTACTAGCTGAGGGGTGCTACATACATATTCGCTTTTGTATGATCGAATATAAGGTTCGGAAAAATGTTCCTCAGTTCAGCTCGAATTGTTTCGAGCCACTCTGAACATGATTCAGTTTCGATGGTACAGACGCCAGCACATTAAGCTACTACAACCTGTCAAATTTTTGTAATAGATTTTCAACTTTATCGATAAAGCATTAGGTTCAATATTGATTGGGAAAATTTGACAGTTTCGGGTAGCTTGATGTGCAGTGGCGTCTGTACCTGCTGCACGGAGTTTGCCGATCGGCACAATTCTATAGAAAAATAGACCATTGCTTCGGGTCGGCTTTGTAGTTTAACAAATACCGACCCGAACAAGAGTGTAGCGTCCCTAACATTTTCTGGTCTTTGTTCTCAAGTTTACGGCAACGTCGGTCAGTGTGTACTGTCTACTGAAGACATAAAGAGTCGGCTAAGCGAGTAATCGAGTCTATCGCCGGAATCGATACAATCATTCTAGTCACGAATACGGTTCTCGAAAGTTCCGAACACGAAGTTCCGTTTCACGTAGCATAGCGGTTTTTCAACATTATTATCGTTTTGAATCAAGTTTTGGCTTATTGGTCTAGTGGTTGTAAGCACTATAGTTGAGCATGAGGTCCTGCATCGGTTGGATTCCCGGGTCGGGCAAGGTATCGTTGGATTTTTTCACTAGCAAATTTTCAGTTGCCAGGATTTGTGCCTAGTTAATGGCATTAGGTCCAACTTTAATTGTATGGGACTTACATGTAACAGGCAAAATGTGAGTGTACTGTAAAGAATACTACTTTGCAGTGGCGAAGGTTCCATACAACTCGATTCCTACTAGCTTCCCTTTGAAAAATGGCACAGTCAGTATTCCATAGACAAAAAATATAATCATATTAAAGATGTGTATGTATGTATGTGTATGTATGTATGTTATAAGGTTGACTGGTAGAAAATGCCTATGGCATTAAGTCCGCTATTGTACTTTTGTGCTTGAACTGTAAATAAATAAATAAATATGTACTCCGGCTTACCTTTTACAAAAATTGGCCCTTCGCTACTGCTACTTTGTCTAAACCTTAGGCAATACAAGCGCTATGTTATGCGGAATCGAGTTATGAAATTCAAAAGATTGTAGTGAACTCTATTTAAATCGACTATATTTCAGTTCAATTATCACTTCAAATGTTATCGTAATTACTGAATCTGATATTAGTTCATGAAACCTAATAATACGGAAAGCATTTATACTGACTGAAATTCGATCAATTTCGTAATGTGTTTATGTTCACATCAACTGAATTTCTGGCTTTATGTAATCAGAAGTTAGTAAGTAACAGTATTGTCAATAGGAATACCAAGTAAAGGACCGGACAAACCGCTACGGACAAATTCTGGACGCGGCTTTCAAATATTACTGAAGTATCTCTCCGTGTATCTATCCGGAAGATGTTGCGTTGGATGGCCTCCCATTAGGTGGATGACCGATGACCTGGTGAAGATTGCGAGGATCCGCTGCATGCGAGACGCACGGGACCGGTCAATGTGGCGACACTTCGGGGAGGTCTATGTCCAGTAGTGGACGTCTTTCGGCTGAAATGATGATGATGATAATCCCTCCGTGTTGATTGTCCGCAGCTGGCCGTAATAGTCCGTACCGATTTGATTAATCTTTAAGACAGTCCTTTGCCAAGAAGTCAATTTTTTTCTTTTTATTTAGCAGCTGAAAATACTAATGCTTCTTTCGGCACGATACTACCGTAACTATCACATACACCACGTAGTATATTTTAGGTGCTGCATACATTTCCAAGCGTTATCTATTCCTCATTTTACATCCAAAATGCACACCATTTATTCAAGGCTCTCGTTATGGTACTTCAAAGAGAGCAAGCGTAAAATAAAGCATATTTCTTTCCTCTCTCTGATTCGCATGGCCGTGGATATCGAGTGAGCATTTGAGCAAGCCGAGCGCTAAGACTATCGCTTTAGTCTGCTCAGTGGGCTCGCGGGCGTCGGACGATGAAATTACACGAGACTTTGCCAAGATAAATCTAAGACTGTTTACAATTATATAGAGATCTTGGTCTAACTGCAGTTAGACTGTAAGCGGATTTTGTGGGGCTTAGAAAATAACTAGTTTGAAGTGAACTTGTTTGGTTGGTGAAAGCAATCTCCTGAATGAATGCGACGAACACTAAATGGCAAATAGAATGAGGATAAAGTTCAAGAAATATCACATTACTAAAGGACACTTTTCATTGAAACCTAGTGTATAATATACCAGTTTCCCAAAGTCCATTCTGTAGCGAAACCGCAAACAAAAGGACAAAAACTAACGCTTTTTTTCTCTTTCCACACTTGTGTACAAAGTTACCCCTTTTATGACTCAATTACGGCAAATAATAATAAAGAGGCATCTGCAAAGTTTACCGACGATCGCGAATGCACTCATTTGCGAACAAAATTGCTTTGTATCTTCGGTGTTTATTCCTTAATTTGTTATTCATAACAGACTACGAAACGACGATAGGGGCGAACTTGGCCGCGGCTTGCAGTTGCGACTACTTGCGACTTGCCTGGTTAGATACAAACTCTGCCAGAATAAGGAGTTCACAGTTTGTGCTGAATGTGTGACTTTAATTGAGTCGCGATTTATTGTATTTGTTGCAGAATAAACGGGATGGAATACGTTTATGACTGTGGGCTGTTTCTATGGTTGAAAACTCAAAGTTTTTCGTTGAACGAGTTAATTAAATGTCTCGTTGGTGTAGTGGTCGTAATCGCGACAGCTGATTATGAGGTCCTAGGTTTGATTCCCGGGTCGGACAAATTGTTATAGGGTTTTCCATCATGAATTTCTTAGTAGCAGCCACGGAGTCTGGATTTGCGTCCGGTTGGTGGCAATAGGCTCGCCCCCTATTACATGGGACTTAAACATAACTGGCGAAATGTGGGTGTATTATTAGGAACGCCTCTGTCTAACCCTTCGGGGAATAAAAGCGCGATGTTGTCATGTAATTAGAACTAATTCAGATTAGTTTATTCGCTATGCCGTGATGGAGAAAAAAACGAAGTCTTGAAATTATTAATGTTCTATTCCAGGACAAATAATTTTACTGAATAGCTTCATAAAGGATGCAAAGCCATTCCTCGTTATTTAATAAACACAGCAATTCAGATTTTCTAACTAATTATTTGCCAACAGCCTCCTCTCTTGTAACCAATTCTAATGCTGGCTATGTTTTTCAAATACCCCTTTTTCCGTCGCTCCTCGTTTTTCCTATACATTCCAGATACCCAGACACTTATCACTTGGATATATCTAAACAACAGTGTACGCGGAATCGACGCGACGCCCGGCGCCGACCGGCCGCGGCCTGCGAACCGCAGCGCAATTGCGATCGTATCATCCACTGCTTCATTTACATTTAGAAATGTGCAATACAGAGATATAGTCCCTCGATTTAATTTAACGATTCCTCTTGATCTTCAAAGGAATCGATGTATCTTTGAAAGCATTAAATGTAAGCTTTGAAATCGATTGAGTAGGCGTCGCTGACCACAGACTGTTACCAACTGCTAGACCCTGATTAACATATAGATATGCGAATCTCGCCCTTATCGCCCCCCTTCTTTCGGCAGGCCAAAGACCAATGCACCAAGTATTTAGAAAAATAAACATTGAGGCGGGAATCGATGGCTACGGCGCCGCCGCGCTCCGGGCCATCGGCTGATGGAAACGGTACTACACTGATGCTATCTGATACAATATTCATATATTTATAAAGGGAATACTGTTTTATATGATCGTAAATACGTGAAATATTATTTGTATCTTGCATGTGCGTTATATTTCGAGAATTTTATACACCTTTTACTACGAAATGTACTACTTCGATTCAGTCACTTGAGTACTTGTATTAAGGTTCATCATTTTAAAAGTATCTACTAGTATATACGGAGTGTATTAAATTCAAATTCAGAGACTTATCAGACCCTTTTTGATCAAAATTATATTCAAATTCAGAGATGTCAACGAAATCACTGACTTAAAATTTGGTTTTACATATTTTTACCCGACTATTGCGAAGCCAAAACGAAGGGTTATGATGTTAGCAGTCTATGTATAATGTATGTTTGTATTTACGTAGGTTCCTCCGTAGCGCCTAAACTGTTTAACCAATTTTGATGAATAAGGTGTCAATCGATTCGCTATTATGGCCCGGGTAACATAGGCTACATTTTGTTCAGTAGTCGGGTTTTTTAGTTGTAGTATACCACACAAATTCTTGTTTCCTTTGACACTAAATAAATACAGTCGATTTAACCCCAAAAATACTAGATAAAACACTAGTTTGCCCGTAATCTCACTTTGACATATTTCTAGTAATGTTTGGCTTTGTTATTGTGTCGTGAGTAGACACAATAATGATAAAAGCAGCTTTGAGAGATAAACACTTCTTAAGGACTATAAGAAGTAATGGACTCTTGGGAGTAGGTGAAAGATGGCTCAATTTTCCGTTAAAGAACTTGATCTTGACCACAGATATACAGGGTGGAAGGGTCATTATTAGTACATTATTCATTTTTTTTATTTATTTAACACTTCAAGCACATAAGTACAGAGGCCGACTTAATGCCATAGGCATTTTCTACCAGTCAACCTTTGGGTGATGCAGAGACAAACAGTGGTAGGTGTATATCTGAAAATAATTTTAATTAATACTAAGATTAGCTACAAGTACTAAGATTAGATATAAGAATTTTTCATCTGTTATTAAAAAAAAAAATTAGCTGTGCCATACACTTTTGTAGGAAACAGCTGTTTTTTTTTTAAATAACCGATGAAAAATTTCTATGTGGGAGGGGGGGCTCAGAATGATGTACTGATTACGTTTTCTGTCCAACCCTTCGGAGATTACAGGCGTGATGCTATGTTATGTTCCAAATGTAAATAAATATTATACTTATGTGCTAGTTATTCAGCGTATAAAGATTTTATTGTTATTAACATATTTGACAGACGAACCAATTGGATTAAACCAATAAAGTTTAGGTCAAGAGTTCGTTGACCCGACAAGGAGAAAACTGAAAATTATAGCTCATTTTTTCCGACTTTTTACACAGAGACTTTTCCCAAAATCTAGTTATTTATTATTATTTATTTATTTTAGTTCATGGAAGACTTACAGCTAATAAAAACAAACAATAAAGGAAACCATAGTCACCACCAGAAAGCCAATTAGAAATCTTCACGTATAGACTTAAAATAATAAAAAATGGTGTGAGCACAAAAACAGAAAACACAGCGCTTTAATCAAAGTAAGAATAATATAAATACTTGGTTTGTAATTATGTGACTAAAATAATAGAGAAAATAGTAAAATAATCATCATCATCATTTCAGCCAAAACACGTCCACTGCTGGACATAGGCCTCCCCCAGGTGTCGCCACATTCGCCGGTCCCGTACGACTCGCATCCAGCGGATCCCTACAACCTCCACCAGGTCATCGGTGCACCTAGTGGGAGGCCTTCCAACGCTACTTGAAAAATTTGAGGCTTAAGCGCCTTCTGGCCGAAGCGGCTAGGCGGCTGCTATATGTTAGTTCTTGTTTTTTGAATAAAATCATCATTCTCCTGCGCTTATCCCGATTTATTTGGGGTCGGCCACAGCATGTCTTCTTCTTCCATACTTCGCTATTACCCGTCATCGATTAGTTGAACAAAATAACAGTAATGAATCATTTTAGTTGACATGAGTTTTACAACAGATTATAATGGATAGGACCCAGGTGGTTCAGTCTGTCGTAAACTTCCTGGTTCGATTCAAATCGAATTTCAGTCGAAATAGTATCAATTTGTCTTTAAATCGAATTTATGTAAATTTAACATTCATTACTATACAATTCGATTGAAAGATGCCGTGACAAAGCCTGGAAATGTGTAATTGTTAAACAAATAGCTACTAAACTAAAGTTCACTCACATCCTAAATTAAAACCTAACTACAAATAAAACGCCAATTAAAAAGAATGAATAACAAGACATCAATATCGATTTCTTTTGGTTTTGTTATAGTCGCTCATCATTAAGTGCTCAATATGTTTTGGAGTTACGGCACTAATTGTACAGATTCGTTTTTTTTTTTTCAAAATAAGATAAGTAGGAACAAACACACACAGCCTGTTCAAATCATAACCCTCCTTCAGCTTTGCCGTAGTCGGGCAAAAACACCTTCTAAAAGCTTAATCTCCTCGTCCATTATTTACATGAACATGGTGTTGCCCTACATGTGTATGACGTCACATAAATATTGTGTAGTCTAGGTTCATAGCGTGGCCTGGTAATATCTAGCTGCTAGCTTCTGACATGACCTAATAACGAACTATTACAAGCGACACAGAATGAACAACATGTTTCATGAAAATACAGCGTGTATTACAAATGTGTTGTCTATTTTATTTATTAAGGTAACCCACAGCTATAAAGGTAGCTTATTTAAGAGCGATGCTCTGTATCACACAGATATTTTGAACACAAGTTCTTGTTAGATAAGAATTTTACATTGTAACTAGAAGCTATGTGCTAGCAGATTATACACATAGACGAAGAAGAAAAAATACGGATTATAGACCTACATAACTCAAACTACAAAAGCAAAGTTAATAAAATTTATATGGGAGTACCGTGCGGCCTTCATCTACCAAATGAAAAAAGAATCTAGTAAATCCGATCAGTAACCCCTGAGGAAAAAAAGTGTTGTAGCTTGTGAGAGGCGGATGTCTTGCATAGCCAAAGTTGATCGATTGATCTATACTTATAATAAATCTGTAGAGAGGTCAATTCTGTATACATGAAATATATTTCCAAAATAACTATCAGGGGGTGATTAGGGATCGATACTGATGCCAAAAATGCAATCAGTAAAAATTTTGTCTGTCTGTCTGTCTGTCTGTCTGTCTGTCTGTCTGTCTGTCTGTCTGTATAACCGTTATAGAAACAAAAACTACTCGACGGATTTTAACGAAACTTGGTACAATTATTTTTCATACTCCCGAGTTGGTTATAGTATACTTTTCATCACGCTACAATCAATAGGAGCAGAGCAGTGAAGGGAAATGTTGGGAAAACGGGAGAAGTTACTCCATTTTTTAAGCTTCCGTCGCGTGTGCAACCTTAATGGTTAAAGCTACACAGAAATCATGTATGACGGAAATGTTCTCCTTAAAATTATATAAAAAATATCCCACGACAGCATATGTCTATCTTTTATGGTTGACTCACAATATCACGTGTAACTCCCGATAGCTTAGCAGTTCGAAGCTTTCTGATTATATTTGTCTAGGGGTAAAATAGGGGATGGAAGTTTATATGAAAGTCCGTCAGTTTTGAAGTTAGGATATTCAAATTTTGTGTTTAGGCTGACAATTAAAAATTAATTTATACGTGTCTCAGCGGATGAAGGTAAGTAACTATGTTTGTTCGGGTGGGATATTTTTCGACATCCACGCGGGCGAAGCCGCTGGCAGAAGCTAGTATTAAATAATACCTGGTTAGATTCTTCTCTAGATCCTCAAATATGACCACACATTTCCGAGACACGCTGTATAGCTATTCTAATACTTTATACCGTCAGGGTGAGAAATAGTGTAGTATGGTAATTTGACGTATTTGTTTCATAGTAATGTATTGCGTTGTAATAACCCCTCATTATGCCACTTAGAACACTTCTTACGTTGCTATACTTGACATTTGTGACGTTTTTAGATTGTATTTTGATTTTTCTTGGTTTATGTGCTAATGGCATACAGTTTTTATGCTTTTTACGCCAAGTTTAGGTTAAATTAAGACTGTGAGAGGTATTTTTGAAGAAATTGCTTCCATACTAAAGTTCAATCAGAAGGCTTAGTTAGACAATCGGTAGTCGCTTTGAACGTGTTTCGGTTTTAGTTTTTTCAGCAGACTCTCAATGCATAAAGGTGCGTTCGTTATGCATGTCAGTTTTAAATTTGCTTACAAGTTCCACTCCAAAGATAACTGCACCGTTTTCCGCCATACACGTTCATGCATGCCTGTACAGTTTGACTATACAATCAAGAGCACCAATATGATACACTTTCTTCAATTTAAAAGCAATTTTTTCGAGAAATAACTATTGTAACTTCATAAAAATAGGAGTTCCAGAATACTAAGTTCGTAACAACCTGACAAATTTCATGTTGTGTTTGTGTAATCAGAACAGTTGGAGAAAAACAAAAAAGCTGTTAAGTGTTTACATATTGGTGCTCGTGACTGTACAGACAAAACAGCAAACTCAAACTCAAAGCATTTCTTTCAATTAGACCATTACAAGCCCCTTTGAATGTCAGAAAAACAAAGAAAGCGAAGCTACAGTCAAACGGCATAATAACTTGTGAAAGTAGTGTAGCTGCCAATTCCAAAGCGTAGATCTCTATGGAGAAGAATGGGCAAGAAACTCCATAGAGTTAGACACTCTCGAAATCAAAATATTGTTACAAAATCTTGTTAACATCATTCGTGTTGAGATTATCAGCACATGCAAAACTCGTCTATGGCGGACTTTAACATAATTATAGGCGGACATAAGAATTTCGTTGGCTTATGTTAATCCCACACATTTATGCCGTTTCCATCATTAATAGAATGTTTCTGTGTCTAGTCCCTTTAGACACCGTGGAACAGACCCAAATACTATCTCAATGTTGCACATTTCACATAACCAACTCAAAGTATACAAAGCGAAACCAAAAACAAGACCTACATTACCTCATCTCCATCAAAAAATCTCAACATCGACAGCCCTAGTTCCAATTACTTCTCATTAGACACTCCGTCACACCGACACGTAGCATGACATGTTCTCCCGCGCTCCAATTACATCTTGTTCGCAGCCTAACCGCTCGACAGAGTGAATTAATCCTGCGATAATTAAATGTGGTTTTTATAACGGTGTCATCGGCGGCCTTTGTGTAGGCAACGCTGTTGAGGAAGGTTCCTGTTTCAATTGAGTTACAGACTATACTTTCAATTTAATATGTCGTCGAGAAGAATGACGTGGAAAGGAGGATCTTAACACCAAGTACGTACAGAGTGAACGTTCGCGTTGTGAACAAAGACTGCGACAGGAGAGTGCAAAACTGAATGTCTACCTAAGGATAGGTACAAATCTCATAAAAGTTCTAAGATACGTAGGCATTTGGTGTAGAAAAGAAGCTTGATCATCTCTGATGGAACGTGATCACCGGCACACGGCAATGTAAAGACAACTAAAAAATCTCATCAGCTTTAAAGGAGAAAACAGCTATAAGTTTTGGTACTCAAAGTTGTTCCAGTAAACTCGTTAATAAAGATTTCAATGAACAAGAAGTATCAAGTATCAAGACAGTGATTGAAACTTCTAATCATTATCCAGAGCCAATCTACGATACTGTAATGAACTCAACGATACTGTATTTTAAATTCACGGCGAAACTTTAAATTATCTTGGAGAGAATGAGCCGAGAATTTCGCACTAGAATAAGCTTGAATATTTCCGAGTTTGTAGGAGACTGGTTAACTAAACATTGTAAAATGGAAGGTGCAGAAAAATAGCATAAAGATATATTGGTAAAAATTTGCATTTTGCACTAAAAAAGTTAGCAGCTGTAATTATTATCAAGTCTTACAAATCGGCGTGCGTGATGAGAGATGAGATGTATGAACGTGGACGAAGCAAAATGAAAGAAAACAAAGAAAAAATATTTATTTGTCGCAGGGGCATGACGTGCATAAAAATGATTAAAAACAATAAACATACAATGCATAACAAATATTAAGGAGTGTCACTAGACACCAGGGTTCGGTTATGCCACACGGAAGGAAAGTACCTTAAATATTGTATCTAGGAAATTTTACTGCAAGAAGACTTTTTTTTTTTTTTTTTAACTTCGTATAATCATCAAATGCCTCCTCCTTCGCGAGCATGACTGCTTCGCAGAAGGAGGCGACCGCTTCCCACTCCGTCTCGCCCGCAGCATGGCCTCGACCAATGCCGGGCGCGAGAGGTCTCCGCCTATCACCGCCGTGAGGACAGGCGGTGCTCTGCCCAAGCGGAGCAGTCCTGCACCGTATGCTCCACCGTGTCCTCCGGGCGGTCCTCGAAGTGGTGACACCCAGGCGTTTCCTCCTTCCCCATCAGATACAGGTACCTCCCGAAACTTCCGTATCCGGTGAGGACCTGCGTCATGCGGTAGGTCAGGACGCCGTGACGCCTATGCAGCCACTCCCCAAAGAGGGGTCTTACCGCCGCGATTGCTGCGTGCCCGACTGCTGCGTGCCCGACTGCCAGAAGACTTTACTTTGATTTTAAAAATAAACTGAACTGGGTCAGAGATCTAAAACTAGTATCTGTACTGTAATTAGGTACCTACTGTAAAAATGCACCGTAAAATGTTCTGTAAATCATCTAATAAGTAGACATTATTATGCCATAAATAAATAATTATTGTCATTTACCCGTAAATATGAACTGCCGAACAAGGGACAGCCTATAAACCATACAATTACCAATCCTTTGGGGTCAATATTACGACAATCAAAACGTTTGACAACCGGATTGTTTTATTGCAGTTTGGATAATTATCGGAGTAATGGAAAACGTTTCTCATTTCAGAAATGATAACATGTTGTAACGTTTTCCGAAAGAGTTAGGCAAAGATGAGCCTAAAGAACACACATTTCTTGCCAATTTTATCTAAGTTCCATGTAATAGGGGGCGAGCCTATTGGAAAATCAACACTAGTGAGTGTTGATCTTTGAGCAATTTATTTTCATAGTCATTTCATCAGAATGTGGGGCGAAGACAGCTCAAGTTCGACAGTTAATCAATTTAGTCTCCTGGCAGTAAAATATCACCTATTATTATTATTTTTCTTTTAACTTTGAATAGTAACGTCCTGATCTGTGTACGGGTGACCACCCATTACATACCGAGTTCCCTCAGTGCCGCGGAATGCACGTTAAGCCGTTGGTCCCGTCTGTCATTTGTAGATCTTTGACAGTCGTTACAAGTCAGTAGCCCGAAAGTCTGACAACCAGTCTTACCAAGGGGTATCGTATTACCTAGTACTGACTGGATTGTGGAGGTCAGATAGACGGTCGCTCCATGTAAAACACAGGTATTCAGCTGCATCCGGTTAGACTGGAAGCCGACCCCAACATAGTTAAGAAAAGGCTAGGCAGATGAAAAGTAAAACTCCACTGTACTTGGCTACCCACCACTGACAATATTCCACTGTCGACCTATTTTTGGAAGCAGTGAGCTAAGTTTGATTCATAAACACTTGACATTTATAATCCTTTTATAAATAGAACCCGTCCTTGTCATTTTCATGTCAATGGAGTGAAAGGGCAATACTCTATAGCTTCATTTATAGTATATCGAAAGTTTCTTGGTACGAAACCCTTGCTCGTGAAGTCGTGACACAGATCCACCGAACTGCGCCCACGCCAATACCGAACAACCTAGCGAAATTAGACTCTAAGTCAACGCAATAAGGTTTCGAACTTCGATTAAGATCGGACAGCTTCGGTCGTTATCGTACGTGGTTCGCCCCCTTTAAGGGTACGCATAAAACGGTTCCCCACTTCATTAAGTGTTCGACGACCTGAGCGATTAAGTTAGGAGATTTAGGCTCACAGCACACTGGTAAACACTGCACTGTATCGGCACGTCACCTGACTTTTACAAGCTGATCCCAGTCCGGGGCGATGTTCTTACGGTGCTTGAACAATGTGTAAACGAAAAACAAAGAAAACTACCAGACTTTACAGACCATTGAACTGAACAATAACGGGAAAAAATAATTAGTTGTCCTATGCAAAAGTTTAATAAATATTCGACCCAAATGTATGGGACAGGCGATTGATGATTGTTTTTCTGTGTAACAGAAAAACAATCATCAATCGCCTGTCGGTGTAAGTTTTTGCACTATGGAGCAGGCCCGAAGGCACCGAAGAAGCCGATTCCTGCCGGCTTCCCTTCGGGAACAAGGCAATCTGCGTAGTAAGGAGGTTCAAAGAAAGAATCTCGTAGGACGCGAGTTGAGGCGAGGTTGATACAATGCAGTGCTTTTAACTGTGCGTTAACCTTTACTTTTATATGGACGCGAAGCCACACACATTACGAGGCGGCCTTATGAAATTGTTTCAGCACGTGTTGAAAATGAATTGTTATGACGGCACTAAAGCGTTTTACTAACATTTTTAGTCTGTTTTTTACTGAAATAAAGTTTATGTTGTGGGGAGAGAAAATAATAAATCGATGTACGAAGCTCCGCTCGCGGCCTCGGGCGATGCGACACGATTTGTGGCGCGCATGTCATTTATTTACTCAAGTCGCATCGCGGCATTTGTTTCTAGTTTCTACAACAGTCGTTGTCGCAAGACGCGTGTAATTTGAGCGTCTAGCTCCTGGCTAATAGGTTATAGTTTTCGCGATACATTTTCCAACAGATTTTCTATCTGTGTTTATTACGCATTATCAACTGAATAGGTCTATAAATCCGTGTTCTGTAGAAGATAGGATCAAACAATTGCATAATAAATTCTGCTCATAAACTTGGAGCAAATATTTGCTTTTACATTGATTCTTATCTTCACGCTCATCGTTACAATTGTGCAGACGTTGTGACGGATTCATATCATAATTTACTATTATGAGTTCACATTTAGTAAGGTAGGTATAATTTTATAATATGTAGGATCCTAGGTTCAAGCAACCGCAAACCGTAACAGCAAGACCGCAGCGGCTAAGCCGCAATGACAGCGTGGTTATATTATTCTACAAAAACGGTAACAGGCAGCCATTCCGCCATCTACGGGAGCATTGTAACAGATCTTACGAAGGTAGTCATAATCATGCAAGACATCTTAATTACGATCCATGGATCTTGATAAATCTGAGCTTTTCTTGTTAAGAATGAGGAAAATATGCGAGTACGAATGTAGATGGGTATAAGAGTAGAGGGAGACCAAAAAAACGATGGATGGATTGTGTGAAGGATGGAAAGAATTTAAGTGTCTGATGAGATGACGAGTAATAGAGAAGCATGGAAGAAGAAGACATGATGCGCCGACCGGGGTAAGAGAATGATAATGGATCTTGTTAAGTCAAAAAGAAGCAAAAAAACATTAAGTATAAAATGTGAAGACGCAATTACGTTTAAGTAAATTTTTCAAGCTAAAAATAGTCACACGGCATTCATATCGGTGTTCTTTGTGTCTTATTTTTGGTTCGAAGTGTGCAAACGCCACGAAGTTTAACGATTTAATATTAAAACAACAGAAACCCTTACCGTCTCAATTTTACTCACACCGCAGCGGGTACAAGCAAATACAAATACACCAATAAACATTTTAACGATAAGAGATGTACATAGTAAAATATTCATAAGACGCGTTTAAAGATTTAGGACCGGCTTAAAAGACGCCGGGGAACAATATATTGAGTACTTTCAACCACACTTTTGTGACTACGAAATCGGTCTTTAGAGCTGCGGAATAAAGACGAAACTTACGATGGTGTGGTACTGTGGTTGAGGCTACAAGTAAGCCTCGTTACAAGGTCAAAGAACCAGACGGTGGGGGAAAATGTCTGGTAGAGGTAAGTAACACTGAACGTACTTGGTAAACACGACTAGGTGCGACACCGTCTGTATGTATGACTGTGCGTTGGGTCGGGGGCGATCGAAATGCGAAGGAGTCTGGAGTACACAGAAAACGTATCGGGCCTTTTTTTTCGGATGGGAAATCACGTATCGGGCCTTGGTTTGTTCAGAGTTTAAAGAATCATTATTGTTATACATAGGACTTATCATTTTCCTACTCCTCCGCTGTTCATTTCTGATTCATTTCTTTGCGGGATCCAACACAGTTCAATTGTTTCTCTGGGGCTTCGTCGAGCTTCATTGTCTCGGCGCTTTTCTGGTGATCGCCACTGTTGATTCTGGCTTTCAGTAGTTTGGGAATATTGTGTCGGGCTTGTCCCAAAAAAAAGGACGTATCATAATATTTTGGTTAGTTTTTGAATTGTTTCTCTATCAGGAACATTTATTGTTAAGCAAATCCTACGTCAATTTTCAATGGTATTGGCCGTTTCATATAACTGTCTATTACTTACAGTAATTTGTGATTTGAAAGTTGGTTTGTTAATCATTTTTACAATTAGTATTCCGAAAGACTTTACTAATATTCAGCTGATATACAGGGTGTAAACAGACCCTTCACATATCCGTCAACCAAGCATTCGGTACATCGAACTAAGTAACTTTACGCAAAAATTATTGCTGGGAATCGACTTTTTTTTTTGGGGTGAAAAATTACGTTTTACGGTAGGACTCGATGGAAAGCACTCAAAGCATTGTGCTGATGGATGGATTGAATAGTAGGGGGGTCGTGGAGGTGTGTAAAGTAAAAATCTTACATTAAAAACATGTATTTAAAAAAAATTGTGAAAAAGTTGGAACTTTGACCCCCAATATCTCCGTAACTAGAAGGTCCCCAGGTATGGTCTAGAACAAAAAAATGATCGCAAAGACGGGGAGAACAAGTGCCTTTCGGCTATGTTAAGGGTCTGTTTACACCCTTCATTGCCGAAGCCGCCTTCAAAATATTAGGAAAAGGATAGGCGTATGATGATTTGTATATTCTAATCCAAGTAAACCATTCTGGTCGGTGTTAGTAAAACGTCACTCTATAACGGACAAATTGCACCGATAGTATTGAATATTGTCTCTGCACACGAACAATTCCCCGAACTTCGTTTGTCTCGTATCCAAACGTTTTAATAACTGCGTACCATCGAGACTTTATTAACAACTGCAGCTTTAATTTCCCAACGGATGCGACCATACGAGTGTTTCTTCCAAGTCTCGACGCTGAAACTTGGGACATACACACCTACACACTGCATTCAAATTGCAATAACAAAAGTTTTGTTTCGTCTCAAGAGGTCCACACGGTTTCTTGAGTAAGACCGGAGAGATGACGTCAAAACTATTTTAATTTAATATTTTAAAATAACTTTAAATATTTTCTGGAGTTTGTTTTAAGATTCTCTTTGTTGTCTGTTCGGAACATTTTTAATGTTAAATTCATTTCGTTTGATAGTTGGTTAAAGAGAAATGTTGAATTGACAATTTGCAGCGGCCTTTCATGATATTAAAGGGTCAGGCGGGGGTCGGGACGGGGAAATGGGTCAGGTGGGCATGATGTAGTATGATATGCAGCTATACGCCCTGAAAGTTATTATATCATGTCAAGTTTTCGTATCTTCGAGTTAAGTCACGTTTGGAATATACACTTTCAGAGTAAACACATTCATTGTAACTTATTACTCAAACCTTTTTAATAACTCGTCCTTAGAGTTCATATTTGCGTGTGTGTTTTTTGCTTCTATTTATGATGTTCTGTCGTCAGTAAACATTCACACGGAAGCAAGTAATACTTCAGACTCCTGAGAATTGCACAAAAAGTAAACGATATATCAACAACAATGGACGGTGCAGTGCAATAAATAATAAAAAAAAATGCAATAACTAATCATGGCGTGTCCAGGGGTCACAAATCACGTTTCGCTGAGAAAAGGCATAGACTAAGAACATTATGGAATTTCATTTCGGTGATCGACATCGCTTGTCTCTCTTCATTTAAAGAGGCGATCACACGGGAAACTTAACTGTCTCTTTATTAGACAAAATTGGTCTAAATATTACAAAACAACATATTGACAGGACTACATGTATCATCATTGCTATGGAATCTTCATACTGCGATCTTAAACGCGGTTAAGATGCGCTGATCGCGTTCAAATTCGTTGTAGAAATTCATAATAACTAGTTTACTCCACTAATTGCTCTAATACAATACCTCCGGTAACAGTTGCCAGGCAATAATTGCCGCAAATTGCCCGTGTCTCCTTGCTAAGGTACGTATTGAACAGGTGGCTGTCATCCCGTGATTTCCCGCGGGGGACGCCGCACAGTTCGTGCGAAATAACGCTAACTGTGCGAATTTGAGCGTAAACGCAATAAGTATAAGGGCTGGGAGTGGTTGGGCAATAATGTTATTGTCATTAGTTTGCTGTCAAGATAAATAGATTGGGATGGATTTAGGCCATATTTATTTGTAATGGTTTTTTTTTAAGTTTGTAACAAGTCTGGTTGCAGTATTAGTGCTGAAATATTGAAAAAAGTTAGAATAGAAATGCTGGCTACTAAAGCACCTTTTCGTAAATTTTGTTATGCCCTAAACATGTCTCCATAACACATATGACACTGGCAGATGTGTTATGAAGACATCTGGCTTATCATACAAAAGAATAATTTTTTTTTTTCAATACTAGTTTATAAGATTATAACTTTTCTTTAAATATTTCCTCCATGACCCGTTAACTATTCAATGAATTCATCAGCACAACGTTTTGAGTGTGTTACATTGAGTTTTACCATAAAACATGATATATAGAACAAAAAAAAAATCGTTTTCCAGCAAAAAAAATTGCGTCGGGTTACTTAGTTTGATGTACAGAAAGCGAAGGAAGTGAAGGGTCCGTTTGCACCCTGTATAGTCTTTTTTAAACCTTTTTGTAATGAAATAGGCCTATTCTCAAAATTGCAATCGTTATTTAACGAGAAAATCGCATTTGGATATTGTATAAGGTATTTATGGTCGTGACTGTACATACAAGTACCATCCAGCTTCGTTTACAACAACGGTAATCGGATTGTTAGGTAGGTAACACAATTACACAAACATGTAAGCATAGCTATCTAGCCCCAATTATCAGATGCCTGGGTGTCGTAATACACTAGCGTTGTACAATGTATAGTCGATCTTGTCGGTAGTAACATTCGTGTTGTACGGTATGCAGGTCCGGTGGTATATTAAGTAGTACATAGAGTAAACCTACCGGTATTTTAAATGTAGATGCGATAGAGAATCGAAGAAAGTGGCACAGATAGGAATACTTTGCTATTAATGTAACTCGTCAACACCAACACATGCCTTTTTATTTTTATTTTTTTCGGATGGTAAATCATCAAATGACCCCCGCCCCCCACTCTGGGCGGAGCGGAAGGGAGTGTCAGACTTGTACTGACTAAAACCCATCCATGTTCGTTCCATCATCATCATTCATCCGTTCCTTCTTTGCCCTTTGTGTTCCAGGGCCACGGTTTCTCTTTCGAACAGTCCTGCAGCGCCAACACATGCTAAAGTAGTCACTTTTGTAAAGTATTAATATTATTATTATTATCCGTCAACAGTAGGCAACATAAGTATGCTTTTCGAAAAGACGGTTACTGGAAAAACTGGCTACGCGAGCTATACAGGGCTATACATATAACGTACTCTTCACGAAGCCGTCAACCAAGCATTCTGTTCATCAAACTAAGTAACTCTACGCAAAAATTATTGCTAGGATACAATTTTTTTTTTTGTGGTGAAACGTCTCCTTTTACTTAGGAGTCAATGTAATGCACTCCAAACATTGCGCTGATCGGTGCATTGAATACTACGGGGTCGTGGAGGTATATATCGTGGAGGTTATAAATGAAGTTATAACATTCAAAACTTGATTTTAAAAAAAATTGTGAAAATGTTGGAACTTTGACGCCCAGTATCTCCGTAACTAGAATGTTCCCGAAGGCATGGTCTGGAACAAAAAACTATCGTAATGATGGGGAGAATCCATTATACATGATGTAAACAGACCCTTCACATAGCCGTCAACCAAGCATTCTGTACATCAAACTAAGTAACTTTACGCAAAAATTATTGCTGGGAATCGACTTTTTTTTTGGGGTGAAAAATCACGTTTTACGGTAGGACTCGATGGAAAGCACTCAAATCATTGTGCTGATGGATTGTTTGATTAGTACGGGGGTCGTGGAGGTGTGTAAAAATCTTACATTAAAAACGTGTATTTAAACAAAACTTGAAAAAGTTGGAACTTTGACCCCCAATATCTCCGTAACTAGAAGGTTCCCAGGTGTGGTCTAGAACAAAAAATGATCGCAAAGACGGGGAGAACAAGTGCCTTTCAGTTTTGTTAGACAGAATCACTATAAACGCTAGCTTTAAATGAGCAAATAACAATATTTGCACGATGTATCAATACATCTGCCTTATGTCAAAAATCATCCACATTTACCAATTTCGCGTATAAAATGTATGCCGATAACGCTTGAGTGGACAATTTGATACGACGAAAGCTGCAGAACGCCCTTTGTGTCCACGTTTAGACGCGATAAGATAGACACAAGCCAATACCATGCAATCGAACCACTTCACTTTGGCGTGGTTTATGGGTTTTTAGCAAATCTGAAACCAAACCTAACATACGGTGTAATTGAAATAACTGATAACAGTCTACAGTGGTCATTGTACTCATTGGTACCAACTAGTTTTACTAAGGGACTAGCCCTGATATCGCGAAAAATAAATCAGGATCTAAATGTAATGGTGAGCAGTGGTGGCCCGGTGGTGGCGGCCCCGACTTACGAACATTAGGCCGTGGGTTCAAACCCAGGCAGGCGCATTACTTTATGTGGTTGTGTATAGTCCGTGCGACGCGTTAAGTGCGTCGACGTACCTTGTAATAATGTCACAAGTGTTAAAATGTAACGTGTGCAATATCGTCATCGATGAATTATTAGCCTATGTGCAAAATAAAATATCCGTAATTGATGAAGAAACGCTAAAGAGAATATGTGTGTCCTCATTTACAAGCAGTGAAATCAGTAAATCAAAATCGTTGCTATTCGAATCGCTGCCAACGGATCAACGTAAAATCACAAGAAAAAGGAAAGGGAAGGAAGGAAGAGACCTAGACGACATCGTTAGTGTGTTCAAAAGCACAGATCCTGATGTGATTCCAGTATTTGTGGCGAAGGTACTTGAAAAATTACCCCCAATATTGTTCGATCATCTTGATTGCACAAAACTACTGAAGGATATAACGAAGTTAAACTCAGAAATTGAAAATATCATCAATACCTATGCTACCGTCAAACAGCTTGAGGATCTACGAGCAGAAATACGTGAATTAAAGCACGCATCGCTACCTCCACCTACTTATCCGGCTGGGTATGTGAACATGAGACGGGGTGCTTGGAATCTGGAGAGTGGACCTATAGGGATGACCTTGAGCCACAATTATACCGCGGACGAACATGACGTGCAACAGTCGCATAATAGTATGGAGAAAAACTTCCACGCATCGATGTCATCCCCAGATAGAAATTGTCAAGTTGGTATGGTGTGTACGCCGTTACCTCGAGTCAAGCAGAAAGATGAATCACCAAGTGTGCCGGTCGTTGAGGCGGAGTCGGCGGTTCAGGCGGTCAGTTGTGTTGGAGACGTGGAGGGGCAGTTATCTAAGCCGTTATCTAAGATTGTTGGCCCTAGTATATCCAAATTCACAAAGCGAGTAGAACAGAAACCCAATGAGAATATGGTTGGTCTAGTTACGCGTCAACTACCTGAGTTGATTGCAAAAACAAATTGCGAAAAGGAAGATACTCCTTGGCAAGTTGTAAATAAGAAGAAAAAACAAAAGTACAGGTATTTAGGCCAAAGAGGAAAAGCTGATGCACCAATTTCTTCCTTTAAAGCTGCTAATAAGAAAATACCTATATTCATAACAAATGTGCATATTGATACGTTGGAATCCGACATCGTGGAACATTTAAAAAAACAAACACAGGAGGGTATTTCTAGAAAAAATAAACACGAAAAAACTGTTAGATCACAAAGCATACAAATTATTTGTGCCTGAGTCAAAATTGGATATGTTTTTAGACGAGACAACATGGCCTGAGGGTATCATCTTTAGGCGTTTCGTTCACTATAAATATCGAAAAGCGGACGGAGGGCCGATCTAACGATGGATAGTACGACCTACAAGTTTGCCAGCTATAATTGTAAGAACGTAAAGAGCGCCGTCAACGATGTTCGACTTTTATGTGACGAGTGTGTGTTGATAGCACTACAGGAAACTTGGCTGCTTCCAGAAGAATTGGCGTATCTGAATTGCATAGACGGCAGATTTGGGTCCAGTGGTACCTCAGCTGTTGACACGACGGCGGGCCTACTGCGCGGCAGGCCTCACGGTGGGACAGCGCTGCTGTGGAATACTAGTGTGTTTCCTAGTGTTACAGTGATAGACTGCGACAATCCGCGTGTTTGTGCTATTCGTGTTAATGCGGCCGATGGTCCATTGATAGTAGTGTGTGTCTATATGCCGACAAACAAATCAGATAACCTGCCGATGTTTACTGACTGTATGGGAACTATAAGTGCTATTAGTAATGATTATGTTAACGAACCTATTTTTGTATTAGGGGATTTCAATGCTCATCCTGGAGAATTATTTTTTAAAGAATTGAATATTTTATGTGATGAGTTTAAATGGGTAATTATTGATGTAAATATGTTAGGATTGACCTCGGAAACATTTACCTACATAGATCAAGCCTATGGGTCTAAGCGCTGGCTTGATCATTGTGTTATGTCGCAATCAGCTGCGGTCTCTGTGTGCAATGTGTACGTTTATTATGGCGTGCTGTGGTCGGATCACTTTCCCGTAATATGTGAATGTAAACTAGAACGTTTGACTCCTCTTAGAATTATGTCGAGTGTAACTGATAATCGGGTCCAGTGGGGAGAAAAAACCTCAGACGATATCACACAATATCGAACTGAATGTCATAAACGTCTCAGACTAATTGATTTTCCGACTGAATTTCGAATGTGTAGCGATCTGTATTGTGATGACCCAACTCACAGCTCAGTTATTAACAAGATGTACTCCGACATCGTGCTTGCGTTATCACAGGCGTCGGTGGAGGGGCGGGGGGGCAAGCGTATACAGAGTAAGCGTCCACTTAGAACCATTGTTGGATGGAATAAAATTGTGAGCGACAGTCACGGGGCGGCCAGGGCGAGTTTTCGGGAATGGATATTGTGTGGGAGTCCTACTACTGGTGTTATGTTTACTAAAATGTGTGAGACCAGAAAAATATTTAAGTCACGTTTAAAATGGTGTCAGAACCATCAAAACCAGTTAAAAATGGATGTTCTGGCAACTAAACATAGCGCGAAGGATTTCAAGGGGTTCTGGAAAAGTACCAACCGTTTGAGAATACGCCCTGGTCTTCCCGTGAGTGTTGACGGGACGAATGATTTGAAAGGTATAGCTGATAAATTTAAAAACAACTTTATTGTAAGGTCACCGTTAGGATCATCCTCGTCACTGGGGGAGGGGGGAGTGGTGAGTGGGGAATATGTTGATACCAGAATCTCAGCCAGGGTTATATCAATGGCGGTAAAATCGATTTCCCATGGGAAATCTCCTGGTCATGACGGGTTGGGTGTGGAACATATACAGCATGCTGGGCCTCATATATACAGGGTGTTGGCTATGTTCTACAACTTTTGTATTTCACACTCATACCTGCCGGCTGACATGTTGAGGACTATCGTAGTGCCTGTAGTAAAAAACAAAGCAGGGGATTTGTCAGATATATCTAACTACAGACCTATTTCTCTAGCTACAATAGTTGCAAAAGTGTTTGACAGCATTCTTAATACACAATTAAACAAATACATAAAGTTACATGATAATCAGTTCGGGTTTCGGCCGGGACTGTCTACAGAAGCTGCAATATTGTGTCTTAAGAGTGCTGTTAAATACTATACCGAGAGAAAAACATCTGTGTACGCTTGCTTCCTCGACCTTTCGAAAGCCTTTGACCTGGTCTCGTATGATATCTTGTGGAATAAGATGAGATCATCCCAGATACCGTATGAACTTATCAACATCTTTAAGTATTGGTACGGGAACCAGGTGAACAACGTGAAGTGGGCGGGCACGTTGTCGGACCCACATAGGTTGGAATGTGGGGTGAGGCAGGGGGGGTTGAGCTCTCCCTCCATTTTTAACCTGTATGTGAATGGACTGATTGAGGCGCTCAGTGAGCAACATATTGGTTGTCACATAGATGGCGTCTGTTTTAATAACATCAGCTACGCGGACGATATGGTGCTTCTGAGCGCCTCGGTGTGTGGACTCAGGAGGCTGATGAGTATATGTGAGGACTATGCAGCTGATCACGGGCTGCGGTATAATGTAGGGAAGAGTCAGTGTATGGTTTTTCAGGGGGGGTCTAGGAAGGTCCAAGAAATGCCACCCATAAAGCTGAATGGCTCACCCTTGGAAAGGGTGGACATTTTTAAGTACTTGGGACATTTCGTGACTCCTACCTTGAGGGATGATGCAGACATTGAGCGGGAGCGAAGGGCGCTGTCGGTCAGAGCGAACATGGTTATCCGCAGGTTTGCACGGTGCTCAAAAGACGTTAAAATTACTCTTTTTAGAGCCTACTGCACTACTCTGTACACGTGCAGCTTGTGGACTGACTATACGCAAAAGTCGTACAGCGCCCTTCGTGTCCAGTTCAACAACGCGTTCAGGATGATGTTGGCGCTCCCCCGCTTTTGCAGCGCATCGACTATGTTTGCATGCGCGCGCGTGGATTGCTTCCACGCCACGATGCGCAAGAGAGGCACGTCGCTGGTGCGGCGAGTGCGGGGGAGCGCTAACAGCATGCTGGCCGCGCTCGCGGCAAGACTTGATTGCTCCATCGTCTCCCATTGTTGTGGGCGACATGTGGCAGGCTGATGCGACAACCAAGTTATGGGGGTAAATTGTTAATTTAATTTTGATTATTTACTTTTTAATATTATTGTGTTAAATTATTTACTTTTTAAATTGAATTGAATTAGTGATGTGGTGTTGTATATGTAATGTGACTGTGTGTGTGTGTAATTATTATTTATTTCTTGTATGAGTCGGTGATGCTCGAATTAAAATGATTTTATTATTTTATTATTTTATTTATGTAATTTATTTCATCACTACCGCTTTCAAAAACGGTGAAAGAAAACATCGTGAGGAAACCAGCATGTCCCAGAATCAAAAAGAAATGGGGGGTGTCTGATGAGATGACGAGTAATAGAGAAGTAAGGAAGAAGAAAATATGTTGCTCCGACCCCAAATAAATTGGGATAAGGCTAGTAGAATGACACGGTTAGTTATTCATATTGATAAGTATTACCCCTTTAAGACATTTTCCTTTTTAGGAGGAACCCTAAAAACGGGACCCAATAGGGTCCGATAGGTCCGTACCGCCTGTCTATCAACGGGCTGTATCTCATGATCTGTAATTGGTAGACAGTTGAAATATTCACAGAATGTGTATTTCTGTTGTCGCTATAACAATAAATAATAGATTAAAGGAGGCCCTACGACAACGGTGGTACGGAACGCTTCATGCGCGAGTCCGACTCGCACTTGGCCGGTTTTAGTAATTCAATCA
Source organism: Noctua comes (assembly GCA_963082995.1). NCBI lineage: Eukaryota > Metazoa > Arthropoda > Insecta > Lepidoptera > Noctuidae > Noctua > Noctua comes. The sequence continues at coordinate 18,226,107 of OY720267.1, read as the reverse complement.
CACTCGGTGCGATTTACATTTAATTTTAATCTAGTAACCTTTACATTCTCTAAAATCTTAAATACTAAGCGTAAGCAACATCAACACGATTTATCTGACACCCACTTCGAGAATCTATTACAAATATTTATTTATTTGAAGAAATTATTTCATGAGAATTCAAGAAGTGAAGTTTCCATTACCGACATGAATACTTCTATGTCCAAGGTTTTGATCTCGAAGATTAAATTTCAGCGTCTTGTCTGTCTTCAAAGGAAGATCCATTGAAAGAAAATGCAGCGCAAAGTTATTTCCGTTGAAGGTTCTAGAGAATCAGAAATGATTTATTCATATTTATTCTTAATTTAGAAGTATTACGTTAAAGGATTCGACCTTCACAAAATAACAATCAATAAGCGATAACAAGATAGAAAAGTGCTAAAGTTGGACATAGGATCACGAAAATTTCATATCAATCTAATTGGAAGTCGTTGTAAATATACAAACCGAAAGCTTTGAAAGCGATTTCCACAAGTGTATGAGTAAGCCCTCTTCTAATGATGAAATATCAGAAGTAGATATAAAAGCATAAAAAAATATCAAACAAATTAAATCATATTAAAACAAACTCTTTTTCGCTGAAATGTAAAAGAACAGTAAAAAACCAGTGTTATCTACCATACAAACACTACTAAAACCTGCAACTCAAACGGAATTCCATTTAATCGAATTTTGATCTCGAGAAACGTTGCAATGTGGTCCTTGCCTGAAGCGAAGGAGACGAGTCGACTAATGGAATTATCCGTGTGATCGCTTACAGGGAAATCATTTAATTCCTCCGCCTGCATCCCACAGTGGCTGCATTGAATCCGTGATGGGAATTGATAACCGCATTCTGTTATCTGACTGACTCCCATTATTCAACAATTTGTTGGTAAACACTAAATGGAAAAACATATAGCTATACTTTTTAATTTATTAACAAGACCTGTATTCAGTCATGTTTTAACAAAATAAATATATCTTATCTATCGACCTGTATATTTGAGCCACGAAGCGAAGGCTGAATTTTTCTTTGTTCATAAAATGTGATTTGTATCAACCGTTTTTGGGTTAATTTGCCTTCAAAATTATGATATTTAATTTCACGTTTACTGTGTTGTTTTTCAGTCATAATCATAACTTTTTAGTATCACAATACAATACGATATTTGCGAGTCAGGTTTGTTTATTGTGGAGTGAAAAATCAATAAATAGGTCAACGGTATTTGGGTGACTACACAAAGGCCTTTGTCCAAACTAGTGTTGGTTCCAGAGCTTTTCGGTCCAATTCAAACCGTCTCAGTTTTGAATGGGACCGAAAAGCTCTAATGTTGATTACTTCAACTTATGTAGTATGTCTATGTGTGTAAAGCTTTGGTAAAACAGGTGCGGACCGCCTCCATTCAAAACTTACTGAAGTACCTGTCAGTGCCCAGTCCGCAGCCGGTCCGCAATATGTCCAAACCAGTTTGACTGACTCATTAGTACGTCTAAATAACACACCTTTTCGTGATAGTGTATTCAAATTGAACAACAATATTGCCTTCTCACAGTTCACGGGTTAGCTTTGAATCGTGCCGGTAACGAAAGATCCATAATTCTTGAATTTTATTTATTTAGACCCATTTATTCTTGTGAAACAGATTTATTTGCCTTCCAGTGCTTCCAAAGCGATTGAAAATTTGTTGTGACAATGTAAATTATGATTTTTGAAAAACTACAAAACAGCCATTTATGTGTTTCTACTGTTTATTCGTAGCAATTAATATTGTTTACGAGTCTCTGATAAGCCTAAGCCTTACCTAGTCACGCACCAATGATTAACGCGAGCTATTCTATTGATTTTTATAACCTTTCTAGTATTTCCCTCACCAGACAATATCACCACTAAAACAAGAACTTTCATAATTGATGGTTCGTCGAAGCGCAAAGTTTACCTGATTTAGTTTGCCTGGCTTCAAACTGTTGAACTGATTTCATTTCATAGTTTTCACTTAATTACCGTAGGTTGCCTGAACCCTTTGACACTGATTTATTTATAGGCTTTATTAAATTTTCTAGCAGCGAGACGCGTTAGCATGCCGCTCACGCAACACTCGGGTGGCCCAGCTCCCGCCGGTCCTGTCGAGATGGCGGCAAACGGACGCCATATTTATTTATGAATTGAATTCTCTATGGACGATCGCGATCCAATCTAAAAAGCGTTGAGTGTACGGAATTTTTGCAACGTCAGAAACGAAATTATGGATTTCATACGTTTGCTTTGGTAATATTGAATCCGTTTTACTTTTGCCGCAACTCACGATACCTTATTACCCGTTAAGGAAATTAGGGTAAAACTCATATAATTTCTAGCCGCTTTGGAAAGTCACAGATCATTGCTTCTTTGTACAGTTCTAAGCAAATGAAACCAAGTGTTAATTGAGGCGTGAACTTATAAAGCGGGAATAATTTTCATTAATTTTCCTCGCATGAGGAAACTTCGGTCATATTTGACCTGCGGAATTCACTATATGAATTAGGACATCTGCAAAATTGTATGTAGTGTCTCGTTGAGAAGGAGTTTTTTGATGCCCTTTTATAGTTTGTTGTTAGTTTTATTTATTTTAGGTTATTTAATAGTTTTTAATTAATAGTGTATTTAGTTAGTTTACTCTAATTAAATAAGAACTGTCAGATAAGTTAAGTTTTTCGGGAGATGATGGTACAGGTCAGAATTTCTACTTTATTTGAGCTAGAATGTAAAACTATCGATTACGTGTCTAGACACTTACACAAAGTTGCAAAATTGAAACGTGTGTAGAAATAGAAACAAGGAAGGATACATCATTCTCCTGCCCTTATCCCAATTCATTTGGGGTCGGCGCAGCATGTCTTCTTCTTCCATTCTTCTCTATTACTCGTCATCTTGAGTCACCTTCTTTCTAGCCATTTCACACGGAAGCTTAATAAAATAAAAATTAGGCCTGAATATTTTTCAGGTCACTCTCGCATAGATCACAACAATGTGTCAAAGAATTCGAAACAGAACAGCTTAATTAATTAACATTAGGGGGACAATATTTACGAAACGAAAAAGGCGGAATATTTTCAAGTCGCACCTTATTAAATTCCGTATTAAGGCGATGCAATAAATTAGGGGCGGCCGGCCCGCCACTCGACGCCAGCTTAATGAAAATATATCGAGGGAAACACTGACATCTTTTGGAAAAAAATCTCGAGGTACTTTTATATTGGCATATTATGAAGGAATTCTTTAAAAAAACTCAGAGGTGAATCGTGGTCTCCTTGTTTTTGGGCGCAAATAAACTCACGACAAGATTTATTAAGCGTCATTTGTTTGATAATGTTTTTGATTAATAATCCTACTCAAAATATTTGTCGTTCTAAAGATAATAAACATTTGCTTTCTCAACTCAAGCTAATCAAAATAATAGAACTTATCAAAAACATCTGAGGTTACAGTCAAACCGGTACGGACAGACTGAGGACTGGCTGGACACAGGACGCTGACAGATATTTCAGTACATTATCTGTCAAAAGTGCCTCGTTGGTCTAGTGGTCGCAATCTCGACTATTGAGCCTCAGGTCCTGGGTTCGATTCTTGGATTGTTCCATCAGGAATTCATCAGTAGTAGCTACGTCAGTAGTCTGGATTTGTGCCCGGTTTATGGCGATAGGCTCATCCCCTATTACATGGGACTTAAACATAACTTGCGAAATGCGGGTGTACTTGTACCCGTCTGCCTAACTCTTCCGGAAAAACAAGCGTGATGTTATGTTATTATCTGGCAAAAGTCCGCAGCCAGTCAGCTGTATCTCTACACAGAATACTTCACAAAGTGCGAAACGTTTTACGAAAACTAAGATGTTCCTGTTGAATGCAAAATGTTCTCATAAACGTTCATAGTATGTGCAATATGGAAGGTTGTTCATCAAGGTGTATAGCCTTACGCTATTATCCTTAATGACGTAGCGATTGCCCCTTGATAAGGCTATCAGATGAAACGCAATCATTACTGCGAGCTAGCAGAATTTATCACACAAAGTGCTTCCACTTACATCGGAAGGGATATAATGTAGCTGTGAGTTTTCTTCAGAAATTATGACGCATCGTGACAATTAACACACTTATCTGCATAGCCTCATGTAAGTTGACCAAGATTCTGTCTGGACCTTATCTAGTTATAGAAAAAGACGACATGTAAAAGTGTTTGTAAAAAACTATTTGCCCAATAGACATCATTTATCGTTGACAAAGCTGTATTGGCAAACGTCATTGACATCTATGAATTGCAGTCTGAGGCCTTACAAAGAACGCACGAAGTCAAATCCACTTTTCTATAGGATTTTGGTTTATGCAGCAAGCACATTTATTTATTTATAATTTTATTTCACATTATAATTCCATATAAAATTGTTAGTAAAGTTTAAAACTATGTTAGTACCTTATACCTACTTATACAATTTAAATCCGATTATCTTACATTAAAAAGGATACCACCGGAACTGTGTACCTTATTCCAGTGCCCCACAATAGGACACTCAACCCCATTTGCCTGTTTTACATAAAAAAACTACTAAGTATACGAAGCCCAGATGAACGCTTAAATAAAAGCGCGTTATTATTTTCAAGGGGCAATAGCTATTTCCATTCATCTATACTATACAAATATTATAAAGAGCTAAAATTTGTTTGTAAGTTTTTATGTAGGGAGTAATCTTCGGAACTACTGATATAATTCAAAAAATTCCTTCACTAACGGCAAGCTACATTCTCCCCGAAGCCATGGCTACATTTAAAACGTTCCCGTGGGTTAATTTCCGTACATAACGGGAGCAAAGCCGCGAGCAAAAGCTAATACTCAAATGCGAATTCAATACTTACTTACTGCCTTTGCCTTGAGTCGATTCAGTGTCTATTCTATGCCTATCAAAATTCAAATATAATCCATAACATAAATCCTGTATTAGATTATCATTAAGGCTTAATAAGTCGCGTACTGCCAAACATCGCACTGGGGTTACCATCTGTCCGGAGTTGTACGGACATGTCCGGCTTTTTGCGAAGCCGTCCATGCTTAGTTCCGCCTTGTCATTTGTTTGGACTTTTTGTACTGAGGTGATTTTAAATAGGGAAAAAAATGTTTAGGTAGGTAGTGTCACAGATTATAATAATCTGTGACACTTACTACAATGTGGAAAGTTTTGAGTATGATTTTGGATGGCTTTATGAGTTGAAGAACAGAAAAGATGGATGGACTGTGTGAAGGGTGCTAGGTACGGCTATATAGGAGGTGACTGCTAATATGACGAGCATTTGAGAAGAATGGAAGAAGAAGACATGCTGCGCCGACCCCAAATAAATTATCAGGGTAGGAATTGATCAGTGAATATTGAAAATAAAGATTTGACTTCCTAAGGTTAGCTGTACGTCCGTATCGTTTTTTGAAAAATTTACCGGTTCTTTGTCAGGACTATTAAAATTTCGAAATGGTAACCCTACACTAGGTTGACAACGCACTGGTATTCTGTACATTTGTATTCAATCGGTAACTGTATTAGCGAGCGGCCATCAAACGCCACGCGTGTCATTTGGTGCGAACGTTATAACGCTGCCACTCCGGCTGAGCTGTGGAGTCCGTTTATTGCATAATTGTGTGATTGATGATGCGTGCTTATTGCTGGGCTGGAATTTTGGGATATTTCAGAATAGTTATCGCTATTTAGATTCTACACTTTATAACCTGGGGTGAAAAAAAATATACCTCAACCCACATGCATGAGACAGTAGTTTTTTTTTCGCGATTAAAATGTTGGTCCCATGGCGAATGTTGACCAGTTTGATAGTCTGTGTCACCCTTAACCTTTTGAACCCCTTTGGCACAGATACGTGACAAGCAAGCGCGTGCCCTGTTTGCCAAACGACACAAATATGTGACAAAATGGTAGGTGAAATTGTGGCTTGGCGTGGAGGGCACCCGCGTGCGTTTATGCTCTGGCGTTCAAAAGGTTAAATATGACAATGCATTTCTGATACACACAGACACTGCATATTATTTGGAATAAATCCCGTTACGTAATAATTACCTATTCTAATTTCACTGTAAATGTAAACATGCTGACTGCCCGAGTCGTGTTTAAGCGAACGTATCATACAAATAGTACCCGCCGTTCGTGTACATAATTAATGGAAACTAATTTACATATTATCACACGCTAAATTAAACTAATATTCGGCCTATTGGAGATACAGTGGCGTGCACCGTTCTCCGTCTGTCGTTAATCTTTTTCAAGTAATCTAGATGTATTGGATTTTTATGTTAAACAGTGTGATTCATGCCTCTCAAAGTACCGTTTATATGGCATGCATTATTTATTGTCGTCATATTTTGAATGGAGTAATTTGCAGGTTTGAAATACGTGTTTAGAATATTATATAAGTGCGTAACGATGCCATGGCTTTTCTGTAACATTTTGTGATTATCTAACGTTGAGATTTCATCATAATTTTCACACAAAGGCCGAAATTTTACAGACACCTATTCTCTCAAGTTCTATGTAATAAACTAAGGGTGAATTTTAGAGATGAAATTGAACTCGATCAACATAGCTAATCCGCGTTTAAGACCAGTAAGTGTCAAAATTATATAATAATGAGGGCACTGACTGCGTTCAACGCAGTTTAGATGTGCTAATCGTGTTCAGTTCTTAGTGAAATCTGCCCGTAGTCGTTTATAGCAAAACTCCAAGTACACAATGCTTCATATCAATCGGCCGGAGTCTACAGGCCTGAAGCCTGATGTCGGCAAACGAAGCCAATCGTTGACGTCGCGTCGACAGTTTGAAACTCGCCAAATTTGTTACTTCGCGTTATTTCCCGACAATTTCGTAATGTGCCGAGAATATTTAGCTCGGTATTTTTTTAGAAAACATTGGGTATTGCTTACGTAAACGTACATTATTTTTAAATGAGCATAGTGGGAACTAGACTATAAGAGGTTAACGGAAATTATTTTAGCAGATTATTATTTGGTACATTTATTGTTTTATTTTACGCAGTCAATATAATTGAATATTGTTTCACAGTTGACAGACCAGTTGGAATTTTACAGAAGCAAACAAAATTACAGAAAAAAGATCCCTAGCCTTTACCCACTTTTGTAGTAAAAATTATACCATTTTGCTTATTTTCATGCTTTTATAGTACGACCGCTTGAAGTGTGCAGTTGAAGGTGGCGTCCCTTGTCAAGAAAACTTGCATCGATAGGTCAAACTTGGTATATTTATTTTAGTTCTGTGTTTTCCCGGCTGCACAGATCAATTGGTTGAAGTGTACAGTCACGAGCACCAATATGTAAACACTTAACTACTTTTAAAAGTGTTTTTCTCTTACTGTTCTGATTAAAATTTCATGTTGTTACGAAAAAACGGAACCGGACGGAACTTTACTGTAATTTAATTTAATATAATTTTTTTTTTTTTTTTTTTCTTAATTGGTTACATATTTTGTTTTTGACTTTTTTTAATTCAATAATGTTTCTTATTTATTGTAATGTAATTCTGATATTTAGGTTTTAGCTATAATTTATGTTTTTGTATTTTTATTTTTGGTTTTTATATGGGTCTTGGACCTGAAATAAATGGAATTAATAATTCCGGAACTCATATTTTTATGAAAAAGATCCTATTTCCAAGTTACAACCGTTATGTCTCGCGAAAATTGCTATTAAATTTAGGAAAGTGTTTATAAATTGATGCTCGTGACACACGCTCGTACACCCAATGGTTAAGGCTGCCACTGTCAGAAATTTATTCGAATTTCAGATTTCATGGATACGAGCAAAAACGTAAAAGATCGTATAGATTTCCAGTTTCAAGTAAAAATAGAAGCTGCATGAATAACCATGAATCCTTAGTAAATCCAATCAGCCTGTTGTCCGAAGAGATTATGGCCCTTTTCTCTTACGCCACTCGTCAAGTCGGTTTATCGGGGAGGCCGAAATTAAATCGTGGATAAATATTATGTGCTTTACGAGCTTATACAACACACGATACTTTATATTTTGTAGGTGGATGGTTTCTTGTTCACACAATTAACTTCCCAAAGAATGAACACGAGATTTCAAAAAACTGTCTGAAGTTTTGTCCTGACTCAAATAAATACTTTTTCGTTATTTTTCCCTTAAAGGCATAGCATTTTTCTTTTTCGCTAAGTACATTTGCAAACCGACCGGAATGCGGACTGGCTGCGGACATCGGACTTCACATTTACTATCACTACCTCGCCTCGGACTGCCTTGTTGGTCTGCTGGTCGCAACCGCGACTGCTGAGCATGAGGGTTCGATTCCCGGGTCGGGAAACGTACTATTGGGTTTTCCTATCAGGCATTTCTCAATAGCAGTCACGGAGTCTGGATTTGTGGGCACAAATCCAGACTCTGCTGGCAGCTCAGTTGCTGGCAACAGGGCCGCCCTCTATTACATGGGACTTAAATATAACTGGCGAAATGTGGGTGTACTATTAGGTACACCTCTGCTTAACTCTTCGAGGATTACCGGCGTGATGTTCTGTTACTTCATGGCGAACCAACGTTCACTACTTTTGCAACGAACACCAGTTCTGGTAAAAAAATCTTTGCATCTTAGGGGCAGATGCATCCAACGTCTGTGCATATTGTTTTACATATTCAAATTCCATGAACGGTAAACCAAAGCTACTCAGTCAGCTCCTGTTTATGTCAGCAAGGACTACAAGATTATACCAACTGGTTTTCCTAGAACCTTGCTATGTCATGCAACCTGCTAAAGGTGTTAAAATATTTTTTCAATAACTCTTAGCGCTTTTATCAAATACGCGCATAAATCAACAATGTATGTTTCTAGCTACAGAAGCCTTTATTAATAACTTGGTTTTACCCACACTTTACGCGCGTTATGGTTCAAAATTATCCCACGAGAACGTTTTAAATAGATATAGGTTACGACATGACCTCGGGGATAGAGTAGAGACAGTCCTATTAGGGACTAACCACACTTATTCAGCTCTGTTCAGTTTGTATGGAGTTGCGTACGCATCTGTTGGTCATTCCGCGTCTATTCGTACGCGTACGCATCTCTATACAAAATCGTTGTTTTCTATGGACAAAACTGAACGGAGCTGAATAAGTGTGGTTAGGCCCTTAGTGAATTTTCGGAATCGGATCAGAAATTCCAAAGATTACCCCCTACTTCCAAACTTTACCTCTTTATAATATTATATTATTAGTAGGTACCTATAGAAAAAAAAAAGAGCATACATTTACTTCATACATGTTGTTATAACGCTGCATACTTATTTTGGCGTGTGGCCGTAGTCTCTATCGCCTCCATCTTGTTTTTTTTTTTTAATTTAATTTCCACAGACAATTTTACAAATATTTACCGAAGGCCTCTTAACAAAATCATTAAAGCGCCAATAGAACTTTGCCGCACTAGTGCAGCGTGTTTATTTTTACAAGGTGGTGGTTTTAATAGTCCATTTACTGACTATTCCAAATAATAAATTGTTTCGAATGGTTATAAACTATTAGGAACCTAAATATTTCTCGCAATAGTGATGCCTCTAAGCAATGAATAAATAAAACACTTTATAGCTTACTATGGAAAATAAAAATCCTTTCTTATCAGCATTCCGCTATACGATTCCGGCACGTGTACACTCTTCAAGCGACTCTTGAACCAGAAAAATCATTTAAGGCTCGGAAAGTTTCGATCAAAATGTGTTTTCCACATCATTGGAGCTTCTTCGACGGTGTACTGAATTCTATGTATGCGAAAGTGGAAGATTTTTAGACTTAAGATACGAAATATTTGCCTTTATTCTGTCAAATTGTATTGTAATGTCGTAAGCATGGTTATAATATTGTAATGTCGTAAGCATGGTCATAGTATTGTAATGTAATGTAAGCATGGTCATAGTATTGTAATGTCGTAATCATGGTCATAGTATTGTAATGTCGTAAGTATGGTCATAGTATTGTAATGTCGTAAGCATGGTCATAGTATGGTCGAGTAAGAAGCGGCAACTTTGGACCTTACACGTTACCTTTTTGGGAACCCATAAAATATTAAGAAAAGAAATAATATTATAATCTAGCATTAAAGAGGTTAAAAAGAAAAGTTTATTTTCATGCTTAAAGTTAATAATTGCTTTCAGTGTCAGCTTTTAAAACATGCAACACTAGGTACATGGGCATTGCAGCGAGAAACACTTGAATTATTTAGAACCTATGTTGGTTCTAAATAATTCAAGTGTCACTGAAGAATTGACGCTGTTCTATTCTCTACTTTTGCACGAAACGAGAAACTTGTTGATACAATATACTAGACACAACGAACACCAAAGTAGCTCGAAATATTTGTAATCAAAGACCTGCCAGCCTTCTTTTGTTTTCTGTCCATACACAAAAACATTCAAACTTGATTCTTTTTTTGTTTTTCTTTCAATGCTAAGGACAATGTCAGGAGAGATGAATAGATCACACAAATCACAACAGTGCATTGACAGTAGCAAACATTGTTGCACTCTATCTTCAAGAGCATATTTCCCTTTTTTCTCCATTTTCTTATAACAGTTAATTAAAATGTTGAAAGAGTAGCCTGTAGGATTTTCCGTGAGCAACATGGAAACTAATTACAACTAAGAGGGATTTGTCCAGAGCCAACTTAAACAAAAGAAGCTTACGTCCTGTCTCACCACCTTCTGAGTCCTGATAAGTTCTCGTTGAGGTATCTGGACTATAGTTTCAAACAATTTCTATCCCATTTTCAGGGTTCTGTAGACACATTGCAAAAATGACTGCTCTGTCAGACCGTGCGTCTGTATTTAAGAGCTCCAATCGTCATTATATTTCTATTTCACATCCATAACCTCACGCCTTTTTACCAAGGAGGTAGACAGAAAGTACAGAACGCCACCTGTTACATCTTTACAAACTCATTTTTGGTCTACGTTCATAGACACAGTTCACGTCTAGGGTCCCTACCCCGTTCGGCCTTCGTCGGGTCCATACAAAATCGCCCAAGGTCCTTTATCTTTTAGGTAGTTCTTATACTGTGGGTCTATGAAGGGTCTATGAGAACAAGTCAAGGAGAAGGAGACCTTTGCCTAGCAATAGGACAACAGGCGAGCTAGCTATACTCAGGTCGCACGTATCTGCGTCATTACTCCCATCGTAACTTAATGTCATCCACATATGCCACTCCAGCCAGCAACACGTACAACACAACACGACATAACAATCAAGGCCACTTAGTGACATGACTTAGTGGCACTGCTACGCACAGACGTACTTTACATACAAATTGTACCGACATTGTTTGGCAGACGGATTAAATTACGTTTCTAATATGTGTTTGGAAATGTATTGTAGTCGACTTGTGGAGGGGTAGATCGGCTATGATGATTCAGATAGGCATACGACATATTTAAGTTGAGCTAGCAAGCAAAGATGAAAGACTTAATATGACAGTCACAAACCCGCACTGTTTCTGTCGTGGTGAATTAAAGCCCACTCCCTCTTATGAAGAGGAGGCCTGGGTCTCAGCAATGGGAAACTTAAAGACTAATTATGCAAGGAAGTAAGCTTCACAAATCTTCACCGACTGTAGCAACAGAGATAGAAATAAATTTGCATTAGCACCGCCGCAAAATTCACTTCAAACAAGTCCTTCATCAAATTGTATCACGACCGAAGCTCTAATTTAAACTTAACATACTTATGTGCACGAGTTTAGCTTAACCTCGTGTCGCCGTCGCCACGCCAACGCCCCACTTCCAAGCCACTTGAGTAGCAGCGAGGCCTGCGACCTATTTGGTGGCTCAGCATCCATTGCGACCTAAATTCCCGTACTGATATCTGTCAGTCCCAGCGAGCAACGCATCTGCAGCGGGCAACTCGATTTGTACGTTTACACCCCATTTGGCACTGTCTACTAGTACCTACGAATGTACGAGATTTGCAATAGCCCAGTGAAAAGCATTTGTGTATATTTTTGTGTGTTCTTGTTTATCTTATTTTTTGTTTGAAACTTTGTTGAGAACTCATAATTCAGCGGAGGCACTTTCGCGCAACAATTTAGCGGATGTTGGAAATTGTTGTTAGAAATTGGACATCTAAAATGTTGGGGAGAATTTATGGTTATTTGCGTCCAATGAACTCAAGTTAAAGGCATTTCAGGGGTTGACTGGAGTTAGTTTAATCGCTAGTTTTGTGCACGAGTTTCTTGACATCTAGATTATGCGGTCAAAGATTTGGTTGGCTGTAGCGTTGACTTCGGTACCTATCGCAACATTTCGCTCCAAATATTTTGTAAAATATCCGAAATTGGAAAAGCAATGGCAAATATTTCCAGTAGCTTACTGGGCATAACTTTACTGGTCAAGTAACTGGCAGAACTACAACTCCATAAAAACAGACCAATGTCCCATCACTTCATAAACACCGGGAAACTATGCATCCCTAGTATCTATGCATATACGGCAGTAAGTGGCGAATAATAGTAGTAAGTACAATAACTCGATAATTAGTTTTTCAATTTATTATTATTTCAAAAAAGTTCCATTAACTCTAGCTCGTTCAAAATTAACTTTAAACGGCGTAATTGTTGATTTAACACAACGATGAAACTTATAATTTAAGAATAAAGTATAGAAATAAACATTATTAATATCCTAAAATTACTTGCTTTATTAAGTTTATTTCCCATTTAAGTTATAAGTACTGCTGAAACTTACTTGAGAGGAAAATGGAGGCGACTTAAGAAAATGTAGGTTTAAACGAAATAGGTTTGTAAGTATTGTAAAAGATCCCGTTAAATAGCTACCTCATTTCAAAAGCATATAAATAAGGAAGTAATTATAAAATTGGGAAACAAAATGTCGCTCCCATTAATGATAAAATTCTGCCATCGATATAATAATTTTCCAATTAATTGGATACTTTAATCCGACCTTAATTTCCCGCGCGAAAAGCTCAGCAGAAAACGCGTGGGGAGTGTGTAGGTATCCCGTGACGTCACATTTTTAATTTCCTCGTATTCAAATCTACAAGTACCATCCAGATAACTTATGAGTGGCATTGATAAAATCCATACTAATATTTATGAATGGAAATTATGTCTGTCTGTTACCTTTTCACGTTTTAACTGCTGAACGGATTTCGATGTTCAGCGTACTGGTAGACCATGGGTTAGGTAGGACATAGAATTAGGTACTTTTATCCCCGTAATCCGTTTCTGTGGGATAATTTTGAACCATCACGCGGGCTTAGCCATGGGCAAAAACTGACAAGATCAGAAGAGTGATATTACTATACAAAGTCACAAAAAAAGTAGCAAACACACCAACAAAACATCATAAAACATTGTAAGCAAAGTTCTCCACAAACCAAAGAACAGTTGCAGCAACTTCTTCCTACAAAGTTCACCTACAACTTAATTAGCCAATTCGTCTATCAACAAGCAAGACATGTAAAAGTTACTGAACTTTGATTAACACGGCCATTACGTAGTCGTCCGCAGTTTACCCGTCAGCTCGGAAGGAGTATTGGCCAGGAGGATTTATGGCCTCAATACAATTTATCGAGTAAGATGGGGCGCTAGGGACGAACGGGAATGTCGCGACGTGACGGCGGGGGTAATAAAAGTTGTGCATCGTAGTATATGATGGTGTTTGTCTGGTGATGTCTTTGTGGCTTGGTTTTCATGGTGACAGTTATAGAAAAATGAGGGAGAATATTACAATAAGATCTTTTATCGGAAGAAATAAAAACTTCGAACTTGAAGAAACAAAGGAAAAGACAATGAATAAATCTCGATTGCCGAAATCTGCTAAATTCATGAGTTTTATTAGCTATAGTTGCTACGGAAGTCAAAACGAATGTGTTTGAAAATGCGATCTTAGCAAAAACATCAAAAATACATCTCAAATTTTTCAGCGGCTAGTTAAGCATCAGTTTATTCAAACTTGCAAATGTTAGTTTTGCACTTTCAGCAAAACCTACGTCAGGTACAGTTGAGTAATTAGACTGTCGGGTACATACGAGCTTTCGAGAAACTTCTACAGGCACTTCCCGCCTGTGATAGGTTTTCATTAAAAGGTATACATTGAAAGTGGTTCCGCTGTTCTACTTCCAATTTCCTTTGCCTGGATTGAATTTCTTCACGCCCATCAGGATTAATATTACGCAGTTATTAGAAGGATATATGTATAGCTTTATGAAAGACTCCAGAATAAGTAAATGTCAAGGCTATGTCAGACGCAAGTGAGGCTTTTAAAGCTAATCAAGCAAAGGATGCTAAGGATGTGTGGAGGCCTCTTAACGTCACATAGGTACGAACTGGGAATCGTCCCTAATGTCAATGTCATGTTATCCGCGAGATATATTTGTAGCCCAACAACAACCATGGGGCACCCACCAAGCACAATATCCTTCTGGTAGAAGAATCCTCAATGGAGGATGACGATTTTTCCACTTCTTTCCCCATATTTCTCAAAAGCATCCAGAAAAACCCAATGACTTGTCTAATTTATAGTATCTATATCTCCGAGAACTGCCAAGAAAGCTACTTTTTACGAGTATAAAATCAAAATTCTCCAGCCAAACGTTATAAAATGCGGCGAGGATGGAGACGGCCAGTTTTTATCTGTTATTAATGCGACAAGTTGCGAAGTGACCAGCCAGGGAGGGATTAAACTTAAATCAAATCTTTGTGGTGCTACTCCCGAAACCACTCGACGGCGGAGTAGGGATGCCGAATGACGCAAGGATTATTGAGAAGCCATTTATGTTTTATTGGCACAGTTAACTTGGTTTTTGAAGAGTGGACGTTAAATGTACTAGGTAAGGGCTTTTGTTTGCCCAAACATATAGCTGAAAGGAGTTATGAATGAGAACTGATGACGATAAACAAAACATTTCTACATTGGACGACCTAACAAATATGGAGTTGGAAAACCAGGCAGCTAATTTTCAAATTTATTAGGATTATAAAAAAAGTTCGTTTGACATTTGCTCTCTTTACGTCTCTAAGAAACTGAGCATTGCAATTTAATTTTCTGTTGACTCCGAGCACCTCACAACCCTATAGATAACGTCAACAATAGCCCAGTCGGAATCCTCTTACAGCTACAGATTTCAAGTTATCGCAGACTCCTCCGTCTGGATTGAGATGCAGTTTCTTAGTGTAAATATCTTATTCGCTGCCGTTAGCGTGCCTGTTCTAGTGCAAAGGCGAGGATCATAGCAAACAATGTTGGAGGTTTCCTTATCTTATTAGGTTCTGTTTAACTGGAGTTTGCTGGTGAGTAAGCTGTCCAAATCAAAGGGTAAACTTGCCTTCGAGAAGTCAAACGCCTGTAAAAGTTTTTCCGTCTATATTCTGTTTTGTTTACTACACATTAAAAAGAAGCAGGGGCAACATAAGAAAGACAGAAAATAAACTAAAAACACGCTTTAGAGTGACGTGATTTTATTTCTCGTATTCTTCTCAGCAAACCCTTTCATTTAATTTGATTTCATGGGAATGCATAAAAATTAGTAATCCGCCATCTTTGGGGGTCCGCCATATTGGATTTAGAATGATGTTATTCAGCTAACCATACATTGACATCCATACTTAACATGTAACTAAAACAGCTCAATCGAAAACTGGGAGACTGTTAAAAAACTTCTAAGATATTTTTGTTAGTTACAGGTGAAGCTAATAAAAGCGTGTTAAAATTGAGTTACACAATAGTATCCGGGTGTTAGAGAACAAAATATTAAAAACTAGCTGTTGCCCGCGGCTTTGCTCACGTTATGGTTGGAAATTATCCCATGGAAACGCTTTAAATATAGCCTATGGCACTCAGGTATAACGTAGCTTTCCATTAGTGAAAGAATTTTCGGAATCGGATCAATAGTTCCGGAGATTACCCCCTACATACAAACAAATTTTACCTCTTTATAATATTAGTATAGATAAATAGAAACGCCTGATATATTGAAAAGCTTTTCACAATGATCAACACGCTCCAACTGCAGTGCAGCACGTGTATATTTATTTATAGAAAATCGTATCACAAGCGATGTTGAGATAAAAGCAATCTATAATAAAATCACGCACACAAACGTAACTGGTGCATACATTATGTCATCGAGGGCTTATTCCCATCCGGACACAAACGCCATTTGAAACCGGCTTGCCGGACAACGCCACTCTGCGGTTATATACCGGCGCGAGCGATAAAATGTCCACAAAAATCCTCAAAACGTATAGTTACTAGTGGAAATTAAATTTTGGATTCTAAAACTCGTCGCGAATTTTTTTCAGAGCTGTCACTGGCAGCTATCACTTGGTGTCTGGTTGCGCGCCAAACCGGTTAACCGGATTACAACAACGCTTTTGTGGTTTCATCCAGGTTTGTATGACAAATATATGTGTGTGTGTGTGTTTATTCAAATTTCGTATTTATGTTCTGAATGAGCCAGGACTGTAGAATTTTAAACAGGCGAGCAAAGGGATCAACAACGAGCGGCCCATGATATTTTGTTTTGTTTTTGATTACTTGGCCGTGGGGCCCTAATTAGGGTTACACTTTTTACATATCAATCCATCTCTTTTGATAAAGGTATGCTTATCAGTTGCTGTTTTATTTGCACAGGGCTTTTGAAATCTCAGACATTAATCTACATGGTCCTCATATGACTTGAGCAATGTCTGGACTTTAAAAGAGACGGTGACCTCTCAGTTTGTTTCGGATGTTTATTCTCAGAGTAGTCAGGTACGAAACACCGGCCCCACCTAGTTTTAAAAGAAAACATGGTGACTTGTAAAAGAGTTTTGTAAACACATTTACAGAAATAAATATGATTTATTTATGAAACAACTTGGTCACAAAGAAAGGGCACTGCACCGGAATTAGCTATGCAGCAAATTTTTCCAATGTTTACAGATATTGTAAAATAACGTAAACCGTATAAAAAGGACACAATTACTAAAAACTTCTAACTAAAAAAAGAAACATTAAAGCACACAAAAATCTACTACCAGCTTAGTACACATTTTTTATGCAACCCTATAAAGACTATAAACCTTGAGATACCCGGTCGAACACCATTCTACCCGGATCTAGTAAATAAAGGCCGGTGGGCACATCTGTCTTCCCCCGGGCAGCCCGGACACATTGGCGTCCAAGCTAGTTCCCTCCTACATTTTAGACAAAGAGTAGGTACCTGGTAGATAATAGAACATAATTATAATAGGAGGTGTTATAACAAAGATTTGGAAGTTAAGTCTTCGTAGCGAATTCTAGTTTTTCAGCAATTTTGACAAGAAAATTGAAGGCACAAAAACTTAGGTACTATACTCTTCTTTTAGGAAAAATACTTAGTTTTGCAACAAACATAAAACAAAAGTCTATGTCCACTCCTCAGATGGCCACAGCTGTGAGTCCACCAATCGTAGATAAGCACTACATCTATCGAAGATAGCAGAAGTTTTACAGCGCAAACTAAAGGTCCCTACAGGACAATATTTCTAAAACCTGTAGAAATCTGTATGTCCTCCTAAAATAAGGACGCATAGAGACAGTCCCATGGCGGGGATAAAATGTATTGTTGATAGGAACTGACTGGGACCGGGAATAGCAAAAGGATTACTAAGACATGTATCTTTGTTTGGGACGAAAGCCGATTGACTTAGAGAGATCGGACTATATAGCCTGAGAAAATGTATTGCCAATGTTTAATTGCAAGGTTTTATTGAAAAAGGTTTGATGGTAATGGAACTTTCAATTTACTTAACGGATTGCAGTGATCATGAATTTCTGGAATGATACTGAAATGTTTCCTCTTTCGATGGGGCGATCGGGTTCAGTAAACTCGTAAAAATTATGGTTTCTGCAAGGCGCCAAGTTATAGAAGACAAACAAGAAAATATTTTTTGAGAATGGTTCTTGAGCACGTACATTGTATTGTACGCTTATTATTATGATACATCATGCAAACAATGGCAGAAAAACCATACAATAGTTAAAACAATAAACAATATAATTTATGTGATTGCTCATATTATGTATTCCAAATTACTAGTCAACCTTGAATACCAATTGCAGTCACATTACGGCTTACCATTTGAGTGACAAATACATAAATAAATTACGTTCTTACATAAGACAATGCCTTGCCTCTCAAATATAGAAGCATTTGGCTGTTTGTGTATGTGACTTTAAATGTTTGTAAACACGATACAGGAGAAATTCCTAGTGTGGGGCAAGGTTTTTTTTAAAAAAAAAATTGAATAATGGACCTAACATTTTGAAATACCACACACAGGATTGAAAAGCGAGCCCATGGAGTTTCTTGCTCGTTCTTCTCCATGGAGATCTATGATGTTTTGGAACGGCAGCTTCCATTATCTGGCTAACTGACCGACTCCTTGACAATCCAAAAGTGCCTGTAATAGTTTAATTGTAATAAATATTTTGAGTTTCAGAAAGACCGATGCAATTAAAAATCTTGAATGAATATGTATGCCGTTTAAGACTCGTCAGGTGATTACAATTCATCATGGCGCCGGGAGCTGGGAGGCTGGCGTCGAATTTGCACGGGTACCGAAAGTTGACGACGAGTTCCCTGCGTGTTACTGAGACAACCGTGTGAGCTGATTTAGTGGTTATGGTACAAGTGAGAAACGATGAGCGAATCTTATCTCGTTTAGGCATTAACATTGTGATTAAACTCAAGCCGGGATATTGATTAATCATCGTAGTGGTAGCCGGGCTTACTGCCCAGGGTGCACCGGGCTCTTTAGTCAAATCAAAAGTTTTCTACTTGTCAATTCAACATTTATCAAGAGAATTGAAAGAACAGCACCCACCACCACCCGACTTTGTTATAAACTGAGCCACTGAAATATGAGCTGCGAGTCCATAGTCCGAGGTCTGGGGAGCCATTGCCAGGCCAGGAGACCAGATAATTGCTGACTGCTTGGAGTGGCTAAAGCGTCCCTACTCCTGCACATTTGTCAGCTGAAGCTGGTGAAACTGCGATGCAAAATTCAGTTAACCAAACAACTGAATATTATCATCGATTCTCAAAGAAGAATAATCAAGAGCAATCAATTGACAGTTTGACACCCAGTAACAAAGAAGGATGTATCTGCAAAACATTACAAACGCAGTACAACAATTTTGCAGAAAATAAATAAAAACAACAGTGCTATTGAATCATAAATCACCCAGAGACCGTCGTCATACAGAACCGGTAGCAGTTTTGAATTTACGTACAAACCTGGGAAGGCGAATATCTGTCGTGTTACGAATGTGCCACGACAAGCGTATGAGCTGGCGATTTATTATACGGAGCCGGGCTTTAAGCAAGAAGCGATAGAAGCAACGATGAGCTGGGAATATTGTCTAGTTTGAATTGTTTATTTGTAACTACATATTCCGCATATAAAAGGGTTTGCACAACATCGTTTTTTTTTAAGTGGTTGTTTGGTAGACAATGCTCAAGTAAGAGCACAATAGATAGAAATACAGGGCGAAAATCTTCGACGGGGTGCCACGAATTCAGTACATGATACTAATTCTTGGTAACAAGCTGCGCGTCAATTTCCTTTAACTTTGAGCTTATGCTTCTACTGAGAAACAGCAACAGTCCAAAACCATGGCATACAAAACACCCTGATTTAGGAAATTTCATCCACATATAACCAGAACAAACGACGGCACCCAACAGTTTCCAAACTCATACAACCCTTTCACCCACAACTTGGACCATAAAGTAAGGCTGGTGAGGTATACTTATGAATTTAATAAGACTCCAGGAACAAATTACGTCAAGAACGAGTCAACTACGAGCGATAGCGAGGAACTTTATTAAGTGTGCCGTACCGCTGTCTTCTAATCTGATAACGCAGTATTTTCGTGTCAAGCGACACACTAGAACTTTAATTTGAAGGTATGTTGTCAAAGGGGCGGTTTTCGCATGAAAGTTTGTTGGCAATGTCAACGTATGTTAGTTGCTAGTGTTTGGTTGTGGTGTGAAACTAATTTCGTAACTAAACATACATTTATGTTACATTTGATTATGTAGGTTTGGAATTTAATCTCGTACATCGTGCTTCATAGAACTTGACATGAAAGTGAAGGATCTATCAGCGTTTATTACTTATTAAGGACTTTATCAGGTCCCAATTCTTAAAATGGTCTAATTCCGTTAGGTAAGTGCACCGACGCTCCTTAGTACGGCAGGGTGCACGTCAATTAGGGCTTGCGGACCCGGGTTTCGGTGCAATAGTAAAACCAGTTTTTCCCAGGTTTTATTATGGGACCGAAACCCGTTTCCGCATAACGTCAATGGTAACAAAATATCAGTATAAGCTGATCTCCTAATCTATTGAAACTTCGAACTACTCTAGGTCAGCCGACCTTATGTCGGTGACTGACTGCAAACTGTTCATAATGCTCTACGCTATCATTCATCCCAGCGCTAACCATTACACAGAAAATAACTAAGAAAAATTATTCTCCCCAAAATACATCAATATTTAAATTCAACCTTTCGGGCAGCTGTTGGGCGCCATTACATCTCGCTTACTTTTAATAACTGAACTACTTAGGTCTAGCTACAGGTGCAGCTAAAAGAAACAATTAATTTAAGCTTTATGCTAAGTAATTCTAAGTTGAAAGTAGAAAGTGATAAAGATGTCGTTTAAGATTAAAAAGGTAAGTAAGTAGACTAGTAGTTCCCGTGAGAAAAGTTAGGAAGAAGTTCAAACAGATATGGTAACTAATGTACTACTGGACGCGTAGCATGACCACCGTAGAAACGGGTTTTGTCGACGGAAGCATCGACAAAATGACAGATCAACAAAAGAAATCTGTAATTTTGTCGATTCTTCCGTCGACAAAACCCGCGACTACTAGAACGCGTGAACAGTTAGCATACATATGTAAGAACAGTCACATATTTCTATGAAGAATATGGTAATGGAAAAAAGAACTGTACCGGTACCTAGTTACTGTTGAAGGAAATGAAATTCCGAGAGAATATGAAAATGATGCGAAACTTTTTTCTTAGATATCAATTTGTGAGAATTGCTGGAACGTAAGCGATTCTTGAAAATTTGTATATTATGTATGATGAAACATCGGAATAGGTAGAATAATATCTCCCTCTAATAACTGCTTTATTGCGGAATCTAAAAATAATTCCGGGATATTATAGGGAGGTAGGTATTTATGAAGTACATTTGGATACATGTTAATTACTTCCTTGAAGTTCAGGCAAATAAATCCAACCTATTCCGATCTCCGATTCTGAATTTATGATAGACTAGCTGTGCCCCGCGACCTTCGTCCGCGTTAATTTGTTAATCAAGGGTTTTAATTTTTTTGCACGAGACCATAATCCTTTTCTAAAATAAAAGTAGGCTACGTTACTCTTTATAACATCAGCTATCTGACAGTCAAAGTCCCGTCAAAATCAGTCCAGCCGTTTCGCAGATTAGCCGGAAAAAACAGTCAGACAATTTTTTTTCAATTTTTTTTTTTAAAGTACCGTATATGTATCTTTTTATATGCTTTCTTAAATTACAGACACTTCAATTTTATTTATTAGTATAGATAAATGAATCGCAGTGAAACTCTTTCGCAGTTATGGTTCAAAGTTAAAACATGATATGAGTTACTTTGGCGACTTAGTACTTTCAGTGAATTCTCTATGCGGTAACATTGCGCAAAAGTGTTCGACAGCAACATCTACTGATATGTAACAAAGTAATTCATGCAAAAATACCTCTTCTATTAATATTTATTTATTTATTTATTTATTTATTAACACTTCAAGCACAAAGTGCACGGGCGGACTTAATGCCATAGGCATTTTCTACCAGTCAACCTTTGGGTGATGCAGAGACAGACAGTGGTAGGTGCATAAATTTGCAAAAAAAATAATTTAACACTAAGATAAACTACAAGGATATATAAAATACTATAACTATATATCAAAATACTATACATATATATCAATATAAATATAAGTGAATAGAAATTTACACGGATTTACTGAAATAAAAATACAAACAATGAAGAAAACATTAACGTTGTGACGAAACTGCCAGCTTTTTCTGTATGTACCCGCGAACTTTAATTTTACTTTAATATCAACGCTGTAGGGTACAGTTTCAGTTCCATTTGAAGTTTTCGCTATCAACAAAGTAATGAAACGGAAGTTAAATTAATCTGATTGCGCTGCGAGTCAAATATTTCGGTTGCATTTTGCAACAAATTAAAATTAGCGAGCAATCTGTGATCGAAGTTAACAACATTAAATACAGTATCGAGCAATACAATTTTAACAGTAATAGTGTTATCCATAGATAGTATTATATAATCTTACTTATTACTACTATTTTAAGTGTGAAATTTTATAAGGATGGTTGTATGGATGTTTATTACTCACTCTTTCACGCCAAAACTCCTGAACGGATTTGGATGGAATTTGGGACACAGATAGTTTGTAACTTGAATTAACAAATAGGATACTGTTTATCCCGGTAGTACGATCCCGTGGGACCATTACCAAAATCAACGCGGGCAAATCCGCGGGCGTAAACTAGTATTATAAATACGAAAGTAACTCTGTCTGCTTGTTACCTTTTCGCGCTTTAACGAATATAGATGTTTGGCACACGGATAGACGATGAACACTACCTTAGGATGATACAAGATAATTTTTATTCCGGGAGAAAGTCCCCATGGGATAGTGCGCGACTTCCAAGCGGGTGACATCGCGGGCTACAGCTAGTAACATATAAATACCAGCGCCTCATCCAATGTCGCCATGGACTCATGACAAAACATCGAGATTTATATGTGACAACAGCGTCACCTATCGGTTCCAAAACTATCTTTCTTTCAAGCTGGAACCAATAATACACATTTGCAAAATTTTTCAATTTTTTTGATGCCCTTTTATAGTATGTTGCTAGTTTTCTTATTTTAGGTAATTTAATAGTTTTTAATTAATTATGTATTTAGTTAGTTTATTGCATGATAATTTTTTTTGCAAAATTTCATCGAAATCGGTTGGGAGGTTTTAAGATATTGATAAAAATCACGTGTGTTCGTATTAGCGTATACGAACATACCACGTATAACACGTGATTTTTATCAATATCTTAATAAAAATCAACAACGTAGCGAGTTAGTGAGACAGTGTAGGAGTTTAATATCTACTTCCATTAGAACCCAGAATTCCAACCAATCACTTCAATTTAGAGCCGCCTACTCAACAAAACAAGTCAATTAATCAACTTATAAAAGGAAATAAACCACAAACGACATTTAAAATTGACTTCCCGAAACAAATAAGTAGACCGTAATGTAATTACATCTTAGTATTGTCAAAACAGAGGATTTTCACAATGAACAATCATCATCATCATTTCTGCCGAAAGACGTCTACTGCTGGACATAGGCCCCCAAGTGTCGCCACATTTACCGGTCCCGTACGACTCGCATCCAGCGGATCCCTGCAACCTTCACCAGGTCATCGGTTGCCATAGTGGGAGGCCTTCCAACACATTGAACAATGCCTTCGTTAAATTCGAAGTAAGCTTGGCTAACTCTTCCAGTTTTACCAGATACCGCTGAAAGTTACACCTAAATGTAACGCCAAAATGGGCTTTTCACCAACAATTGAAAGTTCAACAGTATGCGCTTTTATACAGGCTTTAACATTTGGGTCACGCCTAGTATTTGTAAGAACAGACATTGAAAGCTTAACTGTAACAATGCGTGTGTGAAAAATAGTAACAGAGGCGAACTATCTGAAGCACTCAGATATGGCAATCCGATTTTGTATCACGCCAGAACATACGCCTTTGTATCGCTTGGTGTTAAGCGATACAAAAAGCTATAACGGACGAACAAAGAACAGTTCGTTGGAATTGTTCATGAAACTGGACTGGATTAAGTTTTGTTAACATACTGGGTCGCATACTCGCATTCCAGTCTGTGTTGAGCTGGGATGAAAGTTGTGAAGATAGATATTCAAATTCTCGACCGTACATGGTGCGAATTATGGAGTAACTGGCGGAAAAAGATTTTTGCGGTTAGTTATTGAGAATAAACTACTTCATTGTCTGCATTAGCCGAACAGCAGAATTGTATATCTCGATACACTGCAAAATAGCACTTAAAGACTGGTTGGAAAAGACAACATATAGAGAAGAGTGGAAAGCAATACGCTATGAAAGAGCCCATTGCCCAGCAGTCACGCTGCCGCCATAAGGAAAAAAGACTTATCTAACATTTTTTTTTAAATTGAGTTACATACATATTCGAAATCAATAAAAAAAAGGGCATCTACCAGTATTTTTATATTTTGCAAAAAAAATGTTAGATACGTCTTTTTTCCTTATGGCGGCAGAGTGGTACAATACAAGTACAATTCCAAGCGGTAGACAATCTCACACCTGTATCCATAGTTAAGTTAAAATTATGACCTAAACTAATACGGTCACTTACGGGATATCTTCCGTGATTGTTCATTATTTGAGCTCCCGATATAAAATAATGATCAAAAACAATAATGCCCAAAATAATGAACAATCACGGAAGATATCCCGTAAGTGACAGTATTTGTTTAGTTGTAAACCGTGAAAGCTTAAAACAGTGTTTAAAATTATTACTTGAGTATAAGTAATTCTAATTACACTTGTATGCAATAAAGATGAATTTAATCGAAGTAAGAACCGTCAAAGAACGTAAAGCTAAGAATTCTAACTTTTGACAGTTCTAACTTCAAGACATAACTAAACTATGGAATAAAAATCGTGTCTTAAATAATTACTTTTACTCGATCACTTTTTTATAGACGGGTGTTAGTATAAGTAAGGCAAAAACAAAATACGGTACCTAAAAAAATCTCAAATAAATAGTATCAGAAGTGTCTGTCATTCAGAACACGTCGAATTACACAAAGTGATCATTCAAAGTTTTATATGACAAACGATGGACCCTTCATTTGACATCAGACTCCTTTATCGCTTACCACATGAGACTTTACTGTGTCAAAGGCCGCCATGAAACGAAAAACCTTTACAAATCAAAATATAAAAAGCTAGGTGTAGGCCCGCGGCTACACTCGCGTTATTTTCGGGAAATATCACACAAGAACGTCCTGTTTTTTGTATTTCCCCGTTCGTCCTATTTTTGTTACCTTTGGCACTCAGACTTAATGTAGCATCCCATTAGTGAAAGAATTTTCTGAATCGGATTAACAGTTCCGGAGATTACCCCCAACATTCAAACTCACCGATTTGACATCTTTATAATATTAGTATAGACAAATGTGCGAAAAAAGTGGCCCAATACCCAGTTTCCAAAATGGCCGCAGGGTTACATCAATACCAGCTTGTTATTTTTTTTTTCTCGGATGGGAAATCATCAAATGACCCCCCCCACTCTGGGCGGAGCGGAAGGGAGTGTCAGACTTGTACTGACTAAAACCCATCCATGTTCCTTCTTTGCCCTTTGTGTTCCAGGGCCACGGTATCTCGTTCGAACAGTCCCGCAGCATCAATACCAGCTTCATACGACTAATGTGTGCAGATAAAACCGTTCGATAAATTAACGAAACAATCTATCCACGGTGATAGAAATGCACAAAGTACAAACCGATGACCTGACACTAATAAATTTGTATTTACTACACGCGTGCCCTCATAGGCATAAAAGCTAGAACGTGGCATACTGAAATAAACCTTTAAAGCATGATTTTTAGAGAGGTTTTAGAGTGGAGGGTTGAGCAGCTGAATACCTTGATTGAATGAGAGGAACGGACATTACCTAAATGATGTTGGGTCAGTGGCTGGGTATTTTGCATACACTGTTTTGGTATACTTGATCACAATATACAGGGTGCAAGGGACATCGACGGACAAACGAAAACCACGTATTCAGTATATCATTCCGAACGTTTCCTACAAAAGTGCAATCAATACACGGTCAAAATGTACGGAACAGCAGATTTTTTTTTTCAATTGCCCATTCGGTGAAAAAATTCTATGTACGGGCCCTGAACGATGTACTGAATACGTGGTAATCATCTGTGCGTCCATGTCCCTTTCACCCTGTATGCTAGGTAGGATTTAAATATCTATCTATGAGGCCTGGCAAAAAGTGGTCAGATTTCACTATACTTACACTATTTTGGAAGCCAGCTGAACAGTTGTTTTGCTTTAGTTTTTGCTTAACTCGCCAGAGTACGGTAACATGTGTTAAAACAGACTTGCTCGAACTATCATTGTACACTTTTTAGTAAGCGACGCTCCTGACACATGACAAGAGTTATTAAATTATGTACTGAAATATTTTAATAGCTTTGCGAAATCGGCTCAGTAACAAGATTCAACATATACGCCACTAATACACAAAAACATGTAATTTGCTGAACGACTTACCTCGATCAATATAAATCCACCCCAGTATCAATCACTAAAGACGATCCATAAAACATTGGTAACAAACTCACAAAAGTAAACAAAGCCAGGGGCACACAATCACAACGTATGAACAGCGGTTAACTGTGCTTAACCAGCCGTGCACTCAGTGCAGCAATATCGATATGCGAACTCGGTAACCGGTTTATCGTCGAGAATCGAGAATCGATTGAATTCCTTCGCACACTTGACAGATTCGAATGTCTTGCCACTGTGAGTGACAGCAGAAAGAGTTCGAAATGAAAAAGAAATCGGGGATCGTTGCAAAATTGCGTTTCCATTCGGACAGATCTGATATGGCGACAGTTGGGAAAATGGAGGAGTTTATCGTTTGTCTTTATTTATTTATACTGACTTTATTTAATTAATTGGATGCCTGTAAGAATGGCATTTACGTAATAAAATACTTCGTTATTAAATAACAATATAAGATTAAGTAACAAAGTATCTGCAGAAGTACATCACCTGTATTGTCATCAATTAAAAAAACCGGCCAAGTGCGAGTCGGACTCGCCCAGGAAGGGTTCCGTACCATCGTAGCAGCGGAGTCTCCTTTAATTTTTAATTTAAGTTTATTTTTATTATTTGTTGTTATAGCGGCAAAAGAAATACACATTCTGTGAAAATTTCAACTGTCTAACTATTACGGATCATGAGATACAGCCCGCTGACAGACGGACGGACAGCGGAGGCTTAGTAATAGGGTCCCGTTGGTTACCCTTCGGGTACGGAACCCTGTCAATAAAATGTAATCATAACTTATTTTCATCGATAAAATTCACGTTTGCTATCATAACGGAAGTTGTGCACAAAGCAGCACTATGCCATTATTATTCTTGCGTTTAATTGAACTGATTGCAATTGCATAATTAATTGTTATTAAATCGGTAACCAGTTCATAACAGGATAAATTATAGCGAGCTTTAAACGGTGGCCTTCAATCGAGAAAGACTTAATACAGTACAAGTACTATTTATGCATAAAAATCTCATTATAGCATAAAAATACACAGATTTTTCCATAATGCGAAATTATGTAAAAATTCATCATGTAAAACGAATAGCATTTTAAGAAAGAAAACAATAATCAAGCGGTGTTATGTTTAAAACTTTCATGAATAATTTAAAATTGACGATCTACTTTGAAAACCCGAAACACCTGGGGAGGAGAAAACACAAGAAAACGACCACGCTCTGCACATGCAGCACAATAGAAACTTTTTACAATCTCGCTTCATGTAGCCATAAAATACGAACTTATTCAAATTAAAAACAAAAAAGAGAACACAACGAAATAAAAAGTTTACCGAGCAGCGGTTAAAAGGAAAATAAAAGTACTTAACAAAACGATGGTTTGGGACACAGAAACAGGGCCGCAATAATTCCAGCGAGCCCTTATTGCGAAACGTAACGTTAACTTGATAGCTGATAATGCAAATTGGACTTTGATAACTAAGAAATACGCCTCGGATTGCAATTAAAACAATTGTAAATTTGTTGAGGAGCATAAAGCGAGCGAGGTAAATGGAGGGGTCCTCGAAATAAATGACGAAAGACGGCCGTGGACAGCGCTCAGCGTCCAAACTAAATTACTTTACACAATTAGCTTTTGGAAATGTTTCTCTCAAAAATAAAGCAGAGGAAACGAATATTTGAGATTTGAACATTGCTCTAAATCCTCCGGAGTTATTGTGATGGTTTTCCCAAATGCACTTTGAGATGTCACAAATAAAACACTATTAGTTAGCGGCCACACTATCGACCCTGGAGCCGGTCAGAAAAAGCTTTATGTCCATGCCGGTGTCGCTAAACATAACCCAAGATATAATTGTACCTAACAAACAACATTTTTCTTTTAGAGAATTTCACTGTTAAACACGACACAAAACTAATTTCTGTAAAATCTGAACGATGCCAAAGTAATAAACGAAAAAATAGGATGTAAATGAAATAAAATGTAAGAACAAAAAGGCTTCGAAGGAGCGAAAATTAGATTCGAAAGCTATACACCGCGAGCGTTCGTTGTCGCTTAGACAAAATGAAGTTTGATCCTGTTTTTAGGACTCGAGACGCGAGGGAATCGGTTCAAGACGATATAACGTCATCACGCTTGTAATCCCCGAAGGGTTAGGTAGAGGTGTACCTAATAGTACACCCACATTTCGCTAGTTATGTTTAAGTCCCATGTGCTAATACGGGGCGAACCTGTTGCCATCAACCGGGCACAATCCGTGGCTGCTACTGAGAAATTCTTGATGGAAACATTAAATAACACTTTGCCCGACTTGGGAATCGAACCCAGGACCTCTTGCTTAGCAGCTGCGCTTGCGACCACTGGACTAACGATGTATTAGCGACCGTATTAGTGTTGTTGCTTAAAGTTTTTATGCTTTAAGACAAACTTAGCCACTTATGAGCCTTAAAAAATAGAAAATCTGACGAATTTAATTATTTATGTAAGTTTTTTGTCAAATATGATACAGGTAGTCATGGTCTTAGGTTGACATTTTTAAAGGTAGTGAAGCTCTTTTGTAGATTAACAACTTTTACTGTGAGACCAACACTGTAAAGTGAAAAAAAAAACTGCTGATTTCAACATTTTATTTCAGAGTTATGCGAACATTCAGCGACGTGTGCAGCAACTGTATTATTTTTCTGCGATTTCATGGTTTTCACTTTCAAATTAAATGTTTTTCACTTTCATTTCATGAGGACTACCACTATTAATACTAACGGGATATTTACCATGTTTACTGTTTTTTATGAGTTCCCGATATTTCGGCGCTGTTGCAAGCACCATGATC
Organism: Noctua comes; assembly: GCA_963082995.1. Lineage (NCBI taxonomy): Eukaryota > Metazoa > Arthropoda > Insecta > Lepidoptera > Noctuidae > Noctua > Noctua comes. Next base: position 18,196,745 of record OY720267.1, on the reverse strand, counting down.
ACGGATAAACTGAAGTTATTGCGGGTGGGTGTTTATGAGCAGACAAATCGGTCTACCCTCTTTCTTGTTCGTTTTTTGCACTCAGTACCGCTACCACCGTCACTCGCAACTCGATTCTGCTCCCGACACACGAAACTCACTCACTTTAGTTTATCCGTGATCATGGTGCTTGCAACAGCGCCGAAATATCGGGAACTCATAAAAAACAGTAAACATGGTAAATATCCCGTTAGTATTAATAGTAATGATAGTGGCCATGATAGTTTAAAATCTTATGAGGACTACTGATGATGATGATGATGCCATCAAACAGACTTCGGCCACAGCGACTGTATTCGATGGCTTTCTAAAGTAGTTTGTCGAGAGCTTTAGTGTGCTGCTCAATCACGTGCTCTCAAGTGGAGTAACAGTCTCTTAAAGTCTCTCGTTGAACCTTACACCTTGTACACACGGCGACACATCAAGCTATACATATCCAGTATGACCTGACCTCGCGTTGCATGACCTTTCCGTACAATTAGAGATCAGCTTAATTTGGTTTTGCATTGCTTGATTGATCGTCGTTGCTACAGCAGTCATAAATGAAATAATAATAAAGTTAAGCATTTAATGAACCAAAACAAATGTATCTTCATTTAAAATTCGATTATTGTTCAGATGGAGTTTGCAAATGGATCAAGTTCACTGCGATAACTTTCTAATACATTTCTAAATTCTGCCCGTTTTGGGCTGATTGTTCAAAGATTCTCAAAGAAATCGATAATTTCTTAGAATTTTTGATGGAAAAATAACAGATCCTTTGAGAGAGAAGTTGTGATTCAAAATATTTTTTATAATTCGTATTTTAGATACAATGTTCTGACTGAAAGCTGAGACATGCAGGCATGATCAATATTCACGCCTACATGCTTTTCAATCAAATCTAAACAAAAGTTGCATACAATAGAAAACACTGCTCTATTTTGATAATTACAACATTTGTTTGTTCCAACATAATTTCAACGTTTTTTGTATTAGCCACGGTTCAATTCCCGGGTCGGGCACCGTTATTGTGGTTTTCCATAGAAATGTCTCAGTAGCAGACACGGAGCCTGGAACTGTGCCCGGTTGATGGTAATAGGCTCGCCCCTATTACATGGGCCCCTATTACTGGCGAAATTGGGTGTACTATTAGGTACACCTCTACCTTGCCCTTTTTTTTCCGGATGGTAAATCAGCAAATGACCCCCCCCACTCTGGGCGGAGCGGAAGGGAGTGTCAGACTTGTACTGACTAAAACCCGTCCATATTCCTTCTTTGCCCTTTGTGTTCCAGGGCCACGGCATCTCTTTCGAACAGTCCCGCAGCCCTGACAGGCATCGGCCCTTGCAGACCCCTACATCGTTGCTGCCATCTCTTTGAGGCGCGCGTGGAACACGAACGCGCCGTCGACATAGCACATCTACAACTTTACCTAAACCTTCCAGAAATACGGGCGACACGTGATGTTAGCCTACCTGCTCCGTCCCACTTCTGGGCAAAAGCCCCCTCCACTTCTTCCACTTTCGCGAGCCCCCGCGTCCTGCTTCCATTTCTTACGGAACCTATCCAGTTCGTCCTACTATCTCCTTTCCCTGCGGATATTACAGGCGTGATGTTATGTATGTATGGTATTGTCGATCTGGTCACGTTTAGAGGAGCCGTCAAAACTATTCGTCGACCTTCATCAATCGGACGCATATGTCGGATCCCTATTAGAATATAGTTTAATCCAATATTGATACTTCAAACTTAAGACCTCGCATTTCTACATTCATAACCTGACACACCTATTGCCCCATGGGGGGTGGCAGATTACAAAAAGCTTCTAAGATCCTTTCACTTCTTGTACGTTCATGCATTTGGTCATACATTGCTCATACCTGACAGTTTTACAAAACAACTGCAATTCCCCGATCCTTACATACTCCTTCTGCTTCGTCCACGTTCATACATCATACAGTACTCATTCCTGTGAGCTTTATCAAACTACCACAATTCAAACCATTTCCAGTGAGCATTAGTAGCAAAAAATTGACTTAAAGCTGTTCTATTTCAGATTTTTCTTCAGATATTACTGAAGCGTCGACATTTCAATTCTTCCAGTCCATTAGTGATACCTCGATTCTATCAAGTAGCTAGGTTCCTTGATAAATGAATTTTGCATCGCAATGGCTTCTCGTTCCTTCGGAGTGCAGCTGCGAAAGTATTGAATTACATTTTTCATGAACAAATTGAACGTCAATCGAAGGGACTTTTCATCTAGCAGCGAGTTGAAGAGTTCAATCAGGAACTGAGTGGCGGAGAGCTTTTATTTTCGTTCTTTACTATACTATGAGGAATAATAAAAAAGTTGAGCTCAGGTTTTGAAAGAAGAAGGAGCACGGTTCATACAAAATTAACCCACGTCCTACAGCAAAGAGAAGTATCATATATATACAACGTGTAACATAATAAACGCAAGACCTCTCATGTGGTGTCTCAGACCATGGAACTGAACAACTTTTGTTCTATGACTTTTGGAAATTCATAACTTTTTTTTAGTTTTACCATACATGTGTGTCAGCTGATTGCGCCAGTTCATATAGAAAGTTTTTTTTTTTGCGAATTTCAAGAACTCGTAGAACAAAAGATGTTTAGTTTCATGTTGCGAGAGACCACACGGGAGGTCTTGCGTTTATTATGTTACACGTTGTTCCAATTTATATTCATATTATTTCTTTAATTTATAGGTTAAGAACGTAAATTCAAGGAATCGTTAGCAATTGTCCTGACACACGCTAGAAAAAATTTTTTTTCGTTAGTGATATCATCAAATGACGGAGATCTCCGCCCAGAGCGGGCCCTCCCGCTCTGGGCGGAGATGAGCGGAAGGAAGTGTCGGACTTGTTCTGACTAATACCCATCCATGTTCCATCTTAGTCCTTTGTTTTCTCGGGCTGCGGTACCTCTTTCGAACAGTCCCGCAGAAAACCTTAAACATTAATAAGCGAATCCTCAACATTCTGCTCATAAAAAACCAGATGATTATCCTACTTAGCACTAAAGCTTACTAAAAGTACTGTTTATCCGTTAATTACAGTTTCCGCACAGCAGCCACAAAATCCACTCACTCCAACGTCCTCCAAGTTTATACAAGTTTTCATCATCTCTTTACCATCCGCTTTGTAAAACTCTTTCAAAGCATTCAGGTAGTTAACCGGTACTTCATAAAGTGTTAAAATTTTCCGCATTAAAATCTGGAAGAGAAAAAAAATGTCGAAAAAACAAGCTCTCTAACCAAAGTCTTTGTTTCGACGGAATATTTCGCCTGGGTATTTTTTTTAAATCTAGCCAGCGAAGTTATTTTCGCTAGCCATTTTAAAGTAAATTGGGTTTTAGATGTAATGTCTTCGCGTACCTGTCGCGCTGGCTTCTTTATGCTCGGAAAAATATTTTCTGGAAAATTCTAGTACGTTTTGCTTTTTGTTTCGGAGAATTCTAACTATTCGCTGCAAGCACAATGGTGCCAGTATAATTCTTTGGGAATGTACTATGCTTTCTAAATGCAGGTTTTATAATACCGGTATTAATGACGATCCGACATTTACTGGGAATATGAAACGTTAAACATACCTTTTTTACGATGGAAAACGAAACTATATTTTTGTATATTATGTACATAAATGGTTATTCGTATACGGTTATTTTGATAAATTATATAGTCTATAAATTATAAATACTTATACTGATGAATTAATTGGGTGGTCTTAGCAACTTACGGATAATAAAAGAGATACAAATTACCCAAGACTTGTGCAGAGAAAATAATGCCTTGTTGTATATATTCTTTTTTGTTGCTTTTAAAAGATCGATCCAATTATTCACCAGGTTTATATTTTCTGGTATTGATTATCTAAGGTTAAATTATTATTATTATTTTGTTTTTTTTTTTTTAATGTGGTTATTTCCTTGCGACTCCTTTATGTTATAATTATAATACGACAAGTTTCTAATCTTTTACTGTAAAATCCGTCATGGCGGTTTCCGACCATATTGGAAAACTAGTACCAAATATTATTTTTATTCCACCCATAATATGAAACCAGACACCGATACCTAAATAAACGCGCATTTCTCAAGAATATTAATGAAATAAAGCTGCGTAAAAGGTCAATTTTAATTTTAGTATCCTGTACGATCAGCCGCACGTCATTAGCACCTTACCCTTTAAAAACTACAAATACCGTCCTTACTACTTCGAAATAAAGGTGCTGTGAAAGAGAAACGGTGACAATGGATGGGTGTCTGACTGTCCGTCTGTCTGTGTAATCGAAATGCGTGGGGGTGTAACAGGAGGGTGTATCTATCGTTAGTCAGCTGTCCGGGGGTGACCGGGGGCGCCCGGGGGTGACTCACACTCGCCCCGGTTTTATTTGTTTTTATACGACGCACCGAAATCTTTCGCCATTCGTATGGGCGTTATGTTAGGAAATGAAGGAATATGAATTGTATTGGAAACGTAAATGTAAAAGATACGAGTGTTTCTGTCACACAGTACGAGTGTTATCTTTTATTCTTGAATGGCGATACTTTTCCAGAAGGTTTGAAGTTCAACCAGAAGCACATTTTTCATTTGGCTCTGAGAGGGAAGATTTTTGGAATTCAAGCGATTTAGAATTCAGTTTATTCGTTTTCCTAGTTTGAAAATATTGCTAGTGGTAGAGTAATCTAGCTTTACCCCATAACGTTTGAAATAGATTTATTTCCGCCAAGATACGTAGTTCCCATACCAATGCACCACAGTGTACTGAACCAAAAATGTGGTGCTATTATAATTTGGTCTCTTCACACGGTAACATTCGAGTACTAGGTAGGTAAGATCAAAACAAAAACAAATGCAGTTAGCGAAGTAGCCTGTAATAAATTCACCATAGACGTAAAAGTGAGCGTATAAACCATAAATCACAGTGACCGAACGAAAAGAGGCAACGACGTAAAGAAGGTTACCACGTGAGACAAAAGCATCGTGACAATCGCCCTCAAGAATAGGCTGATAAATGGCACAGCCAGACATACCTAACTATAGACAGAACAATAGGGAAGGAAGGATCTATCGAAAGCAATTTCGCCCAAAAATAGCACTAAGTTGGAGTGCTCTTAAAAGGTGTCTTTAAAATTGCTAAGACGTGGCCGTTATAATGAACGGAATCGTCCCCTTTCGAGGGAGGGGCGAATTTGGCAGACACTCCTTTTTTGCGACGCAAAGGGCAAGTGGCGAGCGAGTTTAATCTTAACTTCATTAGGGCACGACACGAATCCATTGGGGAATTCTCCGGGAATTATTTATCCCAAAAATGTAATAAAATTCTCATTTCAGCATTGTCTTGGTTTGTTTAGCGTTCGCAAACAAATTGGAATTGGGAAGATTACGATGGTTCCTGTAGCTCGAGGTTTTTATTTTCGGTTTGGATTACAGTTCAAGTGTTTTCTTCGTTGTTTTATGTAAGTCAGTATTCCAAAGCAGCTTAATTCGTCATTCTGTTAACTTCCTGGATTTCTAGTTACTTTTATCACGTTTGTGCGCTTAAAATCTTTAACAAATACCCTTGTACCTTTCACTCCAAATTAAGGGCCTGCTCAGTCAAGCCGCCATTGTGCCGGCCGCAACTTGTTCGAATAATTTTAAAGACTGAGATAAGGCCTCCGACACGCACGCCACATAATTACCCCGATTCAAGTCACCCCCACCTGACCCAAAAATTACCGCTCTATAGACGAATTTTCCGTCTTTTGTACAAATAATTTAATGGGTTCATTTTTGACGACCGTTTAATAGGTGAGTGTGAAATGATGATAATTGTACCGTAGGTCTGATATAGAACACTGACGGCTTCTATTATCACAAATTGCAATAGATCGTTAGCAGTTCTTAATCACATGTAAGGCTGTAACTAAGTATTAAAGAGAATTGAAACAAATTTAGATTCTTTGGCTTCGCCGACGTTAATATTCGAGTACCTCCTATGCTTTAAAACTTATTCCGTTGAACTATTTGGTCCAACACGGACTCGAAGGACCAAAATTCAAATGCAAGAAAGTATTTCACCATAAATGATTACCGCACACGTGCCTATCAAAAAACCAAATAATTTCAAGTAATAAACAAGCCTACTAATAATCCTCTGGATTTGAGAATGCCCAAAAACCTGTGCGGGCCTAAAGAGCTCATAACAAAAGAGAGGCAGATAATGTAAGACGGTGCTGAAACACTCGTTACGGAGAATGCCCTGGGGAAGTATTTTTTGCCGTGAAGGTACGGCTTAAAGCTAATAGCCTCTCGCCTGACAAATGGAATTAGTCACACGATCCTGTGGAATACAACGCCTGGATGGAAGGGACTGAATTTAAATGAAATAACACTGAATTAGGTATAATGAATATGGATATCCTGAAATATGGGATGAAGACGAAGGTACTTGTATGCTAATCTACAAGGTGTAAATGAACCCTTCACGAAGCCGGCAACCAACCATTCTGTACATCTAAGTAAGTAACTCCACGCAAATCTAATTTCTCTATTGCTGGGAAACGACATTTTTTTTGGGGTGAAAAATCATGTTTTACGGTAGGACTCAATGTAACGCACTCAAAATATTGTGCTGATGGATGCATTAAATAGTACGGGGGTTGTGGAAGTATTTAAAGTAAAGTTATAAAATTTAAAAATTGTATTAAAAAAATTAAAAATTGTGAAAATGTTGGAACTTTGACCCTAATAATATCTAAGTCTGGTCTAGAACAACAAAATGATCGCAATGACGGGGAAAAGAAGTATCTGCCTATTGGTTTCGTTAAGGGTATTTTTACCCCCATTACACAACGTGTAATTGAAACAATTAACTGAAAACCTCTTTTATTATAGAACCAAACCAAACCTGTGTTCGGATAAAACATACACTTCTGTTTGCATAACTCGACAGAACTTTAGGTCCAGCTCGTATATTTATTAAGAGTTTATGGTAGAATTTCAAAGATAAAGCCATCCATAATGATGAGTACAATGACCCGACATTTTCTGTTATTTCAATTACACTTTGTTTATGCATATTCCTACAGGTATAGCGTGAACAAATAACGCAGTAAAAACAATAATAACAGAGTATGAATTTGAGCTTCGCGAATACGATACGCGAACACAACAAACATTTAGTTTTTTTTTTTCGTTTTTATTCGGATCCATATTTCATGCAAAAATAATAGCGTTGTAGTGCATCGTTAAAACGCACACTTACAGTTCGTCGGCTAATAGTCGGGCTGTTTGTGGAATTACCAGAAAATTGTTGGCACACAGTTTTATGTGAGGACTTTTAAACACGCAATTCTGTTGATCGATAATTTTGTGCAGATCCTTTTGTTTTGAACAGTTTTCATACAACGAATAACGGAATTCTAGCTTCTATATGTTGTTTGAAACCGATTTTGTTTAGACCATGTTTTTGTTTACGGTTCGTAGCTATCGGAAGATGTCGGTAAATGCCCCGTTCAGAACTCCATGCGCAGCGAGTAGCGTCAAGCAAAACGGCCGCAAGTCATTTGTTTCCCACGCATGAGTATGTACCGTCGTGGCGCTATTCGCATCGTGAGAATAATAATAGTGGGAATCCCCTTAACAATTTCTTTCATTTGTTTTTAACCGCAGTCGCTGTCGCAAGACGCGTGTCGCTTAACGTGTAGTTCGTGGCCAAGCCCTAGGAGGTAATTACTCGCTTACTTTTACGTACATTTGGTGCTATGATCCGGATGACGGATTAGATGAGCGTAAGTCGTAAAGCTATCGTGTATGTAACCACACTATATTTAATGAACATACATACACTATATTATATAAACAAAAGCTAGATACATCAAGTAGCATAACAATCAAGTGATTCGGTCGTCACGATCAATAACACGTGCTCGACGATATCTATGATAATAACACTTGACACAGATACACACAGTAAAATATTAATAATAACTATGAAAAAGCAGTAAATAAGTACTTACATCCATACAATGAAGAATTTTACTTGACGAAGCGAAGCAGGTAATCTGAAAAAGAAAGGAAGCATTTACACATAAAGCCAAGCGAAGACGGTATCAAAAGGCACTTTAATACTGAAGAAGCGTTATAGCATAAAAGTGGCTTCCATAAATATCTCGTATCATTTAATGACACAAGTGTTATAAAGCATTCCAGAGCGCTCTACATTATAACAATTGTACGCATAAAGAGTATTGGAACGTAACCAACAATTTTTGCTTCCAACATAATTGCTGTTTGCTCATCTCATAGCATAAGCCTGATTCGTCTGTGACGCATATGCAGGACACTGTAAGCAGCTGATTTAATAAACTTATTCGAACATCAAAAACAATGGCAAAAGACAGCATTACAGAATTGTTAAGCAGAAAGAGAAGCAAATAATTATAGGACTTCCTGCAAAAACGCAGTTTGATCCCGAAAATATTGGTAAAGGAAACGCTTGAATGGCAGCCTTTGCTTCATATCAGCCCAAAGCAGTAAAAAGTTCCGTTTCTCAATATCAACATTTATTTGGTAAAATTCAAAAAGAAGAACACAAACGATATCTCGGGGCCGACGATCCTAAAGAGCCGGATGGTTCGCGCCTCGCAATTAAGATAGCTATACAATGACGCCAGATTTTGGCCGCGTTTCCAAATGGACAATATGGGCACATACAAAGGGAATTGTGTCTGGGATTGTATTGTTTTTGGGAAAAGCTGTATCGTCCCTATATTTTTAGTATCTAGGTCTCTATAACTTTTTAACAACTGGGATCGTTTCACGTTCAGAAAACAGCCTTTTTATAGTTTTTACAAGCTTTTTATTTTCTTGGATCCTGGGCCACGGCCTCCGGGAATCCTTCCAGTTTTCTCGATGATATGCTTCTTCTCCAGACGGCTTAAAATTCACTTCATAAAATTTATGGAATTGAAGTAAGACTCTCCTTACATTCGAATTTGAATATTAATCGCTAACAAGCTCTGGGAGAAGCGAGCAATTTGTCAAATCAAGTCGTTATTACTTGGATTTCCAACGTCTTCAATCACAAATTGAAATAATTGATGTTACAATAAAATTAATATCGCAAAATGAGCCATGAGATCGACATTTGGTCTAAAGTTTTTATTGACTAATAGGAATAGATGTCCGTTGAGACTTGAGCACGTGCACTTTTATTTTGCCTGTCTATGGTAATGAAAATCCTGGCATAATTATTACACTATGCACGGAGAAGACATTTTTAGCACGTAACCGTTTAGTATTTTTTTATTAAAAATAGTTTTTATTTTGAAAAGAAACTATTACTCAAACATGGGCTCCACCTTTCACATACGTGGCTAACTTCGATGTTGAAACATCAAAACTTTGGCACTAAAGTTTCGTTTTATCTTTATTCCACCGGCAGAGGGCCGTTTTACATTCGCATTCCCAACGAGCGCGTTTCAATTGCCTTTCACAGTTTGTGAGCACTTTTTGTTTTTAGACTTCAGCGCGTGACTTTTCGGGCGATTGACGTTTTCATGACTTCATATCCGTAATCGATACGCTCAAAGTTGAGCGAATGCAATGAAATAAAAAGATACATACGAGATATGATCCGGGCGAATGCGGAAAAAATGGATATTGCATCTTTGAACGAATCGCTCGGAAAAAATGTACGTAATAGTTTTTTTCTTTTTGTGGGATCTCTTATGCAGACTGGAGCTTGACGAAGTGGCGAGTATGTTATTCGATTTGATGTTATCTGGTGGCTAGGTGACTACGGTGTCGGTAGTTAAAGTAGTTTTGCCTACGTAACTTTCAGAGTGGCGTTGATCGAATGCTGCTGAAACAGTGACATACAGCGACATAAAGCAGCGTGTAGATACATATGTTGTGGATCAGTGATCTACTACCCACGTTTTGTATTCTAACCACAGTACTTTCTAGCTAAGAAGTAAGTAGCTCTCCTCAGAGATTTTGAGTCCCATTTGGTCCTAAATAACATTATTTTCTTATAAATCAATAACTCAACTCAATGTTATATTTTAAATCACCACAGCAACAACACAAACGTGAATCAGACAAATCACTGAGGTTTCTAGTTGACCACGTAACAAAAAACTTGCGAGCATTGTCAAGCTTAGCTAAGCAATATGAACTGCTTGACATGATAATAATTAAAATTCTTATACCAAAATTAGATAGTCATACTGCCATGAAGTGGAAAGAACATTGTAATAGTTTGACCGATCTGCCCGCTCTAAGGGATATGATTTCCTGCTCTTACGGTTCCGGGCAGAATGGTTAGAAGGTGGATCAAAAATAAGACTACCTATTGTTTATCTAGAAAACAATGCAATTCATCGCAACACAACGCATTGTCCAAAATAGAAGTTTTCCATAAAGATAAAACAAAGACCCATTAAACCAAAATCACCAGTCGAAACAATGTTATTGCCAAAAACATAGCACATAGTAGACATGAGATATAGGTACCGTTTGTGAATCCAGCCCATGACCTACTTCCATTTTAGATATGCGAACTAAAACCAACAAAAACGGCACACCTAGCTGCCAACACAATATTTTAAAGGCAGTATTTTGCAGTGTGATTTGTAAGTCCCAAGAGCAATTTATTCTATTGAAAACGTGGGTAGATTCATAATATTTCAACTGTGAGTCTGTACCGACTTAGCTTCAGTCCTTTTCTTCGATTACAATGTAAAATCAACATCATCGCAGCTGCTGTCATTATCCCAGCCTAGACTCTATTGTTAAGCCGGCTCTTAGTCTAGCCAGCCAGATGCATTTGTATCACTATTGTACTTTGAATAGGCCTCCGTTTTAAAGGGATCGCTATTTTTTCTACTTAGTATTAGGTCTGGGCTAGCTTTAAAATTAATGTAAGTACTTTTAATCAACACAAAGACTGTCAAGTAATTATCTTGCATTTAAGCAGTAAATCATGAATAAAAGCTTTTTTAAAGTACACGAAAATGAAACATTGCTAAGAACCACGGCCAAAATTATGTCAAAACATAAAAATAGTGGATTTAAAACTGAATTTACGCAGGCAGGGTTTGGCAAATCAACCCAACTCCTTGCAGCTAAATTCCTTGGTAATTACGATCAATAATTTACATCAAAAACCATTTATTAAACAACAAAATAGTAAGCTAATACCATTTAAAATTAATACTTTTCCAACTGACGGGTCTGAGCGAGTGAGATAATTGCTTTAAAATGTTCCCAGCAAAGTTTTAGGTGACAGCGACGACATTACACGACTATATCAGAGTGCTTTACCGCCGCGTTTAAATCATTTAATATTTATATTGGACTAGGGACTCTCGTAATTTGGCTCGCATATACCTAATTGAACCCTAACATGAAAATAGCATTGTAGTGTTAAAAGCCTGTCAAAGTCCCTATAATTTTCGAAGACCCAACACTGATGGATAGGGTCAGGACTGCAGCAGCCCTTTTAAATGTTTTTTTTATTTCTTTTCGATTTCTATGCCTGTTTGGGACACTGCGGTCACGAGAAGGACCTCAACACACACTGCCACAGTCGATGCTTACAATTCGAAAGAGATTAAACATATCTTCATTTAGCTGCAAATACCAGGAGCATGCATTTCTGTAATGAAAAACATTCCATTAAGACTAGTGAATAACTCCATACGTGCATCGTAATTCTTTTAAAAGCCTCTCATACCTCGGTAATCTCACGTATCTTCAACTGTATGAATAAATTCTCGCGTGTGCGGTTTTAAACCGTTTTATAACAGCAGTACTTGCATTGCATCATAAAGACTGAGCGAGGTAAAGCTCCTGTAAACCCTCATACACTACTTATGCCACAGGAATGCAATGTGTAAATGTGGACTAACTTTTATTACTCGTAAACCTGATTACGAACAACTTTTAGCAAAGTTTATTACGTTTTTGGCGGGTTTGTCGCGTAATTTCGGATTCGTTGGATTTGAAAGTCATATTTTCGTGTCTGAAGTTGAGGTAACGACGTATTTCCACAAAAGAAATCAGGAAAATGTTCTTTATTTTTCTTAATGGCCTTTATTTTGGCCGGAACGGGGATCAAAAACATAGTGGCAAAAAAAATACCTATTACCTACTCGTACTCGTATCACATGGCAGAAAGCAACCCGAGCTTTTGTATCACTTATCCTTGCCAGTCTCAGTTTAATTTTAGTTATTTATAATATCTGCATTCAGCTTTTAATTAAGAGATAACACACGTTGATGCTACACAAAAGCATTAGTAAACCGTTCAGCTAACAAACTGAATATCAATGCACCGGTTAATGCCGGTTAATTCTGGTTATGAGCGGCTTATAAGCTCCAGCATCGAGTTTCAAAGAGCTCGATATCTGCTGGTACACGGTTCCCGTTTGGATTACCGCAATGTGCATTAGCGCTTTCCAATAAGTGTGGGTAGTGGAAGTTAGCTGTGTTTGATATGCACTTTAGTAAATGGTCTTTTTGTTCCGAGTTCGAAACATTTATTTTAATTTGCGTTGGTGTAAAAGTACATTGAGGAACAACTTCTGTCTATTCGAGAAGACACCCTGTCTGTGGTGGTAGCATTGACGGATGATATCTAGTATTTTGTCACATGAAGACTATTATTATGTACGACGACAGATTTTCTTCGAGTTTTCTTTACTGTTGAAAACTGTTTGTATAGAAAATCAATTAATTGTTCTGGTGTAGACATACCTGTATGAACTATTACATTGACAAACACCCGACCGGGATTCCCCGGAATTAGGCCCAGGCTACACACTCTGTTTGGACCAACAATTAATATTTCTCTCTGCGCAAAGAACTTGTGTTTGTATCTTACATAGTGGTATAGTACCTACCTAAGCTTACATCGTCAGCCTTGCGGTAGCATGTTAATTAAACTAGGAAACTTTGGTAACAATGATACTTGGACTTCGGGGGGAAGTTTGGTGATTATAATTGGTTTATAAATGTTCAAGTAAAAACACCAAGGGCAAATCGGGGGAGGGGGAGGGGGGGGGGGGGTAAATCGTAACGTGAATCTTCGCGTCGAATATCATTATCATATCAGTTCAATGCTGAACCGAAATATGAGGGTAGTTCATTATTTATTCTCCTTGAAATAACTATTACCCACTCTATCCCTCTTCTAATTTACATAGGATAATGATGTCAGAAGAAGCTGGGTGAGAATTATGATAAACAGTCGAATACCAATTTGGTTTGAATACCCTTCTTTAACCTTTCCAACATTAATTCTAGGATAACGATGATAGACAATCTCAAAGTTATGAGGAACAGCCAAAATAGCAATTTAGATAGGATTTTCGTCCTCCTAAAAACATGGAAATAGGACGAAAATCACTAAAGTAATGGGCAATTATCTACCGCTCCATAATAATTGCAATTTGTATCGTCGTCGAGCCAAATTGCTTTAAATCCCGTTATTGCAGGTCATAACGATAAAAATAAATTACCTTCTTGAATTTCGCTACTACTTTTAAAAACGAGAAAGTTTTTGCTCTGACTTTTATAGAGGGAAAATAAATGCTCTGAAAATTATGAGGTTATGTAGAAATAGGAAGGTCTGTTTCCCTGTCAAATATGTTTTTCGCTCTGATCTTTATTTAGAAGAAGTAAAACTATCGACATACTAACGATTCCGCTTGTTTGTGACCACATATTTACCTATCTGTATTTTATTGATTTCTATGATCGACCTCCATAGCCATACCGATTATTAATTTATTGATAATAATACACACCTACAGCGTTACCTATAGATAGTGTTAACGCACAGCATGTTTATATTTAGCTGCAGCCACCAACCAGAAACGAACAGATCACTTTCTTTGCCAAGAATAACAAATCCTGAGAAACTTAAGAAAAACTTATTTTAGCTTAAAAGTAGGTGGTGCCTACTACAAAATACATTATATTCCTTGTATCAATAGAAAAAGTGTTTTTTACCAACATACTCGCTGCATTTAGAAAAAAACCCCATATACGCTACGTAGTGCCGCTTCAGTTTTTTTTTTCATCACAACACTTGGGTAAAGTTGCAGCACAACTTGTTCGTAGTCGCAGTTAGCTCCGCGACTCCGTGTATTTTACTAGTCCACAAACTTACTAACTAAGCAAGAACAGTTTCAGTAAACAATGTGCTCTTTAATTTCTAGTAAAGTTGGTAAGTGAAGGTAATACGTTACTTAGCTCGAAGTTCTCCGTGAAATATTGTTCAGACGCCGCGTTGAGCGGATCAAGATTTGTTGTGGATGAGTTCTGTTCTGTTAAATTGTTTTGACTGAGCCAACTAAAGGCGATGAGTTGGGTGTAAATATTGTAAGTGGCGGAAAATCGATAGTCATGGATTAGTTTTCAATATGAATTTATTATGAAGTTTGGTGTGCGTCATACCGAAGTTGGGGAAAGAGACAGCGGTGTAAAATTTTCCTATTTACCTACTACAAGTTGACACGTCACGTCATAATCTGTTGATGGAAAATGCCTCGAGGCAAGGTTCAACAGGTTAACACCCAAACATTTTAATTTTAAATCCTGTCACATCCCGTGCTCCGTCAAACCTCGCTTAAGACTACATCCTTAAGGAAATCATTAAGCTCCGTTATGTTCCATCATTTGCGAGCTCTAATGAGGAAGTAGGTATCAACCATCTTACGTATCTACTCCCAAACTGATAATGAAAAGCGTTCCTTCAGTAAAATGTATCGTGTTCCTTGCAATTTACCAAATTAACAATTCTCTAGACGAGGCGGAACGTGTAATATCAATAACAATTAATGTTTAGGAACCTCTCTTAAGATAGATATAAACATGATAAACCAAACGAGGATGCTTAATAATGACATCCATGAAAGGGATTTTATAGCCAATGAATTTTGAGGAAATGTCAACATTTTAGTGCTATCAATTTAGCATGAAGAGATCCTCTGAATTACTTCTTCATTCAACGTAAAGTATGGAATTTCTAGACGAACAACAAAACGAATCGAATCAATTAATTCAGGAATGTAAGCATGCGCCTAAGTGAAATCTTAAAAGTAATTTTAATAGGATGTAATTACGTAGGTGCACTGCACTCTGTAATAGCCTTCATTATCGTAATTTCTAATACTTAATAAGTACTTATCGGTATTTAGGCAGTCTAGTTTGTGTTGTAAGTATAAGGTAAGGCAGAAAAAAATTTTTGGTAGACATTATAGTGCTTAAAACCCATGGCTCTTGTACGTTTTCATCAAAATCAAATACCTAGTAAGTTCTTCTTATAAAAACTGTTCAGTTACTCAATGTAGAGCAGGGTCATAAACGTAAGTGCGTCGTACTTGACAAATTGGGCCGAGTCGCAGTCGATGCTGTCGGGCTGCTAGCAAATGGACTGTGAACTGTTTCTCCTCTGTAACCTGTCTGAACGAATCACCTAACTGTGTTTCTACCTGGCACTCTTGGCGCTTTATTTATTAGATACACGGTGTTTCTCCTTAAAGCTTTATGAGTTCCAATATTAATTGAATGGTTACTAATTCCTGCCTCGGCTATCTATACACCTTAACCATTTATGTGATTAGGTAATGAATACGAATCTGACAAATTCACAATGCGAAAACTAATAAATCATTAATACATAGCATTATTTATTACACTATAAATTCAATATATCAAAATTTAAATCCAATCCCGTTAGTAATACAATTCCAATATGGCGGGCGCCATCAATCAACCCAACTTTTCGTTACATTCAAAAATTACTCGCGAGCGATTGAATCGCGTACTCGATTCAAATACTTCGCAGTTTATCGAATAAAATGAGAGTAATCCTACGAAGTCGCGACACAATAGAGACGGGGAGGCATTCAATGTATTCAGTAAATCTTCGTACAGCGTGCGGTGTCAGATGCAAAGCGCTCTGGCAGAACTGAATCGATGTTTAGCAAAAGCTGTATTCGATTATTGAAATGGGAATCGAGGATTAATACCATTGCGATTGTTGGGTTCTGTGAAAGCTGTTTGCAATGAACGGTCAACTGGTTTTCGAATAGAATAGCGGTGAGATAGGTATTGATGTGGTCAGGACATGAATACTGCAGGCAATTTACCATTTCGAAGCTTATTTTGGAAATTCGAGATGAAAACAGTTTCATGGTAATTAAATGATGATAATTTTAAGCGATTCCGAACAAAACCTGAAATGGACGCTTGAGTGAAATGTGTCGATTTCTGAAACGGAAATGTTGCCTAATCAAGTAAGTTTCAATTTAACGTCACAGGTAAGTTAGCACCTACGCTGTCTATATTAGATTCAAAGCTAATACAGTGGGTGTGCTGTACTTACCTAACTCACTTACCAACGACAAGGTTTTGCACTCAAGAAAGAATGATTAATACGAGTTAGGCGGTCGAAATGAGAGGAATAACCCGCCCAAGCCCTCCAGAGGGGAAAAATATATTTGTTTAAACGCCTATCTATCATACTCCCCACTGCTTCTGTCCTTCCCTACAAATATATTGGGTAAGATTCACTAAGTTTAAGTTCTATTTGTATTTACATAATCGAATGTTGCAAAAAGTTATTGACACTTTAACTGAAATTATGACTGAATTTGCAAGCAAAGTGGCTTATTAGAACAGAAAATATCTATCTACATGGAAACTTCCTATTCGTATGTATTAAAAAATATCACTTACTATAAAATCATAGTTTTTTGAAAAGATTTTACCTGACATATGAAAACTCTTTTTGGTACAACATATTATCTAATGTTGCATGAGAACTTTCAGAAGGTAACTTAAGTACATAGCTATTCAATAAATACGCACTTAATCTATTTATCGTTTTAAATTCTCATAATATGGCAGCTGTCGTCGAACAACCCCTAATTCACGATCACGTGACATTACAAGTTAATATCAAAGGTAAGTACTAGAACACTGAGGTTGTCTAGAGGTTGCGAAGCACAATGACAGTTGATAACTCTTCCAAATTAAATTTAATATTCACGTATCACGACGCCTTAACTCTGCAAATTACCGTAAAATTAGAAATATTAGGCGTATCTTAATGGTGGAAACTTTGTCCATTAAACAACCACGACACTGCTACAGACTGGGTTATTCAAAGCGAGATGCAACGTTAGTAATTCATGTGCAAGTTACCTAGCCCCCACAAAATGGATCAAGAAGTTATAGATTTTAAGCGCCTAGCTAAAGTGGAATTATCGAGTGAGCGTACTGCATGTTGGGTGAACAAATTTGCTAGGTCCTGATTGGACTCGATGCAATAGACAGAATTGAACCCGACCTAGATAGCCATAGCAGGACTATGAAATGCGGTTAGAAGGAGCGGTTAATAGTGCGACCGGGCTGGGCTTTAAATTTATCTAACATCAGAGATTGCAATAAAATCGTCCATGAAGCCTTTAAAATAATGTTTTAGTTATTAGAAGTGAACTTAAAAAAAACCGACAGTAAAGACCCTTTCGAGATCACGAAAAGTTAGACAGATACTTGGTAATAGTTGCCTACTCCTACTCAAAGTAAGTTTCAGAGCTACCACAAATTTTCCGCTCGTAAAGTCTACCCGCATCCGGAAAATATTAAACATTAGCTAAAGGAAACTTCAAGAGTATTGTATTATTCCAAGCTAACTACAAAAATCGTCCATTTTCACACAATATAACGACGCAAACAAACCTGTTAACTTACGCACCCATTTGCTGAAGTATCTTAGAAAATGGGTGCTTATGTCGCCTGTCAAATACAGGCCTGTGTACTTATCTAGTACCTTGTTAAGTTGAGAAGGAACACACTGATGTATCTTCTGTGAATTATGCTTTCTGAGGAAACTGTGCGTGACAGATTGACCTTGACACTGAGAGAGCGTTTAACTGTTGAGAGGAAATATGTATTATACAGGGTTATTTTCCAAAGACCAGCCAAATTCTTAGATCTGATGTAGTAGGTACATCATTCTGACACCCCTCCCCCACGTAGAAATTTTACATCAGTTATTAAAAAAAAAAATCTGCTGTTTCCTACAAAAGTGCAATACCTACACGGGCAAAATGTATGGAACAGATCTGAGAATTTGGCTGATCTTTGGAAAATAACCCTGTATAATTCTGAAATTGGGTCTCACAACATTATTTGTAAATTCGAACTCAGTTCCAGGCTCACATTTTAAGCATAGAATTTAGTTGTATTTAGGCTCTGATAGCACGATGCAGGATTTTAGTTCTTAATTTACGTTACAGATGTCGCTAGCGTTATTTTTGTCAATTTGATTACGTTCGCTACAAGAATAAGAAAGGTTTCATTTAACGTAATTATTTAAATACTTCCATCTTATCTCGTCCTTACCTTACTTGGAAAATGACGAAAATAACTAGTACCTATCTTCAAACTTAGATACTACAGTAACATTAGTCTCCTCTTAGTGTTTAAATAAACAGTGGTACCTACGAATTAAGGTACAGTATTAGTCTAGAATAGGAACCCCTTCATCACAGAGCTTGTCATCAGAGTTCAAATTACACGTTATCGTATTCGCAATACGAGTATACGACCACTAATGACGCAGATGCCTGTTTATTTCCTCCTAGTGAGGCTGTGAAACAATGTTCCAGCCATTGCCATTAGGTAGGAACGTACAGTAGAACAAGCTGTTCCGTTAATAGGTAAAATATTCATCAATTCCACTGCCAATATTCACTTTGTGTGCTTACGCATAAATAGGAGAGTGATGTAAAAGACTTAATTATTTAACACACTCAAATCATTGTTAAGATACAGATACAGATACTTTTTGATCTGTCAAAAACAGTGCATTTTGGCTTGATTTTGACAATCGAAGCGTAGGTATACACCAACCTATTAGTTCGACTGTACATGAGATACGTGATCACATCCCTATGAATATAAACTAGCACGCAAACCGTTCAGTATTCGGGTCGTGTACACGTTAATAAACAAGACATTTGTTTGATACGGTACACATGCAAATAAGGATACTGAATAATATCTCTCGGTATCTTAGGACCGAATATGAGTGGCGTTGTTGGGATTATGATAATTCCTAGTCCATTGTTTTTTTTTTCACCGTTTCACAATGTCCAAGATGTATAATTTTCATTTAAGTAGGTAGTGCAATCCAACAATGGGTGCCGAAATACTTGATTATTACCGACTAGAAAAAAAATAATTTGATTGAAGTCTGTGAAGTCAATCTATTCAATCCACACACAAAAAGCAGCGACTTCCTAACTGCCAATGTCGTCGCCTACAATCAAATCCAACAACAATAAAAAAATAAAAGTCCTCTTCAGACTTCAACAGACCGTGGTCTCAATTCCGTCAAAGCATTCGTTAGCCCAGGCGTCCGTCGAAAAGGGTTAAAAGAACTAAACAATTCATTCGAGAAGGTTGTTTTAGAGATTCTCTTTTAACCCCGTCACTGCCACTCAACTGAGTCCTATTTAAAATTGCAATTCAGAAGTAAATCTATAACGGTTTTCCTAATAAACTAAAACGAAAGGTGTGAAAATGCAAATGAGGCACGTTGGCAATCGATTACCCATAAGCTCCGAGTACTTTTTTGTAATTAAATTTAATAGGAACTTTGCATGGAACATGCTTGTTGACGCTCAAGCTTTCAATACGCCTTTCCCAGAGCTACGGGGATTTGTGCTGCAATATACCTTTTTTATACGAGTAAGTTTTTCATTTCTTTTGTTCTTCAAACGAGGTTTATAATGGATTTATGGTATGGAAAATTGCAATCACAAGAAGATAAGCGTAAAATATTGTCCCTTCACTTAGGTTGGGACCTCGGTAATCCTTCCTCCCTTTCAGGCAGTTTGTTTTAAACAAATAACGCCTTAATAAACGTTCAAACAAAACGTTATGAATTGCTCTTTTGTGCCGTGAGCGTTTGTGAGCTGAAGAATATTGTTTTAAGGGATTCGTAGGCTGTTTCCTGGAGAATGCTTTTCAAGGGGTGTCAACTAAGAATTCATAATAACGAATTGATACATTAATTTAGAAACCCCTGTATTCCATAAATTCATGTCATCCAGACCTAGTTTATTATCATCATTTTCCTGTACTTGTCCCATATTGTAAATAAATAAATAATATTATGTTAGTTGGGGTCCGCGCAACACGTTTTTTTCTTCCATTTTCCTCTATCAATCAAAATCAAAATCAAAATATTTTATTTCACATAGGCCTCGATGGGCACTTATAAAACGTCGACAAAAAGGTGCACGGTTCGGGTTGGTCGTTTCCTATGGAGAAGAACCGGCAAGAAACTCCATGGTTACTCTTTTCAAATCATTTGGTGTTACAATGTTTTATGGATACAGCATTTGTACTTAAGTATGGGGGGACAGCGTAGGCCCGACAATAAGTCGTTGCTTACTACACAAAAAATGTAGAACAAAATAAAAAGTTAACAAAAGTTAACAAGCAGCTGGGAATCTACAAAGCCTACAATGTCCACACATTCACAAACAATCGATAAATAGAATCTATACAATCCACTATCATTTACTCCTTTTTGTTTCATATCATTCCTCACACAATCCATCCATCGTTCCCTTGGTCTTTCTCTCCCTCTCCATCCAACATCATCCAATACTAGTATATCACTAACTCATAAATTCGAAAATGCAAAGCGTGAAATAAAATTATACAGCAATAATGAGCTACAGCCAATTTCAGAGGACCTTAACCTTATATCGTTATCATTATTTTAGCGACCCTATTTGGAGGGTGTCATATTATTTCGTGTAACTTTTAGGTCCGAGTTTATTTAGACGTTATTTATCGAACACGTCCGGGGCATCACCTGCTTTCATGTTTCTAAACATTTATTTTGTCATCATTTATTTATTATTTATTTATTTATAACAGCTTAGCCTATCATTACATCATCTGCCTAGCCTTTTTCCAACTATGTAGGGGTCGGCTTCCTGTCTAACCAGATGCAGCTGAATACCAGTATTTTACATGGAGCGACTGCCTATCTGACCTCCACAACCCAGTTAGTACTGGGTAATACGATATCCCTTGGTAAGACTGGTTGTCAGACTTTTTGGGCCACTGACTACCTGTAACGACTGTCAGAGATCTACAAATGACAGCCGGGACCAACGGCTTAACGTGCTTTCCGAGGCACGGAGGAAACTCGGTATGTAATGGGTGATCACCCATCCACAGACTAACCTAGGCAAGCACGACTTAACCTAAAGATCGATCCGAGCGGCTGTTATTATTTAGCCACGAGCTCCTCTTTATTTACTTTGTATTAGTACTTATTTGAAGTAATCTGGAATTGGAAGAAAGATGTACGACCAAATTATCTTTCCCCCGACTAGGTACTGAGATCGAGAGAAACTTATTTCATTAAAGTTGTATTCTATTATCTTATTTTGTTTTGCTGAGTATACAGAGTGTAAACAGACCCTTCACATTGCCGTCAACCAAGTATTTTGTACATCAAACTAAGTAACTTTACGCAAAAATTATTGCTGGGAATCGCCTTTTTTTTTTGGGGTGAAAAATCACGTTTCACGGTAGGATGGAAAGCACTCAAAGCTGCAAAGCTGATAAATGGATTGAATAGTATGGGGGTCGTGGAGGTGTGTAAATGAAAATCATACATTAAAAACGTATTTAAAAAAACTTGTGAAAAAGTTGGAACTTTGACCCCCAATATCTCCGTAACTAGAAGGTTCCCAGGTATGGTTTAGAACAAAAAATTATCGCAAAGACGAGGAGAACAAGTGCCTTTCAGATATGTTAAGGGTGTATTTACACCCTTTATAATAGAAGCATCTAGAATTATAGGGTACGCGTGTGTAAAGAAATAATGTAGCTAGTAAGTGATATACCTAAGTCAGAAGTAAGTTGCTAACTCCGAACGTGAACAATGCCGGCTACAACTTGTCTTTGACATAGTTTAGCTAAGGGTCAAATACTACCGTAAGTCCCGCTTTGAAATACCTATTTACCTACCAACATTTAATTTTCATTTATCGTTTCCAACAGTGAAATACACATGATCTTCTAGTTCAATGGTGAATCGAAATCCTGCAGAGAAAAGTCCTTTCCGTAATCAAGTTGAAAAATCCAATACTCGCAAAGAATATTTTTCAAAAGATTCTTTATCGAGATCTGTGTCCAATTTGCAGTATCCCGCAGATTGCGACTTTTGAAGCTCATCAATGGTTTTTTTCCGTAGCCACAGTATTAGGTACCTATCGTTGGATTTGAAAAGATCGTAAAGGAATTTGATCTGAAAAGGAAGAATATACCTGTGGGACAATCCAACATGCTGATATAGTAAAGAAAAATTATCTTTGCTTGAAATAAAATGTGTCATAACTTTTGCTTCAAGTTGCAGAATATCGTTTTATTTACTCCATTAACGCGTTTCATCTATACAACCCACTTATCGTACGCAAGACTGCGAACAACGTTGATAATTTATGCGATGAGTTCCGTTCAGAAGCCGTTGTCCGGAAAACATAAAAGCTTTTAACGTCATTACAGCGTGGCCCGAGTAATTTCTGCTGCGGTAAAAACGACATTACAATGAATTCTGATACTATATAAGAAATATTACGACTGTAAGCGTAAGATGGAGCGATAATATACGCACATTAATAAGAGTTTTAAAAAACGCGACAAAGAAAAATATAGTATTATCAAAGTTTTTTATTTTGATTCTAACAAAAGCGACTTAAAGTCTTAACATTTAACGTTTCATTCCATATCAAATTAAAATTCAAATTAACTTAGTTCACGACTGAAACCTTGTTTTCAGCTAACACAACTAGGGCAGTCCGCCAAAATAAATCTCCAATAAAAATAGCTTTTGTACAATGACGGTCGAAAACTTCCGTTTAATTTAGCAGAGAACTTAAAAGCGGCATTCACTTAGCACGCGTCAAGAGCTTCAGAACTATTAATCTTCGGGATGTTTCCCAAAACAATTTATTACTGTGGCACGTTAACCGTGGTGCCTGCAAATTGGGACGTGGAGATTAGGTGGGTCAGAAACTCAGAATATTCTAAACAAACGATCGAATTGTATTATGTAGAGTACGTGAGAGGCTCGTATTGTTCTAAGGGCTCCTGACAAAGGCTTGTATGACGGGCGTCGGACAGCTTGGGTGCAGATATGTGAGGAACTCCTCCCTTGTGTAGTGTTCTCTAGTTCAGCTAGTCATGTACCCGTAATTAAAGTTGTGTAATAAAACTTTTAGGCTCCATTTTCGGCGGTCATGGGAGATATAGTTTATGGCTGTACACTTCATTAAGCGTAGGTCTATGACGTCAACAGTTTTAGATTGTCCACACCCGTCTGCGCCTGGCAATGACAGTTCCCATTAATAATGCACGCTAAACGGTACACTACGCTGACGGTGGCCCTGTTATCAAACACTGTCACCCTAAACTACTTAGAACTTAGTTAATATTATTACTAAGAAGCAGGTACATTAACAGCATGTCTCTACCTAAAATTCTTTAATTTACGGACTAATAAATTGCGGAAACGTTGGATTAAATTCACAGTACGCCGCGGGAGATGAAGAATTCAGGTAATATTATGAGCTAACCTAATTAATTTATGAGTAAAAGATTACAAAGGGCTTGTGGCGTGATATTGTGAAATATTTATTTTTCTTAATACCTAAAGCGTGTAACCAGTCCACTACAATTTTCTCTCTCGGAATTCACGACCTTGAAGCTGTGGCCGCTTGAAGCTTTACGTAATCGAACCTACCAGAGCCTGTTACATATAAAAGCTTTCGGATTTCACTCAAACGGACATAAAGGTACGGCTCGTGGAAATAAACCGCTGCGAAAAAGATGGAATAATCTTTTACTGGGCGGTATGCTTGACAATATCGGATGTAACGATGATTGAAAAACTGTTATTTGACTTTATTGACCAACAAAAACAAGTTAAATGTATGCAAAACAGGCTCTTATTAGTCAACGAAACCGAGCAGCCTTTTATGGCTTTAAATTACTACCATGACCTATCATAACTTTCGAGAAGTAGTTTATCGCCGATAAACACTATAATTTTCTTCAATTAGCAGGACACAAATTTCAGCCCCACCCAACCAGCATACGAATATACAGAATCAAATTATTTCGACACGAAATAAAATGCCAACACAAGTCGCTCCCGACCGACGGTTGAAAATTAATCAAAGGAACAATCTTCCAGCCCATGGCGTCTGAATTAGAAACACTTTGTATCTATTACAAAAGAAAACTTCAAAGGGGAACTGGAGGAACAATGGAGGATTTTTATAAACAAAATTGCTAGTTTATTAACTTGATTACACACTCAATGGCGGCAATCTATTGAGTTTTAAATTGGCGGGAAATAAGCTGCTGTCTTGTATTATTTTCTTGTAAGACTCTTAAGTAACTAGTTTTGTTATATTGCAAGTTTGTGAAGCTTCATTCATTTTGGTGTTATAATTTTTTGCTTGACAATCTTGGGTATTCATTTGTGGTCGTGTAGTTATTCCCTATTCAATGTTTGTCTACTAGGTTTTATACACATGACTGACCATCACATTCCGAGGTCGTTAGTGACCAAGGTAAACACACAAGTAGGTATTAACATCAAATGAGTCAATCGGAAAGAAAGAGCATTTCGGAAAGCTGTTATATTGCTCGCAGTAAAAAGCTTTTTCACTTTTCAGAATCCTTGAGAGCTACTTGAAGTTTTGCTCTGACTAGAATTTCCATTGTTAAGTTGCATTTAAATGCACCTAAGTGCAACTACTTTGTATAACTAGTCCCTAAGCCCGGAATAAAGAAAATACTTTATTGAAAACATGAACGAGAAAAACCTTTAGATGCGTAGGAATGTTCTATAAAATGTTCACAACTTCACTTGGAATGAAAGGAAAACCATATTCGTCTAAACTTGATCTCCTCGTTCAAATCACATAGTTGCCTCTGGGTAAAATCTGATCACTGATATAAGTAAATACCAACACAAATTAACTCATTTGATTATGACAACTCATGCGTTAATTGGCCAAATGCAATAAAACTCGTGGGTATCATTAATTATTCCATTAAAATGTACAATAATTCGTGTTTTGGCTAACTTACAGTATTTATGAAACACTTTATTGTACAACATATAGAACAAAAAGGATAATATGCGATCTGATCGACCGTATCGTAGTGACGACGCGAATAAACACGAATTCAGGCAGCTGCATCCGCCATTGAGCCCCATAATATCCATGGGCATTCTTGGAGTGCCATTCGTTGGAAAGCAGCGTGAATTCGACTACTCTTTGCGTGTATTTGAACAATTTCTATTATAACTCCTAATTCCTACTAATATTATAAATGCGAAAGTTTGGGAGGATGGATGGATGTTTGTTACTCTTTAATGCAAAAACTACTGAACGGATTTGGATGAAATTTAGCACACAGATTATCTTTATTTTCTAACTAAGCTATGATGCGGCCTATTATCTGCTTTGCTTAAAGAATAAAGTCGGACATTTACCTTCCCGAGCCCTTTATACTCGGTATCACAAAGCCGCAAAATCAAGGCCTTCATACTTGTAAGTCTAACCGAGTGCTTGTTGTCGTTAGTAATTAAATTTTAACAGTATATTGTTAGTGGGATTTTACTATTATACGTAAGAGGTAAAGTAAACCCACCGCGTCCACTAATAGTGTCCAGGTTTATTTACTCGCCTGATGAGTGAGCCACAGACTAAGCCGAGGTTTTAATTACAGCAGCACGGTGCGTTCCACAGATAAAACAATGTCGCCGCTGATCCAGGTCAGTCCACTGCTCGAATGTACTGCTCTATATTTTACGCTCGGATAATAAATTAAAGCTTTGCTTTGGGCAGGTAGGTAGTTTTAATCGTAAGTGAGGAAGAACTTCCAATTATGGTTTTTAATTACTTTCCTGCAAGTAATTTTATAAACCAATGAGAATCGTTTCTTAATATTGGTGAAATTTATATTGGCTTATTTGGTCGTATTCGCACTGTCTGAGGTGGGAGTTTCCATGGTCTTATTATCATTAATTGTTAATTAAATCATCAACAACGAGTTAGCAGTGAAGAGAGGTAAATTGTCCGTCCTTTGAGATCCAAATGCAACCTCACTATAATCAGGAATTCCCTTTATGGTAAACACAAACTATACACTAAGCTCTATCTGGCTTACAGCTCAAACTCGATCAGTGTCTGTGCTCACAGCTTTTAGCTAGGCCAATGGCCGAGTAGGTATTAGCAATTTGCTACTGGCTATATTGCTGTACCGGCAAGTGATAAATGGAACGTAGGATTTTTAATTACGCTGGCTTTTTATCACGCCACTCGGAGCGTTGATGAACGCAAAAAATCTCGAATATACAGTTACGAATGAGTTAATCTTATGTAAATTATAAAAAATAAAATAACATGCAAATAGATCAAAACTTGAAAGCTTTAATTTCACTATTCATACAGATTAAACTTTTACAAAGAACAAACATTTTGATGTTACAATTTTCAGCGAAGTTTCACTGAAATATTAAATCTCGTCTGATGAAATATGTTGCATAATGTTAGTTTAATATTTTAAGAAAACTCGAACGTTGTTAAATAAAGTGGATTTTATTTAATTATTCCTCACAGGATAACTAAAACAAACAAAGGGGTTTGCTTCTAGCCTCGTCGGACAGAAACTCAATAAATACTTGGAACGGATCGCGAAAACTTGTAAAGGTGGATTTACTGGAAAGAAAGCAGGCGTCCAATCAGAGCCGGGGCAGAATAATGGCTTATTCAAATTTAACTGTGGAAAAACCGCAGTTTGGAAAACGATTCCGGTCGGCAAACACCTGCGCTCACTGAACCTTTTTAACTTAACCTTGTGTACGGATGTTGCAATTCCCTGAGCTACGTACTTACGTCCTACATTTTTACTCCAATCAATAACAGAGAAATGAATTCATATTTCGCAGGTTTAATAACATTGTTAATCCGCAATTTCGCACACAAGACCGTAAACCAATTATCAAATCATTCTCACGCAACGCATTCAGACACGGGCGGTCATTTAATCAATTTAATTAAAAACATAAACATACCTCACTTAAGATCCAATTTAAGCCCGGACAAAATGTATATTGGCCGCAATAAAGTAACACACGGCAGCAAAAAGGGATTGGAGCGGGGCTCGGGACCTTGTAGCTGTGTAGGGCACATCCCGCACATCCTAGCAAATTACACTGATACGCCGTGAAAAGAATTTTAATGACATTCGAGGTGGCTTTATTCGCGAGGCGACTTTGATACAGCGGCCTTGAGGTCCGCGGAAATGTTGCGCACGTGCTCTTTGAGAAAGTACCTAAGGCATGTCTCGGTAAGTCGGTAATGTAATAAATGTATCGCACGCCATCCTGCCAAAGCTTTTTGGTGTGATGTTGATGGTAAGAGGATTCAGAAGTTTCACAAGATATGAGTCTACATAATATGTTGTGATGTCGTCTTATGCCTCGACGATTTTCGCAGTAATTATCTAACTTGTACGTATAATTGGATTGATGTCGATCATTGAATCTATTTTTATTGATTATGGAGCAATATGTTTAGGGGCTGAAAATTAATATTTCAAATCGGAAAATGGTCATATGGGTCTGTGATATTGACTTCCAGAGACTTTTACATAATCTTCATGAATAAAAATAAGTAAGAATAATTTTCGGCACTCTAATAAATGTCATGAAGCTTACGGTGCCTCATCTTGCGATCACCAGAACTCGATAGTTTTCAAATTGGTCAGGGAATGGTGGACAAGAATGAATTTACAAACATGACCAATATACAAATACATAATTTATGAAAAATGATGTCGACCTAGGGGCGTAGCTACCGCCGTATCAAACGTATCAATGATTCGGGGCGAGTAACAAACTTCCTACAGCCACAAATTTTTCTTCCCATGAGAAAAAATGTAACTTCTCGCTGTCCAGAACGCTCCAATTTTTCGAGTTCGCTTCGCTCGCTCTTTGAAGAAGACCACCTCTATCGCGGTCAGGAAGCTCCATATTAGTAGCTCGCTCGGCTCGAAGGCTTAAAAGTTAAACCCTTTCAGGATGCTCTAATTTTCTAGCTCTTGACTTAACCTATGCGAGCCATGAACGCAGTTACAATTTTTTTATGTTACTTTGCTTGATCATACATTGTCTTCGGAAAATTAATGACAGCTTAAACGATGCAAGTCAGGACGCTATTTTGTTTGTTTAGCAAAAATCATTGAATACTAATGATTTTGCCTTCTTTTTGGGCTTCGCAGCACTCGGGTTCAAAGGGTCCCCAAAAATATTGATACAGAGTCCTAGGAAACTAGGACTAGTGACGCTACTGTTTAGACCGTAGCAAGTTGACACAGTTATTTTTCATTATTTAGCCAGCTTGAGTGATGCTTTTGATCCCGTAACTTAATTCGGTCGTGTCTTATAAATGAAGAATGTACCTACTTAATAACTGATACATTCTGCTATAAAATGTATTGAAAGGTTCTCTTTTCTTACCAAAAATTTAAAATGTCGTAGATGTATATTCAGATTCATGTTTCTTTTGTAGTGCACGTTAGAATGTGTCCTCTTTAGATCTTAAATCGATACTTTTAATGCAGATGACTAATCGAATCCGAATAATACCAAATTCATGCATAATTGAGTCGATTACTCATTTTTTTTTCGATAAATAAGATCAAATCCACGGGTAGCGACGAAATTAACAATAAATTACGCGCTCCTAATGCTTTGTGTCATTAGGGAGCAATTAATCAAAAAAGTCGAAATGAATGCGCCAAAAAATTACGACATTCGGACGGCGATAAACGTCATTATGTGCTATCAATTTCTTATTTACGTACTTCAATCTTTGATACGAGATGAAATTCAACGTTTTCTTTGAATTATTACTAAAATACGCAGCCGTAAGTAAGAAGCAGTCGCAGAGAAAGATAGATCGATTCAAATCCTTATCGAATAAAGTTCCCAAAGTCGTGATGTAAGCTCGTCTATATTTTCAGAACACGATCGTCGATTGTGCTGAAAACACAACCCTTTATTACGTTAATATCTCTAAGGGTGTGTACACATTTACTTTATTGTACGATCCGTTGCAGGCAGTGGCGCCTACCTGGCCTGAACTGACTAACTAACAGATTTGATTTTCGATTTTGCCGCAGAAGCCGTGCTATGTCGTATGTACCAGGCCGATCCGAACATTCATCGGTGACCTGAACATTGTGTGTAGAACGCCTAATATCTTGAAGTTTTGCCGCCGCTAAGGAACATGTCTACCAAGGATATATCATCAAGTTAGGCGTGAAATACCGCTACCTACTTCCAAGCATATGTTCACACTATTTTATAACTCTACCTACTCTACATGGTAAGTGGAGCGTAAGGGTAATGATAGACACATACTTATAAGGCACATTGATGAAAGTTAAGTGTCGAATTCTAACTGACTGTTTGTAGATGGGTATGTTAAAATCATAAACTGTATTTTAAATAGAATATTATATTTTTTTTAAATTCAAAGAAACCAAGTTGCGAGGTTTGATGTAATATAATATTTAGAAAACACTGTATACATCCCTTGGGGACAATAAGTTAATAAATCTCTTAAAACATATCAAAAAAACTCTACACATTCAAGGTGACTTATGACACCAGAATGTATTATAGCAAAATATTATAAGTATTATGCACCAATAATGCTAGTTTTTATAAATATATTATACTGGGTTTTGAAGGTCAAACGGTGAAACTTGAATACTTGCTTGTCATGCAACAATGTATTAGGTACCACTCTTCCTTTTTTTACTTACTGCGTTTTGTTTTGAATACAGCCAGTTTTGTCCCACACTCCCAAAGCTGGGCAAAACGTCTTGGAAGTGTTAAAGAAAAGTTGCCTTCTGAACATTGAAAGGAATATAGAAAAAATATGGGGAAGACCTTTGCAATGGAAAGGATAATAGCATAATCAGCCTTTAATGTTCCCCACAGCTAGGACACAGACCTCATCTCTATGAAAGGGAGTGGGCTGCCATCTGCCACGCTGGCCCAGTGCGGGTTGGTAGATGTCTTTGAATTTTTGGTTCTAGGACATGCTTGTTTCCCATATTTTCCTTCACCGTTTTTTGGGAGCATCATGATACCTTCTGAAGCAATGTTTTTTTTTAATTTTTATCATTTATTCATCTTTAAACAAATTCATTACATTTTTAATTTTTTTAAATATATAAAACATTTAAAAATATAAAAAATTGTAGCCCGGTATCAGGAACGGGGTCCAAGCTACTGACAGTCAGGGCTCCAGAGAGAGGAACCTCCTAGCAATACAAGCCGTGTCCAGGAGTACCTCTTTCTGAATGAAGTCCTTGATCCAGCTGCCTAACGAGAGCCTCTAAATTAAATTATTTATTATTAGTCAAGTCGAGACAATTTAATATAGCTGCAAGCTGCAACAAGCATAAGGGCAAATGGTAATCTTAGGAACAAATAATGCTTTTCATATTAATTCCCCAGAAACAGGAAGACAGAAAGATAAACTAAATGTACTTGGTATTAAACTAGTCAGGCAAATTAAAATTAAAAATGTCCAACAAGATAATGTATGTAAGTATGTGTTATTTTTTATTGATTTTAGTACTACATCGTTTACTCCTTTAAATCTAGTTGGACTTCATTATTGTAAAAGAACTTATTGATTTTTTTGTGCTTGTACTTAGCTTAGTAACATTTTGTCTCATGGTCTTTAACCATATTATATTCTTTAAATAAAGAATACTTACCTACAAAAATGGTTTACTAAAATAAAGAACTTTAAAATTATTATTTTCGACCCCATTTTTTATTATTTTTCTACCTCCCAAGTCATGATGGATGATACAGAAATGAATTGGGTAACAGTTTAGGGTGTATGGGTGGGTTCCAAGAAAACCAATTAGCATTTCTTCATTCTTATTTGAATACGTTCGCGTTCAAGTAAGTATACCTTGCGTAGGTCTGTAATAAATACCCTTTTAGAAAGTTGCCCCTCAAGCACGAACAATAAATGGATCGTTACGTTTTAATAGTCTTACAATGTAGATAATACTTATGGCTAGTAAAACATTACAGAATCGTGACCGATTTAACCAATAAAACATAAGTTTTCTAATATCGATCGGCTGTTGGTGTCAGTCTGCGATAGAATTCAAGCACGGTTGAACTTACCTAACGATGTGTCGCCACACCGTACACTTTATTTTTCTCTCGTTTAGCAGTCCTCAATATCAGCCAAGAGTTCCACTTAAAAACAACTGCACCACGCACAATTAAAATTGCCGATTTTTTTTTTGTTTTTATCAAACGCAAATCACGGAAACTAGTTGCGAAAACGAGAAAATGTCTAAGATGGCGCCACAATGCAAATATTCTAATGACATTAGACTCTGTGTTGCCATTGTAAAAATAAATTTTGTTGGTAGTTTTTTTGGTAACTTTTAAGTACTTAACCTGATTTTCCTTGGAAAATAAACATAACTTCGCAAATAAGACACATTTTAGAAAATATATCAATTTAATAAAAAATCTAAGATTGTAAATTCTTTGGCTTTACAAAATTTCAAATAGGGCAAATATTTACTCAATAATAAAATTTTAGCCACATTTCAGTCTCAGCTTTCAGCTAAGCCCTTCGTGATAGTATTTATAAAATTATCTTATACTTTAAATTATCTGAACAAATACATTTTATCATTTGATTGATTACTAAAATCGACCCCAACATACATATGTAGTTGGGAAAAGGCTAGGCAGATGATGATTTGATTGATTACTTGAGCAAATACATTTTATCATAATATCACTGGACTAAATGCATAACTAAAAAATAAAGGTAAGAATTTTGAACTATGCAATTGATAATTTAAAAACGCTAAAATAAAAATTAATAGCTAACTAGTGTCCATCTCAAAACTAGTCTAATATAAGTTTCTAATCAGTTCTTGATTCGACATTAAATTCTTGCTGTTTTAAACCATGAAGGTATCATAGTAAATAGATATCATTAGTACTACATTTAACATCTAATAACCAGGATGTTTTACAAATTATGAATTTATTAACACATACAACGAAATGGTCCCATAAGCTGACAGCAGTTATGGCTTCCTTGAAAATATCTTGAGAAAAGTATGGGAAACCTCTCATGCCATGGCAGCGCTCTAACAATACTCATAAAAACTAAATAAATTCTATACTACAATCAATGCACTATCACTGTGATCATAAGCCACATAATATAGATTAAAAAAAATGGATTACGAAATGCGTCATGCAAAGTCCACTCCAGTATCTAGTAGATCCCTGATAAGCACCGTAGCCTTTCGTGGCAAGATACGTAAAAGGTGTCCAAGGTACAGTAGATGCTTGGGCACGGATGCCTCGAAGTAGTTTCTGCGAACGCTTTCTAGGATCGACGTAGCTGCTTTCTTTGGAGTTATTGTGCCGAAGTAGCTTGGTATTCTGAAAACAATTTGGGAATATTTTTACTGTGGAAAATGACAGCCTGTTTTAAAATTTCAAATAATTGATGAAATTAAAGAAAAAAGCTTCCAGGAGCTTACATTTTTCTTTAATTTTATCAATTATTTGCAGCATTCATTGTTAAGTTTTCAAATTGACTCAAAAAACTTATAAAATAAATCATTCATTGTGAAGTAGATACAACAAACAGATTAAAAGCAAAAAATGCTAAGCCACTTAATGATAAGTGATTTATTTAATTTTGAATAATTTTCTGTCATTTATCACAAACCTTAATCTTATGTCCGCACTTTCATCAATGACAATAAATGGATAGATATGAGTGAGTGTCACATGGACTCCATCAATCTTGTTCACTCTTAGGTCTTCTGTAAGAGATTCTGCTAATCCCTGGACAGCAAACTGTGCCACACTCAATGGCATTTGATCCTTGATGTAGCTGAGACCAGCCACTGATGTCAAAGCTACAATGTGACCATGGTTCCTAGACTTCATGTCAGGCAAGAAATGATCAATCAACTGAAACACAAGAAGAATGAATATTATTTTCATTCTGTAATAGTGTTATCACTCGACTATAGAGGGGCTACGGTCAACGAGATAACATCCACTAGTCTAGTGGATTTTATCTTGTTGACCGTAGCCTTCTGAACTTATTCAGAATTTTAATTAGATTGCAAGATCAGCAATAAATGTGTTGGTCAAATAATAACAAGTTTAAAAAACAAATTTATTTGAATTTATTAACAGTTATAGTTACTCTTCATAAGTAAAAGATGTTACTTGTTAATCAAAAAGTAATTATTAAATTATGTAATTTGATATAACCAAAAAAGTGGTGGTTAATGTTATTATCTGATGTAACAACTTACCCAAAAGTATGATGTTAGTGTAAGATCCAGAGTATCATGGATATCTTGAGGGGGCTGAGTCAGCAAGGACCTAGGGCTTGGTATCCCGCAGCAGTAGAACAGCATGCTGACAAACCCTAGATCCTTTTTCAGCTGAGAAGCTAATGCCTGGACATTCTCCCTCTTAGTAATATCACAAGTGTAGCTTATGGCAGAACCACCTCTTTTCTTGATGAATTCAACGGTGTCATCATTTGAAGAAGTGTTCTTGTCTACGCATAGCACAATAGCTCCTAGGTTAGCTAGCTGCATGGACAGTTCACGGCCTACACCTCTACCTGCACCGATGACCTGCAACAAAAAAAAAGAATTTTGCATCAATATTTTGTAGACTTTAATTATTTTATTTCCATGACTGTTGGTAGGTCACATTTTGTGTTTATCAGTATGATTAGACATATTTAAAAGAAACTGCTTATGTAATTTATCTGGTACAATAAATAATTGTCTAAAAAAATTAAACAGATTCAAGTATTAAAGGATTAAGATAGCAAAATTCACTTACCAGAGCCGTTTCTAGCCGGACTGATTTCAATGGTGGTGGTCTGAAGAGTTCATAGATAGCCTGGAGAACTGCACAGATGGCATTCAGCACCACCCATCCAATATCCACCATTAAAATACACAAGGAATAGACTCTCAGCAACATCCTGATTGGGAAGAAGATATTCAGGAGAATACCCAAAATGTTGTCAGAGATTTTGGACTCCTGAAAAGTTATTTTTTTTGTGATTAATCATTTTATTCATAATAATCTACGTTTCATTAAAATCGAGAAAAAACATTTTTATGTGCACATGCAGTTGGAATATGTAGGTACCTACCTATGTAAATACCTCAAGAGATTTATACAAATACCTGCAGTTTTCTTTTTATTTGGTTAATAATACAACTAAGTAGTCAGTTTAAACACACCTTTTCATTGAAATAGTCCTCGGAACTCATAGCAAAATGAGAAAATAGTTATGTGGTAGTTTTATATCAGAATTTGGGTGCCCACTTTATGACGTAAACGAAAGTACTTCGATGAAATTAAAATTTGAGCTTCATTAACAGGACACAGAACGATAAATAGTAAAATTGAAATGATAATGACCGGCAGTAGATAAACATTATGAAATACAAAGTGATAACATGGAATGTTTGGCTGTCTAATCTACACTTTTGACAGTTTGCTTGACAAGACAATAACTTTTGATGG
Organism: Noctua comes; assembly: GCA_963082995.1. NCBI lineage: Eukaryota > Metazoa > Arthropoda > Insecta > Lepidoptera > Noctuidae > Noctua > Noctua comes. Next base: position 18,161,937 of record OY720267.1, on the reverse strand, counting down.
GAACCATAGACGCGGAACATTATTTTAATTTAAGGCGTATAGGTTTACTTTTAAATATTTTGCAATGAAGCACATTAGTTTTGCAAATATTTGTTTTTAATTTAATAATATCTAACCATTGTATAATCTCATTTAATCACTGTTTTAAGCTTTCACGGTTTACAATTTAAACTAATACTTACGGGCTTTCTTACGGGATATCTTCTGCGTTTGTTCATTATTTTGAGTTTCCGATATTTCGACGCTGTTGCAAGCGCCATGATTGCGGGTTGACTGGAGAATGCGGGTGAAAGGAAAATATATTGATAGAAGCAGATCACCAGACAAATGTGTCTACCCTCTTTCTTTGTCTTTTGGTACGCGCACTACTGGAACTCGACACTAAGTCACGGCATGTTCATATTTTCTTCTTGTTTTGGACTTTTGGCATAATAATAATTATACCTACTTATTTGTTAGACTTATTAAAACATGTTGATGTTAGATTTAACGGTTTTATTTAATCTTTAATTGGAAAATATAAGGTTCTGTAACTCTTTGGGACATTTTTGTCCCGATAAGTAATCCGGTTATCCGGGTATCCGGTTTCCCTAAAAATAAAAAGAAAATATCCCGACCAGTAACACTATTCTAACTCAATGCCGCGTTTTTTTTCGCATTGATTATCACTGTAAGGGTACAGTGTTAATCAATGCGCAAAAAAACCTGTAATAAGTATGTATTATGTAGGTATGTAAAATATTTTCGGCAATGGGTAACAGTGTAACACAACGGGAACAAAGGCTTTTCAATAACAAAAATTGTTCATCACAACTTTTTTCTTGAATTCCAAAATATAAATAATATCAGTAGTTAATCATATTTATTCCTTAAACTTTCAAGTATTAAGTTTTTCTTCAACATGATTGTTATGGTACGTGATTGATGCGCAATTTCTGAACAAAACCAACGGAAAATCGGAAATGTCAATGTCAAAGTACTGAACAAGTTATTAGCTCAAAACGACGATGCCGATGTACTAATATTTGACTATTTTCAGATATTGCAAAGTTACTTGCAATTATAGAACTCAATCATGGCTTTCGTATACCAAGGAGACCCTGAACTAGAATCTAAGTCGAGAAAAGGTTAGTTTAATTAATTTTTAATTCGTAATAAATATTGTCTCCTGCTTAACAGTTTACCTATTTACTATTCCAGCTGCGGAACGAATATCTGAGAACATGCATATAGTAGCGAACGAGCCATCTTTAGCTCTGTATCGACTGCAAGAACACGTAAGGAAAGCGTTACCGCCTATGGTTGAAAGAAGAGTTGAGGTGACCAAATTGCAACACGAGTTACAGGGAAGGTGCTATGATGTGGAGTATGCTCTCAGGTAATGCTGCAATGTGTTTCTAACTATATGCCTGTCACTTAACTGAGACAGTGTCTGAGGCAGTTGTAAGGAGCGGGTGGGGGTGTGGACATGTCACTAGAGGTTTGCCCCTGACAGGTGTAGACCCCTCTCATAATATGACTCACCCCCTCTCAGTAGGCTTGTAGTGTAGTTTTTTAATTTGGTTGGATTAGGAAATATGTAATTGTTACGCTATGGACGCACTCAAAGGTAGCTTCCTTGGTGCCTAGAATCTAGCAAGTCGCCTTGAGAGTAGCGAGGTGAAACAAACACTATCAAATCTTTGCAGTTGTCTGCACTTTTTTTACTTTGCTTAGCTAGCTAGCTAAGCGAAGCGCTAGGCTCTAAGCACTAAACAATCCACCTTCAGTGCATAATTAACCTCATACATATTTATGTATAATCCCTCCTATGGATGACCCTCTGACAGTTTTTTTTTGTTATGTTTGAGTTCATGAAATAATTCCATTATAATTTCTCAATTTCAGTGCAGTAAAATCAATGGATGGTGCCGCAACCAGTTTCAAGAACATCCAGGAAATGTTGAAGCAGTCAATATTTTTAAAACAACAATTAAAATATGAGGAAGCTAGGAGAAATAAAAAAGATTCTAATTCTGTTTACAAACGTCTCTCTGCTCATATTGTTCTTGACCTACCAGACCTGTCCGAGTTCTCTATGGTTAGGGAGACTACCAACAGGATTGAAAACATGATGGCTCAGGCTAGAGGATCCTCTGCTGAGCTGCATAGGTCCCATACCACTTTGCATTAAAGCAGCAACTTGTATAATATTCATAGATAATGGCAATTTGAAATGCTGTAAGGTACATTAAGCTCGTAGGGGATTTGAAACATTCAGCTCTGGCAAAGTTAAAAATACGGTAGCATGCACATTGACCCTTACATTATTTCACATTACCATTGTCGACATGCTGATCTCGTGTGTGCTTGCTATACCATGTAGAGCAACCTGCTTAGCCTAGCCGGCGTATGCTGAATGAAGGCTTGATCTCGAATTGTGCCACAACAATCTTCTGCTTCTCACATCAATGATATTGATGTTTTTATAAATGTTGTAGGACTGCTTCCCTACCAACCAACTGGATGGCACTACTAGTTGTGCAGTAGGGAACGCGACTACAAGATCTGTGCACAGCACAAGCTGTGTAGTTTTAGATATTTTTTAAAATTGTGTTTTATTGAGTCCTTTCTGACCAACTACTCGATTAGGAGGTATTCCATCCAGACACACAAAAAATGTGATCACAGTAAGAGAGGTACACATTGACGATTGAAAAATATTGATGGTATAAAAAAAAGTTTGAGGGTCACCACAAACATTTTTTTACAGAACCTGCTTATCATAAAAAGTACTAGGCTTGGGGAAGGATCTTGCAATAGCGTTTCCGTCTGCACAACTAGTTGTGCTATCAACTGGATGCTAGTTGTGCCAACTGGGTGGCACAGCTAGTTCGGCTAGGTCGGCGGGGAAGCAGTCAGCTGTAGAACCCACATTCCAGTTACAAATTTACACTAGTACCTAAAGCACAGGCACACAGTTTTTTTTATTTAAATGATACAGTTCACTACTTTTTTGTGAACATGTCTTAGATAATTTCTTAAACAGTATTATTTTCAAAGATCTGAAACAATTAGGTTTATAAAAGGGTTCCACAGTTTCCATCAGTAACTCGCAAACTTTTAGTTAAGTTGTTACTTTCTAGTCAAGTAAAAGTATGTTATCCTTTAAATCCAGTTATTGAATCTTCCAAAATAATTTAGGCTAAGGTTATAACTCTAGAAACTAACTTATTTATTACATTGTCATTCATTAATTTTATTAATGCACTGTGCAAGAAAATATTTTTCCAAGCTATCAATGCCAGTTTTTACTATTAGTAAGCGACACCTAACTGAGTGCGTAAATATTATGACATGAATTGCCCAGCACAGAAAAATTCAGCAGAGCATTATACAGGGTGGTATGGACTCGGACGCACAAACGGTAACTATGTATTCAGTACATCATTCTGAACTGCATTCCAGCAGATTTCTTTAAAATGACTGTTGAAAAATGTCTATACTGAAAATGTGGCAACCGTTTGCGCGTCGGTGTTCCTTCCTGTATAGTGTGGTATATTGTACGTGAAATCCTCATTTGTTTAAAGAAATTATAAGCTTGCGTTTTCCGCTTCGACATTATTTTCTTGCACTGTGTTTTTAAGCTTTCATAAATACAGGGTGTAAGTGACAGTCCGCCACAAACTGATGGGTTGAATTTAGTATATCATAGATACTAAGATGACCGGTACAATTTGATTTGTTTTATTTCCTCATACGCAATGTATACGATACATTGCAAAACACTCGTAGCGAACGGCAAGCACGACGACGAGTTCGATGAACCCTGTAGCTAGGTAGAAAGTGAACAACTGATTTCACGCGTCATTCGTTAGACGTACTATTTACATAAATGGAGTGCTGCGTACAGGGAATGTAATTTTACATTTAAATAAAGGAAAAGTAGCAGAAGAAAAAAAAAAATAGAATTTTCCGGAGAAAAATTCCGGTGGAATATGATTCAAAATAAGAAGCTGGATGCACCCTGTCTTTTTGTAGAGGGCTGTCGCTTACACACTGTAACCATGGTCACGGCATATTTTAATAAAAAGTAAAATATTATTAGTTTACGTGTACTTGTTGGGTACTTACATATTTAATGATAATTGGTTAACAAATAAATGTGAAGTTATAACATTATTATGGTCTGTTTCTGCATAACTAATACTGGATGCTTGCCGAGCTTTCAGGCAATAGGGGCACTCAAATTGGCATACAAGGTCAAGTTTAATTAGCTAGCGAGACTCCACAAACTTTTCGCTGAATAGGTCTGAATAGTTTCGCAAGCTTATTTATTTTGACTTTATATAATAAGGCATCAATAGATAATCCAAGGCGATCTACACAATCACCACTATTATTGCTTTGGGCGTGATTCGCCACCTCAGGATAGACGCTTTCCACCAGAATCTGCCAAATCATTTAACGAAAGTATATCCGTAAGTGGAGAAGAATCGCACTTAGTGGGCTTAGTATTTAACGCGCGGCGTACACTCACGAGCAATGAAATGTACGGTCGCCAGCACATCAAGTTCCCACAATCTGTCAAATTTCTCCAAATGATTTTTAACTATAAAATGTTGATGTTTAAGTTCAAAATCGAATGAGAAAATTGACAGTTTGTAATAACTTGATGCGCTGGCGACTGTACACAATTAACAAAAGCGGTTTTCTTGTGAAATAAGTACTCGGTTTCTACTTTGACATAAGACCTATAAAAAAACTAAGTGTATTATGAAACGTTACGCAATACAATAGGAAAAAATCACTTCTCACTCTGGTGTTTACATTTCTTTGCTCGTGACTGTACACGTTACATTTAATTTGATTTGATAATCTTAGAAAGAAATTACTCGTTTCACACATAATATTAACTTAATTCTAAGATTGGAATGGTGCATGTTGCAATTTAAACTTAACTTTTGTAGGATAACTTTTATTTTCGATTAAAGAATAGTTCAAAGTTAAGTTACTTTTACCTACGTCGCGCGTTTATGCTTGCTTAGGCCTCTGCTGTTTCAATTCAGTCATCAACGTTCATTGCTTGGTGTCCAGTATTTAGGTATAGTATGTATTTATGAGCTAACACTACATTATACGTTCTAAGGTACACTCATCGGGATAAATCACCTAGGTACTCAGACCAACAAAAAAGAAGACGGCGCGCCGCGAACATCAAACGTGAAGCCACCTTTTATCTATGTTTGTGTCGAAGGGTTGCCATTTGTTAAAGTTTTTCCCTATAATTTAAGGAATAATATTGTATGGGTAGGATAATATTGTACGAGTAAGATATTGTTGAGTATGGTATTTGATTCAGTATTAATAAGAAATCTAAAATATTAAATACATAAAAAAAAGGAAACAGGAATATAATTACTCGTAGTCGTAGTAAGAAATCATATTAAATTTGTTTAATCGAATAGGGAAATTAGGAATCATATTATGGCAAGCCTCGCACTTTATGTCACTGCTTTCGTTCGTTGAGGTTTTGTGTTCCAAGTTACAAAATACATAGTTAAGTTCTAGGAGCGATGAGCATGGTTTAAGTGTAGGTGTTTGCGCGAGCGTGTATATTTATTTACTTTCAGGAGAACGGTTTTGTGGCTTCACTTTTGATGGTCGCGGCGCGCCGTTTTTCTTTTTTTGTTGGTCCTGAGCCTAGGTATTTATTATTAAATGTACTAACTTTGATTGCAATAAATGGTTACAAAGTGCTTGCTTTTTGTTGCCTACAACATTGTAACCGACACTGCAATTCATTATACGGGATGGAAGGGACATCGACACGCAAACGGTTACCACGTATTCAGTACAATATTCTGAGCCCTCCCTCATAGAAATTTTTCATTGGTTATTAAAAAAAATCTGCTGTTTCCTACAAAAGTGCAATACCTACACGGTCAAAGTGTATGGAACAGCTGATATTTTTTTTTAATAACCGATGCATTTACTGAATACGTGGTGTTTCTTGCACCCCGTATATAGCAAGTAGCTGCACCGATCAAAATGATTGCTTCTAGGTAATTGTATGCTGTGGGAAATTTCATGGTTTGGTAAAATGCTAATGTACTTACTAAAACTGAACTTCAAAATAATACAAAAACAAAACACATAACTTCCTTTAAGTAGGTACCTACTTCTTAAAAGAGTAAAATAAAGCTGTAATAGAATAGAATATTCTTTAATATCCACACCAAACAAATTACATTTACATAAAAGAAGACATATCACATGGGTTCCCTCTATCTGGCAGAATCTTAATGTTCCGAAATTTATTTGGCATAACACACTTGGGATAATCTTCTTTAAACGAATATTTTTAAGGCAAAAAAAATACTTAATATAATTATTGTTTGGCCAAATGTTTATATGTCCGAATTTACAATGGCATATCTACTTTTAATATGACAGAATAAATTTAATTACCTTTGGCAAAGTTAAAATTCCGCATAATTTCGTTTAGCTTAATGATTATTTGGTACAATTTCACTTGGCATGTAGATGGCAGAATATCATTTGGAATAAATTTATTAGGCATATTTCCATTCCTATAAAATAGCATTTTTAACCTTAAATTAAAATTAAAATATTGTCTTAAAAAGTCAATATGTTGTGCTACAAAAGTTAGTGACAGAAACGAATCGCCGCAAAACAGACGCCACGTAGTCTTTTCTGCTCTCCCCCTAGAGTGTAATTTAAGTCCACGTAGGCGCGGAGGGGCGAGGCGGCCCGCGAGCTGAGGAGCAGGTGGTTTCGCCGGCCAGCAAGCCGAAGCTGCGGTGGTGCGACGATAAGCTCGCGTGGGAACGCCGAAGCCCCGTAGCGCCGGAGCCGTGACAGAATCCATGCCCATGCCCACTGCATGTTGCATGCTCGCTTGCATGCTGCATGCTTGCTTGTATGCTGCTTGCTTGCTTGCAAGCTGCATGCAGCGTGTATGCTTGTTTACCTGTTTGCATGCTTCCTACAGGGAAATAAAAATCACATATGTTCACAATCAACTGTTTTATTGAGTGATACCTACCTAATACATAAAGAAAGATAATTAAATAATAAATTAAATAAAATATATAAATAATTTACGCTAAACTAATCTGTAATTTTTCTGTTATGTGATATATGAGTCTTTCAATTATTATGGATATGAAATGTATGGGAAAAGATGATTTGTAAACTTTTTGAGATATGATAGTTCTGCCTTTTAATGACTAGCTGTCGATATGAAATATTTATGCCAAAAGACGATTCTCTGACTGAACTTTCTGCGATATGATGGTTCTAGTTTTTAATGTTTATGGATATGAAAATGCTCTAAAGATGATTCTGACTTACAAAATTATGAGTTTGGATGTATGATAAATGAGTGTTTGCCAAACGATTTTCTGCGAAATGCTATCCGGTGTTTTGCAAAATAATATTACAGCATAAAAAGTTCTGCTATAAAGGGTAGACCCATTTCACATAGGATGGCACAATAGGTGGCCTTATCGTTAAAAGCGTTCTAAGTAATAAGTATTTTTTTCATAGTATTTTCAGTCATAGGTGTGCTAGATACCTACCTAGTATTCATAACTTGTTTTAGTTGTACTTAATGATAAACGAAAACTGTTTACAACATGTAACACATGTATCTTGCATTTAGATCGGCTTCCAGTCCAACCAGATCCAGCGAGACTGATGAGTTGAATTCCAGTAGGTACCTACTTACCTATTTTACATGGAGTGACTGCCTACCTGACCTGACACCCTTGTAAGACTGGTTGTTAGACTAAAACTACCATATTACAATAAATCCTAATATTTCTTCCTCCTGAAAACTTAGAAACGAAAACACCTTATTAAAAACTTAAAAAAAATACTAAACCAAAACAAGAAAAACACTTGTTATATTGCGAGTTATCTCTGAAATATTACAGACCAAGGCAACTCGTACAACTTGGTAATTTTGTACTTGTGTTCTAAAGGTTTCAGCATCTCCACAATGTCCGGGCTAGGCATGATTTCTGGTTTGATCGACAGGAGCTTCTTCAGCCAACTCCACGAAAACGGGCCCTTAGTTTTGTGGGCGCCAGGCCCTTGAGCTACCAAAGTGTTGAAAATGTAGTCTATAGGTAAACCAGTGACTATGTAAGAGTATACTTCCTGATTCTCTGCTTTAAGAGTCTCCATTCTCTCGAATATATCTGCCCAAGTTAAGTCGCTGTCCCGTACTTGGACGTTTGCAAGCACCTGGAAATTAACGCTCTGATATTTAGGAGTGGTTTCGCCTAATAAATGACGTGCAGAGACAGGACAATGTAGGTAGGGTAGGTACTCACACCGGTAGTTAACACCATGTATGGCAAATAACCCAGACCAGCCACGGAAAACTTTCGGCAGTTCTTCCGCGCTGTTAGCGCTAATGTGGTGAGCTCTGAGACGCTTTTGCAGCACGACAGGTTGATAGAAATTTGCTTGTTCTGAGCTCACGTCCTCTTAATCTAACATCGTAATCGTACATTTTATTCTGTATCAATAATTTGGCACAAAAAAAAACAATAACTGCTTATCTCTTGTGTTGTTGTGTTATAATTATCTTACATCATACCAAAATCACCAGATAGCAAGATTACTTACGTCTGTGGTATCGTTTATTTCAAACTGACTGAAGTATTTCGCGAACATACCGCTGATGTCCACATCATCCTTCAGGTGAACCACAACGGTGTACCCTTCCGCACTGTACCGTTTTACCAAGTTGTCCCAGGTGTCCACGTCGTAAAATGTACCGTCTACCATGATGGCTAGGCGGGTCGCAAATGGCAGGTGATATTCAATACTGTGAGAGAACGAGAAATCCCATGTTAGTTTTCGTGAAGAGTCTGCGTTTTTCAATGTTTTGAATCGCTAGGAGGCCTAATGTTTTGGCATTGATAAGTCCGCTGAATGCACACAAAGCAAAAAAAGTTGTTAAGGCGATGATTGGGGAAGGTTTTTGCCGTGAACATATTATGGTCGATGAGCTGATGAAGTTTTAGGTTAAGTCTGGTCTTGTAGACAACGGTCTGATAAGCCATAGACCTCACGACGGATTATAGGCAGTGTCAAGACCAGATCAGAACAAAGACGAATCTAACCTGCTAGAGCAGATGCAGATAGCGTGTCCCCTCTTTCTGAGCTTGCTCATTATGAAGAAGATGTTTCGCCTGACGGAGGGTTTCTGAAAGTCGGTGATGCCGTCCAGCACGATGACTGGCGGGGCTGCTATCACCGCGGCCGCGAAGTGCAGCAGAGTGCGATTTATCTTCGTCATCTCGCTGACGTATAGCTCAGGGTCCAGTCCTGGATTCAGAACGGGTTGATAAGCAGTGTTCAAAAGAAATTTTTAAGGTTTTCGAGGTTCTCCGGACAAGAGTCACGACTCCCGCTAGAAACGGGTACTATAGAAGTTTATAGAATTGCCATACCAGCCATACCACCCATAGGTGGATTTAGCGACGCGAGTTTAAGCAACATTTCAAATGATTATGCGATGTGGAGAAATCCGTATGAGATTAAATGAAAACAATTGGTATTTAAATATATGTTAAGGCAGGGTAAGCAGTAGGAGGAACACTATCCCCAAAAATATCGACGCCATCCGCCATATTGTCTTGACATGACATGATTCTTCATTGTTGGATACTTCTTATTTGATAGGTAGATAGGTGCGTAGTTGAACTCACACACAACACTTGAGTCAAACTCCAAACGTTTATTTGCAATAAACCATTTACAGGCACAAACTTTCTATGAGTAACTAGAGTCTAGCCGCCCCGTTCGCAAATATGGTTGGTTATAAGGAGAAGAACGGGACCGAAGAAACTCCTTACACACTCTTTTAAATCGTGTTACAGTTCTCATTTACACAATTTAATATTGTTCACTTCAAAAACCGCTTTTAATTACTTAATACTTCAATTCTCTAATCGCGAGCTAACAAGACTCCTCGTTGCACCTACGCGAGTTCTGTGTGTGGCGGAAACACTACACACCCAGTACATACAGTAATTCACTACGTTACTGTAAAACTTACAAACAATAATAGAATACTTCACAATTAATTATTTTAATAATTAAACAATAACAATATTCACAAATTCAAAGACGTTATTAAGTCTGAGCGAATTAGTGGCTTCATTACTTTTTACAACAATGTTCCGTCTTGCGTAAAACCATTTCCGGCAGATCACAGGGTTTAGTACAAAGAACAGGTGGCCTACCATGAGGTCTTAAAGCAGGAGTAATCCCAGTGTGGGAAAGAGATGGCGCTAGACGACCTGTATAGCTCTGTCTCTTTCCCACAATGGAATTACTCCTGCGTTAAGACGTTATAGTAGCCCCCCTGGTCTTTCACTAATAAATTGCTCTGTAAAATAATCTTTTAACTTTTTAGTTTGTAAACTAAAAAGTTAAAACAAAAAAATTAACGCAAAGACGGGAAGAACAAGTGCTTTTCGGCTGCGTTAAGGGTCTATTTACACCCTTTATAAGAACTATTACACAGAAGGTAGACCAAGTAATGCCAAGTATGGTGGACTGACCAAGGGCGTCAATGTGTTTGTTGACCTCTTCACCAACATTCCTCCACGGCAGTCCTCGCAACGTCGCGATGAGTGTGAGCGCCTCGCGTACCGTCAGCCATGGCGGCAACGAATTCTTGTGACAGCTGATTGAGACTTGTTGACTGTACTAGATTGCAAGATAACATAATTATTTATCCAAAACATGATTATATACTGCAGCAGCGAAGGGACAATTTTTGTAAAAGTAAGCCGGAGTACAAATCTTTAATGTGATTTTATTATTTGTCTATAAAATACTGACTGTGCCAGTTTTCAAAGGGAAGCCGGTAGGAATCGAGTTGTATGGAACCTTCGCCACTGATATACTGACTGCCTCGTTTGTCGAGTGGCCGCAAGCGGGACTGTTGAGCATGAGGTCCTGGGTTCGATTCCCGGGTCAAGCAAAGTATTTTTGGGTTTTTCCATCAAGAATTTCTCAGTAGCTGCCACGGAGTCTAGATTTGTGCCCGGTTGATGGCAATAGGCTCAGCCCCTAATAGATGGACTTAATACATAACTGGTGAAATGTGGGTGTATTCTTTGATACATCTCTGCCTAACCCTTCGGGGTTTTCAGGCGTGATGTTATGCTATGAGTATATATGTACATACATGGCATGCAGGTGATGCAGGATGTACCTACAGTCACAAGCAATATGTACACGCTTAGCCAAATCCAAAAGTGATTGTCTCGTGGAATATCGAGTGGAACTTGGAGATAAGACCTATTTAATGATAGTAAGTGTGTAAGTATACTATGTCCGATTACACATTTTAATTACTTATTATCAGTTTAGTAGGAGAACATCAATTTTGAAAGTTGTTTCGTGTAAACATTAGTGCTCGACTCCGTACCCGCAGTACCTAAATTATATCAGAGTCATATTTTGCCTTAACGGCGTATAAATAGGTAAGATAAGTATTATCTAATTATAATTATAAACGCCAATTAAGTAATTTTAAAATCATCCTTAATTCAAAGCTATCCAAATTAAAATAAACTGATTCGTTGCGGATGGCACGACAGTCGTGTCATAATATTTTTTAACGTGTGGCGTGTGACACGAGAGGCGTGCCATTTTTAAATCGATTAAAACTCCTTCAAATTTCGTTTTAGAACAAAACTATCATTGTTTTTCACGTAGAACAAGCCTTCGTTTCGAGATATTTTTAGATTAAAAATCAGTGGTTAACAACCTTTTCAAGTTGCATTATTTTTCCGACTATAACATACCTTTATAAGTATTATCATATATTTAAAAATTAATGATGATCTCTTAGGATAAAGTTTCAATTTAACTTGGAATTATATGTAGATGATTTTAAATAGCTCATTCAGATTTAATACGGTAGGTGTGAAAAAATTTGTTAATTCAAAAAATTAAAAAGTGCTCGTGCAATCGAATTATACAAAGTAGTTTCAGAGTGCGACGTGATATAAATAAAACAAAATGGTGTATGGGGACTATGCCAAGCTCCATACAAAAATATTAAAATTAAGTTACCTACACCAAACGCTTACAAAGTGACAGCAGACAGTTATTCTGCGTTACGTTACGTCTAACTCGAACAGCAGTTTTATTTAATTAACGACGTTAAAGGATTTTACCTATTCCTTTAACCCACTTTATGATGATCATAATTATCAAAATAAGAAAAGAATAAACAATATTGTCCTATTTGACCCAAAAGTTGACTGGTAGAGACTGCCTTGTGGCATTAAGTCCACCAATGTACCACTCTTGTACATGAAGTTTAAATAAATAAATATTACAAAAGGTTCAAAACATCCGAATTATAAAGTCACTTCCCATCCATTTCAACGAAAACACGTTAGCCACTCAAAAACCGCTAAAAACAACGTATCCTGCAGTTCACTTCCTTGGTTTGATGTCAACTGAACTTAATCAAGTCTTAATCAGTGAAAAAACCAAAGAAAGCGTATTTTATTATACACACGGCTGATGGCACATAAGGCGTGCCGTCATCTTCTGTGGCGTCGGCACGCCAGTCGTGTCATGAAATAATTGTTCACCGCCACAGCAAAACGTTTTCGAATCTGGTTGCCGCAATGAATCGGGTAAAACTATAATGTAGGTAAGTACCTACCTACTACAGACTAGTGTCATCAGCTTATAGGAATTTATAACAAAATTAGCCAATTCTCAAGTTTCATTTCTTGATATTTACTTACGTTAGCTTGCTAGCTTTGTCAATTTAAAGACGAAAGATAGAAGATTTTAAGAATTTGAACCCATTTCCATGTTAGATCTCCATAAGACATAATAAGACTTACATTTTCATTACAATAGATAATAATATAGTAATGTGAACTAGGCTATCATAGTGCCGATTGTCGTAAGAGCCTCGACGAACATCTTTCCAGCTCTCGCTTGGAGGTTAGGCCTGATTCAGAATGCAGTTCTCCTCGATTCGGCTCGCATTGTGAGGAGGGTCCTGTCTTTGGAGCCCTAACTACCGGCTACCCTACCCTAACGAGCTTGGATCCTGCTTACGTCACCGGCGGACCACTATTTCTTATGTTTATTAATATACTTTTTAAAAAATCTTTAAAAAAAAGAAATACATTACAGAATGAACAAACGGAAAATAATATGTATTACGGGAGGCACTGCATAATTTTTGCAAGTAATTTTATACGGAATGAAATTCATTTCTAGAAGTAACTAGTTTAGTATTCACTGATCATCCAAATGTAAATCAGCTGCCGCACCCTTGGGGAAAACCAAAATTACAGCATGTCAAAGTTATGTCATCCTTTCTTTGAGCGCTTTGACCTATAGTTTCGGATTAGACCTAATGTGCCTTTTAATTTATTTAGCTGACCTATATTTCTCCACATTCAAGCAGCAGACTATTATTTTAGGTTGAAGGAGATCCCAAAATCGTATTGTAAGGTTTCGACGCGGTCTGCCAGGGCTGCGGGACTGTTCGAAAGAGATACCGTGGCCCTGGAACACAAAGGGCAAAGAAGGAACATGGATGGGTTTTAGTCAGTACAAGTCTGACACTCCCTTCCGCTCCGCCCAAAGTGGGGGGGGGGGGGGGGGGGGTCATTTGATGATTTCCAAACCGAAAAAAAAAAAAGGTTTCGATGCGGTGTTTTTTTTTACAACTTTGACAAATATTATAACTTGGGTTTTCCGCACTTCTGGAGCAGCTGACGCTCAGGTCCCTATTGTGCTACGGTTTAAGTAATTATTGATATGATTTCCAGCCGATATGAACAGACTTGGTCAGATTAACGGTACCTCCCATAGTAGAAGCCCCATTTGCATAGTGCAAGTTTCTTGCACTTTACTTGTTTCAACGTATAGTATGCCACAGGAAATTAAAAATAGCACGCGCGGTTAACGTAGTTTTGTACTTAAAGTACAAACCTACATTAACCGCTGGCTCCGTACCTTATGCGGTTGCGATTTGATCTTGTACTTGGACATCGACAACAAATTGCCTACATCCGGCAAGCGGTACCCTGCCAGTAGTTCGCACAGAAAGCTCTTCCCGTGTTCCTTGAAACCGGACACCGCCAGCGTCTCGCCCTTCCCGATGCCAAAGTACACGTTATGAACCATGTAGATATTGTTGTGTCTCTTTGTCACGGCTATTGCTAGGAGGTACTCGCCAAACGGGTCAGGTTCTTTTGTACCTACAAGTGTTACAAATAATTGACATGTTATTTTGTTATTGTGCGTGTTGCACTTAGACTGTTTTATAGACAGGCGAGTGGTCTGTTTCAGTATGATGAAAAAGTTATATTAGTTATAGTGGTCACTTATTGGCACACACAACATGAAACAGATCTGAAGTTAATACCTATAAGTACCAAAACCTTTTCAAAGTCTAGTGACATCCACTGATTATACAAGGATATCAACCACGTAAATCATTAAAATCAAGGGTCCCTATTTCCTACGCTGCAAATTGGATTTTAGTTGTTTCTGTCACGAGCTTAAAAAGCTTTCCAACTTACTGTCTGAATTATTAATTTCCAACCTCTTATCGAGAACATTTTTCTTTTCCCTCTCACATCCGGGCGATAGTGTCATTGGTAATGGCATAACATTCACCGAGGAAGTCGCAAAATTCCACAGCCGCATAAATATTCTGTACTCAATAAGTAGTAGTAACACCATGAAGAAAGTGGCAATCACGAACATTGAGGCCATTTCCATGACAATACCCGTTTCACTGTTGAAATAACTGATACGCGAGAAACATTCCTGCAACACACCGCATTTTCCTGAAATTTTGTAAATCATTGTAGTACGAGAGCAAGAGGTGTTTCCTCCGGCAAAACTATCGAACTTCCATACAAATTTTCATCACATGTTTAACCTCTTCATGGAATAAATTTCCAAAAATCTAAAAAGTAAAGTATGGGGAATGATTCCAACGAAAAGAGAGCGAATAATAAGAGATAAAAATGTTGTGTCGCGCCCACAGCACACACACACACGACACAGAAAGAAGGTTTGATTGTGCAAGGATATCTGTGACATTAAATTACGAGGTACTCTGACTTACCGCAACATTTATGAAATGTGTTCTCAGAGCAGAGTTTCTTCGCTTGAAATATGTAGCACTCGTTGTTGTACATAAATAACTGTTCAATCTTCCAGTACCCGTACGCCACGTTAAATTGAGGGGACAGGGTCATGAAGCTCATGATATAGTTATAAGCGTCGCCGTAGAATATCTTTGCTATTAATGTGGTTTCACCTGTTGTAAGAAACCAAGAAGTTTTGGAACTAAACTAATGTAGTATGCTAATGTTGGATAGAAAGTAGAAATCGAACATCTAGTGTGTACTATACTTTACCAATTAACGATTTTTCTGGCCGGCAAATAATGAGACAATCGTAGCAAGGCAAAACTATCCGTACAAGAAGACCAAGGTCTATGAGGGATCAATTACTGTAACCGTCATCAGAGCATGCTTCGGAGCACCATCATGACCACAGAGGTTCATACAAAATGTATGGAGACCCAGACAAAGAATGTAACGTCTTATTGCTAGTAATTTCATAACTTACCAAACAGAAGGTTGACGATGACGAATGCTACAGCATTGAGAGCCACCTTCGGCCCCAAACTGAAGATATACGCTTGCGGCACGGCGCCGACCCCGTACAACGATAATAAGATAGGAAAAATAACTGCAACACGAGACGTGGAAATGTCGTAAACAATTAATACACTTTTATTTAAATCAACAGAACAATAAAATAAAAAACTAAAAACGCAGCCAAGGGAGGGAAGCCTGTTTGTTGCAGGTTTGATGTTAAGTGACGTGTATACAGGTTGGAAAGGACACCGACGCTAAAACGGTTACCACGTATTCAGAACATAATTTTGAACCCTGAAATTCAGAATTCTGAAAAAAAACTGCCGTTTCCTGCAGAACTGCAATACCTACATGGTCAAAATGTATGGAACAGCTGTTTTTTTTTTAAATTACCTATGAAAAATTTCTATGTGGAGGGGCTCAGAATGATGTACTTACTGAATATGGTAACCGTTTTAGCGTTGGTGTTCCATCCACCTTGTATAATGCTATTCATCGTTATGCCGCGGCGCACTCTTAAAAAATATTGTGGTATCAGATTAATAGGAATATAGGGCTACCGATATATCTTACACCTGTCACCTACCAGGATAACAAAATATAATACTAACAAAGATCTATAACCTGGAGCTGGGTCTCAGGCACAGTGAGAGATACTATGAGGATCAATACGATGCTGATGATGGCAGACTGTAGCCAGAACAGCATAAGGTCGCAGATGTACAAGGTCATCCAGTAGCGAAAAGGAGAAAAGTTACTCGCGTGTTTCTGAAAATGTTCACAAGAGTTAAGAGGCAGCATGTTCGAAATTTTCTTTTTCTCATTGATGGGTATCCATCCGCTTGCCACAGAGTCGATATCCTATCAATAGGGAATGAGGTATATGTCGGACTCTAACCATCTTAAATCCCGAGATACAAGTATATTTGCCCCCCCCCCACCCCTGGGGACTGACAGCCACCATTCCCGGCAGGCTCCAAGGTTCCATCACCAAGTGCGCTTAAAATCTGGCTACTTGCTAGAGAGCACCTAGCGCGCACTGCCGTCAGGCAAGGCAGCGCGTGCGTTTGCCTCGGGCGAGGCACGTCCTGACCGACCGAGGATTTGCCTCGCGCGGCTGCCTCGCGAGGCTGCTCGCTCAGTCAGTACGCTGCTAATTGGGAAAGACGGAAATGGATTCTCGGATTTGACACGGTCCCAAAATAAATCCAGTAACATCACGGTCCCATATTATGATCGGTCTGGTAACTAATTTCTTGTAGTAAGTGAAAGGTAACCGATGAATTCTATGTAAAGAAGTCCAGCAGCATGTGGCTGATGTTCGTGATGCTTAGATAGATTTAAAAAAGATGTAAACAGACCCTTCACGAAGCCGTCAACCAGGCATTCTGTACATCAAACTAAGTAGGTAACTACGCATATGATAACTGGGAAACGAGCCACGGTTTACGGTAGGATCTAATGTAGGTATAGCATTAAATTGAATAACGCAGGGATCATGGAGGTATTTCAAGTAGGAAAAAAAATAGTTGGACTTTGACCTACAATATCTCTGTAACTGGTGGGTTCCCAGGTAGGGCGCATAAGAAAAAAATAATCGTAATGATAGTGAGAACAACTGCCTTTTGGCTTCGTAAAGGGTCTTTTTACACCCATTATTTACCTGGACATGACTAATAAGTCCGTATTCCTCCGAAGGTAGAAGCGTGATGTGCGTAATGGTCAGTATTAACATAAATTGTATCGTAAGACCCGGATTGGTCAAGCCCTTCATCCACTAAAATCATAAAAACACCTTTTAACGTTTCATTATGTTGTTCGCTAGCCTTTGCCTGCGGCTTCGCCATCTTGGATAAACAGGCAGAGACACTTTCGCTTTTAAAATATTAGTTTTAGATTTCTGTACACATTGAAATTGAATAAACAAATCTGCATTTCTGATGTGTTATTCTTCATTTTCTTGTACAGTCGCCAGCACATCAAGTTACCACAAACTGTCAAATTTCTAAACAATATTTTAAACCATAAAATGTTAATGATTAAGTTCAAAATCGAATGAGAAAATTTGACAGTCACGTCAGTGGAACACTGTGACCTTGAACAAGTGTGGCTTAGTGCGGAGTTTCATCAGACTATATCTCCTGTTTTTGTTCCACAGACGTACCCCTAACTGTACCAGCATAGTTCGGTTCGCTAGAAGCATTAAGCTCGTTTTGAAAAGCAAACACCATGTACCTATATTAAATACAGAAGGTTTATACAACGGTCCAGACTACACTCGCGAGCAACCAAATCGACTCTAGTTATTATAGCGAGAGACCCTGCGAGTGCCAGACCTACGTCATTTTAAAACAGCTGAAACTTTTCTGCGGAAGTACCTTAGGGGCCATCCTTTAACCACGTCAGGCTTTTTAGGCCGCCCCTCCCTCCCCCTTGGTGATACGTCGTGAGATTTTAGGCCACACCTCCTCTCTCATACCAACAACACGTGTGTTCTTTTATTATTGAAAATATCAAAGAGTTTTAAAATCTTTTGAAATGTATATGTTTCGGCTAAAATCCGAAGTAAGGTTACACCTAGTTCTAGCTTAGGCTGTACCTAGGTGCGGCCGGTAAAAGTTGTGTATTCTTTTTATTGCTAGTGATACACCGATCAAATGGATTAGGTTAGGTTAGGCTAGAACTGTGACAAAACGCGCGCTAGCCGAGCGAGCGCAGCGAGCGGTGCCGCCGCAGCGGCCTAGCGCTTGCGCGCTCGCGTATGTATGTTTTTTTTTTTTTAAACAAACTCCCTTGCTCTAGGTTTTTAATGGTCACACAATTCAATTCAATTCGATATTGGTAAAATATATTTTATTTCATCGTCGCACATTGAAAATACACGTAATTGTCATACTATCCCTTCCCCCCTTTTCTGACTCATCCCCCTTCCCCCCTTTTCTGACTCCTCCCCCTTCCCCCCTTTTCTGACTCCTCCCCCTCTTTGAACCTTACGTGATTAAAGGAAACCTTACTACACGTAAGAACGATTGGTTATTATAGAAAGTCGGTCGTGGTGGCTTTGGCAGGTATCAGGTAATAAAGGTGTGCTAAATAGCTGTTAAGTTACGTCATACTATAAAGCGTGATTAACGGTGTCTGGCGGGGGGTTGCCACCACACAAAATGTCTGGCAGTGAAGGAGGTGAATCGTAATACTATAAATCCCTTAAGTAATATAATAAAATCACGCTCTAAAGTATGGCGACAGCTATTCAGCATACCTTTGTCACCACTCACCTGATACCTGCCAAAGCACCACGCCCGACTTTTCATAATACCTAATCGTTCTAACCTGTACTGAGGTACCTACTTCTGCAGAATAAGTTTCAGCTTTTATAAAATGCCGTAGGTCTGGGCAGTCACGGGATTTTGGTCCACTGGTGCACATTAATATGTTTTGAAGAAAAAATAAAGTACTTATTTATAAAATATATAGTTTTTCATAGTTAAGGAAGCTCTCGACCAATTCATACAAAAAAAAAACAATCAAGATTTGTTCATACGTTTAGCAGCTACGATGGCACAAACAGACACATTGATAACCACGGTAAACTTATAACACCCCTCTTTTTGCGTCGGGGGTTAAAAAGTCACATGATGATGATACCAATTGTAAGTTGTAGTACCGGAGAGAGGTCCAACATGAGAGGGTCGTCGCTGATCTGGATGGTAGCGTCCAGCTTGCCAGTGTAGTGACGTATGAGTGCCATGTAGACCCGCGCCAACGAGCGCGCCGCCGCGCTGTTGTCATGGTGCAGCGGGCTGTACAGAGCTTGCACCTGCGACAGTGAAAATGTAGCGGCATCTTTTATGGTGCTTCTAAATGAGCAATATTTTTACTACAAGGGATGACTTTTTTTTAAATCGTTGCCCCACCCTATGATTTCTCCTATGTCGTGGGTGTACTCACATACACAAACAGCAAGACCCGAAACCACTACCTGTAGGCTATACAAATATTTGTTGAATCGAAACCGTGATACGCAGCGCAGGAACCAAGCGCTCAGCCACTGCGCCAATCGTGCCGTTGTATAACATGTGCGTAGCATTGGCAACCTATTGAATCTTCACGATACCAACGTGTAGGTATGTCCGCAAACAGCCCATTCCGGCTGCTACGTGCTGGTCAGACAAAATCTGAGTCATCGATTCGAGAAGAAGAAGAAGCCTATTCCAGTTGGTCAAACGCTCACATATGTGTGTCCATCACACGGTAGAATCGAGGCAGAGGTGGCTCGCTACCTTTACGTGGTTCATTAAAAAAAAAAACATCTTAGTAATATTCACCCAAATTTTTCCTGTTTTATCGTTCAATAAGTCCATGCCATACGCATACAAGTCCACGTACAGTTGCGGCCTGTCTAATGCATGAAGGGCAAGGTATTCTGTCAGACTCTGCAACAGACAAGGGGCTTATAATACATACAGGGGTCAATATTACACATCTTATTTCTTACTTATTTTTTGAGGTTGAATGATTGTTCTGTTTCACGCAAAAAAACATCCAACAGTTTTTGTCGAAAGTTTACGGTAATATAGCTTTTTTTTTATCGTGGTAAAATCATCAAATGAGTCCTCCCACCCAGGGCAGAGCGGGAGGGACTGTCAGACTTGTACTGACTAAAATCCACGGTGTCAGACTTGTACTGACTAAAACACCGGTTACGGCTCGGTTTATCCGTGATCGTGGTGCTTGCAACAGCGCCGAAATATCGGGAACTCGTAAAAAACAGTAAACATGGTTATTATCCCGTTTCTAGTATTAATAATAATGTTCTAGGATATATTTATTCCATTAAGTTTTGTGCAATGTTTATATTTTATGTGTAATTACATAAGTAAATTGTAAAGGTTTTCGTATATAAATGAGTAAAAAAGGGTTCCAAAGATTTCGGCTACAGGAAATGTTCCGCACAAAATAGACCGGGCCTTACTTACGCGATTCTAAACCGCGTAAGTAAGGACCGTATAAAAGACGGGGCATTTTTTGATCGATTGCCAGTCGCAAAAAGTCACAAGACGAAAAAAAATACGTTTTAATTCCTCCGGCTTCAACGTTCCTGCTCTCTCTCCGAGGTCCTAGTGGGTCGTACCCAGTACCCACAACTACGCAATCAGGGGTGCGTAGAAACGTGCGCCACCAGCGAAGTCATTACCAAGCAAGGAGCGCACGTCTAAACATAGTGGGAGATTGTCCCAGGACGATCGGGCACTCAAGACCTGGTCTCCAAAACAATAACATTATCTATCTATACATATAAAATTCAAAGTCCTGACTGACTGACTGACTGATATATCAACGCACAGCCCAAACCGCTGGTCCTAGAGACAAGAAATTTGGAGGGTATATTCTTTGTGAAGAGTAGGTATCCACTAAGAAACGGTTTTTCGAAATTCCACCCCTAAAGGGGTAAAATAGGGGATGGAAGTTTTTATGAAAGTCCGTCAGTTTTGAAGCTAGGATATTCAAATTTTGTGTTTAAGCTGACGATTAAAAATTAATTTATACGTATCTCAGCGTTTTTGATAATTCTACCCCTAAGAGGGTGAAATGGGGTGTTGAATTTTCTGTGAAACTTTTTATTCTCGGTGTCGAATGACTTGAAAATTTGTGAACATACTCTTCAGTTAAAATGATGAGACACATGTATCACAGTTTTTTCAAAATCATCCCCCATTCCCCAATATAAAATTCAAAGTCCTGTCTGACTGACTGATATAACAACACACAGCCTAAACCGCTGGTTTTCAAGACATGAAATTTCAAGGGTGTATTCTTTGTGAAGAGTAGGTATCCACTAAGAAAGGGTTTTTCGAAATTCCACCCCTAGAGGGTGAAATGGGGGATTGAATTTTATGTGAAATTTAATATTCTGTGGGTTGATTGAGTCGAAAATTGGTGTACACACTCTTCAATTAAAATTATGAGATTAATAATGAATCATTTGACTGTCGTCACCGGTGTCCAATCTCAAACCAAGGTATAATATAATATGAAATGTAATTGATATTACTATGAACTATGAAAATATTTGCAAGTTATAAGTAAGTACATGAAAAAAACTCGATTGTGCATGTATTACTCAAATAAATTAAATACTTACACTAAGTATTATTTATTACTTATTCAACTTTAAAAGTAAAAACTAATATTACACATAAATGCGAAAGTTTGGATGGATAGATGTTTGTTACTCAATCACTCAAGAACGGCTGAACAGATCTGTATGAAACTTGGCACAAAGATA
The DNA here is from genome assembly GCA_963082995.1 of Noctua comes. Lineage (NCBI taxonomy): Eukaryota > Metazoa > Arthropoda > Insecta > Lepidoptera > Noctuidae > Noctua > Noctua comes. The sequence goes on along the minus strand of OY720267.1, from coordinate 18,139,953 downwards.
GACAGGATAGACGGGACTGGACGGGTTGATAGTCTGGTATAGCACATAGGTTACTTATTAGTCTTAGTCTTCTATATATACTTACTAGCTTATGCCCGCGGCTTCGCCCGCGTGGAGTTCGGGAATTGCCCCCGGGATCTTACATCTGGGATAATATTGGACACCGGTGACGACAGTCAAATGATTCATTATAATCTCATAATTTTAATTGAAGAGTGTGTACACCAATTTTCGACTCAATCAACCCACAGAATATTAAATTTCACATAAAATTCAATCCCCCATTTCACCCTCTAGGGGTGGAATTTCGAAAAACCCTTTCTTAGTGGATACCTACTCTTCACAAAGAATACACCCTTGAAATTTCATGTCTTGAAAACCAGCGGTTTAGGCTGTGTGTTGTTATATCAGTCAGTCAGACAGGACTTTGAATTTTATATTGGGGAATGGGGGATGATTTTGAAAAAACTGTGATACATGTGTCTCATCATTTTAACTGAAGAGTATGTTCACAAATTTTCAAGTCATTCGACACCGAGAATAAAAAGTTTCACAGAAAATTCAACACCCCATTTCACCCTCTTAGGGGTAGAATTATCAAAAACGCTGAGATACGTATAAATTAATTTTTAATCGTCAGCTTAAACACAAAATTTGAATATCCTAGCTTCAAAACTGACGGACTTTCATATAAACTTCCATCCCCTATTTTACCCCTTTAGGGGTGGAATTTCGAAAAACCGTTTCTTAGTGGATACCTACTCTTCACAAAGAATATACCCTCCAAATTTCTTGTCTCTAGGACCAGCGGTTTGGGCTGTGCGTTGATATATCAGTCAGTCAGTCAGTCAGGACTTTGAATTTTATATGTATAGATAGATAATAAATCTGTAGTAGATAATAAATCTGTAGAGAGGTCAATTCTGTACATGAAATATATTTCCAAAATAACTATCAGGGGGTGATTAGGGATCGATACTGATGCCAAAAATGCAATCAGTAAAATTTTTGTCTGTCTGTCTGTCTGTCTGTATAACCGTTATAGAAACAAAAACTACTCGACGGATTTTAACGAAACTTGGTACAATTATTTTTCATACTCCTGAGTTGGTTATAGTATACTTTTCATCACGCTACAATCAACAGGAGCAGAGCAGTGAAGGGAAATGTTGGGAAAATGGGAGAAGTCACTCCATTTTTTAAGCTTCCGTCGCGTGTGCAACCTTAATGGTTAAAGCTACACAGAAATCATGTATGACGGAAATGTTCTCCTTAAAATTATATAAAAAATATCCCACGACAGCATATGTCTATCTTTTATGGTTGACTCACAATATCACGTGTAACTCCCGATAGCTTAGCAGTTCGAAGCTTTCTGATTATATTTGTCTAGGGGTAAAATAGGGGATGGAAGTTTATATGAAAGTCCGTCAGTTTTGAAGTTAGGATATTCAAATTTTGTGTTTAGGCTGACATTTAAAAATTAATTTATACGTGTCTCAGCGGATGAAGTTAAGTAACTATGTTTGTTCGGGTGGGATATTTTTCGACATCCACGCGGGCGAAGCCGCTGGCAGAAGCTAGTAACAAAATATTTTCGCAACATGTTTTCATTGTAAAATAGGCATTGCGGCAAGGACAACATAGGATGCAACAGCGAACGAAGCGAGTTCGGGACTTGAGGCACCCCGACTCGGACAGGTTAGGTTCGAAGGGGATGGCGGGGTCTAGTGAGCGACCGAAGTGAGCGAACTAAGACCCCGTTATCCACTTAGTGTTAGGTTACTTTAAACCCTGCAGACAGAAATAGGGGCCTCGCGCAGTGGGGCTACGTCAACTCGGTTTCACTTAAATAAATTGGCATATGCGTTAAAAAAATAGAAGCTTTGTTTTAACAAAAATGATTTACAAAGTTTATTGTGCGCTAGTTATTATTAGATATCCGTTCATAAAAAAGCTCCGCTTTTCAATTGATAGCGATGCTTCCTGAACTCAAATTGTTGCTAAAATAATAATATTTTGCTGTGCAATCAGTAACTATTTTCCTGTAAAATCAGTAACTATTTTCCTGTAAAATCAGTAACTATTTTGCTGTAGGATAATTTGATTTACAGTGAAATACTAGCCTTTTAAAAATTGGCAAGACAAAGAAGTCGAAAGACTAGTGCAGAATGTCTGGAAGAACACATGAAGGGAAGCCTTCCATAGACATTTAAAAGAAAATTCGTTGACATGTGCATCTGCATTCTAGCCTACGGTGTACAAAGTTGGTCACTTACTAAACCAAAGAAGTCCAAACTCAAGATTACACAACGCACTCACTCCGTGAACAGATCGCGTCAGAAACACCACCCTGCGCTCCATAACTAAGGTTGCAGATGTTGAAGACAAGCAGCTAAGCTAAAGTGAGAGTGGGCTGGCCACGTTGCACCAATGCATCCGGATAGGTGGGCACTGATCGTCACTCACTGGACACCTGATGGTGGAAATCACCGCCGAGGTAGACCGCGGCGAAGGTGGTGTGACGATCTGATCTCGTGTGAGATCTTACAAGATAGAGGGGTTTGGAAGGAGAAAGGGAGAGGCCTTTGCCCAACAGTGGGACACTTGAAAGGCTAACAAAAAAAAGTTATAAATCTTTAAACTTACCTCCTTGCGTGTTATTGCAGTGTACTGCATGTTTTTTACTTGTTCCCGTGTTGCGTTTGTGTCCGAAATTACGTATCTGAAAATAAAACAAAATAGACTTGCACCATCCACCTATACTGTGTGAACTCTCATTTACCCGTTTTAAAAAGGCGCAAAATTGTAACAATAGAACAAAGTTAAATTATTCTTAGGCGGATTACGTGGCAATTAATGCAGCACTTGAGCTGGTCAATTGGTCATCTGAGCTTGATCCTTGCATGGCAATGAAAATAGATCAGATGGTAGATTTTTTAATAATATATTGTATGGGTTAATTAAGCGTTACGTTCTACAAGTATCAATAAAAGATACTAAATATCCGTACAGGTTCTCTAGACAGCTCATTAAAAGTAAAAAAGTGCAATAATCCTTTAGATATTATTGCATTGGTTTTACTTGTTATATTGCTCCTATTGCTGATCTAGAGAAAAAAAATACTTCAAACCCAAAATATTTCTGGAGTTACTTAAAAATGAAGAGAGGCGGTACCAGTATTGTACTAACTAGCCTAATTCCATGACAGATGGTATAAACACCTCTGATAATATTAATGATAAAATAATATGTAATTATTTCGCTTCCCATTTCTCTAAGATATACAGTAGTGATGGTAATTGTATGCATGCAATCGCAGGTGACATGGATAGCTGCATAAGCAATAGCATGCTAGGCCAAATAACAACATCACAGGATCAGACGTCTACAAAGGGGCTGGCCCTGATGCTTTTAAATAAGCTTGCAGATATTCTATCACTGCCATTAAGTTTTATATTTAATCATTCTGTGCTTTGGAGTACTTTTGTAACCATCTGGAAGGAAACCAAAATTTTGCCTATTTTCGAAAACGGGGATCAGTCCGATTCCGATGTGAGTAATTACAGGCCCATAGCTATTCTCTCCATACTTGCTAAGGTAATTGAAGTCCTCATATGCCCTCTGCTAGCTAGACATTTATTACAGCTAATAATACACAGCCAATATGGATTTATGAAGGGGAAATCGACAGCTACCAATTTGGTGACCTATGTTGAAAGCATTGGTGTGGCGGTTGAGGCGCGTATCCAGGTTGACGCAGTCTACACCGACTTCAGCAAGGCTTTTAGCACAGTAAACCATGACATACTCGTCAAGGAGCTTAAAATGTATGGCGTATCGGACCCCTCTCTTAAGTTGATTCCAATTATATTTGTCTGGTCGGATGCTCAAGGTTGTGGTAAATGGCTGCTTTTCAAATTCGTACATAGCAACGTCAGGAATCCCTCAGGGATCTCATTTGGGTCCGCCTATTTTCATTCTTTTTATAATGATGTACAACATTATTTTTAGTATATGAAAACCTGAATATAGTCTGTTCAGAATAAGTAACTGAATCAATTCCAATAATTTTTAAACCATGTTATATTTTGTCCCGAAAATACTTAAAAAAGTTACAAGTTGAACACCGAGCGACACTAAGTACCTATCGCAATTATTTAGGTACCTACTGTCAAATTATTATTATCAATAAGCTCAAGGCGACGCTTGAGGCGCGCGCGCATACGCACAGTATTCGCGTTGATAGCGGTACACCGAGTAGGTATTGTAAAATATCGTAGATGCAGGGTATCGTAGATGCCTGTATGAACATTTACTAAATTCAAACTCACCCGTTTGCGATAGAACGACTGGTCGAGGAATTGTCGGCACGCAAAACCAAAGTAGTTTTAATCTTCAAATACTCCACTGACAATGTCTGCCACTAAAATATACAAAAAATATAAGTCAATTCAAAGTGGTTTCTCAAATGGGAGGGGGGTAGCAGCTGTAGCTATTCTTCACTAGTGCAGATACTGCTGATAGCAGCACTATACAGCAGTAGCGAAGGGTTAATTTTTGTAAGAGGTAAGCCGGAGCACATATGTTTATTAATGTGATATGTTTTATGTTTATATTTGTCTATAGAAAGTATTCTATAGACAAATATAAGTACAGTCAGTAGACTGTGCCATTGTTTTAAAGGGAATCCGGTAGGAATCGAGTTACATGGAACCTTCGCCACTGCTATACAGTAACATTAGCACCATAAAGTTGGCAACTCGCAAAACGCCGTCTGTGACATCTCTACGCGGGTGATGATAAGTTCGTCGAGTGCGCATGCCGCAAGTGAACACAGACATGGCTCTATTCCGATTCTAAATAAACTGTCGTACTAGGTCTATAATAAAGAGGTCTTCTAAAAAGACACAATCATTTTAACGAAATCACGGCACCAGCGGTCTTAAGCAACGCATATTACAAAATCAAGGATTACGTTGAAGATAAAGAAGTTTGGCCTTAGTTCCTTCTGCGCTTGCGGCTTCCCTGGTAGCTCATAAACGGCACAAATATGTGGATGTCTCTAACTATTCTCAATTTTTTTCTCTTCTTTCGAATCAGATTTTACAGTAATTTTCAAATCATTTATATCTTTTGCTCAAAATAGTTACAGCACTGATAACAGTATTTGTGTCTCTTGTTTAATTTAGTATTTTACAATATTTTCTTACCTTTGTATAGATTCTTTTTATCGATTGTTTGTGAATGTGTGGACATTGTAGGCTTTGTAGATTCCCAGCTGCTTGTTAACTTCTGTTAACTTTTTATTTTGTTCTACATTTTTTGTGTAGTAAGCAACGACTTATTGTCGGGCCTACGCTGTCCCCCCATACTTAAGTACAAATGCTGTATCCATAATACTGTAACACCAAATGATTTGAAAAGAGTAACCATGGAGTTTCTTGCCGGTTCTTCTCCATAGGAAACGACCAACCCGAACCGTGCACCTTTTTGTCGACGTTTTATAAGTGCCCATCGAGGCCTATGTGAAATAAAATATTTTGATTTTTGATTTTGATTTTGTTTCCCGTTTTGTTTCCCAAGTGCGGTTTGTGGACGAGGTCCAAAACCACAGAACCCCTCCGTGAATCAGAAAGTACATTCAGGTGGAACCGCCAGGGTAGCTCGCGAAATTTTATTTTTCTTATGTTTTTTGCAATTTATAGGTCAGTGTCAGGTTGTATGTCGATTAGGATATGATTCGCGACCGTAACAAATATGGCTTAACAGAGTTATAGCCATTAAACTCATCAATACAACCCTCTAAGTTTATATAATCCCATTGAATGACTTTTTCATGAAATAGTCATTAAATGCGATTAAATGAACTTACAGGAGAATATCGATGATATTTCTGTGACTACATACGTGTTATTACAGTCGCGAATCATATTTTGTTTCACATATAGCCTGAAACTTAAAACCTAAGAAAAGTTGAATTTCGCGGGCTACCCTGGTGCTTCCCCCTTAAGAGGCCGCGTTGGTTTAATTTATTAAAAAAAATCGAACTTACGCCACCGCTTTGTACGCCTGTGGTGGGGTCTATGTTTAGCATCATTGTTGACAGTGAAAATCCTACGACTAGGCCCGCTAACACTGCTAGGACAAGCTGCAAATATAAATAATTTTAATAACAACCAAAATAATCTTCTACTAGAAAAAAGTAGAGACTAGTAAAGTCTAGCTCATTCATCAAATCAGGATCCTGAATATCTTAATTTTTAACAATGTTTTTAGTCATGGATTAGGTAAGACGTTTTAAGGATTCTTTTAATATTTACTTAAAAGTCAGCCCGACTTTAAGTAAATATTAAAAGAAAAAGATTTCATCAAATTACCGTGAGAGAGAACAGTTTTTTGTGACTCCTGTGGAACATGCAGAACTTCCAGAAGACCATCCAAAAATGTGTATTAAAACAACTAGTCCGTCGCTTCCATTTCACATTTTCTAAAATTATTATTGTACAATGAAAACATGTCGAAAGGATCAACTAATCAATAAAGTGAAATTCGCCTCTCTTGTCACCAAGGTTGACACACACCTGCGCACGCGCTCGGGCAGTGCGTTTCGCTTGAACACGTGTGTGTAACACTGCTATACATCTAGGATTTTATTATTTTATCCTATGTTTGACCATACATATAATTATGAAAATGTAATATCCTCCAAGAACATATTAGAAACATGTTTGACCACGTTCGCGAGTGGTTACATGAGTAGCCACTATACAGGTGCACGCTCGTAGAATGTGAGACGCCCATAGACGTTCGTGGCGACTAGTGTGCACGCTTTGTGCGTAGATATATGATTTTAAACTATCATGGTCACTAACATTATTATTAATACTAGAAACGGAATATTTACCATGTTTACTGTTTTGGCGCTGTTGCAAGCACCATGATCACGGATAAACGTGACGTGTTATGCCGGGTACACATTGGTGAAACGTAACATGTAATGTAACACACGCTGAAACAAAGTAGCCTGTTGTTGGGTTACATTTCAAGTTGCATTGCATAAGTCTGGACGGCTCATTCATGTTACATTTCACGTTACACCGATGTGTACCCAGCATAACTGTTTAGAAAACAGTAAACATGGTAAATATCGGGATTTTTTTTCTAGTATTATTAATAATCTTTGTGCGTAGGTTTGATTTGAATCCACCTCAAAACCATACCGCATACCTACCGGTAAAAAGCTTTAAAGCTTCTTTAGATTTGAGGTTCACAGGTTGAGTGTCACTTCTTTTACAAGCTGCTATTGCTCTGAAAATATTTTTACAATGAAAACCATTGCCTTCAACTATGTTAATTGATTGGAACAAACTTAAAGGACTAACTACACATATTCAGGTCAATTCAGCCGAGGAAAGCTGAACGGCTGCGTACGAAACTACGTATCTCCGTATAAAAGTGGTGTTTTCTTTGGGAATGAAAGATGAATTGAGCTGAAGTGTAGTTAGTTCCCTAAAACGACAGTTCAAACGTACCGTCTGCATACTTCATCGGTATCCGGCACGCAAATAGCAAACGACTTTATTCCGTACATATTGGCGTATTTAGTATAATCCTTCACAAGTTCTGCGACACCGGCAGAAGGATTGGCGGGTATTCGCAAGATCAGCAGAGAACCGAGGTGTGCTCTCACCGTGGCGCCGGCGCGCTTCGCCCGAGAGAGAAGTTCTTTTAGCTGTACTTGGGTCGATTCAGTGCGCAAACTTATATGGACCCGGTAATCGCGACCTTGGGGACATGGAGCAAGTGAAAAAATTAGTAGCCCAAAAGCATATTATGTCCATACATACATACATACAAATAAATACAATTAAAGTCTCTGTTTGTAATTTCAAAATACTTAACAGCTTTTTACTGAATGCATAAGAAAGTATATTTAAACGGTACTTCTAAGGGTGCGTCCACATCTGGCGAATGTGCCGCAAATGTGCAGCTCGCGAGCCGTTTGCGAACTGCGCGCGTGCCTTTAATGTTCGTACGCAGCCCCTGCGCCGTCCGCGCGCCGCTCGCGCGTGTTCTACGCGCCGTATTTGAGCGGCGCAGGAGGTGCGCGCGTGCCGGTTGCGATGCACCTCACAAATTCAAGCAACTTCACAACTGAGGCTCAAGTTCACGCGTATGTGCGCACGAGCAGCGCGCGCGCTGCACGCGCGCCCCATTCGAGCCTTGCTAGGGTTGCACTAGAGCGGCGCACCAAATATGGCTGTAACCGCACGCGCGCAGCTCGCGGGCAGCTCGCAAACGGCTCGCGACCTGCACATTCGCGGCACATTCGCCAGATGTGGACGCACCCTAACAAAATAATTTTATTTTTGTCTGTATGACCGTCTGTTTGTTCCGGCTAATCTCCGAAACGGCTGCACCGATTTTGTTAGGAGACTTTACTGGCAGATAGCTAATGTTATAAGGAGTAACTTAGGCTACTTTAATTTTAGAAAAAAAGCTTAGGGTTCCGTGTAAAAAATTTAAGACCATTCATATTGTTAACACAATTCGCAATCGAAGATCGCAGGCAGTAGGTAGTATGACATTTAAATCACTCGCAACAGATTTTTCAATGTTGTGGGATACTTGGGATAGTGAACTAAACATTCACCGTTCGCGACTGTTTTGCAAGTGACACTTAAGATGCACACATGAATGAATGAATGCATTTATTTTTCAGAATATTGTAGGTACAAAGCTGTTAGGTTCATAATGAATTAGTAATAATCTGTCGTTTCCGGCGTACAAATATGGTTTATAAAATTATGGGTCATCATTACATTAAAATTAAATTATTAAACAATAGAATTGGAATTACAAATAGTTTAAATAAGTTGAAAATAAAAGAGAAATTCAAGTTTAAATAAATTCAGTCAAGGAGATAAAATATGATTTCGCAATAATGTCAAATATTTAGGTAAATTTTTCAGTCATAAAATCTTCAGTCAAGTAATAACATTTGCTTATTCTTATAAGCAAATGTTATTACTTAAGTTAAATAATTGACATTTAAATGTTCTGAAGCTGAGGGTTTTGAAGCCATCAGTAATTTGTTGTAAACAATAATGGAAATGCATTATACATTATACATTCATATCCATCACCCTTTTAGTCACATGCGTTTCATTCCTACTCATTACATGTCTATCCATACCAAGACAAACGACTTCCTTAAGGCCCATTTAGATGGAGAAAGTTTCTCGACTCGAAGATACGATTATCGAAAGAACATAAAAAAAGTTTCTTCTTGACAAAATGTCATACGGGATCGTGTTTATACAAGTCGAGAACTCGTAAGCAAGAATTTTCTTACTATAATTTTCGCTGTGTAAACAATCGCAGTAATTTATCGCCTAGCGATCCTTTACTTGCGAATCTCGTATGACATAATCGTAGGCGAGAATTTAGTTCTTGCCTGTATGTAAACATTGTTATACGATAATCTTATGGCGATTTATTGCTTGCGATAGTAGCGTACGATTTCTCGCCCAGAAACGTTCGAGAAACTCTCCCCATCTAAATGGGCCTTTACAGTTGCAAAACACAGGTAATCCAACATTACAGGCGTGATGTTATATGGGGTGGAATATACCGCAGTGAAAACGAAGTACCACGTATTCAGTACATCATTCTGAGCCCCCACATATTTTTTTTCGGTTATTTTAAAAATCTGCTGTTTCCTACAAAAGGGCAATACCTGCACAGTCAAAATGTATGGAACAACTGTTTTTTTTTAATAACCAAAAAAAAATATATTCTCAGAATGATGTACTGAATACGTGGCAACCGTTTTCGCGTCGGTGTCCCTTCCACCCCGTATTGTATAGTTTACTTACCGAATCTGAAGAACATATATGCAGGCGTCCCTCCAAAGACTAGTTGCTTGCTATCGAACGCAAATATCCGGTCGGCGTGTTCGAGTTCCATACTCGTGGTAATGAAAGACACTATTGTCATGTGCCTTCTATGTGTCTGAAAATTGTATTAGCTCGTTAAATAAGACAATCGAGTTTTTAATCGTTTCTTGTTTAACATATTTATGTGTTTTCAAATAAAATTCTACAAAATACGTACAGAAAAGAGAAACAAACAAAACATTCATTTACCATTATTTTGTCTTTGATAACATTTACGTACTCGCGGGAATCAGTAAAAACTGGTATCACTACGATCTGGAAGTTTAATAAAATAACATTTAGTGTAACGTTACAAAGACCTCTTACGGGTTTTACTGGCACAAATTTGATCTCTGCACTTTCTCCTACTTTCAGGGGTGCACGGAACGGGTGTCCGCTCCGACCGGGCGTCCTGTTAAATTAATCCCAAGACTGCTTTGGAGGAGAATATCTTGCAGCCTGCATCGGAGCGTTACATAGGCAGTTGCATCAGACGCCCCGCAGGCTGCAAGAAATGGTGTATTCCCGTTGACCCACTGCCATGGCCCTACTGGTAGGGCCAATGGGAAAAATTAAAACTGTCGTTTCGTTGGCCTCACTGCCCTGCCCCACTACCTTGAGATCAGAAAAATGAAGGAATGAAACAAACCTTAATGATGTCAGTGGGAATTAATAGACATTCCGATATAGTACGACAGCTCTGATCACGGTCTTGTATATTTTCCCTGGCGATAAGCCGGAAAAAAGTTCCCGTTTGTCACCACTGAGGCATATAATATGACACATATGTTCCCCAAAAAGTACCAGGCTGGCATGAGTTCAAGGTGGTATGCAATTTAATAATTCTGGGTATAGGTACAGTCTCCTAGTACTAAATACCTTCATGGATTCACGGCCGCCTAGTACTGTACGTAAGGTTACTGCCCATAACTAGCACAACTGTACTAACACTACTCGATCCCATGCAATGTTTTTGAGTAATATTGTATTACTCAAAAATACGGTGGGGTCAACGGGAACAATTTTTAATTATTTTCATCAATTCCCGCGGGCCCCACCAGTGGGGGACTACGGGCGCTGGGGTCAACGGGAATACACTCAAGAAATTCCTCTGTGAATTAACGGCCTTAGGAAATCCTCTCGTAATCGCCCGCGCTAGTTAACGCTACTCACACTACTTTTCAATACAGACACGCGAGCGTGCACCCGCGCGAGTTTTACCACACGTCCACCACTCACCCTGGGCTCGAGTAACACAGCGATGGCCCAACACAACTGCGCCCTGAAGTAAATGTTCAGGTTCCTCACTCGCTCGTTTTTCACCTTCTCCAAATAACACTCCTTTAGCAATTGCTTGGTCCTGATGATACTGTACTCGACTACGCTCAGCTTGTCGTAGTTCCAAAGGCAAATCTAAAATTCCAAACCAAAATAACTAGATTACGTTTTCTTCTTTACAAAAGAACGCAAAAAAAAAAATACCTGATAAAACTAAAAAACAAAAAACATCGTTTTTTGGCGTAAGTCCATTTGTATTTTTTTGCTATATTTTGCCATTGATCTTCACAATAAGCTCATGAACTCACTCTACTGTACAAAGTGAAATGCTCCTCAACGGTTAGGTCTTCAATCAGGGTTTCAGAGCGGTGACAATAGCCCATCATCTGAGGCGTCGTTAGCACCTGCGTGCCTAGCACCAATTTCGTGCCGAGCACGTTAACTATTCCGCGGTCCGCCGTCGCTAAACCTGAATATACCAAAATCAATATAAGTTATAAATATATTAGAACTTTCTCAATTCAATTTATTTACTTAAGACACAACGATCCATAATTTTATTAGTAGGTGTTAGTAATTAAATAATCAAAGACAAATCACACCACACAATACTGTTACATCGAAATTTAACATCAAAATAATCTATAAAAATTGCTTGGTACGGGGTCTAAGTTGAGTACCTTTGTGTCTATCCTATCGGAAAATACCTGTCAGTAAGCCTTCGAAAAGTTAAATCGTCGCCAAAAAGGTACACGCTGTATCTCTTTGATGATTAGAGTAACTGAATATTTTGGAATGTGTACTTTTGAACCGAGTTGGTAATTTTTGATGAAACGAAAGATCTGGTTGGAACATAATAGTCGTCAAACAAACCTACCGGTAATCAAATCCTCTAAGGTGTTGATCAGGGTAATTTGAGACCTTTCAGTGAACAGCAAGGAGTACTCGCATCGATAAATGTCAAAAGTGACGTCGCTCAGCACAGGGATACCCATGATACTCTAAAAACATTAATAATATGTTTTTCATAAGGGTGCAAACGGACCCAAGAAGCCGTCAACCAAGCATTCTGTACATCAAACTAAGTAACAGTGCGCAAGGACACAGTGGATCACTTGGAAACGATGCAGCTTATGAACTCGCCAGAAGGGGTTTCGACACGAAAGCCTTCGGACCCGAATCCATTGTGCCCATTCCTTTCAAACAGCTAAAGAGTTGGTTAAAGGATCACACTCAAACACAAGCAGAGAAATGGTGGACCTCGACACCAGAATGTAGGCAATCCAAGGAAGCTATGCTATTCCTGGATACGAGCTGAACTATGTAGTTTCCCGCCGGAGGGTCGCCAAACTTAACGTGGGAAGCTCCTGAGCTAAACGAACAGATGACCTCCAAAAAGTGTCTGGGACAGACTGGACGGGGCGTTGTGGCACAGCTTGGAAGAGGTCTAGTTTCTACAGTGGACTGCTAGGATGAAAGAAAGAAAATTGTGTTTATTTGGCCTTAAAAACAAAAACACCTTAAAATTATCTCTACATATAATAAAATCGTTAAAATCCGGTCCGATGTTCCTACTTGACGCAAAAACTACTGCATAGATCCTGTTCAAATTTTGCACACATATCTGTAATAGGCTTCTTCAAATGTTAGGCTATATATTATCACGCTACTTGCTTAATATTGCATTATGTTAGTATTATTCAATTGTTTATCGTTTCAGCCATGATATGCGTAACAACGTCTATTTCAAAGCATATGTCAGCGAAGCAAATAGAGAAACAGTTTCATGACCGCTTTACGTGCATCACGTCGCAAGTTCGATCCCCAGTAAAATTATACTTTTTGTAGTTGGTTGTAATTTTTTTTGATAGAGATTATTATTATTTATTTTATCTATTTTATGTATATTTTTCCACGAGAACGAAGTCGCGGGCAACAGCTAGTACAAAATAAATTAACAAACACAACTAGTAATGCCAAAAAGGCCTCAGCTCACCGAAATGCCAGATGGCAACACAAGGTGTACCACCTGACGGAAACGCTGACGCTGATGATATGATTGAAGTTCTTACTGAATCTCATCAAAATCTTTAACATAAAAGTGAATTTGTTCACAAAATAATAAAAATAAATGAATACTCAGAAATACTAGCCTTGCTAACATCTCGGAAGCTGATAGCCTTTGCCATCAACTCATCAACTTCCTGCAGCTTTCCTTGCTCATTCCGCGTGGGAATATGAGCCTGATGTAGTTTCTCGGGGTCCTGTACAATAATAAATGATATTTAACAACAAAAACGTGAACACAGGCATGATTGGAGCATCTCTGATATTTTTGCATTATAACAGGTAACATATCTTTTTGAAACCGATGCAGCATTTTATTTATTTTGCCGCCACTTGCCTCGTCAGATAGTTTGGATATTCTAAACTATCTGACGGACAAAATGTGTGCCTCTACTTTGTATGTGCAAAATTATCTCATAATTTACTGTCTGTCATCTTGAAAACAGATATTAATGAATAATTCATGAAGTCAGATATTATTACCGACCTATCTATATGCTTGTGACTGTACGTATTAAGGGCGCTATTGTCATTAAAACTTTCAAGTCCCACTACCGATTTGCCTATCGCAAATGCTTGTTAATAGACGTCAGAAAACGGCCCCCGATAAGAAGTAGGTGGATTATTCTCATAAAAGTGTATCTACCTTAGTTTCCGTGAATATCACGGACTTCCAGGGTACCTGGCCCCCGATGGCGCGTTTCTGGCCGATGGTTCTCTGCAGCACCATAAGAAGGAAGAAGTAGAACATATTTATGAGGGTCCATGATGCCACCATATAAATTAAGGGCGACGTGATGGCTTCAAATTCTTTGTCTGTTTTGAAAAAGCACCAGACATTATAAGTTTTGTGGGAGACTTTCGTACGTTGTGAATAAAAAGTTCGGAAGAGTTGGAAACTAACTTCGGTATCCCTTAAGTATGCACATTTGCACACACGTGGAAAATTACTGGGTTGAAATTTTGAATAGACCGTCGTCGTCATATCATCCCAACTTAACAGTTCACACAAGTAGCGCCACTACACTACTATTTTGGCTCACTGCTCATTATCCAGATGAATTTAATCAACCATTCTTCAAGGTGGTTGTTATCCATAAATTGGTATGGAAAAGGGATGCTTTTGCTTTGCAGTGGGACTTATTAAGCTAATTAGATTAGAAGGGAACTTATACGACGAGAATCTTTATTTTTTTATTTCCGTTAGCATCCAACTTACTTCCAGACCGCAGTAGAGCGAACTTGTTAAAAGCATGCACTAGTCCCATCGGTGGGAATACGATGTCCAGGAAGAAGGTGACGGCTATATGCTTGCGGTCATACCGATGGTGTACCAGCAGATCAGAAAGATAAGTCTGGAGGAGAGTGAATAATGTGGTCCACACGCAAGCAATGGATGCTGGAAATATTAGGATTTTATACATTAGCCATGCTGTATGCCTGTTATTAGTACTACTCCTGGTATAAGAAGCGCCAAAATGAAACGCGCACATCGTTGTGAGTAGTTATAAGTCAGTGGCTCCCAAACTTAAACTACAAGGAGTCAAATTATGTCAATTGGTTTATAACATACAGGCCAGTGCTACCCAACGCTGTTGCCACGCTGTGGCCACGAAGATCGAGACATTTTTTTTTCAATCACAAGAACATAATTTTTGTACAAAACACAGCTTATTTTTGGAGATGCCCGCCGTTGGTCACTTTATGCGGGTTTCCCAACCCATAAGCATAAGTATAATCAGTCTATAATGTTCCCACTGCTGGGACACACGGCCTCCTCTCTATGAGAGAGAATGAGCTATAATCCACCACGCGGGCCCAGTGCGGGTTGGTAGATGTCACATGTCTTCGAATTTTTGGTTCTGGGACATGCCGGTTTCCTCACGATGGTTCCCTTCACCGTTTTTGAGAGCAGCAACCATGATGTAACTAAACGATAGAAATAAACCTAGTAAAATTTTGTTACCATGCCAGTTTTGTAATTTTTACAAAGTACGCAAACATAACTGGGGCTTGCCTTAGACAATTGAAGGCCATTAATTTAAAACAGGAAGTTGAAGCTAAAAAATAAGGGTGGACGCACATAAGACAGAAGATGCATCGGCCGTATCGTCGATAGAACGATTGACGTAGGTACTAACGCATCATCGGTTGTCTGCCCTGGCATTACGCGATCGACGATGCACAGCGCATCTTTTGTGACTTCTGTCCAGTGGCGGGGCAAGACCACAATTTTATGTGGGCAAGGTACATTTAGCGAGGCCCGGAATCGGCATCGTCGACTCGGAATTCACATGTATCATTCGAAAGGCCATAATTTCAGGAACAAAATGGTACATAATATTACTTACAAAACAAAACTCCAACAGCTTTCACTTCAACCACAGAAAAAAATCACTTGAAATCCAATCGCGGAAATCATTTTTAGTAATCCTATACGAAACAACGCCATCTAGCTTCAAATATCAGAAACAACAATGGCTTTCTGTCAGCACAAGAACGAAGGATGTCGCTGTGTTAGAAAAAATAAAAAAAAATAAAACAGTGTGCTGTCAACAAAAAATACATATTGGCCAAAATTGGCCATGAACAGTTTAGAGTTTTCGTTCCGGTCCCAATTTTGTCAATGGGTTTTTGAGATGCGAAGCGGCCCTCGTACCGCGAGGCCGTGGGCGGTGGCCCACGTCGCCTACGCCTAGCGCCGCCTATGCTTCTGTCAGAGGTTTAGCCACCGTAAAGGTATCTAATACCTATTATCCCTAAATCACATATGAGTACTTACTTAGTTGTCTATAATATTAATGCACGCATTTAACTATTTTTTTTAAAACATTATTTCGCGGATATTGGTGTGGGTTACACGTTTGTTTAGTTATGTCATTATTATGTCATACTTTTTGTAATGTGTAAAGTAAAAATTAAATAAAGGCTACTTTCTCAGTTTAAAGGACAGTATACAAAATTTTTCAAACCTCTGCTATGAAACATGCCCATCAGTAAGGCAATCATGATCATGACCGAAGTGTAAGCCATCAGGACCATCATGGCTTCGATCAAATATATCCATCTGAAGATCAGGATGAGAGTGATGGAAGCCAGTCCCCATATGGGCAGGCAGGTGAGGTAGCCGTACATCAGCCAGCTGACGTACATTGATGTGTACCCGACGTTACGTAACCGAAGTGCGCGCTGTAAACAAGATAATAATATTGAAATTTTTTATTGAAATTATTGATATACAAAAAATATAATTCAAAATCCTAATATCATATACCTATAGTTTTTAATGCCCTAATTAACTAGGAATAACCGTGTATCTCAGATAGCACACAATCAATATCGCGCGGGCGCCGCACAATTCTATTTTTAATCGACTTCTAAAAAACATGTATTTTGACTGATTTCTCCGTGATTACTTTTCCGATTTAAGTGATTATATTTTCATTCGGTAGAGTAAGCTCGCGCGGTACTCCCATATAAATAATTTTACTAACTTTGCTTCGGTATTTTATGAGTTATCGTCTATGTGGATGATGTGCTAATATTTTCTAGTTATAATGCAAAATTGATACTTGACAAGGATTTGTGTGACATACCACAACTAGAAAAGGTAAAATATAAACTTTTTTGACAAAAAACACCACTAAAAAAACAGGCCAAGTGCGTGTCGGGGCACGCACAATGTAGGGTTCCGTAGTTGCCCATCAAAATATGCTAATTTGCCTCCGAACAATGATTTTTATTGTAATAATAAAAAACAAACTTACATTTGCAGTTGAAAAATCTGTGCTTCGATACATTATGTTTAAGAATTTATGTTATCCAAGTACATTTTATTAGTTGGTAGAGTATTATTATTATTACTCGTAAATGTAAAGCCTACTCAGCTGTGATAGTATTCCTTTTAATTTTGTAATACAATGTGTTTGGCTACCGGTTACCAATACTTTAAGGGCATATTATATATTCATTTCTATCGACAAATACACGTTTGTAAATACTCCTAACCCTACACCCCGCGAATGGCAGCCTATTTGTTATTTTAATCGGCTGATCTAGGGTATGTTCAATGATATGCAATCTTTGAATCTAAGAGACCTTAGAGACGTGCAAATGATCTTATTGCACGGGTAAACGCCGAGGCTATCCACAGACCGACCTTGGCAAGTGCAGCTTAACCTTGAAGATAGACCCGTGCCGCTGTTATTATTTAGCCACTTCACTCAAAATCAAAATCATCAAAATCAAAATATTTTATTTCACATAGGCCTCGATGGGCACTTATAAAACGTCGACAAAAAGGTGCACGGTTCGGGTTGGTCGTTTCCTATGGAGAAGAACCGGCAAGAAACTCCATGGTTACTCACTCACTCACATACCTTTCTGCCGTCGTAAGACGGCAAAAAGGGCACCAAATTTGATACTTATCAGCGACACTATCGAATGGTATCATAATACAGTGTGTTTTTTTCCCAAAATCAATGGGTTCGATTCTTGGCTAGGAATATTGATTTTTCAAAAATCTAATGATGCAGTTTTAGTTTTCATCAAAATCGGGCTCGAGACTCCTTTGGGCATTTTTCGCTATTCCTCATAGTTTCGGAATTGTCCATCCACGCCCACTTGGAAAATTCAGCCTGTGATTTTTTTCACACACCCAAACACAACCGTTTAGCTGGTAGAGGGGACACACACTTGAGTTTAACAAAAATTGGCACTTTAAAGCTTAATATTTCACAAATGAATTCCTCAATTGAAAATAATTCAAACAAACTCGCAATATTTTTAAGACCTATCCTAATACCAACAACATTCCACACTATGGGGTACGCATGAAAAAAAATCCCCACTTTACGTGTAGGTGCAGGAGATACCCTAAAAATAAATACTTGTCGCGATTATATTTTACCACTTTGTAGGCGTAACTAATCTGTATATTGATGCCAAATTACAGCTTTCTAGTACTAAGACTCTTTGAGCTAAGCTGCGGACAGACAGACGGACATGGCGAAATTATGAGGGTTCATTTCCTCGCTGAC
This sequence comes from Noctua comes, assembly GCA_963082995.1. Classification (NCBI taxonomy): domain Eukaryota; kingdom Metazoa; phylum Arthropoda; class Insecta; order Lepidoptera; family Noctuidae; genus Noctua; species Noctua comes. Next base: position 18,121,628 of record OY720267.1, on the reverse strand, counting down.
TACGCAACCCTGAAAAGTGGAAAATAACTTTACTTTCGGTGTCTTTGTATGTTTCATTGAATTATTTGCCCTGACTTTCGACAGTAAAATTATTTTCCACTTTTTAATGGTGTCTTTTAGCACATTTTAAAAGTATGAATATTACTGTAATAAGCCCAAAAATAAATAAATAAAAAATTTTGAATGCATTCTTCCATAGCTTAGAAGTATGTAAGTACAACGGCATGCGACCACGGGGAGGTAGTTTCTTACTATTTCTTTCAGAAACCACTGTATTATACAATGGTATATAAATAAACTTAAAAAAAAAACAGGAAAATATAGGTATACACTCTCAAAGTTCATTTTAATGTATCCATGACAACATGTATACATTTTGTACACATGTTGTCGAAATTGTCATGGATACTTAAACATTACATTGGAAATGTAAACTTTTTACCGATTTATATTACCTTCCTAAGGCCCTTACCTATTCCAAAGGCAGCGCGTAGTCTGTCAGTGATCGATTAAATTTAGCCTGTAGGTTTGATGTTTTGTGTATCCAGGGTGGTAGGACGCTAAACTGGGGAGAGGGTGGGAGAGGTTCTGAATGATGTACTCAACTCGTGGTAAGCGTCTGTGCGTGGGTGTCCCTTCCTCCCTTAAATTTTATTGAGTAGAACATAAATAACCTACCTTGAACTTACTGGTATTTTCAGTAACCACCAGAGCTTCGGTTTCTAAGACAGGTGGCAAGAGTGCCAGAGTGAAGCACAGCAGAATCCCTGACAACGTCCTTTTGACTTTCTGCTCTTCCATCAGCGGAGATACTGGCATTGAGACCAGTGTTATCTGAAAAAAGAAAAAAAGAAATCTAACTACGAGCCCTCTGGTCCGATTTCGTCTGCGTCGATGAAACATATCATAAAACACTCAAGTAGCTTTCCATCAATGAAACAATATTAAAAATCGGATTAAAAGTTTCTAAGATTACCTCCTACCGCTGCACCATTAAAAACTTAACTTATTTATACTATAGATAAGCCTAGCGTCCGCAAAATGACCGCATTGTAACACAATAATCCGTCTGCTATTTTTGTATGTGTACATTTTGTATAGCACTGCATCGATTTATGATTAGACAAGATTAGTATGGGCTGCGCCGAAAACAGCGCGTTGTAAAAATATAACTACATAATGTAAGGTGTAAACGGATTCTTCACGAATCCGTCAACCAAGCATTCTGTACATCAAACTAAGGCCACTCTACACAAAATTATTGCTGGGTAACTGACTTTCTTGGGGTGAAACATCACTTTCACGGTAGGACTCAATGTAACGTAATTTTAACATTGTGCTGATGGATGCATTGAATAGTACGGGGGTCGTGGAGGTATTTAAAGTAAAGTTATACCAACATCGGCGGTCATCATGCATTTTTTCAATTCATTAACCACATGGACGCACGCCACTGATTGCAAAATATTGCATCATAGGCTGCATCAGATATTATTTTCACTGTTTTGCGAATAGAATATTCGAAAAGATAACAATGACATTTCAGTAAAAAATGCGAGTTTAAAATTAACACTGGAAAGATCTAAATAGAATATCCGTTTTGTTTTTCGTGAATTAAGTTGCATTACTGAAATATTTTGATCCAGAAATTAACCATTTCATCGACAGCCGAAATAGCTCAGTTGGGAGAGCGTTAGACTGAAGATCTAGAGGTCCCTGGTTCGATCCCGGGTTTCGGCAGTTGCTCTTTTTGTACGGGGTTAAACTTTCCCCTTTCGATTGCTGAAGTTACTAGCATTATTAGTGTTGTTTCATGCTGTTACGCTCTTTTTAGCCTGTAAGATTTGCCTTACTCCACATTTTTCTAAATTATCTGTTTTTGAATAAGTTAACTAAATAAGTTTTTGATTTTCTTTGTCTACAGTATGATGAGATTAAGATCTAAGAACAAGAGAGCCGAAACAGCTAAGATGAGAGAGGAGAACGTTTGACAAAACTTGTAGAAATCTTTAACCTTTTTGTGGTAGTTCATTGATGGCTCATTAAATTTTTACTCCGTGAGGGTAGATTTCAATTGTGCACATTTGAATGCCAGATTTCATCATAATCTGCAATGTATGTTGTTATTACACCAATAAGTAACAAGAGCCGAAATAGCTCAGTTGGGAGAGCGTTAGACTGAAGATCTAGAGGTCCCCGGTTCGACCCCGGGTTTCGGCAACAATCATTTTTGTTAAACACACAAACGCCTTCTTTCTCATGAGGGGTATACAAAAAATACAGAAGGCTATCTGCTACTCTCCGTACATACTTCTTTTGTTTCGTCCACCAGTGGCGTAGCTATGTCAATGCAATCAATGCGGTCGCATGGGGCCCCTCATTCAAGGGGGCCCCGACGGACCACAGACGATCCTTTTTTTGAAAACATTTTTTTGGGGAAGGCCTTCTTAGAAGCTTAAAAAAAAACCGCAAGTAAAAAGTGTCCTAAATTTCTGCACACCCGATTTAAACTATATTATTTTTTACATAATAGGCAAACGGTCCGAAAAGGCTAGTGACACCACTGTCGTTCACGCTCATATATACTAGCCATATTATATGCACGCCATTTACTGGTACTACGCATTTGAAATGAAAAAAAAAATGAAAAAATGTTTTTATTTTACGAAAACCTTCATGTACAGTGAATTGTGCTGGGAGCCTCCTTTTAGGCAAACAATGCCTGTGTTAGGAGACTCCGCTCTTCCATATCTTAGAATTAATAACATTTAAAAACAAAAGTTAATTACTACACTTATATTTTATATTTATATAATTTTTATAGTTTAAAATAATATCTTATATACAATATTTGTGTCATGATTGAAGTAAGCATAGCGTAGTGTATACAAATTTAGTTTGTGTGTGGTGTGTATGAGATGTAGTGTGGTTTGGTTTAGTGTCTTGTGGTGTGATGTGGAGTGGTATTGTATAGTGTGGCGTAGTGTGGTGTGTGGATAAAGAGTAAGGTGTGTATCGTTACGGTGTGACATATTACTCATGATATTCCAGTAGAGATTCCGTATCCTCATAACTAAGAGACTTAATCCAGTTTGTGATAATTTTTTTACAGTCAAAATGGTTTCTATTGTGAACATATGTGGTTTTATTAATCCTATTGTAAAGTTGAGCTGATAGGTGGTAAAACTGTCTGCTTGCAAGTTTGGTTTTACATTGGGGAATTTCTGCAATTATATCTTTTCTTCTTTTAAGTTTTTTGTTTTTGTCAAATGGAAGGGTTTTATGTTTTTTTAGAATCGTTTGAGTTATGTAGAGTTTTCTAACTGAGAGTAAATTACTGATTTGGTATAGGTTTTTAGTAGAGTATCTTTTATTTTTAAAGTACATGACTTTTATAATTGCTCGTTGTGCACGTTCCACGTCCAGAAATCTAGTTTTAGCGGCGCTACCCCAGATGGAGATACAATACAGCAGAACGGACTGTGCAAGAGCAATGTAGATTTCGTTAAGAAGATTTCTGGGCTGGTTGTTACTGCTCAACATGTTAGTTGGGGCAACGTGTCTTAGTGTTTTGAAGATCCAAGTAAGCTTCCTAACCCTACTAATCACTTGCTCAAGGTGAGGGTACCAGGACAGAAATTGGTCAACCATCACCCCTAAGTATCTCGTCTTAGAGACTCTGTTTAGGTTTGGGCAATTACAATTTATGCTCTTTGTATCTCCACATGTATGTACTTTTAGATTGAGTTCTTCAATGGGCTGTGTCCGGTTACTAACACTGAAACATATGTAGTTAGTCTTGGTGGTGTTTAAGGTTAGTAAATTATTTTTTAGCCATTCAGCTATGTGTGCCATCCCAACCTCTGCAGTCGCATTAATTTCCTGCCAAGACTTACCAGCAAAAACAACAGCACTGTCATCGGCGTACGCAAACACTCTGGCATTTGTTAATTTAATATTACACAGATCATTGATGTATATTAAGAAAAGGGTAGGTCCTAAAACACTACCCTGTGGAACGCCGTATGTTACCTCTGCTTCGTTACTAATGTGTTGTCCTATTTTTACTTTTTGTTTCCTGTCAGAGAGGTAATCCTTTAGTAGGCTGAGTGCAGTACCTCTTATTCCGGCTTTTTGTAATTTATTCACAAGGATAGGAACAGAGACGGTGTCAAAAGCCTTTTTGATGTCTAAGAAAATAGACAGGCATTTGTGTCCCTTGTCAAGTTGCTCGATTATCTGAGAAGTCAATGAAGTCACAGCATCTTCGGTACTTACAGCCTGCCTGAAGCCAAATTGTGACGGAGATAATATGTTATATTTGTTGAGGAATTTAGTAAGTCTAGAATTTATAATCTTTTCAATTACTTTTGATATGGCTGGTAAGACCGAGATAGGTCTGTAATTATTGACATCCTCTCTGTCCCCCCCCTTGTGTACTGGGGTTATAATAGCTTGCTTTAGGAGAGCCGGGAAAACACCTTGCTGGAGACACAGATTAGCAAGATGGGTTATTATTGGAACGACTTCCTTACTTATAAACTTTAAAAAATTTGTTGAGATGTTGTCCCAACCTGGGGCACTCTCAGATTTTAAATTTAACAATATACTGTTTACTTCAGTTATGTCAGTGTCAATTAATACGAGAGTATTCAGCGGAGATGTATCTGGGTGAATTGGGGATTGGACCTTATTTAAGCTTGGCTGAATCTGATGGGCTAAATGTTTTCCAATGTTTGCAAAATAATCATTAATATAATTAATCGAGTCATGAGAGGTAGGTTTTATATTCAACAATTCTATGTTTTGATTTTTTATTTTATTAGAGTATGTTATATTTTTTATGTTTTTCCAAAGTATTTTATTGTTGGTCATAGATTTTACAAGTAAGTCCCGTTCGTATCGCCTTTTTAATTTTTTTATTAGATTATTGCAGTAGTTCCTGTATCTAGTGTAAGATATTTTTAGTATTTCATTGTGCGGATCATTGCGAGTTTGTTTTTGCAATTTATTTCTGTTTTTAATACAGCGTAATATACCCGTAGTGATCCATGGCTTGATGATCCGTTTACTGTTTGGAATGGTTTTCACGGTCGTGTTGTCATTTATAATAGATGATAAGGTATTTATTAAGGAATCAATTAATAAGTCTGGATCATTACAAAATAATAAATCAGATATTTTTTTTTGCTGTAGATCTTTTAGAGCTTGCTCGTAATTTATTGCAGAGGTAATTTTGTTTGTTGTATAAACATTTTTTAATTTTGCTAGAGATAGGAAAGTGGTGTAATGGTCAGAGTGTAAGATAGCGATGGAGGCAGAGAACTTCTTTTTGTCTATATTTAACATGAAGTGGTCCAGACAGTTTTGTTCTCTGGTTGCAAGCGTATGTCCAGGCAGTATACCGAAAAGCGATAGCATATTTAAGTAACTAGTTCTATTCTTGTGATCTTGGGATGATTCATTTTCCTTAGATTTGATGTTGATGTTTATATCTCCAGCTATAATAGTATTTTTTTTGTGAAGAAATCATGTTAAGTTGTGTACTAAGAGAATCAATGAATCTATCAATATTAGAGTATGAAGGCGAGCGGTATATACAATAAACGTTACTACCCAGAACATCCAGCCGTAGACAAGACGCTTGGTCAAGCTGTATTTCCTCAACTTTGTGCTTTAAAGAACATTTAACATATACAACCACCCCATCATTTTGATTAAGTTGTCGGGTCGTCATATAAGTGTGGTAGTTGTTTATTTGCGGAATAGGTTTATTAGGGCACAATCTACATTCCGTCAGGATAATAATATCTAGTTCGAGATGAAGGGTACATAGATTGATAATAAAATCGTCAAAGTTACGATAAATGCTTCTTATGTTTTGCGATATGATAGTAAGGTCGTTCTTGTTTATTACAACGTGTTTGTGAAGTTCTGAGTAATCGCAATAGACAGAACGGGCAATTTCAATATTGTCTATCTCAGATACAGTTTCTAATATGTTATCCACTATAACAGTACAGATCCATGATGACTATGTGTATCAAGAAAGTGTATATTTCAATATACTTAGATAGGCGAATAGTAAATTTGACCATTCTGAAGATCTTTTTTGCTAAACTTCTTTGATTTATTTAGAGGAATGTGTGTTTTCGTGTAGTTGCCTAATAGATAATTAAATGACACAACAGGCATTGCGCAGAGCGTCTGTAACTAAAATAATTTAACAAGTTTCAGTCATTTAGACATTTTAATGTTTTAGTTTGGCATTATGCATTTGCATTGTGCAGTGATGTTACTTCTAAAGTATCACAGCCGAAATAGCTCAGTTGGGAGAGCGTTAGACTGGAGATCTAGAGGTCCCCGATTCGATGCCGGGTTTCGGCAATAATTATTTTGGCTATATTAACATAGACACACACCTCTTTCCCATGAGATTCCCCACACCTTCTACGATCTATGTTCCTTTTGCGACGAAGCATGTTCATATAATTATCTAGTCATACACGCACGTCAGTTGCGAGCACTACGCACCTGAACTTTCTGGAGTACATCTAGAAAAACCCTTGGTATTTAGAAAAAAAAAGGGTATTTTATCGTTACCCTTAACATAATGTTACAGCTATGTAATTTGACGAAACAAGCGTTGCTCAGAACTTATGTAAAACAAACAAATTTTTAACATTTTTGAAGCCATCCTATTATTTTTTTCAAAGTGCATAGGCCAGTGATCTTCTATCCTAAAGTATCACAGCCGAAATAGCTCAGTAGAAGATCTAGAGGTCCCCGGTTCGATCCCGGATTTCGGCAGTTAAATCTTTTCGGCTGAAGTTCGTTTACATTTCATGGTGAACTTTATTTAATCTTGCACATTTTAATGCCCTATTTCATCATAACTTGGAATAGATGTTGTATTACACTAATAAGTAACAAGAGCCGAAATAGCTCAGTTGGGAGAGCGTTATACTGAAGATCTAGAGGTCCCCGGTTCGATCCCGGGTTTCGGCAAAACTTTTATTCGATTCACCAGTTTCTTCAAATCTTTTTGGTAAAGCTCAAAAATTTTATCTCCGACAATCAGCTTATCTGTTGCGAAATGGACAAAAAACCAACAATGCACAATTAGATGCAAATATCCGTTGAAAAAATACCAAAACTCCAAAAGCCGTTTGGTGGTCAGTACAATTAGGTGGATAATTAGAATTCATCCAGTGTAGTACCAGAATACTTGTACCAGACTATCGGTCGATCTAACACCTGTGCTGATGACGTGTAGATATCGCAAACGTGAAGGAGCGCACTATTGTATTAATCAAATATGTATCTGATTATTTTATCTCACTATGAATATTGTGTTTTTCGATCAACTGGTTCAAAGAGTGGAGGTGGCTGGTAGTAGATAGGACGCGAGATTGGTGGAGGTCTAATTGGGCAGCTATTGGGTTTTCGAGGACTTTGATGAAGGAAGGTACAAGAAGAAAGCCGAAAGGGGCCTTTGATCTGCTGTGGGGCACTACAGGCATTATAATATTAGCCAGTTTTAATTAGGTACCTTCTGCTTTCTTTATCGTGTGGTTAGTGCCTAACCTGGTGTCGTGGAGATTTTATCCGAGCCATGGGCCTTTCGCTTAATTAGGTACCGTAATAAAATATTCAAGCACAAGATTTTGATTTGCAGAGGTGCTTTAAAGTTTATTCACGCCTTTCCGATTGTTAAATGTCATTGTATGTCCACTTGCTAGATGTAGTTAGTTTATATTCCATGCGTCTACTTTGGCGACTGATTAATTGCCTTGGAGACTGATCAATTATTACAGAGGAACGTGACAACAAAAATCTTTCGAATTCATTATTAAAAGAAGTAGATATAAAAAATGACAAAGCTGTCTAACAGCACGTGTTAAGAATAGCCTTATATATATGAGAATATCCGACCAAATTAATATATATAATTATCTATTATATTTTATAGAAATAGTTTCCATTGTGGCTAAAAAGGCTTAGTTTCAAAACGAAAGATAATTGTGATATTTGAATAATCAAGTTAAATGTTTATTTACTTTATATTGCTAATAAATCAATTGGTAATAATTAAATGATATTTCTAATGTTTCCTAGATCTTATCTTGCAATTTCAAAATATCTTGTTGTTTTAATCAATTCTCTGAACTATCAGTTGATGTTCATATTTTATCCGATTAAACATAAATATTACAAATAAATACATACTATATTGCTAAATTATGTAATTAAGTTTTAAAATAGTTCCCTTACATATGATTTGTTAATTATAATCTATGTTATTAGTTATTTAGGTATAATGTATGACCATTTGCCATTGGTTTATTATGGCGGCCATCTTTGATTAGTATTATTATGATTATGATTTGAGGCGTATAAAAGTAGATGTCACCGCCAATTCAAGGCTTTTTGCTGTTAGTGTTCGAAGGGTTAAGACATACCCTGATTGGTATATTGTGTGATACAAAATGTGTAAAGCTGGAACCTATTTGGATTACAATGTTTATGTAAGTTATTTGATATTATAGCAAATGTTCAATTAGCAAATGTTCAATGATGTCTCTGTGATCAATTCGGTGAAAACCGGGAGCGATCACCGCATGGTAAGAGGCACATTGAACATCAATATAAAGCTTGAAAGGTCTCGACTGATGAAGTCTACGCTCCGTCCAGCACAAATCCAGATCCAAAACCCCGAGAGCTTTCAGCTTGAACTCCAGAATCGTTTCGAGTGCCTAGGAAGCTCAGTGGACGAATGCAACGATGGGTTCGTGGAAACTGTCCATACGACTGGGTCTAAGTTCTTCAAGACACGTCGTGCACAGAAGAACAAAAGACTCTCTGATCATACTCTCGAGCTCATGAAGGAGCGGCGCGAGATGATCCTGCAGTCTTCAGACGAGGCGTGGAAGTACCGGCAGCTCAATAGACGGATCTCTAAATCCTTGAAACGCGACCTCCGCCGCTTTAATACCGAGCGTATTAAAGACGCTATTGAGCGGAATAAAGGCTCCAAGGTTTTTTCAAGAGATCTGGCTATTGGGCAGAGCCAGCTCACGAAACTGAAGACCGACGATGGCAGGATCGTATCCGCCAAACCGGAGCTGCTGAGGGAGATCGAGAGTTTTTATGGGCAGTTGTACACTTCAACCAGTAAACCCGTTGCAAATCTAGCTAACGACCCAAGAGCTAGACTGACCCGACACTATACCGAAGACATTCCGGATGTCAGCCTGTACGAGATTAGGATGGCTCTGAAACAGCTTAAAAACAACAAGGCACCGGGTGAGGACGGAATTACGGCCGAACTCCTGAAGGCAGGTGGAAAACCGGTACTTAAGACCCTTCAGAAGCTGTTTGATTCCGTCATACTCGAGGGGAAAACGCCGCAGGCATGGTGCAGGGGTGTGGTGGTACTCTTCTTCAAAAAGGGCGACAATGCCCGGCTGAAGAACTATAGGCCCATCTCACTTCTAAGCCATGTCTACAAGCTGTTTTCAAGAGTCATCACGAATCGTCTCGCGCGCAGGTTTGACGATTTTCAGCCTCCCGAACAAGCCGGATTCCGAAAAGGCTTTAGCACCGTAGACCACATACATACGCTGCGCCAGGTTATACAGAAGACCGAAGAGTATAACCTGCCTCTCTGCTTGGCGTTTGTGGACTACGAGAAAGCCTTCGATTCGATCGAGACTTGGGCTGTACTGCAGTCTCTCCAACGGTGCCAAATCGACTATCGGTACATCGAGGTGCTGAAGAGTTTGTACAAAAACGCCACCATGTCAGTCCGACTTCAGGACCAGACCTCGGAACCTATCCTTCTGCAGCGAGGTGTAAGACAGGGAGACGTCATATCTCCGAAACTGTTCACCGCTGCACTGGAGGATGTCTTCAAGGTTCTGGACTGGAGAGGGCTAGGCATCAACGTCAATGGCGAGTACATCTCTCACCTTCGGTTTGCCGACGATATAGTGGCCATGGCTGAGACCATGGAGGACCTCAGTACAATGCTCGATGACCTCAGTAGAGCTTCCGAAAGAGTGGGTCTTAAAATGAACATGGACAAAACCAAAGTCATGTTGAATGCCCATGTAACACCCACTCCTATCAAGATCGGAGACTCTACACTCGAAGTTGTAGACGATTATGTCTACCTGGGACAAACGATCCAGTTAGGTAGGTCTAACTTCGAGAAAGAGGTCAATCGTCGAATCCGACTCGGCTGGGCAGCGTTCGGGAAGTTGCGTGGTATCTTCTCGTCCAACTTACCGCAGTGTCTCAAGACGAAAGTCTATGACCAGTGTGTGTTGCCAGTGATTACATACGGGACCGAAACGTGGTCGCTCACAATGGGCCTCATCAGAAGGCTGAAAGTCACCCAAAGGGCAATGGAGAGGGCTATGCTCGGAGTTTCCTTGCGTGATCAAATCAGAAATGAGGAGATCCGCAAGAGAACCAGAGTTACCGACGTAGCCCGAAGAATAGCTAAACTTAAGTGGCAGTGGGCAGGGCACATTGCTCGCAGAACGGATGGCCGATGGGGCCGAAAAGTTCTGGAGTGGCGACCGCGAACCGGAAGACGCTGCGTTGGAAGGCCTCCCACTAGGTGGACCGATGACCTCGTAAAGGTTGCAGGGATCCGCTGGATGCGAGACGCACGGGACCGGTCAATGTGGCGACACTTGGGGGAGGCCTATGTCCAGCAGTGGACGTCTTTCGGCTGAAATGATGATGATGATGATGATATAATATTTTAAAAGATGTTACCGTGGAGTTTCTTGTCCATTCTTCTCCACGAAGACCTAGGTTTGCGAATGGACGTAGCTTGATAGGTAATTGACGTTACCTATAAATATCTGACAAGCCTAAACATAAATAAATAAATAGTCTTGTCTTTCTGTGCTTTTCTTGATAAAAACCCTTTTCCCTAAACACCTTTTTAGAGATACTTTAGACACAGTAAATAATAAGTAACCATTCTGACACTGAAAACTTAATAATCGGTATATATTAATACATATATACATATAGTATTTACATCCATTTTCTAACACACGCGTAGCATGACCACTGTAGACAAGGATTTCTTTGACGGAAGAATCGACAAAATGACCAATAGTGTCGACACAATGACAGCTTTCTTTTCACTATCTGTCATTTTGTCGATTCTTCCGTCAAAGAAACCCTTGTCTACGGTGGTCATGCTACGGGGGCTGGTCTGATAACATTTATGTTCGAGAATAAGAGAAACAAGCTGTTATTTCGAACAACAATACACTGGATCTCCGTTAAGTACTTTAAAAACGGCACAATAAGAGTACAATTAAAACATTTGTGGTCTTATTTCTCGGAACATTGTTATGATAATAAAGTTAACTGTAACGATTAAATTACGATCTAATAATGATTTACTGGAATGGTTAGCGGTTCACGATAATAAAATAAAGTTGTGTGCAGCACCCTAAACAAGCATGTCAAACTTTTCCTTACCTCATAATTGGGCGGTGTTCCAGCCACGTGTTCAATTATGGCTTGGCTTATAGCGAGTTGGACGGCCAGGAAGCCAGCCTGCAAGTGAGGGTTGTGGGACTCCTCGTCCTTTGTGTGGGAGAGGTAGCGAGCTAGCTCCGTGCTGCGAATGCTCAACGCCCAAGTGTTACCCACCTGAAATATTCCATTAAGTGAAACTTTTTCTAAACGAAGTTTTTAAAAGATGACCCAGCCAGCTTTAAAATAACTAAATAACTATGCTTGTACCGTACGGATGATGACGTGTATTTATTTATAGTCACAGAGTCGGACTGGGCAGGAAGGGCTCGGGTGGCTCCCCACAAGCCCGGGACTGGATAATGGTAGATGCGATAAAATCGGAATATAATGAAATATACAAATTATTAATTATCAACGACATACGAGTTGTAAACATACCCTTCACATAGCCGTCAACCAAGCATTCTGTACATCAAACTAAGTAACTTTACGCAAAAATTATTGCTGGGAATCGACTTTTTTTTTTGTGGTGAAAAATCACGTTGATACGGTAGGACTCGATGGAAAGCACTCAAAGCATTGTGTTGATGGATGGATTGAAAAGTACGAGGGTCGTGGAGGTGTGTAAAGTAAAAATCTTACATTAAAAACATGTTTTAAAAAAAAACTTGTGAAAAAGTTGGAACTTTGACCCCCAATATCTCCGTAACTAGAAGGTTGCCAGGTATGGTCTAGAACAAAAAAATGATCGCAAAGACGGGGCGAACATGTGTCTTTCGGATATGTTAAGGGTCTATTTACACCCTTTATATTATTAGGTACTTAAGTACAGTTCCAATTATATTCCAATACTATATCAAATATTGCTAGCCAATCAACATTTTTTTAAAAGAGGAGGCCAACAATTTTTTTTAATATTGTTGAAACAATGTCAAATGTATTAAGGGGCCGTGCACAAAATCAACCCGTTTTGAACAATTTTGATCACTACTTGTGGAAAACACAAGAAGAATTTGAAGTTTCTTTTTTGATATTATTAGAGTCGAATTCTTATTTAACCCATCAATCAACATGCAGCAATTACTTGGTCGACTTACAGATAAAGGCAAAGTGCAAAAGGTAGCGGAAGTACCTACTCAGAGGCTTATTCTTAGCCTTAATTTTTTTTTTAGTTTCAAGATGATTCTACTATACCTTGAAATAAATTACGTACTAACTAATTCTGTGGTATCAGGTAGAATACGTTATAAAAACTTTTAAAATTCAGAGCCGTAGGCCCCCTTTGCCACCTAGCGCCTGGCTTCCGGCAAGCCCCGCAAGCCAGGCCCGTGGGTGATCTACGCAGGCTGGGGTCCGGCTGGCAAACCCCACCTCAACTATATAGCCAGTCCGACCCTGTCTATGGATCTAATGCAGAGGTCTCGGGTTCAATCCTGGGTTTCGCCAGAATATCTTTTTCGAATCATTTGCTCAACATTTCATGATATAAGTAAACTATGCAGACACATACATAGCGGAAGAAAACGTTTTTCAATAAATACGAACCTTCGGTTTCCAAATAATCCATGTAATGGGTCTGTTGAGGGGTACACCCCTGGATTCGCTCAATAGCTTTTCATTCAATTTATCCTGATCCAGTGCAGACCATACATTTTCTGGAACAAATAAATAGACGCAGTAATGTCTGGCGGTCACAATCACGAGTGGGATCGTGCGGACATCGCCACAGACGTCATTATGATAACACTCAAGTAGGAATAACGCACTTCAGGGTAGTTTTGACGGTAGGTCCATTTGAAGGTGTTTTTTGCGTGTATATTAAGGTGGACGGTGTGCGGCCAGGCAAATGGGGTTTAGAGACAAACTGTCAAGTGGAGGATGGTCATGGAGTTTCTTGGCGGTTTTTCTTCATAGGAAACGACCAACCCGAACCGTGCCTATCTTTTTTCATTTTATAAGTGCCCATGTCGGCCTATGAGATCGAAAAAAACACTTTTTTGAGACGACGACCTACTAAAACCCACTTTTGACGACGACTCCATTTGCTTTTTAACACGGCGTGAACTATGGGTATAAGGTACCTGATCAGCAGAGGGCATTTTGCCTGACCGGTTTTGTCAACTGTACGGCCGGCCGTGTTGTCTGCCGAGTGCATTGTTATGCAGGATTTCATTACTGAAAACTGTTTGGCCCGTTCCTGCCGACTTGCCGAGCATTGTGACCGGAGTTACCATTGGACGTGCAGCCTGATTGGTAACAAAACCAGTGTCAGCTGGCCGGTTACTCTATTAAAACTCCTTACTAAGCGAGATCACCTCAAGATCAAAGTGTTAATACAGGCGTGGGGCCTATTGTATGTACAGAGCACATCAAGCTACCCGAAACTGTCAAATTTTCTCAATCAACCTTGAGCCTAATGCTTTAGCGATAAAGTTGAAAATCGAAAAGCGTCTGTTTGTCAAGCTGATTCAGCTAAATGGATATTACCCTGCCTAGTACAACACAAACACGTACAATTTTACTTACTTAAGCGCAAAAGGTAAGAGGCTCTGTTCATAATATCTGAGATGTAATCAATATTATTCGGCGCGTATCCCACTATGGTGTCTTTTCTTAGAGTATTTAGTATCTCTGTGGTCTTTAAGGGAAGTTTCGGCTCGGACTGAAGAGGTGTTAGGAATACTGGCTTCGCTATGAAGACAGCGCTGACAAATAGTAACAAACCAAACAACGCTTCCACTAGAAGTAGAACAAATCTTCGGCTAAAATAATAAAAAATATAAACTTATTTCCAGATGTTGACGCATTTTGGCTGAAACCATGATGGTGATTTGAATAAGGTATTTGGTACAGTTTTGGGACAGACTGACTGCAGTAAGATAAGATAAAGTACTTACAGCTCGTACATCCATGTCTAATCTACCAATGATACTAAGCGACAGTTTAATACACGCCTAAATATAATAAGCACTGTTGGTATTTCAACTCTCAACGCTGAACTCTCATCTGTCCAGCCATTTCCCAACTATGTTAGGTTCGGCTTCCAGTCTAACCGGATGCAGCTGAATAACAGTATTTTGCAAGAAGCGACTGCTTATCTGACCACCACAACCCAGTTAGTACTGGGTAATACAATACTCCTTGGTAATACTGGTTGTCAGACTTATTGGGCCACTGACTACCTGTAACGACTGTCAGAGATCTACAAAAGACAGCCGGCTTAACGTGCTTTTCGAGGCATGGAGGATACTCGGTATGTACCCGCTGGTCACCCAACCACGGACCAACCTAGGTAAGCGCGGCTTAACCTGAAGATCGACCCGCGCGCCTGTTATTATTTAGCAGCCACGAGCTCCACTTCTGTTTCAACGCTGAACCGATCGTTGAAAACCTAACAGAGCGTGGAGTTGGTACTTAAAACGGGTATTTTATCTATTTAATTAAAATAGGTACGCCAACAGTTCAAACAATCTCAAAAATCAAAATAAAAAAAAAACAATTCAAAAAAATCAAATCAATTTCAATCTCGCTCAATCGCACTAAAACATTATTCTGCTTAGCCGGTCGATGGCAAATTTTCATTAAATATATTTGGCCCAGAGTTCAGCTATGCGAACTCCGCTCGCTGATACAGTCATAAGATCGTCAAGTGCGCAGGTGTCAGGGCATGCAGCGCAAGATAGAATAATTTTATGCCATTGTCTGTGGAGACACGCCGCATACACACTTGAGATCTGAGCCGTCCATGAACCCCCATCTGAAGAGATTGTCTTTGCTACGGCCGACTTGGCTTCGGAGTCTATAAAAACGCCTTTAAAAAGGAGGAAATGTAGAACCCAACGATGCCTACCGTCTTTGCAGAACACATTTCCAAATTAGAATGCTCGCATGTTCGACAAATTTGTTACGTTCTGTTCCTAGTCCCTTCGTTCTATTCCATTCTGTATTTTTTTTTGTTTTTACCATGACGTTAGATAGAATATACTAATTAATTATAATTAATTTCTGGCTTATTTAGTTCGTTAGTAATCCATAACTCTAAATGCCGGTGACAAGCATCATGACGGCTATTATGACAGAATATAACATTTATAGTATGACCACTTTAAGTGTGCAGTTCAACGTGGCGTTGCTTGTCAAGAAAATTTGCACGGTTACGTATAACTTGGTACATTTATTTTAGTTCTGTGTATTCCCACCTGCACAGATAAGTTGGTTGAAGTGTACAATGGATTTATCGAATTCTACTCTTTGATTTATCTATGAAATAAGATGTGAAGTGAACCTCCTTAATGCTCTGGAAGGATTCTTTCAACAGATATGATAATTTCCTGCTATAGTTTACACAACATCAACATGGTTCTTTTGACTTCTTTTTGGTCTTCCTCTACTCATTTACCCATCCACATTCATACTCAATACTTTCCTCACAACATTTTCCTCATTCCTCCGCATCACATGCCCACACAGTTCTGCTGATTGTCAAGCCAACATTCTCCAGCTTCTGTTGCCATTCCTCCAATCTGCTCTGGATCTTAGGTCCATCTTCACCGACAAGAACAATGTCGTCGGCAAACAGCATGCACCATCCATTGAATAACTATTTCATGAAAAAGTTATCGGGCGAGAATCAAATTTTTATCAACATACAACCTGACACTGACCTGCAAATCGCGAAAAAACGAAAACAAAAGAAATTCCCGGCCTACCCTGGCGCTTCCCCCTTAAACCACGTAAATTCATACGTAGCTAGTGGAGACAAGATATAGATTCCAATTTTCAATGCCGCAAAGGAATATCCCCTTCGACGCCTTGGAGTCGATCTCTAAACATTGGAATCTGTACCTTGTTACCACAAGCTACGTATGAATTTACGTTGGATAAAAGTAAAATACTCTCTCCCTCGGCCCTGTCGTCCCCAGTGTGCGCAGACTATTGGTCCGCTAAAGGCGCTCCATCGTCGAGAGCATTCGCCTGTTATGTATCAGTTCAGGTTCGAGCACTACATCAGTGAGTGAGGAAAGCCGAGCATTACATTGCGCATCCTGTAACCGGGAAGTCTATTTGTAATGTGATGCTCAAATCGAATCTTGGATTGTTACATTATAAGCGAATGCTCCGGGGCACCTTTAACCTTTTGACCACCATAGTCACATATACAGGACAAGCAAGCACGTGCCCCGAACGCCAAACGACACAAATATGTGACAAAATGGTAGGTGAAATTGTGGCTTGGCAGGGAGGGCACGCGCATGCGTTTATGTTCAGGCGGTCAAAGGGAAAGTATAAATAGAACCGAGTTGAATAAAGTTAATGTATTATAGGGAAATACGTTTACGCAATAGGCAAGGTATCTATTACTTATTATTTACATAGGTACGGGTGACTCCCCTTTTCTTCTAATCTATAAAACAAATATTGATTTCACAGAGAGACATTGATTAACGTTATACAAGCAGTATTATTAAATTCAAACTCTATAGCGTATGAACCAGAGTTCAAACTTCTTATTCAGAAAACAGTTATTGAAACGAGTGGTTTGAAAATAACAACATTTATTGCTATGGCTATAAGGTTGAAAATGCATTTTTTTTTAAATCTTCTAATGAGAAAAATCAATGGTTTGTTTTTCTCACTTAAGTTCAAATGAAGCGATTTAGTATCGAAATATAAAGTGGTGTTTAATGTGTTTTTATTCAGTGGTGTAATAACTTAGGCCCAATATGTCACGTTTGAGTATATTTTGTATTTTACTTGTTATAGTATTAGCTTACTTGAAAAGTACTGATGCAGGTAATGTACATTGTTTTTCCCTAGTTTCAATGTTGAAGTCTTCAGATTAAATATGTGTCTGAAAATTTAATTAAATAATATTATGTTTACCAAAATTATTAAGAGTTTATGACTCACTAGCACTACACCCGCGACTTCGTCCGCGAAAATAGTGATAGATCGGCTAATATGCATGATATCTTTATAATTTATAGCCTATAGCACTCACGAATAATGTAGCTTTCTACCAGTGAAACAATTTTTAAAATTGGTTCATTACTTCCAGAGATTACCCCCTACATACAAAAAAATTTTACCTCTTTATAATATTAGTATAGATTTCCTCTCAAAGAGAGGAGGCCGGAGTCCCAGCAGTGGTAATGTTACTGGGAATCAATTGTATTAGCTTACAACGGAATGTCTTGTTATACCCATCAGTAGCGAAGGCTTAATTTTTTTAAGAGGTAAGCCGGAGTATATCTTTAATGTGATTTTATTATTTATCTATGGAATACTGATTGCGCCTGTTTTCAAAGGGAAGCCGGTAGGAATCGAGTTGTATGGAACCTTCGCCACTGATGCCCATCATCATCATCATCTTAAATCAGCCCGGAATCACCCACTGCTTATATGCGTATAAGCCTCCCCTTTTCTACCACACTTCCCGGTTCTGTACGCCCCTTATCCAGGTGTTTCCCGTGACTTTGACGATATCGATTGCTATGCAAGCAGACTTGCGTGATTAAATCTGATTATAGAAACTGGTCAAATTGACACATAATATACCAGTTAATCAATTTGTTAAAACTGTAGGATGTGTTTTAATCTCGGAAACAATCTATTTGGTCTACAAGTACTTCTATTAATTTAATGTCTGTTTGTGTATGTGAGTTTAAATGTCTGCACACAAACCCACGATACAGGATAAATTCCTTGAGTAAGTTTAAAAATAAATAATTTTAAAACTACTTTTATTTTTTGTTTCCAGCTTCTCGCATAGCCCGGTCCCCTCAATACCGAAGGCCGTACGGTCTTCCACCACCACCACCCCCGCCTCCGAGAGGATTTGGGCCTGGTTATGATCCCTACGGGCCCGCTGGACGATTCGACCGCGGCCCTGGACGATTCAACCACGGCCCTGGACGATTCGACTACGGCCCTGGCGGATTTGATCGGGGTTCAAGCCACCACGGTCATGGTCACCACGACCGTGATAAATACGACATCCCTCCAGGCGGTTCCATCAGTATCTCGAAGACTATTAGTATAAGTTCGGGAGGTAACGCCCAGTCCAGTGCTGGGTCGAGTGCCGGGTCAAGCGGTTCCAATGCTGGGCCTGGTGGCTCGAGTGCTGGCTCCAATGCGGAGTCTAGTGCCAGTGGCAAGTAGTGTGTGTGTCTAGTGAATAGAGTATAATGTTATGTTAATGTTGTTTAGTGTTTTAAATTAAACCATTATTTTGTTTATGTTGTTGGTTTTATTTTTTAATTAGTCTCCTCCCCACAACTTGCATAAAGCCTTGTCCAGGTACCTATAGAAAGCCTTGGGTTTACCGAATTAGCTAATGAAGCATGGTTATGATATCCATATTAATAAGTTCTTGTTGCCTGATTCTTAGAAGGGCTATAAGCACTGCCAGCACATCGAGCAACTACAATCTGTCAAATTTCTTTAATAAATATTCAACTTTGTCGCTAAAGCATGAGGTTCAAGGTTGATTGGGTAAATTTGCCAGTTTCCGGTAGCTTGATTTGCTGCGTCTGTACAAGATTTTATAACATACAATTGAATTAAAACTGATCACTGTAACTTGACGAAATTAGGTGTCTTCCTTGTATGCACAAAAGCAACAATATTTACACCGAAACATATAACTATGATAATGAATATTTCAGTGTATTTGGGTAATACCATAAGGATTTGATCAGCCCTGAACTTGTAGCTAACTCTAAGAGCAAACATATGTTCATTTACTGACAATATAACCGTAGAGGTGCAAAGATGTTTGATCAACCAGCATAACTTGATATTTTGTTGCCTGACGACCAGTAGCGAAGGGTCAATTTTTGTAAGAGGTAAGCCGGAGTACATATCTTTAATGTGATTTTATTATTTGTCTATAGAATACTGACCTATACCATTTTTCAAAGGGAAGCCGGTAGGAATCGAGTTCTATGGAACCTTCGCCACTGCTGACGACTGATTTTAGCTACTAGATAAATCATGGAAGTATGATATTATTAACTTAAGACGTAAATTGAAGGAATGGGCTGTTCAGTAAATCGACTCTTTACTTTAACTTCCTGAATCGTAACTACATATTAGCCATAGGTACATTACAATTAAAATTCTTTATCGTGTGGTTAGTGCCTAATCTGTTGTCAGAGTTTTATGCCGCCCATGGGCGTCTGACTTGGCTTTACATGCCGTCGAGAAATATCTCTCAGGCATGCTGGTTTCCTCACGATGTTTTCCTTCACCGAAGCAAGTGATAATTATACAATACGCACATGTATCCGAAAATCAGAGGTGCGTGTTTTGGGTTCGAACTCGAGACCAATGACTTGTCAGTCCGACGGTCCACCACTAGACTATCACTGCTTACAATTAAATTACAATTAAAATAAACTATTCGGTCTGGATATTCATCCTAGCTTTCCATGTGAAAAATGGTGGAACGGAGATGAAGAAAAGTCTTCCTGAAAAAATATATTTTAAGACCCAGCATATAAGGTTGCAACTGGTTTGCATTACGCCTAACATTTTGAAGATATCATAATCAGCATCATCCACAGCCCGACTTCACCCATTACTGGGTATAGACCTTCTCTTTCTAGTGCTTGGATGCCATTCGGTCACAGCTTTACTTCACCGCGCCTTGATAAGTGAAGAATTGAAGACATCATCAATGACATAATCAAGAAGAGATATACATATTTATACTGGCCAATTCAATTCCTATTTGGAAAAGAATTAACGCAGTTAAGTATAGAGTGTTAAAATTCTCACTTACGTTAAAGTCTGTGGTTCGGTGGTTCGATATAAACTGTCGTATCGTTGTTTTTGTACCAGTAGACTTATTTAGGTCCAATATGGCTCGTCTAGTAACTTGTGTATTTGCTATTTTAGTTTTAGTTAATCTAAAAGGCTGTGATACAGGTAATTGTAGATATAAATCGTCATATAAAAATGCCTCATTCCCAAAAAAAATCCAATAATACTTCATCATTCTAGTCTTCTTTTTCATCCATGTCACCCCAGCTCCTTAATCTAACCGGATGTATCTACATCATCATTCCCCAGCCCTTATCCCAGTTTATTTGGGGTCGGCGCAGCAAATCTTCTTCATCCGGATGCTGTTACTTACATACCAATAGATATTTCACACGTTTAGTTACTTTATCATACTGTTCCTTACACATACATGATTGAAGTTCGTCATAAGAAACAATGCTTCATGAATACAGTTCAGAATAGTTAATATGAAATCATCCCAGATTAAAATCATGTTCAATGTTACAGCGTCCCGCGTAGCGAGATCTCCACAATTCGGTGTCTTTGGCGTCGGTGGAGTTATTGGTGGCATTTCAGGCTACCCTGGCGGTGGCTACGGTTATGGCCATCATCATCATAGAGGCTTCGGCGGAGGCTACGGCGGTGGCTACGGTGGCTATGGCGGCGGCTATGGCGGCGGCTATGGCGGCGGTTACGGTGGTGGCTACGGAGGACAGGGTTATGGAGGACCAGGTTTCGGAGGCCCAGGATACGGCGGCCCCGGCTATGGCTATGGAGGCCAAAATCCAGGTCTAAGTTTTTCTAAGAGTACGTCAATTAGTTTCGGTGGAGGAGGCGCAGCTCAATCTAGTGCAAGCTCGAATGCTGGTGGTTTTGGTAAATGAGATTTGTTACTGAAGGAATAAACTGTACTTACCTGATAAGTTGGAATAAATAAATTATTGTTTAATATAGATTTTGTTTTATTTCGTGATAAAGTAGATCACTACCCCGCGTCTTAACAGCCAGGCGTTCGGGTTTGCCCAAGGTAATTTAATGAACGCGCCAACAATTTCTTTTGTTAGAAAGCATATTATCTACAAAGTGGAATTGATATTTCCCCGCGAAATTGAAATACCTACGTCACACAATTCGGGTCACGGATTGTAAAGATGAGTTCAGTACTCTTGACTTCGCAAATAAAGATGATCATACATGGAAAATATTAGCTTAACGAAAACACAATAGTTACCTCCTGTTTCTGTATAGTCTACTAATATTGACAAGAGAGAGAGAGAGAGACAGATTGAGGAAGAAATGTAACTAAATACACCTTACAAAGTGCAAGTGCATTACGTCATGTGAAATACACCTTACAAAGTGCAAGTGCATTACATCATGTGAAATGTTGCTGTGTAACAAAGTTTTTATGGGATCTTGCAATATGAAGGCGTGATCGAGGTCAAGAGCGGGCCAATTTCATAATAAAAAAAAAAAAAAAAAAAAATATGAACAAAAAATAGAGGAAGCCAGTATTTTTTCTTTAGAGATCTAGACTCAAAATATGATGCTACTCACACAGGCACCTATGTACGAGTGTGAACTTGATGGGCGTTATGGATGATTTCCACCAAACGGCTCACATCGCATCGGATCGGAACGGATTTAAACGATATTAAATCGTGTTTAATCGTGTGTATAAAGTCTATATTACCAATCCGCGCACAGCAGCTTGACCGCGGGCGTCTTCCGCGACACGAGATCGTAGCCGAAAGTATGCTACGACGCGCGATCGGCTCCGTTCGCTCATCGCCGTATCGGACACGGTAGGAATGAAACTATTTGACTAGGCGCAAAAACGAATACGTTCGCAAGCGACGGTACGGAGCCGATTGAATGCGTCGACATATCATTATTTAGTGATAGAAATTCAACAGATTAAATACAATTCTGAAAATCTTAAAATAGGCTCCAACATGATCCAATGTGTAAACAACACCAAATTCCAATGTTTCACAATATTTTGCGCGTAGGAATTTCCTAAATAGAATCCTGTTTATAAAAACCTTAGTAAGTGCTAAAATTCTCACATACGTTTTAACTCCGCGGTTCAATGAATCTATGTATGTAATATATAAAAGGCTGTATTGTTGTTATATTGTTTCAGTTCTCGACAAACACTCGAATAAAAATACATTTAAAATGGCTCGTCTTCTAGTTTACGTGTCTGCTCTACTAGTCTTAGTTAATTTCTATAGCGTCGATGCAGGTAATTTTATTTTGTTATATCATATTTCCAGAAGTATTACATCTACAATTTATGAACTATTTACTTTTTGCAAGTGACGTCAGTTTTTGTTTTATAAAATCTAGAATATTCAGTGCTCCCTATTTGAAGAGAATTTTCCTATTATATATGTTACAGTCATACATTCACAAACGCATTTTATCATGAAGATACAACGATTTTCTAGAATCTAAGTTATTATCCCTGTGACTGTCAACGGCATCCATGTGTAAAAAGTTTATTGTTTTATCTACGAGTGTTGGAGGTACAGGGGGGTTACCCATTTGCATTTCCAGTGTGGGAAAGAGACATAGCTATACAGTTCGTATAGCGCCATCTCTTTCCCACACTGGAATTACTCCTTCTCTAAGACGTCATGGTAGGCCACCTTGTTACAGTTTAAAAACATAATTACTTACTTTATTTTTAGCTTCACGCGAAGCGAGATCGCCACACCTAGGTGGTATTGGAGTCGGGATTGGTATCGGCGCATTTGGTGGACCTGGCTATGGTAGACCCGGATTCGGAGGTCCCGGTTACGGAGGCCCCGGGTATGGAGGCCAAGGCTATGGAGGACACGGATATGGAGGCCGCGGATATGGGGGAGGTTATAACCAAGGCAGATTCCCTGGAGGACCGGGATTTAATAATGGTGGATTTCCGGGGTCCTTTAGCGCGTCCAAGAGTTCGTCTATAAGTTTTGGATCAGGTGGAGCGTCTCAAGCGCAATCCAGCTCTGGCTCGCGTGGGTTCCGCAAATAAGACTGATTGTGAATCTGTTGGTACTGTGTTGTTATTGAAATAAATGATTGTTGTGTTTTTTAATGTGTTTGTTTGATTATTGAATTCTGAAAATGGGGCCCAAAATATAGATGAGAATTGTGATTGCACGAATATAAATCACCGCAATAATTGTAAATAACTACCGCAGCCTCATTTTTCTGAGCAATATACTAATACAAAATTCAAAGTCAGGCGACTTTCGACCTTGTGTTACGGGTGTTTGTCAGGCTTCCAAGAAACTATGTTTTGTCTACATATAAAGTTTGTTTACCTATAAAGTTCAGGGTTTTTACAAATTTGGCAGGCCTGGTAAAACGTTCAGAGAACCCCCCTCCAAAATTGTATGTTTTCTTAGGAATTCCGAGTGTTCAAATAAAGTAATGACTGTTTTCACCAACACATCAATTAATTGGCTAAATAAATACACGCTGCTGGATTTCGACGATCGACGCTTGACTTACCGTCAAAAATGGATATCCAACTGTGCATTTAGATGACGTCAATGTTAGGGAAAACGAGTATAAATCATCCTAATCCTAACTAATGCGAAAGTAAGTTTGTTTGTTACCTCTTCACGCCTAAACCGCTGAACCGATCATCCTGAAATTTTGCATTTACAGGGTGTAAACGTACCCTTCACGAGGCCGTGAACCAAGCATTATGTACATCAAACTAAGTAACTGTACGTTCGCAACAATTATTGCTGGGAAACGACTTTTTTTTTGGGGTGAAAAATCACGTTTTACGGTAGGACTCTATGTAACGCACTCAAAACATTATGGTGGTGGATGGATTGAATAGTACGGGGGGTCGTGGAGGCGTTTAAAGTAAAGTCTTTACATTAAAAGCACGCATTAAAAAAAAAAAAAACTTGTGAAAATGTTGGAACTTTGACCCCCAATATCTCCGTAACTAGAAGGTTCCCAGATATGGTCTAGCTAAATGATCGCAATGACGGAGAGACCAAGCGCCTTTCATCTTCGATAAGGGTCTTGTTGATGATGACACCTTTTACATTGTCAGGTGTACAGAAACGGACCTGGCGTACCTTTCATCCCGACAAAAAGTACTATTCCCGAGAAAGCAACAATAAACGTTCTAGTAATAAATATATGGCGCCACGACATGTCTTTCGAATTATATTATTACTAGCTAATGCCCGCGGCTTTGCCTGCGTAGGGTTCGGTAATGTCCCACGGGATCGTGCTACCGGGATAAAAAGTATCCTATATGTTAATTCAGGTTATAAACTATCTGTGCACCAAATTTCATTCAAATCTGGTCAGTAGTTTTTCCGTAAAAGAGTAATAAACATTCATCCATCCATCCATCCTCACAAACTTTCGCATTTATAATATTAGTAGGATTATATAAACTTTAGTAGTGTGTTTTCGTTCTTTAATGAAAACTCTGATGGTATTCCCCCGGTCCAAATCCTGGTTATAATTAGGTACCTATTACTAGACTGTTAAAATAATCAATTTACATAGCAAGTGCTAATATTGTCATACATTTGGTATGTTTGTTGATCGATGAGGTAGACTAATATAAGTGGGTGTATTGTCGTCATAGAATCAGTGCTCGTGAAACCTTCGCGTAATCCAAGATGGCTCGTCTACTACTTTGTGTCTTAGCTGTTCTAGTCTTAGTTAATTTCTTCAGTGTTGAAGCAGGTAAATACTGTTCTTTCCATTTATATATGACTAGCTGTTGCCCACGACTTCGTTCGCAAACTTGACCAAGTTTCATACAAACTTTTAACACTCGTTTTAACCCCTTAGGGGATGAATTTCCAAAATCCCTTCTTAGTGCACACTTACGTCATTTAAGGAACGTTTGTGCAAAATTTCATGCTTCTAGACCCAGCGGTTTCAGCTGTGCGTTGATCGATCTGTCAGTGAATCAGTCAGCCAGTCAGTTTCTTACTTTATTAAATATATATAGATAGATTTGGCAAGAAAACTGTGGTCTCTTAAAAATATTAATTAATTTTTATGGTTCTGTACCCGAAGGGTAACAAACAGGACCTCATTACTAACCCTCCGCTGTCCGTCCTACCGTCCGTCCGTCTGTCTGTCAGCGTAATAGGCAGACAGTTGAAATTTTTACAGAATGTGTATTTCTGTTGCCGCTACAACAACAAATACTAAAAAAGAAATAAAAATTAAAGGGGGCTTCCCTAACCCTTCATGCGCGAGTCCGACTCGCATGGCCGGTTTTTGTGTTACCAACCACGAGCATTTTTTATGCAAGTCTAATCAATTTGCACCTACGAAACTCATTGTACTTCTTTTTGAAGGCGCTAAAAATAAGGGGAAGAGAAGTTCTTTAGACTCGAGTCTGCGTGTTTCGGCACATCATTCGATTTTGCGACTGGCTTGTGCCGATTCGTCCTAAATTTGGCCAATCCGAATATGTGTATAGCAATCCTTAGATCCATTAGCGATGCTAATCGAATGTCAAGCCAGAGATCAAATTTGTTTTGAACAAGCAGTGATAGTCTAGTGGTGTGACCGTCGGACTGACAAGTCATAGGTCTCGAGTCTCTCTAGATAGACACACGACACGCACCTCTGATTTTTTTGATTCATGTGCGTATTGTATAATTATCACTTGCTTCGGTGAAGGAAAATATCGTGAGGAAACCATGATCAGAGGCCCATGGGCGGCATAAAAACTCTGACACCAGGTTAGGCACTAACCACACGATAAAGAAAGAAGAATTTATTTTTTTACTTCATGACTTAGAAGTTGGTTTGTCGTCATTTTTGTGCCTTTATACGAAAACAATGCTGTAATAATAATTCTTCACCGTTCCTTTTGTAATTGAAAATATTATTTTATTTCCAGCTCCTGAACCTCAATTCGGCTACTCCAATCGCGGCATCCGGCGTCCTCCCATAGCCATCAGTGTATCGAAGAGCAAGTCCATCAGCATCAGCCGTGGTGGTTCCTCGAGATCTCAAGCTCAGTCCAGTGCCAGCTCCCAGGCTGGTGGATTTAGACGCGGATAATAATACTTGGAATATAAGATTGTTAATGTATTAAAATATTTTTGTATTGTGTTTGTGTAGTTTTATTTTTATTGTTCGCAAAGAAATTAAGGAGTATCGTGTAAAACCTAGTTATTGAATTGTAGAGGTCAGATTGTCAGATTGTCAGTCAGTCGCTTCTGGCTTTATTCTGGTTCAGTCGCTAGACTGGAAGCTGACCCCAACATAGTTAGAAAAAGGAGAAGGTTTGCAAAGAAATGACACAGCTTTCATTCCAAAGGCTGATGGTAGAGTTATGTGGCATGCGTCAACAAAATTATAATTATCTACAACCGATTCCTTCATTTAAAAAAAAATAAAATAAAAAGCCATGTATTTCAAGAACCCCTCTGCAGGTAAAGGCTTCCTCCAAAGATTGCCCGTCCTCACAGTTTGGGCCGGCTGTTTTTTTGAGCTCATCTACCCAACTAGCTACAGGTCTACCTCTCCTTATTTTGCCTTGTGGACCAATCCATGTGGGGTCACCACATTTCCGGCCCACTTCCATTTTAATGATGGGGTGATGGTGTGGGCCGTCTAGTCTGTCAGTTTATTATGCGTTTGTTATTATTAGATATGCTTTCATAAAACAGCTCCGCTTTTCAATTAATAGTGATGCATCACGAACTCAAATTATTGCTAAAATAATAATATTTTGAGGTAACAATTTTGCTGTGCAATCAGTATTTTTGATTAGCCTTGGAAATTTTTAAGTACAAAACAGGATGATTTTTTGATTTACAGTTAAATACTTCTTCTTCTTCTTAGCGTTTCGATGACAAAATGTTAAATACTAGCCATATTATATTAGAAGAATGGAGATCTGCTTGGTTCGTTATTTGTAGGTTAAGATTTTTTCTTTGTAAACTGTTTTCGAAAGTCAGGCAATCCAAAATAGATCTCTTTTAGCACTAGATCAAATCTTGTTTATACTAACATACTTGTAAGATAATTTATATCATAAATTCCCGCAGCGCACATGCTTCTCTTAATTATACTAGCTTTTAATCACGGCTTCTCCCGCGTGGAAGTCTGAAAGTACCACACGGGATCGCACTAGCTTAATAAAATCGTATTGCATTTCCAAACCTAGGACATGTTCAATCGCGTGCCAAGTTTCATTCAAATCAGTTCAGCCGCTTAAGCATGAAAGGTTTATTTGACAGACAGAGTTACGATTGCATTTATAATATTAGTATGGATTAACACAACACACATGCTAATATTAGATATTTATAGAAATTTGCACACTTTAATTCAGCGCTCCGGTGAACCAATATAAATGGGAGCACTGTTTACTTTGCACAGTCGTTGTGAAACCCTCGTGCCTCGTGTTATTAACATGGGTTGTCTCCTATATTGTGTGTTAGCGTTTCTAGTGTTGGTTAATCTCTTGAGTGTCACTGTTGAAGCAAGTAAGTTTTAAACTTTTTAGGGTCATCGCAGACACGACCATATACGCAACACTACACTGCGCTCCAAAACACAAATTACTGACTTTGCTCAAAACCGTTTAGCTGAAGTAGGACTGGGCTGGCCATGTCTGCTATATGCCAAAATAATCACGATATAAAGCCGCGCAGAAGATGGCGGGATGAGCTAGACAGAACCAACGACCAGCGGTCCCCATTAGCCCTAGATCGAAAGATCTGGAAGTCATGGGGTGAGGCCTTTGCCTCGCAGCTGGATATAGCTATCGCCAAACATTAGTCCTTGTCCAAAACTGAAGCGATCTTCGTGAGAGTGTGCGATCGTTGCGGTCGTATAATTCTTGTCCTATGCAGAGCAATAGATTGTGTGAGTCAACGATCACCTTCATATGTCACAATTTTTTCAGAAAACTGGAATGTGTCTGTCACCCGGCGTTTGGGTGGATTTGCCGACAAAATAATAATAATAATAATCGTCGATCGATGGCCTCGTACGACAATCGATCGATTGGTGTGGTAACACCCTAATTCAACGAGTCGCATATATTGCTAGAAATGCCAGAAGAATGTTACTGTCTGCAATGGCCCTTAGTAAACCGACTTCCAAAAAAAAACACTAAAAACTGTACCCGCTATAATAACAAATAATAAATTTGATGTAAATTAAAAATTAAAGCATCCCTACTGCGGTCGTACGGAACCCTTCATGAGCGACTCGCACTTGGGTGGTTTTTTTATAATTCGACGAAGGAATTGTCGTTGGTCTAGTAAGTTAGCGGTTACAATCACTACTGGTGAGCATGTGGCCCTCGATTAAATGCCAAGGTCGGGTGTTATGTATTTTCGATTCCCATTCGATCGTCCTGCAACCTCCAAGTAACACAAAAAAATGCATTGGCCACTCCAAAACCGTGTGGCTATATGGCCTGGCTACATTTAAAATATTGTTGTGTATTGCACAGCCTGGCCGTAATTGCTGGCAATGTTGCCGGCAACTGTTTTGCAGTAAAAATATTGCCCGTTTGGAAACGCTTTTAGTAGTAAATTATTATGAAAGGAAGTATTATTTTCTATAGTTTTTATCTTACTATTTCAGTACGACCCGGTTCTTCATTGGGAATGAATCATAACTTTCCTAGTCCCGGGAATAAGAAGAAGACTTTAGTTGAAAGCCTTGTACCACCTGCTGAGCCACTCGGTGTAATATATTATTAAGATTTTGAGGAAAATGTGCTTAAAATAAAGAACTTTTGTTTTGTCTACATGTCGTTTTATTTTCATGATATTTGATTCTTGATATCCCTTGATATGTGACGTCACTAAAACGCACGTTTGTGTGCGTCCGTGGGGCGCCTCTGGGTGGCCGCATGCAATTTCGGCGCGCCTGATTATAACGACGATATCTCCGAAATCCCGTTAGTTAGCTCGCTACCAGTTATATCAATGGAATCGTCATTAAATTAGCTAACTAGTTACGTATGGTTTATTAGGGATGATTAACCACCCATACCGAGTATCCTCCTTGCCTCGGAAAGCAGGTTGAGCCGTTGGCAGGACCAACGGCTCAACCTGCTTTCTACTACTATCACTTGTAGATCTTTGACAATCGTTACAGAGAGTCAGTGGCCCGAAAGTCTGACAACCAGTCTTACCAAGGGGTATCGTATTACCCAGTACTAACTGGGTTGTTGACGTCAGATAGGCAGTCGGTCCATGTAAAACACTGTTATTGATCTCCAGTCTTACTGTCTGCGTCCGGTAACATTGGAGAACGAACCCAACATAATATTTGGGAAAAGGATAGGTATATGATGATTTGTCTGCATTACGACTGATATTATGAATAAATTCCGAAATAAAACACAAGTAATTATTTATATCTATATGCTATGTACATTTTGTGGGTCTACCCTTTGTAGCAGAACTTTTTATGTCATAATATTATTTTGCATAACAGCGGATAGCATTAAACTTCATTTCGCAGAAAATCGTTTGGCAAACACTCATAGATCATACATTCAAAACTCATAATTTTGTAAGTCAGAATCATCTTTAGGCATACATTTCGTATCCATAAGAATTGAAAAGTAGAACCATCATTTCGCAGGAAGTTCACAGTCAGAATCGACTTTTGACATTCATTTCATACAGAACTATCATATTTCAAAAAGCTTACAGTTAGAATCATCTTTTGGCATACATTTCATAACCATAATAATTGAAAGACTCATCTATCACATTACAGAAATTCATAGTTAGAATAATTTTGTATTTCTTACCTATAAGAAGCATACAAAAAATCATACACCATGCGTGCAGCAAGCATGCAAACATGCAAATAAACATACACCAAACATACAAGCAAGCATATAGCGTGCAAGCGAGCATGGAACATGCAGCAGGCATTGTTTCTGTCACGGCTCCGGCGCTGCGGGGCTCCGGCGGTACCAAGCGGACCGCCTCGCCCCTCAGCGCCGACGCGGGCCTCTCTAGGGCTAGGGCAGACAAAACTACGTGGAGTCAGTTTTTTTTTAGTTTCACACAGAAAAAGTAAAATTGGTAATTAGTTTACGTTTAAGTTTGACCTGACGATGATTTTCATTGCTGAAACCGGACGAAAGAGGGCCTAAAACTGGTAGACCCAGCAGCTAACAAAAAAAAACCATGAGATTATGTCGTAAACAAAAGAGCTAAATCACGCTCGTGTTAATAAAGATTAGAAGTACATATAAAACTAAAGCGGAAAAGAAAAGGGGAGACCCTACAGTGTACAGTGTTGCGAACTGGTATTTTTCCGAACCACGAAATAACTATTCAATGTTATAATTTAGTAACAAAACATTGAGAATCATCAAAATTAATCACTATTTGAAGATCACATGACATAATACTGTGTTATAATCCTAATTTCGCCGATTTTATCAAGTGCTTTTGTGCAGAAGTTGTGTGCAGTGCAAATATTATGACCACAGTGTGAATTGTCTCACTGTTACCTTATGTGATATTTGTGTTATCAATTTGATGTTAACATTCATAAGAAGATACTATTCTTGGAAGACGGGGAATATCACACCCTCCAGTATCACCTATAAATGTTAGAAGATTCGTGTATTTACCTCAGAACAAGACTGACTTTCGGCAAGATGGGAAAAATTGGAGTGGTTGTTTTCGCTCTGTCTGTCTTTACAGCTCAATGTGCTGTTATTAAAAATGAAGGTACATATTTTGTTTGTCACAATATTGATATGATTAATTCAAGTTTAATATTACGTGGTAAAATAATTAGTTAAGTTAATTCTTTTTGTATTGAGACAGTCCATACATTTTTATCCACTGTTATATAGATCCTAACATTTTAATTTTTTTTTAGATGTCCTCAAGCGCGTAGAACGTTCACCATGCAGCACATGTGGTGACGGAGGTCCTCCACCACACCCTGGACTTCCACCTCCACCACCACCATTCGGCCCACCACCACCATTTGGCCCACCGCCAAACCGAGGATCAAGATACTTCCACACCGCTCACTGGACTGGTCTTGCTGACAATGGCCTACAAAGGGGAGTATTCACCGGAGCAGCGGCAGCTACTGGTGACGCTGCCAACCAGGCTGCAGGAGAAGCATTTTCACTAGCTTCTAGTGGAGCAACCGGAGGAAGTGGTTCTGGACTTGAAGGCCAGTCAGTTGATACAAATGATGGACAATTTGCCATTGGTGCTGGTCTTGGAGCGCGATCTTCGGGTGGCTATGGTTCTGGTGGCTATGGTGGATCGCTTGGTTCTGCTTCTCAATCTTCAAGCAGTTCCAGCTCTAAGTCATTCAATACTGGTTCTCAGTCCTCTGCAGGCTCCAATGGTCAAGGTTCCGAAGGTTTTGGTGGACATTCATCAGCTGGTTCTGATTCTCAGTCTGCTAGTGGGTTTGGCGGTCAGTCTTCTTCCGGGTCAAAATCCCAATCTTCTGGAGGTTATGGCGGCCATTCTTCTGGAGGATACGGCGGCCACTCTTCTGGCGCTCAACAAGGAGGTTATGCTGGTAAATCTTCGGCAAATGCCCAATCTGCTTCCGGCTCAAATTCCCAATCTTCAGGAGGCTACGGAGGTCAATCCTCAGGAGGCTATGGCGGACAATCTTCTTCCGGGTCTAACTCCCAACCGTCAGGCGGCTACGGTGGTCAATCTTCAGGAGCTAACGAAGATTATTCCTCACTAGCCTACGGTAGCCAATCTTCAGGCGGCTATGGCGGACAAGCTTCCAAAGGCTATGGCGGCCAGTCTTCCGGTGGCTTCGGTGGTCAATCTTCCGGCGCCCAGTCTTCAGGCAGCCAGTCATCCAGTGGCCAGTCTACTGGCGGCTATGGCGGGCAAGCTTCCAAAGGCTATGGCGGCCAGTCTTCCGGTGGCTTCGGTGGTCAATCTTCCGGCGCCCAGTCTTCAGGCAGCCAGTCATCCAGTGGCCAGTCTACTGGCGGCTATGGCGGGCAAGCTTCCAAAGGCTATGGCGGCCAGTCTTCCGGTGGCTTCGGCGGCCAAACTACCGGCATCCAGTCTTCAGGCAGCCAGTCATCCAGTGGCCAGTCTTCTGGCGGCTATGGCGGGCAAGCTTCCAAAGGCTATGGCGGCCAGTCTTCCGGTGGCCAGTCTTCCGGTGGCCAGTCTTCCGGTGGCCAATTCTCTGGCGGCTATGGTGGTTCATCTGCAGGCGGTTACGGGGGCCAATCTGGAGGTGGAAGCGACAGCCAGTCAGCACATGCCGAGAAAAAATTCAACTATAAGGAGTCTCACTCCTCTTACCATGGTGGTAAAAGTCAAGGAGGCTTCAATTCACAATCCGAAGGCCGAGGTGTTGGCAGTGAACAGCAATCAGGAAGTAGCGCTGGATCCGGTGGTAATGGAGGAAGCCAACTCGAAACCCAACAGGTTGAGCAAGGAATCAGCCATAATGTCGGCTCTTTAGATAGTGGCTCGCAGTCTGCTGGAGCTATTGGCGCTGCCAGTGGTAGTGGAGCAAGCTCTAGCTCAGGTGGTAGCGGAGGTGGTTATGGATCAGGTGAGGCTGGTGGAGTTGGTGCCAGTGGTTCCAGTGGATTCGGTTCCGGTGGGTACGGTTCAGGTGGCTACGGCGGTGGATACGGTGGTTCTAGGGGTTCTTCTCAATCAGCTCTTAAAGGTGCGCTTGAATTGGCCGGCCAGGGCTTACAGACAGCTGGTCAGCAGCCAGCCGGATGCACTACTTGCGGAAAGAGCAACTTTGCTTTAAGTAATGCTAAGAGCAGGAATGGAAATGCCATAGCTCTTTCTGTAAGCGGTTAGATTTCATGATGTAGGTACCTAAAATGTAAAATTTTGAAGATTCTACAGTCGCCAGCACATCAAGCTACCCGAAGCTGTCAAATTTTCCCAATCAACCTTGAACCTAATGTTTTAGCGATAAAGTTGAAAATCTATTAAAAAAAATTGACAGATTGTAGTAGCGTCATTGCTGGCGTCTGTACCTAATAATACTTTGACATGTTGTTTTTATAAATTAGGATGTTATTGTTTGTTGTAAATATTTTAAATGATATTGTTACTCAATAAATACTAAATGCATTGAAAGTTCGTTTTTTTGTGATTCATAACCTTTTGACAAACGATGCAGTTACCTCAATATGAACACATGAGTAAGTAAACGGTATGAATGCACAGATTTATCATGAGTGGCTTCTTTACTAAAGTTTTGAAATAATAACCACAAACCCCTCATAAAACACATAGAAGGATTAGAAAATGAGAAAGACTTCTATGATCGCAAAGGAATCTGCGCTTTTATCAAACTGTTGGATTCAGGTTTTTCCCAGTTTGTGGTTTGAGGGATAGACAATTCTTGTCTTGCAGAAAAACCAAAGCCTCTACGCAAAATATTCA
Source organism: Noctua comes (assembly GCA_963082995.1). NCBI lineage: Eukaryota > Metazoa > Arthropoda > Insecta > Lepidoptera > Noctuidae > Noctua > Noctua comes. The sequence continues at coordinate 18,087,912 of OY720267.1, read as the reverse complement.
ATTCGAGAATAATTTTCGCCTATGTCTACCTTAAGTTTGGCAATTCTTCGGGCTACGTCGGTAACCTTGGTTTTCTCGCGGATGTCCTCATTTCCGAATCGATCACGCAAGGAAACTCCGAGCATACCTACTACAGAAACAGTTAGAAATTAAAGGAATCAACCAGCATTTTAATCAAAATTATATGAAGCTAACTAAACTGACTACTTAGTCACTATACATAATTATTATGACATCACAATACATATCTTTAATAACTGTGTTCGAATCTATATGAAATTAAGTTCATTCTATTTTATTTTAAATAGTCTACCGATAGTTATTGTCTTGGACAAAACCCAGGTTATGTTCAACGAACACGTCGCCCCAGGACCTGTTGTTGTCAATGGCGGTCCTCTCGAGGTTGTTCGAGAATATGTTTACCTCGGGCAAACTCTGCAGTTTGGTAAGAACAACTTTGAGAGGGAGGCTAACAAAGAATCCAGCTGGGCTGGGCAGCATTTGGGAAGCTTCGCCGGGTCTTCTCGTCGCGTATTCCACAGAGCCTAAAGACTAAGGTCTTCAACCAGTGCGTCCTGCCTGTTATGACTTACGGAGCCGAAACGTGGACACTCACAGTACGACTGGTCCATAAATTTAAGGTCGCTCAGCGAGCTATGGAAAGGGCTATGCTTGGAGTCTCTCTGAGGGATCGCATCCGAAACGATGTGATCCGACAGAAAACCAGAGTTGTCGACATAGCTCACAGAATAAGTAAGCTGAAGTGGCAATGGGCCGGTCATATTAGCCGTAGAACCGATGACCGTAGGGGTAGACGTGTTCTTGAGTGGAGACCGCGAATTGGCAAACGTAAGGTGGGACGCCCTCAGGCTCGGTGGAGTGACGATCTTCGCAGGGTGGCTGGTAGCAACTGGATGAGAGTCGCTGAAAATCGAGTTGAATGGCGTGCGATTGAGGAGGCCTATGTCCAGCAGTGGACTGCTATAGGCTGATGATGAGTTATTGTCTACCTAAATGTTTGATGATGGTGATATCTATGTAAAAAGCTCCCTACACAGAAATAGGAAAATAAGTACCTTAAGATATCTTTGTGAATACTATCAATAAATTATGTACCAGAACAGTTGGTCGTTGGCTGGTTAACCTCTATGGCGTAGAGGTTAACCAGCCAAGGACCAATTGTCGATCGAAGATCGACCGCGTAATCCATGCGGTTCGATCTCAACCACGGTCCCGGCTGTTTTTTGTAGATGTCATGACAATTTAAACGGGTAGTCAAAGGCCTGAAAGTCTGACAACCAGTCTTAGACAAAGGGTATATGTTACCCGGAACTATGTAGATTGTGGAGCTCAGATATGCGTCGTCCCTTATAAACATAACGTCAAACCAGGTCGGGTGAGGTAGCTGTCAAATATTTCGCTGTTTTGATTATTTTGGCAATATTACTGTATGGAAATAAAAAACATGGCTAACTAGTGAACTAAAATATTGATTATGAAATGCAATCATTAATATCGTAACTCCGAATATTTAGTTTTAGATGTAAAAAAGTATTTGGAAACTTTCCAAATGCCTTTTTTACAACTAAAACGGTTACAGCATCAAATTCAGTGTTTTAATTGCAATTCATTTTATAAATATTCCAGGTCACTAGTTAACTAACTAGTGACCTGGAATATATATGGCTAACTAGCCATATTTCTTATTTCCATACACTAATATTGACAAATTAATTAAAACAGGTAAATATTTGACAGCTATTTGCAACGTTGCCAACTTTTTGGATGAACGCTCTTAAGACAGACTTTATTTGTTTGGCAAGTTTATTTTAAAGCAGTATCTACTTCCTTGGCACGGGCGGAGCGGTGCTACACCTACACGCTGGCAGAGAAGCAGAGTGCTAGGCCAGCAGTACGAAGTACCTGAGGAGAAGCACCCCAGGTGGTCGAGGTTAGGTGCCTGTGCAGGTTGTCCGGGGTGCCTACCCATCTAGCGTAAAAAAACTGGTATTCAACTGAATTCAACTAGACTGGAAACTGACTTTAACTGACCTCGACATAGTTGGAAAAAGGTTAGGCTGTTGACGATCATACATTAACGGCCGCATACTATATCTGAAAAAATCTAATGATAATCATGTATCATATTTTTTTTTGAAGTTATATCAATGCCCAATTGCGTAGCTGCTGATAACTTATAAAATATATTATAATGTAAAGAACGTGGTTGACAACAACGAAAATGCACCAGGATATTCAAAAACCAGGCCAATGATGATGCACAATAAACAAGAAAACCGCGAAAATTGATCCAAATCAATGTTACCTCATCTAACCACGTGTGAATGGAAACGTAGATACATACAAGTGTTTGGATACACTTTAGGTTGCATACAAACTATCAAACCAAAAGATCAATAAATACTGAACGCACATATGCAGCACGGTATAATTGAGCATTATCAGCCTATAATGACGGGAACACAGCACAGATTCTCTGAGTGAGAGGGTGTGAGCCATTAACCCACCACACTGGTAACATCTATCATCATCTAGCCGATGATTATACAGTATGTAAACAGACCCTTCACATAACCGTCAACCAAGCATTCTGTACATCAAACTAAGTAACTTTACGCAAAAATTATTGCAGGGAATCGACTTTTTTTTGGTGTGAAAAATCATGTTTTACGGTAGGACTCGATGGAAAGCACTCAAAGCATTGTGCTGATGGATGGATTGAATAGTACGGGGGTCGTGGAGGTGTGTAAAGTAAAAATCTTACATCAAAAACATGTATTTAAAAAAAACTTGTAAAAAAGTTGGAACTTTGACCCCCAATATCTCCGTAACTAGAAGGTTCCCAGGTATGGTTTAGAACAAAAAGGGTTTATTTACACCTTTTAGATGTCACATAGTTTCAGTTTTTTTAATTCTAGGACATGCCATGGCATTTTTTCACGATGTTTTCCTTCACCACAGTGGTGATGAAATAATTCACACAAAGTTAAGTGCCTGCTGGGGTTCGAATACACGAGCCACAACTCGTAGGTCGCGGTCTGTGGTCGCGGCGGATACAACCTGCTGCGGTGAATTACAAAACCCACACTTACATCAGTATCATCATCATCATTTTAGCCGAAAGACGTCCACTGCTGGACATAGGACTCCCCCAAGTGTCGCCACATTGACGTGTTCCGTGCGACTCGCATCCGGCGGATCTCCGCAACCTTCACCAGGTCATCGGTCCACACTAACAGCTAATAAGGATGCTCTCTTGGTAAGACAGTTATAATTGATGAGTAGTTGTCAGTACGACATTCTTGCTTGAAGTCAAAGTATGCAAAATAATTACGGTATGAGAATTTGTGATGATTGAGGAAGTAAAGTCCTTCAGGGTCTTTTATGGGCCGATTGACTCTCATGCTCGTTTGTTCACACATATTCTTCTTAAATCATAACTAGTCACTTATTTTTGACCGGAGGTTTTACTTACGATTTTATAAATCGTAGTCAGAGTTGAAGTTATTAAATACAACCCCAACCACTTTATTGTGCATTTGTTGATGAGGAGCAATGAGTAATATGTGACATGAAAAGTGGTAACTAGGAATAAATGTGGATGGATAAAATAAGAAGAGGCACACCTTGGGCACACCAATGAAAAGATGAAGGGATTGTGTGTTGACTATGTACCTTTACACATTCAACACAAAAAGATGATTTTTTGAATATTCGCTCCTGAAATCTCGTCCCCGGCAATAGACAGTTCTATAACCCTCAGTCAAAACTGACAAACCGTCTTGAACGTTTGTAACAGTCCTAAACCAAATACGCCACTGGGATTCACAAAAACCACACAACTTTTCACACCTACCATGTAAGTGGTCACAACCAATTAAAGTTAACTCGTGAAAATGAGTTTTCGTGGTATTTCTTATATTGTGGCATTTAATATTGATCTACCGAGCATATAAAGATGTAATATTTGGAAAATTAGTTCATAACAAATCGTCAAAATGTGGCGAATAGGTGTATTATTAGTAGCTACTGTTTTAATAGAATTTGCAGCCGCTGATGTTAAACGTAAGTTATAATTTATAACTTCGCTGATTGAAATGACAATATTTATTCCGTTTATCAATAGTTAAGTCTTGTTAAGTCTTACCAATTTTCTCTTCAGGTAGTCGATAAAGATAAAAGCAAGAAAAACATTCCAGTAGGTAATTTAGATAGAATCTAAATGTACATAAGTGTATCTCACAGCATCTGGAATATTATTTGCAATGTCTTTCTTTAATGGATGATCCCCAACTGACCCTTTACCCCAGGGTGGCAAAATCTGATTAATTTTATTAAAGTAAGAATATGAGTTCACAGTACCCCAACGGCTCTATAACCTTGAACTTTATACTTCCAGCTACAGATGGTCTCCTAGTGCAACGGCTTAAGCGATCGCCCTACTCCTGTGACAGCTACGAGGACTACCCTCAACGCCGGCCGAGGTACTGGCCTCCTCCACCACCGCCGCCACCGCCCCCATTCTGGCCACCACCGCCCGGCCCACCGCCATATTGGCCACCTCATCATCACCGCCATCGATTCGAGGAGCTATCCGATTCTATATCGAGGGGAGAGGAACCTTGTTCTACTTGTGCTGGAGGAAATGGTGCTTCGTCGTCACTTAGTAATGCTAAGAGTGAGAACGGGGATGCTATAGCAGTGGCCATTGCTAAAGCTAGTCCTAAAACGTGAGGCAGATGAGAAGATGTTGTCGTGCTTTAAATTAAGTTGTTAGGTTATAAACTGTAAGTCTGTTTAGCTCGTAATATGATAGTGTTAGAAAGTAATCATCATCAGCCTTTTCCCAACTATGATAGGGTCGGCTTCCAGTCTAACCGGATGCAGCTGAATATCAGTATTTTACATGGAGCGACTGCCTATCTGACCTCCACAACCCAGTTAGTACTGGGTAATACGAAACCCCTTGGTAAGATGTGTGTTAGAAAGTAATCGTTCTTCTAATATTTTTTAAAAACGTTCTGCTTTCGACGAAAAATTAAATGGAAAGCTATTTGTTATCTTGAATATGTATTTTACACGTTGATAAAAGCTAGCAATAAAAGCTTTCTAGATAATTACTGAATTTGTTTTAAACTGTATATAAATGTTACTGTTATAAATATCGTGAGATTTTCTATTGTTATCTGAATTAAATATTGAAAAACATGTGCATCTGTTTTTTTTTTATTTCTGAATATAATTCCTCTTAACGTTCGTAATTATGCCAATACAAGAATTATGTAAATAAAAATGACCCGAATGTTGACCTGGTGGCAATATACATAAACAGAAGCAACGATATGCGAATTCCATTTTATTACAAGAAATACTGTACTAATGAGAAAGTAAAAATATGTGTTAGATGGTTCCGTCGGTTTCGTATTATTTGACTAAGTAGATCTTTAATAAATCTTCATCATCGTCATTTCAGCCGAAAGACGTCCACTGCTGGACATACGCCTGCCCCAAGTGTCGCCACAGCGACCGGTCCCGTGCGACTCGCATCCAGCGGATCCCTGCATCCTTCACCAGGTCATCGGTCCACCTAGTGGGAGGCCTTCCAAATCTTTATAAAAATATAGTTAACGATTTAATTGTGTTTGATTATAGTTACGTTAGTTAGCAACAGTGTCGTAGTTATTAACGCCTACCTCCAAGTCAGAGACGACATCAACTTTCCGATACAAGTCAAAGGATCTACAGAGTATTACAATGTCCAAAATATCCCTTCACTCATTTTTCCAACATCAACAGCATAAGCAGAACTGTTATCTCAGCGTGTTACGATCCAGGCAAAATTCTCTCTTGCTTCGTCCAAGTGTTGCATTTAGACGATGGTCAGACACTCTACAATATCTTTAAACTTATACTGACACTTATCGGATATCTTCCGTGATTGTTCAATATCGGGGGGTCAAAATAATGAACAATCACGGAAGATATCCCGTAAGTGACAGTATAAGTTTAGTTGTAAACCGTGAAAGCTTAAAACAGTGCTTACAATATTTTTGTCGACAAATGGGTTGACCATTTCGATTTTTTTTTTTTAAAACACTTACCGTAAGTAGGTACTTTGTTAGAACGGGTTATGATGACATCAATTATCTACTTGTTTTACAAGTTAGAACTGTAATTCCCAGCATTACAGGTCACCTACACATTGGTGAAACGTAACATGAAATGTAACACGTTGAACCATATTCGCTTGTTGTTGGGTTACATTTCATGTTGCACTGCGTAAGTCTGGGCGGCTCATTCGTGTTACATTTCACGTTACGTTACACCGTATGTGTAGACATAAAAACATGACACTACCATGAAAAATTACGTGAACAAAGCAAAAATCCCCAATGAATCTGACCCCAAACTGCTTAGGAAACAGTACATTGAACAAATTACGTTTTTATTACGGTCATCGTAAGGTTACCGACAGAAAACCACCGTTGTTGTGACACTCTCAATTGAACTTAGGACCTTTCACACTGTGTACAATAAAATTAAAAGTTAACAAAAGCTTAAAATTGTGTGATTCTAGTAATCCGTTAGATTCTGATAACTCAATAAAATCTCACACTTGTGTGTGATTTAAAAAATCTCTAATAGGTAGTCTTGTTAAGTGTTTTATGTTATTCACCGTTGTCATAAATTAACATTTTATCGGTTTTTTCAATTTTGTGACAACTGCATTCTATTCTTAAGATATGTTCGTAAGTTGGCACTCGCCCACTCTCCTAATAAATTGTTAAACAAGTAGAATATCTAGATTTTAACTCAGGTTCATTTTATGAAGATTTTATTCATTTATACATATTTATGGTCTCAGTTGCCAGATGGCGTAAACTTTTTTAAAAGCTTCTGATTCATAAGATGGAATATCATCTTCGTTATTATTAGCCTGTAAACTGGATCATACTGGTCTTATACGAACTGTTTCGCCAGCATTATGTAGTCGATGATTTGTTCATCCCTTCTCGTTATTCTCATCACACCATCGCCACTTGCTCACGCCTCTTCTCATATTATCCATTACTAACACTCGAAACGGGTTATTAGCCATGTTTATTATTTATATTGAGTTCCCGATATTCCGGCACTTTCAAGCGCCATGATCACGGCTAAACTATATCCAGTTCCAAATGTTAGGGGCTATGTCAGTTTAAAATCTTTTATTCCTTACTTATTAGATTTACTTGACTGGTCAAACTTAACGACATTTTTTTCACTTACGAAACGTCAATCGGATGTAATTTTAAAACCATCTGCATATCTCCAGCTTCTCCAAGGCCGAGTGAAATGTGACGAAATAGTCGCGTCAGCAAAAGTCTCCCTTGCGCGCTAGCTGGCTAGCTCTTGCGTAAAACATGTGGTTAGTAAGTAGGTACACGGTCATATTTTTGGATATCCCCAAAGCCAAGTTAATTAAAGGTGTATCACTTAAATAAACATAAGTCTTGTAAGCCTTGGAAGCATTGCGAGAAGAAATCTTTATGCAACAGTTTTATTAGTCACGTGTCTGTGGAGTCAGTTCAAGTTCAGAATAAGCAAGGTTGAGGTGAATGCAGCTAGTAGGTACCTACTTACTATGGTAATAGGTACTTTCATCTTGTCTCAGGGCTTGATTCTTTTGGAGGAAATATTTGGGTATTATATACACATCGTGACGAACAATAAAGGGTGTAAAAAGAACCTTAACGAAGCCGAAAGGTACTTGTTCTCCCCGTCATTGCTAACTTTTTTTTGTTCTAGACCATACCTGGGAACCTTCTAGTTACGGAGATATTGGGGGTCACAGTTCCAATTTTTTCACAGTTTTCTTTTTAAATACATGTTTTTAATGTTAGATTTTTACTTTAAACACCTTTACGACCCCCGTACTATTCAATATATTCATCAGCACAATGTTTTAGTTGCGTTAAATTGAATCTTATCGTAAAACGTGATTTTCCACGCCAAAAAAAGTCATTTCCCCGCAAAACAAATTGCGTAGTTTGATGTTCATAATCTTGGTTGACGGCTTTGTGAAGGGTCTGTTTACACCCTGTATAATGAACATAAACGGACTTTGCTGGAGATGTCTGCCGCATGATGACTAACTGTGGGCCAATGTAGCACAAACCTGTAATGATAGTGATGATGAGTTAATAAATAAATAAATAATAAATAAAATAGTGCCCCGAGACACGATACGCCATGAAGGAGATAGTAGGACGAACTGGATAGGTTCCGTCAGAAATGGAAAGAGGATGCGGGCTTCGCGAAATTGGAAGAAGTGGAGGGGGCTTTTGCCCAGAAGTGGGACGGAGCAGGTAGGCTAACATCACGTGTCGCCCGTATTTCTCGTAGGTTTAGGTAAAGGTTTAGATGTGCCGTGTCGACGGCGCGTTCGTGTTCCACGCGCGCCTCAAAGAGATGTCAGCAACGATGTAGGGGTCTGCAAGGGCCGATGCCTGCCAGGGCTGCGGGACTGTTCGAAAGTGATACCGTGGCCCTGGAACACAAAGGGCAAAGAAGGAACATGGACGGGTTTTAGTCAGTACAAGTCTGACACTCCCTTCCGCTCCGCCCAGAGTGGGTAGTAATTTCCCATCCGAAAAAAAAAGAAAAAGAAAAGTGTAGATGTGACCTCTCATATTTGCGAAGCAAAACTGTAAATAAAGGTGAAAATCTCCCAACTCTTAGAATTTCTTTAGTTCCGCACTGTTAAATAGCAACTTATCAACTATTCTTTTGTAAGGATAGGCAAAACATCTGTCATAAATCATAATATTACATCTATTTAAGTTGTCCGGTGACAAACAGGCTTTATAATTTATTACCATACTATGTTATGATATGATTTCTTATAAAATCATTTTAATATTAAAATGAGTTTAACTCTTCTAATAAAAACTAGTCACGACCACTATCGTGAACATTTTAGATCCCCCCTTTAAGATTAAAACTTTCTCAAAAATATAAAATCTCAGTAATTTTCTGGTCAAAAAATGAGGTTTCAAATATACTTTGCAGGAGACGTAAGGAACTTTAAAAAAAAAAAGTTTTCCAAGCATTTTGTTTTTTTTTTTTGTTACAACATTGGTCCCTACTTTCCTGCTCGAAAACATTGTGCCTTATGAGATTTTAAATAAAGAAGCATTGAATTTATAACACCGGCCATGTACAAAAAAAAAACGTTATTTACTATAGTGATTGGGCCGTTCGGCCTATGCTATCGCAATTAAAAAAACCAGACGCCCATAATCGTGACGGATATTAAAGAAAGGCTCATATTTTACTTTTTGCAATCAAGACAATTAAGATTATATCCATTTTGGCAGCTCGTATAATTTAAAAAATAACTTATGTATTTAGCAAATTACTTTTTGTGTTCCAGGCCATAATATAGTCGTAAAAATAAATGGTATGTGTGTATTAGGAGTTTATAATCACAGCTTTGAGTGAATGAAAGTAGTTATTTTTTTCGGTTACTACTTTCTTCTAATTTAGCGATGGTTTTTTTTATGAGAGGTTATTGTAGCCGGTTACCTTATATTACTTTAATGGCCAGTTCCTCAAAGACCAAGACCTATGTACCACGGTGGACTGATAACCTAGAAACAACGTTGAACATTCTTACGTGCACAGAGTAGCTGGTAGCAGCAGAATGACAGAAGATTGCTATAGACGGTCATTCCATCGAAAATCATCATCATCATTATCATCATTTCAGCCAAAAGACGTCCACTGCTGGACATAGGTCTCCCCCAAGTGTCGCCACATTGACCGGTCCCGTGCGACTCGCATCCAGCGAATCCCTGCAACCTTCACCAGGTCATCGGTCCACCTAGTGGGAGGCCTTCCAACGCAACGTCTTCCGGTTCGCGGTCGCCACTCCAGAACTTTTCGGCCCCATCGGCCATCCGTTCTGCGAGCAATGTGCCCTGCCCACTGCCACATAAGTTTGGCTATTCTTCGGGCTACGTCGGTAACCTTGGTTCTCTTGCGGATGTTCACATTTCTGATTTGATCACGCAAGGAAACACCGAGCATAGCCCTCTCCATTGCCCTTTAGGTGACTTTAAGCCTTCTGATGAGGCCCATTGTGAGCGACCACGTTTCGGTCCCGTATGTAATCACTGGCAACACACACGAAAATATCTATTGACAATTCGTTGATGGTGATTAATCTGTGGTGGTACAAGAGCATGGAGATCGGCATCAGCAGAGACCTATGCCTAGTAGTGGTCGAAGGCAGATTGTGGATGTTGTATAGTCTTTGTTTCACAAATATTTACAGTCGTAGAGGAGCTCGTGGCTAAATAAGAACAGCCGCTCGGGGTCAATCTTCAGGTTAAGCCGCGCTTGCCTAGGTTGGTCCGTGGATGGATGACCACCCATTACCTACCGAGTTTCCTCCGTGCATTGGAAAGCACGTTAAGCCAATGGTCCAGGCTGTCATTTGTAGATTTTTGTCAGTCGTTAATTACTCAGTGGCCCGTAAATCTGACAACCAGTGTTACCAAGGGGTATCGCATTACCCAGTACTAACTGGGTTGTGGAGTTCAGATAGGCAGTCGCTTCTTGTAAAATACTGGTATTTAGCTGCCTCCGGTGAGACTGGAAGCCGACCCCAACATAGTTGGGAAGAGGCTCGACAGATTATGTTTCACAAATTTTTAACTAAAAACTATTTTTATTTTTAATAAAAAAAAACTTGCTTTTTTTAAATAAAATATCACAAACGAATGCAAAAAAACACCACACAGCATAGCAACCGATGAAACTGACGTGGAAACGCTCTGGCATACCGCTCAGCAACTTCTAGTCCAAATACGTGAAACTAACCATGTCTCTCAAATCCATAAAAATCTATATTAATTAGGAGGAAATGTTAAATAGTTGTAAAAACCTGTCACACAAAACGAATGCTGTTTTAACATCGTAAAATATCTAATTTTCAAGATTAGTATAAATAATCGCCTGATTAATTTGGTACAACATACATTCTATTAATACATTTATTTTTTATTCATTAATTGTGAAATGGTAACGTGTTTCTTTTTTTGTGAATTATGTTATTTATTGAAAATATTTTTATTGATTGTCGTGATAATTTATGGATAGGTAAAGCAAGATGAATTAATTTAACGGAACAATAATGTAGATCATAGAAAACAGTTAGCAAAACGCATCTGCTTTATTACATCCAAGGTGTAAACAGACCCTTCACGAAGCTGTCAAGCAAGCATTCTGTACATCAAACTAAGTCCACTCTACGCAAAAATTATTGCTAGGAAAAAAACTTTTTGGGGTGTAAAATTACGTTTTACGGTAGGACTCAATGTAACACACTTAAAAAAATATGCTGATGGATGCATTGAATAGTATACGGTTCAGGGAGGTTTTTATAGTAAAGTTATAACCTTAAAAACTAGTATTTAAAAAAAAAAAGTTGTGAAAAAGTTGGAACTTTGACCCTCAGTAACGTAACTAACTAGAAGGTTAACAGGTATAGTCCAGAACAAAAAAATATGATCGCAATGACGGGGAGAACATTCGCGGATTCATTCGCGGGAGGAAAGTATCAAACATCGTTCAAAATCGGGAAGCTGATTTTAGTAAGCATATTATGTGTATGCAGTTAGGTACATATTCATCCCCTCATAACGCTAATACATAAAATACCAAAAGGGTAGGATAATTTTAAAATCTAACAACAAAACTGTCAAGTTCAATCGTGGCATGTAGAAAACTTCTAATTATGCACACCTTCAAATATTTTTCCAGGTTTAGTTCTTTTGAATAAAATGACTAATTAAATGCAGATCATACCTATGTTAATGGATTTATGAGGAACTTGTCAAGGCAGGAAGGTGTTGAAGTATATCTTTGACGTCCGAGTAAAATCGTATCATCGCATGAAGGCCAGTTATGCGCCCACGCAAAACCTCGCCACCAAGTTTATGGTCAAAATATACGATTATGCGAAATCTTTTATGGACCAGGAAACTATTTAGTTTACATGCTTCCGTTTCAAAGCCATTAAGTATAACGTTTCATTGTATATCAAGAACTTAATTATGCAAGAGAGAAAAGGCAATCATTTTATTAAGTGTCATTTCTTTTATTAGGTCGTTGACAGTTTTTATGAATTATGAGCATTAGAAGAAAAGTGCCAAAGGCGACATTATGATTAATTAATTTATTTCCTGTTACTACTGAACCCTAAAAATGTCAGCGAAAAAACACTCTTATTTACAAACTGTGTTATCTCCGTATAGCGGTTCAGATGTACGATAAAACAGCATTCATTTGTCAAAGAATTAAACTGTTGAACAGAAACAACGATTTATTTCGAAGATTAATGAGAGTTTTAGCGAAAAAAGTGTCACTTAATTAATTACTTCTATGTAAATATGTTAATTACATTACATTTAATGGTTACAACATTTTAGCTTGAAATTGATATTAATACCTACTTAAAACAGGGTTCTTTGGTGGTTCTTTGTGATATTCTTTTGGCTCAAAGTATTTCACATGAACATAGTTTTTCTTCCCTCATAATGATTTAAAGCCGATGAAGTGTCAATAAAGCATAAATAATAACAGCCGCTCGGGTCGATTTTTAGGTTAAGCCGTGACTGCCTAGGTTAGTCCGTGGATAGGTGACCCATTATATGCCGAGTTTCCTCCGTGCTTCAGAAACCAAGTTAAGCCATTGAACCTGACTGTCATTTGTGGATCTTTGACAGTCGGTAAAGGTAGTCAGTGGCCCAAAAGTCTGACAACCAGTCGTACCAAGGGGTATCGTAATACCCAGTACCAGCCCAGTTAGGGCTGTGGAGGTCAGATAGGCAGTAGCTCCGTGTAAAATACTGGTGTTCAGCTGAATCCGGTTAGACTGGAGCCGTCTTCAACATAGTTGGGAAAAGGCTAGGCAGATGATTATGATGATGAAATATCAATAAAGGAAGTTCAATAGGATTATAACTCGCAGGTTTTACTGAACTTATCAACCAGAAGGTGAAAATGAAGGGCTCTACGGGGAAAATTAGTCCCTGTACAAAATTCACCATCAGGTATTGGCCCCTTATCAGATGATGGCCAACTTTCTGTCAGGGAAGAGGCCAGTGTCCCAGCAGTGGGAATGGCTGATGATACAGTCTAATAGCCAGTACATTAACTACGTCCGCTACACGTTTTGAAGCCGATCTTCCCTTCGCTCTTTTTTTCTATTAGAGGCTCTAAGGCTCTAACCTTGTATTAGAGTTTTTATGCCGCCCATAGGCCTCTGATTTGACTTTACTATGCCGACGACAAATATCTCACAGGCATGCTGGCTTGGTTTCCTCACGATGTTTTCCTCCACCGAAGCAAGTGATAATTGTACAATATGCACATTAATCCGGAGATGCGTGTCTTGGGCTCGGAGTCGAGACCTCTGACTTAGCAGTCCTACGGTCACACCACTAGGCTATCACCACTGCTTTAAATTGATATAAAAGGTTTTGCCTTGTATTGTAGGAATATAAGGCGAGGCAATCCTCTCTCATGTCCGGTCCAGTTGTAAAGACTGATGGCCCAAATAAGAACATCTGATAAGCTAACTCCTGGTCAAAGTTCCTCCGATTTAACTGTTTCGACTACCGAAACCAGTATTGTTGGGGTTTGCCACATGATGTACATGCCAGGGGCCAGACATGGCCATAAACTCTGCGTTTGCGCAATCAAGATAATCAGAGGGTAATAAAACCGCCTTGTTGGTAAAAAGTACGTCCGTACCGCGAATCGCACCGTTATTTTCTGGTAGAACTTTAGTGATGGACTACTTTCTGTTGTCTTAAGATGTGTTTATCCTGTTTCTTTAGGAACCAGTTTTTTTTGGAATTTTTACTTTTTGCTTTTTTATCGTTTTTTTTTTATGGAATTTCGAATTATGGGGATACAAAGATGTTATTATTTGGACAGCTAAGTTGTTATGAATAAAACCACAGAAAAGAACAAATCTGTAATAGGAAAACCGCAGACAGCAAAACTGAAAAACTGAGTATAAATAATATCATAACTGATGAAACGGTAAATGATACAAAAGTTCATTCACAATTTTATAAATAAGCCATTTGTTACAACTGTTTTATTTTAAACTAGCTTATGCCCCCGGCTTCGCCCGCGGTTATTATCCCACGGGATCGTACTACCGGGATAAAAAGTATCCTATGTATTAATCCAGTTTATAAAGTTACTGTGTGCCAAATTTCAGCCAAATCCGTTCAACCGTCTTGGCATGAAACAGGAACAAAAATCCATACATACTCACAAATTTTCGCATTTATTAGTAAGAAGACGAATTTAATAATATTTTAGCACGGATATCGTATTACAAACATAGTGCACATTTATTTAAGTACGTAGCTTAAGTGTGGTCCTAGTGTCAACGACCATATCGATTTCAATCATCTGGCGCCTCGGGCAGTTTTGTCATTTGCCCATTAATTAATTGAACCATCTTCAGGTCAAGTGCAATTTATAGGTTGTCAGTGTAATAGTAATATATCAACTTATCCTGGGCATAAATAAACTTGAACCTTGGAAATGTCTCAGGTTGCACAATAATTTTTCAGTCAGGCAAAGATTTCGTCTATTTACAAACAATGTGCGAAAACGTGACGGGTGAATAAGAGAGCCTCTTTAGATATGAAGTAGTCACTAGTAAAATGCTATTGAGAAAGGGCCTTTACAAAAATGGGTGAGCAGCAAATTGAAAGTCTTTCAATTAAATAATCAGAAGAATCAAACCGGATCTCTGTAATTACAACATTGACGAGAACAAGTTCATTAACTGTTACCTAACAATCAAGATCAAGGTCAGTATCATTGTACATTTGGTAATCACCGAGTCGTGACCGGCTACTCAAGATACATTCTTCATTTATGTTTAAAAAGGTGACATAAGAGATATGTAGATACTATTTTCTTTAGCATAAGCAGCAATTTTAGCTTTTATATTGGTAAAGCATTGACTGTCGGTACCATCATCTTCATTGGGGTCTTCCTGGGCACCCTTTAGATTAACAAAAATGGTTTCTCCTGACGGCAGACAACACTTCCTACCATCATTTGAATATATTACAATAAAAATCTTCCGGTCTACTGATACGGTATTGTTTACAATTTTAACGACTGCCTCACTTCCGTGGGATTTTTAGCAAAAGAAACCTCAATGTCTCGAGTGTCGAGTTGCCGAGGCGTGGGGCACGACCTCCAGGGCGACCTATAAAGTCGCTCTCGCAAAAAAATAAAACACATTTTAACGGAACACACTATAAACAATAAAACATGGCTGGTATTCGCGTATTGTTTTTTGCCATCGCACTTGCGGGATGCAGCCCGACCCTAGCCGAAGGTGGTAATTTTTTATCGATACTCTATAATGTGCTTGCGGTGTCACGATCGTTCGATAAAACTTGCAGTTTCTATGTCGATACCGTTAGGTAATTGTCGGTAATTGTCGCTTGTGTAGTAGGTAATTGGGTGGTCTGCTTTGATGACATCTTGGGTTAGGTTGGGATGGGCTGTGGAAAATGTGTGGCTTGTGATCTTCATTATGGTTATTTTTGTGTCATTTCAAACGAAATGGTATGGCAGTTTTGTAAATGGCTAATTTAGATCAAAGATAAACTGTTTTTAATTACCTTAATGCCTCTTTTAATTTAATTTTATCTTTGCTAAATCCGCTAACCAGATTTTAGCAAGTTTCGAAAGTCGTAAAGGAAACATCTTTTAATGTTATGGCATACTTTCAGCCGGTGGGAGGTTCAATTCACCCATAAATAAAGGCGTGAGTCCTACATACGATTCGTACTCGTATAATTGGATAATTTCTAAAACTAGATTTCGATCGGATGTGCAAAATGGCCTCTCCTTTTATGATGCCGTGTTTCTAAGTGTTACACTCTCAAGAATTAAACTTCGTTGACATAAAAACATAAAATTTTATGCCGGTTTTGATATTCATCATTTAAAGTATTATTTTTTGTTTCCAGACGCTGAAAATGTCCAATCTGACAGCTTAGTGAGAGAATCCCGCACACTACATAAGAAGAAATTATGCAAAAAATATGGCATCTGCGAAGGTTTTGGCGGACAAGGTGGTTACGGTGGTTATCAAGGACACCAAGGATACCAAGGTTACCAAGGATACCAGGGTAATCAAGGATACCAACCACCAATAAACATTGCGATCAGTCAGTCCCAATCTTCTGCAAATCAGGGCGGCGGCGGCCACGGTAGCGGTTACTACCCAAACAACCACCAATATAACGGTGGTTATCCCAACCATGGTTATAACCAAGGACACAACCAAGGTTACAACCACGGTTACCCTAACCAAGGATACAACAATGGTTACAGTAACCAAGGATACAACAATGGCTACAGCGTTTACGAAGGCCAAGGAGAATACAACAGGCCTGGTTACAGCAATGGTAATGGAGGCTACAACAGTCAGTTCAATGGGAATTATTACTCAGGTTCCCCGAACGGGGGACAGGGAGGGTATGGTTTCCAAAGTCCCTTCGGTTTCAGGGATGAGCATGATGGTGCAGGAGGAGACTATGATGATGGTAATGACTACGCTTATGGTCGGTCGAGTGCTGGTGCGAGTGCAACGGCTGTTGCTGGGAGCAAAGCTGAGTAACCTATATGTGAAGAGTTAATTCTAGTGTGTTAGAAAGAAAGGTGTTTGTCGATTCGATTTTGTTTGTTTTTTTTTTGTATTATATTTAGCTATGTTAACCGATGAGTTTAATTGTCGCGTCTTACAATTATGTTATTTTCTGATAATTTTGAAGTTTTATATTTAAATTAGCCAAGACAATTTATGTATTTGTATTAACGAGTGAAAAACTGTGATAAGCTTTTTTACTAATTAAGTTAGAAAATAATGTGCTGGTTCTGTACGAATAAAATCTTAAAGAGTTTACTGTGGTGTCATTTCTTGAATTATGTTAATTTAGTAGAAATATTGAATACGATTTCGATCCAATAAATAATATTCATAAACCTAAAGCTTTTCTTTATTTTGATTAAAATCTTTTTGAACAATTTTGACGACGACATTATGATAATCAAGATAAGATTTAACTCCATATAAAGGTTTATTATAGATAAATGGTTCACATCCTCTATAAAATCAGGAATTTTTATGTTTGTGTAGAACTTTTAGATCATTTGCCTGGTCTGTGAGGTCTATGACCTAGCTGATCATCTCTCCATTAGCTGCAGATCCTAAATTATTGATTTGTGGGTATCATTAAGTTTGATTGCCATTGAGATCATCATAGTGCATCTAATGTTACTCGTGCATTTGAGTTTTATTGACGATCGCTGAGGTGACTTTTATCTTTCTAAAAATGTAAAAAAATATGGCCGAATTGTGCCATTAAACGTTCATGTATAAGCATGACTATGATTTCGATCCTCAAGTTAAAGCATACAAGTCAGTAGTTACTTAAACTTACAAGTGGTTTTACGACGATAGTAAAGCTTAATGATGATAATTGAATGTCGTTTAAACTGAAGCTGTAAATGTAAAGGGAACGAATTCTAAGACTTTTGGAAAGGACACTACAGAAGTGCTTGCATTAGGTACTTGTTTATCGATGATGAGAAAATTGCTGAACTTTAAGAAAGCATTTTAGGTTAATAGTAATTTAAGAGTAGGCTAAACTTCCTCCTTGCTTATTTCACCTAGGGTAATTTTAAGATTGACAGACCGGTTCACTAAACGGATGTAGAACAAACGTTAGTGATCGTCACATAACAGAGAAATAGTTCCCGCATGAAAATGATCTCATTTCTTTCAAGTGTCTCATTTATCAAAATCGGTCTCATCAAATGAAAAAACTGGACTAGCGTATGAGATCATTTCTCGTTGATTTCTTTATTAATTAACACAAACGGGGATATTTATGTGTTTGGAGCAAACGTTACGATCAACACGATTGAAAAGATAATTAAAAATGATATAATGCTTTCCGCCGTCCTCTTCGAAATAGAAAATATTTTAATTAAGAAGCCTTGTTTTAGTTCCTTTAAATGATTTGACAAAGTTTTTATTACGGCCAATTAATCAGTTGTCTTATCAATTTAAAGATGATACTCTAACAATTTATGGTATCGGATCACCTGTACCCATCAAAAAATGTTTACCGTAACTCGTTAGATAAATTTTGTTTATGAGTGTCAATGGCTTTGGGTGTAGTGGTGACCCAGTCAGGTTTGAGTGGGGGGATCATGTTCTAGTATATAAGCTGAGGGGAATGTTTCACAACCATCCACAACCACCCACAACCACTTGAGGAAAGGTCTAGACATCCTTGAAGGAGAAAAGAAAAATGGCCGCCAAAATCATCGTCCTAGCCACCATTCTTGCTGCTTGCAATGCAGTGCCCATCTGGTACAATGGTAAGTGTTGCAACAGTAATTGAATTTAATCTTCGGTACTTGAAAAGTAATTGATTTGCATAACTGGCCAAAATCATCAGCCTGAAATTGACAGCACAATGCATTTCTCCCAATAATGCGAATTATTCAGAAAATGTCTCCTCTACGAGTTTTTTGTAACCAAGCGATGAATTGCAAACGATGTAATAATGTTGCATCTACCGATTGGCATTAAACAGAAAATAATTTAACAACATTTTATGACTTTCAAGTGTGTTTCATATTGATTTGTAACTCTTTCAGAAATCCCTGGTGTGGTCATGAGGATCGGACGCTCTCCCAGCATCTCGTACGGGTTCGGCAGTGGTTTCAGCAGCAACATCGGTGGCATCTCCCACTCTTCCGGTATTGGTGCCGCCTTCCAGTCCGGTGAAGGCCAGGCAGTGGGCTACGGCAGCGGATCCGCTGATGGTGGCTCCTACGCTCGCGGTGTGGGAATCGCTAACGCCGGCAACAGCCATCCCGTGCAGTACCACCAGCACCCCACATACCAGGTGGTTGCTCGCCCGTCCTACGAGTCTGCCGTCGCTTCCGCTCAGAACTATGGCGGTTACGGGAACGCCGTGTCTTCTGCCCAGTCTCTGGGTAACAACAACTTCGGCTCCGCTGTCTCGTCCGCACAGAGCGCTGGCCCCGCCCGCTTCAACAGCGCCGTGTCCTCAGCCCAGAACGTTCACGGATACGGCTCTGCCCTATCCTCAGCTAACACTGGTTACGGATCAGCCCTCTCCTCTGCCCGCAACTCTGGCTACGGATCATCCGTGTCCTCTGCCCAGACCTCGGGACACGGTCTCGGTTACGGTTCAGCCGTGTCTGCTGCTCAGAACATTGGAGGCTACGGCGCCAGCACTGCTCAGGTAGCCCAGCAGCGCGCCGGTGGAGTCCAGCACAGTGGTGCAACCAGCATCAACGGCCCTGGCATCCAGGCCGCCCACTCTCACGCCGTCAACACTGGATTCTACTAAATTTTTTGTCAAGATGTAAAAAGATGTTGAGACGACAATTTGCAAACTTGTCTCAATATCTTTGGGAATCTTGTTATTATTTATTTAGTGAAAAAATCAATAAAAACTTTGATTTTTAAATTGTGTTTATTGTTTAAAAATATTCTTAATCTATTCACTCTCTATTAACAATCATAATTATGCGAAATAACGTTATAAATGCATGCACAATAACTAGTAACTTCATCATTAATATTTTCCATATTCTGCCTTATTGTCAAAAGTTGCTGCGTTCTTGGGTTTTTTATCAAAAGGTATAGTTTTGTCGCTACTACCAAAGTTTTCAGTTTTTTTGGCATTGTTATCAAAGTTATCAGTGCTTTTTGCTCTGTTATCAAAAGCAACTCCGTTTACACTTCCATAAACATGTCCATTATCACTGATGGCAGTTGCACTATTTACTGGTCCATTTCCGGGAAAACTAGGGTTGTAGAAGCTTTCAACACTTCGGACCCAGTTTTTAAGGCCAAAGTCATTGAAGCCGTAGCCTTCGGGAGCAATCGGGAATGTGAAGATTGGTAGAAATGGTGAAGTGGACGCTGATGCGAAGCTTCTTCCCCCTCCTGCTAAAGCTTTCCCAGGAACTGCAATGCTGTAGCTTGAATGTACTGCACCTTGAGGTCTTTGTGGCAGATTGTTGTATGAACGATGTTGGTCTTCATCATTTAACTGTGTGAAACCAGATCTTGTTGCAAATTGTTCAGTAAAATACTTCTCAACATTTGGGTCAGAAGATGATATTGCCACTATAGCTTCCCCGTTAGGTGTTGATTCTGAAACAATCACAATAATTCAAAAATAATGGTTTTCCATTTACATATTATACATACTCTCTACTACTCACATTAACAGAGAATATAAAATATTTTAATACATCAGAAACATTTGGTAGTCCAAATGTTTTTATTACTTTTAAAATAATTTAAAGACCTATGGGTAACCTGCTATTGTTAACAATTTTCAAAATGAATGTAATGAGATATTGTCAATTTGATTAATGTTATCAACAAAATAACTTCCTCCATGCTTATCATGTTCACTGCTCGAAATCACACGTTATTGTTACTACAACTTATGCGGGATTTAAAAACTTAAACCAATATTTATCTGTCAGCTCCTAACAAAAAATATCCATATCTAACTAATACGATAAATAAAAATAAAACATTTAAGACTTACCTTTAAAAACAACAGGAACAGCTTCCACAAACGAATTTACAGTTAAAACTGATACAAAAGCCTTCAAAACAAACATAATGTCCCTTCAATACAACTCCGTACTCATAAGTTAAACTCTATAAAGGAATAAGTGCTCGGATCACAAAGAACGGTTTATATAGGATGCTATGGGTCGGACCAATGGTTTATTACATCTATTGTAAGGTGAATGAACCATCTCACTGTCTTAAACTTGATTTAGAAATGTTTGGAGATCTTCAGTTGGTCTTAAATCACGCTTGAGTATAGACAATGTAGGTATAGTAATTGGCGATACAAGTTCAATGGTATTAGTTGCACGGCGGGTTTCGATCGGTTCTTCTAACGGCCGATGCATTTCTGTGTTCTTTAATAATATGTTGTCGTTTGACTTTAGAGATTAATAAATAGCATCGTTACTTTTAACTTCTAGTCCTGATTTGTTATTGAAATTTTCTTTATTTTTAAAATGATTTGGTGGTTTGGTTGCCATGACAACATTAAGGTTTTCCTGTTTCTGTACAGCTTACATGGCCTTACACTGTCAGAAAACAAATCAGATGAAGTTCTCTTATGATCCCACTACAGGGACTCATGTCTACTTTCACTGACCGGGGGGGGGGGGGCGATGGCGCTTCTAATTTTTTTTTAATTCTTCCCGCTTCAAGTTTTTAATTCCACATAGACTAAATATTTACATAATTCATTTAGCATCTAAAATTTAACTGTTACATAAACTTGAATGGGTGTGTCAGGCTTTTAGGCAAATGTGAAAAAATGGATTTAAATGTCCATAAATTAGTCTATTAAGAGCTCAAGTTTTAGATCGTGACACTATCGTGCGATATAGAGACAGGACCAATCCTGCGTTAGTCATATTCAGGTGCTATTCAAGATAGCTAGGTCGTCAACCTTAGGTGGGTTGCTCTGAAAAACATTTTGTCTTCAAATAGTGTCGGAGTAGTGGCGATATGTGACATCAAAAACATGCAACCAATGGTCTTCCCTAGTCATATTTGATGCATATTGACTAAACGGATTACATTTGCAATTCATCTACCTATTTACACATTATTGAATAATTATTGGACTGCCTCGTTGGTCTAGTGGTCGCAAGCGCGACTACTGAGCATGGAGTCCTGGGTTCGATTCCTGGGTCGGGCCAATTGTTATTGTGTTTTGCCATCAGGAATTTCTTAGTAGCAGCCACGAAACCTGGATTTGTGGCCGGTTGATAGCAATAGGCTCGCCCCGTATTACATGAGACTTGAAGATAACTGGCGAAATATGAGTGTACTATTAGGTATTTAATATGAAAAAAATTACGTGTCTGGTCTCAGCTACCTTTTGCCGTTACACGTCGGATTAGCCAATGTTGAGTCGCCAAGCTGTCTAGTGTAGTGCGCACAGTTTAAAGTATAGGTAGGGTGTTTCATGGAATGGATCCTGAATGGTTTGTGTTGAGTCAATGCTGATCCCGTGGACGGTGCAGTGCTTGTAAGTGTGCGTTGAACTGTACGCGTCTAAATAAATAAATTCAGGCACAAGTAATTAATACCTTAACGTTTTTTTTTCATCAAAGTTGTAATTTGGTTTTCTTGTTATTGATGTCCATGATCGACACTGTCTTCCTATCTGTTTCCCAATTTATTGAAGTTGAAGCAGCATGTCTTCTCCTTCCAAACATGTATGTGCTTACATCACTCTAGTCAGCCTTCAGTCTAGTTATCCCTTACCTATGCAACTTAAAACCATATTTAAATTAATAACTTTCCTCGCAATGTGTCCTTCATTCCTTTGCATCACTTACCTAGCCATACGACAACAGTTTCTTGAACTTTAAGCTTTTAGACCTATCGTCACACAGAGTTCACCGACGGCAGCGCATTTTTCAGGCTGGATATTTATGTCTACCGACCCCTAAAATAAACTATGCTTGTTAAAAAGGAGCATTTTAGTTCTATCATTGTAGCTTTATCTAACTACATCATTGTGATTAATACTAGAAACGGGATATTTACCATGTTTACTGTTTTCTATGAGTTCCCGATATTTCGGCGCTGCTGCAAGCACCATGATCACGGATAAACATGGAACAGTAAACATGGTAAATATCCCGTTTCTAGTATTAATAATAATGTTAGTGACCATGATAGTTTAAAATCTTATACAACATTGTGGCTTCATAAAGGATGAAAATTAGATATAGGTACAAATAAAAATACTGATGAATGAACGAAGGGAAATAATCACCTCTCATTTGCCGCTTATGCAGGGTGAATCAACCATTAGCTGACTTTAACAATGTCTTCTTGGTAAGTAGATTTTGATTTAATTTGATTTTATAAGAAAAATATAGTTTTCCGGAATGTGTTACGCAGGGGTGTAGCATAGTGCCCGAAATTACTAAGGGCCACATGTTCGGGTGCACCTGAATCAGCTCAGATCGAGCGGCTAACCGAATATTTTTTCTGCTGGCCGTATAACCGATCCGAATGTGTGTGTGTGTGTAATAACTATAATACGCAGTAAGCAAACGTAGAGGTCACTGTATGTTTCGTAGCGGAAATTCAAGGTACTACGTCGAGGGAAAGTAACCTAACTTGCTCGCATATATGTATGTATGTAGCATACGTAGTTCAGACATAATACAATAGATGTCGTTAGCTACATCTAAAAGAAAAAAAAAACAAGTAAATAGTTCCACAGATTTTCTCGTTTTATAATTTAAGTCATTGACCTACTCAGGAGTTTATTCGATTATTCTCTCTTATACTTTTATCTGAATATTTTATATTTCTGATAGAAGATATGGTAATATGAAGATATGATGTAACTTAATGGCATGTTAAGGTATAAAATAAAACATAGTTATTGACTATTTTTTTGAAAATATATTCTTTCCTATAATTATCTCAATGAATTAGATTAGAATGTGATTATTTGAATTTTCTGGTATTTTTTTTATTCACGTCGTTAGTGGGTAGATACTGTAAGGGTTAAAGCACACCAACCGCCATCACCGCCATAATGACCGCAGACTATAGTAGGCGGTGATTTTTTTTTTTAATCCTTGCAGAGGTGTAGCTTCTTTAAAGCCTAAATATTTAACGAATATTTAAATTGTATTTATAATAATATCATGATTTAACATTATTATTTATAAAGTTATTTGATTTTAGCCATGAATTCACATTTATTTGTGATCTTAATTCAAAAATCTTAAAAAAAAAAAACAAAATCTTTTGAAAATCTCGCAGTCAAAATTTGGTTTGCTGTATGTATATTTGTTACTTTGTGTGCAATAAAGAATCAGAATAAATATTTTCCCATTTTTAATATTAGGCTGTTGTGCGACTTATCATTCATTTCATTGTCATTGTGATTAAAAAAAATACTTTTCGATCTGTTATTTTATTTCTTTGAAAGTGTATTGAAAAACGTCGTTTGAAACACATGGTCACTTGTCAGTTCTCGGCTCCATAACACGGGCTGCCTCGGCTGCAATGACAAAGTTTCCCCAGTTGTTGTTGTTGTGTTGTTGTTGTCAAAATGTAAGAACTAAGTTTAACTTCCAAGAATCATATTTCCACAGGTCATGCCCTAACAGACGGCTCACTCCGTCTACCTTTTCAAATTCTAATTACAAAGTTAGTTTTTATCTCCTTCCTAGTCATTCATAGGTTCAATTCATAGAGGGTTACTTCTCCGAAGTACCTCATGAGTACTGTTACTGTAAGACATAAAAAAATCCACGAAAATATAAGCATCATCAGTCTCCTGCTCTTATCCCAATTTATTTGTGGTCGGCACAGCATGTCTTCTTCTTCCATACTTTTCTATTACTCGTCATCTCAGCAGTCACCTCCGTTCTAGCCATGACATTCTTCATATAGTCCATCCACCGTTTGTCTGGTATAAAATATACTTAACATAAAACATTATATTTTCATGAGATCTTTTATGTCTTTGAAGATAGCAAGACAGATCCATATTTTGTTTCTTCTTGAGAAAGCCTTGTGGCCTTAAGTCCGCTGATGTACCAGTTTTGTACAAGAATTTTAAATAAGCAAATAATAAAGGTTGAATAATTAAAAATTGATTTTATAATCACACTGTATGTACTACATAACAAGTAGCACATATAATATTTCAATTAAACCGTAGTACCTACCTACTTACTTACACATCTAGTAGGCTTTTGAACCAATAAATAACATAACGATTATTTAGCGAAGAAATACGCTAGCTGATAACTGTACCGCCCACCTCATACATACTGATGATACTAACAAATGAGTCTGCCACATTCTTAATGGATTAATAAGTAGACAAATGTGCTCAACAACATTCAAATTAACCGTTAACCGTGCAATATAAATATACATAAGGTTACAAAAAAAAAGTATCTTAAGATCTTCTTCAAAACGGTGTAAATTTTAGATTTATTCGATAACAAATTACCTCGCTAAAGTTATTACATTACGCCTAACTACATGGTATTTTGATGGCAATTTTAATAAATCAGTCTGGGTTCCTTTCTGACTAGGACACCGTTTAAAAGTAATTAATGGTGGAACTACAGACAGGTCGTAATAGTAGTAGTTCTTTAATTGGTAGTTATAATTTCACGCCAATTTATTATGGAAAAGAAAAGACCACCACATGAATCAAAACAACGACAGACCGGGTAGCTATTAAAGACAAAGATTTAAATTGATTTAAATCTATGATAAAAGATGAAAAACTTTACCTACTGAACCAAAAACAGAAGATTTCTGTCAAAAAACAAAATTGCTTAGCAGTTAAGTTACACTATCAATACAGAAAAGCGGCCAAAAGTGACTAATTGGCTCCATCTGATTAATTATTTCTTATGACAGATAAAAACACTATCCATGATGACTCATAATCCTATATTTAAGGCTAAACGAGGTATATATTCAGCGATTAATACTGCACGCGTGTCAAAAGCGCGACCAAAGACAGGTCGCTCAGATGTGTCTCCGAATTAATGGCTTCCTATATCATTTTATTTAAAAAGACAACGGTATTCAGAATCATAGTAAGCCAAAAAGGCAATGTAGACAGAAGAAAGCAACCTGGATATTGTTCATTTAAATATTTGAATGAAGCCCATCCTTATAAGGTTATTGACAAAAGACAAAGTGTAGGAGGCAGGTCTTCGAATGAAGATAATGTCTCCTAACAAGGACACACATAGTAGGCAGTAAAAAGAAAAGGAATGCCCATTATTATTACGAGCCTGACTGTAAAATTTATGTCAAACATCATAAAATAATTTATATTGTTCGCCACCCATAACCTAGGGCACTTAATGCGCAATTTTAATTAACCGAGTGGGCAAAATGATCTGTAAATCAATCCATCAAAGTTACCGTTACGTTTAAGAGCTATCACATATTAACTTTTTACGGTACTCACATTATGTTTTATGAACTAGCCAGAGATGATTAGCAATGTAAATTGAATATATCAATAGAAAATGTAACTATTATTCCAAAAAATATATTCAATAAATATCAAATACATAAAACATTCTAATAGTCATATTAAAACTGTTTTCAATAACCACTACCTTTTTTGTCGTCTCCGAATGAACAATCAAAGTACTGTTAACTCAGAACATGGCAGCAAAGAAGATGAAAAAATAATTGCTTCACACAATTGCTCGGCTCCAAATACCTTCAACGTATGATTACTACATTCAAGAACTATAAATGGATAATCAAAACTACGTTTGTAAAATAATAGTAGAGAAATTATCTTTAAAAACAGATCTGTCGTAGCGTCTATATTAAGAACCGTTTCTTAGCTATAAAGTCGAAAACTTGTAATTTTACGATGAGGATATAAAGTGAGAGATCGATGTTTGTCATGCATTTCTGTTTGGTCTGCAACATGAATAGGATTGGAAGTGTGCTCGTTGTTTATATATTAGTAGTGGCGGCAACGGGAGCAGGTAACTGTAGATATATCCTTTTGTTTATAGAAATTAATAAAACATCCATAAATTCTGATTGAGATAACTTTATTAGCGACACAACGGAAATAAGATTTGAATAATTTTGTTAAGAATTTGAGTTGTTTATTAAAATGTAGACTAGATTCTAATAATATATTAACATTTTTGTTTCTATTTCTAGCGGAATTTAAATCAAAGAGCCAATCCACCAGCAAAGTAGAACAAGCAAGCAAGACAAAAGGATCAACCACAGCCAGCAAAGCGTCGACACCGCACCATGTTTCAGCCCACGCTTCCTTCAACAATGGGATGGGCGTCGCCAGCATCAGTGGCGTAGACTCCAGGTACGGAAGATTGTCCTCCATGACTGGGGTCAAGTTCTACCCGCCGATAGACTCTTCCATGATCAAGACAGATAACAAAGGAAACTTCATCTTCAAAGCTACTGATGGCAAAATGCCAATGCCACTAACGATTACGAAGAAAGGCGACGGTGTCTCAGGAACTATTAAGATCATGCCAGGATCAGTATCAGTATCCTCTTCAGCGAACTCTGGATCTGCTTCAGCGTCAGTAGGACCTAAGATCCCAGATTTCAATTCCTGGTCAAATTCATTCATGAAACCGATGATGAATGATTTGTTCTTCCCCAACCCGTTTCCAGCGTTCCCTAGTATATCGAACTCTGCGTATCACACGAGGATGTCAGAGCCTTCGTATCACAGGATACCAGAGCCATCGTTCCCGAGAATATCGCAGCCATCATACTCGAGGATACAGCAGCCATCATACTCGAGGATACAGCAGCCATCATACTCGAGGATACAGCAAACTTCGTTTACGCCAAGAATGCCTGATCCCTGGAAGGATATGTTCAAACACAGTCTACCACAACATGATGTCATGATGAATCCTGGGTGGTACTACCCGAGCTACAATCCTTATTTAAACTTCTGGTAATGCGTTTGGAATAAATCGATTAATACCCCTTTCCAATTTTTATTTCTCGACCCCGAATAATTTCGACTACTAAGTGTTTGTCCAGTACATAGGTACTCATACCATTTATGACTCGAAAACTACTCAGTCTGAAGCTAGTCTGTTTTGTACTTTAGGGAATTAGACTAAGGAATTAAAATTGCACGAGGATGCTTTTACAGAACCGTTATCCCATTATACTGATGATTCACAGGACTCACTGACGACTGCATATTGCTATGACCAATCTATATGGCAGTCATTAACTCACAATTATTTTATGATCCACATAAGAAGGGCTGTAATAGAGTACCTGATAAAACTCCTGCATGACTCCATGGCTAATATTTGCATGTATTTCCATTGTATACCTAGAACTGTGACATCGCCAGAAAGAACAGCAGAACATACACCAGAAATAAAACAACATTTAATGAAAGAATAAGCTTTTAAATCACATTGCATATGGCAGAATTTACGACCAAAATAAAACATAAAACCGCTAGATGAGGGAAATTAATAACAACATAAAAGATGGAATCGCAAGAATGACTAATTGTGTGAGTTGATAATTTTATTTTTAATGTTGTCAACAACGACGTGAGTCATACACAAGAGCCTCGTAATTTTTAAAGGTGTAATTTTAGTGACAAATAGGGACTGCTACGAAGAGTAGGCTGCTTCTCATAACATCAGTTAGTCAGTGTGTTGACTTCTACTTGCAACTACTTAAAATCTCATAGCATATCTAAGGAAGTTTTGGAACATGATGTAGCCCAAACCCAGATGCGGTGCACCGCCAATCAATCATCTTTATAGCCAATTACCAAAAACCTGCTGATCAACGCCCACAGTCATTCAGTTGCAAAATTATAAACCACATCTAGCATTTATAAGTAAACAGCTACAGAATAGGTACACTAAAAGACTAGTCCTTTTGTGAAACGTGGTACAGAAGTAAATATTTCTGCCTCCAAAGGCACACCTATTCATTGTTAGAAGCTCATAGCCTATGGCATATAATACCAGAGGTGACAAAGTAACAATGATGGAAAAGCCAGACGGTGGATGGAGAGATATTAAGAGATTGTCATAAACTGTTTAATAAAGCTATAGAATCCTAATGAATCATTTGATTGTCGTCTCTGGTGTCCAATCTCAAACCAAGGTATCAATATTTCTCATTTGTAATGAAATTGATATTAGTAGTAGTATTACTCAAATAAAATTAAATACTTACACTAACTACTCTTTATTACCTATTCAACTTTAAAAGTAAAAAATAATATTACACACATATAAATCTCTGGAATGCGCTACCCCTTGGCATTAAAAAAGCTGAAAGCAAAATGGCTTTCAAAAGAACAGTTCGGAAGTACTATTTAAGATCAGACTAAATTGCTCACAAGCTAGATATTAGTAGTCATAGTAATTATTATAAGGTTTCTCGTATTTTGGACTATTTGTATGTATTATAATAATATATTAGTTTATTTCATTTTACTGTATATATGTGTATTAGTATGTACCTATTTATGTATATCAATTTATGTTAACAAAATAGTATTTTTCTTATTTTTTTTTTGTACTCTATCACAATGCTGTCCTATTTGACCCTAAGGTTGGCTGGTAGAGAATGCCTTGTGGCATTAAGTCCGCCTATGTACCACTCTTGTACATGAAGTTTAAATAAATAAAAATAAAGCTAATATATATTTATCAGTTGAAAGACAAAATGCTTTCGAAAGCATTTCATCTTTTGTCTACTATTATTTAATGAGGCCCCCTCAGGTAGTTACAGACATTTTTGCGAATTTTATGAAAGTACTAGCATATGCCCGCGGCTTCGCCTGCGTGGAGCTCGGTAATTATCCCACCAGGTCGTACTACCGGCATAAAAAAGTATCCTATGTGTTAATCCAGGTCATGGTGTGCCAAATTTCATCCAAATCCGGTCAGTAGTATTTGCGTGAAAGATTAACAAACATCCATCCATCCATCCTTACAAACTTTTGCATTTATAATATTAATAGGATAGTTAAAATTTTTGTAGGTTGTGATGTTGTCACTGCAGTAGATGTCAGATATGTTTAGAGAGAGGTAAAAAGTGCCATAAGTTGTAAAAATTACACTAATCAGGATGTGCCAAACGCCCAGGTATTTTGACAATTACAGCATGCAGTCACGTCTAGAACGAAATAACAATAAATCGTGTTTGATCTTGATTATAGATCCATAAACAGATCATTGCTCTCGCGACGCATCCGCAGAAATGATCTCCAATACAAGATGGTGTCTTTTTAACGCGAGCTGCTCAATTATGGGACTATTGACTCTGTACTCTTTATGGACTCCTACGCTAAAACATATTTAACTCATCTACATAATTAGTCGTACCAGGTAAAGGTACCAGTTGTTGTACATGGCAGTAATTTTCAAGTTTTGTCTTTTTTCGGACACCATCTTTCATCTTTACGTAGCTTCTATATAAAGGGTGTAAATAAATCCTTAACATAGCCGAATCCCCGTTTTTGCGATCATTTTTTGTTCTAGACCATACCTGGGAACTTTCTAGTTAAGGCTATATTGGGGGTCAAAGTTCCAATCTTTTCACAAGTTTTTTTTTAAATACATATTTTTAAAGTAAGATTTTTACTTTACACACCACCACGACCCCCATACTATTCAATCCATCCATAAGCACAATGTTTTAAGTGCTTTCCATCGAGTCCTACCATAAAACGTGATTTTTCACCCCAAAAAGAAAAGTCGTTTCCCAGCAATAATTGTTGCTTAAAGCTACTTAGTTTGATGTACAGAATGCTTGGTTGACGGCTATGTGAAGGGTCTGTTTACACCCTGTAGTTATGTATTTTATATGCCCCTTTAACATTTTGTTAAATTAATCTTTATTTTCTTTGAAGCAATATTATTTAAACCTTACCTTGTATGGTTCAGTTTATTTATTAACCGTTCAAAAAAAAATGGAAATATTTTCGAATTTTAATGGATTCGGGGCAGAAGGTCGCTGCTTAAAATAGTACCTATCTATGCAGAAAAACCACGGGGCGATAATTGACCACTCTACTATGTCAAAAAATCCATTTTATAGTTATTTGATTAATGTGTGACAGTTATAAGTTTTATTAGAGATCTATAAAATATATGACAATTTAACGACCGATAAATAAGGTTTTAGCAAAACTAGTTTTTAAATACAAGTTCTTTACTTTATAATTTGATAATCAGTGGATACGTGCAAGGGGTCGGCAGTTAACACCCTGGTGATAGTCGCAGGGTCAGGGGGTCAAATAATTTGTTGATGTATTAGTTTACGTGGTATTTAGGTTTCTTAATTAACAACCAAAAATTCGCAATGTGTGTCGCGCGTCGAGCCGCTCACTGGGTTGCTCAGGGCAGGTTAATTTATCAGCAGCAGTCTATAGGCTGCCTGGTGCACGGTTGATGCCAATAGTCTTCCGTGTACTCTACACGAAATATTTTAAGGGTAACTTCTATAAGTCGTAAAGTCGCCATAGCAACGAAAAAAAAATTATCTGAAGGAGTGTTTTTTTTTTACGAAATTATAATAATTCTAAAATTTTTTGAGACTTTTTGCATAAAACCTTTACTCCCATATTCTAACAATGACAGTAGGTAAATACGACGTAGTAAACTAGCGCAATGGATGTTCAAAAATAAGGAGCTAATAATATTTTGTGGATAAGTAATTTTAATTTTTTTTTTTTTTTAATTATTCTCAAGTAAAAAAAATAATCTCTTGAAATGGCTTCGTTATAGCCGTTAGGTGATTCCCTGAAAATATTTCGTGTATGAATAGTTAGACCTATATATCCCCTGTCAAAGAGAGGCCTGCTTAGCAGTTGGTACATTATAGACTGTCGATCATGCTATGCTATACTATATAATCTACTCAATTTCAGAATGTAGACACAATTTAAAGGCATATAATAGACTTTAGAGGCTCTTTTTTAATCCACCAACACACACATAATAATTATTTTTGGGGAGTTGAAATTCCTTTAGCGCCTTTTTAATGTGATTAGGTTATTGTAAACAGGCGTTAGGCCTCCCCCAATCCCTCCTCCTCCTCCCCCTCTTAAAATGAGAAACTTTCTTTCGCAAGTTTAAAGAATAGGCATTAAATTTGTGCAAGAAAATATTCTTCTTCATGTTAACTGTAGGCAGTTAATACGTGGAAAAAATTATTCAGTGAAACAGTTGTTATTAACACAGCTACTTGCTTAATCAGACCACTTTTGAGTACTTCCTACTATCTTACTACAAATAAATATTTAAAAAAAAAAAAAAAAAAAAAAAAAAAATATATATATATTTATATATAAATATATATCTTATTATAAATGCGAAAGTTTGGATGGATGGATGTTTGTTACTCAATCACACCAAAACTAATGAACGGATTTGGATGAAATTTGGAACACAAATAGGTTGTAACCTGGATTAACACATATTACACTTTTTATTCCGGTAGTGTGATCCCGTGGGACAATTATCGAAAGTCACGCGGGCGACGCCGCGCGCATAATCTAGTAATATCATAAATGCGAAAGTTTGTCAGATTGTATGGATGTTTGTTACTCTTTCACGCAAAAACAACTGAACGGATTTTGATGAAATTTAGCACACAGATAGTTTATAACCTGAATTAACACATAGGATACTTTTTATTCCGGTAGTATGATCCCGTGGGACAATTATCAAAGTCCACGCGAAGCCGCGGGCATATGCTAGTACTTTATAAAGCTGAGATCAAAACGTTTGAATGTGTGTCAGCAAGCGAGATTGTTCGCAAATGTGTTGAGAACATTGTGCAATCACAGCTTGCGGTATATGGTGCGCATTCATTAGCATAAGAATAGCGAATAGCGGTGATACCGGTTGGGCTATGTGACAATATTCTGTTTTTAAATCGATTTAGTTAAGATTTAGGTTGATAATACATAGATTATAAATCAATTCAAGAACCATTTTATTAACTTTGAGAAAGTTAAAAAAATATTTGAAGCGGTAATTATTTTAAAAGCAAAAGTAAAACCCACGTGAAAACGAAAAAACTCAAAGCATACAGACAGTAGACAGTAGCAGAATATAAAAAGACCCAGAATAAATATTCAGTCTGTGAGCCGATTCAAATAGCCCCTTACTTTTGAAAAAACACATAATCGCTTACGGCAAATAAAATACAAAATAACGGAAGATTGGCAAAAAAAGAAGATGGGTGGCTGGGATGCTGCGAGCGACGTGGGCTGTGGATGATGATGATAATGATGACGACGCTTAAGAGGAAGTGCTAACGGCGCTCAATTCATACAAACGTATTGTATAACGTGTAACCCTGTTTTCTCCCTGGACAATAAAACTAGACTAAATATTTTTTACTAAATAATCTATATGTATAAGGTCTATCTTTTCATACACGAAATATTTTAAGGTTAACTTCTGTAAGTCGTAAAGTCACCATAGCAACGAAAAAAAAAATTATCTGAGTGTTTTATTTACGAAATTATTATAATTCTAAAATTTTTTGAGACTTTTTGCATAAAACCTTTACTCCCATATTCTAACAATGACAGTAGGAAAATACGACGTAGTAAACTAGTGTAATGGATGTTCAAAAATAAGGAGCTAGTATTTATTTTGTGGGTCAAGTAATTTTAAATTATTTATTTTTATAAAAATATACTCAGATAAAAAAAAAATCCCTTGAAATGGCTTCGTTATAGCCGTTAGATGATTCCCTAAAAATATTTCGTGTAACAATAGTTAGACCTTATATACAAAAAAATATGGAAAATAACGAAACGAAAATAGATAAGGTAGTGTACTAATTAATGTACTAGAGCTTATTCGCTACTCTTATGGTCATGTGTCCTCTAGACACTTGGAAATCGCACCCCCACTAGCTACAGTGTTATGCAATTAAAATTGCGTTATTCTGCAAATATTGCAAGGTAAATAATGCAATGACTAACTTTAACTTAGTTTACAGAAACCTTTTGGACAAACCTCAAGCGTACTCGTATACCTCTTGCAATCGTTGCAAGGTAGTGCGATGTTCCATAAAGTTATAATAGTTCCCAAAAAGCAAAAGAAGACTATCGTTCTTGTTTTAAACGTTACAGTGCCATGCTGAGATAGGGGCCTTTTGTATATCTTATTTTTTCTTATGTTTACTTTTCTTAGTTTTTGTTATATAGCTAATTTTAATCATTTTGTTTTGTCCTGTGCAAGACAAATCAATATTTTTTCTTTCTTTCTTACTTTGTAGTGGCTAACTTTTGTCATCCGAAGCAAAGAATTTCAAATTCTCAATAGCTTCTTAATATTCCACGCGTTCAATACTCCGTAGTGATCATAAAATCCTTTCCGAAATTGCTTGATCCGTTATAAAAAAGTACTTTGTCCACTTTTAGTACTCGTAAATGTTCATTGCTGAACTTGGGTTATCCAGAATAGGAGATAGGTACCATATTACCAACACAACAATCGTCCGGCAAAAAATTGCGAAGTAAATTAGTACGGGTACCTACATCTTATGATAAGCCATAGGTGTAGTTTTAAAAAATCATGTACTGTTGTATTTATGAGCATGAGAGAGTTTAAGAGGGCTCTGTTTTTTTTTGTCACCATTCAATCACTGGGTGATTTCAAAAACTTATAATAAATTACGAGTTCTGGGGGTCTAAATTACGTTTCCATTCGTAAAATGGTCACTTAATGACAATTCATAATATTAACTGCGTCTATGACCATTTTAAGAATTTTAACGGGATTCATATTATTATCCTATTATGATTCTGCTAAAGCAGCCATTTTAGACCCCCTGTTCTCACAGCATTTCAATTCACCGCATCGCCCAAGAAGAACCTCAACCAGGCGGCCATGTTGTTGTTTTAGTTCCAAGTCTACCCAACAGATGTCACTGTGCATTTTGTGCCGATTCCTGAATCGCGGTGTTAAGATTCTCCGTCGTTTGGTTGGGTCAACTCGAGTCGGCATCGATAAACATCTCTGGTTTCCCTTCAATACGTATAAATCTTTCGCCTTTTACTAAAGATTTCCGTGGAGGGGAACACTCAAATGAGTCTAAACGTATTTTTGAAATACTCTGTTTCGGCGGAGTTTATATTTCTATGTAAAATGTTCCCTCAAATGGAGTTTATGAATATGAATACCAGGGCTGCCAGTAGATATTTTTAAATTATTCGGCAATTTTTCTGAAATTATACAAAATTGAATGTCAGGATACAAACAGTTCTTAAAAACTTTAAACACACAGTAATGATTAATCACGTGAACTTACCTACGTTATTTTTTTTATTTATTATGGTACTCACAGGCTTAACGCGAAACCATATGGCAACCCAAAAAATATCACCATAGAAAACTCAGATAATAGAATTTAGGCTTTCCGTATCCAATTATACATGAGGGTCCAGGATACAAAGAGGATACAATAAGTAACCAAATTTTTGTATCCGATTATACAATCTGGCAGCCCTGATGAATACACTCCCCATCTGTGAGAGAGTGATTAAATAAAAAGAACAAAAAGTAGTAGACTGCATTCAATAAGAATGCCAGAAAACATACCCCTTCCACTACACTACAAAAATCCAACTTGTTGCAGAATAGCGCGCACCAATGACGCGGCGAGGCGCCGCGCGCACGCAGTACTCACCGTGCATGCGTCAAGATGCGAGCCCTTCTGCTGATCTCTCTGTTCGCCATCGTTTACTTTGCTGCTGCAGCTCCAGCGAGGTCCAAGCTGCAGACAGGGGTCAACGGTACGTACCCAAGAACTTATTCTAAGGTCCTACGGTCAAAGGTTTTTGGATATCTTCGGAAGAGCCGAAAATTGACGAATAAAATGTGACTGTCGATCAGAATTTCGCGCGTAATTCATAGTAGATAAACACACTGACTGTCTTAAATGTATCACATTTTATTCGCCTTTCTGCTTTCCCGATGACAGCCGATGGGACCTTTGAAAATGGTCGTAAGATTGTTACTAACATACTTTGTCTTGTCAGTCATGTATGTATAAGTAGAAATTAGTATGCATCGCACGCCCTGCCTCGTCGATCGTAGTATAATGAACTAACTATAAACTGCGTTCGCTTCTTTCGATAGATATTTGATTTTTAATTCCAGTGATCGAAGTTCCGATAAATAACATTTAGCTGTAGACTCTGTACGTGGTAGTAAGGAAGTACGTTTTGTCGTTTTGTCTTTATTTAGATTGGTGACTGTTTTTTGCTTGGCGAAACGTCAAGGTTGATGTGACAAAATTAGCGACACTTTACCTTAACGCGAATTGTGGAAATTGCGCGTTTTAAGGCTTTTTGACCATTGTGTACTTCGTATTAAGATGCAGACTGAAATTACGATTGAGTAGGTAATAAGGGCGGGAGAATGACGGCAGGATGGGCGCAGTGGCTGAGCGATTGGCTACTGCGCTGCGTATTGCGTGTTCGATTCCCGTACGGAACAAATATATTTTTAAAGGTAACTACCTTTAAAAAGGTAGTTACAGGTTCCAGGTCTGGCAGTTTGTGGTGAGTTTAAATTTTGTAAATTTCTCGGGTAACGTGGGGGACGTTACCCGAGAAATTTCGAATGGGGGCCAACATTAAAAACAAAGATGAATATTAATTTTCTAACAAATAACTAACACGCGTGTTTGTGATAAATAATAACGCAGTTTGATAAATGTGGACTTGTTTTACCATGATTACTCATGATTATCTAGTTTTATTTTACACATTTATGTTGGTAGTATGACTAATAGCTACTCTATAAGCTAACACATTTATGTTGGTAGTATGACTAATAGCTACTCTATAAGCTAACTTTCAACACATGACACTATTTTTAAAAGGCAATAACGACTATGTAACAAATACGGCCTCTCACCATACCCGGTGCGTAAAACCATTGGAGATGAATTAGCTGCCATTAATAAGTGACACAGTGCTTTCATCGAAAGTTAATTGATTTTTTTACAGTTATTAAAAGCCTTAACAAGGTTTAATCAATTATGGTGTGAGTAAGGACAAGGTTTAAAAGATTAATTGAATTGGAGATATTTAATAATAGTATTCGCAAAACATAAGTTATCTAGAGAATTTAACAGTAGGTGCTAAATTATTATTTACTGATCAATGTTTTGTTAAACTCGAGGAGCTCGTGGCTAAATAATAACAGCCGTTCGGGTCGATCTTTAAGGTTATGCTGCGCTTGCTAAGGTCGGTTTGTGGATGGGTGATCATCATTACATACCGAGTTACCTCCGTGCCTCGGAAAGCTCGTTAAGCCGGTGGTCCCGGCTGCCAGTTGTAGATCTTTGACAGTCATTACAGGTAGTCAGTGGCATAAAAGTCTGACAACCAGTCTTACCAAGGGGTACCGTTTTACCCAGTACTAACTGGGTTGTGGAGGTCAGATAGGCAGTCTCTCAGTATTCAGATGAATCCGGTAAGACTGGAAGACGATCCCAATAAATTTGGGAAAAGGCTAGGCAGATCAGAGTGTTGTGTTAACCATTATGAAAGCACTGTTCGGTAACTTACAAAATATCAAAATAAATTAGGTAACAGTTACTTTCATACTAACTTGACACACTTGTTACGAACGTCGTGCGAATTTTATGTCATTGTCTTGACTGAAAATACAATTAAAACACACATAGATACAAAATAAATGCTTTGACGATATTAATTAACTGAGGACCCAAGCATGAGTACTGGCGTAGACCTGGTAAACTATGGTTTTGTAAGACCCGTCAAGATTCTGCCGCATACAGAAAAGGCAATGAATGAAGCTTCTTGAAAAGTTTCATACAGTTTTCATCATTGCTCATATTCTTCAAAGAAGGATTAGAACATCACACCGGTATTGCTTTAGCGAAGTCTTTAAATAAACTTAAGTCTCTTCAAATAATGCTTAGTTTGGCGTTCATATTAAGAGGAAACAGCATTATCCCAGGATAGGCACGGCCTCGTTGGTCTAGTGGTCGCAAGCGCGACTGCTGAGCACGAGGCCCTGGGTTCGATTCCCGGGTCGGGCAAAGTGTTATTGGATTTTTCCATCATGAATGTCTCA
Organism: Noctua comes; assembly: GCA_963082995.1. NCBI lineage: Eukaryota > Metazoa > Arthropoda > Insecta > Lepidoptera > Noctuidae > Noctua > Noctua comes. Next base: position 18,050,052 of record OY720267.1, on the reverse strand, counting down.
GTAGCAGCAACGGATTTGTGCCCGGTTGATGGCAATAGGCTTGCCCCCTATTACGTGGGACTTAAACACAACTGGCGAAATGTGGCGTGTACTTGTTACGCACACCTCTGCCTAACCCTTCGGGGATTACAAGGCGTGATGTTAGGTTTAGTCAACAGGATTTCCAGGTATTTTTTTACTTAATCATCTCTTACTGTCGTTTCCAGATGCTGACGGCCAGTCTTTTGTGGAAGAAGTGGTAGTAGAGTCGGTGCTGCAAGTCCGCTCGCCATCGAGTCGCCAGGCAAGAACGAACACACAGACAAGTCTGCAAGATGGCGCTCGCGTTGCAGAGGCTAAGATTTATCATTAGATTTTAAGGAAACATCTATTTGTTAATATGATAATTATAGGCTTTTAGCCTATAATTATATTATTACCTTCGAATGGCTTTGTATTTGAATTAACTTCACAGACTGCAAATCGAACTACAACCATAATTTTTGAATTTATCCATAGAAACACAATGATTTACTCTTTAACTATGTTTATATTATGTTCGTTGGTGAATTTTCTCGACAATGTACCATATCTCAAACTCAAACTCAAAAATCAAAGCATTTATTTCAATTAGACCATCACAGGCACTTTTGAATGACAAAAAATAAAAAGAAGCGAAGCTACAGTCACAGTCACAAGGCATAATAACATGAGAAAGTACTGTAGTTGCACATTCCATCTCTATGGAGAAGAATGGGCAAGAAACTCCATGGACACTCTTTAAATCTATCTAAATTAATATCATCATCGTCTTCCTGTCCTTGTCCCATGCTACTTGGGGTCGGCGCAATACGTTCTGTTCTTCCATTCTACCCTGTCAGACGTCACGGCATCGTTTATTCCTTTCTCTTTAATATCATTCCTCACACAATCCATTCCTCGTTTCTTTGGCCTGAGAGGGAGAGGCCCCTCTCTCAACAGTGTACCATAATCACATTTAAAATGTTTTGTTAGTTAAACCGTGTGAAGAGGCATTATATTTAAATGTATAACCTATGTGAAGAGTTTTATGAAAGCCAGTTATTGTTTTAGTACTCGTACATTTTTTCTACCAGCTATCACACGATCATTTTAGAACGAAACCAGTGTTTATTTGATAAATGCCTTGTGGCATTAAGTCCGCCTATGTACCACTTTTGTACATGAAGTTTAAATAAATAAATAATAAATGATGTCTATTTTGTAAATAGGTTTTTGCAAACCCTTTTTTTTAAACAAAATAAGGCTGTTGTTTCGTACCTGACTACTCTGAGGAGAAACAGCCGAAACAAACTCGAAGGTCATAGTCTCCTTCATGGTCCAGACATAATCTTAGTCAAGTCACATGTATCAATCGCATGAAGAATTATTTAAAACATACGTTATATTGTTTGCTATTATTATCTTAAGTTATTCTTAACCTAGCAATAGTTACTAGCCAGCCATAGGCCACTTTACCGGTTTGCCTGAGTTTACAGAGACTGTTCATGCTGTCATCAAAATCAAGTTAAACTGCTCTCTGCTCTACTTATTTTAAATATTTGATAAACAAAGATCGCCCAGAAAAAGAAATAATAACGATCCGGTTTCGTTGCCATTTGACCAGTATTGTATCACTCGCTCGTACTGGAAATCGTTCCAAGCAGGATATGTGCGCTCACCTCATCATAAACATTATTTTGCACTGCCTAAGTACGGTGAGGGCAACTCTTTTTGTATTTTCTCTTCTACTTTTTTTTTTTTTAACATAATACTTCCTTTTTTTTTTACCCCCCCCCCCCCCCCGCTCTTGGCGGAGCGGAAGGGAGTGTCAGACTTCTACTTACTATAACCCATCCATGTTCCTTGCTGACATCCCTTTAAGGCGCGCGTGGAACACGATCGCGCCGTCGACGCGGCCTGTCGTCGTAAGACGGCCGGACGGCGAGCTAGCCCACTACTCGCCGTCCACTGGCCCACACAATACTTCCTTGAAAAGACATCAACGCCCAAATCTTATTTTTTGTATAATTATCACTTGCTTCGGTGAAGGAAAACATCGTCGTGAGGAAACCAGCATGCCTGAAAGATATTTCTTGACGGCATGTAAAGACAAGTCAGAGGCCCATAGGCGGCATAAAATTTCTGACACCAGGTTAGGCACTAACCACACGATAAAGAAGAATCTTCTTATTAATATCGCTAATCTGATTGAAACAACTTTTTTCGAAGTCAATTTTCTATCTTCTCTGTTTTGTGATATCTGTAGGTAATAAAAGATTTCATTCATAACGTTGGTGTTCTAAAAAAATATTGAGGCCAATGTTGGGGCAAATATTGGGACGAATATTACAAAATATGTGATTTGTTTACTGGTTGGATTATCTATCTTCTTCTATCTATCTTCTATCTATCTATCTATCTATACATATAAAATTCAAAGTCCTGACTGACTGACTGACTGACTGACTGACTTATATATCAACGCACAGCCCAAACCACTGGTCCTAGAGACATGAAATTTGGACAGTGTACTCTTTGTAAAGAGTAGGTATCCATTAAGAAAGGGTTTTTCGAAATTCCACCCCTAAGAGGGTGAAATGGGGTGTTGAATTTTCTATGTAACTTTTTATTCTCTTAGTCGATTGACTTGAAATTGTGTCTACATATACTTCAGTTAAAATGATGAGATACGTGTATCACAGTTTTTCCAAAATCATCATCCAATTTAAAATTCAATGTCCTGACTGGCTGACTGATATATCAACGCACAGCCCAAACCGCTGGTTCCAGAGACATGAAATTTGGAGAATGTACTCTTTGTGGAGAGTAGGTATCCACTAAGAAAGAGTTTTTGAAATTCCACCCCTAAGAGGGTGAAATGGGGTGTTGAATTTTCTGTGAAACTCTCTCGGGGTCGATTGCCTTGAAAATGTGTCTACATATACTTCAGTTAAAATGATGACGTGTATCACAAAATCATCCCCCAATTTAAAATTCCATGTCCTGACTGGCTGACTGATATACCAACGCACAGCCCAAACCGCGGGTCCCAGAGATATGAAAATTGGAGGGTGTATTCTTTGTGAAGAGTTAGTATCAGTTTTTCGAAATTCCTACCCCTTAGAGGGTGAAATGGGGTGTTGAATTTTCTGTGAAACTTTTTACTCTCGGGGTCGATTGACTTGAAAATTTGTTTACATACTCTTCAGATAAAATCCAGTAAATCCGATGTCCAATCTCAAAACAAGGTATCAATATTTCACGTATCTAATTTAATTGATATAACTTTATAATAATAATTGCAAGTTATAAGCAAGTACATGTAAATCTATGTATGTATGTATGTATTATAGATAGATACATAGATTACTTATTATTCCAGAAGTAAGATCCCGTGGGCAATTCCCTAACTCCACGCGGGCGAAGCCGCGGGCATATTAAGCTAGTTATCAATATGACTTAACTCTAATGCTGCTTATTTACATACTATTTGGAGCCACATCCGGCCTACAGCCTCGGAATACATATGTTCTTCATTATCACCAGATGTACGCAGTAAACAAGTGATAAATGCTAATGTTATTAATGTAATATACAAATGCGTACAAAATGTTGAAAGCGAAAACTGTTTATTACATCCCTATGTATAATTTCATAATTATTAGAAACAATTTAATAAAAAAATTGTGTATTTACAATATACTTATGTGAACATTATAATTGTGTAGAACACTATTACTAATCCCTACTACTTATACTGCATTTTAGTGGTGCTGGTCAACGATGGCTCGATGAATACCACAAACCTTCGAGAAAAAGAGCACATAATTTTTGATATTTCTGGCAATTGTATAGTGAGTGTAAAAAACTCTTAACGAAGCCACACTTGTTCTCTCCGTTATTGAGATCGTTTTTTTTTGTTGTAGACCATACCTGGGAACCTTCTAGTTACGGAGATATTGGGGTCGAAGTTACAACTTTTTACAAGTATTTAATGTTATAACTTTACTTTAAATACCTGTCCGTACTATTCAATGCATCCATCAGTTTGTGTTGAGTGCGTTACATTAAGTCTTACCGGAAACCGTTGTTTTTGCCCCCCAAAAAAAGTCATTTCCCAGCAATATTTTTTCCGTAGTGTTACTTAGTTTGAGTACAGAATGCTTGGTTGGCGGCTTTGGGAAGGTTCCTTTTACACCAGCAGCGAAGGATCAATTTTTGTAAGAGGTAAGCCGGAGTAGATAGCTTTAATGTGATTTTATTATTTGTCTATAAAATACTGACTGTGCCAGTTTTCAAAGGGAAGCCGCTAGGAATCGAGTTGTATGGAACCGTCGCCACTGTTTTACACCTTGTATAGCCATGTCTACCAGTGGGCGATAAATTGATACCTAGGTATCTACTTAGATAGTCTGTAGATTACAAGAATAATATCCTAACTAATATTATAAATGCGAAAGTACGTTTGTTTGTTTGTTACCTTTTCACGCCTAAATCACTGAACCGATCATCCTGAAATTTACACATACATACGTTGCCAGGTGTACAGAAACGGACATAGGGTACCTTTCATCCCGAAAAAGAATACTGTTCACGAGGAAAACAAGAATAACGTTCTTCTGATAATAGATGGCGCCACGTGTCCTTTGAATCATAATTGAATTTAATTGTTACAAGCAGAGTACAACCCGAATTTATTGTCAAAGTCTTAATTAACGCGAGCGAAGCCGCGGGCAAAAGCTAGTGTTTAATAAAAAAAACTTCTCTGAATGAAACAGTAAAATTAGACTAGTATTCAGCCCACATAGCCTTAATTCATGAACATAAGTTTTAGACCAAATTGCCCATAATTTTCTCAATTTTACGATCATAGTAACACAAATTAGAACATTTGGGAGGTATGGCGCCGCGAATAGATCAAACTGCAACAGAATAACAATTTAAAGAACACGTGCATAAGTTAGGTACAAATAAAATCTGCATATCAAATTGTTAAATATGTCACGAAAGAGCAGATATAAGGTTGCACTCATGAATTGGGTTTATTTGCATCCAATTTGACTATAATGCAGAGCAATTGTCATTAAATCCACTGTTTACTCAGACGTAATCTGCAGCTACTGGTCTTTTATATGAATATTAACTAATGACAAAGGACAAAAGTTTCTTCAATGGCTTCGTAAATGTCCCTTTAAATTAGCTGCTGGACGTGTTTTCATACTCATAGCAGTCGTTGATTCTTGGTACTCAAGTCTCATCTCATCATTCTCCTACACTTCATCATCATCATCATCATCTGCCTAACCTTTTCGAAAGGGCTTGGAAGATTTTTGTATGAAGCCTGGCCGGCCTAACTTCTGCCATTTTTTTTTTTTCAAAGTTGCGGTCGTCCATAACAGCTAAAGGGTGTAAATAGACCCTTAACATATCCGAAAGGCACTTGTTCTCCCCGTCTTTGCGATCATTTTTTTGTTCTAGACCATAACTCGGAACCTTCTAGTTACGGAGATATTGGGGGTCAAAGTTCCAACTTTTTCACAAGATTTTATTTTTAAATACATGATTATAATGTAAAATTTTTACTTTACACACCTCCACGACCCCTGTACTATTCAATCCATCCATCAGCACAATGCTTTGAGTGCTTTTCATCGAGTCCTACCGTAAAGCGTGATTTTTCACCCAAAAAAAAAAAGAAGTTAGGCCGGCCATTAATTTCAAACCCCTTTGTTGTAGTCGGCTTTCGGTCTAATTGAATGCAGCTGAATACCAGCAGTCACCCATCCACGGACCAACCTAGACAACCGCGGCTTAACATGAAGATCGACCCGAGCGGCTGTTATTGTTTAGCCATGAGCTACCCATTCTCCTGCCCTTATCCCAATATATTTGGGGTCGGCGCAGCATGTCTGTTAATGTTTTTTGCCGTTTGGCAACGGAACCCTAAAAAGGTGGCTGGGTCAGACTGTATGCAGAAGGCGGAGCATTGAGGGTTGTGGCCCAGCTTGGAAGAGGCCCATAGTAGCAGTTGACTGCGATTGGTTGAGTTGCCTGATCAGTATACGACATCATGATAAGATCCAAAATAAACAAATTTTCTATTGAAAGTACTAAGAAAATTGACTTGGCTTTACATGCCGTTTAAAAATATCTCTCAGGCATGCTGGTTTGATTTCCTCACGATGTTTTCCTTCCACCGAAGCAAGAAATAATTGTACCATACGTACATGAATCCGAAAAATTAAGGATGCGTGTCTTAGGAACGAACTCGAGTCCTATGACTTGGCAGTCCGAAGATGGTCCGCCACTAGGCTAACACTGCTTTATAAACAGCAATCTGCTATTTACAAGCAGTAGATAATATTACTAGTTGTGTTGAAAGACACTATTAAACTGTGTAACCATGATCCATAGTGTACAATTAAAATACTATTCCGCAATGTTAGCAGTACAGCATAAAATTGGCAACAACAATCCTGTCTGAACTATAAACCTGTCCGTCGTTGTCACCTGCCTGCTGCAGGAACATGTTTACGGAAACAACACGACCTCCCTGATTGTGAAGAACGATTAATTTAACCGTTTCTGTAAATGTATTCGTAGACAAAAGACTCAAAATCTAGAAAACCGGGTATTTTTTCCATATATCGACAGAAAGATAAAATAAGAAATGAGTACATAAGAGGAAGTCTGAAGGTGGCTCTGGTGATTGAAAAGTTGTGTGGTAATCGGTTATCGTGGTATGGGCATGAGATGTGGAGGAATGAGGAAAATGCCGTGAGGAAATTTTAGAGTCTGAAAGTGGATGGGTATAAGAGTAGAGGAAGATCAAAAAAACGAAGTATGGACTGTGTGAAGGATGATATGGCACGAAAAGAGGTATCTGATGAGATGACGAGTAATAGAGAAGTATGGAAGACGAAGACATGCTGCGCCGACCCCAAATATATTGGGACAGGGGCAAGAGAATGATGATGATCGACAGAAAGAATTAACAAAACGTTTACGGAGAAGAACGTCCTGATATTAAATAAAGGTTTGATCTTATACGAATGAATATGATGCGTCAAATCCAGTTCGAATTAGCTTCCAAACTTTCACACGATAATTAAGGCGTACTTACTTGGAAAATAAGATACTTCTTAGTCCTGTCTGTGCGTGCATTTACACAGAATCCAAATGTTGGTCCTAGTTGAACAAAACAGCCGAGTACCGAAATTAGTTTTCACACATAACGAAAAGACTTTGAGTACCTACTGAATTAATAGATATCCTTGTCAATATAAAGGTAGTTGAACCTGATCGGCCTACCATGAGCTCTTCAAGAAGACATGATGGAATAAATTAATTCAAAAGGATCACCGCGATGACTAAGACGATAACTTGTTGATATTTCTCCGATTGGAATAGAAATAGTGTATTTAGGAGATGTATTGTTATGAGCCACAGTAAGACGAAAAGGTGTTCGGTGATAATCGTATGCAGTAAGCGTGTGCGCGGACATCACATTGAGGTGCGCACGCGTCACGCATAATGTGCCGCGAGCCTGGCGCAGTATACGGAGTGTGGCTTTATGAATCTAGGTTTTATTATACTGGACATAGAGAAATTTAAAAAATAGATTAAACATGGACCAAGTAAGCAATTCCTAATAGGGTAACAAAATTAGGAACCTGCAATAACGCAAATGCAACAGAAAAAGAAACATATTCCTGCCCGAAAATCGAAACTATGGGAAGTGATTCTCACACGAGACCGCTTGTCCGCGCGGTCGGACGGAGCCACAGACGTTAGAAGAATGGACGTTGAAGTGGTAGCAGCAATTTGGCTACTATACAGGAAATCACTACAGGAAAAACTACATAACAGCAACACAACCCTATGCCTCAGTGATCCGCGCGGACAGGCGAACGCGGCGTGCTCGCCACTTGTCCGTGCGGTCGGGCGGTGTACGTGTGCAACAACATATTTAAAATAAAACCAATGTAACATGGTTGATTCTCCTCCATCTATTTCTTCAATATTTATCTCCGCTTTAAAAAAAGATTATCCCAAAAAGAAACACCACGTATAAACTCGTCAGTTTGAAACAATATTTGAATACAATCACCATTAGACCTGAGAGGATCACCGCGCCACCGTTACAGCCCGAACAAGCGCACGCGCAGAGTCGCTAGTACTTGGTATGGACGCCCGACGCCTAGCCCACGCCACGACACGGCTTCCTAGAAAACTAACCAAATGATTTGTTACTATGGCGAAAAGACGTTTAATTAAAGTTTATGCAATTGAGGATTTCGATTCTTACCGAGAATCGAAATAATATATTGAATTTTAATTCGGAAAGCGGTAAAGTGTGGTCAGATGTCGGTTTCGGAATTTGAATTGAAGAGAAATAAAGATGTTTCTCTTTGGTTTATTTCCATAGTAAATTCTTGTGAAACTAAACGTCAATGATCGAACAGCTACCAATTACTTGAACGAAGTTCAATTGTGAACAATCACTGACTGAGTTCAAAGTGAATGATTGTTAATAGTTCTCTGTATCATGTTTCTTTTCTCTTATTGTGGAGTTCCCCGATATCAAGATATTAATATGAATGCAACTCTAGTCTGCCAGCCATTCATTTAAATTAGAATTTGCTTTCACGTTACTATCTGCTATGATACGTGTTTCAGGATTTCATATGCATTTAGTAAGTGCCTAGCCTAATCAGGGGCTCCAATATGATAAGCTAGTTAAAGAAAGTTTGATATCTGTGTAACTTGCAAATTAATTACATTTCTTGTTGACTTATCTACCTACGAGTATGTATCGCATCTAGCGATGTCGAGGCTCGTTAGGTGCAAGTTTTGCCTCGAGATAACCATCTCGCATGCATCTCCATCTCGCTTCTCACAGAAACTCAAACATCCAGAAGATGCATGAAAAATTACTCTTTCTTGTTTATTTTAAGTAAGTTATTTAATATTTTTATCATTCCTTATTGTAAATATGTTTCTTTTAACTGTACAATACCTTGGATATATCTTTTATGTAGTAAATGTTTTCTCAAATAAATAAAATAATAGTGACGCTTGCTACATTAGGACTAAGTCCTATTTCGTCTTAAAATGATCTTAATTGTGAGTCGCAGATGCATTGTTTCGTTGTACTTGTAAGTATGCCACCCAAGTTGTATCATTTGCGACGACTCTATTTATATCGATTCTTAGAATGTTCAAATCCATTGTTTGGTTTGTTCACAAATTGAAAGGCTAATCTCCATATATGCTGTCAAACCTGACTGATTGAATTGCATATACGATGTTTATACCAGACGAGCTCATTTGTAATCAACCAACATAATTGCACAAAATATTTTAAAGATTTAAGCTATAAAACTAATTAAAATGCACATGTACTTTATTTCTAGTTTCTGCATAGTAAAGAATAACAATGAAATATTTAATTTAATTGCTCGTTCCGTAGCTATTGTCTAAGCGACAATTTATAGCTTAGGTGGACACAGAGTACCTGAATATTTAGTTTGAAAAAATTCAGCAACGACCTCGACAAGGATTTATATTCCGCCTCTATTATTTGCAGCTGTTTTGGCCGAATTTATAACAACTGTGAACAATAAAAATTCTTTAAACGCACAAGGCATTTTTAATCGAGATGTATCAATGAGGTCGTAAATTAAAAAATCGTGTTACGTGATTTGAGTATGGAGCGGTTTCCGTAGAGGTCCCCACAGCACTAGGTATGGTACGAGAAGTAGAAGGAATGACTGGGTGTCACCACTGCGAGGACCGCCCGGAGGACACGGTGGAGCATACGGTGCAGGACTGCCCCGCTTGGGCAGGGCACCGCCGTGTCCTCACGGCGGCGATAGGCGGAGACCTCTCGCGCCCGGCATTGGTCGAGGCCATGCTGCGGGGCGAGACGGAGTGGGAAGCGGTCGCCTCCTTCTGCGAAGCAGTCATGCTCGCGAAGGAGGAGGCGGGCCGCGTGAGGGAGAGGACAGCGTCCTCCCTCCACCCCAGCCGCAGTGGTAGACGCCCACGGCGCCGGACGTTGGCAGACGATCTCCGGCCACCGTAGGCGCGGGCTTGCGGGCGGCGAGTAATGGGCGACTCGCTGTCCGACCATGGACCATGCCCGGGTCGACGGCGCGTTGTGTTCCACGCGCGCCTCAAAGAGTGTCAGCATTATGACGGGGCCCCCCTCTAGAGGGCGAAAGCCTGCCGGGGTCGCGGGACTTATAGAATTACCGTGACCCTGGATCTTAAAGGGCTATTGAAGGACACCGTGGATTTTAGTCAGTACAAGTCTGACAGTTCCTCCCACTCTGCCCTGGGTGGGAGGACTCATTTGATGATTTTACCACGATAAAAAAAAAAAAAAAAAAAAAGTAGAAGGAATGAGAGTAAAAACCAATGTATTGTATGTGAGTAATCGATGATATATAATCAGGCGTCAATAGTCGGCCGGCGCCTGGTGCGTCATAAAGCCACAATGGGAGTCATTGTCGTCATACTAGCAAATTTTTTAACCGAAATATGTAGGTACCGTGGTGAAAATCATTAGTATTTAAAAAAAAAAAAATATTATCCTTCACAGCCCAAAAACTGTCTGTATCTTCTCTTGACCTCCAAAAGGTGACTGACTCAGTAAGTTACATGGACACCATAATTAAGATATCGCAATATAACCGTTTTTCAAATCTTCAGCAGAAACAAGTCAATTTAAAATGCCATGTCATCAGATTTCCGAAATAAAGTTTTCAATTAAATGAAAATGAAACAGGGTAGGTACCAAATAAAATTAGAAGTAAGGTACTTAGTGATAGCCATAAGGCTAATCCGCGGGTACCGCACGATCTCCGGTGAGGCGGCTAGCCTCCTTGCCGGATTGCCGCCATGGGATCTGGAGGCGATAGTCCTCGCGCGCCTGCACGAATGGCGCGCGGAGGCACTAAATCGGTTGGAAACTCCGCTGCCGCGGCAAATTGCCGCTCAGCGGACAGACCTCCGGCGTGATCTCATGGCGACATGGAGAGAGCGACTGTCGCAACCCCGTGCAGGGCACGCCACCATAGTGGCGATAAGTCCCCTCTTTGAGGAGTGGCTAGAGAGGCGCCACGGCTCCCTCACCTACCGCCTGACGCAGGTCCTCACCGGACACGGTTGTTTCGGGAGGTTCCTGCACCGGATCGGGCGGGAGGAAACGCCCGGGTGTTTCCATTGTGAGGATCGTCCGGAGGACACGGTGAAACATACCGTGGAGGTCTGCCCCGCTTGGGTGGAGCACCGTCGTGTCCTCGTAGCGGCGATTGGCGGCGGCTATCTCTCGCGTCCGGCCCTGGTTCAAGCCATGGTCCGGAGCGAGAGGGAATGGGAAGCCGTAACCTCCTTCTGCGAAGCAGTCATGCTAGTGAAGGAGGTGGCGGGACGTGAGAGGGAAAGTACCTCACGTCCCAGCCGCCGCGGGAGACGCCCTGGGCGTCGGATGTCACGTGGTGGCTCCCGGCCACCGTAGGCGCGGGCCTGTGGACGGCGAGCTATGGGCTAGCTCGCCGTCTGGCCGTCCTTTGACGACAGGCCGTGTCGACGGCGCGTTCGTGTTCCACGCGCGCCTCAAAGAGATGTCAGCAACGATGTAGGGGTCTGCAAGGGCCGATGCCTGCCAGGGCTGCGGGACTGTTCGAAAGAGATACCGTGGCCCTGGAACACAAAGGGCAAAGAATGAACATGGATGGGTTTTAGTCAGTACAAGTCTGACACTCCCTTCCGCTCCGCCCAGAGTGGGGGGGGGGGTCATTTGAAGATTACCCGAAAAAAAAAAAAAAAAGTAAGGTACTTAGCAGAACTTAGTACCCGTGCTTTTTGCTGAAAACTTCGGGTATCTCCAGAAAATGCTTCAAAATATTTATAATGCTTCTTTCAAAGTAGGACTTAGGATGAATATGGCCAAGACGAAGATTATGGCAAATGTCGCCAGCAATTCAAATCCTTCCATCAAGGTCGGAAATGAAAGGTTGGTTCCCGTTATGTCTATCTTGGCCATATTCTTTCCTTTGGCAAGGAGAACCAAACAACGGATATATCGAGAAGAATCCAGCTAGGGTGGGCTGCATTCTGCAAATTGAACGACATTCTGAAATCAGCCAAAATTCAACACTGCCTGATGACCCGTCTCTATAACCAGTGTGTTCTGCCCACCGTACAGTTCTGAGACGTGGACGCTCATACAGGAGGCTGTGTACAGGCTCAGAGTAGCACAGAGAGCCATGGAGCGTTTCATGCTCTGTATAAAACTAATAGACCGAGTACCAAACGTCGAAATCCGGAGACGTACGAAGGTCTTCGATATTGGAAATCGCGTTACGGAACCCAAAAGGAACTGAGCAGAACACCTAGCAAGGCGGGGTAATGGCAGTTGGAGTAAGGCTGTCACCGAGTGGCGTCCAAGGAATGGAAAGAGAAGTGTTGGTCGTCCGGCAGCGAGATGGGTAGACGACATTCTTGCCATTGCCGGAATATCCTGGATGAGACTGGCACAAGAGCGTGGAGCTTGGCACTAGGAAAGAGAGGCCAACACTCAGCAGTGGGCGAAGTCGGGCTGTGGATGATGATGATGATGACTTTGCAGAGCTTGATTTAAAAGGAAACCGTCTGGTAACAGAATTAAACTCATAATGTTTCATTAACTTGGTAGTTTTCCTAAACACAAAGATATTCCTAGTACAATAATTATAAATAATGCATCCAATAAACGTGAGCACGCGGTCACACGCGCACCTACGCAAGAGGATAAACATAACACATTCAACACTTGTCATGATCTACATCGCACCAACAAATCAAAACCGATCGTGAACTTAGGCACGTAATCCCTGCAAATGGACATTATGGATACAAAGAACAGGAAAATTTCAAGTCTCTCTGTACATCATGTAGCTGCTTGACGTAGAGATGTCGCCGATATGCATTCAATAGCCAGACTGCAGACAGACGGTAAAGGGTGCGACAACGACGTCATGCAAGCTTCGAAGCTGATTGTAATTTGAGGTCCATTGAAATTATTTTTATGGGCGGTTGTCTTTTTATTTGCTTTCCATTAAGGTAAATACTGGAAACCAATTGTTGTAAGTACCTGGGATTTTGATAGGTCGGAAAACGATGAGCCAAATATTTAAGAAGTAGACGCAAGCGTCTATTTAGAAAAATAGCTAAGTTATGTCACAGGTTTACATTGTGATGGTAGGTTAGGTAGATTAATGTTAACCAAAAAAACTCCAGCTAAATATTTCTTTAAAAATTCAATGCAGAGTAACGCATGAATGCAAATAAAGCCGTGATAAGAATAATCACATAATATCCATGATGAATGTAAAACAAAGGATAGATTCGGCGCGAACTTCAACTCTGCGGCTAAAAGAATTGCCGACACTGACCATAAATTCTGCTGACCCATTAAGGATATCCAGAAATAAATCTTACCATATGGTGATACAGTACCATCTTTATACTGCCGACAAATTGGCTGGCGGTGACTCTGGAGAACTGAGTCAAGCCTGGAAAGAAACACGAATTGGCCAAATTTTAGCAAAAGTAAATACACTGGTTAGGTTCACTGCTTTTCCGTTTATAAAGGACAATCTAACTACCAACCCGAGTAAACATTAGTAAAGATGTTGAGAAAGAAAGAAAGAAAAGAAGAAAGAAAGAATAAAGTTTATTTGACGTCAGTTCATCAAGCACACATAATAAAAAAAAGATACAAAATAAAAAATTAAATAACAAGACACACAACAAGAAATACTGCAGGGCCATAATGGTGGATGACTTTCCAAAGATCTTGGGTAGGACTTGACTAAAGCAGGCAGACATGGAAAATATGACGTTAAAGGCAGGAGCCGTATTCAGCAGAGGGAGAACAAGGCTACCGTGATAACGATGACGATATTGATGATTAGGATGATAGAGGTCACGTCATGTGCTTGTGCATTAAAATTAAAATAAACTTCAAACTTGAATTTCAAAAACTCCAAGACAGTAAGTCGGAATAATGTATGATGTAGTTTTTAAGAGGTATGGACACTAGAAGCAGTAACGGATAACAAATATATAATTTCGAATTTGCATTTGCCACCCAAAGGACACCCAAGACTATTGACCGGCCGTTATCAAAATTCCATCAATTAAAGTGAATATTAGGGTCACGATCGTCTTTATCTCGACCTTAAAGACTACTCCGTGTCACCGTCAAATTCCCGTCGATCCTTATCTATTGATGAATGCATACTGACGCTCCTGACCCTTGCCGGATCTGTCAGGGTACGCTTAGTCCCTTGCGACTTTATTATAATTTCAATGTTATCAGCTACTGTATTTGCATCCCCGAATTCTTCAGCCGATTGAGTTTTATTGCTAACTATGTGTATTTGCATAATGATCGGCTCTGATTAAAATATTTTCGAATTGTTAATTCAATGTTGGATGAGTTTGCAGTTGAACTGCGTTTCGTTTATTATGTTGGGCTTCTTGGGTTTTTTTTCATTTATAGGCTTCATTGTCTATTTTTATCTATTATAATAAAACATTTTCAATACTAATACACCTAATCTAACTAGATATAGACGAAAATATATTTTTGTATCTACAATTTCAATACACTATTTTGATACACTGAAAGATAGTTAACACGGCGCGAAATGGAGCAATGCAAAACCGAAGTTATATCAGATATAACTGTAGCGGTTTTGGGAGGTCCTTGCACTGTCTCTTTAGCAGTGATATCAGGCCATCTAGATGTAGCCGTATCGCGCCATCTGACAGGCGGGGCGCAGTCAGAATGTCTGCCGAGGCATGCAAGTGCACTTCGCCGAATACTTTGTTACGCAAATTATTTTTTTCGGGATTTCTGGAGTACGGTGTGAACGTATTAACACCTAGCTAGCACTAGCTAGGTGTAATTGGACTGAGCAATTCAGTAATTATTCGGAGTCTATTGTCTGGCTGGCTAGAAATTGCGTTGGCACTTTTGCGCTCCTCTTTATTGAAACTGTAATCTGTTAAATCAACTGATCGTTATTCGATGACTACGATGTGATAAAAAAACCAATCACATCATCGACTTATTACACACTCTTAGCTTTAAAATCCAAGTTCAAATGACATTGTGCGGCAGACGCTACGACGGTACAGGTGTTCGAACATGACTTGAGTCTTGTAGAGCATGAATCAGGCCGGCCTGCTGGTCATACTAATGTGAAGAACACGACGTTTCCGGCATAAATCCACCTGCATACATATCCATACGTGCAAACAGGCAAATTTGACAGTTATGAACATTTTAACGGAATTTATGCCGTGGGCACAGATCCTATCGACGCAAGGAGTGGACGAGCGCAGAGATAGTATCGCCGGCTTTGCTACTAGTATACTCAAATCTTTCACGTGGACGAAATACAAATATGTATGGATTTTAATATTAAGAATTTCGGACATGCGCAAAGGCTTTAGCTTCTATTGGCACCGCGAATACGTAAAGTAATTTCTTGGGAAATGATTGACGTTGCAGACTTATTTTACTTTTTAGGTCCTTTTTAACATTCGTTGCATGAAATGTTAAAGTGCCTAATCAAACCGCAGAATAAAATGAAGTCCTAGCAATGCATAATGTAGTGGACAGGTACCATTGCTATTTAAAGTAACAGTATAGGTTTTTTGTTTAACATACAATACTTTAAACCTTTTTCTCTTGTGGAAAGAGCAAACAAAAACTGCAGACACTACGTGTTACAATCCCTATCTTCTATTGAAGTTTAATTTGTCACTTGTAGAAATTGCTGGATTTACTCTTTTATAATAAACTACAGCTGACCAACCTAGGTTCGATTCGCGGGATCTCAGTAGAAGCCCAGAGTCTGTGGATTTGCGTCGAGTTGGTGGTAACAGGCTTGCCCTCTTTGACGTGGGACTCAAACATAACTGGCAAAATTTAGGCTTACTTATGGCTTGATGTTGTAAGGTAACAATATAATTTACTCAATACTCAATACTTTATTGCATTCCATAATGTATACAAGGCTGGTAGGTAAATTATAGAGAAACAATTATGGACCCTGTCGGGCACAGCAAGTTAGTTTTTAGAGGAGAGGATGAAGCGCTTTTTGTTTAAAAACATAATAATATTGAAATTAAGGAAGTAAATCTTATATTTAGATATTTAAGTAGATATTATTTATGAGTAGATTTATATTAATTTTGTTTATTATTAATATTTCTATATTTATTTATATATTTATTTGGTGACATAAGCATAAGATTTTTCAAACCATCTAACATATTATTATTACTGACATAACAGATGGTGGCGGCCCCGACTTACGAGCAGTAAGTCGTGGGTTCGAACCCAGGCAGGCGCATTAATTTGTGTAATTTATTTTATCACCACTGCTCTCAAAACGGTGAAGGAAAACATCGTGAGGAAACCGCCATGTCCTAGAACCGAAAATTCGAAGACATGTGACACCAACCTGCACTGGGCCCGCGTGGTGGATTATAGCCCATTCCCTCTCACAGCGAGGAAGCCTGTGTCCCAGCTGTGGGAACATTGTAGGCTGATTGTGCTTATGCTATGCACAAAAAGTCATAAATAAAGTGAGTAGAAAAAGTTCAATAACCACATAAAAATAAATTTGCATTCAACATTACAATAGTGCAATTTTCCGCGATGTTTACCGTGTGTAATTTATACCGTTCAATGTTTCCAAGAAGTAGTTAAAAATCTAGTAAACACTGCTTTACTAACGTTATAAATCTTCATGAATGAACCTTTTTGTCATTCCACGTAGGGTGGGATTTATGCAGGGCGATTGCAAACGCAACATAATGCGCGCACGCACCGTACGGTTCGATTTTTCCATATTTATAGCACTTTGTGTTTGCAGATTCACACGATGCTACTATAAATAAAGGGTTTGTAGAGTTCCTTACACTGTAGGCGATATTACATATAGGATTTTTAACTGAAGAATCATTATTCTCCTGCCCTTATGCCAATTCATTTGGGGTCGGCGCAGCATGTCTTCTTCTTCCATGCTTCTCTATTACTCGTCATCTCATCAGACACCTCCATTCTTGCCATATCATCCTTCAGACAGTCCATTCATCGTTTCTTTGGTCTTCCTCTAATCTTATACCCATCCACATTCAAACACAATATTTTTTTTTTACTTTGACTGCAGAATATTTCATTAAAATAATTAATGGAAATTGGATGATGGTTTATGTAAAAAAAGAAATGCAGCAAGTAGTTGAGATTTTATCTACAAGAAACACATATTTTGCAACAAGTCTTAATCAATAAACTCGGGAAAAACCGAAGAAAAAGCCATTTCTCTGTATTCAAGCCCATTACTACTGTAAAAGTGTGATTCACCAAATCCTGGTGCAGTTTAATGCAAAAAAACACCAAAACAAAAAGTTCAACGGTTCACCTACCTAATAGAGACGTGTCGCGAATGACCAGCTCCTCTATAGGATGTCCAGTCTCCGATAACGGTTAGAACTCTGCCGAATATCGTAAAATAGTCGAAACCCGCGCGGGTGCAGGCGCGGCCGTGTCCTGCATCCCAATTAGTCCAGACAGAATGGACTATATAACGCGAAGTCTGGCTCAGGCCAGCACACATTCAGAAGCAGTATAACGCACAACACCCTTTGGTCTACAAAGGGTATTAAATAGTGAAGAAAATATTACGAAAATCGTAAAAATGAAGTTTGTTCTATCGCTGGTGGTGTTGAGTTGCGCGCTATTCGAAGCTCAGGGATACCCGTACGCGTATTATCCTGCTTATGGAAATGTTGATTCTCGTAAGTACCTTTTTAATAATATTTTTAATTTGCCTGTTGTGGTCAGTTCTCCTCGAACAGCCAAATAACGATAATAGGACACAGTAGTATTATGACTTCACAGCCATCGAATTTTGTTTGTCATTTTGATGATTTAAAATGGTTTATTGAAGCTATTAATTAGCATTCCTAAATGTTGGGCTATCAAACATGTAGCGACATATCAAAATTATCATGTTCCACGTAGACTGACGTTTTACAGAGCACCTGCAAAAGTATCAGAAGATGAGCCTATTACAACACACACGTTTATTTCACAGTGTCCTACGGAGATGGTAATCGCGGAGGGATGGCGCTGAGTCGCTATTACAACCCGTACTACGACCAAAGCGGCGTCGGCGGTGGCATGGCAGCCTTCATGTTCCAGCAGCCAGGGGCTGAGGGAAGACCGCAGCAGTCTGGCCAGTACTACCTGCCAGACAGGCGACGCCAGACACAGCAGGAAGTGAACTACGCCCCTCCTCAACAGAACGAAGTCTACTACCCCCAACAACCAGAGAACCAGGCTTTTGTCCCAACTGAGGCGACTGAACTCGCTGAACCAACAGAGAAGGCCGAAGCTGTCCCTACTACCGTAAAAGCTGTGGCCGTCCCTGAGTTGGTTGAACCTGAAGTAGAGGAAGTTCCAGAAGAAGCACCCGTTCAGAAGTCTAAGAAGGCTGTCAACAAGAAGAAGCAAGTCAAGAGGCCGATCGATGACGATGATGAAGATGAGTACGCTCCTAAGATGCCTGCAGCTGCCTTCTTCCCCATGTTCTTCGGCGGTTACGGAGGTAGGGGCGGCGGTGGCCACGGTGGACCCACAGCCATCGCTAATGCCTACAGCACCGGCAAAGGTGGAGTAGCCACGAGCCACGCAACCGCATACGGAGCCCCGAGAATAGAAGACAGAGTGTAAAATTTTTCACAAATCGTTAAAAATAAGTGTAAAGTTTATATCTTCATGTTGTATGTTTTTATATGTATAGAGGTAATGTGCATTTCATCATCCATACAAATAAAATTTGCCATTTAATTGCGGTGGTTTATTTAGGTCCTCAAAATCTTTAAGTCCGTCGTTGTGCTCATTGTTAGCGCCTGATTTTAACATTTGCAAACTATGACTAGAAGTAGTCCATTTAAAATAGTTCTTATATCGCAGGCGTCATGGTGAAATTGTCTAACTTTAATATGTAGTTCTCTAGCTGAAAGATGCATAATAAAGTAGTAACATACATATTGATTCCGTAATAAGTGACTTAATCAATAAACATCATAAATCTTGAAGTTAAGTAGTGACTCAGTCGCTGAAGTTACAATAAGTTCCTTGTAAACGCCTCTGACTGAATCTTTGAGACATATCTTTTAGGTAACATCTAACAGATACGGTCAGTAGTTTACTATTTCCTTTGAAACTCGGAATAAATCTACTGAATCTATTACAGCACCAAATTAAAATATAGAAAGACCAAAATTCTGTGGATTAGTCCACAGACTTTCGGTTTTTCTATTATTATGGTACAGGTGTATCATAAGACACCTACTTTCAACAGACGGCAGTAAATAGAAACAAATAAATGAGGGAAGGGTGACTTCTACAGTAGCGCTTCTAGGTTACTGAATAGTTAAAGGCCAGGCTAGTACTCCAACAGAAAGTTGTCATTAGTTGGCGATTTGGGTTTACTGCTTGTAACAAATTTATCAGGCGTTGAAGCAGTAGTATACTCGTATGTAGCGAATTATTAATGATTACCTTCATAGTCCTACCCAAATATATGTTTTATGTAAGTTTCAGAACTGAATTAGAGAACAGAATAATTGTGTCTAGAAGTAAACGTGGCGTTTCAAAAAATATAGGACGTATTTAAGAAGAATTTTTATATGATTTAGTTCATTGGCATTTTGTAGCATCATTATCTGTAGTAGATGACCTTTTTTTCAATCAACTACCACTCACTTTTTATGATACACCTGTGACAGTTGTAATACAGAGTGCTGAACAAGTATTCTACTCTTTGGTGCTGCAACTATCCGCTTATATTCATTGTAGCAAGGCGCCATCTGGTAAAAAAGTTTGGAACTGACAGTCCCAAGCATGTTAATCGTGACTCAGGCCGCCTTAGACAAGTATTTACTTTAGTGGAAAGTAATTGATGTTATCTGAAAATCACAAGGACTTAGAATATATGTTAAATACCCTAGACATAGAATCTTATTCTATAAGCTATGTGGATGAGTATATATACCTAGGGCAAAACATATCATTCCTAAACCAAACATCTCGTGAAGTAGAACGTCGTATAAAGAAAGCTTGGAATAAATACTGGTCGCTGAAGGAAATATTCAAAAGTAAATTACCAATGCATCTAAAAAGGAAAGCGATGGACTCAGTTGTTATGTCGACACTATTGTACGGGTGTCAAACTTGGTCGTTCACGAAAGACATCGTACAAAAGATCGACGTGTACCAAAGAGCCGCAGAACGAAGTATGGTGGGTATAAAGCTGAAGGATTTGAAGAAAATACATACATTAGATCCATAACAAAGGTAACGGAGGCCGTCGAGCTAGCAGACTGAATTGCCGATGGGCTGGACATACAGCTAGAGTTACCGATTATAGGTGGAGTGAAAGGATATTGCATTGGTATCCCTACGAAGTCAAACACCCACGCGGCCGACCTAGGTGACGCTGGTGTGACGATATCTACCAAGTAGCCGGATCTACGTGGACTCGCCAAGCACAAGACAGACAGCACTGGAAAGAGTTGAAGGAGGCCTACACCCAGAAATGGGTAGCCCAATAATGTACTTGTACCAATAATGTGACAAAGTATTCCTAAAATCGAATTAAAATGAAAATTACCTGAGTACCTAGAAATGTCAATGTTTGCAAATGTGTTATTGGAATATGATTCAAAAATGTAATTTAATCAAATATATAATATTAAATGAAAGCTTGAATTTAAAAATAATATCGAAATAATCATATAAAAATAAATAATATTATAAAAGAAATCAATTTAAAAATAGTATTGTTTAAAAACCAAATATAATTTAAATCTTTAATGTAGTTCTAATATAAATGTAAATGTATAAAAATCTAATAAATTAATCGAATATACTTGTGAATGTATATATGATTTAATATGAATTGGTATTGTAATTTGCATAAAAAAATGTTAAGAAATTATGTATATTGTTATTTTGGGAAATAAAGGCTTTATTATTTATTTAGTTGTAGTCATTTTTAATAAAACAATAGATGACATTCAATTAAACCTCCATGATTATAATCGTTGTTCCTTTGTTATTGTTCAGTTCACATTCACAAACCACGGACTACCTACCGGTTGATATTACAAATAGTTACATGTGGATTTTGTTTTTCTGAATTTTATTTTCTGCAGCTTTGGCCAGGCGTCGTTTTACCTACTACTCTGCTATATTAAGAGAAGCTTTTTTTTCAATCGAAAGCTGAGTCATTATTTTTAGGCTAGCAGCTCGCTATGTCTTAGGTTAGATTTTTGCTGTCATTCGGGTTTCAAATTTTCCAACTAAACAAAATTTAAAAAACCCCCATTGCAACAAAAAAAAGTGAACAAAAAAATGGCTGAGCCGGTTTTGATAAAACATGTCTAATTGTAATACACACATCATCCCCTTTCATTTGATACCCCACTTAGGTATATTTGTAAATATTCGATTATTCATCACCACTTTCACCCCCATGTCTAAAATAGCTGAACTGATTTTGATAATACAAGTCTAATTGTAATATACACATCATTCGCTTTCATTTGTTACCCCACTTGGGTATATTTGAAAATATTCAATTTTTCATACCCACTTTCATCCCCCTTTACTAGTAAATGGCTGCACCGATTTTTATAAAACGTATCTAAGAACCATCGCCAAGAAACTAGCTTTCAAATCAAAAAAACTGTATCCAAATCAGTTCACTCGTTTAAGAGCTACGGTGCCAGAGACAGACACACACACACATTGCGGTCAAACTTATAACACCCCCCTTTTTGCGTCGGGGGTTAAAAACGTTAATTGACAGTGATTTGATATCCAATCAAGATTGACGTCAGAGATATCATGGCAATGAAAATAACAAATAGCGAGAATTTTAACTTATGGAAACTTTTATTAAATGAACGATGGAATCTGGAGTATTTCTAAACACGTGTAGAAACAATGACAAAAAAGTAAAAACAATGGCATTTGTACAATATTATGTTTAACTTAGCTTCGAGAACGTACTAAACATTTTTACTGCGATCTCTTTATAGGTGGCAAGGTTCCGTAGGCGGTAGCATCGCTTGCCGCTGCACCACCTTTCCCAGTGCTGTAGGCATTAGCAACAGCCATTGGTCCGCCAGATCCCCATCCGAAGAACATGGGGAAGACAGCACCAGAAAGGAACTTATGAGCAGGAAAATCGTCTTCCTCATCATCATCTTCTTCATCTTCCACAGGCCTTTTGGCTTGTTTTTTCTTCTGGACAGCTTTTTTTGACTTTTGCACAGATTCTTCTTGTGGTTCCTCAATTTCGAGCTCAATTAATTCAGGGACAATAGCTTTTACGGTAGTTGGGACTACTTCGGCTTGTTCGGCTGGTACAATGAATTCAGTGGCCTCAACGGGGACGTTGGGAACACTCTCTGGTGCTTGTGGGTAGTACACTTCGTTCTCCTGAGGTGGTGTGTCATTGACTTCCAGCAGGGAGGCTCGGCGACGAATGTCGGCTTGATGGTATTGGATGGCTTGGTGATGAGTTAAAGGATAATGATTCCTTTGGTTGGCTTCGGGTTGCCACAGCGAGTAGGTAGTTGGTGGAGCTCTGACTGCCCGGCGGTTGGCGTAGGGGCTGTAGGAACGACTCAACACCCTCCCACCTCGACTGGCATCGCCGTATGACCCTGAGAAAGATTTTATGGATATAGTAATTGTAATTCATAAGCTAGACAGGTGGCTATAACGTAAATACAATTTGTTTTCATAACATTAGAATTGAAGAGTTGATTGAAGAATCAGTAGTTCTACTACTGATTCTTCAGTCAACTTGGTGTTTACTAAATATTTTTAGTAGATGATGGCTCCTAAACATAGACAAGGATAGTAATTTGACTAAAGAATTAATAGTAGGTACTTACAAGTATCAACATTTCCCGAAGATGAGAAAACCGGGTACGGGTATCCTCTCGCTTCGAACAGAGCACAGCTCAAGACCACCAACGAGATCACCAATTTCATTCTAATTTCAAAATTATGTTCACTTGTTTAAATGTTGCCAGTTATACTGCCTATGAGCTTCTGTTGTCAAAAGCCAGAATTCGCGTTATATAGTTAATTCTATTTGAACTCATTGGGATGCAGGGCACGGATTTCGGCCTGCACTGGTGTTCGTCTGTACATATACCTAAGACAGATACGAACATTCATCGGTAAGTATACCCCATTTAGATCTTGTCGGCAGATAAGTGGAGTGATTTATAGAAACTGGAGCCAGATGGTCTCCCATTGTAACATCATGAAGTTCTTCATCGGTTTTTCTTTCTTCAAAGCATTACTACTGCCTAGCCTTTTACCCACTCTGTTAAGGTTGGCTTCAAGTCTAACCGGATGCAGTTGAATCTGACCTCCACCAGTTAGTACTGGGTAAGGCGATACCCCTTGGCAAGACCGGTTGTCAAACTTTCGGGTCACTGACTACCTGTAACGACTGCCAAAGATCTACAGATGACAGCCGGTACCAACGGCTTAGCGTGCTTTCCGAGATATGGAGGAAACGCTGTAATTATGTAATGGGTGGTCACTCATACACGGACTGACCGTCCGGAGATCAATCCATGCGGTTGTTATTATTTAACCACAAGCTTCTCTTGCTACCTGTACCTTTTTTTAAATCACGAAATAATTGTTTCGTGGTAAGATATAGTTTTCGGAACCAAATAAGTAATCACTTTACCAAGCCGCATTCTCTGACAATACGTCAGTTTCTATATGCCTTTCAAAAAACCCCAAAAAACCATTGCACGGGTCTGAACATGAGACAAAGCAAAACAATCACTGCAATGTTAGAACGTGGGAAAACATCTGATATTTTGATGATAGTAGCCAATTATAAATTGTACCTACAGACTACCATGGTTTTATACGTATAATTAGTAAAAATCGGGGAACCCGTTCGTGACGCACTCCTGCGCAATCGGTAAACAAAAAGTACCGGACCTTGGAAAAACGAGAATAAAAAAATATATATATTCAAATAGACCTAATTACTTTATATGGGTTTATGGAAAAGTTGCTGAGTAACTAACTATTTAGCATGAATTATTTAAAATCGTGATGTACCTGCTTATGATAGATCGTTAAACAATGGGGTTTTGCCGGTTATCTCAAGTTTTTTTTTCCATCAAGTCGTAGGTACTATGTGATTTCAATTGTTTGTTTTTGCTTTATTTAGCTAGTTAAATTCCTATGGTATAATATTGAACGTAGATTACTTTATGAATGATAAGTTCTACCTGCGATAACAAGCCAGCACGATGCTCGGACAACATTTTCATTTATTGCTAAATGACGTCATAGACGAAGCTCAACATTAAACAGGCAATTACCATCTATTCATCTCATAGACAGGTTCAATACTAGTAAAGCCAAAATGTAAATGTTATAATCATCACGTTTGGCAAACTTGAAATTGATAGAAACTTTAGAGCAACAAAGTATTATTTTATCTGCTGATAAAATAATACTTTGTTTTGTATCTTTTATAGACACCTTATACCGACATCAATATTGCTCGGACTATCGGATATGTGTGCAAAAAAAAATGTCCCATTTAAAATTCAATACATACTCGACCCAAATGTAAGAGACAGCAGATTTTCGTGATTACGGTGATGGTCCCATAGAGAAAGTTATTCAGGTTAATGGTCTATATAATAAATAGCATAAGCATAACATCACGTCTGTAATCCCCGAAGGGTTAGGCAGAGGGGTACACCCACATTTCGCCAGTTATGTTTTAAGTCCCAGTTACAGGGGGCGAGCCTATTGCCATCAACCGAGCACAAATCCAAACTACGTGGCTGCTACTGACAAATTCCTGATGGAAAAACCTAATAACACTTTGCCCGACCCGGGAATCGAACCCAGGAACTAAGGCTCAACAGTCGCGTTTGCGACCACTTGAGCAACGAGGCGGTCAATATAATACCCGTAAATATAACCACACCTTTCTGGTAAACGTTGTATATAGAGACTACTATATCAAGGTCCTTTCATCCGTTGGGCTGTAATTTAAACCTAAAGGACTTCTTGACTTCAAAGGGCTTTACCACCTAAAAATAGACTCATTACCCATTCAGAAACGGTTCACGTGTCTCCCTAACGTTAGTCATAGCCGTTAGTTATGAAACCCTGATGCGTGCTATTCTCGCGTGACTGGTTTACGTTTTTTATCCACAAGATATGTTCATTACAATCTTGGCCTTGCCGTCACAGCGGCTGCTAGACGCGCTCGATATACACAATTCCAAACAAAGTTATATCAAAGAAGGCCTGTATTATACTCATCTGGACAGTGTGTTCTTTGTATTGTACTGTAAGGGAAAGCCTCTGCACATTATATCATCTTTTCTATGTTGAAATTGGCTTATTCCGGCCTTATCATCAGTGATCGGATAATCGGATGCATATTTACCTAAAGTTCATTTTTGGTTAGGAAATTATGGAAGCGGCTTCTTAAAACATATTTTTTAAATATAAATCCCGGGATTCCAGAAAATTCGGGAATTCGAAACAAGTCTGTAACATGGTATGGAAACGTCGTCTTTAGCATGTGATATTTATTTTTTTAAAAACAGGGAGATTACATAATTATTAATGTGTATTTACTTGAAGTTAATGTTAAAATGAACAATAGGAACTTCCTTCGGGAACCTGCACACAGGCAGTAATATAATTTGATTTTATTACCCGATTTGATTCTATAATAAAAACAGTAAATTTGTTGATTCCGAAATCGCGGGATTTTTTCGATACAAAAGTGCATTCCATAATATTAGCCAACACCTTAAACTAAGTAAATATCCCTACACCCGATTCGATCCAATAGTAAAAAAAAAAAAAATTTGGCGATTCCGAATTCCCGGTATTTTTTGATACAAAAGTGCATTCCATAATAGCCAACGCCTACTTTACTTTAGGTAAATATGCATCCGATTATCCGATCACTGCTTATCATGCACACGGAGAGCCGAGTCAATCGCTTAATAAAAAAGTGTTTTATTTCAGGCAAAATAATATACAAATAAATTAAATCGAATAGTAAAAACCGTAAAAAAAACTGTCTCAAATCAATCTCTCTGGCCCTTACAAGAGTTACTGTCAACACGATTGAGTAGCCTCCCATACTGTCGAGATTGAAGAAGCATGCACTCTGTGTACGCCGATTTCAGCTGATTTATGCTCACTGAAATATGCTGGAACAGTGTACGATGCCTGCGTTCGCGTTGAGAGCATGTTTTTTTGTGCACAATGCACGTGGACGCCTCGTTTCTACTTTCACCTCGTTTGTTGCTTAGTTCTTATCATTATGTAATTTAGGACTGACGCTAAAGTGTAAGCGTCCACTTAGCTAGAGATCTAGATTGTTAATGTGTTAGGCGCAAGTTTGTTATCAAACAGTGCGTATAGTCAAACTTCGACGTGTCCATTTTCACAATTCGTTAACCGGCAATGCACAGTCTGTAGATCGAGGCTGCTCCAACCCCAGGCCCGCAGGCCACAATTTGGCCTGCCAACGCGTTTGAATTGGCGCCAACAGTGGTCAACGGACGATAGTCTTTTGTAAACACATTTCAGGATTTCAAATCTGATCTAAAAAAAATAGTTTCTCCTTAAGAACCCATTTTCAGTAAGCCAATATCTAGCTGGAAATTACTTATTTTAATTATGAAAGTATATTTAAAGCCACATTTATCATGATAATTGGTTCAAAAAAGTTACTGTAGACCAGTTTTATTTACTAGATGGCCCGCGGTGACATGGAATCAAAATGTTGGCCCACCTTCAGAAACAGAATAAGTTGAGCAGCCTTGCTGTAGACCAACGATACAAAAACACAAACAAATGTCTACTTGGTTAATCAGATTTTTTATAAGAGCTACTAGCGATCCGTCCCGGCTTCGCGCGGGTGCAATATATACATATAAACCTTCCCCTTGAATCACTCTTATTATTAAAAAAAACCGCATCAAAATCCGTTGCGTAGTTCTAAAGATCTAAGCATACATAGGGACAGACAGCGGGTAACGACTTTGTTTTATACTACGTACTGATGATAAAGATTACACCGTTTGTGATCACACGTGATGTAGTATTCAGATCAGGAAACGATAATCCCGTTTTTCTAGCGATGTATAGTTATCTTTTTTTAGCTGTCTAGATAGCTAGACTAACAAATGATTACTTGTTAGTAGGTACTTGTACAATAAATCAGTAGGTATTATTATATTGTCAGACTGTCATTAATCATCATTTGTTTTCTTACTTACCATTGTTTGTTTTACTCATTTTGAAAAACTTCTTGTAAAGTGATTCTGAAGTTCGTTCATGGTAGAATCGCTAACAGTGAGCGATCAGATTCAACACTTTACTGGGCTTTACCGAGGAGTTATGGGTCACATGATGATAGATAAAAAAAAAAAGTAGAGTAAGTGAAAGTTTCTGACCGTATACGGAACACGGAGACGGAGACGTTTGCAACACCGGCTGTGTTGCAAACGTCTACTATTGATTATATTACCAAATTAAAATGGAACTGGGCAGGCCACATCTGCCGCATGTCGCATCAAAATTGGGCCAAAGTGGCAACAGATTGGGTTCCGAACAACATAACCCGGCGACGTGGTAGGCCCAGAAGGAGATGGCGTGACGGGCTGGACTCTTATGCCTAGGCTTTTCCCAACCATGTTGGGGTCAGCTTCCAGTCTCACCGGCTGCAACAGAATACCTGTATTTTACATGGAGCGACTGTCTATCTGACCTCCACAACCCAGTTAGTACTGGGTAATACCCCTTGGTAAGATTCGTTGTCAAATTTTAGGGTCACTGAAGCTATGTTAGTTGTCGTTACATCTACAAGCTACCTAGCTGGTAGCTGTAACGACAACTAACATAGTTTCAATATAAGTTAAATTGTTAACTAACATTTAGAATTGTATGTTTCTCTTGTAATGTCATTGGATCAAGAGCAGTCAGTTAAATAAAAAATATTATTCAAAATCAAAAATCAAAATATTTTATTTCACATAGGCCTTGATGGGCACTTGTAAAACGTCGACAAAAAGGTGCACGGTCCGGGTTGGTCGTTTCCTATGGAGAAGTACCGGCAAGAAACTCCATGGTTACTCTTTTCAAATCATTTGGTAATACAATATTATCATGGATACAGCATTTGTACTTAAGTATGGGGGGACAGCGTAGGCCAGAAAATAAGACGTTGCTTACTACACAAAACATGTAGAACAAAAAATAAAAAGTTAACAAAAGTTAACAAGCAGCTGGGAATCTACAAAGCCTACAATGTTCACACATTCACAAACAATCGATAAAAATAATCTATACAATGGTAAGAAAATATATATATACATATTATTATTATAACGACTCCCATTGTCAAGCTTGAACACAATTTTAAACGTTGATAATATTATGATCAATACTTACATGACACTTACATGATACTTACATGTACATGGTATACACGGACCCTTCACGGAGCCGTCAACCAAGCATTCTGTACATACCTAAAGTTACTTAGTCTGAACGACTTTTTTGTTGGGCTGAAAAATCACGTTTTACGGTAGGACTCAATGTAACGCATTCAAAACTTTGTGCTGATGGATAGATTGAATAATACGAGGGTCGTGGAGGTGTTTAAAGTAAAGTTATTACATTGTAAAGTTACAGCATGAAGTTAAAAAAAAAGTTGTGAAAAAGTTGAAACTTTGACCCCCAATATCTCCGTAACTAGTAGGTTCCCAGGTGTGGTCTTCACTGAGATAAAGTCTGAAATGGCGTTGGATGTAAGGGCAGATCATCGACTCAAAAATCTTGGCAAACGTGGAGAGAATTGCGAAACAAAAAATTAACGGTATTACAACTGGTAGTAAGATTGGTAGTAACTAGGGCAACAAAGGAAAATTAATACATCATATTTCATACAAGAAAGGTTAACATAAAATGTGTTAGTTTTAGTTCGCAGACCTCTACAATTTTGTTAGTAGATTGTTAAATTTTAAAGGATAGGTAGGTCCTACGACATGACATTAAAATAAGACGAATTACTTGATTTTACTTAGACTATCCGCGTTTTTGATAAGTATGTATTCTGCTACGTCTACTTTTCTCACAAATATATTGCCATTTCTGACCCAATCCTACTTGTAATTTAGTTCCTTTGCCTTTATCCTAGCTGCAGCGTGAAGAGTTTCGTTGCTGGGTGAAAGGTGTTCAACGACATAGACTGGTGCTTTCTGACCGGCAAATCCAAGATGTCCACAATTAAGTTTACTCTGCGGGTTAGTTTGGTTGTAATTAATAACGGACGCTAAAAGTTGATCGCGCAGCCAGGTGACGCTAACTGAACCACTATGGATTTAGGACGTGTACTGGATGGATTGGTTTTGGCAACTCGTGTACAATTCAATATGTCTTTTTCCAGGACCTCGCAGCTGACAACTTTCCCGAGTTGAGTGACAATAGTGTAGACATTCTCGTTTTTTATTTCAGGCATACATTTTACATTTTACGGATGGCCGATGGGGTCGAAAAGTTCTGGAGTGGCGACCGCGAACCGGAAGACGCTGCGTTGGAAGGCCTCCCACTAGGTGGAACGATGACCTCGTAAAGGTTGCAGGGATCCGCTGGATGCGAGACGCACGGGACCGGTCAATGTGGCGACACTTGGGGGAGGCCTATGTCCAGCAGTGGACGTCTTTCGGCTGAAATGATGATGATGATGATGATATATTTTACTTCAAGATTATTCGATCGAGACGTCAGCAATTTGAGTTTTAGAGCGCAGTGTGGTGTTCATTATTCGATCAGATAGTTTAACGTTTAGTATGCTGCGCTCCATTGCCCGCTGGCAGATCTTGTCATCAAATCTTGTTTATCTCCAATTATATCGAATGTAGATGATAACTTACGATTGCTGCACCATTTGTTTGCAATTATCATAAATAGAAAATGTGTTACATATTAAAAAGAAACCCAAAGTAAAAACCATATCCCAAGAATCTCAGTTTAATATTAAGATGGCACCCGGATGCGGTTTGTATAAAATAATACATAAACTTGCGCACAATAATCGTGACTGCTCGGTTTATATACAGAATATCTATACATAATATGTAAAGCGGTCGTTAGATAAAATTAGTATCAATTAAAAAGAAGGATTACATTATTTATATCAACCACACACATTACTGGTTTTATACACATATGTCCATAAATGTTTATCTCCAATTATATCTAATGTAGATGATAACTTACGATTGCTGCACCATTTGTTTGCAATAATGTTTACTATCATAAATAAAATGTATAAGTTTTGTCTGTTTGGTTAATTAATTTCCAGGGGTGATCTACCAAAAAAATATGAGTTTTTTTTTTTTATTTGACTCAAAAAAAAAACGTTTTCGTCAAGGATTATAAAACAACACATTTGTAAATATGAGATAGCGACGATGGATAAGTCAAAAATATATGCTTATGACATTAGCTTCCGAAATTGTTATGTAGAAATTCGAAACACTGTGAAAGCGGTTTCCACTTGTCCTAGGCCCTCAGTTACCTAGCTATACCTAGCTGGAGCTGTGATAGCCTAGTGCATGCGGCATAAAAACTCTGATACCAGGTTAAGCACTAACCACACGAAAATTAAGTTACCTACATTGTAATTATGGTTAGCACAAGCAAACAAGACATAGCGTGAGAAGAAAAGTCGAAAACGAAAATATTTATGTGTTAAATTTTAAACAAACGATTAACACAGAAAATACTTGTAAAAGTAAACCACGTAGAATATGACAATGAAAGAAAAGTGAGATACTATAATCTCTGTATCGGCGTGTAGTCGCAACATAGACTAGTGTCACTATAATAGGTATAGTGACAATAGTCTATGTTGCGACTACAACTCAACCGGAAACCGTTCGGCTTGATATCGGTCGATCCATAGATGTTGAATGTTTTCATAAGACACAGAAAGCGTACGGTCAGCGAATAAAGCAGACGCTACTCATTTCCTAGCTGTAATAAAAATTTAAGACACGTGTTTATGCAATTTTTTTGTCTATTAATTTCGGTTCTTCTTCTTAGCGTGTCGATGGCAATCTAAATTGTGTCGGCCCAGAACTGAGCTACTAGTTTGGCGCTTTATATAAATAAATAAAATGTAAAAAATGTTTTTATTTATCCTTAAAATAATATAAAAAAACATAAAAGTACAAGATGAATATTAAGCCACTTCTATTGAGCATTGAGCGGCTGCACAGAAAACTGTATTTTATTGGATTTGTTTACGATTTTGGCTCGCCGTATGATAAAAACAGAAGAATTTTGTGAAATAACCCATTTATCACATACGAGAATGTTTTTTGATGAGGATCAAATACGTTCTCTTCTCACATTTCACGCCGTCATCCTAGAAATTTTTGTCATTTTCTTCGCAACAAAGCCGCAGGATGCAGCTAACGATGGTTTAATTGAAACATAATAAACGGACGTATCAAGGTCGATAATGCATCTGAAGGCACTGGCGTCATCGTGGGCGTAACTTTACAACTACGATAAGGATCACTTTATAAAGGTGAGAGGTGAAAAAGTCGAGATTACGGACCTTGGTTCGGAATATCCCGTTTTCAAGATTACTGCATAAGTAGGTATATATCTACAAGGTGTAAATATACCCTTCACGAAGCCGCCAACCAAGCATTTTGTACATCGAACTAAGTGACTCTACGCAAAAATTATTGCTGGGATTTGGTGTGAAATATCACATTTCATGGTAAAACTCAATGTTACGCAGTCAAAACATTGTGCTAGAATGCATTGAGTAGTAAACAGGTCATGGAGGTATTTAAAGTAAAAGTTAATTAACCTTAAAGTCTGGTATTTAAAAAAAAACTTATGAAAAAGTTGGAACTTTGACCTGCAATATTTCCGTAACTAAAAGGTTCGCAGGACGTCGACAACAAAGTGCCTTTCAGCTTCATTAAGGGTATTGTTACACCCATTATACGAGTATTAGGGTTTAGGTTTGTTGTCTATGGCACGTCTACGTGGAACTAAAATGCTAATGTGAAAGCACACATTAAACTTTACGTCAAATCAACACAAATTGATTCAGTCTAACAAAAATTACTACAAAAAGGTTCATGTATGTGCAAGGAAAGATTATTTTAAGGCACTGAATAATGTCTCCCATGGTTCCTTCAATTTCTTGAAATATTGATCGCAAAATGAAAAACGTACCTGTCACTCAGTCTGTACAAGTCAAATTGGAAACAACACAACGGAAACAACGAGAAATGACAATGAGATCAAAACCATAGTACAGTACAAGTGCGTAAGTACGCACTCATTAATGCACTGCATTAAATAATTAATAGTGCTGAATATATAATTATTAGTGCTGAATATATAATTATTAGTGCTGAATATATAATTATTAGTGCTGAATATATAATTATTAGTGCTGAATATATAATTATTAGTGCTTAATATAATTATATTAGATGCTAAAGATAGCGATGAAATTGAAAACTATTTTTCTATAAAATGACTAATAGTTTTATAATATTGTTGAACTTGGAAGAAAAAACATCAATGATGTTCCATTAGACTGTCAAAAGTGCATCGACTATAAAGAACCTAAGGTGATCTTAAAAGTTACCTACTGCATGCATAGTTCAAGGATATCCAAAGACGAAGATGCCATGATATTCACTATCGCTTCTGACTAATCTCAACTCAACAAAAACGTTGGCTTTACTACA
Organism: Noctua comes; assembly: GCA_963082995.1. Lineage (NCBI taxonomy): Eukaryota > Metazoa > Arthropoda > Insecta > Lepidoptera > Noctuidae > Noctua > Noctua comes. The sequence goes on along the minus strand of OY720267.1, from coordinate 18,017,085 downwards.
TTCATAACCTGTTGTGGGAAGTATCAAGCATTATAAAAACTTATTGTTTTTCCCGTACATACGTATATTATACGAGTTCCTATGAACTATGATCACGCTCAGGCACTTAATATATAAAAGGATGCTAACGTATACACGTTGTCAGTTAACGAAGGAACCATGAAGACGATGCGTTCTTGCATCGTCCTCTGCCTCATATTAGGCTTTAGCGATGCACATACAGGTAATTGTAGTTCAAGTTTTTGTGTTGTGTTGTTGTACATTACAGTACAACAACACAACAGGTCTTACAGTGTAACTTTTATGAAATAAACAATTGAAAGAGACAAAATATTTTTGAAGTCATGAACAACAAAATTAAAGATTGTTAAAATTATTTCTTCTAATGACGTGATTCTTTCAATTTCAGTGAGACTCGGGCGCTCGTATCCGCGAGATGGAGGTGGCGGAGGCGGCGGCGGGTTTGGATATGGCGACGGCGGCGGCGGCGGAGGCGGGGGCGGCGGAGGTTTCGGCGCTGGTGGAGGCTCAGGCCTAGCCTTTGGCGCCGGCTTCGAAGGCATCCGCGATGGAGTCGGTAGCATACTCTCTGACGTCCACTCCGGGCTCACCGCCCTAGGAAGTGCTGGGGCCGGTTTTAGCGGTAGCCTAGGAGGAAGTGGAAAATCAATCTATTCGAAATCCGAAGATGGAAAATCTGGTGGATTCGCCTTCACCGGTACACTTGACGGTGGTAAAGGTGGATATGGCGGTGGCGGAGGATACAGTGGAGGTGGAAGCGGCGGCGGTTATGGAGGTGGCGCCGGATTTGGGTCTGGTGGAGGGTCTGGAGGCGGAGGAGGCCTCGGAGGAGAATCTGGAAGTGGAGGGGGCCTCGGCGGTGGTAGCGCTGGAGGATACGGTGGCAGTAGTGGAAGTGGTGGTATTAGTGGGGGACTGAACTTTGGGGGTGCGTTAGGAGGAAGTGGAAGTGGGGGTGGCGGATACGGCAGCGGCGGGGGTGCTGGTCATGGAGTAAGTGGTAGTGGCGGAAAGGGCCATGGTAGTAGTGGTGGATCGGGACACGCTGGCATCGGCGGCGGTAGTGCCGTCGGAAGTGGAGGAGGATTTGGCGGAGGTTTTGGTGGCGGCAGCGGCGGTGGTCTCGGCGGTGGATACGCAGGAAGTGCAGGAGGAGGAGCTGGAGGTGGCTCCAGTGGTGGCCATGTAAGTGGCTTAGGCGGAAGCCACGGAGGCGGCTCTGGTGGATCACATGGAAGTAGCTCGGGTGGACTGAGTAGTGGAATAAGTTTCAGTGGTGGACTAGGTGGAAGTGGATCTAGTAGTGGTGGCCACGGAGGCGGTGTTGGCCACGGAGGCGGCAGCGGCGGTGGATACGGCGGAGGCGGTGGATACGGCGGAGGCGCTGGTGGAGGCCTCGGGGGAGGCAGTGGCGGAGGACTAGGTGGCGGCAGTGGTGGGAGCCTAGGCAGCGGTAGCAGCGGTGGCTATGGCGGCAGTAGTGGAGGCGGTTACAGTGGCAGCAGTGGAGCCAGCATTGGCGGTAGCCTCAGCGGCGGTAGTGGAGGAGGCCTTGGTGGTAGTAGCGCCGGCGGCTACGGCGGAGGATTGAGTGGTGGACGAGGCAGTGGCTCACTAACCGGAGGCTCACTTATTGGACTTGGAAGTAGTGGCTCAATTAGTGGTAGCCACGGGGGCAAAGACCACGGAGGCGGCCATGGAAGTAGTCTCGGAGGAGGAAGCGGTGGCGGCTATGGCGGTGGCCTCGGTGGTGGCAGCGGCGGTGGTTACGGAGGAAGCGGGGGCACTGTCGGTGGAAGTGGGGGCTCTAGTGGTGGAAGTGGAGGCCTCTCGTTCGCTGGGGGCTTCGGAGGAACCGGCTCCGGTGGTGGACTTGGCGGAGGCTCCGGTGGTGGCCTCGGAGGAGGCTCCGGTGGTGGCCTCGGAGGAGGCAGTGGTGGCGGCGGTGGCAAAGGACTTGGCGGCGGTAGTGCACGTGGATATGGAGGAATCGGGGGCTCTAGTGGTGGAAGTGGATCAAGTGGTGGAAGCCTCTCTTTCGGAGGAGGCTTCGGAGGAACTGGCTCCGGTGGTGGACTTGGCGGAGGTTCTGGAGGTGGCTTTGGAGGAGGCAGTGGCGTCGGCGGTGGCAAAGGACTTGGCGGCGGTAGTGCACGTGGATATGGAGGAATCGGGGGCTCTAGTGGTGGAAGTGGATCAAGTGGTGGAAGCCTCTCTTTCGGAGGAGGCTTCGGAGGAACTGGCTCCGGTGGTGGACTTGGCGGAGGTTCTGGAGGTGGCTTTGGAGGAGGCAGTGGCGGCGGTGGTGGCAAAGGACTTGGCGGCGGTAGTGGGGCTGGATATGGAGGAAGCGGGGGCTCTAGCGGTGGAAGTGGATCAAGTGGGAGAGGCCTCTCGTTCGGAGGAGGCTTTGGAGGAACCGGTTCCGGAGGCGGACTTGGCGGAGGTTCCGGAGGTGGGCTTGGAGGAGGCAGTGGCGGCGGCGGCGGCATAGGGTACGGCACTAGCCTAGGTGGCTTAGCAGGCGGTTTCCTCGGCGGATTTGGTGGTACCGGCAGTGGCGGCGGGGGTAGAGGTGGCTCCGGTGGTTACGGAGGCTCGTCTGGCGGTGGTGGTGGGCTCGGCGGCGGTTACGGTGGCTCATCTGGCGGCGGCGGCGGTCTCGGCGGTGGAGGTGCTGGTGGATACGGTGGCTCGTCCGGCGGTGGTGGCGGGCTCGGCGGCGGCGTCGGCGGTGGCTACGGTGGCTCGTACGGCGGAGCTACCAGTAACAGTGACGCCTCCAGCTCAGCGGGTGGATATGGCGGTTTCGGTGGGTCAGGTGCCCAATCGTCCGCTAAAGCCTCAGCCTCAGCTAACGCTGGAGCCAGAAGCTACTTCTAAATCTCTACAACGTTTCAGTTCCATGAACATAGTCAGGTTCTTACGGCCATATTGAATGTAATTAATAATCACAGTGATGTATAATGCCTCTTAGTCAGTAAATTTATTTATAGTTATTTTAATTAATTTTGTTGTTTCATTTAAAACGATCAGCTACCTACTCACATTTAGTACCTACATTACATTATACACATACGTTACATATACGCATAGTCGCCTATCTGAATCGCAATTCACAAGCAGATAGTAAATCAGTCCTAATTAGTTAATGTGATTTATTCAGGTACTTAAATCTTGCGACCTATTAGCCGATGGATCTAAGAGCTTGATTAAAGTTTAATACAGGCAAAGAACTCATTTATTATGGTTAAAAGAATGACTTTAATATGACCATCGACTTTGACCTCTTCAAAGTAAAATCAATTAATAATAAACCTTCAAAGGCGACATTGATCGATCATGACAAATATTGCATAACTTATTAAAGCCTATGGTTTTATAATAATACATTTAATGATGATTAAAAACACACAGATGACGCATTGACTATTCAAGTCATCTCATCGTAGCTTACATAAGACTAAAACCTTTTAAAATATCCATATCATACTTCAATCCAACTAGCATAATATAATAACAGAGATTTCATTTTAGTAATCTGTAGAATAGCCAAACTAAGTGGCAGTGGGCAGGGCACATTGCTCGCAGAACGGATGGCCGATGGGGCCGAAAAGTTCTGGAGTGGCGACCGCGAACCGGAAGACATTGCGTTGGAAGGCCGCCCACTAGGTGGACCGATGACCTGGTGAAGGTTGCGGGGATCCGCTGGATGCGAGTCGCACGGGACCGGTCAATGTGGCGACACTTGGGGGAGGCCTATGTCCAGCACTGGACGTAAAAGACGTCCACTGCTGGACGTCTGATGGCTGAAATGATGATGATGATGAATCTGTAGAATCTGGTTGAGTATTTTTCTTTAAAGATTATTCAGCACTATTAAAGTTTATCGTCTCCGATTTTTTTGGCCTTCTTTGAAAATAGAAAGTGAACCCGAAGAGGGAGTCTGATAATTTTGAAGAATAGTTAACACACCTCACCGCCCCACTCATCACCACCGCACACCGCACCGCTCTCATCACCTACACAGTTATTAGGTCTTCATGCTGAATATGCTTGCTGACAAACCAATATTATCAGCATGTCCTTAATTATTGTATAGTTTAGTGCCCTCTTAAAATATTATCAATGCACATCTTTTACAAAGAAACTATGAATAATGATCTCATTTCTTGATAACTGCACATTGTTTTCTTACAAAATGTTGGAAGGAGTCAACTTAAAACATCATCTGCCTAGTCTTTCTCAAACTATATTGGGATCGACTTCCAAATAAATTGAAATAAGGTAACGATTGGGGTCGGCTTCCAGACCAACCGGATGCAGCTGAATGTCAGTATTTTACATGGAGCGACTGCTTATCAGACCACCACAATCAACAAGGAGTCAATACTGGGTTTTTTTTTAAACGTGGGCAATACTTTAGGGGCGTGTAGTACTCATGAAAATAAGCAACTTTTACTTTGGAACCGACCATGAAATCGCGAAAAAAATATCAGCTGATCCATACATTATTGGTCGCCTAACTCGAAAAAATGTAGGCAACAGCAGATTTTTTAAATCATATTTCATAGTTAGCCCCATAGTAAAAGTTGCTCATATTTGTGAGTACTTTAGTCCCTTAAAGTATTGCCCACGTTTAACCAAACACCCTGTATAAATAAATATATCTCTTTATTATAATACGGTAGGATTTGTATCCAGATCCACGAAAAGGGATAGAAGAAAAAACATGTTTTTCGTTAGATTAGTGCCTAAGCTGGTCTTAACATTATCAATATTATAAATAGCTGCAGAAAAGTACCATCTTTTGCAGTCCACAACTTCTGAAGAATTGAGCGTGATCGTGCTTCTAAAAACGGCTGACCTCTACAAGCCTGATACAAAAAGTCTGACAATCAATTCCAATGATATTTATTCCGCTTCACAAAAACCATTCACACACAATTATTATTTTAATAATATCTCAATTTATTTCAAACATGGACTTTGTTCATTTTATACATACTTAAAAGTATCCATTGAATGTATTGCGTAATTTAATTGAACACTTTATAAGCACCAAATAATATTTATAATAATTATACGTATTTTATCTTTTTTATTACCGTAATGAGCATATCATCATGATCATACAGTACTGGTACAAAACTGAGAGACATAGGTAACTGACATAACACAACATCACGCGTGTAATCCCAAAAGGGCTAGGCAGAGGTGTATCTAAATAGTACACCCACATTTCGCTAGTTATGTTTAAGTCCCATGTAATAGGGGGCGAGCCTATTGCCATCAATCAGGCACAGATCCAGACTCCGTGGCTGCCACTGAGAAAATTCCTGATGGGAAATCCCAATAACACTTTGCCCGACCTAGGAATCGAACCCAGGACCTCATGCTCGGCAGTCGCGCTTGCGAACACTAGACCAACGAAATAGTCCTTTAAATTAGGTCAATCAAAGCAAACCATGCTTAACTTATCAATTAATTAGTGTGACAAATGGCAATGATAACATCTACAGACACGACAAGAAAAACTCTGACAGCAATTTCAGCAACAACCAATTATGATTGATTTATTACCTGATGATAATAAATCAAGCAGAGAAGCTAATTGGCAAAAAAAGGCTATGAGGTAGCGCTTCCTATAATCAATTAAGCATTTTTTTCTAGAAAGCAGAATACAAAGGCAGATGTCCCAGATCTGCAAAAAATATGTTGAAACACGTTTTCTGCTCAATTAGACCGATATTTTTCTTCGCCTGTGTCGCTGGTACCTGATGAGCCTGCCAGGCAATAATAATTGCGTGCATGACACAATGGCCGCCGTCAATTAATGGTGCAATTATCGGTTGCACCCACAGAATAATTATATCGTTATTAATTGATTAGCGAGTATCTAATAGGTTTGCTGGAATAGGCGTTATGACGATTTGATTAACACTTGCTTTTGTTTTAAAATTTAATGAAACTCACAGTACACGCTTTTGTATCTTAGTTTCTATTGCCTTATAAATGTAGTTTTCATGAGTTTAATTACCTACTGGAAATCAAAATGAATCAACTACACTTGTCAGGTAGAAGAAGTTGAAGAAGAACACAGAACACGATTAAATTAGTTAATTTCTTAATTAGCACTTGAAGTCACAAGACGAATTAGATTTTGATTTTTGAACCGAAAATGCCTGGAAGAGCTACTGGTCTATGAAGGAGCTTATGACGGGAAACCTTCCTTTGTCACTAAAGCAAAAAATTTTGGACATGTGCATTCTTCCCATTTTGACCTATGGATCCCAGACTTGGTCTTAGACAATCATTCAAAAGTCCAAACTCAAGGTCTGCCAACGTGCAATGGAGCGCAGCATTCTAGGCTTCAAACTAACCGACCATTACGCAACACCACACTGCGCTCCAAATCACGAATTACTGACGTTGCTCAAAAAACCGCTAAGCTGAAGTGGGACTGGACTGGCCACGTCTGCCGCATGCCCAATGAGCTGTGAGCCAAAATTACCACTTTCCGGAGCCCTGACACAGCCAAAAAGCGTCGCGGCAGATCTCGTAGACGATGGCGGGACGAGCTGGACAGAACCAAAGACCAGTGGCCCACATTAGCCCTGGATCTAAACAACTGGAAGTCATGGGGAGAGGCCCTTGCCCAGCGGTGGGATGACGCAGGCTAACAGTATCAGAATCAGTAATTAGCACTAAAAAGGCACAAATATCTGTGTGGCCCTCGCTCTTGCACTAGGAATTCCTGTATCACAAGAGCCATAAGATTATTTTGCTCTTCGACTTTCCCAAAGAGTAAACAGTTTTAGAAATATTCGTTCAAATATTTCATAAAACATACTTTGCTTGCTATTTTGGCGTAGGCGGTTCTGTGTTTGTCTTTATCCTGAGTAAGTAATTACAATATTGTCGAGCAAGAGATGAAGTCATATCGTTAATCCATTTTTCCAAAACAATATTTTTTATATTATGTTTACCAAATTAGATACTGTATTCATGAAAGCCATCGAAGTAAAGAAGAAAATTGTAGTCACGAAGTCACTACTTTGTAAAAACATTACTTTTGTAAAAGTTTGTAGCAAAACTTTTACCGAAGTAATGTTTAATCATTCAGGCGTTACAAAAACGTTACAAAAAGCTTAACATCGGACAAACATAAAAAAAAACTCTAAATCCAAATATGGTGTTGAATATAAATAGCCTTTACCGCCTGGCAAACAGATTTGCAGAAAATAAATAAGCAACAAATACGAAGTATGTACAATAAGTTTCAAAATTAAGAATAAGTTTAAACATTTGCTAGAATATTCTATTAGCTTTAAATGAATCCGAATAAATAGCAACATTATATTGAATATTAATAAGAAGCGCCTACAAAATACCTGAGAAAACGTGTGCGCTTAGTAAATTTGCTGCAATAGTTGTCGCCGGCGGATTATACCCGAGGATCCAGCTTATTAACGTGGAATTGGAGATGCCAGGCCACTTGTCCAGCACTGAACTGCGAAAGATTGGTTATATTTGAAGCACTACTAGTGCGATAGGGATAGCTGCAGCTCAGACCGATTATATCACAAAAATTTTGACGATCTACGTTTCGCATTTCTTCTTTTCTCCTCGAAAACTGGGCCGATTCTTAAGCATTCATATTTTTAAAAAGAGTATGTCTAGGTTCCTATCAATTTATTTTATGTTAAACTAGCTTATGCCCGCGGCTTTGCAAGTGTGGAGTTCAGGAATCGCCCACGGCATCTTCCTTCTGGTATAATAAGTAATGTATGTATGTATAGTACATACATAGTTATATAAATAACTGATACACATGTCTCATAATTTTAATTGAAGTGTACACCAATTTTCGAGTCAATCGAGCCAGAAAAGATTAAGTTTTACAGAAAATTCAACCCCCATTTGAGTAGTCCACTTGCAAACACCGCTAAGTTAAAAAAAAAAGAAAATCAGATAGTGCGGCCATTTTATTCGTTGTTTAAAATGCTTTCATAAGCAACTATCAATCTCGATCAAAACTCCGTATGTTACGCATAAATTTAGGTTAAATATTCAGTACTCCTGCAAAACTTGCTATATTGACTGATAGTTAACTTTCAAACAACTCTAAGTTACAGTTAACTTTCAAAACTCGCCATATTACGCAGTGACTCGTGCAAACGCCGCCATCTTGACTGTCATTGTCAGTTCGCATGGTCCTATGGAAGTGCAAGCACGTGCAACGCGATAAAATTATTCTTATTCTGTTAAAATTCTGCTTGAAATTGGCATTAATTTTTGCTTTCTGACCGTATTTTTGGAAATATTGAAAGGGTTACACGGCCTCTAGAAGTCATTGCAGAACCAGAGACCTATTTTGATATTTTCCAAAAATGCGGTACGGTGCTGAGACTTGGCAAAGATTTCAATTTTTATGATTGGAAATCAAACACCAAAGACGTAGTGAAATTGCCTGGATCTTGGCATTTCTAATTTAATGCATCCAAGAGGTTTTTTTTGAGAAAAGACAGGAATGGCAAAATCGCCGTTAAAGGGGAACCGCATTATTTATCGGAGATGGTGAATTACGGCAATGTTTGTAAAATAGGTAAATCGTTTGAACAGATTGAACCTACTTTGATCAATTTAGGTGTTCCTGTAAAACTAGCAAAATTAAATGATGTGAGAAACTTGCTGATTAATCATTTTGACAGAATTGGGCTAAGCTCGATAGTCTAAAATATTATAGATTTCTTGAAGAAAACCAAACTGAAGCTGCTTTAGACGAAGATACCGATACTGAGGAAACTTTAATGGATGAAGAAACAGAAATAAGACTATAATATTATTGTCAGATGATTATTTAGGTTTAGGATTTAATTTTGATACAGTTTCAAAACTCTTTATGTTAATTTCATACTATGTCAAAACTGTTTATGTTAAAAATACTTTTGCAAAAGTGGTTATGTTTAATTTTTAAATACTAATAAAAAGATAACTATGGTATTGGGATTTTATTTACTATAAGAAATCAATTGTCTGTGACAATAATTTTCAGTAATGTTTTGTAATATGAATTTTCATAACTCCATTTTAACACTAGAGGTTTTAATCGATTTTCCAAAATTATTATTCTTTCAACATAGCGGACTTTGCAAGTGGACTACTCATTTCACCCTCTTAGGGGTGGAATTTTGAAAAACTCTTTCATAGTGGATAGTGTGGATACCCATTCTTCCCAATGAATACACCCTCCAAATTTCATGTCTCTTGGACCAGCGGTTTGGGCTGTGCGTTGATATAAGATTTTAAACTATCATGGTCACTAACTTTATTATTAATACCCGAAACGCTGCGCCGCGCCCTGATCATGGTGCTTGCAACAGCGCCGAAATATCGGGAACTCATGAAAAACAGTAGACATGGTGCGTTGTTTATATTATATCAGTCAGCCAGTCAGGATATTGAATTTTAAATTGGGGGATGATTTTGGAAAAACTGTGTTACACATATCTCATAATTTTAACTGAAGAGTCTGTACACAAATTTTCAAGTCAATCGCCTCCGAGAATAAAAAGTTTCACAGAAAATTCAACACTTTACAGATTCGTCATGTTTGTCTGTCGTGTCTGTCCGTCTGTATGTTACAAGCACTTTATTCCGAAATTATTAGGACTACACAGTTGAAACTTGGTAGGTAGATGTATTACTCGAACCGCTGTACGATTTCATACAAAAATAAAAGATTAAGGAGGTCCCCATACATGGAACTGAAACTAAAAAAAAAACATCAAACCTATACGTGCGGGATGTCTATAAGGTCTATCTTTTCATACACGAAATATTTTAAGGGTAACTTCTATAAGTCGTAAAGTCGCCATAGCAACGAAAAAAAAAAATTGCGTGTTTTTTTTACGAAATTATTATAATTCTAAAATTTTTTGAGACTTTTTGCATAAAACCTTTACTCCCATATTCTAACAATGACAGTTGGTAAATACGACGTAGTAAACTAGCGTAATGGATGTTCAAAAATAAGGAGCTAGTATTTATTTTGTGGGTTAAGTAATTTTAAATTATTTAATTTTTATAAAAATATACTTGGATAAAAAAAATAATCCCTTGAAATGGCTTCGTTATAGCCGTTAGATGATTCCCTGAAAATATTTCGTATATGAATAGTTAGACCTTATAAAGATAGATCTTTAAAAATGACATTGAGGTTCCAAAAAACATTTTTTCTCAACGTCAATCGTTTGAAACATAGACACTTCCAATTGGTAAAATGTGTCCCCCCCCCCACTAATTTCTAAAGTAGGTTCTGAAAAAATAGGATTGTAGAACGTAAAAAAATACTTTAACGACAATTGGTTTGAAAAGGATTTGATGTTTAGTTTTTGAGATATGGGAATTTTTCATCAAACTGCAGCAGTAACTTTGTTTTTCATTAACGTGCTATGAAAAACAAATTTAGTTTTGCTGTTGACTGTATTACAATACAACATAATATTTTTATTATATTGTTTGGTGCTACGGAACCCTACGTGCGTGTGAGTACGACTCGCACTTGGCCGGTTTTTTGTCAATTTTAGGGGGTCATATTTTCTTAGTAGTTGCTGAAAATAAGGAAATAACAGGGACGTGCCTACCTTGATTTTATGAAAAAAGAAATGATAGCTCTAGAATATTATTATAGAATAATATTAATATAATATTATTAATATAATACCAATCGTCGATTTCGTCAAAATTTGTATGGAAAAATCGTATAAATAAATTTAATTCAAAACATATCTCATCTGTCTGATGCTTACCAATTCTAGTTAAGTAAAGAACAATTTGTAGTTTGTCCTTGTTCAAAAATAATAATTTGTAAAAAATGCTTATTTATGATCAAAATTATAAAAATGCTACTTGGGAATTCCAAGATTTGTAATCTAGAAGAACTGCTTAGACCACTTTCTGCATTTTAGCGCCGAAGGAAAGTGAGAATGTTAATAAAGCCACACAGAGAGCAACTCAATCATTTGGAAGCCACAAAAAAGTAGTTTTTTTTTTATTTTCATATGAATACAACACAATTCAAGTAAAGGATGTCACCAAAATCTGCCCAAACGAAGTACCGAGGTACACTTAGTGGCATAAAATACACTAGATTACACTGAATAATATTGCATTTATATATTTTTCTTATCGTTACCCGTGGACGAGAATAAAATAACTTTTAACGTAATAAAAAGCTCGCCATTTTGGGCACAATTATACTACCTTGGTCCATTACCTTACCTTAAAAAAGAAAACTGTCATGTTGACAGTTGTCTGTCGGCTTCAGCTGCTGTTGTTTTGGTTTCATTTCAAATATTTTTATAGTTTAATTCAATCTGAATTCAATAATAACTCATTGTCTAATCGATTTTCGTTAGGCAAAGTTATGTACCTACCTAACATAAGAAAGGATGCTTATACCCAAAGTAGCTGATGACCCAAACAAGCTGTGAATATTGATGAACAGTACTTAATATAGGAAGCAGTGTTAGAAGTCTATCAGAGCGAATAACAAACTCGATAAATAAATGAGTTCCTTAGTGCCGACATCCAAGGGTTCCAACTTGATGGGACCTGGATCCTCCGTCATATCCCAGCTTAACATAAATCAAGCCGGATCATCCAGGTTTCAGTGAATAGAAGTCGCATTTAAATGAAGACTTTTATTGACTTTATCTTGATTTCTTGAAATAAATAGAACATTAAGCCAAGAAACATCGAATTCTTACATAAAATACACTTTCTTATGCTTACTCTGACTCTATTGTGATGTGCATAAGGGGTGGAAGTTGAATTTGAGATTAGATACTGAGTAGCCCACTTCATGAAATTCAATTAACCTTTCAAGCATTTCCTACTGTTATCGGGCCCTGGAGCTCGAGTGGCACTCAATGAATTTAAGCCTGGAAGTCATCTTTCCAGTAATAAAACCAATAACAATGGAATAAATAGACTTATCGAGTTAGTTGTATGGAATAAAACAACATTTTGTTTTTGTTTTTTTATTAGCGTTCTTCATTTTCAATGTCATCTCTCACTAAAATATTATCAAGGAAAGTGGCAGGCGCTGCTATATTTTCTTGATGCCGAGCCCAACCCAAAGCCTGATATATTTTATATATATTTTCTGATAGCCTATTTGAATACTCAAGCCTGAGTATCCAAATCGTAATGTCGATTATGGATAGCCAATCCGTCAGGAGTACAGGAACCAAATCGTGAGGTAACAAAAGTCCAGAAAGAATAGCAAAGATTTCGGGATCGCTGTATCGTCAAGAACCGAATCGTGAGGTGACAAACGGAATACTAGAAAGAATAGCCAAGTTATTAAACAAAATATGAAAATACACAACACAAACGAACAACAGAGTACCCCGAAACGCAGAAACGAACGGAATGACATGTGAATGACATTTATCCACGAAAAAATGTCCACAGAACACTTAAGCTACTAATGTCAACCCGTACATGCAAAGTTGCCACTTGATTTAATTGTGTTACAGGTTATTAAAACTTTAAATAATTTATTAAGTAGTTTTCAATTAATTATGGATAAAAACACAATTATTTTCGAATTCCTCTATTTTTTCTCTACGATTTGGTGCACGTGTACCTCGAGGTACATGTTTGGGCAAAGTTGTAGGGGCTTTTGCTGACCTCCTTTAAACTTGATAAACTCATTGGGCCTGATTTCTTTGCAAAACCATTTTGAAAAATGTCTTGGATGACTTCATATACAAGGTGTAAACATACCCTTGACGAAGCTGTCAACCAAGCATTCTGTACATTAAATTATGTTACCCACTCTAAGCAAAAATTCAATGTAATGCACTCAAAACATTGCGCTGATGGATGCATTGAATGGTACAGAGGTCATGGAGGTATTTAAAGTAGAGTTTTATCACTAATAAATTGTATTTTTAAACTTTTGAAAATGTTGGGACTTATACCAATATTTCTGTAACTAGAAGGTTTCCAGGTATGGTGCATGTCCAAAAATATCGCAATAACGGGGAGGACAAGTGCATTTCGGTTTTGTAAAAGTGTCTTTTTACACCCATTATACACAGCTACAGATACACAGCCGAAACTTGTTTCTGAATTCATTTCAAACCTGAATATTTTCATTTGGCATCGCATTTATAGAACTTTTGGTACATACCCATAATGGCTGGGTAAATAACTAGATTTTTTCAAAAAACTATTACTATAATTTTTTCAATAAATACGCTTTTCATTAATGATTCTGATCTAGACGAGGCCTTTAACACTGTAACATCACACTATTACATCAAATATTGAATATATGTATGTATAAATCCAAGTCAATATTATGGGAATAAAATAATGGATGCACTGGAATAATCTAGTAAATAATTCGTTGGGTTACTAAGAAAACAAATGTCTAAGAACTAAAAACTTATCATTTAAGAAATACTCCTGTACTGCGACATCATAGTGGCTTTCGTTGCATACGGAGTTCCCATAGTTACTATCATAGGCCCTTTACTTTAAATTATTTATTTCGGGGATCTTTGTGAAGTTTCAAAAGCGAGACCTAATTTTAGAGTGCACATTACGTTGGTCTAGTGGTCGCAAGCACGACTGCTGAGCATGAGATCCTGGGTTCGATTCCCGGGTCAGGCAAAGTGTCATTACGTTTTTCCATCACTATTAATATTGTAATGCTGCCCGAAATAATTAATTTAAAGTAAAGGACTTTAAATTATTTATTTCGGGGATCTTCGTGAAGTTTCAAAAGCGAGACCTAATTTTAGAGTGCACATTACGTTGATCTAGTGGTCGCAAGCACGACTGCTGAGCATGAGATCCTGGGTTCGATTCCCGGGTCAGGCAAAGTGTCATTACGTTTTTCCATCACTATTAATATTGTAATGCTGTCATTTACTTCAGTAAAGTAACTGAAGGCGAAGAGTGAATAGAATCACACATTTGTACTTATTATCATTTTCTGAAAATTAATTTCAGAATTTTATAACAGAGACAAGTGACAGTTACTTGTCAAAACTACATACACGTGTAAGAAGAATATTTTTCTATTCTTAAGAGTTTACCTCGTTTATTAAAAGTTGGTTTTTTTTTCTATCAGTAGTGGCTACGAGGAAATGAAGTCGAAAAATACGGGTTCGGAATAATTTTGTATTTAAGTCGTATGATTTTCAAACGACAATCAGTTTGTTTGGTATTTGCAGTGTACGTTGACAGCATGATGCGTGCTACTGTGGCTTTTGCTTTATTGTTCTTTACCTGCGTTAACGCAGCTCCAGGTAACAATTATGTTCATTTTCTAACTATAAACAATAAAACTTTACATTAAAACTTTTGTCTGTAAATAAATAAATAAATAATCATTTTACTCGAAATTTTGTTTAACGTATCAACCAACTTGTTTCAATATTTGTGTTATCACTGAAGTATGACTAACCAATACAAGTTATTAGATACTTATATATAGATACGATAGATTTTTCACACCACCTGGTGGCGAATATGATTTTAAATGTCACGCAAACCTAACGTAAAGCAAAACATTATTGCCCTAGGCTCTAGGCAGGCAGTAGGTACTGAATTTCATTTATGCCCGCTGGTCAATTATGTGATTTGAATCTGGAACCTCAAATAAAAATTTGTATGAAAACTTTTACCAAAGAAAAGGTTAGGTTATAATAAATAAATCACGCAATTACTATAGCGAGTAAAAAAAAAAAAATTAAATACATAAAACAAAAATAAAAACAATAGATTTCTGCAAATAGACAAGAAGGGAAAAGAAGCTCACAGTAGAATGTTGGCGCTCGACGCCATATTTCGAAAAGTGAATTGCTGAAGTCTACTCAAAGCTCTGCTCCGCAACCCTACAATCCCTTGCTGCTTTCAGGATTCAAAATAGTGCCGTGTTGACACTGCTTTATCCCCTCGGTGCATAATCTACAATTGTTTTCATTCCAGCTCCTAGCGTCATCGAACTAACGTGGCTCCGGGACAGTGGTCTCAACATTGATCTCGGTGCAGACGACCACAAAAAGGCTAATCATGTGCTCAATATCGCTAGACAACTATTGAATCTAGGCCTGCCAGATAAAGTAGGTCAGTCAAACTAAAATACTTTAATCAGAGGCTTCGTATGGTTTTTCTCCATTTTGTCTCTGCCACTGTCAACTGTTATTCATTGAATACATAAATAGAAACTTGTACAAGTTTACAACTCTACTCAACTTGATTTATAAATACTAATAACGGGATATTTACCATGTTTACAACAGCGCCGAAATATCGGGAACTCATAGAAAACAGTAAACATGGTAAATATCCCGTTATTAGTATTAATAGTAATGTTAGTGACCATGATAGTTTAAAATCTTATATTGATTTATAAACTCAAGGGTTACTGTGCGTTGCATAAATGAATAAGTCAATCAATTCTACTTTACGAAGTTTGGGAAATATTCTTTTGAGAAACATTATAGCACCTTGTAATTGATGGTAGCCATTAAACATCTTAATAATATTCCTGTTTTGTTTTCAGTCGACAGAGTTCCAGAAATTTCTTTTATGCAGAATGTGAATCCCGCAGACGTCCTTTTAGACGTTCACGTCGATACTGATAAAATACGCTCTTTAGCAATGTCTGTAAACGACAAAGTACTTCCGGTTCTGAAGGAAAATATAAATGAATTTATATTAGCGTTAAAACCTAAGT
Organism: Noctua comes; assembly: GCA_963082995.1. Taxonomy (NCBI): domain Eukaryota; kingdom Metazoa; phylum Arthropoda; class Insecta; order Lepidoptera; family Noctuidae; genus Noctua; species Noctua comes. The sequence goes on along the minus strand of OY720267.1, from coordinate 18,001,298 downwards.
GACACCCGCTGACTGTTGTTTTACTATTATGTTCGATATATGTATGTATAAAATGTTTATTAAAATTGCAAAATAGTGTTTTATTTAAGCTACCATTGTTTTCTTATATTTGAAGTCCTTAGGGATAAGACAATAAACATAAACACAGTAAGTTGTTATTTATCGTATTACCCAGTACGAACTGGGTTGTGGAGGTCAGATAGGCAGTCGTTCCATGTAAAATACTGGTATTCAGCTGCATCCGGTTAGACTGGAAGCCGACCCTAACATAGTTGGGAAAAGGCTAGGCAGATGATGCTGACTTAAGTTGTTATTTATTAAAGTAAAATGTTATTTTTTTTTTAATGTTCAGTCGTTCATTGTTAAGTATTGCTACTTAGCGACTGAACATTTTTTTTAACAATATATATTATGAAATACATACACTACAACGATGCTCACACTATACCGCTCGTCCGCGTGGTCGGAAAATAATAAAATAAAAAATAATTTAGAATTTACTTGAATAGGTTTTAGTAGTCGTAGTGTAGTCGGAATGACTGAAAATTAATTTTGTTTAATTTTTCCTTTTGTCTTTACCCTTTGCACTAAAACTTTGGCAGTGCAAAAGAGGTTCAAATATTAGAAATCTGGGTCACTCACTCACTCATCACGAAATATCGAAAACCGCTTGACGTATAAAGATAAAATTTGGCAGGCAGGTAGTTTATAGTTAGTAGACGTCCGCTAAGAACGGATTTTGCGTCAGGGCCGGATTAAGTAAGGGCTCTCGCAAGTTTGTGTGAAAGTCCTTAACTTTTTGTGCTACAAACTTGATATTCGGCAGTGAGGTAGTTTCTAACTAGTAGACGTTCGCTAAGAACGGATTTTACCGAATTAAGGAGGTCTAAGGGCTCTCGCAAAAAGTCATTTAATGTTGTATACAGACCGGTATTAGAGTAAAAGCGCTAAACAAGGTTCACTTTGGAAAAAAGTTGTATAGGCCAAAATACACCGATTTTTAAAGCCATATCGTTGCCTCAACGCCATCCATTTCATTTTGTTTCGGATCTCTGCCGCCCAGAACTACAGCACCCAAAAGGACGACCACTAGACCAACGAGGCAGTCTCACACATGCACATCAAAATTTCCACGCGAACGAAGTCGCGGGCAACAGCTAGTGATAAAAGTAAGACTAAAAGAAACTAAATATAAACATATAAACAACGACGAAAATATGACACTTAAAAGGCGTCAAAGTACACCTCCGCATCGCTGTCATCTGGAAACGTGCCCAGAAGACTGGCAGGATTGCCACGCTGAATAGCAATGCTAATTCTTTGCGTGATTCTCTAAGGGAACTGTTTAAGGAAATTAACATCATGACGGTATTACATTGTCAATACATCTACGAAAACATAATGTACGTAAGAAAAAATCTACATCTTTTTAATAACAGAGGTGACAGACACAATTACGGTACTAGAAATAGAGACCAATTAGTTCAGCCAGGCTTCAGACTCGCTAAAGTAGACTCATCTTTCATGGGGTACTGTTTGAGATGCTATAATAAAACTCCACGAAGTATTCTTGAACTGAATGAAACGAAATTTGAAACATGCATTAAACGCACACTATGTAAGCAAGCATATTACAAGTTGGACGATTATATCGTTGATAAAAATGTTTGGCTCAATGCCGGTCCTGCTCCACAAGGACAGGGGCGCATAAATGGATAGCATTAAATAGTATGTCGGAGCTGCTGAAGATTGTACAACTATCTTTGCATTGTATAAATTCAATCTCATACGTTCGCAGTCACCTCGAATATGGTAGAATATAAGTTATGCAGTGCATTCAGACAGATTGGAACGAATACAAAGGAAATTCACGAGATACCTAAGTTACTAAAATCCCTAATGTGCCATTAACGATTATACCTAGAGAGATACATCTGACAAACGGTTCCTAGTTAAAATAGCACAATCAAAGATTGAATGTGCAGAACTTCTTTCTAAGCTGTCCCTGACTGTTCCTCTTCGAAATTCTCGATAAACCTTCTTCGTGCTCGCACAGTTACCCGTAGCAATTCTTATATGCTTCGCTCAATCAAAGCATTTTACCAAGTTATAATGAACGAACACCCCTCAAACGTTATCATTAAAAATGAAAACGGGATTTTTACCATGTTAACTATTTGTTTTGAATAACCGATATTTCGGTGCTGTTGCAAGCACCATGATCACGGATAAACTGAAGTTATTGCGGTTGGATGTTTATGAGCAAAAAAATCGGTCTACTCTCTTTCGTGTTCGTTTTTTTGCGCTCGGTACCTGGTACTCGGTACCACTGTCACTTACAACTCGATTCTGTTCCCGACACAGGACACTCACTGTGTCCGCTCGCGAACTTTTTTCGGCACTTTTTCGGTTTTTACACAGTTGAACCACTGGATTCTAGGGTCTAGAAACTTAATTGACCACTTTTCAGAAGGTAGCGAAAAAATGATCAAATATTTTCACCTGGACAATTGTTAGCGTTTCTTTAAAAAAAACTATGCGTCTTGCCTTCCAGTTGTTAGCTAGAATAATAATTTATATTTTTTCCTTAATCATAAATATTATTTTGCAAAAAACCATCATAAAAAAACGATTATGTATGATTATGATAACACGATTATAAAAATGCGAATGGGGAACCCGTATTCTCCAAAAGGTCATTGTCAATATTTACATAATATTTTGTTTCTTCAGCAACGAAGGAAATTAAATTAAATGTATCTATAATATTCATTGGCCCTTTATAGGCTTATTAGTGATGTCAATGAAAGTACACGGACAGCAACGCAGTGTAGTGTCTCCCTGACGGCGTCGGCGTAATATGTTACGCCGACGACACGCTCGTCCTGGCGGAGGGAGAGTCGCACCAGGCGGCGGCTGACCTGGCGACGCAAGCGGTTGCGACAGTCGTTGGAAGGATCCGGCAGTTGGGACTCGAAGTGGCGCTGCACAAAACAGAGGCCATGTGTTTTCATGGCCGTCTGAACGCGCCACGGTCTGAGTCCCACATAACGTTGGGAGGGGTTCGCATCGGCGTCGGGAGAACGATGAAGTACCTGGGACTCGTCCTCGACAGCCGGTGGAACTTCAAGGAGCATTTCCTGCGTTTGGCCCCAAAGCTGAACCGGGCAGCAGCCGCCCTCAGGCGACTCCTGCCCAATCTCAGCGGGCCAAACGCCTCCTGCCGGAGGCTGTACGCCGGTGTCGTGCGGTCCATGGCCCTCTACGGGGCCCCCGTGTGGGCCCTGAGCATTCGGACGCGACCACTGAAGCTGGTCGCATGCCAGAGGGTCATGGCTATCCGGATGATCCGAGGATACCGTACGATCGCTGGCGAATCGGCCAACCTCCTTGCCGGATTGCTGCCCTGGGATCTGGAGGCGACTGCCCTCCAGCGCCTCTATGAGTGGCGCGTGGAGGCGCAGCGCCGGGGCGAATCCCTGCTACCTCGACAAGTCGAGGCGCGGCGGGAAGAGCTCCGGCGCGATCTCAGGGCAGTATGGAGGGAACGACTGTCGCAACCGAGGTCCGGGCACGCCGCAATCGCGGCGGTAAGACCCCTCTTTGAGGAGTGGCTGGATAGGCGTCACGGCGTCCTGACCTACCGCGTGACGCAGGTCCTCACCGGACACGGAAGTTTCGGGAGGTACCTGTGTCATATGGGGAAGGAGGAAACGCCTGGGTGTCACCACTGCGAGGACCGCCCGGAGGACACGGTGGAGCATACGGTGCAGGACTGCTCCGCTTGGGCAGAGCACCGCCGTGTCCTCACGGCGGCGATAGGCGGAGCCCTCTCGCGCCCGGCATTGGTCGAGGCCATGCTGCGGGGCGAGTCGGAGTGGGAAGCGGTCGCCTCCTTCTGCGAAGCAGTCATGCTCGCGAAGGAGGAGGCGGGCCGCGTGAGGGAGAGGACAGCGTCCTCCCTCCACACCAGCCGCAGTGGTAGACGCCCACGGCGCCGGACGTCGGCAGACGATCTCCGGCCACCGTAGGCGCGGGCATGCGGGCGGCGAGTAATGGGCGACTCGCTGTCCGACCATGGACCATGCCCGGGTCGACGGCGCGTTGTGTTCCACGCGCGCCTCAAAGAGTGTCAGCATAATGACGGGGCCCCCCTCTAGAGGGCCAAAGCCTGCCGGGGTCGCGGGACTCATAGAATTACCGTGACCCTGGAACATAAAGGGCTACTGAAGGACACCGTGGATTTTAGTCAGTACAAGTCTGACAGTCCCTCCCGCTCTGCCCTGGGTGGGAGGACTCATTTGATGATTTTACCACGTTAAAAAAAAAAAAAAAAAAAAAAAAAAAACGCAGTGTAGTGTGGTAACTTTAAAATAGTTGTTGCGTGTTTATTTTAAATTAAAATGTTGACCATTTGATATACACTCAGTCACTTATCTTTCTGCAGTCTCACTCCACTCATGGTTCCTTATCTTCCTGCTCAAACAAAAAACGGGGTACTTACCTGAAACGTTGTGAAGCTTATGCGCTGGGACAGGGCTATGTTCAAATGGAATAATAGGTGTAGAGTCAATATTTTGATTTTATTTTGTAGTTTGACTCAAATGCTTTTGAATAAACATAAATACCTAAGATAGTGATGGATGACTTTTTTTACTATTGTATTTGCCTCAATTTATTATTTTTGTTGTATATGGGTATTTTGCCTGAAATAAAAGTCAATTTAATTTAATTTATAAGCATTATTCAAGGGTTAATTTTACAAAATCAAAAAATATTAAAAAAAAATTGAGTAAAATTTCGTATTTTCTTATTTATTTAGGCGCTTTTTGCAAATTATTCTGGAAAATTTGATTTCGCAATTCGATAGCCTCAGCATTTACCCTTTCAATAAGATCATTTGCACGTCTCTAGGTCTCTTAGATTCAAAGATTTTAGCATTTCATTGAACAAATCCTAGATCAGCCGAAAAAACAAACAAGATGGCTGCCATTCGCAGGGTGTTGGGGTAGGAGTATGCATTTATTTATAAACGTGTATTATCGATAGAAATAAGTATTTAATATGTCCTTTAAATATCGGTAACCATTAACCAAACACACTGTATATTTCAGGGACGTACGTGAAATTTTCAAAGCAGTACCAAAAATTTGGAGTCCACGGATGTCTATTACTACAGTTAAGTAACTGACGGCATTTGCATGAATTATTTCCTAAATTGATTTCAGCTTTTACCGGTTTTTACCGGGACGAGTATTTGAATCAAAATAACCATAAACAACAGAATAGAGACATTTCCTTTTCTCAATATTTTACCTGTTTAGTGGGGTTTTTATTTGTATCAGTGGCTACAGGGAAGTGTAGCCGAATAATACTGGTTGTGAACGATTTCATATTTAAGCTCGTTAGATTTTCAAACGACTATCAGTTTGTTTGGTATTTGCAGTGTAGATGTACGTTGACAGAATGGTGCGAGCTACGGTGGCTTTTGCCTTATTACTCTTTACCTATGTTAACACAGCTCCAGGTAAAAAATATTTTAATTGTCTATGTTAATTTTTACTCAAAATATGTTTAACCTTTCAAACAAAGTTTAAAAATATGTGACAACACTGAAAATGAAGACAACAACATAGATAACATGAAACCACAACATCAATATCATGCTTTACTTGTTTTTGATTATTTTGTTGTTAAGGCCTTTATTTCGTAATGGACTGCACTGCACTGAAGTATGTCGGACCGATACAAGTTATAAGATAATAGTTTTCACACCAAATGACAAATCTCAAATTAAATGTCATGCAAACGTTAAGAAAAACTTTATTGCCATGGCTGTAGCCGGGCAGTACTGAATTTCAGTACTGCCCGCTAGTCAACTATGTTATTTGAATTCGGAACCTATGCATGAAAACTTTTACCGAAGACTAGGTTAGGTAGGGCTCGGCCTGAGGGAGCTCGTACAGGGAGGCAGCGTTGCTGGCAACAGCTGCGGCCGCCGGGATCACATATTGTGATCGGGGGGAACTCAAATGACTGATGAGTCCACCATGAAGTATCTGGGATTGGTGCTCGACAGCCGTTGGGACTTCGGCCCACACTTTTGCGGGCGTGCTCGCAACGCTGCTTCCCAATCTGGGGAGACCGAGCACCGTCGGTAGGAGATTGTACCAAGGCGTCTTGCGATCCATGACCCTGAACGGGGTACCGGTATGGGCCTCTGACCTGACAATCGACAGCATCGTGACGCTGCAAAAACCGCAGAGGGCGATGGCCGTCAGGTCTATCAGGGGGTACCGCACAATCTCCTACGACGCCTCGTTTTAGATTGTGCGGTTCCCCTGATAGACCTGACAGCGACACACAAAAAAAAAGCCGCCGCTTTTGTGTTGCTGTGATGTAAGACACTGCTTTATCCCCTCGGTGCATAATCTACTTTTGTTTTCATTCCAGCTCCTCGCATCGTCGAAATCACGTGGCTCCGGAACAGTAGTATCGACTTTGATCTCAGTGCAGGCAACAAAAAGGCGAAAGGTGTGCTCGATGGCGCTAGACACTGGCATCTAGACCTACCAGATAAAACAGGTCAGGCAAACCAAAATACTTCAATCAAAGGCTTTGTATGGTTTTTCTCAATTTGTCTACGTCAGTGTCAACTTTTATTCATTGAATGGATAAATAAAAACTTGTTTATGTTCTCAACTCAACTCAGTGTCAAGTCGTATGAGTTGAAAGAACTACCATCTTAACTTGATTTATAAACTCAAGGGTTACTGTGGGTAGCATAAATGAATGAGTCAAGCAGTTCTACTTCTTGAGAAACATTATATCACCTTGTAATTATAGCCATTAACCATCTTAATAATATTCATGTTTTGTTTTCAGCCGACAGAATTCCAGAAATCACTGTCCTAGACAATGTGCATACCGGCGCAGGCGTCATTTTGGGCGCTCACGCCGATATTGATAAAATACTCTCTATAGGAAAGTCTTTAAAAGACAAATTACTTCCCGTTCTGGAGGAAAATGTAAAAGATTTTATATCAGCATTAACACCTTATCAATAAGGTGTTAACGTTAATATAAGTTATTTAAACAACACAAGGGTCAACAATTTTTTTTTTTTTATCTTGGTGAAATCATCAAATGAGTCCTCCCACCCAGGGCAGAGCGGGAGGGACTGTCAGACTTGTACTGACTAAAATCCACGGTGTCCTTCAATAGCCCTTTATGATCCAGGGTCACGGTAATTCTATAAGTCCCGCGACCAACGGTCAACCCTTGTGTTGTTTTACTATTATGTTCGATATAGGTATAAAAGATTGAACGAAGATATTCCTTAACATTGTTGAATAGTCAAGTAAATAATTTCAATGACATTCGTTGTTTTATTTAAACTACCACTGTTTTGTTTTATTTGAAGTCCTTCGGGATAAGCCAATAAACTTAAATACTGTAAGTTGTTATGGTATGGGTCTGGACTGTAAAAACATACATAATATGTATAATAATATAAAACGTCATCTTCCTTTATTAATTTCCTTACAAATAAATTACATTTTTAAATATTCCTTAAAAAACAATATAAAAAAACATTTAAAAATATAAAAAATTGTAGCCCACCGGTATCGGGAACAGGGTCCAAGCTACCGGCGGTCAGGGCTCCAGAGAGAGAAACCTCCTAACAATACGAGCCGTGTCCAGAAGTACCGCTTTCTGAATCAAGCCCTTGATCCAGCTGCCTAACGAGAGCCTCCTCAGATATTGTTCGAGGCTCTTGGCAATTAAGCCATGGGCTGATACAACTATCGGCACAATGATCGCTGAGTCCACATCCCACATGTCGACAACCTCGTGAGCCAAGTCAAGATACTTGATTTGCTTATCTTTCTCGGCTTTCACGAGGTTCTCATCATGCGGGACCGTTATGTCAACAATCATTGCGCGCCGCTCTGATCGATCCACCACCACTATATCAGGCTTATTGGCTACAATAGTCCTGTCAGTGATGATGGATCGATCCCAGTACAATGTGATACTGCCATTTTCGAGAACTGGGTCGGGCACATACTTATAGTACGGCACTTCCGATTCCACAAGGTTGTATTTTAGAGCAAGTTGCTGATGGATAATCCTGGCTACAAGGTTGTGTCTATGCAAGTATTCTCCGTTAGCCAGACGAGAACACCCGGAGATAATGTGACGGATTGATTCGCCTGGACGGTGGCATGCCCGACATATGTCAACCGTACCATCCTTCACAATAAATCTTCGGTAGTTATTCGTCATCATAACTTCATCCATAATTGCACAGACAAAACCTTCGGTTTCTCCGAAAAGGTCCCCAGAACGTAGCCAGGCTACGGACGCTGATAGGTCTACATCGGGCCCATGCAAGGCCCGGAAAAAGCGTCCGTGAAGCTCCTTACTCTGCCATACCTCCATGCGGTCGTTAGTGTCAAGCACTACAGGTTTGCGCCAGTTCTCTTTAGCCAAAGAAAGCGGGGTGAGGCCCTTGTCCACCACGACCACATCTCGATGCATCCCCACGTCGGCTTCAAGGAAATATTCCCTGAGACTGCATATCTCGCGATTGTGGAGAGTCTTAGCATTTAAAAAGCCTCGACCCCCACACTTCCGCGGGATATACAGTCTCATAACCGAAGAACGCGGGTGATGCATACGATATGCCGTCAACAATGTACGGACCCTCCTATCCAGGGCGTCTAGTTCTGTTTGAGTCCATTTGAGTATGCCGAAAGAGTACATCAAAACCGGCATGACCCAACCGTTGAAGGCACGTACCTTATTTCCGCCTGATAAAAGACTATTAAATACTTTTTTTTTTTTTACTTATATAAAACGTCATCTTACCCTATTAAATGGGACTTAAATATTACTGGCGAAATGTGGGTGTACTATTAGGTACACCTCTGCCTAACCCTTCGGGGATTACAGGCGTGATGTTATGTTATGTCATCTTTCATAACTTGTAATACTCGTTTGTTATGCGAATAAAGATCTTAAAGATACTAAAATGAATGTCCACATTGTTTTTAAATAACATGTTTAGTATGATGTCTTAATCTAAAATATTAAATATAAGTACACATATGAGTATACAATATATATCGGTATAAATACCTAACACTAAAAAATATAAAACAAATATTAAAAATAGGGTTTTTAAATATTCACTATGGAGAGGAAAGGTAACTTTACACTTAACACTTTTAAGGTATTTTTGAAAATTTTAATGCTTTGAAATTATCTAATGCTAGATGGAAATGAGTTCTACAATCACAGTTGATTCATTTGTCAAAAATTCATTCAGCATTTTGATATTTTTTCATAAAATACCACCAATAGTAAAAAAATTATAGCAAAGCGCTGTTTAAATACGTTATTTCTTAGAAGATAATCAGGCGTAAAAGTATAAAGTAAGTGCAAATAGTTTTATTTCGGACAAACAAAAAAATAAAAAATGACTTCAAAAACACAAAAAAGTGAAAAATAACTTAAGCTTCAGAAGTCGGGACTTTTGTTTGTTTAAATAAACGTGACCACCTACTGGGCCCATGATATTTGACCAGTCGTACCATCAATATGAAAGAAGAAGAAGAATTAGTATAGTAATTTTGAATATAGCAAATGCCTTTGAATCTGCTGCGATCCCCGAACTTACAAACAAACAACACAATAACTCGCAAATTGTTGATTTGTCAAGCATTACTTTACATCATTATATTATATGTACCAAATGCAAAACAGGCTGCTGTTGGCTCACTGTGGATTCTTTGGCTGCTCAGGGAGTTCTCAAGGGTAATATTTTAAAGCCCATTTTGTTTAATATGCGCCAGTGAATTATGGAAATGCATCATACAAGAGAATACTGATTCTATAATAAGATTTATTCTTGTTTTATAGATGTGATTTGATAAAGAGAATTTAAACAGGTTTTTTAACCTTTCCTTAATTTTTATCATACCAAAAAAACCAAATTTTATAAATTATTTTTCCACAGGGAAGTACGTCCGAATAATATAGCTTTTGAATTATAATTATGTTCACGTATATATAAGGTTTCCAAATAACATAATTCAGTTCATTTGGAACAGTTGAGTAAGCAGGATGGTGCGTGTGTGTTTTTTTTTGTTGTTCATTGCCTGCGTCAATGCAGCTCAAGGTGATTATTACTTATTTTATATTTATATTAACCTTACAGATCCACTAAGGGAATATAAGAAATTATATTTACATTTTCTTTGCAAAACAATAATAAATTTATTATCATTATTTACCATTTAATCGTTGTCATGTTAATTTCTACCGGTTCGCCTCGTATAGTGCCAGTGGCCAAAGCGTAAAATGTAAAATTATTATTGTACACAGATGTTCCCTCCTATCCTTAAAACATTTCGTCGATTTAGTGTATTGTAGTTGGCCGTGTACAAAGGAATCTACCTATTTACATTTATGATGAAAATTTTAATGTGGGTAAGTTTTTGCTGCTCATTTTCTTATTCCAAGTCTTTCAAACACCTACAAATGTCCCCCTAAGACGACCCACTGACCATTACTTGCTCAACTATAAAATAAAACTATCGCTTTAATTTTATATCGTTTTAATATTTTGCAAGGAGCCCCAATTTTTTTTCTAAAATAACATTATTTTAAGTACCTAGAACTCGCGCGCAAATAAAAAGCTTTCAGCGAAAAAAAAGCAACTTCCAAAATAACACAAAAAACGTTTAAAATAACTTCACTTTCGGAAGTCGGTGGCAAAAAAGTCAATGAAACAAACAAAGTCACCGACTTCCGAAAGTGAAGTTATTTTAGACTTTTTTTTGTGTTTTTGAAGTCATTTTTATTTTTATGTTTGTCCGAAATAAAACTATTTGCACTTACTTTATACTTTTACGCCTGATTATCTTCTAAGAAAGCGCTTTGCTATAATTTTTTTACTATTGGTGGTATTTTATGAAAAAAATATCAGTATCAGTTTTTTTTCGCAGAAAGCTTTTTATTTTACCCTCTTTAGTTATAAAACACCACACCAATTCTTGTCATTAATTAATTTTACATTGTAACTAAGAGTTATTAAGCTGAGATCATCATGTCATCAACATAGCCCAAGAAGAAAAAATCGTATTAACACGTTCATTGCCAAGCCTAAATGCTGAACTTACCTAAATGGCCAAAATAAAAAAATCGTTGAATGTCTTCCCTAGTGGCTTAATCAATTACCAGAATCCAATACGTGCAGCCGCTATTTTAAAGCTCGTACATCACCATCACGCAACGTCGCGTGAACGGCCACAGCATAACAGGCCACAGCATAACAGGCCACAGCATAACAGGCCACAGCATAACAGGCCACAGCATAACAGGCCACAGCATAACACACCACTTCACGCGACGTCGCGTGATGAGGCAATCAACGTGAGGAAGAAAACCTTGAAATCATGGAGTTATGAGGTAACGAACATAAAAAGTACCATCGAATTGAGAACCTCCTCCTTTTTGAAGAAAGTCGGTTAAAAACAGGATTTTGTTGCAAAGTTTTGAGGAAAACGTGGTAGTAGAATAATAAAATGAATTTAGCTTTTTTGTAATATGCGGTTGTACGAAGAAAAGACATCTTATTATAAGTTGCTTGTTTGTGTGTTTTTTTACAGATTTCTGTTATTTAGAGGCAAATACCTCGTTTCTTTTAGAACCGTCACGCACGGTATCTTAACCTTAAATGCTTTGTTTTAATATTTCTTGTTTTATCGTTCTAGCGCCTAACAAAGCCATAGTTTCCTTAGTCAGAGACAGCACCATCGGCATATCGGTGGCAAACGACAGGAGTAAGACGTACGGGGTTTTTGAGGGGAACAGAGATGACAATGGTGAAGTTGAAAATCAAGAAGGTAAGCTATACTACTTTCTTTTTCTTAGGCACATAACAAGAATCTTCTCTTGGCCCAGTCGTCATGCAACATGGTAACAAGCCATGACAAAATTCTGTTAAATCTAGAAATGTGGGGAGGATGTGGAGGTGTGCCACAATCTACGTTCCACAGGCCAGTCCACCTGCATGTTCTGGGACACAAAAAGTAGGACTTCTGTGCCCCAAAACGTGCAGTCCCATTGCCATCTGGACCGTTGAAGTGGCGATGTTTTGAGCTAACAAAATAACAGAACGAGTAGAAGTAAAACCATACGATACTTCGTTTTTAGCAAGTCACCTAACTCGCAGCGTAGCATCTAGCTGTTTGGCTTTAACTTTAAATTTTAGAATAGTGTTTGTTTGAGGACTACAATGACAAAGATCCAACCAATTACGAATGCAATCATTTTCCGAACAAGTGACATTTATGAACACTATGATCTCGTATCTATGCGACCAATCTCTTTGTTAAGGGCATGGAATGCCCTAAATTGTACGATCTCAGCTTCTCTATAACACAATGTAGTGAGCTCTCAATGATCAGAAAATATTGAAAACTAATTACAAATAAAATGTTTTCAGGTGGAAGACGGCCGGACTTCAGTATTCTAGAGAAAGTGATCTTCGGCGCAGCATTCGCTATCAACAAGAGTGTTGGCGTAGGCGTTATAAAGAATAACTCATTCGTTGGCAAGAATCCAATCGAAGAGTTTAAGAAATTGTTTAAACAAAAGTAATAATTTTAAGGAATAACGATGAAATGAGAAAATTTAGAAACTTTTAGTGAGTAGTCTGCAATTTTGTGATGAGTAATGTTTGTGTTGTTATTTATAAGGCAGTAGCATAAGTCATAAATTAAGTTAAGTACATTTTATTTTTGTCTCTTCCTGACGTTATTTTCCATTTTATCTAAGTTATTGTAATTTAAAATATTGTGTCTACACTGTGATCTGTAACCTAAGTCATTTATGGAAACGTCGGGAATACTGGCCCGCTTCTAATATTTTGTAATAGGTATTTACAGCAACATACAATGAACGATTGTTTGTTTTCCCTAAATAAATGGCTGATTGTCGAAGCTGTAACATTGTTCTAAGGTGCTTATTAGTTTCAGTGTATTGGAAGTAACTACAATAGCCAAAACATTTTGAAATTATGTAGTAGGTAATCCTAAGAAAGTTAGAGTAGAAACTAATTAACAAGTAGATCGACTTTGATTCCAGGATGATGCTTGACCAAAGGTCTAGAACATGGTCCAAAGAAATGTAATGTGTGTGTGTGTGTGTATGTGATGTAATGTAATGTGTGAAGTAATGTTAGTGACCATGATAGTTTAAAATCTTATGTGGTCCAAAGATCTTGATACAAAAACGCAAAGCATTTTGAAACTCCTATTCTGAAGCCTGCTGCGGCCCCCTTAAATATAGGCAGCGTGGCCAAACCAAAAAATCATATTAATATTTGGTATAAGAAGTCCTAGATGTTATATATAGAAGTGGTCAGGAGGAAATAGTATGGAAACACCATCACGCACTCAGGTATCATGGTGATCCTGCAATAAGGTTTTTAACACTATTGTCCAATGTTACACAAACTTGCATTTCTGTACTCTTTAGTTAAAGCACCTAATCCCTACTTACTGTAATGTCAAAATCAAAATATTTTATTTCACATAGGCCTCGATGGGCACTTATAAAACGTCGACAAAAAGGTGCAATGGTGCAATGTCAATGGCTACGAACAGATAGATGTGACATTGGGCAGAAGGGTTTTGACCAGGAAAGCCTCCTTTATTTAGATATATAGGGGCATGAATAACAGAGAGTAAAGCTCGTCATCCCCCCATACAAAACGGAGGAGCCTCCGACCAGACGGGTGTTGTGTCTGGTGAGCTAATGCCCATCAGTTGTTGACGGGTTTTTTCTATAATATAGTCATCAGTCGCGGATAACTTTAACTGCGCGATTTAGGAATTTGATGTTAGTTCTGCATTTGTGTCAAAGATGGCGCTGTAGTACTTTTTGTAGTGCCGCTACAGAAGTTTATAAAAGAGTACCAACTGATTCTGTTCCTAATTTCCTAACTAATATTATAAATGCAAAATTAAGTTTGTTTGTTTGTTTGTTACCTTTTCTCGCCTAAACCACTGAACCGATCATCCTGAAATTTAGCATATACGTTGTCAGGTGTACAGAAACGGCCATGGGGAACCTTTCATCCCAAAAAAAGGACTGTTCCTGAGGAAAACAACAAAAACGTTCTTGTGATAATAGATGGCGCCACGTGTCTTTCGAATTATATTATTACAAGCAGAGTACAACCTCAAATTGATTGTTAAATTCTAAATTAACGCGAGCAAAGCCGCGGGCAAAAGCTAGTACAATATATGTTAAGTATTGGTAGTTATTAGTCTTGGAGTTATACAGTCGACAACAGGTTAACCAACATTCTTAAAAAAAGTGATAACATAGCGATGAATAAAAACTAGTGGTAGGTACTAGACTAGACTAAATATGGTAATAAACCACATTGACTTCAAAACTTATTCTTAACATAAGGAATATACAATTATAAAACAAATGATATTGTAATTTACTTTTAAGACTATAGATACAAAATGAAAATTACATAAAACAATTCCTGTCACTCATTCATGCCCTTACTACAGGAACACAGGAGATGCGGGAGCAGAAGTAACTAATGAATAAAATAACATCACGCCTGTAATCCCAGACGGGTTAGGCAAAGGTGTACCTAATAGAACACCCACATTTCGCCAGTTATGTTTAAGTCCCATTTAATAGGGGGTGAGCCTATTGCCAACAACCGGGCACAAATCCAGACTCCGTGCCTGCTACTGAGAAATTTTTGATTGAAGAACCCAATAACTTCACCCGATCTGGTGATGGAACCCAATACCTCATACTCATCATAACGAATGAATATATTTTAAAATTATTGAGTTTATTTCTGTAATTCACGTAAAGTGTACCAAGTGAAAGTCCCTCTTCGGTCCTGTTTCCTGACGACAGGTGGTGTTAATTTCATAAAAATAGATTTATGACTTAAATATCAAGAAAAAACAAACTTGGACTTCGAGATAAGTATTCAATCATTCCATTTCATAAATATGTATAATAAATTATATTAAATAAAACAAGATTATACGTATATATTAGGATATTTTTATAATTTGCGCAATTCTAAATCTAGGCGCTTCGATGCCCTTAATTTAGAAGAATTACAAAATTAATTTCACCTATTATGCCGTAAGGCTCAACAGGAATCTTTTTCTGTTGATTACGATTTGCTATACAAAGAAAAATTAATTAGTACAAAATCACCCATCATAGGGCTTACTCCTTTCATGGACGTAAATGGGTTGATACCAGTAGGAGGCCGGCTGGATGCTTCAGCTATTTCATTTGGTAGCAAACACTCTATCCTACTACATTCTTCTGAACTACTCACAAAATTAATCTTTGAGCGGGATCACCCACGCTGGCCTACAGCTTCTCCTCGCTAGTGTCAGGCAATACGTGTGGCCTATCAATGGGCGACACCTCGCAGGGAGAAGTGTGCACAACTGCATCATATGTAGAAAGGTACAGAGTGAGACTTTAACACCCTTAATGGGGAACTTGCCCTCAGCGTTTTACGGTGGACTTCGCAGTGTTGGTATAGACTTTGTCAGACCAGAGGTTTTATGACTAAAATAAAAAAGGCCGCGGATCAAGAGCGACAAAATGCTATTTATGCATTTTTGTTGGCTAGCTTACACTTAGAAGCCAAATATCATATAAGACGTGTAATGGGCAACACGCATCTAAATTTTGAAGAGATATCCACGTTGTTCGTACAAGTGGAAGCCATATTAAATAGCCGCCCACTTTACCCCATGTCCTAGTCTCCAAATGATCTTCTTTTTCTCACCCCAGGGCACATCTGCTTGAACGGCCGCTAACTGCGCTGCCTTTGCCGACTGCAAATTCACTTATCTGAAGCGCTATCAACTACTTAAACAAATCCGACAGCACTTTTGTAGGAGATGGCAAAGGGAGTACTTGGCTGGGCTGCAACAAAGATCAAAATGGCGCACCAATGACACTCCACTGAACGTTGGCGACCTAGTGCTGCTTCAAGAAGGCAACTTGCCACCATTCTGCTGGCGTATGGGCCGCATTAGCAAACTCTTTTCTGGTCCTGATGGAGTATGTCGCGTGGCAGACTGTGAAACGACACAGGGAACTTACCGGAGGCCCTTTAAGCGACTCTGCCCGCTGCCAGCGACGGAGCATCTGAACGAGTGACAGTTAAAAGCCGGAGACATTTAACAGCGGGGAAGATGTTGACGCCTGATGCTTTGAACTTTAGACGCCATCCGTGTCAAGTTGCTGCTAACTGTTTTAGATCAGGCGCACAAGAATGTCGGTGGTTTACCCACAAAATAAATTGTTAAGGAAAAATTTCTACCTGACTTTTTGGATTAATCAATTCAACAAGCTCCTAAAAAGGACGAGCATCGGTCCACACCATATTTCCTTACATATATACCTAGCATTGTCTAAAATTATAATAGAACGAAGTTACGTTGTCTCATTGCCTTTCAATTAAATTCATTGTTAACGTGAAGAAGTCTTCGTTATATTGAACACCAAGCTCCAGTATCTCAGAATACACAATATTTTAAGAATAGAAGAGTATGTCCGGGTTCCTTTATGGTAAAAATTGTTAGAATTTGTCTGGTTGGCCTCTTATCATGGCCATAAAAGTGGGTCATTTTTTGTCAATTTTAGAGGGTCATATATTCTTTGCATAATTAGTTGCTGAAAAAAAGGAAATGACAGGGATGTGTCTATAGTAGACCTTGATATTATAAAAAAAAATGATAGCTCTAGAGGCATTATTCAGGAAAAAAAAAGGGGAATATGAAACGTCGATTTCGTCAAAATTTGTATGGAGAAATCGCAGCCAACAAGTTAATAGGAGACATCTCTATCCCTAACACTATGTGTCTGATGCTTGCCAATTCTAGTTAAGTAAAGAACAATTCGTATTTTGTCCTTGTTCAAAAATAATAATTTGCAAAAAATGCTAATTTATGATCAAGATTATAAAAATGCTACTTGGGAATTCCAAGATTTGTAATCTAGAAGAACTGCTTAGACCACTTTCTGCATTTTAGCGCCCAAGGAAAGTAAGAATGTTAATGAAACCACACAGAGAGCAACGCAATAGTGTGAAAACATCAAAAACCGTAGTTTTTTATTTATTTTCATAATTATGAAAACTATACAATTCAATAAGTCAATTTGAACTTGGTAAACTCATTGGGCCTGATTTCTTTACATAATTATTTTGTAAATTGTTTTGGATGATGTTATATACAAGGTCTAAACATACCCTTCACGAGGCCATCAACCAAGCATTCTGTACCTACATCAAATTTAGTTACCCACTCTACGCAAAAATTCAATGTAACGCACTCAAAACATTGTGCTGAAGGATGCATTGAATGGAGGTCGCGGAGGTATTTATATTTAATGTAGAGTTTTATCATTAATAACTTGTATTTTTAAACTTGTGAATGTGTTGAGACTAATACTAATATTTCTGTAACGGTTTCCAGGTATGGTCCATGTTCAAAAATATCGCAATGACGGGGAGAACAAGTCCCTTTCGGCTTTGTAAAAGGGTCTTTTTACACCCATTATACACAGCTACAGATACACAGCTGAAACTTGTTTCTGAATTCATTTCAAACCTGAATATTTTCATTTCGCATCGCATCTTTAGATCTTTTGGTACATATCCATAATTGCTATGTAAATAATTAGATTTATACAAAAAAATATAGTAGTACCGCTTTTGATTGTTGATTTTGATCTTGACGAGGCCTTTAACACTCTACAACATCACACTATTACATCAAATATTTAATATGTGTCAAGTCAATGTTATGGAAATAAATTAATGGACGCACTGGAATAATCTAGTAAATAATTCATATGGTAACTAAGAAAAAAAAATTGTGTAAGAGCTAAAAACTTGTCATTTAAGAAATACTCCTGTACTGCGTCATCATAGTGGCTTTCGGTGCATACGGAGTTCCCATAGTTACTATTATAGGCCCTTTACTTTAAAGTATTTATATCGGGGACCTTCGTGTAGTTTCAAAAGCAAAACCTAATGTTAGAGTACACATTACGTTCTTCTAGTGGTCGCAAGCACGACTGCCGAGCATGAGGTCCTGGGTTCGATTACCAGGTCGGGCAAAACCGCATTGAGTTTTTCCATCAGAAGTTTCTCAGTAGAAACCACGGAGTTGTTAGCAATATTACATGGGACTTAAACATAACTGGCAAAATGTGGGTGTACCACAAGGTACACCTCAGCCTAACCCTTCGGGGATTACAGGCGTGATGTTATGTATACTATTTGTATTGTAATGCTTGTAAACTGAAGGTCAAGAGTGAATAGAATCACACTTTTGTTCTAATCATTTCTGAAAATTAATTTCAGAATTTTATAACAGAGACAAGTGACATTTACTTGTCAAAACTACCATAAACAAGTAAAAAGTGTAATTTTCTTTTCTTTAGAGTTTACCTCGTTTACTATAAGTTGGGTTTTTATTTCTATCAGTGGCTACGAGGAAATGGAGCCGAAAAATACGGGTTTGGAACAATTTTGTATTTAAGTTCGTAAGATTTTCAAACGACAATCAGTTTGTTTGGTATTTGCAGTGTACGTTGACAGCATGGTGCGTGCTACGGTGACTTTTGCTTTATTGTTCTTTACCTATGTTTACGCAGCTACAGGTAACAATTATTTTCATTATCTACCTATAATAATTTTTACTCGAAATATTTTTTACGTATCATTGGTTGATACGTTGTTTAATTATATTTTGGGATTAAATTAAGGGCTTTATGGAGTATTATCGCTGAAGTACGACTGACCGATATCCGATATCCTTTCCTTACTAATATTATAAATGCGAAAGTAAGTTTGTTTGAGAAAGTTTTACAACACTGTGACTGAGTTGCCGTCGACGGCCAAAATAATGAAATCATACAATTACTATATCAAATAATAAAAAAACAATAATGTAAGTTAATTAAATACGTAAAACAAAAATAGTTGATACATCAATACAAAAACCGGCCAAGCGAGAGTCGTACTCACACGCACACAGGGTTCCGTAGCACCAAACAATATAAGAAAAATATTTTGAAGGCTCATTTATTTGTTGTATTGTCTTACATTCAACAGCAAAACTAAATTTGTTTTTCAAAGTAAATTAGTGCGTTGCTCCGTTTTTTGCCATTCGGATACGGAGCCCTAACAATAGATTTCTGCAAATGGACAAGAAGGGAAAAATACCTCACGGTAGAATGATGGCGCGCGAAGCCATGTTTCGAAAAATGAATTGGTTTTTCATTTCCTCGCAGTTGGTGTGAAAAGTAGAATACACTCCTCGGGGGTAAAGGATTCTTCGTCTTGGGCGAGCTGAAATCCCTTACTGCTCTCAAGATTCTAGTCTTAACTCCCTCGATTCGCTGAAG
Organism: Noctua comes; assembly: GCA_963082995.1. Lineage (NCBI taxonomy): Eukaryota > Metazoa > Arthropoda > Insecta > Lepidoptera > Noctuidae > Noctua > Noctua comes. The sequence goes on along the minus strand of OY720267.1, from coordinate 17,981,795 downwards.
TCTACGCAAAGCACTGCTCCGCAACCCTACAATCCCTTGCTGCTTTCAGGATTCAAAATAGTGCCGTGTTGACACTACTTTATCCCCTCGGTGCATAATCTACAATTGTTTTTATTCCAGCTCCTAGCGTCATCGAACTAACGTGGCTCCGGGACAGTGGTCTCAACATTGATCACGATGCTGGCGACCACAAAAAGGCGAATGGTGTGCTCGATATCGCTAGACATATAGCGCATCTAGGCCTGCCAGATAAAGTAGGTCAGTCAAACTAAAATACTTCAATCAGAGGCTTCGTATGATTTTTCTCTCAATAAGTCTATGTCAGTGTCAACTGTTATTCATTGAATAGATAAATAGAAACTTGTATAAGTTTACAACTCTACTCAACTCAGTGTCAACTCGTATGAGTTGAAAGGACTACCATCTGATCTTAACTTGATTTATAAACTCAAGGATTACTGTGCGTTGCATAAATTAATAAGTCAATCAGTTCTACTTTATGAAGTTTAGGAAATATTCTTTTGAGACACATTATTGCACCGTGTAATTGATGGTTAAACATCTTAATAATATTCATGTTCTGTTTTCAGCCGAAAAAGTTCCAGAAATTTCTTTTCTTCAGAATGTGAATTCCACAGACGTCGTTTTAGACGTTCACGTCGATATTGATAAAATACTCTCTATAGCAAGGTCTGTAAAAGACAAAGTACTTCCGGTTCTGGAAGAAAATGTAAAAGAATTTATATTAGCGTTAACACCTAAGTGACACTCGTGTTGTTTTACTATTATGTTCGGTAAATGTAAGTGTGAAATGTAGTGTATAAAATGTTCATTAACATTGCAAAATAGTCAAGTTTATCATTTTAATGACATTCGTTGTTTTATTTAAACTAGCATTGTTTTGTTATATTTGAAATCCTTAGGGATAAGACAATAAACATAAATACTGTAAGTCACCTGTAAGTTGATATTTACTAAAGTAGCAATAGTTATGTATTGCTACTGAACATTTTTTTAACAATCCTTATCCTAGCTTTTTTTTTTTTTTTGTCGTGTTATAATCATGAAATGAGTCCTCCCACCCAGGGCAGAGCGGGAGGGACTGTCAGACTTGCACTGACTAAAATCCACGGTGTCCTTCAATAGCCCTTTATGTTACAGGGTCACGGTAGTTCTATAAGTCTCACGGTAGTTCTATAAGTCATCCTTATCCTACCTTATCCTTACTTAATATTATAAATGCGAAAGTAAGTTTGTTTGCATGTTTGTTACCTTTCCACGCCTAAACCACTGCGTCAGGTGTACAGAAATGGACATAGGGTACCTTTCATCCCGAAAAAAAGTACTGTTCCCGAGGAAAATAACAATGACTTTCTTATAATAATAGATGGCGCCACGTGTCTTTTTAATAATTATGATTGAACTAGCTGACCCGTGCCACTTCGTCTGCATCATATATGAGAGAGAGGGTTTTTAATGTGATCTAAGTTATTTATATAACATAACTGATTATAGACTATGCACTTTAGCTAGTAGACAAAGTTTTGAAATTGGCCGATAATTCTCAATAAAAACATAATAATATTCTTTATATTTATAATAAAATTAGCTCATGAAAACTGCTTCTAGGTCTGTATGTAATAGTAACAGTACTCTTGACCGTTTCCGGTCACGGCGGCTAATCTCAGCGGGGATTAATTTATAAATAACTAAAATGAATTAATGATGTAATTATTATTTGAGGAATGAATTTTATGAATGTAATTTAATCACCAAATGTCTTACCACTAACATAGTTTTTAGTACTCATTCATTTACTAACCCATTAGGGACTTGTTGTTCGAAATAAATTGATTTTAATATTACAATCGTGTGCGGAGAGTGCTCTTCCCTCTTCCTTTCTCTGCTCTCACTCTCATAGTCCGATAGGACGGCAATCTGACACGACCGGTGAGGGATCAGGCGCAGAACCAATGGCTTAACATGCTTCCCGACACTTGATTGTTAACGGCTCCAATCGGAAACACGTCAAATGTCTAGGAGACAAAACAAGAAATATATATTTTCTCTGTCAAGTATTTCAAATGAACGAACGACGTGTTATGAACTCAACTAACCCAACCGCCGCGGCGGCGCCTCGCACCGGCACTCTTAAATAACGTCATTTGTTATTGTTATGCTTGTGAGATGAAAATAATGGTTTAATTTTGAATTATAATGACATTTACATAAGAAATTGGGAAAAATTCCCTCACACTGAAAACACATTACAATTACTAATACATTACAAGGCAAAACTATATTAATCCATACCCATAACCTGTTAGCTTATTTAATAACGATTCCAATGATATAACTGGTAGGCTAACTATAGTAACTTCTGAGATATCGTCGTTTTAATCAGACGCGCCGTAATCGCGCGCGACCACCCAATGGCCTCACAGACATTTGATGACGTGCAATATGGCCACCACAGCTCAAGGGACTCCCTCTTTTTTGTTCGTTTTTTGCACTCGGTGCCACTGTCACTCTTAACTCGATTCTGTTCCCGACACACGAATCTCACTGTCTCCGTTCGCGAAGTTTTTTCCGCACTTTATCCGTTTTGTTGAACCACTGGATTCCAGGCTCTCGAAACTTCATTGACCACTTTTCAGAAGACCATAAAAATATGACCAAATATTTTTATCTGGACAATTGTTGACTTTTCTTTCAAAAAACTACACTTATTTTCAGTTTTTTGTGTTTTTGAAGTCGGTTTTATTTTTTGCAATAAAGTTTTTTTATTTTTCCAGTTTTAGTCGTAATATCCTAAATAAATATTTGCTATTCATTTATTTTTTTATATTGTTAACAATACATTTATTGGTTATCGGCTTATCCCCAATAAAATGGAACTTAACATACCTAACTGTCAAAATGTGGGTATACTGTATACATCGGCGTACCCCTCAAGGCATATAAGCGTGATGTTATGTTATGATGTTGTGTAAACAATAAACATCTAAGCGATTACAGCAATCACGACAGATTTGCTGTCTATCATTGAAGAGTTCCGTTCCATATCTCCGAAGCCCATGATCAGATCATGACAATATTTCTATGGGACCAACATGGGAGTATACTCTTTCAAACAAAAAAAGAATTTTCCAAATCGGTTTAGGCGTCTTCGAGTAATCGGTGAAGATTTACATTTAAAAAAATCCGACGAATTGAGATCGATCGAATCGTGTTTTTATCGATAGAAATGAGTATTTAGTATGCCTTTTATGGATCGGTAACCGTTAACCAAAGAAACTGTATATTTCGAGGAAGTACTTGAAATTTTCAAAGCGGTACCAAAAATATGGAGTCCACAGATATCTATTAGTTCAGTTAAGTAACTGTTGGCATTTGCATGAATTATTTTCCTAAATTGATTTCAGCTTTTACTGTTTTTACAGGGATGAGTGTTTGAATTTTAAATGTCAAAATAACCTTTAACAAGAGAATAGAGACATTTCCTTTTCTTAATATTTCACCTGTTTTAGTGGAGTTTTAATTTGTATCAGTGGCTACAGGGAAGTGTAGCCGAATAATACTGGTTGTGAACGATTTCATCTTTAAGGTCGTTAGATTTTCAAACGACAATCAGTTTGTTTGATATTTGCAGTGTAAGTGTACGTTGACAGAATGGTGCGTGCTACAGTAGCTTTTGCTTTATTGTGCTTTACCTGTGTTAACGCAGCTCCAGGTAAAAAATATTTTAATTAACTATGTTAATTTTTACTCAATTTTTTTTAACCTATCGACCAAACTTTGAAAATATGTGATGAGATATGTGACAACACTGAAAAAAAACAAAACCACAACAATCAACATCTTGTTTTACATGTTTTTGATTATTAAGGGCTTTTTTTCGTAGTCTTATCAGTATCACTGTCAAGTATAATGACCGATAGAAGTTATAAGATAAGTAAAAATTTTCCACACCAAATGGCAAATCTCAAAATAAATGTCATACAAACGTAAAGCAAAACATTATTGCCCTAGGCTCTAGCCGGGCAATACTGAATTTCATAACTGCCTGCTGGTCAACTATGTTATTTGAATTTGGAACCTATGCATGAAAACTTTTCCCAAAGACTAGGTTAGGTAGGACTCGGCCCGAGGGAGCTCGTACAGGGAGGCAGCGTTGCTGGCAACAGCTGCGGCCGCCAAGATCACATATTCTGGTCGGGGGGGACCCAAACGGCTGTCGAGTCCACTATGAAGTATCTGGGATTAGTGCTCGACAGCCGTTGAGACTCTTGCGACCCATGGTCGACCCTGACGGTCGGCCGCGATCGATCGATTATCGCGATGCTGCGAAAACCACAGAGGGCAATGGCCGTCAGGTCTATCAGGGCGCATCGCACAGTCTCCTACGAGGTGGCTTGTTTGTTGTGTGTTGCTGTGAAGTAAGACACTGCTTTATGCTCTCGGTGCATAATTTACTTTTTCATTACAGCTCCTCGCTTCTTCGAAATCACGTGGCTCCGGAACAGTAGTATCAACTTTGATCTCTTGAAAAAGGCGAAAGGTGTGCTCGATGGCGCTAGACACGAACATCTAGACTTACCAGATAAAACAGGTCAGACAAACCAAAATACTTCAATCAAAGGCTTTGTATGATTTTTCTAAATTTGTCTATCCATGAGATTATTCGGCTTCAAAATATTTTTTAATCTGTGGTAAAATAACGTTTAACAGCTCATGAATTAGGATTTTAATATTATTATAAACAGAAAATCTGATTGAGTTTGTAATTATTTATTTTTGGTGAGAGGCTATGTTAGACTGAAAAGCAAGCAAGTCAGTGTCAACTTTTATTCATTGAATGGATAAACAGAAACTTGTGTAAGCTTACTACTCAACTCAGTGTCAACTCGTATGAGTTGAAAGGACTAACATCTAATCTTAACTTGACTAAACTTACACCGTCACTTACGGGATATCTTCCGTGATTGTTCATTATTTTGAGCTCCCGATATTTCGGCGCTGTTGCAAGCGCCATGATCGCGGGTGGGCGTAACTTTATTTATAAACTCAAGGGATACTGGGCGTAGCATAAATGAATAAGTCAAGCAGTTCTACTGTATGAAGTTTGGGAAATATTTGACGGCGCGATACATGACATTTAACGTTTGCTGTTGGCGACATCGGAATAGGATGGCAGCTGTCAGCTGCCATTTTTGCGGAACGTCACACTGGTGGGAGCGGGGCGGCCATTTTGGTCACTTTTGAATCAAGGACCGCCAACGCACCACGCGCTTGACGAATCGCTTATTTCCGACGCTATCTTTAACTGTTTCTGATTTGATTTGATGAAGTATCATTATCCGCGCCTAATTAAAGTGTGTTAGAGTAATATTTTGTTAATCTGTGAGATTAAAAAGAGATAAATCATTTGGAGAATTCATTTATGACTTTGTTCGAGTTTCTGACCCACGTGAAATATGGAAGATTCTGATATAGGCCATCCTGAGTCTATATATTCTTTTGAGAAACATGTAATTGATGGTAACCATTAACCGTCTTAATAATATTCATGTTTTGTTTTCAGTCGACAGAATTCCAGAAATCACTGTCTTGGAGAATGTGCATTCCGGCGTAGGCGTCATTTAAGGCGCTCATTTCGATGTTGATAAAATAGTCTCTATGGGAAGGTCAAGTTGCTGGGCGCAGCGGGCGCGCTCGCAACGCTTCTTCCCAATCTGGGGAGACCGAACACCGCCCGTAGGAGATTGTACCTAAGGGTCTTGCGATCCATGGCGCTTTACGGAGCCCCGGTGCGGGCCTCTGACCTGATGGTTGACCGCATCGCGATGCTGCGAAAACTGCAGAGGGCGTTTGCCGTCAGGTCTATCAGGAGGTATCGCACAATCTCCTACGACGCGGCTTATTTGTTGTGTGTTGCTGTGAAGTAAGACACTGCTTTATCCCCTCGGTGCAAGATCTACTTTTGTTTTCATTCCAGCTCCTCACGTCTTCGAAATCACGTGGCTCCGGAACAGTAGTATCGACTTTGATCTCTTGAAAAAGGCCAAAGTTGTGCTCGATGGCGCTAGACACTGGCATCTAGACCTACCAGATGAAACAGGTCAGGCAAACCAAATTACTTCAATCAAAGGCTATGTATGGTTTTTCTCAATTTGTCTACGTCAGTGTCAACTTTTATTCATTGAATGGATAAACAAAAACTTGTATAAGTTTACAACTCTACTCAACTCAACTCAGTGTCAACTCGTATGAGTTGAAAGGACTACCATCTAATCTTAACTTGATTTATAAACTCAAGGGTTACTGTGCGTAGCATAAATGAATAAGTCAAGCATTTCTACTTCTTGAGAAACATTATATCACCTTGTTATTATAACCATTAACCATTTTAATAATATTCATGTTTGGTTTTCAGCCGCCAGAATTCCAGAAATCATTGTCCTAGACAATGTGCATACCGGCGCAGGCGTCATTTTAGGCGCTCACGTCGATGTTGATAAAATACTCTCTACAGGAAGGTCTATAAAAGACAAATTACTTCCCGTTCTGGAGGAATATGTAAAACAATTTGTATCAGCGTTAACACGTTATTGACCGTTGTGTTGTTTTACTAAGTACGATATAGATATAAGAGATTGAACGAAGATAATCCATATCAGTGTAGAATAGTCATGTAAATAATTTCAAAGACATTCGTTGTTTTATTTAAGCTGCCACTGTTTTGTTATATTTTAAGTCCTTAAAGATTATAAACTAAACATAATACTGTAAGTTGTTATTTACTAAAGTAGCAATACATTACAATGAGCTACTGCACATTTATTTTTGACAATATCTTATGAAATACATCGATCACGACACCGCTCGTCCGCGCGGTGGGGCGGTGAAGCGGATCTCACGTCGCATTGGCTTGTATGAAATCCATTGAGGTCTGGTGCAATTCTGCAATGGAACAAGAAAACACGGCACGTTTTGGTATGAATCTGAACTGTAAAAACATACATAATAAAGGGTGTAAATAGACCCTTAACCTAAACGAAAGGCACTTGTTCTCCCCGTCTTTGCGATCATTTTTTTGTTCTAGAACATACCTGGGAACCTTCGAGTTACCGAGATATTAGGGGTCAAAGTTACAAATTTTTCACTTGTTTTTTTTAAATGCATGTTTTTAATGTAAGATTTTTACTTTACACACCTCCACGACCCCCGTACTATTCAATCCATCCACCAGCACAACGCTTTGAGTGCTTTCCATCGAGTCCTACCGTAAAACGTGAGCCCCAAAAAAAAAAGGCAATTCCCAGCAATAATTTTTGCGTAAAGTTACTTAGTTTGATGTACAGAATGCTTGGTTGACGGTTATGTGAAGGGTCTGTTTACACCCTGTATAATAATATAAAACGTCGTCTTTCCCTATTACATGGGATTTAAACATAACTGTCGAAATGTGGGTGTAGTATTAGGTACACTTCTGCCTAACCCTTCGGGAATAACAGACGTGAAACTATGTTATGTCATCTTTCACAACCTGTGATACTAGTTAGTTATGCTAAAATGATGTCCACTTGGTTTTTGAATAACATGTTTATGATGATGATAAGTCCACATTTATGAGTACCTATACAATATAATTATATCGATATAAATACCTAACACTAAAAAATATAAATAAATATTAAAATATTATTTTTAAATATTCACTATGGAGAGGGAAAGGTATTTTAAGGTATTTAAAAAAAATTAAATGCTTTGAAATTATCTAATGTTAGACGGAAATGAGTTCCAAAGTCACAGTTGATTCATTTGTCAAAAAATTAATTCAGCCTTTTGATATTCTATTCATGAAATTACAACCAATGCTAAAAAAATTATAGCAAAGCGCTGTTAAAAGACGTTTTTTTCTTAGAAAATCGAATCAGGCGTAAAACTATAAAGTAAATACAAAACGTTTTATTTCGGACAAACAAAAAATGCAAATTCAAAATCCAAACAAAATGGATTCACAGGATGCGGTTAATTTTATTTTTAGAAGTTGTGATGAGCAAATAACTGTAAATAAGAAGCACCTACACAATACCTGAGAAAATATGTACGCTTAGTTAAATGTTGCTGCAATATGTATATGTAGCGTAATTGTCCCCGGCGATCGAGCTAAATGGCGTGCAATTGAACAGGCATGTGACTGTTATAGTCTTGTGATGATGAAGCACTACATCGTTAAGTAAGAATTCTCTATCTTATGAAAAATGTTGGCCCTGGATCTGGTAATTGGATGTCATCTGGATAGACCTTTGCCCAGAAGAAGAACGACACAGGCTAACAGTAAGAAAAATGTTCCTCACATAATTTGAAACAGTTAACAAAAGCTAAAAATATTAGAATATATTTTTGTTATTGAATTACATAATTATGTTTCTTTTGGGTAAATCGCGTTTGGTTACTTTCCCGATTCACCAACTAAACAAAAGACGTGCAAAACAAATGAAAAAACTGCCCTTTCGTTTATATTTTAATCTTCACACATTGAATCCCGTTTCGTCAACCAACGGTTTTTTCTACAGTACTGCCGAAACGGAAGGGAGTGTCAGACTTGTACTGACTAAAACCCATCCATATTCCTTCTTTGCCCTTTGTGTTCCAGAGCCGCGGTATCTCTTTCGAACTGTCCCGCAGCCCAACACAGAACCCCTTCGCGAAACTTAATTGATTACCACTTTTCAGAAGGTAGAAGAAAATATGTAAAATATAAATAAGAAAATAGGTAATATACCCACTCGATAGTATTTAAAGAAAAAAAAATCTAACTCGACGATATGGCACCCCGAATTCACCATTTTTCTTTGTTTTTTTAATTTTAGTGTGACACTCGAGCCACCAAGATGAATCTAACGATTTAGAATTTATTAAAATCTATTCATCTGTTTAAGAGTTACGAGGGAACAAAGAAACGGACATACAGGTCAAATACATAACCTTCCTTTTGGGCTTCGCCGCAGTCGTGTATAAAACTATGCGTCTTATGCTTTCCAGTTCTTAGCTAGACTAATAATTTAATGTTTATCCTTGTTCATAATTAATATTTTGCAAAAAAACATACAAAAACACGGTAATTTAACGATAAGATAACATGATTACAAAAATGCGAAGGGGAAATCCCGAGTCTCCAAAAGATCTTTGTCGAATAACTCTCTGTTATTTCAGCGATGAAGGAAAAAAATTAAATGATTCTTTATTATTCACTGATGCTTTAATACTTTAATGAGGCCTAGTGATGGCAATGAAACTACACAGACAGTAGCGTAGTGTAGTGTGATGTTTCTTGATTATTTTAATATCAAAAGGTCAACGGCATAAATACTGATTCAACTTAAACTCGATAAACACGTTGATCCGGTTTTTTTGCATAAAATTTTTGAAATTGTTTAGGATGATGTTACGTATATGCTACAGATGTACACAGCACGAAACTTGTTTCCTTTTTCATTCATAGGTAATAAAACCCAATTGTCTGAATGGTTTCATTTCCCAGAAATCTTAAAGATTCTAAGATAGATTGAAATAATCGCATTAATGCATTGAATCTTTCGGCAGACGTGAGTCAAATCAAGATACTTGATTTGCTTATCTTTCTCGGCTTTCACGAGGTTCTCGACAAGTTTTTACAGCAAGTGCATAAATTTAAATGTCAAAATAGCTTAAACATGAAAATCTCTGTTTATGTTTTCTTAAGATTTTACCTCTTAAAGTGGGGTTTTTATTTTTATCAGTGGCTACAGGAAAGTGTAGCCGAATAATACTGGTTGTGAACGATTTTATATTTAAGTTCGTAAGATTTTCAAACACTGTCAGTTTGTTTGGTATTTGCAGTGTACGTTGACAGAATGGTGCGTGCTACTGTGGCTTTGGCTTTATTGTTCTTTACCTGTGTTAACACAGCTCCAGGTAAAAATATTTTCATTATCTATGTTACTTTTTACTCGAATTATTTTAACCTATCAACCTAACTTTAAAAGTCTATGACAACACTGAAGAAAAAAAGATAACATAAAGCGACAACATCAGCAACAATCAATATCCTCAATACCATTTTTTATTTGTTTGATTATTTTGGTATTAAGGAGTTTATTTCGTAGTGTTAAGGGCCTCGAAGCTTATCACTAAAATTTGACATCATAATAAATGATAATATTCTTTGTTTTCATTCCAGCCCCTCGTGTCGTCGAAATCACTTGGCTCCGTAACAGTGCTATCAACTATGATGTCGGGGCAGGAAACAAAAAAGCGAAAGGTGTATACGATGGCGAAAGGCACTTACATCTAGATCTACCAGATGAAGCAGGTGAGACCAGTCAAACACAATACACCAACAACAGGCTTTCATCTATAACACACATAACATCACGCCTGTAATACCCGAAGGGTTAGGCAGAGGTGTAGTGTCCCATGAAATAGGGAACGATGCTATTTGTTATCAACCGGGCACAAACCCAAACTCCGTGGCTGCTACTGAGAAATACCTAACGGAAAAACCCAATAACACTTTGCCCGGCCTGGGAATCAAACCCAGGACCTCATGCTCAGCAGTCACGCTTGTGACCACTAGACCAAAGGACAGTCAAAAACAAAAAAAATGTATTTGCGTGTTTTTTGTGTTCTATATTTGTGTTTTTTATTGATTTGCAAATATTTTGATGAAAAACTCTGTATAACCTTGTAGTTGATGGTATCCATTAATCATTTCAATGATGTTCATATCTTTTTCAGCTGACAAAACTCCAGAAATCACAGTCCTAGAGAACGTGAACTCCGGCGCAGGCGTCGCTTTAGGCGCTGATGTAGACGTTGATAAAATACTCTCTATAGGAGGGTCTATAAAGGACAAACTATTCTCTGGCAAGAATCCATTCTGGAGGAAAAAGTAAAAACCAAACCAATTAAACCAAACCAATTATGTTAGCGTTTGCAGCTATGTAACCCTTGTGTCGTTTTAATATTATGTAAGATATAAAAATAAATGATCTGAACGAAAATGTTTCTGAACATAGAAGAATAAGCAACGTTAAAAATTCAAGGACAGTAATTGTTTAATGTTCAGACACCAGCACATCAAGCTACCCGAAGCTGTAAAATTTTCACAATCAACTTTGAAAGTAATACTTTAGCGATAAAGTTGAAAATCTATTGCGGATTGTAGTACTGACGTCCGTACCTAAGCTATGATTGTTTTACAAAGTTATAAGTAGACGTAAGACGATAGACGTTAATACTTTAAGTTCATCTTTATTAAACTACCTTACTAAAGAAGTGTTTACTTTTTCAATATCTTAACGTTACTTTCATTTAGTGATCCTGAAATTCAGGACATGGTTATTGCTATTTGGTCTTAATACTCGTATCCAATATTTACGTGCCTGGAGTAATACCGAATTGGAACAAGAATCCAGACGACACGTTTTCGGCAGATGGTTGTCCTAATGTCAAAACACGTAAATTATAAGATACTACGTCAATATTCATAACTGGTAATACTAGTTTGCTCTCTACTTATACGATTTACATACATTCCACTTTTATATGATTTGGGGATAATGTTCTAAAACAAAATGTTCTGTTGACGTGTTTGTATGGCCGTAACAAAACCTTATTTTTTAGGGATCCGTTGACAAATAGGAACCTTTATATACTGCATACATATTCTAGAAAGCTGTAATTTGGTATGGGGCTAACTGATAATCACGCCGACCAAATGATACAAAACTGTTTATTTTTCACGTTTTGAATAGATCGTTCAAAAATGTACCGGGTGTGCTAAAAAATATAGCGGGTGTGCGAAAAAATTCCGGTGCCTCGATGATTTCTTCTTCCTTCCCTTGTAATGAAATAATCCTTACACGAAACAGAGACGAACGGCATGGAACAAAGTTTTCGTCACTTTCACTCATTTTTATTGACAAACAACACTAAAACTACATAAAAATAAGTATGCCAAAATGGTATATCATTTTTTCAAAACAAAGGCATACTAATTTTTTAGTATCTCTGATGGATTCGGATTTCATATTGTTGTCCATTTTAAAGGAATCACTCCGCATATAACGAAATTAAAAGGAAAACTACCACAGCTAAGTAGGCTTTAAGCCTTCACCTGCACTTGTACTTATGAGCACTATTTTAAAAAAACACTGCAGCCTCCATTGACGCGGCCACTTACTCAGCCCATGATATTGACCAGTCGTACTATCAATATGAAAGAAGAAGAAGAATTTTATTAGCATAGTAATTTTGGATCTCACAAATGCCTTTGACTCTGCTGCGATCCCTGAACTTACAAACAAACAACACAATAACTTGGAAATAGTTGATTTGTCAAGCATTACTTTACATCATTATATTATATGTATCAAACTAAATAAGTGTGGATTATTAAGCTGCTCAGGGAGTTTTCAAGGCTAATATTTTAACCCCCATTTTGTTTAATATGCGCCAGGGAATTAAGGAAATGCGTCATACAAGCGAATGCGAATACTGCTTCCGAAGGAAGTAAAAAGACCATTAACGAAGCCGAAAGGCACTTGTTCTCCCTGTCATTGCGTTTTTTTTTTCTGGATCATATACCTAGGAACCTTCTAGTTACGGAGATATTGGAGGTCAAAGTTCTCATTTTTTCACAAGTTTTTTTTAAATACTACTTTTTAAGGTTTAAACTTTACTCTAATTACCTCCATGACCCTTTACTATTCAAAGCCCAGCACCAGATTTTGAGTGCGTTACATTGAGTTTTACCGTAAAACTTAACTTTTCACCCCAAAAAAAAAGGCGTTTCCCATCAATAATTTTTGCATAGGGTTACTTAGTTTGATGTATGTACATAATGCTTGGTTGACGAGTTCGTGAAGGGTCCGTTTACACCCTGTATAATAAGATTTATTCTTTTTTATAGATGTAATCTGATAAAGAGAAATTAAACAGATTTTTCTTTAATTTGAATCATACCAAAAAAACCATATTTATTCAATTATTTTTCCACAGGGAAGTATGTCCGAATAATGTAGCTTATGAATTATAATTATGTACACGTATATATGAGATTTTCGAATAACATAATTCAGTTCATTTGGGGCAGTTGAGTAAGCAGGATGGTGCGTGTGTGTTTGGTTTTGTTGTTCCTTGCCTGCGTCAATGCAGCTCCAGGTGATTATTACTTGTTTTATGTTTATATTAACCTTAAACAGATCCACTTAGGGAATATAAGAAATCTATTTACATTTTCTTTGCAAAACAATAATTTATTACCATTATTTACCAGTTTATAGTTGTCACATTGATTTCTACCGGTTCGGCTCGTGTGGTGCCATTGACCAAAGTCCAAAATAGAATCCTAACGTGGCTTTTAACAAAGTAAAATTATTGTTGCACAAACTTGTTATTCCCTATCCTTAAAACAATTCGTCGATTTAATGTACTATAGTAAGCCGTATACAAAGTTATCTACACCGATTTACATTTACGAAGAAGATTTTAATGTGGGTAAGTCTTTGCTGCTCATAATGCCCCTAAGCGTATACTCCAACTCATACAAATGCTTCCCTAAGATGACCCACTGACAGTTAGTTGCTCAACTTTTAAATAAAAAATACCACTTTTAATTGAAAATAAGATAAAAGAACAGACTCACAAAACAGGATTTTGTTGCAAATTTTTGAGGAAAACGTGGTAGTAGAATAACAAAATTATTTTTTCTTTTTTTGTGTGATGTTCAGTTGTGCCAATAAAAGACATCTTATTATTAAGTTGCTTATTTTCCTGTTACTTCATTTATATGTTAATCATTTTTACAGATTCCTGTGATTTCAGACTTAATACCTCGTTTCTTCTAGGACCCTCAACCACAACTTCTTTTCTTACATAAAATTGTTATACTTACTTTGTTTTGATATTTCTCGTTGTGTCGTTCCAGCGCCTGACAAAGCAAAAGTTTCCCTGTTCAGAGACAGCACCATCGGCTTAGCACTGGCAGCCGGCAGTAGTAAGACGTTCGGGGTTTTTGAGGGGAACAGAGGTGAAGTTGAAAACCAAGAAGGTAAGCTATTCTAGTTTCTTTTCCTTAAGCACATAGCCAGAATCTTCTCTTGGCCCAGTCATGCAACGTGGTAACAAGCGTCGCTGTGGCCATGACAATATTCTGTTAAATCTCGAAATGTGGGGACCACAACGGAACGGGAGCGGAGTGAGGATGTGAAACTGTGTCACAATCTACGTTCCACCTGCCATTCCACCTGCATGTTCTTTTGTAGCAAGTCACCTAACACGCAGCGTAGCATCTAGCTGTTTGGCTTTGACTTTATATTTTAGAATAATGTTTGCTTGTCTGAGTACTACAATGATAAAGATTAGAAGTCCAATCGCTTTGTCTAAGGCATGGAATTATACCCTAAGTTGTACAATCTCAGCATCTCTATAATACTATGTAGTGAGCTCCCTACGTTCAGAAAATATTCCTGTTCGGAAAATATTGAAAACTAATTACAAATAAAAATGTTTTCAGGTGGAAAACGGCCGGACTTCAGTATTCTAGAGAAAGTGAACTTCGGCGCAGCATTCGCTGTCGACAAGAGTATTGGCGTAGGCGTTATAAAGAATAACTTATTCGGTGGCAAGAATCCGTTTGAGGGGTTGTTTAAATAAAAGTAATAATTGTAAGGAAAAACGATAAAATGAGAAAAATTAAGAAACTTTTAGTGAATAGTCTGCAATGTGTGATGACTGATGAGTAACGTTAGTGTTATTATAAAAGGCAGGTACATACCATAAGTCTTAAGTTAAGTTATGTACATTTTCGTTTTGTCTCTTCCTGTCGTTTTGTTCCTTCTTATTTAAGTTATTGTAATTTAAAATATTGTGTCTACACTGTGATCTGTAACCTAAGTTATTTATGGAAACGTCGAACGTCGCCAACTTCTAATATTTTGTCAAATTTACCTCAACACAAAATGAACAATTCTTTGTTTTCCTTTAATAGATAAATGGCTGATTCTCGAAGCTGTAATGGACGTACTGTTATAAGGTGCTTGTTAGTTTCAGTGTATTCGAAGTAACTACATAATTCTGAAATTATTTTTAGTAGGTAATCCCAAGACAGGCAATGGGTCACGAATCCCGACGAAAGAAGTTAGGGTAAAAATCAATTAACAAGCTAAATTAATTACACTGTATTAAATTAAAATAATAAACATAGATTAAATTATAAAAAAATTAACATGTTATCAATTTTGAATCCAGGATGATGCTTGACCAAAGTTCCAGAACATGGCCCTCATATTTAAGGGGTAGATCTTGATATAAAGACGCACAGCGTTTTGAAACTCCTATTCTGACGCCTGCTACGACCCCCTTAAATATAGGCAGAGTGGCAAAACCTTACAGTAATTTTAATATGTGGTATAAGAAGTCTTAGATGTTATGTGTTGTTTTTATATTAGGCAATTAACTATTAGGCAGCCTGCTAGCTTAATGGAGGATTGCCGTGACAACATGTAAACTTTTTAACGTTAACAATGCATCTTTGCCGCCTTTCTTACATTTGTTACTACAATATAATGAGTTTTATTACTTGCTTTTCTTATATTTCTAATAGTACACCCACATTTTATAAAACGGTGGTGTTATATTAGAAGTGGTCAGGAGGAAATAGTCTGAAAACACCATCACGCAGTAAGGTATCATGGTGATCGTGCAATAAGATTTTAGCACTTTATTGTTCAATGTTACACAAACTTATATTTCTGTCTCAATAGATTATAATTTCATACTCTTAAGTTAAGCTACGAACATTTTATAGATGCGACACTAGGCAGAAGGGTTTTGACCACGAAACCCTCCTTTATTTAGATAATACCTTAAGTCAAAAAAGTATCGGGAATTAATGATTTGTTTATGGTTCCAAATTAAATTTTTTGTTTTTTTTTTGTTAGATTGGCACAACTGTTTTCCATTTTAGCGCGGAGTTTGAGTTGCATCTGTTATTTAGATTAAATACAGTGCTCTTTTTAGTTAGATCGTATCTAGTGTGTATTGCGAATTCCATAATCTACAAAAACATCGAACAAAGAGTTTGTTTTAAATTTTGCATCGCCAATGGAATTTCGTGTTCGGAGTCCATGAAAATGTTACAGAAGGCTAACGGTGAATCGACGTTATCAAAAACACATGCATAAGAGTGGTAAAAAGCGTTCAAAAGCGGTCGAGGTGTGATGGAAGATTTGCCTCGCTCTGGAACGAATTCTTGACCAAAAACTCAACAAATACTATCGACCATCCACCTTATTCACCAGCTATAACTCCAGTCGACTTCCTTCTTTTTCCTAAATTCAAATTACCACTTCGTGGCACTCGTTTTCATCCGGTAGAAGACATAAAGGAGAATTCACGGCGAGAACTGAACTCAATTCACGGTAAAAGCGTTTAAAAAATGTTTTGATGATTGGATGATTCGTTAGCGTAAGTGTATCGTTGCTGAAGGAGCATCCTTTGAAGGCGATGAAATAACTTTGGATGAATAATTAACATTTTATATATTATTGATCGTTTCTCGGTACTTCCTTGACAGAGTAGTATAGGGGCCTGAATAACAGGGTGTAAAGGTCTTAATCCCCCATAGAAAACGGAGGATCCTACGACCAGACGGCCGTTGTGTTTGGTGAGCTACTGTCCAACAGTTGTTATCGGGTTTTCGACGTGACAACGTCTTATAATTCGATGGAGCCGGCTGCACGCACGAAAAAATGAGGCGTTACCTCGCCCTGAGGCGTTCCATAAAACAATTGCTCAACGCACATTCGTTTTTTGAAAAATGCAACCATTCCATCAGTATTTTCTTATGACGTTGTCACGTTCAACTATCGTCAGTAAACCGACTTTACAGACGACCGATTTTTTTCTATAATATAGTTTTCAGTCGCGGATAACTTTAACTGCGCAATTTAGGAATTTGATATTAGTTCTGCATTTGTGTCATAGATGGTGCTGTAGTACTTTTTGTTCTATGTTGCTGTAGTACTTTACAGTGCCGCTACATAAATCTATAAATATTTACCAACTGATTCTGTATCCTAACCAATATTATATATGTGAAAGTAAGTTTGTTTGTTTGTTACCTTTTCACGCTTAACCACTGAACCTATCATCCTGAAATTTTGCAGATATACGTTGCCAGGTGTAGGTACAGAAACGGACATTGGGTAACTTTCATCCCAAAAAAAGGACTGATCCCGAGGAAAACAATAAAACTTTCTTATGATAATAGATGGCGCCACGTGTCTTTCGAATTACATTATTACAAACCAAAAGGCACTTGTTCTCTTCGTCATTGCGATAATTCTTTTGTTCTGGACGATACCTGGGAACCTTCTAGTTACGGAGATATTGGAAGTCAAAATTCCAACTTTTTCTCAATTTTTTTTTAAACACTAGTTTTTAAGGTCATAACTTTATTTTTCATATCTCCATGACCCGTTCACTATTCAATGAATCCATCAGCACAATGTTTAGAGTGCGTTACATTGTGTTTTTCCGTAAAACGTGATTTTTCACCCCAAAAAAAAGTCGTTTCCAATATATTATTAGCTAGCAAAGCTAGCTAGCTAGCTAAATACAACAAAAGTAAGTTAGTAAGTTAGTTTTGTTGTTCTAAATAAGTATATACTTATTTCTCTTTCTGAAATGTTATGAACTTATAATACTGTTCTGACATTTTAACTTAATTATGAGTATTTTTACGTTTTGGTTGTAAACTGTTAGCATACAATAGTGAGGACGTATTTTTTAATTAAATAAATAGATAGGTATACACAATCAAAACCTTCAACACATAAAAGAAGAATAATTACCATTAATAAGACATTTACGATCTTGTTAACACTAAAGCGAAAGATAGTCGGGAAGTTGACCTAGAAGATACAAAAGGAATCGTAAACTTGTTTATTAACATTAATTTTAAATTTTCTGTTTGTTTGTTCTTCTGTATTAAATATTTTGATCTGGTTATGAAAGAAATCTTTTTCGTGAGTGTTTTCATCAATTTTTAGCTAACTGACAATCTTCCGAAAGAAACATAAGAACAATAAGGTGACAGAAATAATGCATGATGAATGAGTACGGCGAAAATGGAGGATATGCAGTAGTGAATCAATGAATTAGGGCGCATCCATACAAGCGTAAATATTATCGATGCGACAACGAGACACGCCGTGGTCGTTTCTCGCGTGCTTAATGGAGAATTTGTAAAGACAGCGTTATGACAAGGATCAAAAAGCGTAAATACCAAAGTCTCTGAGGAAAAGCGATTGCACGAACGGGATGAAAACGAGCATGAACGAGAGCTTATTCATCAGGGAAAACCACTACCACTGAATACAAATAATGTAGTTCGCAAAAAAAAGAAATCCTTTTTAAATTATGACAAACAAAGAATACAACAAGGTAAACGTTGGCTCCTAAAGTTTTATTAAAAAAAAAACAAAACTTTTTTCTCATAAATTAAATATGGAAAAGAATATACTAGGAAAGTGCACCCGAGTGACACAGCTGGTGGATTGGTTTTACATTTAAACGTGCCTGCGTTTTCGATCGACAATCAGTTCGAGTAGTATCTGCCAAGAACACACAATGGCGCATCTTGCAGTCACCGTAGTTTTGCTGTTCTTTGCCTGCGCATACGCGTCTCCAGGTAATAATATTTTTATTTTAACTCAGTAACAAACATTTAAATAAGAGTCTTTCATATCCAGACTTTGACGAAAACTTAAAAAAGCAACAATCATGTACTCAGGACTGCGTTACGTCTAATTGATTTGAAAAGAGTGTCCACGGAGTTTCTTGCCCATTCTTCTTCATGAGAACTACGCTTTGAACTGGGCAACTACAGTCCATTCACAGATTTTATGCCTACGGCTGGTCTGTTATGTTGGTAACTATACACACTTGATTTTGGCTATTCAAAAGGCCTGTTACGGATCTATTTGCTTAATGGTGATGTGTACAAAATCGTTACTTAGACAACATAGAAAAATAATAAAACTTAGTTAAACTTATATTGTCACTTACGGGAAATCTTCCTTGATTGTTCATTATTTTGAGCTCCCTATGTGAGTGACAGTATTAGTTTAGTTGAACACCGTGAAAGCTTATAACAGTGTTTAAAAGGTATATAATTTCCATCCCGTCCCACATTTGTTCCCTTAAAAATATTATGATCAATGATAAAAGAAAATAACACCTTATATGTATTTGATATCATAAAACATTTAGCAACTGAACATTAGTAAACATATTTATTCTCGATTTTAGATTATTGGGGTTAGGCTCATTTAATCCTATAATAGGTATTAGAACAAAACGTAAAGAATATGAGCTTATCTATACACATAAATAAAATTGTAGAGTCTGTTTGGAATTTCAGAATAATAGCTTTTTACTAAATGGATATGAAAGTATATTACGGTAATTATAACAAAAAAAAACTTTTTTTAATTTTGTTCTGCCCGTCTGTCTGTTTGGTCCGACTAATCTCCGAAACGGCTGGACCAATTTTGGCGGGATTTTACCGGGAGGCAGCTGATGTTATAAGGAGTGACATAGGTTACTTTTATTTTAGAAAAAGAATTAGGGATCCGTGCAAAAAAATAAAACCCTTGAAATTGTTAACAAAAGCCCATTGAAATAGGTATTAATATTTATATAATAATATTACGCGGACGAAGCTCGCGGGCAACAACCTAAAACAAAAAAAGTTAATAGCAGTTTGTCACCCAGTAACAGCCGCTAGATAACAGATGATTGCACCAAAAATACTATACATAAAAGCAGCTTAATACACATTTCATTTAATAGGTGTCAAGAGACCCTTACCGAAGCTGAAAAGCACTTGTTCTTAGGTCAAACAAATCTCCAACTTTTTCAAAGTTTTTTTCAAACACATCTTTTTGATGTGATAACTTTATATTAAACTAGCTTTTGCGCTGATATGATTTATAAGACACGTGGCGCCATCTATTATCATTAGAACTTTATTGTGATTATCCTCGGGAACAGTAGTTTTTTTCGCGATGAAAGGTACCCTTTGTCCGTTTCTGTACACATGACAACGTATTATGCAAAATTTCAAGATGTTTGGTTTAATGGTTTAGGCGTGAATAGGTAACAAACAAAAAAACTTACTTTCGCATTTATAATATTATAAATAAAAAAATAATAAATATAGTTAGGATTAGGAAGTTAGGATTAGTTAAGATACCTCCATGACCCAACATAATGTTTTGAACGCGTTACATTGAGTCCTACCGTACATCGTTGTATTTCACCAGAAAAAAAAGTTGTTTCCCAGCAAAAATTTTGGCGTAGAGTTACTTGGTTTGATGTTCAGAATGCTTGTATTATATTCCATTTTTTTACATTCCAGCACCCGAACCGGCCAACCCAAAAATCATAATAGTAAAGGATAGCTCGTTGGGAGCCGCGGCGGCAACACAGCATGGCGAGGCCCATGGCTTGGTGGAGTCAAACTCAGCTGTCGAGTCTCCGGTAGATACAGGTATCATCATTCTCCTTCCCTTATCTTAGCTTATTTGGGGTCAGCGCAGCATGTCTTCTTCTTCCATACTTCTCTATTACTCGTCATCTCAGCAGTCACCTCCTCTCTAGCTATATCATCCTTCACACAGTCCATCCATGGTTTTTTGGTCTTCTCCTATAGCCATCTACATTCATACTCAACATTTTCGTCACTACATTTTCGTCACTCCTCCGCAGCACATGTCCGATTACCACACAACTTTTCAGTCACCGGCGCCACTTTCACACTTCCTCTTATGTACTCATTCCTTATTTTATCCATACGCGTTGCACCACACATCCCCCTTAGCATCCTCATCTCAGCCTCATGCATATGCCTTTCATTCATCCCTTTTGTGGCTCAAAATTCTGATATGTACTCCCTACCAGTTTAATTTTGGGTTAAAAAGGAGAAAATTCATCGTAAAATCATGCCTGTATCGCAGATAGGTTCAGCAGAGGTGTTTAATAGAATATGTACTCTTTATTATGTACACCATACGAAAATAAACTTATATATTAAACATAAATCGAATGATCCATTGAATGATTTGAAATAAGGTCTTGGCATAAGATAAATGCATTTTACTGTTCTAATTCACTATGTATTCCTAATTTCAGGAGACAAGGTACCTGATGTCACTCTCGTGGAAAACGTCAACACAGGGTATGCCTACGCAGACGGTGGAAGCGTAGCGACCGGAGTCCTGAAGAACAATAAATTCGTCAAAGATCCAACGAAAAGAGCTAACGGCTTACCTTCCTTTGGTTTTTAATAAAAGGTGTTATGCGAAGAAGAATTAACTAAAAAGCATTTTCACGTCTTTTATGTAAACACTCCCTTTATCGTACTTAGATCTCAAAAATCGCTCCATCTGGCGAGATACAGATCAATACTGTTGTCTACTACTTGCATTTGCTCACTCACTGACAGCCGTATAGCCTAAACCGCTGTTTCTAGAATCATGAAAGGGAGGCTGCCATATTGATTTAGGCCCTGACCGAATGCTAATATTAGTATACACAACAAATAATTTACGTATTGATAAAAGAAAATTATTGAAAAAACTGAGTTTCCAAATTGAAGGTTTTTTTTTGCGGACAGGGCACGCGCTTGGTTGTCACACAACAGCGGGCCGTATGAAATTCTTGTGACCTATCAGCTGTTAGCCGCATGACGCCGTTCTGTCTCATTATTATCGTACCGTGTAACAGTGGATAGGTAGATCACCCGCGCGACTCTCAAGCGTGCTCCGTAATGTTCTGCTGTTGTTTTATTGTGATAAAACTGAATGAGTATTAAAAAAATCTTTCTTTGTGAAAGTTGTTTGTTATCATGAGTACAATCACGTGTATAAGTATCGGTCACTAATTACCAGTCACCCTATAATAATATACTGCTTGGGTGAGGCTGCTTCTCATCTTAAAACCTATTTCAAATGTACGGAGTAATGCCTACTCTTGAGATTGACCGGCCTATATCTGACACCACCTGACATAGATGTAATTACTGTGCCTAACATTTAAAATATAAATAAAATCAGTTAATAATTGTAGGATAAAGATGGACGATAAAATAATAAACATTTAAAATAAGACATTTTGACTTTTATTTAAAAAGCTGAGTTCTTAATCATTTTATAAATGTAAGTAACCGCTAGTCCCTTCTTGAAAACCCATCCCGTAGCAAAACGAACATTAAAACATGGAAATATGTAAGTACCTACTTAAGTTTAACAAAACCGATCAACAAAATACATTATGTAAATCATAAGCTCATTGTTTTGAAATAAACGTTACTGAGCCATTCATGAATGCAAATAGCTTGAAGTAGATCTTACCGAACTAAGAAAGAATAACAAATAAGCGTTAACATAATTGTTTTAGTACTGTTAAAATTCTTACCAAGATCGATAAAAATAAGATTAAGAGGGAACAGGGCCCAATATTGGGTATTTAAAGAAATTATTGCCGTCGCGCTGCGTCAAGTCTGTCCCCGCAGAGTTCGATAGGGACAGCTGCAGCTCAGACCTCAGTCGAGATCGACGTTTTGTATTCCCCTTTTTCATCCTCGAAAACTGAGCCTAACATTAAAATTTTATGTTAAAAAGTTTTCGAATTTGTCTGGTAGTCCTCTAATCACGGCCGTAAAAATGGGGCATTTTTTGTCATTTTTGGAGGGTCATGTTTTGTGTACTTGTTAGTTGTTGAAAAAAAGGAAATGACATGGACGTATCTACAGTAGACCTTGACTTTATGAAAAAAAAATTGCTCTAGAGACATTATTCAGGAAGAAAAAGGCGGAATACATTTGTATGGAGAATCGCAGCCCAATAAAACTTGAACATTGCGTCTGCTTGCTTGCGCGTCGTTCCCTTTCTCATTCAACATTTGTACGTGCGATTCTACAGCGCACGCGCAAACATCAAGCTTTACAAGTGTTGCAACCACATCTTATTATTTAAAATACAAATCTAAGAAAAAACCTAGATCAAAAATCATAATATAAAACATAAAACTTTACAACAGTTTAATAAAACCATCTAAAAGCAAAACTAAAGATTCTAGAAAACCAATTAGGTCTTGATGCAGAATTCTGAACAGGCGGATGATCAGTTGGTCTATTATAGTCATCATCGTAAGGATTGGTTGGTTTCTGTCCAGGATTCTGGAGTGGTACGCCATTATTGGCACCATTGTTTTGGGTATTTGGTCCACCGTAGCTACCGATATCGTTCTGTCCATTCACATATCCTCCTCCAGTTTGTCCTGGTCCGAGGTTCGGATAGTTATGTCTACCGCTGTCATAGTTGGGGTTGAACTGTCCATTGCCGGTGTTCTCTCCAAAGTTCGCTCCGTGGGCACCGTCTTCATCATTGTAGCCGTCCTCGCCATGGCCAATGCTGAAGCTGCCAGCAGGGTAGTTACCACCAGATATAACGCCGATGGCGATGCTCGGGTCAGTCGGAGTACCCTTTAGCCGGATGCTAGGGTACTGCTGTCCTAGAAAATATAAAGTATTGTTATAAACTAAGCTAATTAATGAACACAAATCCAAAATTTCCCAAAATGTTTTGTTTATTCTTCGCGTCTACCATATTATTTACTATAATTTTATTACTATTTTTTATTCAGATTTTTATATTCAACCAATAACTTGTAGGTGTGGTGTAAACTGTAAGTATAAGTTGGTTATAAATAAATAATATAAAAAAAGAAAAAAACAGTGAGCGGAGTTCGCATAGGTACCCGAATTTTGGACCAAACAAACTTGAATTCCATCGATGGACTAAGATAGATAAAAAAAGAAAAGTTGTTCTTGATATTATTAGTTTTACAGTAGGTACCTATGTATAAATAAACTAGACAAAAAACGTCAACATCATAAAACAACGTAAATAGGTACTTACGTTGTTTTATGATGTTGACGTTAACCTCAAAGTGACCGCCACGAAGGACGTCGCTGATTATATTATATCAACAAAGAAATAATAATTTTTAACTGTATTAGTAAGACTATGATTCACGGTTCTGTTTTCGTTCATGATACATTATATGGATACCAGAGGGTGCGAACAAAGTCACGTATCAGAGATAACGACTATGGAAAAACTTTTTTGTAAAAAAAAAACACTGAAAATTCTAAAATAACTTTACTTTCGGAAGTCGGTGGCTTTGTTTGTTACATTGATTTTTTTGCCACACCCCGCCCTCGCCCTTTTTTTGCTTTTTTTTATAACCGTTTTAGTTGTAGTATCCCACACAAATTCTTATCATGAATTAATTTTGCATTGTAGCTAGAAATTATTACTGGACCATCATGTCATCAACATAGGCCAAGAAGAAAAAATACGTATTAAAGGTAGCTAACTCCTAAACTCCTCAAGCAAAGTTAATAAAATTTATATGTGACCGCCGCCGCGCGGGCCACCACCAAATGAAAAAAGAATCGCGTAAATCGGACCAGTAATCACGGAGTAACCGGTGTAAAAACATAAAACAACAAAAGACACTTGTGGAAAGCGTAAGCGCCTCCATTTTTAGAAGTCGGTTAAAAATTCAAAAATATATAATATTGAAATAAGCTACCAAAAACCGTATGCCAATCCTGTTGCAAGTCGTTGTCGAAATACGAAATGCTGCCGCGCTGTGAAAGCGCTTGCAACTTGTAATAGGCCAGCGGTCGACAACAGGCGGTCGAACTTTGCACCGCCAAATATTGTTAAATATACCTTGCTACTCAATTTAACAGTCTCACTGCCACCCAAATAGTAGAATCGCATGGCTAGCTGGAATAGCGCATCATAGCTATAACGAGTGCCGAGCCCGCCGGCCGCCCGTATGGCCTGCCGAACTTATTCAGTGCAGCACATAGGTAACGTGTCATACTCCGAAAGTCACGACTCACCAGTGGACGTGGACCGTATGGCAGTGGGAGTGTTAAATAAAAAAAATATAAATAAGTACTACAACGTTTGAAAGCTAGGTAGAATCTAGCTAGTACTTATTCTAGAATCAATTTTATAAGTACCAACAACGGATGTGATGGTAAAAACTTACTTAGATGAGGTAAATTATCAGACTGCTAGACAGTAACAAAGCATTATGAGTTTTTTTAGGACCTCGATATAAAAGTTTCAACGTTATCCGGACCCTACTTAAAACTACGAGTAGGTACTTCCCGACCCCTGCTATAGGCCCTCAGATTTCTGCGCGCTATCACACAAATTCTTGGCGCCACACTCCGTTTCTTAACCCTTAGTTAGCTACAGTTCTTAATAGCTTGCGAGTTAGCGGGAATTTCCGACTAAATCGCAGGCCACACCAACAGCTAGCGAGCGAGCTGGGCGAGCATCGTTTCACCTCTTTTCATACTTCGGTTCACACCGCAAAGTGCCGAACTCGGTCCGCTCGCTAGCTAGCTGGCGATGGCGGTGTGCGCTGCACTGTATAAATTATACCATTCCAGTAAAAAAACTATTTTAAGCTTTCACGGTTTACAACTAAACTTATACTGTCACTTACGGGATATCTTCCGTGATTGTTCATTATTTTGAGCTCCTGATATTTACCATCGCCATGATCGCGGGTTGACTACCCGCGATCATGGCGCTTGCAACAGCGCCGAAATATCGGGAGCTCAAAATAATGAACAATCACGGAAGATATCCCGTAAGTGACAGTATAAGTTTAATTCCAGTAAGTTCTAAACCGCTTTGTACCGGATTTAATGCCGCCGTTTGCACTACTCCAGTTATTTCGAAGACATTTAATTGTAAACACTGTGAAACAATAATGTTATGGGTGTTCAGACGATTTTAGTCGCGCTACACCGTCAATCCAGTTACCGAACTGAATATCGTACTGTGATGGAATAAAAACGATGTTGATGTTAATTAGTTAGCTACAGACAAAATGACTCAGAAAACAAACAATCTTTACCTATAATTAGATTCATTACCAATGACGGAACCAAACAACCGGTTTTAAAAGTCTTTTTGAGTTTCCTTTACCAAAATCGCCCGCATACAAGGAAAATAGAAACAAATCGTTATGCTAATGAGACGAATTTTGCGAAATGTCATTGAATAAAAATAAAAGTCGATCGCATGATGTCTTATTATTATGTCCACAACCAAACACGACAATAACAATGCAATAAAATCAGCAAGCAGCGGAGGGTTAACTACCTTTAGTCCACAAAACACCGCATACCTGGTATTCTGTGACAGGTTAGTCACCATCAAATGCCAAAGAAAGCTCCTATAGATACAAACTCCATCTTTAAAAAGTGCAACAGTGACGAACAGAAAAGTATGGTTACATTCCCAGACCTCACTAGTAAAGGTAGGTAAATATTGCAATGTTTATATACCTGAGACCACGCAGACATAGAGAAATAAGCCAAAACCAGCCACGGAACGCGACATTGCGAACAACACTGAGCTGGAACAAACTTAAACAGACGTTGCGTAGCCGCTGTATTTTATTATACAGTCGAAGCGACCGTTTACATTGGCCGCATAGAGAGGCGGGCCGTGACTCAAAACAGTAGAAAAAACAACTTAATTTGTCACGATATTGTTAAAATCGAATGCTTTTGTTTTTTATTCATAGGTCTTGTTTTTTGACGCGGATTTGTTTGAATTTAAATAAAAGAAGTTTGTAGTTTTCTTTTTTTTTAATGATCGGTAGAAATAGAAGGTGTTTTATGGCCTTCTTCGACGAACCGATTTTGATATTAATGAATGAACTACAATTTCCTTAATTTAAGGAAAATATTTTCCGTATAGGACTCAGTTGTCTCTGAAAAACCCAAGTAGCATCCTGTACCGCCATAGAGAACTATCCTTATGTTGAGTAATCTTCAAAAACCAACATTCGTTAGAAACACTGTGCGTCGACCTCTTCTTGTTAATTAAGAGAAACGGACTGGTCTACGTGACAGAGGCATTATTGCCTCAAATATCGTCACTTTAGTGTCCTTAACCTTTAAACGCCTGAGCATGAAGGCACGCGCGTGCCCTCCACGGTAAGCCACAACTTCACCTACCATTTACACACATATTTGTGTCGTTTGGCGTACAGGGCACGTTTGCTTGTCACGTATATGTGACAGTGGCGCTCGAATGGTTAATATCACACCTATTACTTACTTAGATATTGCCAAGTTCTAGCCGAATAACAAAAAATACATACATAACATACAAAAAGATTCTTGTCAAACTTTTCTTACTGGCCCTTGACTGCAACATTAAAATAAAACACAAAGTTACATAATA
Source organism: Noctua comes (assembly GCA_963082995.1). Taxonomy (NCBI): domain Eukaryota; kingdom Metazoa; phylum Arthropoda; class Insecta; order Lepidoptera; family Noctuidae; genus Noctua; species Noctua comes. The sequence goes on along the minus strand of OY720267.1, from coordinate 17,954,385 downwards.
ATATGATGAAGTTGAACAGACAGACATACAAACCTAAAAATTATGGGTACGTGAACAACATATGAAACTATAAAATAAATTAGGATAGGTGTATGTTTTTAATTTAGTGGGAAGGTTTCTTAAAGTGCGGTTATTGGTCACGGATGCTAACCCGTCAGGGTTTTCCCATAGGCATCGTTTAAGGAACCATTTTAAAATTTGAAAGAATCACGACTGAGTGACGCCATTGTAAGCTTACTTTAACACTATTACGAGCTTCGGCATTGTTCGGCATAATGTCGTATTCACTGACTAATGCAGTATTATGATGTGACCAAACTTGTAGTACCCAGTGACTCCAGTCAATGAATCATTCAACTAGGTTTTTTGAAAATATCTCAAAGTATGACAAACCTCATTTGAAATTTGAATTAATTCCTTGTTATCAGGACCTATATACTTTTTAAATAAAAGATTATACATAAGGACCATAAGAGGGATGAATTGTGTGAAAAATTATATGACTGTAAATATTGAAAATAGGGTCGGTGTACTTGGAAAAACAAACATCCCACATCCCCCGCTCTAATCTATTCAAATAAGGGCAGTAGGATGATATAAATTTTGCAAAATTTGGTACGGATGGACGAATACAAACAGTTTAATTCCAGCATTTTCTTCTGACTATCTTATGTCTAAAGAAAAGAAAGAAAGAAGAAATATTTATGTGTCGCAGGAACATAAAAATAACAACAACACAAAACAAAAAAATAAATTACATACAAAGCATAGCAAATATTTATAAATACTATACACAAAAAAAAGTTAAAAGCTTGCACGTCGCGACTGCGACAAGCACGTTACCATTCAGCTTGTAAAGGTGATTTAGGCAGGCGCTGAATGTAAAACGTTTATTATTTCGATTGAAAAATCACTATATATTACTGTTCAATTTTGTTTGGTGCTGTGTCCAGCCCCTTAAATCCATTATCCTAATCGAGAATCGTAAGTATATAAATCATCCAGCTATCATGAAACCAGATCTTAAGTGTTGTGAGAACACCACCAATGTCAAGGTTAAGATATACTACTATATACTATAGGTCACTATAGACCTTACTATAGTACCTATAGTATAGAGTGTGTTAACTTCAGAAGGTATCTACGTTTTGCCCGTTCGTGATTTTGCTATACTTTTTACTTTTATGTTTTGTTCGATCATCGATTACCAACCGTCGCTCGTATAGAAAATAATAAATCTTCCACTGTCAGTTTGGTCTTGCTCAAAAAAAGGTACTGAAAAGGTTTCAACCATTTTATTTCAGCTGCAGCTTTCTGAAATAAGCCCTTTGACCCAGTCGCGCAATGAGAACCTCCTTAGGTGTTGGTCGAGACTCTTTGCTATTAGCTTCTTTACTATCGGTACATGATTGCAGAGTCCACGGCCCATATGTCAACAACCTCGTGTGCAAGCATAGGGTACGAGACTTACTCGTACTCGATGCTTGTACCAATATCATTATTAACTATGATTATTGTTTATGCATGCTGTCATCATGTGTCATTAACATTATCACGTTTATGTCGATCACTGATGTGTTTAGACTTAGAGTATGTATGCTTTCTCTTCTTTTTTTTGAAGTCGTTTTAGCACACTTGTCAAAAAATTGTGTTGGTTTCCCAGATCGTCTAGTGTTACCCACATGTTACTCCCTGGGTTTTGACATCTGTTATTTCTGTCTCTTACTGTCCAGAGCCTGGAATTCTGCCCGCAGGCTCGCGCTCTATTAAATGGCACTCAAACGTAAATGTCGAAATGCGGGTGTCGGTATGTTTGTAGGTGTATTACCTTACTGGTGGTAATGAACTGTGGTTGAGAAACGATGACCTGGGCAGAATCTGATCTAAGTTACGTTGAGTATTATTGTTATGTACTATGTAAATGGTAATCGTTTGTAGTCCAACTGTCCACATGTACAAAGCCTTGGGTGAAGCTGGTTCGCTTTAAAAGTCGTTTTTTTAACCACAAGCCAATTATCGACTACGTTGACTTTCCTTATCTTCGATACCGTCGATATATTATTATTTTTGATCGAACTATTTTCTTTGAGCACCTAAAATAATCACTATTTTAACACAGCTATTATAACAAAAATCCCCAAAACGTAATGGTTTACAAAGAGTATAAAGAAATATTAGTCATTATTTTTGCAATTTTACGTGACTGCAATGAATACAAAACATCGAAGATAACAATCGCGGGTCATCATCACATACTCACAACAAAGAGAAACGGGATGACAATGGGTCTTTGTTTTTAATCTGCTGTTTTAATAGTAAGATTTATGTCCTTAGCTATCAATCAGTTAGATTCTTCAACTACTGATACAATTGTATCAGGTCAAGCTCTCGTTCTCTCTCGTCTTGTTCTCGATTGGTTCGACCACCGATTGATTCAAATTCTGATATTTTTTTCACGTGTAAATCTGTCTGTTTTTTATTTGCCTCTAAATGGCAGTTCAAAGGTACATTTCCAGATATGTATCAAAAATCGACGTATTTACGTTACGTTTACACCGCGCGCTCGTGCTAGGGCCTCTGGACTTTTGAACTGCAATTTTATAAATTAACACCTACAATAATTTAGCTTAAGGATTCCAATCTCAACCGGACATTAACGAACCGGTTACTGACGTCATATTTGGTATCCTTCAGAGCTGAATAGCGAAAAGGTTCATCTACCTCTTTATTAACAAGATGAACATGCATCCTCGCTTATGTGCTGACTGCAGTTACCTGTATTTAAGTGTGCGTTACAGGATAATGAATTCTTACTGTACAAGTCCATATTTTAAACAAGATAAATAATAATGTGTCTCCCGTTGATAATCCTTTAAAATTAAAATCATATTTATTTGACGGCACGGTTGATGCAGTAGCTGAGCGATTGGCTGCTGCGCTGCGTGTCGCGGGTTCGATCCCCGCACGGACCAAATATTTGTAAGACCTACGAAACGTAAACGCACTCAGGATAGAGGAGATATTCCTAATGTGGGGAAACGTTTATTTTAAAAAGAAAAGAATAGAAATACCTAGCAGTTAATACGAATGAACCTATTGTAATCGATGTCCAAAAATCCACTGACGTTAGCGATACTTTAAGTTCGGAACAGGCAAAACCCGAGTTGGAGCAACGTAAGCGCATATAGTATTTCATCTTTATAAAAGCTGGTTCTTGTTTTCCGCGTGTGTAGTGTGTTCGTAGTGAATGTTGCGATGAATCGTCTCGTGGCTCTCGGCGCTGTGCTAGCGGTTATCTCTGTCTGCCACACGGCCGCGGCACCCCGTAAGTTTACAATGTTTATGTTCTTGTCGGTAGGTGCATAATTAAAGTCATTGTCATTGTGTTCAGAATTGTTGTACGCATCGCAAAACGAGATGCCTTGACGCGTTTACTATTTCCGTTCTTTATGCAAGTATTTTAACTGTACCTACTTGTTTTGAGACACGTTGTGGACTTGGACTTTTTGTTGGTTTTATGGTCGTGCTGTCGTTTGTTGTCCCCAAAAAAGAATCGAACACCCAATTCATATTTTGCTTAATTAAACAACTTCCTTTTCCAGAAATCTCTACGGTGGTCATAGATAATGGGATGGGTGTTGGAGTTGTATCCGGTGGGACGTTTGGACCCGGAAGCTTTAGTATTGGCCGTGACGGGAGTAGTCACCGGGGGCAACCGCATGTTTACGTGAATGAAAACGGCGGTAGTGAACATATTTTCATACAAACTACAAATCATAAAGTTCAACAAGATAATAATCGACGCCCTCAGCATGATAATGGTGAACTTAATAATTGTGGAGGTAAACAATCAGTGAATTTATTTATATTTGTGCCAATCATTATAATATTTGAATGGTTAAGCAATATACAATACGTGCAACAAAACTATCTTTATATATACCTTCTGTTAACACTGTTGAAGACAAACATAATTTAATAAGTCAATAAACATTTTAATAGTTTGATTGTATTTATTTCATTAAAGGTACCAATAGTGGCAATACACAACTGTTTCCAGTGAACCCCTTGACAACACTCGTCAATACAGGACAAGGGGGCATGCCCGGAGAGGGAGGAAGTGAAGGTGGTTCTATATTTATCGGTGGAGTGGTCCCGTCTAATCATGAAAATAACAAAGTTAAGAAGCAACCTGATGCTCTCGATGCTGGCACAATAGAAGCTGTATATGCTAGCAACACTGAAAATAATGGGTTCCCTAGTGCCGGAGTCGCATTTAACAGCGATGAAAGTATTGCGATTGGTCTCACTGGGGGCAACTTTGGACAAGCAACATTGAGTTTCAATAATGAAAGACCCGGAGCTAACGTACCTCAGCAGCAAAGAGCTGCCAATAATAGAGATATTGAACATCAGAATACAGAAAATGAAGCACCTTTTTCTATAGGACATGGTGTATCTGTATACAGTCCTGATGCCAGCGTATTAGAAGCTATATTTGGCAGTAACAGCGGGAACAATAAACTCTGCAGTACTGGAAATGGTGGGCAAGGAACTGTTGCAATTGGTGCTATCACTGGGGGCCACTTCGGAGAAGGAACTTGGAGTCTCAATAATAAAAAACCCGAAGCTAACGTGCCGCAGCAGCAAAGTGCTGCCAATAATGGAGATATTGGACATCAGAATACAAAAAATGAAGCACCTTTTTCTATAGGACATGGTGTATCTGTATACATTCCTGATGCCAGCGTATTAGAAGCTATATTTGGCAGCAACAGCGGGAACAATGAACTCTGCAGTACTGGAAATGGTGGGCAAGGAACTGTTGCAATTGGTGCTATCACTGGGGGCCACTTCGGAGAAAGAACTTGGAATCTCAATAATAAAAAACCCGAAGCTAACGTGCCGCAGCAGCAAAGTGCTGCCAATAATGGAGATATTGGACATCAGAATACAGAAAATGAAGCACCTTTTTCTATAGGGAATAGTGTATCTGTATACAGTCCTGATGCTAGCGCATTAGAAGCTATATTTGGTAGCAACAGCGGGAACAATGAACACTCCAGTGCAGGAAACGGTGGGCAGGGAAGTGTTGCGATTGATGCTATCACTGTGGGCCCTTTTGGAGAAGGAACTTTGAGTCTCAATAATAAAAAACCCGAAGCTAACGTGCCTCAGCAGCAAAGTGCTGCCAATAATGGAGATATTGGCCATCAAAATGCAGAAAATGAAACACCTTTTTCTATAGGGCATGGTGTATCTGTATACAGTCCTGATGCTAGCGCATTAGAAGCTATATTTGGTAGCAACAGCGGGAACAATGAACACTCCAGTGCAGGAAACGGTGGGCAGGGAAGTGTTGCGATTGATGCTATCACTGTGGGCCCTTTTGGAGAAGGAACTTTGAGTCTCAATAATAAAAAACCCGAAGCTAACGTGCCTCAGCAGCAAAGTGCTGCCAATAATGGAGATATTGGCCATCAAAATGCAGAAAATGAAGCACCTTTTTCTATAGGGCATGGTGTATCTGTATACAGTCCTGATGCTAGCGCATTAGAAGCTATATTTAATAGCAACAGCGGGAACAATGAACACTCCAGTGCAGGAAACGGTGGGCAGGGAAGTGTTTCGATTGATGCTATCACTGTGGGCCCTTTTGGAGAAGGAACTTTGAGTCTCAATAATAAAAAACCCGAAGCTAACGTGCCTCAGCAGCAAAGTGCTGCCAATAATGGAGATATTGGCCATCAAAATGCAGAAAATGAAGCACCTTTTTCTATAGGGAATGGTGTATCTGTATACAGTCCTGATGCTAGCGCATTAGAAGCTATATTTGGTAGCAACAGCGGGAACAATGAACACTCCAGTGCAGGAAACGGTGGGCAGGGAAGTGTTGCGTTTGGTGCTATCACTGGGGGCCACTTTGGAGAAGGAACTTTGAGTCTCAATAATAAAAAAACCGGAACTAACGTGCCTCAGCTGCACGGTACTGTCAATAATGAAAATACTGAATATCATAATAAAGGAAGTGAAGCACCTCGCTCTGTAGAACATGGTGGAAACAGTAATGGAAATGGCAACGCTGGGGTAGGCAATGACGGGCAATCAAGCACAGGTTATAATGCATACAATGGTGAAAAGCCCTGGATATGGAATAGATAAGTTCCCTGCCCATCCCATAAAGAGTAAATATTATTAAGATTGCCATTTAACAATACAAGTGCATTTAGAACATGTAGTGTCATTATGTCAATATTATTAAAATTTTATTGTAATATAAAGATTTATTTTGTTTAACGCAAAAGTGAAGAAGAAATTATATGGTTGATGATTTTGTTGTGATTTATTTAAGTTATATAAAAAAACACAATTGATGATTATGTTTTAATTGAGTTAATTTCCTTTTTTTATCACTTCGCCCACGACTTCGTCCGCAAAAATTGTGATAGCTCGGCTAATATGTTTGATATTAATATAATTTATAACCTATAATTTTATTTATTTATTAAAACTTTATGCACAAGTAAAAAAATGTACAAAGGCGGACTTAATGTCATAGGCATTTTCTACCAGTCTACCTTAGGGGCCGTCTCCACGAGCGAGAGAATCGCGGCGATATTATCGTCGTGCCACGTATTTCTATACACACTCTTAACGGTCTTCCATGAGCGAGAGAATCGCGGCGATAATCTCGTATAGAAATACGTGGCACGACGGTAATATCACCGCGATTCTCTCGCTCGTGGAGACGGCCCCTTAGGGTGATGCAGAGACAATAGGTGCAATAACAGAAAAAAAGACTACTATAACACCCACGAATAATGTAATTTTCTATCATCATCATCATCATCATTTCAGCCAAAAGACGTCCACTGCTGGACATAGGCCTCCCCCAAGTGTCGCCACATTGACCGGTCCCGTGCGACTCGCATCCAGCGGATCCCTGCAACCTTCACCAGGTCATCGGTCCACCTAGTGGGAGGCCTTTCAACGCAGCGTCTTCCGGTTCGCGGTCGCCACTCCAGAACTTTTCGGCCCCATCGGCCATCCGTTCTGCGAGCAATGTGCCCTGCCCACTGCCACTTAAGTTTGGCTATTCTTCGGGCTACGTCGGTAACCTTGGTTCTCTTGCGGATGTCCACATTTCTGATTTGATCACGCAAGGAAACTCCGAGCATAGCCCTCTCCATTGCCCTTTGGGTGACTTTAAGCCTTCTGATGAGGCCCATTGTGAGCGACCACGTTTCGGTCCCGTATGTAATCACTGGCAACACACACTGGTCATAGACTTTCGTCTTGAGACACTGCGGTAAGTTGGACGAGAAGATACCACGCAACAACAACAATTTTCTATCAGTGATTTTTTTTTTAGAATTGGATCATTAGTTCCGACGATTAGTTAGTTTTATGTAGAGGGTTCTACATAAAACTTACAAACAAATTTTACCTCTATAATATTATTAAGTATAGATATGTATAATAAAGTACAACATCCCAACACAGACTAACACACACAGGCTAGCCTTTTCCTGTACTTCACGTCGGTTTTAAATCGCTTATGATTTATGAATAGTGTAGAATCTACACTACACAACTACACTGTATACCTATACTAAAATTGATGCACTACTAAACTCTGCTATTCGAAACAAATAGAAATTTATTTAATTGTACTATTCAATTCCACAATATTGTATGTTGAGGGCTAACCTTGTTGAGGGCTAACCTCATAGGGCAGACCACAATAGTGGCGATAAGTTCCCTCTCCCTCAAATCGAACGGGAGGAAATGCCCGGGTGTTACCATTGTGAGGATCGTCCCAAGGACACGATGGAGCACATCGTGGACATGTGCTCGGCTTGGGCGGAGCACCGCCCTGTCCTCATAACGGCGATTGGCGGCGGCGACCTCTCGCTTCCGGCCCTGGTTCAATCCATGGTCCGGAGCGAGAGGGATTGGGAAGCCGTCACCATCTTCTGCAAAGCAATCATGCTAGAGAAGGAGGTGGCGGGCGTCGTGGGCCACGTGGTGGCTCCCGGCCACCGTGGGCGCATACCTGTGGACGGTGAGTCAGGCCGTGTCGACGGCGCGTTCGAGTTCTACGCGCGCCTCACCGAGATCTCAGCAACCAAGAAGGGGTCCGCAAGGGTCGATAACTGTCGGGGCTGCGGGACTTTTCAAAAGAGATACCACGGCTTTGGAACACAAAGGGTAAAAAAGGAACATGGATGGGTTTTAGTCAGTACAAGTCTGACACTCCCTTCCTCTCCGCCCAGAGCGGGAGGTGTCATTTGATGATTTCCCATACTAAAAAAAAAGGCTAACTTCATCCATAACTATTTAAAGCTCAATAAACTTTCAGCAAGTATCTTCAAAAGTTCTACAATACAACGAAACATGAGCTTTCATTCTAGGTTTTTTACAACTATATGCTTGCACTGCACTGTGTGTTTCGCCGCGCCGATAGATGGCAGGACCTTGCGTCTTACTAGCAGGCACCAGCGTCACCGGTGAACTGATATATCAACAGATTAACTAAAAATAACGGCCAAGTTTGAGTTGGACTCGTTGTTATTAAACTACATATTTACGGTTTTCAGATTTTTTCCTTTTCATATGCTGTAAGACATTGCTTCTTGCCAAATTTCATGATTCTAGGTCAACGAGAAGCCTTTAAGTTTTGATTCCCTTGTGAAATCGCAAAATATGCGACATAAGCGGTCATATCTTTTGATCGCGTTGACTGTTTGCCTGAGTATTTGATATTAATACCTCCTCGCGTTCCTGAGAAAAGGGTCTTGACAGAAGGACAGACGGATAGACGGACAGACAGACAGACAGACAGACGGACAGACAGGCAGACAGTAAAGTGATCCTATAAGGGTTCCGTTTCTTGCCGACTGAGTTACGGAACCCTATTTTTTTTTTTGTTTTTTTTCGGATGGGAAATCATCAAAAGACCCCCCCTCCACTCTGGGCGGAGCGGAAGGGAGTGTCAAACTTGTACTGACTAAAACCCATCCATGTCCCTTCTTTGCCCTTTGTGTTCCAGGGCCGCGGTATCTCTTTCGAACAGTCCCGCAGCCCAGGCAGGCATCGGCCCTTGCAGACCCCTACGTCGTTGCTGACATCTCTTTGAGGCGCGCGTGGAACACGAACGCGCCATCGATACGGCCTACGTAACCCTAAGAAGGTCCAAATTGGCTGTATCCTAACTAGTTGGCAGTCTCCAACTTTGATAATTATAATATAATAGTTCCTGTACTATCAAATCAACGCCATCTAGCTACACACTATTTCGACAGATCACTAGGAAAACGTTATAACTTTTCATGGCGCCTATTGTCCCGCAGAAATTTAGGTAGAGGCTTCTTTAATATTATCAATCACATTTCGCCAGTTAATTTTTCTTTCTTTATTGTGTGTTAGTGCCTAACCTGGTGTTAGAATTTTTATGCCGCCTCTGACTTGGCTTTACATGCCATCAAGAAATATCTCTCAGGCATGCTGGTTTCTTCACGATGTTTTCCTTCACCGAAGCAAGTGATAATTATACAATACGCATATGAATCCGAAATATCAGAGGTGCGTGTCTTGGATTCAAACTCGAGACCCATACTTGGCAGTCCGACGATCACACCGCTAGGCTATCACTGCTAATGCCAGTTAAAGTGTCAGTCCTAAGTAATAAAGGCGAGCTAAATGCCATCAACTTAAGGAAAAATGCAGACTCCGGCATGCTAAGAATAGCAGAATCCCCAATGTGAAAACTAATAACAATTGGTCCACCAATGACGCAGTCAGTCAAGGCTATTTATTCATTTAATTGAGAAAACATGCTCAACATCACAGACGTAAATAAATAACAACGAGGTAATGACATCGATAAATGACTGCCTCGTTGGTCCAGTTTAGCAACCGCTGAGCATGAGGTCCTGGGTTCGATTCACGGGGCGAGCAAAGTGATATTGGGTTATTCCATCAGGAATTTCTCAGTAGCAGCCACGGAGTCTGGATTTGTGCCCGGTTGGTGGCAATAGGCACGCATATATTACATGAGACTTAAACATAACTGGCGAAATGTGAGTGTACTATTAGGTACGCCTCTACCCCTTCGGGTATTACAGGCGTGATGTTATGTCATGAGATAATGACATTGTACTATCATTGAAATATAATAAAATAATAGTAGCATAGTAGCATCCTTAAACTCTTGAAAAATATTTTAAGTATGCAGACGCATTCGTTTTAAAAACAGGTCCGGTTCGTTTTCAAAATGACTTTATCGTCTATCCACTTTGACGACTACTTATTTATTATTAAGAATGAAAACCGGTAAACTTTAATTCTTCGAGTTCTTTCAATTTTATTATTATAGTGTTTATCATCTAGAAGCCGAGCTGTTTCTATTCTAATTTAAGCAAAGCTGTATTTTAATTTACTACCAATAAGCAAAGCTGACAATAGAGCTAATTAAACTTTTTAAGGTCCCTTCCTCCTCCTTCCTTTTTCCTCCTTCCTTTTTTGGTCCTTCCTTTTTTAAGGTTCCTAAGGTCTTTTTAAGGTTTTTAAGGGTTGAGGTAGGATGCTAACTAAGGGGCCCTAGCTATTACTAGGGCCTAGCTGTCTGTCTATCTATCTGTCACACGGGCGTATCTTTTGAATAGGTGATACCTACTTGAAATTTTCACAGAGGGTGTATTACTAAGTTGTGCGTCACGGCCTCGTGATATGGGTTAATAAATTCAGTAGATGTGACAGAGCATTCATTGCACAAAAAATGTGTCAGAGCTGTATCATCATCATCTGTCTAGCCTTTTCCCAACTATGTTAGGGTCGGCTTCCAGTCTAACCGGATGCAGCTGAATACCAGTATTTTACATGGAGCGACAGCCTATCAGAGAGTGTCAGAGCTGTATATGGAGCAAAATATTTAGAGCATTGCAAGCCATTATTTAAACTCACTTCCTTACCTACATATTTTTGAAATTTGTATGTTTATAAAATGTATTCGCACATTTTCGCATTGTATGAACACATTTCTAAAAGAGCGAAAAGCAGAAGCTCAAATAAATTACTTGCACTAGCCAGAGACTACATTTGTATAGCAGGAATTTTAATTGCATGGCAATCAAAATCTTTAACAATTTATGCCGATAAAAAAAATCAGGAAAAGAACATTTGCCTGGCTTTTAGACAACTGTTTCTATTCAGTTCATGAAAATTTAAATTTTAAATTTTGACATTACATTTTATCAATACTTTGTGTATAAATATATACCTACCTACTGACTTGTATTGTTTTTTTAAGCATTTGACATTAGGTATATAATTAGTAAATTTCGACGTATATTTTTATTAGACTAGATTTTTAAATATATAAAAAAATGTGCTTATAAAACTTGACATTGTATAAAACACACCTATTTTCATCTCAACTAATTTATAATTACATTAATAGTGATATATCTTCTTAGCGTTTCGATGATAAACTAACTACTATAATTATATTGTTGCGACCTAGAACTTGGACAATTTGAATTTGTAAATTGATTTTAATATTTCTACACCGGCAACGGTAGTGTATGTGAAACTGTTTATTAAGATCTTAATGTACCATAATTATTCAGAAATAAATCTAAATCTAAATAAATCTAAAGGCCGATATTAAAAATAAAATAAAGTAAAAAGTAAATATCTTAAAATAAAACGTTTCTAATATGGGGTCATACAAGAAACGTGTTATTTTTAGATATTGACCTACCTTGACGGAGTGAACATAGCCAATTGCGTAACATTTTTCTATCACAATCAAGAGGATCTTGAAGGATATACGTAGGTAATCCATTGTTTCAAAATACGCAAATAATACAGGGTGTAAGGGTCAGCCCTCCACAAACCGATGGAGTGAATTCAGTATATCATTCTAAGATTTCCGGTACAAGAAATTATTTCAGGAATGTTATGGGAATCCAATAAAGATTTGTTTTATTTCCTCATGCAAACGCAATTAATATTGTTGAATTGTCAAAGTAATAGCACTGGGAATCCCAGCGCTATTTTTCCAAGGATGATAGAAAGAAAAAGAAAGAAAGAATAAAGTTTGTTTGACGTCAGTTCATCAAGCACACATAATAAAAAAGATACAAAATAAAAAATAAATAACAATTTGATTTTTCGATTTGATGGAGCCAAGGATGACAATACTAGGCCGAAATGGCTGATCTTATAGTTTAGGTAGTACGTGATAATATTTTATTATTTCCACGGCACTATTGTGACCCGAACTTTCACCGTGATGTTGAACAAATTTTTCATAGAATGTCGGTGTTAACGAGAGATCATCGACCATCAGGTAAACCACACCACACCAAATTATCCTTCTTCAACCGAACTCAAAAAAGGAGGAGGTTTTATTTTGACCGCAGTGTGTTATTTTTTTATTTTATGTTCTGATTCTGATACTTTTGATTCAGTTATGCAAGTTCAACTGCATTTTCTTTTTTATTTTATGCATATTTTGTAATGGAATTAATCGTGTATTGTGTTATATCTCCTTAAAAGATGGCAGTGGTACCTAATTCTTTAACAACTCTTTCATTTCTATGAGCATTGGATAGTTCGAGGAAACATGGCCAGAACCCATAACAAAGAATAGATGGAGCTTTAGAATAAGTTGATGAGCTGTTTGTGTTGTCATAGCAATTTAGTCACATTCATCCTCTCATATACTCCATGCTGAAAACGTGACTAAAAGTCTAAGCGTCCTTTGCAAGCTATTTGAAATCAAGACATCTGCTGCAAATTAGAATAACATTTCCATACCAAAGTCTAATAAAACGAAACCCCACCAGCGAGACTTGAAATATGCGTTAGTGAAAGAAAGGACCAATATCCCGCAACATCGTTTAAGAAACTTAATAAACAGCATGCCTAATCGCCTGGCAGCTATGAGAAGACCCCGTGGAAGCAATACGAAGTATTAATTTACCAACCCCTGTTTTATCAACGAACACAACTAATTATCTTCAACATACGTTTTCATTCATGCCGCTAGGCTCTATTATTTTAAGAGTAATTTTAGTTTTTTGTACTGACCTGTCCGTTGTCCGCGAGTGTATAAAAGGTCATATCGACATGCAGATCAAACTATGACGATGCAATAAATCTCAGTGGTTTCATAAATCAATCACTGAAGTAACGAACGTGTATAATACCTTCAATATAATGCTTTATCAATAAAGAAAAAGTTTTTATGTGTGATCGTTATCATGCGGGTACAGGTATACATGTCAGACGAAGCATTCATAAACGAGACCTTAGTATAAGCCTAAACCTTTGATTAGTCCTCATATTGTTACTTGTCATGTTCAGATTCTGATGTTCTCGAATGGAAGGGATAATGTATTATAGGAATACCTTATAAAAGCTGTTACTCTTGATGATGGTACCTAATTACCTAAACCTTGTTGGGCAGTGTGGTTATGGAATTTTTAGCTAGACATACTTTGGTATTAGCTGCAGTATTGTTTGTTTACAGTCGAGTCTATTGTAGCCCTGCAGGTAAACTTTATTTCTAATCTTATTTCTAAGATAATGGGTGAAATCAAATTTCAAATGAAGTGATTGAGTGTGTGTGTGAAAGCGTGAAGTCTCGCCAGTTCTTTTGTGCTTGTAGAAAAGAATCGAGAACTGAGTTCTAAGTGTTCTAAGTTTATCATAACGTATGTAACCAATATGTTATTGTTAAAATTGTTATTGAATGTATCCAAAAAGTTTACGCTCTTAAGAGGGAGGGAACCGGGCCTGCGAGGTATTTGAAAAATAGGTATTTAAAGAAACTATTGTCGTCGCGCTGCGTCAAGCCTGCCCTCGTAGAGTGCGATAGGGACAGCTACAGTTCAGACCGATTAATCACAAAAAAAAATACAAAATCGACGTTTCATATTCCCCTTTTTTCTCCTCGAAACTGAGCTTTCTATCAATTTAATTTATGTTGAAAACTTTTCGAATTTGTCTGGTAGTCACGACCGTAAAAATGGGGCATTTCTGGAGAGCAGTCATTTTTAGAGGGTCAAATTTTCTTTACTTTTTTGTTGCTGAAAAAAGGAAATAACAGGGTAGACCATGATTTTATGAAGAAAAAAATATATTGCTCTAGAGGCATTATTCAGGAAGAAAAAAGAGGACACACTTTAAAGAGAATCGCAGCCCCTGTTCCCTCTTAATGCTTGCCGCATACATGTCGCAAACATAAAATTTGAATCCTGAATTCCATTTTTTCCCAATGTTACGAATTCGTTCTGATTACCCCACTCTTCAATTTTCAGAGAGGGATCGTCGTTTCATATATTTTGGCGACACCAACATTGGATTCGCTGTTTCTGTTGGTGGCAGTATCGGTTCGGGGATCATATCCAGCTCAAAGTTCAAAGGAAGAAAAAGTTTCACCACTAAACATTGTCACGTCAAGAAACGAAGATTTAGGCATGAATACGAGTAAGAAAACGTTAATTTATACTGTCATTCGCACATGAAGGTATGCCATAAGCCACACGTCATTCAGTGGTAACACAGAAGAAAAACAATCTTCAACTATACTCATGTTTCTTAAAACCGATTTTTTGGTAGTTCACTACAAAAAGTACTACAGCAACATAGTACAAAAAGTACTACAGCGCCATCTATGACACAAATGAAGAATTAACATCATAATTCTTAATCGCGCTATTACAGTTACCGGAGACTTTAGACCATATAGGAAAACCCCTCAACAATTTAAAAATAGCTCAATGAATATTGTTAACGTATCAAAAATAATCACATTACCATTACCATACCAAGTGTGTTCCGCAAGTACCCGCAGATCTACGCAAACCCAATTTTCAAATTGACCGTTTTCTTACAGTGGCTACGGACCCGGCATGTGGCTACCTTGGTGGTCGCCACCACAACCACCCCACTATTGAAATAAAGACTGTTTGAACATAGATGGTGTTTTAATTGAATGGCAACACTTCTCTATAGCACAATGCGACCTAAACCTAAATATAATTACATCCATGCATTGTTGGATAATTTCAATTCATGGGTTCCCTCTGCCACAGGATACCTACCTACGCTACAGTATTCACTTTTTATTAACCTTGTACATTTAGAATCATTGACCTGCAATAAAAACGATTGAAACAACAGTAAGTGTGGTCAACAATGTATACGTAATACTTTTGTTTATTGTTATACCCGTAACACATCAATCATACACTAACGCTGGGTTTCCACCAGAGACGGGAGAGGCGAGGCGAGCCGGATCGTGGCTGTGGGACGGTGTGAGTGTTACCACCAGAGATGAGTTAGGCCGCTGAGGGCTGCGAGGATGCGGTGCCAGGATGCGTTGCGAGCGCTGTGAAACGGTGCGCAGATGAGCCGTGCAAGGATGTGAAGCGGGCTCAGATGCGACCGGTAACCATACCGTCTCGTGACTGCTATTATTTCGCTCGCGTCGAAGCTGCAACATTTGCCCTAGGTGCGTACCTGATGGATTGTCAAGGTGGGGATGATCTGAAGCTATGCTCGAATCAAGAATAATCTCCTAGTTTGTTCTCCCGCGTCGAATCTACATAATATTTTAGCAGGGCACAACAGCTGTTTTACAACAAAAAAAACGTCAAATAAGACACACTTCACCTGTTCATTGACCTATTCTTATTTGAAACGCATTTCACTTAATTGTACTTATCACTGTCACTGCGGTGAAGCTGTCAATAGCCTCGGTCACCAGTAGTCACCACGGCCTGTCATGCAGCCGAAGTACGCGCCGTTTTGCACGGCACTCGAACATAAACGACATCATCCGACGAGCTCTTGTCACCGTCGGCGTTCCAGCTGTTTTAGAACCCAATGGCTTGGTACGTGACGATGGCAAAAAACCGGACGGCATGTCTTTGTTTTCTTGGAAGACGGGTTGCTCGTCATTTTTTATGTAATACTTTCTTAGGAAGTCGTCGGGTATTGAAATAAATAAATAAAATAAAATTTTATTCAGTTCGCATAACAAAGTACAATTTTAAAAAGCTAGTAACAAAAGACAATGATCCTTAAGCGCTAGGATCATCCTCAAGCATAGGTCATTCATTGCCAGGAACCTACTAGTCTACTACTTATGAAGGAGTCATACATCATTAAGAATCTATGAACACTCCATTGAATTTTTACTACGGCTTGCATTGTGGGTTTGAAACTCCTTACCTTTTTTAACCACAAGCAGTGTGACCGATGAACTTGCATATTTAACCCTGTCTATTTTTGTATGTGAACCTACTCTGTCCCAGTGCTGGGCAAAGGCCTCTTCCTTGGCTTTCCAATTTTGTTTACAATTTGCCTTCTCCGACCAATCCGTTAAGAATGAGTCGTGACGATCTGCGTCACGCCAGCGTTTCTTAGGCCTGCCTCGGCCTCGTCTACGACGCCGCGGACGGCCCATTAGCGATTAAATTTCCAAAACAATGCTACATTATTGCCGCCTTCGTAATTTAAAGAACATTTGTGTTATATCCGACTCTACGTACAAAATAGCAGAAATGTTGAGGTATTTTTTTAGAAGCAAATAATGACAATTTTTATGCAGTTAGTGAACCACAACATATTCACGCGGAATGTCTATCATTTTTTGAGTCCACAGTCATTTTGTCAATATACTTATCTCTCTCTCTCTTTCTGAAATGTTATGAACTTATAATACTTACTGTTCTGACATTTTAACTTAATTATGATTATTTTTACGTTTTGGTTGTAAACTGTTAGCATACAATAGTGAGGATGTATTTTTTAATTAAATAAATAGATAGATACAGACAATCAAAATTTTCAACACATAAAAGAAGAATAATTACCATTAATACGACATTTACGATCTTGTTAACACTAAAGCGAAAGATAGCCGGGAAGTTGACCTAGAAGGTACCTTCTAGATCTTTAAAAGGAATCGTAAACTTGTTTATTAATATTCATTTTAAATTTCCTGTATGTTTATTCTTCTGTATTAAATATTTTGATCTCGTTATGAAATAAATCTTTTTCGTGAGTGTTTTCATCAATTTTTAGCTAACTGACAATCTTCGGAAAAAAACACAAGAACAATTAGGTGAAAGAAATAATGCTGATGAATGAGTACGGCGAAAATGGAGGGTATGCAGTAGAAAATCAATGAATTAGGGCGCATCCATACAAGCGTAAATATTATCGATGTGACAACGAGACACGCCGTGGTCGTTTCTCGCGTGCTTGATGGAGAATTTGTAAAGACAGCGTTATGACAAGGATCAAAAAGCGAAAATACCAAAGTCTCTGAGGAAAAGCGATTGCAGGAACGGGATAAAAACGAGCATGAACGAGCGCTTATGAATGCAGTTCGAAAAAAAGGAATCCTTTTTAAATTATGACAAAGAAAGAATCCGACAAGGTAAACGTTGGCTTCTAAAGTTACTCAAAAAAAAAACAAAACTTTTTTCTCATAAATTAAATATGGAAAAGAATATACTAGGAAAGTGCACCCGAGTGACATAGCTGGTGGATTGGTTTCATATTTAAACGTGCCTGCGTTTTCGATCGACAATCAGTTCGAGTAGTATCTGCCAAGAACACACAATGGCGCATCTTGCAGTCACCGTAGCTTTGCTGTTCTTTGCCTGCGCATACGCGTCTCCAGGTAATAATATTTTTATTTTAACTTAGTAACAAACATTTAAATAAGAGTCTTTCATATCCAGAGTTTATCCGTGATCATGGTGCTTGCAACAGCGCCGAAATATCGGGAACTCATAGAAAACAGTAAACATGGTAAATATCCCGTTATTAGTATTAATAGTAATGTTCTACTTCTAGTTGTATTTGCCTGTTGCGCCAGAGCGAGATAATCGTCATATAAATTTATTCATTCTTCTAACTAAATAAAGTCAATAAGCTAAAAAGCCAGACGTAAATATTTACTTAGACATAATTATCTGAATTTGCAGCAACACCCGATCTGAAACGGTAATGCCTAAATACCTATTATGTAAAAGGTACCTATTTTTTATCGCAATTGAGAACGGTCTATGAAGTTGCAACAATAATTTGTGTGGTATATATACTACAACTAAAAAACTCGACTACTGAATAAAATGTAACCTATGTGGCCATCGATTGACACCTTATTCATCAAAATCGGATGAAATAGTTTAAGCGCTACGGAGGAACATACGTAAATACAAACATACATTCAAACATAGACTGTGTATATTTTGATTATACATTGGGGCTAATTAAAGTCCAAGTACATAATCTACTAAAATCGTAACCGGTCCTTCTGACTTCGCCGTAGTCGGGTAAAAATATGTTTTTGTTTGCTTTCACTCGGATTGATTCGGGTGGATTCTGATTCAGAGCTGAGACAAACAGACTGCGATCAGATCATCCGTTTTATTCTGTAGAGTAATACATAATTATGTTTTGGCATATTTCTGTACTACTGTGCTCTAGAGACGAGATCAAATAAAGTCTGCGGCACAATCATTGACGGTCTAAGTAGACCATCAATGATTGTGCCGCAGACAAATAATTAGACATATTTAGCATTCAACTAATTATGCTACACAACACGTTAGTGAATTAGAGCAAAAAAAATCAATGATTTTTTTAATTACAGCAAAACAAAATCGTATTCATAATAACAAAAGGTTTCGTTGCCATTTCAATATATTTACGATTTTTCCTGATCCAAAACTTTTCTGAACCGGTTCTTCCGGACGACATGAGATTTGACAATATTTTATAATTCACAAAATTAACATCATCTTTTTTTAGATTCCAAGAATCAAGTAAACATATAAAACCTGCGTTGCATCGCCAATTACATTCAGTGTTCCGAACTATTCGGTAGTGAGCAAGATGGTGCATTCAGTGACAGTTCTAATTCTGACAGCAGTAGTAGCCTGTGTCTGTACGGCGCCAGGTAATCATTAATTAAATTATTATCACTGAGACGTCGTGTGATCGTAATTATTTTCTTCTTAATTACGGCTTGACGAATTTAGATGTTTTTTGTACCTGTGAGGTCACCTGGATCGTTCTTCGCTATAGGACCTGGGGCCCAAGTCTGCTATTTTTATAAATTCGTCATTCCAACACGATACCATTGTCATTTTGCTAAAAGTTCGTAATCTGCTAAATTCATAATGGTCGATCATTGGTCGGTCAATGGTCTCGTAATAGAATTGTGTTTTAATGTCATTGTCGTATTGCCATTATTATAAAACCCGTTAGTAGAAATGATTTTCGAAAAACTACTAAAGAACATTTATTCATGCCAGATTTCATTTATATAAATTTTTACATGTTATTTATTATTTATCAGATTACCAAACTTGTCAAAATCAACAATTATGAAATCAATGATAGACCATTCTGACACAATTATAATAGCAGACTTGAGACCCTGTTAGGTAACAAGTTGTCGGCATTCAGCAAATATTGGGCAAGGACAACGTCTGTCACGTCTGCTATATTCCCTAGCAAAATCACAGTAGTAGGAACAACGCGACTGCTGAGTGTGGGATCCCAGGAAACCACCAGGGTTTACCAAAGATAAATTTGGTTTTTCCATTCGGTATTTCTCAGTCGCGGTTTGGAGGTTTGTGGCGTGGTACCTTCGTGCCATAGATAGCACATAAAGCCACGAGGTTGTTGTCATCTATCACACTGATAGGTAGACTCATGGCCATAGCTAATAATGTAATATTCCTCTAATTATAAATTATATTTCAGTACAGAGGGAGGCTAGACACATACCAATTTCAACAGTACCTCAAGTCATACCTCAGGGCCTACCGAATTGGGGTAGCGGAAACTCTAATGCTGTCAGCCCCCAAACCGGTCACGGTGGCCCTAACTACGCCGACCGCGGCACTGGCGGCACTGGTATCCACATCGGAAACATCAATCACGGTGCCTCTTGAGACTGATCGTATCAAGTGACGTACTTCGACAAAAGCTATTGTAATGAAATCCGACTTATGTGTTTTATAAATAAATTATTGCATTTAAATTATCATTTTTCAATGACGACAATCCTTCTTCCGTATGACAGACCATGAGACAGCAGCGTCATATCTGCGGCAGTTGTATGTTAGGCTTTTGAACTCAATATTCCGTCCGCTAGATGTGGTGGCAATTTTCCCTTTAACCGTGCTTTGTGATAGTTTCAAAGAAAAAAAACAAGTCCACGTGCAGCATATTACAGTTAATAATAGAAAAAAATAGGTAATAAAATCAGCTAATAATCTAAACGGGGCGGCTATTCAGTAACCTGCATCCGACAACGACCACCTCCTTTCTACCCGTCATACTAAACAACTGTCATTATGAAACTCATACCTGATGCGTAATTAAGCGCAGGCCACACCGCTACCTGGCCCCGTAGCATGACCACCGTAGACAAGGATTTCTTTGACGTAAGAATCGACAAAATGACAGATTGTGTCGACACAATGAGAGATTTCTTTGCACTATCTGTCATTTTTTTTTTTTTTTTTTTTTAAATCAGAAATGAGGAGATCCGCAAGAGAACCAAGGTTACCGACGTAGCCCGAAGAATAGCCAAACTTAAGTGGCAGTGGGCAGGGCACATTGCTCGCAGAACGGATGGCCGATGGGGCCGAAAAGTTCTGGAGTGGCGACCGCAAACCGGATGACGCTGCGTTGGAAGGCCTCCCACTAGGTGGACCGATGACCTTGTAAAGGTTGCAGGGATCCGCTGGATGCGAGACGCACGGGACCGGTCAATGTGGCGACACTTGGGGGAGGCCTATGTCCAGCAGTGGACGTCTTTCGGCTGAAATGATCATGATGATGATGATCTGTCATTTTGTCGATTCTTCCGTCAAAGAAATCCTTGTCTACGGTGGTCATGCTACGGGGGCTGCCCGGGCGCTCGAGCGGCGAGAAAGGCCGCCCTTTTTTTCATACTTCGTCCGGCTCTTTCGATTAATTTCCGGTGTGAACCAAAGTATGAAAAGAGGTGAACGATGCGTCGCATCGTGGCCTGCTCGCCCGCTCTATAGCTGGCGGTGTGGCCCACTCATTATGTATGTTATTGTATACTTTCCTATCGTGAATATGTGTTATGTTTAGGATAGGAATAATAAAACGGTTAAGGGGAGTTAATGAGAGAAAGTTAAGTCAGAATTCATAGGGAAAAACACAAAATACGCACGGAAAACGTCGCGTGCGGAATGCTAGTTATTAATATGTACATAAAGAAAAGGCGTAGCAGTCAGTATTTGGAAATTCATCTATACAAATAAATAAAAAATTGAAGAGTCTGTTTGTTATATGAAAAAAATAGCTTCTTACTGAATGCATATGAAAATATACACAGTACTTTTAACAACAACACATTTTTTTCAATTTTTTTCTGTCTGTCTGTTTGTTCCGGCTAACCTCCGAAACGGCTGGACAGATTTTGACGGGACTGTTACTGGCAGATACCTAATGTTATAAGGCCTAACGAAAGCTACTTTTACTTTAGAAAAATAATTATATGGGTTCCGTGAAAAAAATTAAAACCCTTGAAATTGGTAACAAAATCAGATTTAAAAAAAAAATTTTTTACAATTATTTCAACGAACGAAGTAGTGGAGTAAAACATAAAAAAGTATTCTTTAAGCGAACGACGGTCGCGGGCAACAGCAGTAAAAGATAAAAACAAAGTTTTCTTTTTGTTGAATAGTTGTGAGCTTATAATTATGCTAAAAGTGAACTTATAGTAAGTACTAGCTGTTGCTCGCGACTTCGTCCGCGTGGAATTTGTTTTTATCACGTACTTACTTTCTGAAAGAATTTCTTTAAATAATTACGACGGTGGCAGTCTTTCTTTCTGGTACTAGTATAAATAAATGTTCCGCATTACTGGCCCAAGAACAGGCCACACACAGTTGGTTAGGGTGACACCAACGGCTCTAGGTAAGCAACTTAATGCACTTCACACTTTTCCTAGGGGGCTGTAGGTATTCATAAAGGTTGCCAGTAGGATAGCCAAGTTTTATTGACAGAAATGCGGGAAACCAGAAAGGACACCGACCATCTATTATACATCATTGGGCCCACAATTTGATGAACCGTTACAAGTCCCAATGAAGGCAGCTTAGCGGTGATAAATCAACGTTAAGCTGCCTTAGTTTCAGTTTGATTGACAATTGCATCATCAAGATATTATATGAGCTTGAATCCATGTTTATTTAGGTAATGTTAGAGAATGTGTTATTTTAACAATATTATTATTTTGTAACAAGTTTGTTTGTTTTTTTAATTTCAATGTTAGGATTTACTTGATGGTTAAAAATATTTCTAGTAATATCAGTATTTTAATTTATTGTCGTGTTATCGGCACCACTTTGTATTATTATTTTATGCTTTGGCATATTATGTACTACTCTCCTTGTAGGCAGAGATCGAATTTTACTTAGCCCGTCAATTCTTGTGCCTTAGATGAATATGTAACTATTATGCATTTGACTATATTTATGCTACACAGCACGTTGATGAATTAGCCATTAGAGCAAAATAAAATTGTATTCATAATAACAAAAGGTTTCGTTGCCATTTCAATATTTTGACGATTTTTCCTGATCCAAAACTTTTCTGAACCGGTTCTTCCGGACGACATGGGACTTGACAATATTTTATAATTCACAAAATTAACATCATCGGTTCCAAGAATAAAATAATCATATAAAACCTGCGTTACATTGCGATTCACATTCAGTGTTCCGAACGATTCGGTAGTGAGCAAGATGGTGCGTTCAGTGACAGTTGTTCTAATTCTGACAGCAGTAGCCTGTGTCTGTGCGGCGCCAGGTAATCATTATTATTTAATTAATATCACTGAGACTATCTATATAAAATTCCGGTGAGCGTGCGATCGTAATTCTTTACCTCCTATTACGGCTTGATCGATTTCGATGTGTTTTTTTGTACTTGTGGGGTCACCTGGATCATTCTTCGCTATAGGACCTGTTAGGTGGCACTGTTGTAGTTGTTTAGTAACTATTGGGCAAGGACAACGTCTGTCACGTCTGCTAGTTTGTATACATTATGATATTCCCTAGAAAATTCGCAGTAGTAATAACAACAAGACTGTTCCGTTGGTACGTAGTCGCAATCGCGACTGCTGAGTGGGATCCTGGTTAAGCAAAGATAAATTTGATTTTTCCATTCGGCATTTCTCAGTTCCGGTTTGGAGGTTTATGATGTGGTACCTTCGTGCCATAGAAAGCACTTAAAGCCTCGAGGTTGTTGTGATAGGTAGAATCTTGCCCACAGCTAGTAATTTAATATTCCTCTAATCATAAATTATTTTTTCAGTACAGAGGGCGGCTAGAGACGTACCAATTTCAACGAAACCTCAAGTCGATAGTTTTGGCAAACCGTATTTGGCTAGCGGAAACTTTGGTGCTGACAGCTTCAGCTGGGGTCACGGTGGCGCTGCCTACGGCGCCGGCGACGGCGGTCACGGTGGCAACATCGGAAACACCAATTACGGTGGCTCTGGAGACACTGGTCGCATCAGTTATGGATGAAGTGTCCTACTTCGACTAACGCTATTATAATAAAATCATTCAACTAACACCAACCGAACACCGAACTATGTATCTTTAAATAAATTATTGTAGTTAAATTATTCATTTTCAATGTCGACAATCCTCATTTGACAGAACAAGGGACAACAACGTTCTCTCTGCGGCAGATTTATGTTAGGCTTTTGAACTCGATATTCCGTCCGCTAGATGTGGTGGCAATTTTCTCTTTGACCGTTGTTATAGTTTGAAAGAAAAAAAAACAAGTCCACGTTCAGCTTTATTATAGTTAATAATAGAAAAAAATAAATAATAAAATCAGCTAATAATCTATAAGGGGCGGCAATTCAGTAACCTGCATCCGACAAGGACCACCTCCTTTCCATCCGTCATACTTAACAAATTTCGTTATGAAACTAATATCTGATGCGTTACTTATGTATGTTATTGTATATTTTCCTGTTGTGATTATTTTTGTTATATTTAGGATAGGAATAGGAATAATAAAACGGTTATGGCGAGTTCAGATTCATAGGGAAAAACACAAAATACCCACGGAAGAAGTCGCATGCGGAGTGGTATATAAAGGGTGTAAATAGACCCTTAACATATCCGAAAGGCACTTGTTCTCCCCGTCTTTGCGATATTTTTTTTGTTCTAGACCATACCTGGGAACTTTATAGTTACGGAGATATTGGGGGTCAAAGTTCCCACTTTTTCACAAGTTTTTTTTAAATACATGTTTTTAATGTAAGATTTTTACTTTAAATACCTCCATGACCTGTTTACTACTCAATGCATTCATCAGCACAATGCTTTGAGTGATTTCCATCGAGTCCTACCGCAAAACGTGATTTTTCATATTTTTTTTTTTTTTGGTAATTTTTGCGTAAAGTTACTTAGTTTGATGTACAGAATGCTTGGTTGACGGCTATGTGAAGGGTCTGTACACCCTGTATTAATACATAAAGAAAAGGCTAGTAGACAGTATTTGGAAATTCATCTATCCAAATAAATAAAACTGAAGTGTCTGTTTGTAATATCAAAATAGCAAGTTTTATTTAAGAAAATATGGCTTCCAAGCTTAAAAAAATTAAAACCCTTTAAATTGGTAATAAAATCCGATTCAAAAAGGTAAGTTAATATTTATTTTTATAACAAATTCACGCGAACGAAGGTCGCGGGCAACAGCTAGTAATAGATAATAACAAAGTGTTCTTTATTTTATTTTTGATGTCAAACGACTTTGTTGATTTAAACTTTAGCTCAAAAACCAATTTGCATTTAAAAGGCCAACAAAAAAACCAAAACAATTTTGTTTTGTTGAATAGTTGTAAGCTTATAATTATGCTAAAAGTGAACTTATAGTAAGTACTAGCTGTTGCTCGCGACTTCGTCCGCGTGGAATTTGGTTTTATCACGCAGTTACTTTCTGAAAGAATTTCTTTTAGTAATAACGATGTTGGCAGTTTTTCCTTCTGGTGCAAATACAAATAATTGTTCCGCATTACTGGCCCAAGAACAGGCCGCAAGTTGGCCGTGGAACAAACAATTAGACCTTAGGTCGACACCCACGGCCTTAAGTAGGTGTATAACTTAATGCACATCACATTTTTCCTAGAAGTGAAATTTTGCATATACTCGTAGATTCTTTACATAAAAATAGACACGTTTTTCAGGTTTCGCATATTATACTAAAACCAATGTTGTATACCAGCGCTGACGATTCGCGTTTCACGAACGTGCGTTCACGGCGCCGCGAAAGCAGATTGTTGCTATTGTATCAATTCGAATACGCGTACGACGCAATACAAAAGCGCGCGGGCCGCGCGATCGCATCGCATCTGCGCGTACTTATGGCGTATTATTTTACACGCGCAGATGACGCGCGGGCATTTACGACGCCACTAAATTTATGAACGTGACCTGACATTTGCTGGCTGTAACTCAATCGCGTTTAAATCACGCTGAACGCGCGGCATCTGCGTCGTGTGAACAGGCTCTAAGTTGGCTGTAAGGTCGCGTTTATAATGATTGACATTTTTATTTTGACAATGACATTCATTTACAGACTGAATTTTTGCTTTTTTAGCCATTTCACGATGGAATAAACATTCACAATAACAAAAGGTTTCATTGCCATTTCAATATTTTGACGATTTTTCCTGATCCAAAACTTTTCTGAACCGGTTCTTCCGGACGACATGGGACTTGACAATATTTATAATTCACAGAATTAGCATCATCTTTTTTTTAGGTTTCCAAGAATTAAATAAACATATAAAACCTGCGTTACATCGCGACCCACATTCAGTGTTCCGACCGATCCGGTAGTGTGCAAGATGGTGCGTTCAGTGACAGTTGTTTTAATTCTGACAGCAGTAGCCTGTGTCTGTGCGGCGCCAGGTAATCATTATTATTTAATTAATATCACTGAGACTATCTATATAAAATTCCGGTGAGCATGCGATCGTAATTCTTAACCTCCTATTACGGCTTGATCGATTTCGATGTGTTTTTTTGTACTTGTGGGGTCACCTGGATCGTTCTTCGCTATAGGACTTATGTGGCACTGTTGTCGTCATTTAGAAAATATTGGGCAAGGACAACGTCTGTCACGTCACTCACGTCTGCTAGTTTGTACATGATATTCCCTGGCAAAATCACAATAGTTAGAACAGTAAGACTGTTCCAGTAGTCGCAGTCGCGACTGCTGTGTGTGGAGATAACCACTCACACGCACACTCAGCAGTCGTGATGGTTTAGCAAAGAAAAATTTGGTTTTTCGGTTCGGAGGTTTGTGGTGTGATACCTTCGTGCCGTAGAAAGCACCTAAAGCCGCGAGGTTGTTTATTTATTTAATCCTTACATACAACTATTTTTACAGGCACAACTCAATGCAATAGTGAAGCAACTTAAAGCAAACACACTAACAAGCTTATACTTATTATCTATAACTAATTACATATAATGTTATCCTTGTGAATTCACTCAGTGTACAAGCAAAAATGTCTACCTCCTCTGCTACAAGGTTAAGAAAAGTTGTCAGGTTTGTCATCTATCACACTGATAGTTAGACTCTTGGCCACAGGTAGTAATTTGATATTCATCTAATCATTCATTATTGTTTCAGTACAGAGGGCGGCTAGAGACGTACCATCAACGAATTTTCAAGTCGACAAGTTTTTCCGCATACCGCATGCGATTGGCGGAAACTTTGGTGCTGACAGCTACAGTATTGGGCACGGTGGCACTGCCTACGGCGACGGCGATGGCGGCCACGGTGGCAACATAGGAAACACCAATTACGGTGGCTCTGGAGACACTGGTCGCATCACTTACGCGTAAAATGTCCTACTTCGACCAACGCTATTGTAATAAAATCAGTCAACTAACACCGACCTAAACCGAACTATGAGTTTTATAAATAAAATTTTGTTTTGTAATTTTGTATTTTGTGTTTGTTGTTTTTTTGTTGTGTTTAGATTATCATTTTTCAATGACGACAATCCTTCTTCCGTATGACAGAACAAGAGACAGCAGCGTCATATCTGCGGCAGTTGTTGTATGTTAGGCTTTTGAACTCAATATTCCGTCCGCTAGATGTGGTGGCAATTTTCCCTTTGACCGTGCTTTGTTATAGTTTCAAAGAAAAACTTTCTTCCCTTCTTTTTTTGATTACTAATATAAGTATCATTAACTGGTACTAATCCAGAAATTAATAACATGAAAGGGTCTAGTAAATAAATAAAAGATTTTTCGAGTTTCTGTGTTAGCTACACGTAATCTGGATGAATTTTAAAACTTATTATACTTAAACTTTCTGTTCAGTTCAATCAAGTAGCTAAAAATTGTTATTTAAGACATAGCTCGCGAGGACGAGTGGTGTGACAGACAATGATCAATAGTTGCTATGTATATTTACTATTTAGATTTATTAAAAAATTGGCATAAAATAAGAGAAAAACATTTCCCATGAGTGGTGATTTCAAATCCGTCCGTTGGATGACAGCTGGCACTACTTTGATCTTACAGCAAAGATCTCACAATCACAGATCTTTATTATTTACAACGAAAGCTTACGAATTTAATAACATTTATGGCTTATCGTACACGAAAAATGAAAATTTCAGACGACCGGCTGCCAGCAAAAAAAAAGGATATCTTAATACAGGACCAGCCAGCTAGCAAAATTTGGTGTTACAAGTATCCTAAGACCATATTTTTCTTAGTCTTTTAGTACACTTACAAACGTTGGTAGGTGTGGAATTGGGCGCACTTTGTAAGAGCGTTTGCCCTTACTGTGTATTAAGGTCTTATGAAGAGTGTTTTCAATCTTACAGTGGTCTGCCTAGTGCTGTTGTAAAAGCAAATAGTCGCGAAGGTCGGTGGCGCACACCTTGAAGGTCTGCCCCGCTTGGGCGAAGCACCGCCGCCGCCGTGTCCTCGTAGCGGCGATTAGCGGCGGCGACATCTCGCGTCCGGCCCTGGTTCAATCCATGGTCCGGAGCGAGAGGGAAAGGTAAGCCGTCACATCCTTCTGCGAAGCAGTCATGCAAGCGAAGGAGGTGGCGGGACGTGAGACGGAAAGAACCTCACATCCAAGCCGCCACGGGAGACGCCCCGGGAGTCCGGCCACAGTAGGCGCGGGCCTGTGGATGATGAGTAATGGGCTAGCTCGGCGTCCGGCCGTCTTATAACGACAGGCCGTGTCGACGGCGCGTTCTTGTACCACGCGCGCCTCATAGAGATGTCAGTAACCAGGAAGAGGACCGCAAGGGCCGATGCCTGCCGGGGCTGCGGGACTGAAAGAGATACCGCGGCCCTGGAACACAAATGTTCTCGTGCTCCGTCGCGGGTATCGCTACGTTTCACACGCCGCTTCTCCGTGAAAAAAGAAATAAAGAAACTGGCTGGCCCCAAAGCTGCGTGCCCCGCCGCGTTGAAAACCGCGTGCGACGCGGCGGTGTCCTCTGTGGGCTCCGCCGCAAGCAACGCTTCAAGCAAATGCGCGTAAAATTGCTTTTCGTAAACGCTTTTACACCGCCATATGTTTGAATTAAAAGGGGGCAATGCGGCACAATGCGCCGCGTCTTCGAAAGTTTTAATGAGCACTTAGGGCGAAACACAAGTCTTATTTGTACTTGTCCGGTTTTAGTTGAGTTTAATCGAAACTTGGTGAATTATAGCGAAAACAAAAGCAACTCGTAGTCATAAAAACAAAGATTTTTACCGATCCAAACTTTTCTGAACCGGTTCTTCCGGACGACATTATGTTCGAAGAATTACCATTATATTTTTAAGAGTTGTCAAGAACAAAATAAACATAATATAAAACCTGCGTTACATCGCGTTTCACTTTCAGTGTTCCGACCGATTCGGTAGTGTGCAAGATGGTGCGTTCAGTGACAGTTATTCTAATTCTGACAGCAGTAGCCTGTGTCTGTGCGGCGCCAGGTAATCATTAATTAAATTATTATCACAACTATTACTGCTAAAGGGTGTAAAAAGACCCTAAACGAAGCCGAAAGGCACTTATTCTCCCCGTCATTGCGATCATATTTTTGTTTTGGACCATACCTTTTAGTTACGGAGATATTTGAGGTCAAAGCTCCAATTTCGTCGTCATTTTTAAATTTATAAATTTATTTCAATGAT
This sequence comes from Noctua comes, assembly GCA_963082995.1. Lineage (NCBI taxonomy): Eukaryota > Metazoa > Arthropoda > Insecta > Lepidoptera > Noctuidae > Noctua > Noctua comes. The sequence continues at coordinate 17,925,115 of OY720267.1, read as the reverse complement.
GCATTCATCAGCATGAGTTTTACCGTAAAACGTGATGTTTCACCCCAAAAAAAGTAGTTTCGCAGCAATAATTGCGTAGGGTTACTTAGTTTGATGTACATAATGCTTGGTTGACGGCTTCGTGAAGGGACCATTTACACCATGCGCTAATATCGCAGTTATCACTAAATATTATGACTATATTATTATCCACCTATAAAAAAATCCAATGAGTGTTTGATCGTAATTCTTTTCCTCCTATTACGAGGAAAAGATATACGATCAAACGCTTACCGGATTTTTTTAACGTGCTTGACCGATTTCGATGTGTTTTTTTGTACTTTTGGGGTCAGCTGGATCGTTCTTCGCTATAGGACCTGGTGTTATCACACTAATAGGTAGACAATTGGTGACAGCTAGTTATTTAATATTTCACTAATCATAATTTATCTTACAGGACAGAGGGTGGGAACAGACACATTTTCAGCACATGCTTCCGATGGCAGTTTGGGCATTGCGTATCTAAATGGTGGAAACTATGGTCCTGGCAGTTTTAGCGTCGGTCACGGCGGCAATGCTTACGGTACCGGTGATGGCGGTCACGGTGGCAACATCGCAAACACCAACCACGGTGGCTCTGGAGACACTGGTCGCATCACTTACGGGCCGAAGTGACGTACTTCGACCAACGCCATTGTGATGAAATCGTTTAACTAACACCGACCGCAGCCGAACTATGTGTTTTATAAATAAATTATTTTATTTAAATTATCCATTTTCAATGACGACAATCCTCATATGACAGCAGCGTCATATCTGCGGCAGTTGTATGCTAGGCTTTTGGACCCAATATTCCGTCCGCTAGATGTGGTTGAAAATTTTACCCGGAAGTCCATCCTTACCATAGAGGCACGATAGGGAAGGATTTGCTCTATTTTTATATTCTAGGGAGAAAACTGGGGTGTAGGTTTGTACAGGATCGACGCCGTTAATCTTTTGGGTGCCGAGGGGCAACGACAGCGGGCGGGGAGCGGGCAGCTACCCACGGCGCACCGCTCTGTCGCCTGCCAGTCTGACTCACACGCATCTCAAGTCAGAAAAGAACAGCGCGCCCCTCTCCCAATTAATTGAGACAGCTCTGTAAGGTCGCGCCCGCTCCCCTCCTCACAGCCTGCGCCCGCTATCACCTGAGCCGCGCACTAATAACACGAGTCCGGCACGATTTCAACATTTATGCGATTTTCCCGAACCAAAATTTTTCGGAACCGGTTCTTTCGGACAACATTATGTTCGATGAATTAAAATTGAGTTGTCGAGAACAAAATAAACATATAAAACATGAGTTACATCACGATCCACATTCAGTGTTACAAACTATTCGGTAGTGAGCAAGATGCTACGTTCAGTGACAGTTGTTCTAATTCTGACAGCAGTAGCCAGTGTCTGTGCTGCGCCAGGTAATCATTATTATCATTATTCCCTCCTTCCACTTGTAACTGTTAAGTTTCTTTAGATGTGAGTCCAGTTCATCACGCTTTCTCCATCGGGCCGCAAATTCCTGTCGTGCAATTTATGACCCTGATGTGATTGTCAGTTCATCCGTTATGCGACAGACGAGACCAGCGCAGTTCTATATTAGCTTGGCAGGGAATCCCCTGCCACCCACTCTTAATACTCGCGCTTATTTGTATATCAAATTCACTATCAAAATCACAGTAGTTAGAAAAACAAGCTCTCTGTTGGCCTCGTGGTAACAAGCGCGACTGCTGAGTGGGATCCTGGTTTAGCAAAGTTGTAAAGGGTTTTTCTATTAGGCATTTCTCAGTCCAATTTGAACATTTGTGGTGCGATACCTTCCTGCCATATTAAGCACGTAAAGCCACGTGGTATTCGTGAACTATCACACTGATAGGTAGACTTTTGGTCACAGCTAGTCATTTACTATTCCTCTAATCATAAATTATCTTTCAGCTGGACAGACGGAGGCTATTAACATTAGTAATAATTATTCTCCAACGGTTTCTCAAGTCAACAACGGCGGCGTCCGTTTGGCTGTTGGAAACTTTGGTGCTGACAGCTTCAGCATCGGTCACGGTGGCACTGCCTACGGCGACGGCGATGGCGGCCACGGTGGCAACATAGGAAACAACAATTACGGTGACTCTGGAGACAGAGGTCGCATCAATTACGCGTAGTGTCCTACTTCGGCCAATGCTATTATACTAGTGTAAATATCATTCAACTAATACCGATGGATAACAAACTACGTATATAATAAATAAATTAATGTAAATTATCTTTGCTTAGTGAAGCCGAAAAAGTTTCGTAGTTTTCGCAAAATCTGTATAAGTGTAACATTTTTCACATGCTAAAACGTACGTCAGTAATTAAAAAAGATAATGTATTAATTTATTCAATCCAGATCTTGATCTCAATCGTTGTGTCATCATTCTTCTGCCCTTATTCCAATTTATTGGGGGTCAGCATATGTCTTCTTCCATACTTCTCAATTAGGTACTTGATCAATAAATTGTAATTACATGTGATGGTTGATGTCCCATTCTGTCTTGGAAAGGACCAATCACAAGTTCGGACACAAATGCAAAAGCAAAACTGTTTTTGGGAAACCAACAACTAATGCTCTTAAATGTAACAAAACAATTAACACTATATTGTATGTCTATTTTTATGAATGTTTTTTGTAAATGAATGACTAACATTTGCGTGTGGCTCACATGAGAATGCTAAGGGGTGTAACGCGAATGGATAAAATAAGGAATGAAGAATTGAGTACATAAGAGCGCCCGAAAGTGGAGCCGGTGACTGAAAAGTAGTGTGTTAATCGGCTATCGTGGTACGGACATGTGATGCGGAGGAATGAGAATAATGTAGTGAGGAAAATATTGAGTTTGAATGTAGATGGCTATAAGAGTAGAGGAAGACCAAAGAAACGATGGATGGACTGTGTGAAGGTTGATATGTCTAGAAAAGAGGTGACTGCTGAGATGACGAGCATTGGAGAAGTAACGAAGAAGAAGAACCTCCTTCGGTCCTTTTTTGGTCCATGTATTGTTTTTGATATCTAGTTTCTTCTTATAGTAGTAAGGTACGAAAGACCGGCCCCATCTAGTAAACATAACATGATGAGACGTATAAAAGTGTTGTTTTAAACCAATTTACAGAAATAAATATGATTTGATGAACGACTGCGTCTATTTGAATTTTTTGTCAAAGAATCAATTACCGTTTGAAAGGTCAATACTTTTGAAATAAGAATACAATAAAAGGATTTACATTAATTTTTGATTGCCTAACAGCCGGTTTCTGAATGATTATTTACATGTTTCTTAAATCAAAAACTGGCTTTTAAGGCACTTGTAGTCCCCAAAGTTGTGTGGTTTAGTGAATAATGGACATGAAATAGTGAACGTTTAACAAAACAAACAAAATGGAAATCAGCCCCTGCAGCTGCTCCTCGAGTCGGCCACGGCCCCGATGTTATTGTTTCAACGCCTGAGATCCAACGGTTGAGCAGTATTATGAAGTTTGCTCTATTGCCGCGGATGGTAAACTCAACTTGGAGAAGAAAATGAGAAATTCGGACCTTTGCCACAAAACAGGATCTGACACGTCACGAATAGCAGTTCTATAACAGTCGCTGGAACAAAAAGCATTTGGATAACATGATCCCTCAAAGATTAGCGCGACCTGATGGAACATATTTCAGAGCTCAAGCAAGCGATACAGGACTCTAGTTCTGCGAGATATGTTTCTTTTGCCGACAAGTCAGAAAGGGAATCTAACCATTTCGTTCGACTAAATAACTTAAGCTCTGTTACCATTTATCCCAATGATAAGTTAACCTTTTCACCGTCAAGGACTTCTATCCAGATCTTCGTGCCACCAGCGTCACGACTTCATGTTAACTATCTTATAAAAATTAATTTACTTTATTTAAAGGCTTTGTTTCATTTTATTATTTAATATAGCACTGTCTAATACCCTGTTTTTTTCTACACAAATGAAGCCCTTATTTGTCATAAAATCGGCAAAGACAAAAACTCCGAACTTTTTAATGCTGGCAGAACTCCGAGGACTTTATATAAAGTCGGCCAGTGATGTGACGCCAAAGTTATCACTGTTTGATTTCGGCCGTTGAAATATTTATAAATACTACTATCGGTAACAATTTGAGGTCAGTAAAATCGACTTTATAACAAAGTGAATATAGACGAATTTCAACCTTCAGATGGGTGCCGATCCGAAATGAAATAGTTGTTGTTATTGTTTAAATAAATAAATAAATCCTTTATTTTCAGACCAGAGATCCATAACTAATAAAAAAACTTGGCACTTACTAACTAAAATACCAAAATCTAATTATTATAGCACATATCTGAATGACGGTCTGTGTGCCGCCATCCAGTGACACATTTTTTAGTCATCGACCCTGCCGGCTACAGTAGCCACGAGGCTGTTGGGGCTGTCGCGCACCCGACGCATCAGTAATGCGATTAGCTGACGCAGCAGCGGGCCGAAATACGGGACCCGTGCGTCCGCGAATATCCCCTACGAGCTACAGAAGTCCTGAAAGAAGGAGGGGGGTCTTAGAAGATACGGAATGGAAACAAGATTTATAATTGATGCTAAAAAACCAAAATTTGGTATTTAGCAACTAATTTACGTGGCGTAATTTTGTACGTGGCCCTACAGTGGCCTCCAAACGTTACTTAAAATTATTCACTTTGGATATCATAGAGGTGTCGCCGACCCCTAATGAATTGGGATAAGGGCAAGAGAATGATGATGAGATGTTTTGCCCCATTTTCATCTAAAATCCTAGTTTCGATTGTATTAACTGTACCCTGTGACTGGCGTGTCCAGATGACGAATTAATAAGTTTTACTAATTTCGAGCTTCACCAACTGGACACACGGGTGTCCAGTCTCTCATGTCGAGTTGGTGACAAACTTGCGTTGTGATGGACTAATCCAACTTTCTATGAGAAGGGATATCCTTAAACTTATTATTTTTATTTGACAACTTTTTTTTTAGTTGCCACGACATGAAATCAGCTGCCAAAAAAAATGACCTTTTAAATTTCTGTGGATTTACTATAGAGGTTGAAAGACATTTGTTTGAAGCCTGTTCTGCAGTATTATTCTTAACATAAAATGCTGAATTATATTCTCCAGATCGTTTACGGCAGGCCAGCAACCGTTCCACAGACTGTCTCGTGTATTTGGTTCGGAATTTAATGTGTGTGAGCCCAACTCGTTCTTGGCAGGTTGGTCCTCAACTCTGAAAATCCAATTATTTATTTATAAGTTTTCCTTTTAAATTAACAATTATAGGAGGAAAAAGTTTATAGTTGGCGACTATAAACTTTTTCCTCCTGTAATTGTTTGGTCTCTTCTCAAGTTTATTAATTATAACATGGCTAAGCTGCTAACATGCCAGAGCTAAAGCAACATATCGCGAATCGTTGCTGTTCCTAAGACAAAGCTGCAATGGTCTGAAATTCCTGCAGCTACACCGGCACGCATACTCGGCTTATTTTGGTTATTAAATTTAATACTGGTGAGTGTACACTGTTGTATCAATTAGGCATACATCAATGAAAGCGACCGAACAGGCTAAGCGCGATGCATAATAGGTATCACAAATTCTTCAATGAGTAACACACCTATCAGTAGCAAAGGGTCAATTTTTGAAAGAGGTAAGCCGGAGTACATATCTTTAATGTGATTATATTTATTATTTGTCTATAGAATACTGACTGTGCCATTTTTCAAAGGGAAGCCGGTAGGAATCGAGTTGTTTGGAACCTTCGCCACTGACCTCTATTCAGAAAAATACAGTGAAGCGATTTAGTTACCTAGTTCCTTCGAGGAGGTGGGTCTACCCGTCATATGAAACAACTTTCCCAAAGAAACTTATATCAGATTCATGAAAAAAATTAAGGTTTACACATTTGCATCGAAACAGTCTGTCTACAGTTGTACACAATCAATTATGAGTTTCTTTCGGAGAATCTGAAAAAAAAATTTTAACTAACGAAGCGTTAGAAAGACATGGACCTTCTCCCAGTACAAGCATACGTACAGGGTGTACACGAACCCTTCACGAAGCCGTCAACCTAGCATTGTGTACATCAAAATAAGTAACTTTACGCTTTGCTAAAGTCATCTTAATCCCATTATTTATGTTTGATATTTTTTTTTAATTGCATCACCTTCTCCCAACTACGTTGAGGATGGCGTCCGGTCTAACCGGATGCAGCTGAATAACAGTATTTGACATAGAGCCACTGCCTATCTGACCTCCACATCCCAGCTAGTACTGGGTAATTTACGATACCCCTTGGTAAGACTGGTTGTCAGAATTTCGGACCACTGACGACCTGTAACAACTGTCAAGATCTACAATTGGCTGTCGCGGGACCAACGGCTTAACGTGCTTTCCGGGGCAGGAGGAATCTCGGTAAGTAATGGGTGGTCATTGTGGTCACCAATCCATGGACCAACCTAGGCAAGCAGGGTTTATCCTATCCGAGTTTGCAGAAGTAACAAGGGCTGCGTACCAAATTAAAATAGCAGTAGTAGTCAACAGAACGGCGGCTGTTCTCCTGGGATTTTTATATTATATTATATTTTTTTATATGTATAGTTTTGTGCTTTATTAAGGAAGAAACAAAACTGCATTTCTTATGTACTTACATACTCATATGCGTCAATTTAGTATCCGTTACCTTCTCGACTATGCTCTAAAGGTCGGACACTCCCAACGACCAAACATCCTGTAGCGGTTTTTATATTTTTAAGATTTTTCCTTGAGAGAATTTTTAATATTTTTTTTAGTTTACAAGATGTATCTTAGAAATATAAAAGCCGCATTAACACGCGATCCTCATTCAGTGTTCCGAACAATACGATAGTGAGCTAAATGGCGCGCTTAGTGACTGTTGTTCTAATTCTGGGAGTAGTCGGTTGTGTCTGTGCAGCACCAGGTAATCATTAAACTGTTATCATTGAGCCTATATAACGTCGATGAGTATCTCTACCTTGGTCAAATACTCTATTTCCAAGCCAGAAAAAAACAAACAAAGGGCGTTTGTGGTGTACAAAAAATTTTACTGTCCGTCAGTCCGATTTTTTAGGGTCGATATGGCACGCTATAAATGTATCTACTAGTTTATGCTCTACACGTAATTTTACCGTCCGACATATTAATTATCTCCATTCCGGACCGCGTTTTAAAAAATCATAAGTAGCTACATCCGATAGTAGATAATTTTTTTTTTTTTTTTTTAGACACAGCCCCACACTAGGAATTTCTCCTGTATCGTGGGTGCGTTTACAAACATTTAAACCCACATACACAAACAGCCAGACCCGGAACAACTACCTGTAAATCATACAAATATTTGTTCCGTGCGGGGATCGATCCCGCGACACGCAGCGCAGCAGGCAATCGCTCAGCCACTGCGCCAACCGTGTCGTCAATTCTTTCGTCCTACCTCAATTTATTGTGGTTTACGTAAAATGACCCTGTCAGGTACCTTTCACTTATTAGGGGATGAACCCATAATTCTTTTTGTCTTCTACGTCTTCGCACGTAGAGTAATAAAGTTAGCAACTGCCGACGTTCCAAGAAACTTACCGTACCTAGCATAATTACGCGTCCGTGGCGTCTAGTTTCAAAGAGAGCTACCCTAAAGTGAGCCGCACCGATCCGGGTAAAGACGACAAGCGCACAAGCCAATCATCCGTTCTTTTCATGCCACATCGGACCGTAAAAAATCGGACTGCCGGGCAGTAAAGTTCACTGTAGTGCACAAACTCCCAAAATGTAAGACGTACCGATAATGCCAGGAAGAGCTGTTGGGCCATTTAAGACCCCATGAAAGGCAATATTTCTCTGTCGTTTAGAAGACAATTCTTCGATGTGCAAATTCTTCCGTCATCACATATATCATCATCGGCATATTGTCAAACTAACTGGGCTTTTGACTATGTAATGTGCGCCTTATAAAACTTGTAAAAGAACCCTTGGCCAAACCATCAACCAAGCATCCTGTACAACAAGCTAACACCACATGAGTAAGTAAAACACTGCGCGAGAATGATTGCTGTGAAAGGATTTTATTTTGTGCAAAAAATCAGAATTTACGATAGTACTCAATGTAAGGCACTCTATGTAACGCACTCTATGTAACGCACACTATGTAACGCACTCTATATGAAGCACTCTATGTAACGCACTCAACTCATTGTGCTGATAAATACATCGAATAGTTAAGGGGTCATGGAGGTATTGAAAGTTATATTTGAAATTTGTTTTTTTTTTAATACGAGCCTAAAATGTTTCTGCCACCTTCCACACTGACGGTCTCGTGTTTACACCTGGTTATGTAACACTCCCCAAATATATTTTACCTTCCAGGACAGAGGAAGGCTAGAGAAACAAGATATACAACCCATATTACAAAAAGTGTTGTCGGTGTAGTCCATGCATCTGGAACCTTTGGTAATGGCAGCTTCAACATCGGTAACGGCGGCAATAGCAGCGGTTACGGCTGTGGCGGCGTCGGTACCATCATCGGATCAACCCTTCCTGTAACTCAGGAGGAGACACTATGCATACCTGTTAAACGTAACGATATTGTAGTGAAATCATCCAAGCAACAACAACAGATTACAAACATTGTGTTTTTTAAATAAATTATTATATTGAAATTACCTTTAACTAAATGATATTAAACCATCTCAGAAAAGACAATCTTGTATTACTGAACGTCACTCGAGTCATATTTTCGCATGTGGGTGCGTAAAACTAAAAGGGGACTAACGCTTGAAATTATTAATGTGTCTCAATCCCAGTCTAGACCACGATCTTTGACTGTAACTTATCAACAGCCGATTTGACCATCTGAGTCTAGAAGAGCCAAGTGACGAGACTGGTCACAAGCTCCTCATCGAATCAGCTCCGTTTGACCATCTGTTACCAACCAGGGATGTTGCGAATATTCGCATCCGCATCCGTGAAAGCGGAGCCTCCGCACGAATTTGGACGGCTGCATCCGCATCCGCAAGTAACAATGCCAATTTTCATGCGGATGCGAATGTAATACAAGTTGCGACAAGAAAGAAATGGGCGGGGCCGGCGAGTGGCGCGTGCCGTTCGCACGTGACAATGACCAATGGGAGCGAAAAAATTTCAATCAATTTTTTCCGACGCGTTTGTTGTGGTGCATCACTTGTTTATTGTAAATAAATCATAACGTGTTTGTTTGCGCTGTGGATTACTTGTCGTATAGATAGATTTTGAATGTTATTGTGATACAGTGATCATTGTGTGTACTTAAATAATTGTTTATTGGGAAATCGTCAAATGCCATTATGTTACACCGGTAATACGTTTTATTGTAGGTAAAGTTTATTTATATATCTTTTAAAACAATATTCTTTATGGAACAACTAGGACCAGGGCCATCAAGTTTCGCCAGAAAGCCATGCTTAAAAAACGACCTTTCTATAGTGTTAGATTCGCCCAGTGAAGATGAGAGTCAAGAAGTACCAGAAAATGGTACCACTGAAGCTGCACTCTAAAAGGAAGTACTTTCTCAAAGCGCTAAAACAAGAGTCAATGTGGATGAAAATCCTCATAAGTGGTGGAGTGTTCATCGAGAGGAATTTAAGATATTATCACCGATAGTACGAAGATTTTTATCCACTCCACCAGCAGTGTTCCTAGCGAACAATTATTTAGTAGCGCGGGTTTAATTTACGAACCTCCGAAAAGGCGGCAATAAAACTCTTTATTAAGTATAAGGCTCCTATTTTTAACTTCACATATTAATATGAAAATTAGTAAGTGAAGTTAAAAAAATATACCCCGTGCAGGGCACGCCACCATAGTGGCGATAAGTCCCCTCTTTGAGGAGTGGCTAGAGAACGCGCCACGGCGCCCTCACCTACCGCCTGACGCAGGTCCTCACCGGACACGGTTGTTTCGGGAGGTTCCTGCACCGGATCGGGCGGGAGGAAACGCCCGGGTGTTTCCATTGTGAGGATCGTCCGGAGGACACGGTGGAACATACCGTGGAGGTCTGCCCCGCTTGGGCGGAGCACCGTCGTGTCCTCGTAGCGGCGATCGGCGGCGGCGATCTCTCGCGTCCGGTCCTGGTTCCAGCCATGGTCCGGAGCGAGAGGGAATGGGAAGACGTCACCTCCTTCTGCGAAGCAGTCATGCTAGTGAAGGAGGTGGCGGGACGTGAGAGGGAAAGAACCTCACGTCCCAGCCGCCGCGGGAGACGCCCTGGGCGTGGTGGCTCCCGGCCACCGTAGGCGCGGGCCTGTGGACGGCGAGCTATGGGCTAGCTCGCCGTCCGGCCGTCTTTTGACGACAGGCCGTGTCGATGACGCGTTCGTGTTCCACGCGCGCCTCAAAGAGATGTCAGCAACGATGTAGGAGTCTGCAAGGGCCGATGCCTGCCAGGGCTGCGGGACTGTTCCAAAGAGATACCGTGGCCCTGGAACACAAAGGGCAAAGAAGGAACATGGATGGGTTTTAGTCAGTACAAGTCTGACACTCCCTTCCGCTCCGCCCAGAGTGGAGGGGGTCATTTGATGATTACCCATCCGAAAAAAAAAAAAAAAAAAAAAAAATTATATAGGAGCATTCTACTTAATACAAATTTTCATTATTAAAAATGTTAATAATTACTTTATCATTGTTTTAATTCTTCGTTCATATACTATATAAGATCTTAAACATCCGCATCCTACCGCGGATGTGAAAAAATCGGCATCCGCAACAACCCTGTTACCAACTACCCACCTAGCATCGCGCGGCGACGAGTTCGATGAAATTTGTAGCTAGGCAGGTAGTGAACAGCTGATTTCACGCGTCGTTCGTTACAGTATTTCAACATCTATTGCTGATTTTTTTTTATTTTAGCCGTATTATTCACACAAATAGAGTGCTGCGTACAGAGAATGTAATTTTACATTGAAATAAATAAATAGTAACTGAAAAAACGATAAAAAAATGAAAATTTTCCTGAGAAAAATTCCGGTGGAATGTGATTCAAAACAAGGAAGTTGAATGCACGCTGTCAGTTTGCGGAGGGCTGTTCCTTACACCCTGTGTGGCCATCATCATCATAATCATCATTTCTGACGAAAGACGTCCACTGCTGGACATAGGCCTCCCCCAAGTGTCGCCACATTTACCGGTCCCGTGCGAATCGTATCCAGCGGAACCCTGCAACCTTCACCAGGTCATCGGTCCACCTTGGGGGAGGCCTTCCAACGCAACGTCTTCCGGTTCGCGGTCGCCACTCCAGAACTTTTCGGCCCCATCGGTCATCCGTTCTGCAAGCAATGTGCCCTGCCCACTGCCACTAAGTTTGGCAATTCTTCGGGCTACGTCGGTAACCTTGGTTCTCTTCCGGATGTTCTCATTTCTGATTTGATCTCGCAAGGAAACTCCGAGCATAGCCCTCTCCCTCCATTGCCCTAATCTGTCATGACGTAATCAATTCTAAGATCTAGCTACGATATATTTTCGTATAACGGATATTGTTCGACGCAAACAACTTATAGGTTTATGGTACTTGGGCGGTACTGTAAAAAGTTTCATTGGTAATCCGGATAAGTCCGGATTTAAACCCACAACCTCAAGCACGAGAGGTAAGCTAGCCATATATATAGTAGTACGTATCTAATTATTAGATCGAAAAAGACATTGTGAAAAATGGCCTATGCATCAACACGTATGAAACCTTTACAATAATTACAAGTTCATTTTATAATTTACATTACAATTATTAAAATAGAACGGACACTTCATAATATCGAAAACAAAGTAATTCACTTCCTTCTGTCTTATTGCCTGGTGCAGGTGCCTTTATTTTTTTGAATTGAAATGAATAAGGTTTATAAATACAAACAGAACAAAACGATCAAGTAATTTACGATACCCCTTGATAAAACTGGTTGTCAGAATTTCGGACCACTGACTACCTGTAACAATGTCCAGATCTACAATTGACAGTCGCGGGACCAACGGTTAGCGTGCTTTCCGAGGCACGGAGGAATCTCGGTAAGTAACGGGTGGTCAGTGTGCTCACCCATCCATGGATCGACCCGAGTGGCTGTTTTTATTTAGACTCGAGCTCCTCTATTATTTAGCCACGAGCTCCTCTCTATGTCTCCTTTTATGATAATTTTTTATGCAATTAATATAAAAGGAGATATAGAGACCCAACAAGAAAATAAAATTAACCGATAATTTGCGTAAACAACATTTAGTGAAAAAAAAGTTAAATACCAATAGCGCGTCGAGTCTGCAGCAGTTACAAGGGCTGCATACCAAATTAAATTCGTAGTAGTAGTAGTCAACAGAACGGCCGCTCTGGTCTCCTGGGATTATTGTTTTGCGCGTTATTAATTAATACACCGCATAGTGTTCTATTTAAGGCGCTACCTCGAAAATAAATCGTAGCTCGACTGATCTACTAAAAGCGAGTGAAAGTGATTCAATTACTTTTCAACCGCAACGGAAGAGATGGCTATAATGTGCGCGCGCTCGGAATAACACGACGTAGGTATGTGTCAAAGCAACCTTTACTCCTTTTTTAACAAAATTAATTAATTAAATTTAAAACTACTTTCAGTATTTGTTATGATAATTCTCTATATTTTAAAGTAAAGTCCATTGAATAACTCTTAAGCATTACGCCGTGATGTCGTAAAAAGTTAAAAAAAAAAAATGTAACTCGAATCGTGTATTCCTTCTTTTACACGACACTAGATCAAAGAGTCAAAAAACATATGCCAAAATGTAGAATCCGTAATTCCCTATTCCACATACTTAACAAGTTACCTTAACGTCACATTTAGGAAGAAACAAAACTGCATTTCCTACGTAGTTACATACCTACTTATATGCTTCAGTTCAGTATCCGTTACCTTCTCGACTATGCTCTAAAGGTCGGACACTCCCAATGACTAAACATCTTGTAGCGGTTTTTTAATATTTTTTTTAGTTTAAAAGACGTATCTTAGAAATATAAAAGCCGCATTAACACGCGATTCTCATTCAGTATTCCGAACAATTCGATAGTGAGCAAAATGGCGCGCTTAGTGACTGTTGTTCTAATTCTGGGAGTAGTCGTTGCGGGTTGTGTCTGTGCAGCACCAGGTAATCATTAAACTGTTATCATTGAGCCTATCATAACGTCGATGAGTAATTGAGTCAAATACTCTATTTCCAAGCCTTGGTCAAATACTCTATTTCCAAGCCATAAAACAAACAAAATGTAAGACGCACCGATAATACCAGGAAGAGCTTCTGGGCCATTTAAGACCCCATGAAAGGCAATATTTCTCTGTCGTTTAGAAGACAATTCTTCGATGTGCAAATTCTTCCATCATCACATATCATCAACGGCATATTGTGAAACTCACTGGGCTTTTGACTATGTAATATGCGTTGTAAAAGATCCCTTCGCCAAGCCGTCAACCAAGCATTCTGTACAACAAGCTAACACTGCGCGAAAATGATTGCTGTGAAAACATTTTTGGTGTGTAAAAAGTCAGAGTTTACGATAATACTCAATGTAACGCACTCTATGTAACGCACTCTATGTCAAACACTCTATGTAACGCACTCTATGTCAAGCACTCTATGTAACGCACTCAACTCATTGTGCTGATAAATACATCGAATAGTTCAGGGGTCATGGAGGTATTGAAAGTTATAAAATTTAAAATTTGTTTTTATTTTTAATACGAGCCTAAAATGTTTCTGCCACCTTCCACACTGACGGTCTCGTGTTTACACCTGGTTATGTAACACTCCCCAAATATATTTTACCTTCCAGGACAGAGGAAGGCTAGAGAAACATCATATTCAACCCATATTTCAAGAAGTATTGTCGGTGTAGTCCATGCATCTGGAACCTTTGGTAACAGCGGCTTCAAAATCGGTAATGGCGGCAATAGCAACGGTTCCGCCTGTGGCGGCAGCGGTACCATCATCGGATCAACCCTTCCAGTATCTCAGGAGGAGACACTAGTCATACCTGTTAAACGTAACGATACTGTAATGAAATCATCCAAGCAACAACAACAGAGTACAAACATTGTGTTGTTTAAATGAATTATTATATTGAAATTACCTTTAACTAAATGATATTAAACCATGTTAGGAAGGACAGTCTTGTATTACTGAACGTCACTCAATACTCAAGCATTAATGAATCTAATTTTAAGAGTCATGTTTTCCGCATGCCCACATGCAGAAAATATGACTCTTAAAATTAGAATTGAACGTCACTCGAGTCATATTTTCCGCATGTGGGTGCGTAAAACTAAAAGGGGACTAACGCTTGAAATTAATATGTCTCAATCACAGTCTCGACCACGATCTTTGACTGTAACTTATCAACAGCCGATTTGACAATCTGAGTCTAGAAGAGCCAAGTGACGAGACTGGTGACAAGCTCCTCATCGAATCAGCTCGGTTTAACCATCTGTTACCAACTACTCATCTAGCATCGCGCGGCGACGAGTTCTATGAAATTTGTAGCTTGGCGTTGGCAGTAAGTGAACAGCTGATTTCACGCGTCGTTTGTTACAGTATTTCAACATCTATTGCTGATTTTTTTATTTTTGCTGTATTTTTTACATAAATGGAGTGCTGCGTATAGAGAATGTAACTGAAAAAACGATAAAAAAATGAAAATTTTCCTGAGAAAAATTCCGGTGGAATATGATTCAAAATAAGGGAGTTGAATGCACCCTGTCAGTTTGCGGAGAGCTGTCCCTAACTCCCTGTGTGGTCAGATCTTAGAATTGATCACTTCATCATGTGGCCGACCATTTCATTTAATGAACCTAATCTGTCATGACGTAATCAATTCTAAGATCTGGCCACGATATATTTTCGTATAACGAATATTGTTTAACGCAAACAACTTATAGGTTTATAGTACTTCGGCGGTACTGTAAAAAGTTGCATTGGTAATCCGGACAACACCAGCGAGTCCGGATTTAAACCCAGAACCTCATGCACGAGAACTAAGCTAGCCATATATAGTAGTAAGTATCAAATTATTTGATCGAAAAAGACATTGTGAAAAATGGCCCATGCATCATCATTCATCACGTATGAAACCTTTACAATACATTACTAATTGCAATTATTAAAATAGAACAGACACTTCATAATTTCGAAAACATTTTAAAAAGTAATTCACTTCCTTCTGTCTTATTCCCTGGTGCGGGTACCATTTATTTTTTTGAATTGAAATGAATAAGGTTTTAAGTTACAAACAGAATAAAACGATCATTATATACGAACTGGAATGATGACGTGCATCTCAATCCGTATTTGTACATTTGGGACAGTTATTATTGTGATATAACTTCGTACCCACTACGCCACTTTGTAGCAGTTTATTCAAAATTACGAAGTGAAACATACGCGTACTGTTCATCAAAAGAAGAGCCATTTTGAAAAAAAAAGTGGAAACAACCTTCTTTATTTTTAAGTATAATAATATTAAAAAACCTCCTATGACTCATATTCCACCAGTATTTTTTTTTTAATTACTAATCCTTTATTTCAATGCAAAATTACATTCCCTGTTCGCAGCACTCCATTTATGTAAATAATACGGCTATGATCAAAAATACAACAATGGATGTTGAAATAGTCTAACGAATGACGCATGAAATCAGCTGTTCACTTCCTGCCTAGCTACAGAATTCATCGAAGTCGTCGTCGCGCTTGCCGTTCGCTATGTGCGTTTTGCCACAGTAACGATACATTGTGTATGAGGAAATTAAACAAATCAAATTTATTAGTTCCCATAACATTCCTGAAATAATTTCTTGTACCAGTCATCTTAGTATGATGTAATGAATTCACCCCATCAGTTTGTGGAGGGCTGACCCTTACAGCCCGTATAAGTTTCTTGAAAACGGTTGAAAGCGCTATGTGAAACGAGCAACATCGACACTGACAGTCGATGAATTGACAGATGACACTTTGACATTTGACCCTCGCAATTATTACGTTTCTACTGGTCTAATTATAACCTCAAATATCGAAAGTGTGTTGGATTTTTTTACAATTCGTGTCTGTGATTTTAATTTAGTTTCAATCGAATTAATACATTATTTAGAACACAGAAAGTAAATTCACGTCTCTGTTGGTTCTTAGGCGAACGATGTATAGACGAAAACAATGTCCTTTGACGTGAATTAAAACAAATGAAAAGTTAATAGAAACAAACCAAAATCAAGTATAGCTTGCATAAATATCAGTTTCATTTTTAAATAAGTTTATCGGAATACGAGGGTGGTTTGATAAATCCGTGACTATGGGAAGAAGAAAAAAAATTTCACGAATTTTTGTTTTATTCCTACATAATCTTCTTTTAGCTCTACAGACTTCGACCAAAAATATTCGAGCTTCTTCAATCCATCAAAATTAAGTTTTTGTCAAACCCTGAAAAACAGGCTTCTTTTTCAGCTATCACTTCCGCATTTGATTAAAATCTGCGTCCGCCAAGTCATTTCTTCAAGTTTGGGAATAGGAAAAAGTCACTATCTGGTAGCTAAGCATTGCTCAGAAGTTGTAACGCGATTTTGTTTTTGGTCGATTGTGAGTAACCGCGGCACGCATCTTGCAAAAAGTTTTTTCATGCCCAGAATATCCTGCAAAATATGAAAAACACGATCAGACGAGATGTGCATCGAATCGGATATCTGGCGTTTCTTCACTTGACGGTCTGCCAAAACAAAATCATTGAATTTGGTGGTGACCACAATCGGCCTTTCTGGGCGCTCTGCGTTATTTGTCGTGGTACGACCACAACGAAATTCATTACAATAACACTACATAATCATTGAACCACTTACTCGTATGTACCATTCCATGAGCCGGAGCAGATTCCCCATAATACTTTTTCAGTTTATCTTCCGTCCGTTTAATTGTTTTACCACGTAAAAAGTAGTGTTTAATTGGCGCTCTCAATTAGGGTTTCTCCATTTTCCAAAGAAAATTCCGACCGCAATGACTTTTTTGTCGAAGAACTTTTATTTTCGCGCCGATAAAAAAAATAATGATGGTATCTCACGAAGGTCTAAATTAAGAAACAAAATGAAATTATGAAAAAAGATTTCATTTAACCTTAAAAGTCACGGACTTATCAAACCGCCCTCGTAGGTACCCAAATGTCCGATTTAACAGGTAAAAGGAAAGATGACGTATTTAACGAGATCGTTTTTTATTATTATTTTTATACATGGTATTTCCTAAACGATACTTTACCCTAAGGGGTCGTCCTTCAATCACATGAGGTTTGGGGGGAGGGGGTCAGAAAAAAATCACAAACAATCACGTGTATTTTATGTGGGATGAAAAAATTAATTTAATGTATGACGTGTACAATATTTTTAATAATATTAAACAAAAAACCCGAGCAAGCGATTTTTGTATAAAAACCCGAGACTTTCAACTAAAAAACCGTTTTTTTTTCAATTAAAACATATTCTAATAGCCTGTTTCTTCGTCAAAAGTAACGTCATAAAGTTAAAGTTACGGTTAAATTTGTTTCTTCACAATTCAAGCTGTTGGTTTGACTGTAACTTTTGCCTTTAACTTTTACTGCTCAATAATTTTTAACTTTAATTTTGACAATGTTGTAGGTAATATAGCACTGCATTAACCTAGATATTATTTTACTATTAAAATATAAAAAGGGGATAAATATAATGACCACCATAAAATGCTTTGATATCCTTAGTTTTGTAACCAAAAATATCTACTTAACACCAGAAAAATAAAGTCTAAAAATACAATAGTACCAGCTATTTTAGTCAGGACTCCACTTTAAATTGTATTCGACCACCAAATTTAGTAAATGATCACCAAATCTTGACGACCAAATTAATGTATCATTTTTGCCTAAATAAATCATTGTGATTGCCATAAAATGTAGGCTTATTATCAAATAAAGTATTATGATGCCATATTAAGTTATGTCTCCGGCTTGCAATCCCCTCCCACCGCACCGCAAGCGCAACTTTATATATATTAAATAGGCACAACGGTAATTTTAATTAACGGAACAACAAATACTTAGGAATCAATAGCAAGCGAAGCAAACTCGGGACTTGGGGCACCCCGACTTTAGGTTAGGTTAGGTTACTTTAAACCAAAAGAATCAAAATATATGTAAGGAGTTTAGGTAAAACATTAGTGAACCTTATTTACTATTTAGGCAAAATTTTTTTTTGCTGAGGGTAATTTACTTTAATCGCATAACGAGATGTTATTTTTTTACATATCATTTTAAATTGAAATGTGGTTAATAATTTGGTGTTCATTAAGGGGCCGTGCACAAAATCACCCCGTTTTGAACAATTTTGATCACTACTTGTGGAAAACACAAGAAGAATTTGAAGTATCTTTTTTGATATTATTAGAGTCGAATTCTTATTCTTACAGATAGCTTGAACAAATGTTTAAAATAATGCATGTATTAATGGCAATCACCCATATTCAAAACCCCTTTTCCGCAAAAGTAACGAGCGAGACATGTTTGAGCTTCGCTGAACAAAAACCTACAAAATATTCTGAACATTAAAAAATATTAATAACATCATTATATGGTCTACTCATATATGAACTACAAACATTTTTGACTTCAATACGAAATATAGCAGAAAAAAAATGTTGAAAAAACGTAATATTTGGAAAACGTCTACACAAATAAGAATTTTTTTCTTTACATTAAAAACACTTTAAAGAAAATTTAAAAATTACACATTAGTCTTAAGGTAACCTTTTAATAGAATCTAAATTTTATTTTATAAATAAACAATAACTTCATTTCGTAAATTAAAGGCAAAGTTAACTATATAATCGACCGCGCATTACTGACGTGAACGATTTGCGCGGTCCGCGCAAAATCGTTCAATTAGTAACTAAATAGTTAACTTTGCCTTTAATTTACGAAATGAAGTTATTGTTTATTTATAAAATAAAATTTAGATTCTATTAAAAGGTTACCTTAAAATTAATGCGTAATTTTTAAATTTTCTTTAAAGTGTTTCTAAGGTAAAGAAAAAAATTCTTATTTGTGTAGACGTTTTCCAAAAATTACGTTTTTTCAACATTTTTTTTCTGCTATATTTCGTATTAAAGTCAAAAATGTTTGTAGTTCATATATGAGTAGACCATATAATGATGTTATTAATAATTTTTAATGTTCAGAATATTTTGTAGGTTTTTGTTCAGCGAAGCTCAAACATGTCTCGCTCGTTACTTTTGCGGAAAAGGAGTTTTGAATATGGGTGATTGCCATTAATACATGCATTATTTTAAACATTTGTTCAGGCTATCTGCAAGAATAAAAATTCGACTCTAATAATATCAAAAAAGAAACTTCAAATTCTTCTTGTGTTTTCCACAAGTAGTGATCAAAATTGTTCAAAACGGGTTGATTTTGTGCACGGCCCCTTAACTGTTTTTGGGTTAACAATGATTTTTTTGGAGTCAGTTTGCTTAAATAGGAAAGCAAGATGTAAAAACTTTGGTTATAATTTTACATTAAAATGCGGGTTTAATTTTGGTGATCATTTACTATTTTTGTCTGTTATATATTACTATATCTGGTGGTAAGTTAAACATAAGCCATATAAAAGTATGTTCACAATCTTCGTCCAGTGAAAGTTCAAAATATCACACGCTATAGCTTCTTTAGCAGGGATGATTATACAAATGACAAGAAATGAAGACCTAGAAAACATATCTTATCAATTTTATGACATAGCCAGATTTCCGAAAGTAATTGGAGCATTGTATTGTATTATTGACTGTACCATATAGTGCTGTTGATGAAGAAACTGGCTTTTAAACTATCCGATCTTTTCAATAGTAACAAATACACGTGATGCTGGGAGGGGTAGCCTAAAACCTCACGATATATCACCAAGGGGGAGGGAGGGCTATGAAAGTGGCCTAAAAAACCTCACGTGTTTTATGGATGGCCCCTAATAGGTATTTCCGAATGACATGGGTATTAAAACTATATAGTTGCAAGATACAAAACATTTTCTTTTTTAACAATATCGGGAAAAACACTTTTAGAAAGATATAAAAATCCATCAACACGCGACCCTCATTCAGTATTTCAAACGATTTGATAGTGAGTAAGATGGCGTGTTTAGTAACATTTGCTCTAATTGTAGCAACAGTTTTCGCTGTCTCTGTGGTGCCAGGTAATAACAATTTAAAATTTAAATAAAATCACTGATGGCGCAATCAGTACAACATACATTTTATTAGCCACGCATAAAACTTGTATTAACCAATAGCTGGCAGCAATACCATACAAGTTATTGTATGGGACAAAATCTTCAATAAGTAAAACTTGTCGATTTAAGATTCGATACTTTGTCTCAAATAATACTTTTTGTATTGATGCCAACTATATGTTTAATACGCATAAATCCGCGTGGGTGCTATTTTGAAAATAAAATAATTATAATGGCGGAGAGTTAGGGAGGCCTATTAAAACTCCGTTATAAATTCCATTAAATATAGGTGTCTCTTTCAGCACCGCTGGAGCCAATAAAAGTAATACAATATGTAAAAATGAATATTAGAGGCAGCAATGTTGGCGCAGTGTTCGTGTCTAATGCAACAGTTGGTCAAAACAGCTTCAAAATCCAATCTAACGACGGCAATAGAGGGGACAGCCCTAACTGCCTGGTCACCCTGAACAGTAAGTTAAACTGGAGTAGTCCTCTAGACAACAAACTAAACAGGGCTTGCATCACCTTTTGGCAGTGTAGGAAGATGATAGATAAGAAGGAAAGTATAATTTTTGGGGATAGGCCCCACCTATCCCCCAAAATTATACTTTGGCTATACTGCGTGGTGTCTTCTCGGATGATCTCAATATCCATAGCCACACCACTGGGGTTCCACAACACAGTATTTCAGGCAGAATGCATGGGTATTTCTCTGGCGGTATCAGCCATCTAATCCAGGGAGGTTAAGGACCACTAATTTCGCATACTCTCAGACAGGACGGCTCATCACTTGACTCTCGACACTTTGTTGTTATTTAGCGCTAAATAACCACAAAGTCAACTCCGGGCCAATACACGAGTTTCACCAACGCCTAAACCAGGTTGGTAATCTCAATATCATAACCATCCAATGGATCAAAGGACACAGCGATTCCCGGGGCATCGATGCAGCGGACAAACTCGCGAGAAGGGGATCGAGCACAGCAGCAGTAGGAACCGCTGCCATCGTGCCACTCCCCTTCGGGTACCTACGTATACTGGTAAGGAAACGCACCAGTGAGCAACGCCACAGACTGTGGCTAGACCATGGTGGGTGCAGGTAGGCCAAGAAAACACTTTCCACTATCGATGGCCGCTTCACCAAACGGGCGCTTCAGCTGACCAAACTACAGCTGCGCACAGTTACAACCGCCATCACTGGACATGGCTCTTTAAATAAACACCTGTTTTTAATAGGAGTCACAGACAGCCCACTGTGCCGAGCCTGCATGGAGGAAGAAGACACAGCAAGGCCACGTGCTTCGAAAATTGTCCAGAGGTTGCCTCATACAGGGCAAAGTACTTCGGTAACCTAGACCTCTCCGCGAGATCGTCAACAACACTAAGGAGTTGCTGGTGTTTCTCGGGGAGTTGCGTGGATCGAATATTTTTTTAAATACACGCTTTGGACGTGGAGTTGCGGATAGCAGCCCATTATTCAATGTAATACAATAATCATTAACACTGAAAACCGGGATATTTACCATGTTTACTGTTAGTGACCATGTCAGTTTAAAAACTTATATCAATAACCAATAGCTGGCATCAATAGCAAACAAGTAATTGTTTGGGACAAAATCTTCAATACAACTTCGATTCGATTCGATCGATATTTTGTCTCATCAACTACAGGGGTTGTGGTGGTGTGTAAAGTAAAAATCTTACATTAAAAACATATATTTTAAAAAAATCTTGTGAAAAAGTTGGAACTTTGACCCCCAATATCTCCGTAACTAGAAGATTCCCAGGTATGGTCTAGAACAAAAAAAATATCGCAAAGACGGGGAGAACAAGTGCCTTTTGGATATGTTAAGGTTCTATTTACACCCTTTATATTAAATCACTATAACACACTTAGTTACAAAACAATGGTAATGGTTTTGAGTACGCGGTGCCTCTAACGAGATCTGAACACGAACTGGCCCACATTTTGGTAAACGAGCGATGTGCATACTTGCGGTCGATGCAATTATGCATTTTCGCTTAGTGTTCGATTTAAACTCGAACAGGGACATTAAAGGGACATTAAAAAATTAATTAAATTTTATAATCGCATTGCGTATGTTAGTCCCATCGTGCCCGAAATACACACTGGTCATATCTGGGCCTTACACCTAAACAGACTCTTCGCATCATCGCCATTTGGTTGAGCCAGGATTTTATGGAATGTGCCTACTTCAAGTCTGATCTACCTCAATACCCTAATCAGGTCATTTCTCCCAGACTCCTACGGAACACAGTCCATCAACAAGTGGTGTAAATCTTCAACAACTCCGCACTCCACACAATTAGGCGAGTTCGTCTTTTTCATCATGAACGCAAACTTATTACATGGAATTAGTTACTACTTATTACTAGATAGTAAACACATTCTCAGATGACACAGTTCAACCATGAGTCTGCCAAGTCCACAAGTCTACAAAAATCTTTGCAAAAACGAAACAAAGCCACATCGTACCATCAATAATAAAAATAACAAGATAATTAAGTAGATTTTTCCTCATTTTGTTAATTTTTTATGGTATTAAAAACCAAAACTTATATTATAGCTATTTCAACTGCTTAAGGCCGAGGCCAAACGAGCAAAATTTTTTGAGTTGTGAGTCGCGTAAAATAAGTCGCGGAATTTACGCTGTATTCGGTTTCATACTAAAGCCCTGTTTGTACCACACGGCGATGCATTTTGAGTTGTTTTTCATTTTGCGTTCCCGTGTGGTACAAACAGGACTACGCGACTCACAGCTCAAAACATTACGCTCGTTTGAGCTCACCCCAAGACTGCAACTCCTTGGCAACTTAGTTTTCATACAATATCACTGTACTGGGAACTTACAAACTTTCGAGCCCAGCAAAAGTTAGGCATGTTAGGTTACGTAATCCCGTTATGTTAAGGCAACGTAGGTACAGACGTGGCGCACTACAATCTGTCAAATTTCTTTGATAGATTTTCAACTTTATCGCTAAAGCATTAGGTTCAAGGTAGATTGGATAAGTTTGACAGTTTCGGGTATCTTGATGTGCTGGCGTCTGTAAAATTCAGTCGATTTCACACAATAACGGCTGATTTTTTGAAGGTTAGATATTTTTCAAAGAAATCCTTTTTTTTTTAATCTATTTTGCTCCTCTAATACATATTTCTGTTGTTGGACAATCAGCCCTAAAAATAAGCTAGTATTTAGGGTTCCGTACCCGAAGGGTAACCAACGGGACCCTATTACTAAGCCTCCGCTGTCCGTCCGTCTGTCTGTCAGCGGGCTGTATCTCAAATCCGTAATAGGTAGACAGTTGAAATTTTCACAGAATATGTATTTCAGTTGCTGCTTTAACAACAAATAATAAAATAAATAAAAAATTAAAGGGGCCTCCCCTACTACAATGGTACGCAACCCTTCAGGCACGACTCCGACTCACACTTGGCCGGTTTTTGTGCAAAACTCTGCGTCGCAATGTTGCTTCTAAATCAACGACTCAGACATGTTATACTACTATCATCGCTGATTGAGGCAGGGGCCTTAGTCTAAAACAGGCTTCAGTGATATGGTATATATAAGCCTGTCTCATCAAAAAACTGATTCAGTGTCATAAAACCTACTTATAGAAATGTCGCGCTTCGTGTGTGTAGCTTTAGTTTTCGCATTGGTTTCCTGCGCTTGTGCAAATCCAGGTAATTTTGATTCGTTTTGATCGCATAGCGTTGTTCTTACTGAAGCATATTATTTTTAAACAACAACGTCTAGCCCTATTCTTCTAAAATCCTACAAAACTAAATGTTGATCAGCACTATCGGCTTCGACTTAATGACGAGGCAAAGCGAATGAGCTTGGTAATGACTAAAAATAATTGTCCAAGACGTTCGAGTCTGTTAGGGAAATTAAAAAATAAACACCTACATTGCAGTGAAACTTCCCTTAAATCTAACTTTTTGCAGTTCCATATGATTCGGATGTATCGCACGGCAGTATTGGCTTCGGCAGAGTGGGGGGTGGTCACTTTGACCCCGGCGCCTTCATCACCGGGCCCGTAGTGACGGTGGGGGTCCAGGTGAACACTCACACGCACATCCACACGTAACACTGATCCATTACGAGGTAAGCCGAACAATAAATTGTATAAACATGTCATTATATGTGACCCCAATCATAGTCAGGAAAAGGTTTGACAAATGAACTTGTGAATGACAATTTAATCAAAATAATAAATGAAGTAGATATTATTAAATAGAATTGGGAAAATAGATTGGGACTCATTGAGAGAGACCAGTTTTGAGTACAGTTCCATTCAAACGGAAGATAGCTGCGAGCGTAGGTGCTCGTAGGTACAGTCAAGACGATAATAATTAGGTTACATTAATTTATTATTATTATTTATTTTTTCCCTTTTATAGTTTGTTGTTAGTTTTCATATTTTAGGTTATTTAATAGTTTTTAATTAATTATGTATTTAGTTAGTTTAATGCTTAATAAATTTTTTTATTTATTAATTTTTTTTTTTTTTTTTTTTTTTTTTAATTAATTTGTACATAAATAAATAAAGGAGGTTACATTACAATTTTTATTAATCATAAAATAGACCATAGGTATTATAAGGCACACGGTCACTTGTTACCGTATTTTTCTTGTCACAATGTTTAATTGTCATTAATCTTATTCCAGGTGGATCAAAACATTTTTAGGGGATCACACGATGGGCAGAGGTGGTCCGGGTGAAGGAAGCGTCAAAAGATGATAAGAGGACACACCACCCCGTACTGGAAATGTCTGTGAACGAAGATTTACTAAAATCTTCAACCTATTAGATAAGCAAGGCAATCGTTTGTAAGAAAATGCAAGATGAAAAACTAAAAACATTTGAAATCAATAAAAACTTTTCTTTGATTAAAAAAAATTGACCAATGCCCATTTCATTTACTTTTCCCAAGAACTGAAAAACTAAATGACGAGCTTTTTTTTCTTAAAAATAAGTGCTCTTAGCGTGTCGACGACAATCCAGATTGAGTCAGCCCTTTGGCGAAGAGTAGCACTTTGAGTAGCGTCCATGAGCAAGAAGAATAGTAGTAGTTTTCATAAACTTTCTGACCGAGAATAACATCCTGCGATACTCTCCTAGTCTGACAACCAGTCTTACCAAGGGGTATCATTATAACCCAATGCTAATTGGGTTGTGGAGGTCAGATGAGCAGTCGCTCCATTTAAATTACTGGTATTCAGACGCATCCGATTAGGCTGGAATCCAACCCCAAAATAGTCGGGAAAACACTAGACGCCAGGGGAGCCCAAAGGGGGCAGCTGCCCCCCCCCCCCCTAGAGGCACGGAAGTTTTTAAAATTATAGTTTTTCCTTCCTGATGCCACAGAAATAGTAAGTGCGTAATAAATTGTAGCGTATAGAGAAACACACTATTTTTGTAAGGCTAAAAATTTGCCTCTGAGTATTTCTTACTACCTCTAAAAACTTAAACGGACGGAGGCTCCTTTTTTCTGCCGCTGTATTGGTTATTCGTACTGTATTTGATTTTCGCATGATCGACCCATATAGACAGAGGCTGAAATAAATTAGAAGCCCCTTGCACCGAGGACTTAATAGATAATAACAGCCTTCTTTCTCTTGAATCTTATCTTTGTCTATAAGTCGCCCAAGTAACTCCTGTGTGAAGGGTCGCGTTGCACCGTACCACGACTGTTGTGTGGTCAATCTTTTGACTTGTGAGGGCATCCATCCAAAGAACAACGAAGCAATTAGTTTTAAGGGGGAAACGCCAGGGTAGCTCGAATAAATTCAAATTCATCATCTTTTCCTATAGAGATTAAAAATATCCTGAGCAACTCGTACATATATCCATTTAATATATGGTTAAAAATCTTTCAATAAGTAAAGTTTAGCAATAACAACTTAAAAATATTAAATTATCGTATTTTCCTCATGTTGCTATATTTTTGGTACATAGATTTTCCCTCCCAACCGGTTTTTTTTAGAAAACCCGTTCATTTCGGTTCACCAAGATCACAAACCGGTCAAGTGTGAATGTTGATTAAAAGCGTTATTTGCAGAACATAAATTTTATGTTTAGGTTTATCTCTATCCCAGCTAAACTTAACCACAATACAAAGTTGATCCTAACACTCCACCCTGTGGTATTCCTGAAAAAATACTCAGCGAATTGGACAAAAATCTTTAAAAAAGTTTTTGTCGACATAATAATATCATAACTAGCTGTTAAGGTTGCCTCTGATAGCCATTTCCAGTAAATTGCGCAATGTGCAGTAGTGTTCACATGATTTATGAAATCAAAAGCGTTGCTGTGGTTGTTGTTGCTTACTATTTGACTTGACGTAACTTGTTAAAATAACAAAGGATTGTAATAACTGAAAAGATAGATTATTAAAAAATTCATGTCAATTTTGATTTCAAAAGTTATTTGGTTTGAAAATATGTTTGCATGATATTTTAAATTGCAATAAATGATGATTATGATTATGATTAAAAATTCTTAAATCTGTCAATAAATGTCAATACATGCATAACAAACACGGACGAGACGGAGACGGGTGCTTCCCAACAGGATCTATATTTCGCTTCTTTCTTGCGGAACCTTAACGTACAAAACACGAATAATTAAGTATAACAAAAAACAAATGCCTATAAGCTTGTGTATGAAGAGTGAGGTAAGGTTAATATACAAAATGACGCGCTTAGTGTATGTCGTTTTAGTTTTCGTTCTAATTTCCTGTGTTTGTACGGCTCCAGGTAATAAAGACATTTGAATTGATTCGAGTTATATTTCATTCGTGGCGTAAGATAATGACATTATAAAAGTGTGATGTAATGAAAATTGTGTGAAAGAAAAAACATTAATTGTGTGCCCCTTCATCTAACGAAATTGAGGACAGTCCCTGGCATTTTATTACTCAGTAATTCAGTATGTGTCTACTGTGAAGTAGTCATCTGTGTTTGATAACAATATTTTATCTGGTTTCAATCCAGTCAGTCTAGATTATTAATACTCTTCGCTGTATTTTTAACGAATGATGAGGAAAATTGTCGTTTTATTTGAAGCATCATTAAAATCAAGAATCAACTCAATACACATTAATTTTAATATAGCTTTGTGTCAGTAAAGAAAAAATAACCAATATTTTGTTTTTATTAAAGTTCCGAACAAAATCTTTATAATCTTACGTTCTTGTCAGTCTATCACAGAGGGTTTTCTCGAGATCTATGCAACGAGAGTATTAGAATTTTGGTATAATGTCAAAGACCAAAAATATATGTTTTTAGATTATTATCATGGTCCCTTAAGGAAATTCACTAGCTGTTTTCAGCGCCTTAGCTGTTTCCAAGTAGCTTTCGTAGGATAAACGCTGTCAACGAATATAGTGTCTAATAATAGATTTCGTTGATTTCAGTGCCAGCTGCGAGCCCCGACGACAATGGAGCCACCACATATGTGGCTGGTCCTGTTAAAGTGTCTGTGGCTGTAGTGGTTAACATCGAAACGCACACATATTTACGACCACAAAACTAAACCGCAGTTAAATTAACTTTGACTTACAGTGAGATGAAAATTAGAACAATGTTTTGTTAAAATCACTATGAGACTCGAAAAATGAAAATTACCGTTATTATTTTTCGTTTTATTCCTCTGGTTAATTTATAAAGATTTTCTTGGGCTTATTTTGAATTTACACTACTCAGAAACTAACTAGATCTATTTGTAGTTTCTATAATATAATGTATTTTAAAACTAATATAAAAACTAACAAAAAAACGATGAAATAAACAAACTAATCTTCGGTAAAGTTAAAGAAACTTTATTTATTTTTTCAAACGTCCTAATCAACTCATACAACTGTTAGAAAATACACGCTTACAATATAATACACTTTAGTTTTATTTTGTTCATGCATAGTTTTGCTTCGTAAGATCGCAATAAAAATAATTCAACAAAGACGAAAAACTACACCCACACACCTGCTCACACACGATTTGCTACGGACAACGACATGCTACGGTCTCGTAACCACTCGTAGTAGTAGATACATATGTAGCAACGAACATGCGCTACGTTACTCACGGATGCTTAGGCGAGTAACATTACTACAGTGTTTTGTCGCAGCGAAAGTGTATTTCTAACCATACTAAATGTATGAAACCGATATGTTTCTGACGCGACACGGCACAGTTCTTCTTCTTGTTCGTCGTTCCCTCACTGCTGAGGATCGCGACCACTTACGTCTCCAAGCCATGCGGTCTCCCTGCAGTGTGAACCACTAGGTACAGGCTGCCTCCAGCAGCCTTCTTGCGACAAAATGGTTTGTTTCAAACGTCAGGGAGTGCTTACGGGTAAAATTCGAATCCGCTTCACTTTTCCTTAACCAGTAATCATCTCCAAAAGATCTGTTTTTATTTTAGTTTTTTCCTTAACCTTTATTGTCCCACTGCTGGGCAGGAGTCTCCCTAATTGCCTTCCACTCTTCTCTTAGTGCGGTTTTCTCCGGCCATTCTGTCACAAACTCTTCTAAGTCAGCACGCCAGCGTTTACTAGGCGATTTCTCGGCGACCAAAAGGTCATAAAACATTTATCCAGCCACCTAACCGGTTCTTTCAAACGTTACTTTTGGCTCAGTTTACAAGTAACAAAAAATATTTATTCGATTTATGTTGCTAAAAATCTCAAACAGGATTGTGTGGAATCAGAAAATATTTAATGAGATCTAAAATCCTAATCGCAGTGTACGAAAACGACTTTATTAATCGAAATGGCTCGTGTGAGGAGTGTCGTTTTAGTTTTAACACTCATTGCTTGTATTTGTGCTGTCCCAGGTAATAAACTTAATTATAAATATAATTGTTTCAAACCCTGCATCAAAAATAAAATGCAATAATACTGCCCAATGAAGACAATTATTAATGAACCTGCTACAAAAATGCTTGCAAACGGTGCTCGATTCGTAGATGGGTGTAAAAAACAACCACAAAAAATTAAAAATTATAAATATTTCCCCCTTATAAGGTTAAGACGCTGTTTTTTCGAAAGTTATACCGCGTGCGTCAAGTGAACTTATCAAAATTACCTGTTTTAAGGCACAATATTGCAATGAAATGTAATTTTAAAATAGTTAATGGAACTAACCATACAATTTGCTACATTACAGTACCTGATAACACAATAGCGATTGCATCACACGGCAGCATCAGCTTGGGCGCTGTCTCGGGAGGCCACTTCGGATCTGGCAGCTTCAAAACCGGCCCTGTAGTCAATTATTCCTACAGGTAAGAAAAACATATTTATTACTTTATTGATACGATTTAGTTTAGATTGAGCTTGTGGCTAAATAACAACCCGCTCGGGTCAATCTACAGGTCAAGCCACGTTTGCCCTGGTTAGTCCGTGGATGGGTGACCACCCGTTACAGAGTTACCTCCGTGCCTCGGAAAGTATGTTATGCCGTTAATCCCGGCTGTCATTGGGTAGATCTTTGAAAGTCGTTACTGGTAGTCAGTATCCCGAAAGTCTGACTAGCAGACTTAACCAAGGGGTATTGTTTACCCAGTACTAACTGGGTTGTGGAGGTCAGAAATGCAATCGGTCCATGTAAAATACTGGTATTCAGCTGCATCCCGGTTAGACTGGAATCCGACCCCAACATAGTTGGGAAAAGGCTAGGCAGATGATAAGTAAGCTGAAGTTGTGGGTCGGCTACGTTTAAACTGGTGTAACTCTAAAAACGCAATACCTCTTACGTGATGATTCAAACCATCAAACTGGACTGGACTGGAACTTTGACTAAGGAAAATGAAAAAATACTCTTCATACTAATTACGTCAAACGATGCGATATTTTATTTGAGAAGTCCAAACATTATCCATACCCGAAGCGTAACCAAAGAGACAATCCCAATGTTTTATTACTAAGCATCGCTGTCCGTCCGTTCGTGACTGTCAGCGGGCTGTATCTCATGATACGTAATAGATAGACAGTTGTTTTCACAGAATGTGTATATTGCTGTTAAATCAAAAAAAAAAAAATTAAAGGGGGCTTCCCTACTATAATGGTTCAGAGCCATTCATGCGCGAGAACGACTCGCACTTAGCCGGTTTTATTTGGATTTGACTCATGTTCCTGGAAAGTTGTACAGTCGGGTGGTCTGAATCACCACCTAAGAGATATTGCGTTTTTAGAGTTACACCTTGTAGAAGGGCTGATGGCCGATGGAGCAAATGAATCCTGCCCCCGTAGCATGACCACCGTAGACAAGGATTTCTTTGACGGAAGAATCGACAAAATGACAGATAGTGCAAAGAAATCTGTCATTGTGTCGACACAATCTGTCATTTTGTCGATTCTTCCGTCAAAGAAATCCTTGTCTACGGTGGTCATGCTACGGGGGCTGGTGTGATACCGCATATCCGCCGGCGTACCTGGCAAATTTTTTACTTATTATTTGTTTTATTTTCTTACAGTGAGAACAACCAAAATGACGTCCTGCCGCCAAATTTTCTCGATCTTTTCAAGTTGAGATACAATTAGACGTAAAACGTCAACATAAGCTAACATTATCCAGATATGAGGTTAAGGTGGAAGCGCCAGGGTAGCCCGCGAAATCCAAATTTGCGGGTCAGTTTCAGGTAGTATATTGATTGAAATAGGATTCCTGTAGGGGGTCCGTGTACACTCATCTCGCATGACGCATTCGGAGACACAGTTCATCAGATATGCCTGTTATCTCGTCGGGGTCACCAGCTTGGGGGTATGGAGAACAGGGTGTAAAGTTCTTCATCTCCCATAGAAAAGGGAGGGTCCTCCGACCAGACGGGTGTTATATCTGGTGGGCTACTGCCCTACCATACCCCCAAACCTGCGAATTGCAAAAAACATAAGAAATTTTGAATTTCGCGGGCTACTCTGGGGCTCCGCCCATACTAATACCTCAACTAGAGCTGATCGGGATGGCGATCTGACGCAGTGCTTAAAAATGTCCTATAAAATTATTTCTGAAGACTTTTCGCACTTCACACTTCGAAAAACGGCCTACAAGACGAATCTACAATATATCCAGTACACACCTACACGAGTACACGTTTATTCTTAGAATACATAGGGACAGCTCTCCACAAACGGGTGGGGTGAATTCAGTACAATATCATACTAAGATGAACGGTACAAGAAATTATTTCAGGGATGTTATGGGAATCCAATAAATTTGATTTGTTTTATTTCCTCATACGCGATGTATCGCGTTACCATGGCAAAACGCACTTAGCGAACGGCAAGCGCGACGACGACTTCGATGAACTCTGTAGCTTGGCAGGAAGTGAACAGCTGATTCACGCGTCGTTCGTTAGCGTATTTCAACATCCATTGTTGGTTTTTTTTATTTTAGCCGTTTTATTTACATAAATGGAGTGCTGCATACGGGGAACGTAATTTTACATTGAAATAAAGGAATAGTAACTGAAAAAAGATATAAAAAATATTTTTGTGAAATTCGTGGAAGAATTCCGGTGGGTAATGATTCAAAATAAGGAGCTGAATGCACCCTGTCAGTTTGTGGAGGGCTGTCCCTTACACCCTGTATACATTTTCTACTTGTTGTTATTGGGATTTGTCTTTGCAAGGCACCACCATACACTGCTTAAATATAAACCGGCCAACTAGACATTCTGAATGAGTAGAACAACGGATTGGTGTAACTTGTAATGTGTGGTCTACGCTGTCAATGAATTTGGTTTTAAAAAATAAATGAATTCATTATTCTAAAGGTATTATTAATAACGACTGGTTACCTATACACTTATCTTGTTTTGTCCTGCTACCAGTGGTTAGGTCTCTTGAGAGAGGAACCTCCTAACAATACGCTCCGTGTTCCAAAGTACTGCTTTCTGAATCAAGTCCGTGATTCAGCTGCAAAGCGAGAGCCTCCTCAAATATTAGGCGAGGCTATTGCCTATTAAGCCATTGGCCGACACGATTATCTGCACAATGACTGTTGTACTGACGTCCCACATGTCGAAAACCTCGCGAGCCAGATCTAGATATTTGCATTGCTTATTTTTCTCTGCATTCACGAGGTTTTTGTCACGCGGGACCGTTCTATCAACAATCATTGCGTGATGCTCCAATCGATCCCTCACCACAATGTCAGACTATTGGCAACAATAGTCCTGTCAGCAACAATACGGCGACCCTAATACAACGTGAGACTGTCGGGCGCATACTTATAGTATTACAAGGTAATATATTATTATCAAATATAACTCTACGCGTGAGCATGACGTTCCGGGTTCGATTCCCACGTCGGGCAAAGTGTTGTTTCCATCAAGTATTTCTCTGTAGCAACCACGAGTCTGGATTTGCGCCCGATTGATGGCAATTGGCTTGCCCCCTATTACATGGAACTTAAACATAATTGGTGAAATGTAGGTGTACTATGTGGAGTACCATTAGGTACATCTCTGCATATCCCTTCGAGGATTTCAGGCATAATTTGCCTACAATTTTGCCTTGATTTGAAACTTGTCAAAGTCTAAC
Source organism: Noctua comes (assembly GCA_963082995.1). Classification (NCBI taxonomy): domain Eukaryota; kingdom Metazoa; phylum Arthropoda; class Insecta; order Lepidoptera; family Noctuidae; genus Noctua; species Noctua comes. The sequence continues at coordinate 17,892,230 of OY720267.1, read as the reverse complement.
TTTATCAAGTTACTTAAACAGTAAAACTTACAGGTTTCTGTGTACCCTGACTGTCGAAGATCTACATATGACATCCAGGAGCAACTGCTTAATTTGCTTTCCGAGGCGCGGAGGTCTAGATATGTAATGAATGACCTCATGGATCCACGTACCGACCGCGATGGTCCCGTGCGGCTGTTATTATTTATCCACGTGCTGAATACGTATTTGAATAGACCATTGTACGCAGAAATAATTAAGGATACATATCTTTGTCCAACCCGCATTGGACATTATAAAAAGTACTGATACTAACGAGTAACGCAGCGCCTAGCAATTAATGATCTGCAAATAGGCGGTGAACATCCAAATATCGGACAACAAAATTAAATGTTTCACAGAAATTATCAAGTAGGCAACACCGTTACATACATAAGGTAACGCTTTTTATCCATAGGGGTAGGCATAAACTACAGAATGCCACCTGTTGCGATCCTTACATAATCCTTAGGCAATGTAACATAAATTACGTTGCATCTTTTACAATGAACGTTTGTGCAAAATTTCATGCTTCTAGACCCAGCAGTTTCAGCGCACCTGTGCGTTGATCGTTTAGTCAGTGAATCAGTCAGTCAGCCATGATCTTGATTGATTGGTTGTATCCTTTACGATTTCTGATGTTGGCTACCACGCGGCCGAAGTCGCGGGCAACAGCTAGTGTAACATAAACATTCCAGATTTAAAAAATCTTTAAATGTGTTATTTTTACACTAATTGGCTTGAGTTTAGCCGCAACTCGCCTGATTTGATTCGATGATGCGGCACCATTGGCGAAACCGTTTTACTCGAACTTTGAAGAGATCCTGATTATAATTGAAACAGACAAGCCGGCAGTGGATTCCATATTCGGCGGTTCGCACAATATAATATGTGGAAGCAAAGCGCAAAAGATGCTGAAAATCACTTCAAAATCCGTCGCGACCGTCGCTTACTTTTAAAGAACAACGCAACCCCAAAATTCATCCATTCTTTAGCTCATGATGAAAAGAGACCAAGATTTCTTTAGTGGTTATCTTTGATGATAGCATTGGAATCTGATTGGGGTAACGTATTACCCAGCAGTAACTGAGTATCGGAGGTCAGATAGGCAGTCGCTTCATGTATGCTGCATCCGGTTAGACTGGGAGCCGACTCCAACGTAGTTATAGGTTGTAGGTGCGGTATAGGTTTTATGTGTGCGAAGGAGCGCCTACAGTTTACTAAATGCATGCATGTAGAAGCCAATGAACTATTTTTTTTACCATAGGCGCTGTATTCGTATGGTTTAGGTGCTGTATCTATAAGCAAGGCACTTTTTTAGTGACTAAAGTGAACTTATGTACTTACCTAAGTGTTATGTTTAGTGTTCACCGTAGTATTCACTACACTAGATTGATGTCTTTAATTTTCCGCAAAACTTATTTTTTAACACACACATACTTGCAGAAAAATCCACATAATGATATCTATTTAATTAATGTTCAACATATGTATTAGTTCTGCGGTCTATAAAATCTTAAACACAAATTATAAACTATCTAATTTGATGCTGACTCGAAACAAGCGAACGTTTTGCAAAAGCAAACACCACGCGAACGGCGCGAGGACGCTTGTAGGAAGGCATTTTCGCATTCCATTTTTGTAATTTTTTCTTCTTTTGTTGTTTTTTTTTTCTTTGATTGTTGTATTCTTATTTGTGGTGCATGACAAAGGAGTTTGAAAACAATTACTATAAAACGTTTTTATTTTATTATTTGGCGAAGGTATGTACTACATACTTTCTAAGTATGTTTAAATATAGTGCAGTACTATGCAGTACCAACCATTCATTTTGATATCGTCATTAATTTAAAATGTCTCAGGAAATCAGGATGGCAACCAATTGTTTATCGTTTAAAATTAAAGTTCGCGAGTACATACAGAAAAAGCTGGCAGTTTCGTCACAACGTTAATGTTTTCTTCATTGTTTGTATTTTTATTTTAGTAAATCCGTGTAAATTTCTATTTACTTATATTTATATATATATTTATAGTATTTTGATATATAGTTATAGTATTTTATATATCCTTGTAGTTTATCTTAGTGTTAAATTATTTTTTTTGCAGATTTAACACCTACCACTGTCTGTCTCTGCATCACCCAAAGGTTGAAAAGAGAAAAAAAAAAAAATGGTAGAAAATGCCTATGCCATTAAGTCCCCCTATGCACTTTGTGCTTGAAGTGTTAAATAAATAAATAAACGTTTTTCGTTCCAGGTATATCGTCTAGCCCACTGGATCAAACAATATATTATATTAGTTAAATTCGAAATCCTTAGAGAGAGATATTTCAACACAGAACCTTACTGCCAATATCTCCACGTAAAAGGAACCATTTATTTAATTTAATTAAATTGCTAAAAAGGTAACGATTATAAAGACGTTACATATACCATAATTTAGGTATACGTAACGTCTGAATATGGATGTGAAAATAAAATTAAAATTAGGTGCCTAAACTGCACCTAAACGCAACGGCTAATAAGTATTCCATCTGTTGATTATTCCAATTGTGTGAGAAATGATATGAAAGGGAAAGGAGTAAATGATGCCCGTGTCGTCTGACAGGGGAGAATGGAAGAAGAAACGTGTACCCCAAGTAGAATGGAACAAGGACAGGAAGACGATGAATTATCATCATCATCATCATCATTATTTCAGCCGAAAGACGTCCACTGCTAGACATAGGCCTCCCCGAAGTGTAAAGTAATATAATTGCAAAGTAGTATTTTTACTAGGGTTAAATAGATTAGAAGTGTAACCAGACTACATCTATCCTCTAATAGCGACCCGGCTTCGTATGGGTGCAATTTTCTAATGAAAAAAATCGGATGCGTAGTTAGAAAAAAAATATATATATAATATATAAATATGTTATTATATTATTAATATATTATATTATATAATATATAAATGTACATTTAATATGTATATTTTTTGTTTTTCTTATAAACCTTGTCTTACAAGTACGACGAACGCAACTCAAAAAACATCAGAATATAAGTAACATAAGTACAATATAATGTAAAGATAGATTTTATGCCTCCGTGAACAGTCAAAGGGCTGCAGCTAATCTTAAGTTAACCGGCCAATCTTAAGTTTAGCCGGCTAATCTTAAGTTTGTTTTCACAACCATGTTTAGCAGTAACATATAAAAACCGGACAAGTGCGTGTCGGGCCATGCACAATGTAGGGTTCCGTAGTCTTACTACGTTAATTTAATCCACTTCCTACGGTTTGATTTGCCTCCGAACGATGTTTTTTTTTGTAATAATAAAAAAACAAACTTACATTTGCAGTTGAAAAACCTTCATAATGTTTAGGAAAATATGTTATCCAAGTACATTTTGTAAGTTGGTCGACTATTACTCGTAAACTTGTAAAGCCTACTAAGCTGTGATAGTTTCACCGCCGTGTCCTCACGGCGGCGATAGGCGGAGACCTCTCGCGCCCGGCATTGGTCGAGGCCATGCTGCGGGGCGAGACGGAGTGGGAAGCGGTCGCCTCCTTCTGCGAAGCAGTCATGCTCGCGAAGGAGGAGGCGGGCCGCGTGAGGGAGAGGACAGCGTCCTCCCTCCACCCCAGCCGCAGTGGTAGACGCCCACGGCGCCGGACGTCGGCAGACGATCTCCGGCCACCGTAGGGGCGGGCTTGCGGGCGGCGAGTAATGGGCGACTCGCTGTCCGACCATGGACCATGCCCGGGTCGACGGCGCGTTGTGTTCCACGCGCGCCTCAAAGAGTGTCAGCATTATGACGGGGCCCCCCTCTAGAGGGCGAAAGCCTGCCGGGGTCGCGGGACTTATAGAATTACAGTGACCCTGGATCATAAAGGGCTATTGAAGGACACCGTGGATTTTAGTCAGTACAAGTCTGACAGTTCCTCCCACTCTGCCCTGGGTGGGAGGACTCATTTGATGATTTTACCACGATAAAAAAAAAAAAAAGCTGTGATAGTTTTCATTTTAACTTCGTTAATACTACCACCGTGAATTTTTTCACACACCCAAACACAACCGTTTAGCTGGTAGAGGGGGCGGGACACTTGAATCAAACAAAAAATAACACTGAAGTTTAATATTTCACCAACGAATCCCTTAATCAAATTTTTTAAAGACCTATCCAACGACATCCCACTTTATGGGGTACGCGAGAAAAAGAAATCCCCACTTTATGTGTAAGGGACAAAAAAAAAATACATTTCGAAATTTTATTTTACCACGGCATAACTAATCTGTATATTCATGCCAAATTACAGCTTTTTTTTACTTAGAGTCTTTGAGCTAAGCTGCGGACAGACAGACAGACAGACGGACATGGCGACACTATAAGGGTTCCTTGTTGACTACGAAACCCTAAAAATTCATGAAACTGTACCGTTGCAAAAGGTTAGTAATCAAACCTGAAATGTTAAGACAAATAAAATAAACAGAACAACATGGAGTTTAAGCCCTTTCAAACTAAAACAATAATTGTACTTGAATTTTTATTGTCTATGGCCATAATAACAACGTGAATAACAGTAACAATTCATGGTTTATGACTAGATAATACTTTGACAGTTAACTTTGTTTACTGGGTGTCACAGTGGCACCATTTGCTCTCTCAATTTAGCGTAATATTTCATATCGATACCTAACACGATCATCGTCTTCATCAGCCTACAGCAGTCCACTGCTCGACATAGGCCTCTTCCATTGCACCACCCCACTTAACTCGATTCTCGGCAACTCTCATCCAGTTGCTACCAGCCACCCTGCGAAGGTCGTCGCTCCACCGAGCCTGAGGGCGTCCCCCTTTACGCTTGCCGATTCGCGGTCTCCACTCAAGAACATGTCTACCCCAACGTTTATAGGTTCTACGGCTTATATGACCGGCCCATTGCTACGACTTTAGTTCACTGTCGGATCACCTCGTTCCGCATTCGATCCTTCAGGCAGTCTCCAAGCATTGCCCGTTCCATAGTTCACTGAGCGACCTTGACTTTATGGACCAGACGTACCGTGAGTGTGCACGTTTCGGCCCCGTAAGTCATAACAGGTAGGACGCACTATTTGCAGTCTAAGTCTTTAGCCTGTGTGGAATACGCGATAAGAGTTGTCGCCGTCGTCGTTTACGTGTGCTTGTGGCATCAGTTGAGAATCATTTTTATTTAAATATTAATCTTTTCCCCCCACAATGAATTTTTCTTGTATCGTGGGTGCGTTTACAAACATTTAAACTCACATACACAAACATCCAGACGTGGAACTGTTCAGTGCGGTAATCGAACCCGCGACACGCAGCGCAGCAGCCAATCGCTCTCGCAGCCAAACATGGAGGGATTATTCTTATCCGTGGAGGAGTTCCACTCTTAATCTCAAGATCCCTTCATCAGATCAACACCATATTTAAATGGGACCAATTTCGAGAGATTCTATATACAATCAAAAATAATCATCTAAATCGTTCCATACATACATTAAAAAAAACATCCGAGTATTGAAACTCGTTGGTTACTAATAAAACCGTCTGGAACAGATAGACATCAAAACTCATCTTTTGTTAAACCCCTTGAAATATCTTATATCTATATGAGGCAAAATAGGCATAATATATTAAAATTCCAAAAATACTTATTATCTTAGATTATAATAATCTAAGCTTATTACTTAATTTTTAATTATCAGTAGAACAAAATTGCACAATTTATCATTAGCCGTAGTCCGTAATTTCTAATTCCGAGCGTGTATCATTTAGTGGTGTCCTTATTTGCCGTGTCCGTATCCGTGCCCGTTTCCATGGCCATGGTGGTGGTGGTGACCGGGGCTGCGGACGGCCCTCCACAGTTGGGGAGCGGCGCCTGCAGCAGCTGGTACACCAGCCACGACGGCTGCACTAGCCATAGCCAGGAGAGCGCAGGCGATCAGGGCGAAGAATGCAAACTGTAAGTATTAAAAATCGATTAGCTTTTTATCTTTTCCCTTACACCATGGGAATCGACACCTTCCGTGCCCTAGATTCTCTTGTTCACCTACTGTCAGAATGGCTCTGTTGGTAAAATTATATGTCTGTGGTAATTGTGTTGAAAAACCAAGATGGCGAGACGTTATGTTGACGAATATGGGCCACGCGCCAGAAGATTCATGTACTCTACTGTACAGTTATATTGATTAACGTGTGCATGTGCGGTCGTCCCGGCCTGAAAACCTAGACAGGTCTTAAATTCTATGTACTTGTAATAAAATATAAGGTATATTGGTTTATTTAGTCATATTTACTGCCTCAGTGCATGAGGTCCTAGGTTCGACTCCCGGGTCGGACAAAGTGTCTTTGGGTTTTTCCGTCAGGAAATTCTCAGTAGCAGCCACGGAGTCTGGATTTGCGCCCGGTTGATGGCAATAGGCTCGCCTCCTATTATATGGGACTTAAACATAACTGGCGAAATGTGGGTGTACTATTAGGTATAATATTCTAGAAGATAAATAACACTGGCAGCTAAATTTAAAAAGAAATTATAACGACACGCAAGATACGACATGAAAACCAAAAATATTCATGAACATAAATACGATTTTTAATTTAAAACTTTTATTAGGGAAAATATAGTATTTTATGAAATTTTTATTTAGTTTTTTATGTTAAATAACGCACTGAGTGGCATATTTTTTAATTTAAATAAAAAAACAAAATACACGAATAAACTATATTAATATAAATACATAATAAGAATGTCTACTTACGTATTTCATTTTGAGTTGATTTCTTGAGTTGTTGTAGAACAATATTAGTTTGGTATACTTACTCTGCCTTTATATACCCAAAAACAGGAAGGTCAAAAGAACCGGTGTGTTTTTTTAATGAAAATTGAAAACATGACCTTAATTAATTATTACGCGTTTTATAAACAGGTTCGGGGGGAAAACATAAAATGCAGAAAATCTAAATATTATAAAAACTACATAATTCTTTTTTTATAAACATTCAGAATCAGAATTTTATTTGCTATTAGCTTATGCCCGCGGCTTCGCCCGCGTGGAGTTAGGGAATTGCCCACGGGATCTTACTTCTGGAATAATAAGTAATCTATGTATCTATCTATAATACATACACAGATTTACATGTACTTGCTTATAACTTGCAATTATTATTATAAAGTTATATCAATTAAATTAGAAACGTGAAATATTGATACCTTGGTTTGAGATTGGACATCGGATTTACTGGATTTTATCTGAAGAGTATGTAAACAAATTTTCAAGTCAATCGACCCCGAGAGTAAAAAGTTTCACAGAAAATTCAACACCCCATTTCACCCTCTAAGGGGTAGGAATTTCGAAAAACTGATACTAACTCTTCACAAAGAATACACCCTCCAATTTTCATATCTCTGGGACCCGCGGTTTGGGCTGTGCGTTGGTATATCAGTCAGCCAGTCAGGACATGGAATTTTAAATTGGGGGATGATTTTGGAAAAACTGTGATACACGTATCTCATCATTTTAACTGAAGTATATGTAGACACAATTTCAAGTCAATCGACTCAGAGAATAAAAAGTTACATAGAAAATTCAACACCCCATTTCACCCTCTTAGGGGTGAAATTTCGAAAAACCCTTTCTTAGTGGATACCTACTCTTTACAAAGAGTACACTGTCCAAATTTCTTGTCTCTAGAACCAGTGGTTTGGGCTGTGCGTTGATATATTAGTTTGCCAGTCAGGACATTGAATTTTAAATTGGGTGATGATTTTGGAAAAACTGTGATACACGTATCTCATCATTTTAACTGAAGTATATGTAGACACAATTTCAAGTCAATCGACTCGGAGAATAAAAAGTTTATAGAAAATTCAACACCCCATTTCACCCTCTTAGGGGTGAAATTTCGAAAAACCCTTTCTTAGTGGATAACTACTCTTCACAAAGAGTACACTGTTCAAATTTCATGGCTCTAGGACCAGTGGTTTGGGCTGTGCGTTGATATATAAGTCAGTCAGTCAGTCAGTCAGGACTTTGAATTTTATATGTATATAAGAATATTATTGAGGATTTTCAAAATAAACCACAAATTGTTTCTCTGAAAATACAAAGAAACGACATTTAAAGTTCACTAATATCGCCTCCTCAATTATATCCTTTTATTTTGTCTCTCCACACGTTTTCTTAAAACAATAAATCACACCGAATATTTTGACCATCATCCGCCATTCAGTTCCACAGACAACTCATGAAGGCGCGAGGCGCGGCAAATTCGAATTAATGAAATGTCATTTCATTACATCTCCCCCCCCTAAGTGGGAAAATTCTAAATAATATATCTATACGCTATACCTATTAGTTATCTTCATATTCGTTTTCTTCTACTTCATCTTCTTCAGCATCTATTATGACCGGTTGCAATTTTGTTATGTGGAATAAAGTTGATTCTGTTTTTCTGGTTCCGGTGTCGATCCTATAAATGGAGTTCGATACTTTCTCTACTTTTTCTTTTTCTTTCTTTCTCTTTTTCTTTTTTTTTTTTTTTTTTTTTTTTTTTATAATAGATTCTATTTTTGTATATTAGATCTTGTTTCTTTTCTTATATCTTTTATTTGTATCAAATTGACTATTTTCAATAGTTCCTCTTTGTTGTCTTCTGGTTCTAACACAGGATTTCGGCTCAAACAGTCTGCTTCTACATTTTCTTTACCAGGTATATATTTTACTGTAAAGTCATACTGAGACAGGTAATATGTGAGTTCACCCAATTCTTCGTCCGTCCTGCATGTAATGTTCATGTTCTCGAGAGGTTTGTGGTCTGAGTAAATAGTGAATTGTTTTCCAATGAGCCAGTGCTGCCAGTATTTAACGGCTTCTTTCATAGCAAGACATTCCAAGTATATAGCCTTTTTCCGTTTTTGAGATTCATTCAGTTTTTTTGAGAAATATGCCACTGGTTTGTCTTTACCGTCCAATTGTGTTTGTTTTAATATTGCTCCGATGCCCTCTAAGGATTCATCTGTAAAAATTTTTATTGGTAAGTCTTTGTCATATTTGTCCTTAGCAAACATTGTTTTATATTCCTTTTTGATTTCTTCTATTTCAATTTTCTTTTCATTATCTAAATAGTCTGTCTTACTTATAAATTCCTCTGTTTCTATGTGTTCATTGAAATTTATTGCATATGGTTTTATATTCTTATCTTCATTTCTGTTATCTTTAGACATCCTGTTTATTTTATTTATTGTTTTCTTTTGTTCTATCTGCAAGTCCTCATTTTGTGTTAATTTGAATTTTTTTATCATATCTAATCCGATTATAAAATCATCAAAATTTTCATTTTCTACTATGTATACATCCACCTCTTCTTCTATATCAAAGATTTTTATTTTTATTGTTGTCAAGCCATCTGTCTTTTTCACACCATTAACCGTTTTCATATATGCTATATTCACATTGTCTTTTTTTCCTTTTACTTTTATCAGTCTTGAATTTATTAAAGAGATCTGTGAGCCTGAGTCATAAATGCCACTCACTTCTAATTTATTTTCTATTAATAGCTTGATTTTGATTAATGGTGTACTTACTCGTTTTTTTTATCAGTGTTCATCTCTACTTCAATAATGGAGTTATTATTTACGTTTTTGGCCTTAAACACCTTTTCAGATTCATTTTTATTTTTCTTGAACCAACATGACTCCTCCGGATGGTATCTAATTCCTTTGTCCAACGATTCACAGGTCGTACATGGCTTCTTCTCATTATTTTTTTTCATATAAGAAAATGTACCATTTTTTATTATAGTTGAGTTTTTCTTGTGCATCATACCTTCATATTTTCTTATCTCGTTGAACAAATCAGTAGTATTCTTGAGTTCGTCTCTGTTTAGCTTATTCAAGATAAATCCAGGTAAACCTGTTGCGATGAGATCTATCATTGTTTTGGGATCTATCGATTTGTTTGTATCTAGTATAAGCCTTTCTTTTTTTATGGCATAATCGATTAACAATCCGTCTTTATATTTGAATGAGAAAGCAGTTGTGACTATGTCCCATCCTCGGTTTTTAAAAGTTTCTAGGAATTTGTCTTTCCATTCATTCCATTCAGAATTTACTGTTAGTTTTATCATCATTGAACTATACCAATCCAAGCAAGATTTTTCTAAAAATAACCTCAGTATGTCTATTTTTGTTTCATCTTTTGTTATATTAAAGCGCTCACACTCTTTTTCAAAATTCTCTATCCATTGCATTGCATTAGGATTCTTGGTTGTGAATTTTTCAATAATAAATTTCTCTGAAATATGTTTTAGGTTATGTTGATTTTCTTTCTTTGTTGTAGATTCTATTAATTTCTCCAGGATATTTTTCAAACTGTCGTCTTTGTCTCCTGGTTGTTCCGTGTTTATTTCTTCTAAATATTGATCTAAAAATTGCATATTCCCTTCCTCATCTGTATATGTTTTCTTTAGATCTTTTTCCAGTTTTATCCATATTTTTCTACTTTGGTGCCTTTTCTTTAAGCTATTTTTTATTTTTGAGAATGTGTCCAATTTAACAATATATGTATGATGACTCACCGGCTTCAATTCATCAGGTAAAACATAACATTTTCCTTCTTCTGTAGATATTGAGGTTATGGCTAATACATTAGATTTGCCATCCTTTGCGGCTATTATCGTAAACTCAAATAGCAGCCGATTCATCTTCTTTTAGTTAACGAAAATGTCGTTTTATAAGAATATTATTGAGGATTTTCAAAATAAACCACAAATTGTTTCTCTGAAAATACAAAGAAACGACATTTAAAGTTCACTAATATCGCCTCCTCAATTATATCCTTTTATTTTGTCTCTCCACACGTTTTCTTAAAACAATAAATCACACCGAATATTTTGACCATCATCCGCCATTCAATTCCACAGACAACTTATGAAGGCGCGAGGCGCGGCAAATTCGAATTAATGAAATGTCATTTCATTACATGTATAGATTACGAAAAATAAAAAGTAAGAAACATCTTTCCGCCATTTTCAATTGTTTTTCTGCCCGTCAAAATGAGTGAATTTATAGAAGAAATTCGATACATTCTGAAGTTTTATTACAAAAACCGTCCAAGTGCGAGTCGTACTCACACGCACACAGGGTTCCGTAACACAAAACAAAATAATAAAAATTTTTTGAAGGCTCATTCATAATTATGTTGTATTGTATTACATTCAACAGCAAAACTAAATTTGTATTTCATAGTATGTTAATGAAAAACAAAGTTACTGGTGCAGTTTGAAAAAAAAGGACCGTATCTCTAAAGCTAAACAGCAAATCTTATTCAACCCAATTTTCTTTGAATGCAAAAATCCTATATTTCTTAGAATTTACCTCGTCGTACTTTACAAATTACAGTGGTGACACATTTTACCACTTTGGAAGAGTCTATCTTTCAAACACAGAATACATCTACCTACCAAGTTTCAACTATAGTCCTGATAGTTTCGGAATAAAGTGGCTGTGACATACGGAGGGACATGGACAGACAGATAGACAGACATGATGAATCTATAAGGGTCCCGTTTTTGCCATTAGGCTACGGAATCCTAAAAACGGCCGGAATTGATTAAAAAGGAGTGGTCTTTCAACATGATAACGCCAGACCACACACATCTTTGGCTACAAATAAAAAATAGACAGAGCTTGGTTGGGAAGTGTTAATGCAACCACGATATGGTCCTGCCCTTGCACCTTCAGATTTTCACCTGTTTCGGTCTCTTCAAAATTCTTTGGGTAGTGTTACATTAACATCAAGAGAGCACTGATCTGCGACTACATGTCGCATTTTTTTAACCAAAAATATCAAGATTTCTAACGAGTAACGGGAGTATGACACTACAAGATGGTAACAAGTTATCGAACAAAATGGCACAATATATAAATTATTATTATAATTACATCATTAAACTTTGAAAAAAAAAATGTCTTGAGTTTGTATACAAAATACGAAGAAACATTTTCCCCGACCTTATAAAGGGTGTAAATAGACCCTTAACGAAGCCGAAAGGCACTTGTTCTCCTCGTTTTTGCGATATTTTTTTTGTTCTAGCTAGACCATACCTGGGAACCTTCTAGTTACGAAGATATTGGGGGACAAAGTTCCAACTGAGTTTCCTCCGTGCCGGAAAGCACGTTAAACCGTTGGGCTCGACTGTCAATTGTAGATCATTGACAATCGTTACAGGTAGTCGTGGCCCGAAAGTCTGACAACCAGTCTTACTAAGGAGTGTCATATTACCCAGTAGTTACCTACTGGATTGTGGAGGTCAGACAGGCAGTGGTGGCATATAAAATACTGGTATTCAGCTGCATCCGGTTATACTTGAAGCCGACCATAACATAGTTGGAATAAATATATTATTACTTTACTTATTGCGGTTACAGTGCTGGTTTGGAATTTAAATTAAATATTTTCTAGTTGAATGTCTAGAAATCTTAAGTGTGAATAAGTAATAAACCTTTAATGAAAAAATTTAGACAGGTTTTAGCTAGTGATAACATGTTTGTCACTATTAAATTATAAATACTAATCAGCTATTTAAAAAAAACCAGTTTAAATGCGCGTCTGACTACTCAAAATCAAAATCAAAATCAAAGCATTTATTTCAAATAGGCCAGTTACAGGCACTTTTGAACTGTCGAAACAAAGACAAAAATAGCTACAGTCCCAGTCACAAGGCATAAAAACTGTGAAAGTACTGTAGTTGTAGTACTCACAGTGAAAGGTCCTGTAATCGGGATGAATATTTACTTTCGCATGCACAATATTTATAGCCAAATAGTACCTATAATCTATATATAGTGCAAACTGTAAACATAAAGTTATTTCTGCAGTTATAACTGAAAATTATCTCTTATATATACCAAAAACAGCACAACATATCTTCTTCATTCTTTGGAAGTGTTTTTTTTTATTTTATTTTACACAAGAGGAACAGCAGACAGCTACAATATATAGTATAAAAAATTAGATATAAATAACATTTGAACAGTATTGTAGCACACAACGCTGTTCCCAGATTAACTGTGTAATATAATATACAATTAATTAAACGCTAGGGTAATAAATAATACATAATAATATTAAAAACTAACTTAGTTAACTATCAAGCTTTTTAAGTTCCTCTAACTTCTTATTTTTGTAACTGTTTGATATTTTAATCAGCTGTTCCCTACATTTTGATTGCGTTGGTACTGTAGATTGTTCAAGGAACGGGAATGTTTTTTTTTTCATATTTCCTGTACCTAAAGTTTTTTCAGATATTTCATTGTAACCCTAAATACCCCTGTCAACCTTTTATTTATAATAATTTTAAAATGTATTCATACACAACAGCATTAGTTTTAGTATATGCGTAACCTGAAACACGTGTCTAGTATTTTTATGTAAAGAATCTATGTACAAAATTTCAAAACTGTATTATGAAAAATCACAAAGTTATAAGCTTGTTCTGTTACCTTGTTGTCCGCACAAAAACGTGGTCACCACGCGGCGCCCCCGCGCACGCGCCTCTAGCGTCGTCTTGAGCTCATTGATAATAATAATTTGGTAGTAGGTACCTAAATGACTGCGATAGGTACTTAGTGTCGCTCGGTGTCCAACTTGTAACCTTTTTTAAATATTTTTGGGACAAAATATAACTTGGTTAAAAAATTATTAGAATCGATTCAGTTACTTACTCTGAACAAACTATATTCAGGTTTCGTATCTACTAAAAATAATGTTGTATAATATTAATACTGTAATAATTTCTAAATGAATATATGGACACTATTATAAGGCGCTTTAACCTCACCCGTATTTTTATTAATTAAATCCATATACTTACATTATAATAATTAATCAAGCTAATAACTGTTAAATGCTATCCGTCTTTATTCATTTGAAAAAAAACCCAAATCCGCACAAATCTACTTTACATAATGTAAAGTAGATTTGTGCGTGAAGCGCTCAAGCATCATCTTGAACCGTGGCGCGAGGTGTAAACGTAAAGAAAATGCGCCGATTTTAAAATTTTAGAAAATACTCTTTACACATAATGGGTGTAAAAGTACCCTTAACGAAGCCGAGAGGCACAATGTTCTCCACACGTTGCTATCATTTTTATTGCCATACACTGGGAACCTTCTAGTCATGGATATTGCGGGTTAAAGTTCCAACTTTTTCACAAGTTTTTTTTTTAATTCAAGTAAATAATGTTATAACTTTTGCTTTAAATACCTCCACGACCCCCGTACTATTCAATGCATCCATCAGCACAGTGTTGTCTGCGTTTCATTGAGTCCTAATGTAGAACGTGATTCGTCCACTATGTTCATCATCATCATAATAGACTTTTTGGTTTCCTCATTTCACCTTGAAAGAATTTCACCTAGGTGATATCTTCCAGTTGTAATAATTCGACATAAGCGGAGGACTTTGTTCACCTTGGAATTGATTCACCCAGGTGTACAAAGGCGACTTTTTTATTCATTTTGTGGATTTTTATCACCCACATAAAACATGTTAATTAAAACTTTCAAATTAACAGTAAACTTAATATTTCAAATCAGTTTAATGTTTATAACAGACTCAAGAAACGAAGAACAGTGTAAATCATGCTACGTGAAAATTATTTCCACAATGATTTTGTTAACTAGGATAATAGTAGGGTAGTGGTAATTTATATTTGACAACACTTACTGGTGTGTAAGAATCGAGCTTTCTATTTTATACTGTCACTTACGGGATATCTTCCGTGATTAATAATTATTTTGCGCTCCCAACGATATTTCGACGCCAGTTACAAACGCAACAACGCGCAATAGCGGTGGGGGGTGGAGGGGTATATCAAGCTCAAAAAAAAGTTTGAAAGTTTTTATTAGCATGCTTTACGTGGGTGATAAAAGTCCACAAGATGAATAAAAAAAGTCGCCTGGGTGAATCAACTCCCAGGTAAACAAAGGCCTCCGCTTATGTCGAATTATTTCATCTGGAAGAAATCCCCTAGGTGAAATTCTTCCAAGGTGAAATGAGGAACCCAAAAAATCTACTTTATTCTCCCGGATGATATCACCCAGTTGGACATATTGGAATAAACCGATATTTCACTTTTACTTAGTTTGATGTACAGAAAGCTTGGTTGACGGCTTCGTGAAGGGTCTGTTTACACCTTGTATAATATTTTCATAATTTTAAGAATTTGTTTGTTTTTCCGCTTTATTTGTTCTGGGGCTTTTGTCTAAACAGATATGTCAACCCTATCGTGCCTTTTACCATTGTCACATTTGACCTTATTATTCGGGTAAAGATAGAAGTCACCGATGAAGGACTGTTATTAAATGACTTCTTTTTGACACCTTCTGAAGTTGGTTCGGATAAAATTGATTGTATTAAATAATTTGTTTTATTTATTTATTTATTTTATTTATCAACTTACATCTACCATTACAGCGAGATAACCAATGCGGTAAATGCGCCTTAACCTAACTTAATTGCTAAGCTTGGTCCTTAACTTAACTTAATTGTTACTTAGAATTAATATTGTTGTTGTTAATATCCATGGATGATACTGATTGTGCTTGTTGCAAACAATGTAACTAAAACTCTACAGGATAATTGTATTTTCGATTCAAAAATCGACGTATTTACTATGTACGTTTGGTATAAACGTATAACGCGCGCTCGTGCTGGGGTCTCAGTTCCGGGTTGAGTGCTTTAATAATGGTTGGAGCATCAGTCAGTGCCCTGCGCCCCTCCGAGTTATTAGATATTAGGGCACCAGACCAGGAATGCAGGATTGGTGCCCTAACTTTCCAACTGACATAGATGCTTCGTAAAGTAGGTAGAAGCTGTGCCGAATTGGCCGGACACTGACGTCATAATCTTAACCCTTACTGTTCCCACTGCTAAACCACAGTCATCCCTTTTGGGAAAGAGAGTGGGCCGTAATCCACCACGCAGGCGCAGGGTTGACATGCCGGTTTCCCCATTTTGTTTTCCTTCGCCGTTGCCAACATTACGGCGTAGAACGTGTGGAGGATCGGAGATGGATCCATAACTTATTATATATGCTCATTTCTAACTACTTATTTATACATTTTAGTTATTCGTCTCCACGTCATCACCTACATTCTCATCTCCGATACAACAAAAAAGATCCATGTCTCTTTTTAAAAGAAACGATACGTAGATAATTATCTTTGCAAAGTTTTTGCACGCATTAAACAACTAGATTTTCAAGAAACGGTGTTAAAAACCTGATGACTAAACAAGTTATATTGGTATTGTAAAAATTATAATATTTTATTGATCCATTAAAATACTTTCAAGGACTTTTGTAGTAGTCTAGTTTCTAGTAGTCTTCTTCTTTTTTTTAATAATATTTCTTTAATCGATCTTTTAAGTTTTTTGTCTTCAAAGGTCATCAGCACTAAGCTGGCACAATACTGTAGGTAACAGCTGTCAAAGATGCAAGAACTTCAGAAATTTGGCATCGCATTATGGCGAAACTTTGCGTTCAGTTGCGTTTGGTCACGATTAAAAAATCGAGCTACTTCGATGTTCATCGACTACTTCGATGTTGCATTGTAGTTAGGGACTTTGGGATTCATTCAGGATTTCGATCTCGATGCAGTTTTTTTTTAATAAATTGTAATAGTACTTATGTAGTCGTTATACGGCGTGTAAGGTAAGGTCATATTTAAGAATTTACAGACAAGCAGGAGGTACAGACCTTCAAGCAGAACTACTTTCCCTAAGGGATCAACAACATAATTGCGAAAAAATAATCAGCTGTCCCATACAGATCATCAGTACCTTTTTGACCCAAATGTCCCATACATTTGCAACTGATTATTTTAGAGTCTGCGTGTAATTCTACGGGGAAATCAGGGTACATACATGAAAAATCACACACAACCCACGAACATACAAAATTCCTCCTATAATGAAGTCGGCTAAAAACACTTCTGCACAGTCTGCTTCATACAATAATTTATACAGGGTGTGGCGTAAGTAGTGGTCCACCGTTCAGGATTTGATGAACCAGATAATTAACTATAACAATTAAAAATTTTAACCATTTTTACCCAAGACGTTTTTTTTACAAAAATCGCTCTTGAACTTGAAGGTGTTTTAAAAATTAGGGTTAAAATTAGAGAAGAACCAACTTTTTCTTCAAAAGAGCTAAATTTACATAAAAAATCATAATTTATCATGATAGCTCTAGTATTCAGCAGTAATTAACAGAAATCAAAATGAAAAAATAATGGTTTTTGTTGAAACTACAAACAAAGTAAAAAAAGATAGAAATTTCGTAAATAAAAGACAAAAAGGAAATATTTTCATAACCCTTGGGTAAAAATGGTTAAAAATTTTAATTGTTATAGTTAATTATCTGGTTCATCGAATCCTGAACGGTGGACCACTACTTACGCCACACCCTGTATGTAAACGATAACGACGTTGAGCACCTTTATTATCATTTAGATAACCTACTTAAGTGTGTAAGGCAAGATTGCAAAGGGGGAGTCCCCGCACACCCGATTTGTTTTCACAGAGTATTTTCTAATTTCGCACAGCCTGACTAAAGATATAAAGGGTGTAAATAGACCCTTAACATATCCGAAAGGCACTTATTCTCCCCGTCTTTGCGATCATTTTTTGTTCTAGACCATACCTGGGAACCTTCTAGTTACGGAGATATTGGGGGTCATAGTTCCAAATTTTTCACAAGCTTTTTTAAATACATGTTTTTAATGAAAGATTTTTACTTTACACACCTTCACGACCCCCATACTATTCAATCCATCCATCAGCACAATGCTTTGAGTGCTTTCCATCGAGTCCTACCGTAAAACGTGATTTTTCACCCCAAAAAAAAAGTCGATTCCCAGCAATAATTTTTGCGTAAAGTTACTTAGTTTGATGTACAGGATGCTTGGTTGACGGTTATGTGAAGGGTCTGTTTATACCCTCTATAAAAACAAAACAACACAAGAAACAACGGTGGATCACTGCTGCGACAAGCCATGAGTGATAGCACAACAGCGACCCACATACACACAGTCCAGGCGACTGGCAATTATGTTTAAGATACTGTTGGTGCCGCCCCACCCCTTGCGCATCAGCGAAGCGCACTTTTAACGCATTGTTGCGTAAAAACAATCCACATGCGCATCTGCGAACACCCCGACGCACTACAGAAGCGGGGCATCCCCACCAGTATCGTAAACGCGTTATTATACTGAACGCGGAGAGCACTGTAAGATCTTGCCAAACCGCAAGCAAGTTCAGGGAGCACAAGTTGTACGGCGTAAGGTTCAAAACCGCTTGACACTTATTTATACGTAGGTAATAATATGACACAATTTACAATCAGGTTTTTATTTCTAAAACCATTAAAAATATCTTTATTTCACAAGTATTGTTTTTAGTGGTGCAATAGATAATATCTATTATTTTTATTATTAAATATATTATATTATTATTAATCACTTTCTAGACCTAAATGTAGTATTACGGGGTGGAAGGGACACGGACGCACGAACGGTTACCAATACGTGGTAACCGTTCGTGCGTCCGTGTCCATCATCATCCAGGTGGCCTACCATGACATCTTAAAGCAGGTGTAATTCCAGTGTGGGAAAGAGATGGCGCTAGACGACCTGTATAACCCTGTCTCTTTCCCACACTGGAATTACTCCTGCTTTAAGACGTCATAGTAAACCCCCTGAACCCTCCCCACATCGAAATTTTTTATCGATCATTTTAAAAAACGTATAGATATTGCGCTTTTGTATGAAATAACAGATTTTTTTAAATTACCGATGATGTATTTTTATATTTCGTAGCTGCAACTAAAATACTATATAGCAATGTATCGCCATTTCAGGCTTCTTCACATATAAATAATAGAGTCACTTATGAGCTTATTATCATAACATATCAGACAGAGGTGTACCTAATAGCAGGTACACCCACATTACAACATTCATATTTAAGCTCCATGTAAAAGGGGGCGAGCCTATTTTTTGTTAAGAGCTCAATAATTCTTACTTATGCTTATTAGTAAGAATTAAAATGTAGCTAATAATAGCTTTGACAGGCTAAACCGCAGATTTAAACCCAAATAACAAAAAAAACACAATCCTATGTTATAAATAATTTATTAACCAAACGTAGGTACTTATAGCAAGTAAAGCCATTCTAGTATTCACAGTTTAGCTTCCGACTGTAATCTAAGAACCTAGATAGATTCTAAGTTACATCTAAGATGAGCAAACATTCTTAATAAATATGACTTAGATATATACCTACATCATCTTATTTTTAACATTTATTTTGTTAACCAAAGTGACCACCGTAACCGTGGTCATGGCCGCCGCCGTAACCGCCGTAGCCGCCGCCGTGACCGCCATGGCCGCCGCCGTGATGACCGTCATAGCCGCCGCCGTGACCGCCATGGCCGCCGCCGTGACCGTAACCGCCGCCGTAGCCGCCGCCGTAGCCGCCGCCGTAGCCGCCGCCGCCGTGGCCCCAATGTCCGCCGTGCTCGCCGTGCCCACCGTGCCCACCGTGGCCAAACTCGTAATTAGCGCTCGCCAGCGCAAGGATGGCGCTCGCCACCAATGTGAACAACACGAACTGGAAACAAAAATAAATCATTGGCTTTTGTCACAAATCTCGTCTGGAGAAAACCAATGGATAAGGGCTGTGATGTTACTCAAACGATGCACTGAAGTTACTTTGACGGTAATAAGTTGACAAAAAACAAAAAAAAAAAACAAAGGTCCAATCAAACTTTCTAGAATAGTTAGATAGTACTTTATAGAGAAAAACTGATTCAGAAGTAAGTATTTTAAATACTATTTATTTTAGATTAATTTTAAAATATTAAAATCAAGTTCTATTATTAATGACTGAAAACTTAAACTTAAAAGGACAAGCAGAACTCACAGTCTTCATTGTGTCGGTTTCAAGTAGAATAATATTATTATCGGTTCATCGCGCTCATTTATAGGCGTCAACATAGAGGTCAGTTTAACCATTAAATGACAAAAAAGCGAAAATCTAAAAAAAGTGTGGAGGTTTTATTATCCTGCCAAACTTGTTATATATGCTTCCTTATTAATTGGAATTAGTATAAAGGTACGATTCCGTAGATCGTAGATATTGTGGCGTGTTGTAATTTTCATAGGTACCTATACATAGTTTGTCGTGTCGCCGCCGCCATCGCGGTATGTCGTCGCGTTTGGCAGTTTTACTGCTGCGGTTCGCTGTTGCGGCCGCTTTCGGAATTGAACCTTAATGAAAACAAATAAGTCAAGTTTTCTAAAGGCGCTCCCTCACCGGGAGCATTCGCCTGTAATGTAACAAATGCAAGATTCGATTTTGAGCATTACGTTCACTTGTTTCTGTACAAAATCGAAACTTGGATTGTTACATTACAGGCGAATGCTCCCGGTGAGGGAGCGCCTTATTAATTTTAAGTCTTTTTTGGAGAATAATTAACATTTATAATAATTTTGTCTGAGAAGCAGGGGAATGGGCGTGTCATGCCGCTAAAAAGCCACATGCCGATTTAAGAAAAAAAATCTAAGCACCTTGTTACACTATTTGAGGCGCGAGGAAGAGAGAGGCACGGACAGTTGAGTGCTACGTTGGGTGGCGGCAATCGGCATGGTTGACGAGCCGATACATCGACGGTGTGCTGATCCCGTGCAGTTCTGATGGGCATTTAAAAGAAACAAGCAAATGTATTACCAGGTGCTCTAGATGGGACAAATGAGGCTGCTGGGACGGGTCTACTCATAATGTGTCTCTGTACTTTCCTATTTGATATACAAGGTTTAACATAATAAACGCAAGACCTCCCGTGTGGTCTCTCGCACCAAGAAACTAAACATCTGTTGTTCTTCGAGTTCTTGAAATTCACAAAAAAAAAAATACTTTCTATAGGAACGGACGCAAGCAACTGATCCACATGTATGGTAAAACTAAAAAAAAAGTTATAAATTTCCAAAAGTCATGGAACAAAAGTTGTTCAGTTTCATGGTCTGAGACACCGCACGAGAGGTCTTGCGTTTATTATGTTACACGTTGTATAAACGGTGTAAATAGACCCTTAAACCCGAAAGGCACTTGTTCTCCCCGTCTTTGCGATCATTTTTTTGTTCTAGACCATACCTGGGAACCTTCTAGTTACGGAGATATTGGGGGTCAAAGTTTTTCACAAGTTTTTTTTAAATACATGTTTTTAATGTAAGATTTTTACTTTACACACCTCCACCACAGCCGTACTATTCAATCCATTCATCAGCACAATGCTTTGAGTGCTTTCCATCGAGTCCTACCGTAAAACGTGATTTTTCACCCAAAAAAAAAAGTCGATTCCCAGCAATAATTTTTGCGTAAAGTTACTTAGTTTGATGTACATAATGCTTGGTTGACAGCTATGTGACGGGTCTGTTTACACCCTGTATTAGTCTATGCTTAGGTACATGTGTATAAATTGGGCTGAAATAGCTATAGAGAGAGAAGAATGTAAAAAAGGAAGGGAGACCTTTGCCCTGCAGTGGGACACAACAGGCACATAACAAATAATGATAGTCTATGCTTTCCTAGACCATTCGGAGGTCGGACAGTACCCAGTGCATTTTGTTACACGATCTATTTTTATTGTATTTAATGTCTAGACTAAAATGGCCAGAAATCGCACAAAATAGAGAGGTTTGGAAGGAGAAATAGGATTCTTTTGCCCAACAGTAGCCACTATGTAGGCTAACAAAAATAGACTAATTTAAAAAAATATAACGTGTAAAGATGATATCAATATCCTGTATACAGAACAATTTTTTTTTTTTTTTTAATTGTAAATCGTTTATTTCAGAATTATTCTGAGATTACATCCATATTTGTTAGCAGAATTGCGAGGTTACGGACTAGTATTAGTAATAATTAATTAATTAATTCAAATTATTTATTAATAATCATGTACATTATACATAGAAATTTGAACAATGAACAATTATTTCACTTCATAACAATTATGCTTCATGTGTCCAAATATGGCGAGTCTCAAAATTGGAGAGAACCCGACACATTATAAAATAAGGACAGCAATCATTAATAAAAATGGTTCTTAAAAATTAACGTGATAATTTAAATACCCGACAATTGAATCCTTTCCACTTCAAGCATAGTACCAGCTACAGACGAAAGCGCCATCTATATTGATAAATAGGCGTAACTATGACACTGCTAAGCAGGATTCTCAGAGAAAACAGTAGGTAATACTTGCAGGATGTCTTCAAGTCATGATGCGCTCATCACATGCTAAACGTTGCAATCGAAAACTACTAGATGGCCTCGAAATTTTCGATATTTTATTCGAACGTATTACTATAAGAATAGCGGAACACATCCTTTTTTAGAAATTGATCAAATCACTACAGCGTAGTTTTGGCTATGACGTAGGCAAGGAAACTTGTAATTTACTTGTATAACAAGAATGATTGAGTTCATTAGGGCATTAGGGCATGACTGACGGTATGGGTTTTCCATATTAATGGGGCTACCGCACCTTCAAAATTTATAACTTGGTTGACAGATTCTTGTTTTCATAAGGATGATTTCCACCAACCGGCTCGTATCGCATCGGATCAGAACGGATTTTACAACCTTTAAACGATAATAAATCGTATACACAGTATCTAAAGTCTATATTACCAAGCCACGCAGCTGCTTGACCGCGGGCGTCTTCCGCGATACCCGATCGTAGCCGAAAGTATGCTGCGACACGCGATCGGTTCTGTTCGCCTGTCGTCGTATCCGATCGGATACTTTCAGCTGTCTTCACGTGAGCATATGTCACCCTTTTTAGTGCATAATCCGATTCTAGTCATTCAGTACCAATTGGGTTGTGGAGGTCAAATAGGGAGTGGCCCCATGTAAAAAACTGGTATACAGCTAGACGGCCAACCCCAACACAGTTGGGAAAAAGCTAGGCAGATGATGATGTTAATCCGATGTCAAGTCATTGCGATTGGACCGTTTGTTGCCCGTGGTACTAGTGGCGTAGCTAGCATGGGTGGCACCCAGTGCGGATATTGTAGGTGTCACCCCATAAATCAATAAAAAATTACAATAAGAATAAAAATAATAAATCAAGGTATCGTTCAAGATTGAAAAGGAACGGTACATCTACCTATATATAAAAGTACTCTGTGGGTACATCTAATGTCACCTGCACCTTCCTACATCGAAAGGACTATAGTTTCGGTTATGCAATCTGCCAAAGTTTTACGAATTTTTATAGGTGGCACTAGTAATGTTCACGGTCGAGTGTCACCCTGAGCGGGTGACACCCGGTGCGGGCCGCCCCCGCTGCAGCTAGCTACGCCACGAGTAGGTAAAAAAAACCCGTAGAACTACCAAGCGATCCAGCAGTACCACCGGATTTTTTACCCGTGTTACACTTGGGATTGCTAAATAAATAATCATAATCTCATAACATCACTGCAGTTAGCGGTTGCGGTATACTTTGGAAGTGCACCTTAAATTTTTTACCCGTGCATCTGATTGCTTCATTTATTTTTTATCCGATAGGGTGCACCTACCTACGATAATTCACAACAAAAAAAAACAATGACATAAAGTCAAATAGATGTCAAGTTCGCATCTTATACTTACTTAGTACTCACAATTGTAAGTCACCTCAGTTTTTTACAACATGATGGGTATGAATAAATTATTTTCCAGTTATAGCTTT
The DNA here is from genome assembly GCA_963082995.1 of Noctua comes. Lineage (NCBI taxonomy): Eukaryota > Metazoa > Arthropoda > Insecta > Lepidoptera > Noctuidae > Noctua > Noctua comes. The sequence goes on along the minus strand of OY720267.1, from coordinate 17,868,414 downwards.
AATTATCCTATGTAAACAACTTATTATTATGTGTAAAGAACATAAAATCATTGTTAACATTGTAATCTGTTGAGCATGAGTGACTACAATAAGTTTAATTATGCTATAAAACCTTAAATTAATGATTAATTAAGAATGTTGATGCCTAATTATAAGTTATTTACAACCTACCCCCCCACCCTTCTTTCCCCACCTTCGAACCCACTCCACCACTTGCCTTCTTTCGTTTCCATCTTCCTTCTTTTCTTTATTTTTTTGTTTTCGTCAGTTTTTCCTTTTTTTTTCTTACCTGTTTTCGTACAGGACCAATTTAAATTGTTTTGTTTTTTTCTCCGCTCGCCAAATACGCGCTTTGACGTGGAGTTGCGGAGAGCAGCCCGTTATACAATTTGTCTTTTTCTTATGTTTACTTTTTTATATAATTTTTGTTTTATTGTGAATTCAACCTTTTTTTTTTGTTTTGTCCTGTGTCAGTGTAATAAATACTTTTTCTTTCTTTATTTCTGTCTAATAAGAGATTTTTGAGTTCCGTAAAGTGCAAACTGAATTTTGAACAAGTAAAAATTTTCTTTAGTTTGAATGACTCCAGTTCCCGGCGAAAATCCTGAACCGAGCCAACACCTCCCAACTCATAGGTGTTGTTCATTCATAGATGAGGTATTTTCCCGGGTTAGGGTTGGGTTGAACAAAGATGTACTGGTCTACATAACGGGTGTGAAAATATCCTTAACGAAGCCGAAAGGTACTGGTTCTCCCCATCATTGCGATCATTTTGTTGCTCTTGACCATACCTAGGAACCTTCTAGTTCTGGAGATATTGGGGGTCACCGTTCCGACTTTTTCACAAGTTTTTTTTTAAATACATGTTTTTAATGTAAGATTTTTACTTAACACACCTCCAAGACCCCCGTACTATTTGATTCAGCCATCACCACAATGCTTTGAGTGCTTTCCATCGAGTCTTACCTTAAAACGTGATTTTTCACCCCAAAAAAAAAGTCGATTCTCAGCAATAATTTTTGCGTAAAGTTACTTAGTTTGATGTACAGAATGCTTGGTTGACGGCTATATGAAGGGTCTGTTTACACCCTGTATAGATAGCTATAGGTAGATAGCCGATAGGTATGGATGTATGTATCATCATCATCTACCTGCCTTTTCCCAACTGTGTTAGGGTCGGCTTCCAGTCTAACCGGATGCAGCTGAATACCAGTATTTTACATGGAGCGACTGCCTATCTGACCTCCACAACCCAGTTAGTACTAGGTAATACGATACCCCCGGTATGTATATATATAGATCAGTATATTTTTTACATTTATATCATTCAAATTTTCTGGGTTTTTTGCAAATACCAGCTCTGTTTACGTCGTATGTTGATCATAATGCGATTTGCGAATAATAATAATGATGAAACATTCTGTTATTAATATTAAAGTATCGTGATTCAGTAAGTAAACGAGCCATCATATTATTCGCGAATTACATTTCGATCAACATACGATGTAAACACAGCTTCTATTTGCAAAAAATAAGAAAGCATTTCACCGGCTACATTTATATTTAAATAGAATTGACAGTTACACAGTAACGAACTATGTATTTTGTTTTATTAATTCATTGTAAATTTGTAATATTATTTTAATTAAACATAAAATGGACCCATGAAACACAAGCAAGCGCAAGCGCAAGTTGAGGCGGCCATGATATGATGTTGTCAGATTATGTTACACAATATGGATTTCCGTGATAAGGTTGCCATAGTTGGTAATACTGAATAGCTATGAAATATAAAAATGTGATAATTTTGATGAAAAATGTAACAATTATTATCTACAAAAATATTATAAATTAAATGAGAGAACTTAATTATTTGATTTTCTTATTTGCATTGAAGTTGGGATCACAGAGACATCTATCGATAATTATGAAACTTAGTCAAGTTCTATCTCTCTGTCAAGTGATGTAGATGGCGACTCTTTCTTCACTGAAGTTGTGCCTGTTCTAACTGTCTCCCCCCTGCCACTGCTAGACATAGGCATATCACAAGTCTCACAAGCTACGCCACAAACAACACCCTACTCTTCGCCTTCCGTATCCAGTCTGTCCCAACCAAGTTTTTACACCACGGTTGCCGATGCGCGGTCTCCACTCCAGAACTCGTTTGTTTCAAATTGCCTTCGACGTACATGGCCAGCCCACTGCCATTTCAGTTTAATTACCTAGTCTACAAACTATGACGGTAACTCCAGCTCATCAACACCTACCTAGCCGCTTCCTAGCCAAGTTGGAGTCGGCTTTTAGTCTAAAGAACAAAACCGGCCCACCGACATTTGTCGGCGGCAACTTCGATGAAAAACTTCGGCACGTCGACGGCTCGACACGTGCAACTTTTTTTGGCAGTTAGTGATAGCCGAGTGTGAAGAGATATAATAATTAACGCTGGATCCCTAGAGGAAACGAAACTGTCTAGTTAGAACAAGTTTGTTGAGACGCAATAGTTATAGTTGTAACATGCATATTTGGTTTGTTTGCTATTTCATTAAATGTGTTGAAAGGTTTACATTGACTCGGGCACGCCGCAATCGCGGCGGTAAGACCCCTCTTTGAAGATTGGCTGGATAGGCGTCACGGCGTCCTGACCTACCGCATGACGCAGGTCCTCACCGGACACGGAAGCTTCGGGAGGTACCTGTGTCTGATGGGGAAGGAGGAAACGCCTGGGTGTCACCACTGCGAGGACCGCCCGGAGGACACGGTGGAGCATACGGTGCAGGACTGCCCCGCTTGGGCAGAGCACCGCCGTGTCCTCACGGCGGCGATAGGCGGAGATTCTGCGAAGCAGTCATGCTCGCGAAGGAGGAGGCGGGCCGCGTGAGGGAGAGGACAGCGTCCTCCCTCCACCCCAGCCGCAGTGGTAGACGCCCACGGCGCCGGACGTTGGCAGACGATCTCCGGCCACCGTAGGCGCGGGCATGCGGGCAGCGAGTAATGGGCGACTCGCTGTCCGACCATGGACCATGCCCGGGTCGACGGCGCGTTGTGTTCCACACGCGCCTCAAAGAGTGTCAGCATTATGACGGGGCCCCCTTCTAGAGGGCCAAAGCCTGCCGGGGTCGCGGGACTTATAGAATTACCGTGACCCTGGAACATAAAGGGCTACTGAAGGACACCGTGGATTTTAGTCAGTACAAGTCTGACAGTTCCTCCCACTCTGCCCTGGGTGGGAGGACTCATTTGATGATTTTACAGAATTCTTGGTTGACGGCTATGTGAAGGGTCTGTTTACACCCTGTATGTAAAATATTCCACAGTTTTTTCATTTTCCCACTCCATTTGGCAAAAAAGACAAACAATAGTACGTCACTACAGCTTGAGTGTCGCCGGGCAAATGGTTCAATCGCAAGTCCGCGCACGGCGACGAGCGCTGGCTTTGGTCTGCAGGCTCCTCAACCGGATGCAACTGAATCCTGCGAGGTAAAATTGATGGCGACAAATCAACATCAATTACCGACTGCCTATCTAAGCTCCACAACGCAATTACTGGGTGATATGATACCCCTTGGTACGATTGGTTGTCAGACTTTCGGGCCACTGTCTACCCGCAACGACTGTCAACGATCTACAAATGACAGCCGGGACCAATGGCTTTCCAAGACACAGAAGGACTCAGTATACAGGGTGGCGCCGACAATACGACAATAAATTAATCTGCATGGACCTCATGACGTTCCCAGTCTAAATATAAAAATTCATTCGAACATAAAATATGTTATTCACATATATTTTATTCGAATATATTTTAGTCACTGGACATAATTTTTATTTTCAATATTTTCTACATGATGTAGATTAAAAGCCTAGCACGGACAGGTTAACGACACCCGTATAAACACTAAAAACATGTTGCCAACTCGCTAGATTTGTTTTCTACTAAAGAATAAATTAATGTTTTGATATTTGTTATTATCAAGGTTTTATCATGATAATTATTAAAGCAAATAATTGTTTTGATAATTTTGAACCCTGGTTATTATTTCGACATCCTCCACAGTTGTATTACCTGTAATTATGCAAATCAAATTGATCTTTATGCTCGTTGCAAAAAGGTTGGTGGGTTGCTGCTTGGGTTGCTTTTGGAGGTAAAATAAAGTAACAGCTGCGAAAGGACTAGATGCCAGTTTTATACCTATTCCATCGCTTTATTACCGTAAACTTTAATTTGTACTGAAACTGTAATAGCGCTGAAACATTAAAGAATAAGTATTTTTTATTTCCTATTGTCGTCACAACAATATTAATTATTTGGCATTAAAAACAAGAACACCGTAAAATTATACAAAATAAATAAACAAACAAAACTAATAATGCCAAAAGGCCTCAGCTCAGCATGATGCCTGATGGTGACACAAGGTATACCACGTGACGCTAATTTTCAGCTGCAGCCCACCACGATGTGTAGGTTTTTGTTCATGATAAAATCTCGCATAAGACCCTCAGTTGTGTTTCGTGGGAAAGTCTAACATCTGAAAGAAATAGAACGAAAGAAAAATATATGTTTATTTATTTTTTTATTTGTCGCAGGGACATGACAATCGTACAACGCATAGCAAATATTATATTATAAATAAAAAAGGACAGAAAAAATAACAATAAAAATCAGCTATTACATTCTTTCAGACTTTTCCAGCTTTATATTGAACAACATTTTATTGTGCATCTGTTAATAATACGATATTTATGAGTTCTCAAATTAAATCAAAAATGTTTATTTGCAAGAAAATACATACAAAATTACAAGGAAAGATCTTATATTCTAAAAGTCACTGTATTCTGCCTGCAAGCAAATTATTTACTTAAATCTATATGTAATTATTATCATGCAATTAATATTATTACAATCTCGTATAATTTCGAGTCGCTTAAACCTAGCTTACTACATAAGCGTAGTAACGGAGGCCTTTACTTATTTACTAGAATGATCTATGGTACCCAAAGCGCCACATCAAGCTATACACATTTCCAGTATAATGCCGTGTACACATTGGTGTATCGTAACATGAAATGTAACATGAATGAGCCGTCCAGACTATTGCAATGCAACATGAAATGTAACTCAACAACAGGCGAATTTGTTTCAGCGTGTGTTACATTACATGTTACGTTTCACCAATGTGTACTCGGCATAACATGGCCTCGCTTTGTGTAGATTTCCCGTACAATGTGAGATCCGCATAAACTGGTTTCGTATAGCTTGATTGGTCGTCGTGCGTACTAGCTGGATAACAGTTGCCATGAATCGAGGCGAATGACGTGCGATTGGAGAGGCCTATGTCCAGCAGAAGACAGTTTCAACATGCTGAAGACAACGGCGACGATTTTTCCGTCGTTCCTTCGTCACTATCAGCCCCCGTAGCATGACCACCGTAGACAAGGATTTCTTTGACGGAAGAATCGACAAAATGACAGATACTGCAAAGAAATCTGTCATTGTGTCGACACAATCTGTCATTTTGTCGATTCTTCCGTCAAAGAAATCCTTGTCTACGGTGGTCATGCTACGGGGGTAGTACATAGTATAACTGTCGGTCTGTATGTATAAACGCGATTAACTCAAAAAAAATCGACCAGATTTTGACCAATAGATGGAGTGATTCATGAGGAAGGTTTAGGTGTAGGTAATTATAATGCATTAAACTTTTGTGTAAATTGTCTGAAATATGATGGTTGAAGATGTCGGATTAATAACTTTACTGGTGTGCGCCGCGTAAACCAATTATGAAAAGTATTACTTATTCCTCTTCAAAAGATCTACTAAACTGTAGCAACGCTATATGTCGAAAAAAATTTAGATAAATAGGCTCTGTCACGAATGCGAAGCCGGGACGGGTTGCCAACTTGCCCAACAACAAGATTCATAATTTTATCCGAAATACCTCCTTTACATAGATATAAGCCACCAACCGATGCCGCATCGACACGTCCTTAATCTGGCATCCTGAGGATTCCCACGGTCTTCACAAGGTCACCGATCCACCTCGTGTGGACGCCTTGTCGTCACACAGTCACGTCGCGTCGTTACTTAAAATAAAACCGGTCAAGTGCGAGTTGGACTCGCGCACCGAGGAGGGTTCCGTATAAACTTGTAGGTAAACTATATTTACGGTTTTCAGATTTTTTCCTTTAAAGCTGTAAGACATTGCTTCTTGCCAAATTTCATGATTCTAGGTCAACAGGAAGTATCCTATAGATTTTGATTCCCTTGTGAGATCGCAAAATATGCGACATAAGCGGTCATATCTTTTGATCGCGTTTACTGACAAGTTTGATTTTTTGAGTAGGTATTTGATATTAATTTCAGCTTGATACCTCCACGTCAGTCCACGTGTTCCTGAGAAAAACCTTGACAGACGGGCAGACAGATAGACATCCAACAAAGTGATCCTATAAGGTTCCGTTTTTGCAAACTGAAGTACGGAACCCTAAAAAGACTGCTTTTTCACCAAAAAAACATGTGATGAGTACCTATCCTAAATGTTTATCCATTTAAAATTATAAAGAAGTTTTCAAGTTTAAAACATACCTACATAGACGGTCCGAAGTGAATGTCAAATGATATCACGATGTGTATATTTTTCTATTTGTTTACGTTTTTGTAAGTAAACGCATTTATAAGCACTAAAAGCTGACGATTGTTACTTGGCAAGATGTACCGGGTAAAGCGGGGTGAATCGAGATTAACCCTTGAAGGGGATTTTAAAGTTGAATTCATATGATATGTTAGCAAGAAATACTCTATTTTGTCTTGATTTGCCAAAACAAAGCGTAGATGAGCGGAGTTGTGTGAAGCGTAGATGAGCGGAGATGTGTGGAGCGGAGTGGAGAGGAGATGCGTAAAAGCTAGGATGTATTCACCGAAACCGTACAAAGCGGAGAAGAGACATGTGCAAAGCGGCACGCCGCACACAGCATACCGCTCACCGCATGACGCACACAGCACACCGCTCACGTCTATTTTCGTCTCCGCTGGCCTAAACAATTGCAAGACATCTCCTCTCCTCTCTGGCCCACAGTTTCCACTAGACTCACCAGAGCTAAGCGAAGACGAGAAGTGTAAATAACGAAAGTCTATTGGTGGTTTAAAACTCATCTCCTCTCTTCGCGCCTTTTCTCCACTTCGCGGAGTCCGGCCCTTACGGTACCCGTATTCCAAAGCTTATTGCCAAGGCACATTATTTTTAACTATGGTGAGTTGTAGCTAAAAAAAAAAGAGGTCAGGTGGCCTACCATGACGTCTTAAAACAGGAGTAATTCCAGTGTGGAAAGAGATGGCGCTAGACGACTTGTATAGCTCTGTCTCTTTCCCACACTGGAATTACTCTAGCTTTAAGATGTCATGGTAACCCCCCCCTGTTTAAGAAACACAAGACGCATAATAACAAAGACCGTAAAAATTAACACGACCAATTACTATAACTTAATGTAAGCTCGTACAACAGTAGTTCTCAAAAAAAAAAATCAAATAATTTATTAAACAGATCATAAAATCCACTTAGTTAGAAATACATACACATCTTAAACACTAGTGTTAGTACGAACATAATAGTATTTGGTAATTTTTTTTTATTTTTTTTTCATGTCTCTAATTAACCCTTAATCTGGCAAGGGTATAATCTGGCAAGGGTACTAGCTTAAAAGACAGTATGCACTCACCGAAACGTAACTCTATCTGTCCCCGTAAAATCTACAATATACAAATTGAAACCGTTATCAAGGAGCGCGGTCTCATTACACAACTGTGTGTTTAGCACTGAGCGCGGGCCCCCCTTGCTCCTTCTAGAAAGAAATTAATAATACAGCATGTTTAGACAATCCTAGTCTAAACATGATGGAACGGCTTCGTTCGGGGTTACCCGGCGTTCGCGATTATCCCACTCTCCCGTATATCAAATCAAATGCATAGTCCTTTCTGCTTCTGCTTAGACAATCCTTGTCTAAACATGCTGTAACGGCTTCGTTCGGGGTTACCCGGCGTTCGCGATTATCCCACTCTCCCGTATATCAAATCAAATGCATAGTCCTTTCTGCTTCTGCTTCGACGTAATCATGCTGACTGTCCGATGGCAGTATTATTGACCCTCTGCCAGGATACAATTCATACCGAACAACAGTTTGGCAAAACAAAAACGGAGGAGTAGTCTGCTTTGTAAAATGTAATTATTAAACTGTAGCAATCGAACCTTTAATGCAAGACGAGGACCGACTAATCAGTACTATGAATTACAAAGTTATCATCCTTGGCATTCATAGATCTCCTTCTTTTATTTATTTTATTTTATTTTATGCTTTTTTAGTTTTTTTTTTTTTTTGGTAATATTAATCCTCTTATCAACACATTAGACACGATATTAAGTTCACTATTGAATAAACCAACACGACTGTCACCTACGTAATATTAACATTGATATCTGCAACCCGAGCAACAGTTACTCGTCTGAGTATTTATGATTAATTCGAGTCAATCTTACTACCTGTCATAACCAAACATACCAGAGCCCAAGTATGCTTGCACCATTTATATTTGTTAAAATACCAGAACAAATGCACGGGGTTTGTCTACAGGTCCTCAATCACCAATCATGACATCTTCGAACCTTACAGACACGGGTAAGGCATTCCATATCCTCGACTATAAAAGAGTTGTCGTGGAAACTTCTAGAATGCATTGGCATCTTTAGTCTCAAGTTTTCTGATGACCTAAGATATCTATAATGTGTGCTAGAAGGAACTTGAACCGTTCTTTAAGATATGAGGAGGTTGTAGGATTGAACAGAATACTGTACAGCTGAAACACTATTAGAGAATTCCAGCAAAGACGTATGAGAAGGCACTTGAGCTTTATACGAAATTCGGAAATGATTGCGTTCATATTTCCGCAGGCCAAATACAAATTTTCCCTCAAATTTATCTAGTTGTCCCTCAGTGAGATCAACGTAGGTAAGACTTCAGCGTAATCAAGGATGGGAAGTAAAAGGGATTGTGCAAGCGCATTTTAATGGCGGTTGAAAGAAAGTTCCGCAAACCGCATTTTATGTAATTTTGGAACATGCGTAATGTACCTAATATGGTAGGTACTCGTACCTGAGAACGTTTTTTAATCGCACAATTTAATTTACTTACAGATTGATCCTACTCGTTTCGTAACCAATGCCAAATATGATTGTGTTTACAATAAAAGTGGAAGACGTAAGTAAACATATTGCGGCACTGTTGTATTACGTCAACCATGAAAAAACATCTCAGACGAGACAAGAACATCAATGGGGTAGACCAAGTGCCCGACAATTCGCAAAAGAAAAGTGCGCCAAATACTTTGAAGAAATGCAATTAACCACAAACACTATACAGTGACAGTTCACCTGCCGCCAAAAGTTCCCCTTCTCGCCGCATCACGCGCTTCGATCGTATTAATATCTGCCACCACCCACTTCGCACACAGCGAATACCCGACTGCTCCCGCGCAAAGGAAAGAACCGCTCACTGCTCCAAACAGATCACGCGGTCGATAAACCAATTCGTAGAACAACAATAACAAAATAATAACGTTTCCTTATCAGCTCACCGTTTACTCAGTAAAAAAACATTTCCAGGTATCGGCAAGGATGTATTATGTTAGGCGTGTTGGCCTTGTAAAGCTATAATTTATAAAATATTTTATGTAGCAAGTTATTTTGATAAAAAAGCAGATACTCCCAATTTGTGATACATGTGGAACGGTTGAAGATGTTCACCATCTACTTGTAGAGTGTGCTAAGAACGAGTTAAAAGGAAAGAGTAATACGAATGAGTACGTTAAAAATAAATGAATACGATATCAGTCCATAATATGTTCAAGTTTTAGCGCAACCTTCACGCGGGGATATCAATTCTCCTCGCCGATTTGTTAAGACAATAATAGTTGATATTGTATATGTAGTTAAGTTTAGAATAGGTTAAGTTGTGATGAGGCTGACTTGCCTTTGAGGATAAAAGACTCCGATAAAAATAAAGAATTAAAAAAATTAAAAAATGTAGCAAGTTTTGATCGGATTCGTTTATACTTTGGTAGTATTTGCAAAAGTTTGACCCTGTGACTTTTCCTTGATACTCATCACAAGAAGTGTAAATAGAAAACTTGAAGCTGTTTAATATTTCAAGTTAAATAGAATAAATAGCTGCCTATTCTTAATTTATTTTGAAGGTAATCCGTCAATGCCAATGCAGGAAGCAATGAAACGTCAAATGATGCTTACCCCTCCAAAAAATACTTGCATATTTATTATTTTAACGCCCTAGGTATCAGTCAACATGGAAAACGCAGCCTCTCCGCTTTCAAAATAAGCAAAAAAGAAATGTGCTCCGGCGAGAAATTTAATACTAGCTAAGTAAGGGACCATAGGTAAATCCGTTACTGAAAAAAAACCGTGAGAAGCTTTAAACTATATCTTGCAGAGTAGACCAGACCTTAACTGGCCATTATCGATGCGAACGTAATATTTACAATATAATAGTTTATTAGTACATATATACTACCTATACATATGTATTGTGATCGGCCGAGCAACACAAAAACTCTTGGCCACTTCAACGTGTTAACGAATGAATTAAAATATAAATGTATTATTAATACCTGGCTAAAGGGTTCCGCATATGAACAATAATTCTATATTTTTTCTTTTTCATAAAGAACTTATTTGTCTTTCAAAGATTCTTATCCAAAATGGCTTAGATTTGATGGGACAAAACAGATAATCTATCACAGCAATGTAAACGGCTTGTCTTGTAATACTAGATAGCAAACGTCTCATGATACTCACTATTACTACGAGCAAAATCCTGCTAATTAGTATTATTATAGAAATAGAAATTCCATATTTTATTGAATATGGTAACTCCATTGCTTCCGTCACTGTTTCTACGTTTCAATGATTGCGTTTAGATGTTCAGATTTAGTAAAATATTAGCAGTATAGTAAAAAAAAGATATGCTTGGAAAGAAAAGCCCCTTAATCTATATATTTAAAATAGTAAACTGAATGACTGACTGACTGACTGGTGTGTTCTTTGTGAAGAGAAGGTTTCCACTAAGAAAGAATTTTGGGAATTCCACCCCTAAAGGGGTAAAATAGGGGATGGAAGTTTGTATAAAAGTCTGTCAGTTTTGAAGTTAGGATCTTCAAATTTTGTGTTTAGGCTGACGTTTGAAAATTAATTTATACGTGTCTCTGCGTTTTTGACAATTCTTCCCCCCTAGGGTTAAAAAGGGGGATCATCATCATCATCATTTCAGCCGAAAGACGTCCACTGCTGGACATAGGCCTCCCCCAAGTGTCGCCACATTGAAAAATGGGGATGAAGGTAAGCAATCGGATATTATTCGACATACACGCGGGCGAAGCCGCGGGCAAAAGCTAGTTGCTTCATATAATGTACATAGTTTCATTGATGAACGCTTCTGAAATTTCAGCCGATCTTCTTTCATCATGTTTCAAAAGCTTCTGAATAACAAATGCATGGAGGGAGATCCCGTGACTGCCAAACCTACCTCACTTTATAAAAGCTGAAAAGTTTTCTGTAGAAGTACCTTACTATGGGTAAGAACAATTGGATATTATGAAAAGTCGTTGGTCGTGGTAGACTATCAGGTAACAAAGATGTGCTAAATAGTCGTTATGTAACGTCGTATTAAAAAGCGTGATTTTTTTATATTACATAAGGGCTAGTATGATGATTTACCTCCTCCAATGCCAGACACTTTGTGTGGCGGAAAACCCCCGCCAGACACCTTTAAAGTATGTAAAATTGTGAGTGAACTTACGTCATTTTATTAAATCTGAATTTTATACAGGGCACATTGCTCGCAGAACGGATGGCCGATGGGGCCAAAAAGTTCTGGAGTGGCGACCGCGAACCGGAAGACGTTGCGTTGGAAGGCCTCCCACTAGGTGGACCGATGACCTCGTAAAGGTTGCAGGGATCCGCTGGATGCAAGACGCACGGAACCGGTCAATGTGGCGACACTTGGGGGAGGCCTATGTCCAGCAGTGGACGTCTTTCGGCTGAAATGATGATGATGATGAATTTTATACATTATGTTACTTGGGCAACTATTTGAAGCAGTTTCCCAAGGCACAGGCGTCTGGCAGCTTTTAATGATTCCATCCCACTGCCAGACACAGTTGAAGGTCAGAATTTGGTGTTGTATTTTCTTTACTTTTGGGTATTCAGCCATCTATTAGTAGGTGTCTGTAAACTTAAAAGCTTCGTTTCAGTACCTTATTGTCATTATTATAGTTTTTGAGTAGGGGGCTTCAAGAACTTTGTAAAACCTTTTAATAGATAACTCCATCTTTATATAAAATACGGTGTGCTAAATAGCTGCGCAACTTAGCAGCTATTAAGCACACCCTGCACAGCTTTATTACCTGATATCTATTCACATTCATCAAGCCCAGCCGAAGCTTTGCCAATACCATCACTCCTCCAAGCCGGATTATCTTACTTTAACTTAATGTTCACCTACCACTAGCACCTTCTTTATATCAGACTTACTGAATCCTTTTGTTTTATTAGAAAAATATGACTGGTATTATTGACACATGACACAAACTTTTCGTCCAGATCCAGTTTCGTTTGAAATAAATATGCATTAACACAACCGTCTGGCACATACCATTAAATTAATTCAATAAAACCAAAACATCTAAGAATGCCAAAATCGAAATCCAAAACTGCTAACAATACTAATTCACCTTCAAGTGATGAAGAACGGCACACTAAAACAACACGAAATCAAAATTATGTGACAAGAGGTACTGTCAATAGTAATTTATTCTATTTTGTAGTAAATAGGTTTTAATCGAAATTCAAACGGTGAAAAGAGGCCAATCATATTATTACCCTACTGTTTATTTGTTAAGAACTGCTTGCTGTAGTGACAGTTTACACCAAAGTCTGAAAATCGTCAGGCACAAAGAAAGCACAGATTGACGGTATAAATCAAAGTATTATTAAACTTATACTGTCACTTACGGGATATCTTCCGTGATTGTTCATTATTTTGAGCTCCCGATATTTCGGCGCTGTTGCAAGCGCCATGATCGCGGGTTGACTGAAGAATGCGGGTGGATGGAAAATAAATTGTTAAGAGCAGACAAATCTATCTACCCTCTAATATCGGGAGCTAATAATGAACAATCACGGGAGATATCCTGTAAGTGACAGTATAAGTTTAGTTGTAAACCGTGAAAGCTTAAAACAGTATTTTTACCAGCCAAGATGTTACGAATTCAATTTTATATCCTGGTTTCGATGCAAAATGTAGCACCCACCGCCCTCCGAAGGCGGTTTTGCATTCTGCATCCAAGCCTGTATCTTTTGAAGAACCAAAACTAAATATTGATATTGCATAACGATTACCATCATAAAGTATGCTCATAATACATAATAATATATGATCATATCATCTCACTTAGTTTTATGAACATTTTATATTGTATTCAAATTGTGTTATTTATTTTTTTTTTATACAAATCTTATACATTTTTATAATATTTCTTAAAATAAAAACATTATAAAAAACATTTAAAAATAAAAAAAATTGTAGCCCACCGGTATATTATTAAGATTTAGGAACTTTATGTTGTTGTCTTATGGTGAATGCTGCTTATACCTATAATAATAGGCATACATACCAGCACTGTTTTGTTATTTTTATCGTTCCACATTAATACTTAGTATGTACTGCTGTTCGTGTACCAAATAAATAAAGTCAATTACGAGTTCCAATTCAGAAACAAAAGCTTGCCTATGGAAGAGTTGGTCAGAAAGTCATTAAAAAAAGCTATAGCATAGCTTTGTTATAATCTAAAAGCCGTCAAAGCTAACGAACAGTCAGTAATTATTTGTATCGATCTACGTCCAAATCCACCTCGATGGATAAAATCAGGATATTTTAATTCAGCGGAACCTTAATAATCATACAAAAAAAGAGCGCGGCAAAAAGTGAAGAGACTAATAAACATTTGTTCGTTCAAGTCCATGACATAAGCGAGTCTGTATATAAGCTTAGTCGAAGCATTTCGAGGCACAGAACAACATGGCTCGTCTTGCAGTAGTCACAGCTATAGCCTTAGGGCTCTTCGCTATCACTGGCGCCACACCAGGTATTGTTTTGTTGTTGTTATTCTAGTTTTGTTATGGTTACACATTAGCTTCTTAACAAAACTATGTGTATTTACACAAATAGACATGAGCTGCGTCTTCACTAATACTTTATTTGGAATGGAAAAATAATATCGAAAAATTCGATGCAAATTGGTCGTTAGTTTCAAAGTGGCTCTTGAGGTTTTTTTTATTTTTTTTATTGGAACAATTCTATAGACTCGTGTAGATTCCACATTTTGGATCTCAAGGCCTGGATAAAGTAAAATTCCATTAGCGATAACCACACGAAGGAAAACTCAAAAAGGATTGACATAAGTCACCGAAAATGTTGTTGAAAGTGATTGACACATTTCTAAATCTTGTAACATTTGTAATTTTCAGGATATGGTGGTGGAGGCGGCGGAGGAGGCGGAGGTGGTGGCGGCGGCTACGACGGCGGCGGCGGTGGTAGTCACGGCGGCGGCGGCGGTGGTAGTCACGGCGGCGGCGGTGGTAGTCACGGCGGCGGCGGTGGTAGTCACGGCGGCGGCGGTGGTAGTCACGGCGGCAGCAGTGGCGGTCACGGCGGCAGCGGTGGCTTCAACGGTGGCCCGGGACAGCCTGGACAGCCCGGCGGAGGCAGCGGCGGCGGTCACGGTGGACACGGCGGAGGCAGCAGCGGCGGTCACGGTGGACACGACGGAGGTAGCAGCGGCGGTCACGGTGGACACGGTGGCGGTCACGACGGCGGCGCCGGTGGTGTCCATGGAGGCGGAGGTGGCGGTCCTCATGGAGGCGGCGGCGGCGGTTCTCTTGGCGGTGGCGGTGGTGGACCTCACGGAGGCGGCGGCGGCAGTCACGGCGGCGGCTACGGCGGCGGCTACGGGTAACTACACTTACTTATCTTTTACGTTATGTTGTGTGTGTGTTATTTTGTTTGTTTTACAAAAAAGAAGTACACCAGTACTAAGAAGGTCTAATTTCTTTAAGCCATAAATGCATTTCTATCAGAAAATACATTTTCCATAAATACAGCCCATCACATTTAACTATAAATTTTGTAGGTTTGCACTTATATTGTTACCAACCGAAATGTGTCTAGAAATATAGAAAAGTAGTTCTGGGCCTCGTTCGTTCAAACATAACGTTCGTATTTTTTTTTCTTTGTTATTAACATTACCTCTTTTTGTTTGTTCCAGACGTTAAGCTGCTTCTTGGAGATCCTGTAGAAAGACATTCAAAAGCTCAATGTGATAAAAAAAATAGTTTCGTTTCGCCATACGTAATATGTATTAAAGCAATACAAATAAAATTTATCGTTTTTATAAAATACTTCAGCTTTTTAATCACCCTACCTGTTAGGACAAACTAAATGCATGATAACAAGCGACCCAAAGATACATCTCAGCATGGTAAACATGACGTCACTATGTAACTATGTGATTGTTTCCACCACTCTACAGTATGAGAATCTTTAACATTTTAATTCGTCATTAAAACATCGTTCTGTCGCTGTCTTCTCCAAAAGATTGACATAACCAGAACAACGTTTTCAATAAGTTTGTCACTTGTGGTGTAAGCGGGCCTTTTTTTTTCCGGATGGGAAATCATCAAATGAGGCCACTCTGGGCGGAGCAGAAGGGAGTGTCAGACTTGTACTGACTAAAACCCATCCATGTTCCGTCTTTGCCCTTTGTGTTCCAGGGCCACGGTATCTCTTTCGAACAGTCCCGCAGCCCCGGCAGGCATCGGCCCTTGCAGACCCCTACACGGCCCATCGTCATAAGACGGCCGGACGGCGAGCTAGCCCATAGCCCGCCGTCCACAAGCCCGCGCCTACGGTGGCCGGCAGTCACCACGTGACCCCCGACGCCCAAGGCGTCTCCCGCGGCGTCTGGGACGTGAGGTTCTTTCCCTCTCACGTCCCGCCACCTCCTTCACTAGCATGACTGCTTCGCAGAAGGAGGTGACGGCTTCCCATTCTCTCTCGCTCCGGACCATGGCTTGAACGAGGGCCGGACGCGAGAGATCGCCGCCGAGAATCGCCGCTACGAGGACCCGACGGTGCTCCGCTCAAGCTAGGCACACCTGCACGGCGTGCTCCACCGTCCTCCGGACGATCCTCGCAATGGAAACACCCGGGCGTTTCCTCCCGCCCGTTTCGGTGCAGGAACCTCCCGAAACAACCGTGTCCGGTGAGGACCTGCGTCAGGCGGTAGGAGAGGGCGCCGTGGTGCCTCTCTAGCCACTCCTCAAAGAGGGGACTTATCGCCACTATGGTGGCGTGCCCTGCACGGGGTTGCGACAGTCGCTCTCTCCATGTCGCCATGAGATCACGCCGGAGGCCTGTCCGCTGAGCGGCAATTTGCCGCGGCAGCGGAGTTTCCTCCCTACTTAGTGCCTCCGCGCGCCATTCGTGCAGGCGCGCGACGACTAACGCCTCCGGATCCCATGGCGGATGTAAGCGGGCCTTAGGTCATTGATTCGATCATTCTTGTATCTTAAAGGATTGAAGAAAATCCAGTAGTAATAGTGAATGTTTTTAATCAAACAAAAGCAACATTGAAATACGGTACTCACGCTTTTGGCTCTATCATTACATGTCAGGGAAAGCTCTACAATCATATACTGGTAAAATATTATTAGAAAACCAAAAAAGGGAAAAAGTAACAATACTTGTAAAGCTGATCCAAGAACATAACATCTTTACAGTGCTAAACCTCTGTGAGTCCTCCTTTGGGTGCGGGTTGCTTCAGCAATAGCGAAGCTGGAACAGTCAAAAATGTGTTAAAATGACACTAACTACCGAATAGCTTTGTCAATCCTAAAACTGTAAATTAAGGTTTTCATTAGTATTTCAGTAGAAATTATGAAGGCAGAGCACAGCACATTACAAGAATCTGAATAACATAGCCCGATTATATCAATATAAAAATATATTTACCTAATTAATACACTACAACTCTCCTCACTGTCAGAAGCCTAACTGTAATCTATAAGTAAACTTAGCTGGATCATCACTAGAACTAATCAAATTCTTCTTAATTGATTATAACATGTTAACTTTAATTACAATTTCGAACTTAACTTGACCAGCTAGACCCCAAAATCGTATAAATCCAATCAATAAGCAAATGATAGTAATTAATTTAAACCAATGTCAAGTCAATCAAAGCAAAACGTAAATTCTGTAACAGTTGTATTAAATACGGTAATTAAAGATAGATTAGATTGTTTAAATCCCTTTACTTGATGCAAAAAATATCATGAAAAATCGATAAGTGAATGAGTATTTAAAGGACAGTTGAATTCCAAGTGATTGTAGTCGAATAAGAAGAGTAAGATAAGAGATCACGAGACCAATTCATCAGTATCAGCTTGTTACTCGCAGGAAAGGAAGATAGAATACAGGACAAGATGAAGAATTTGACCGTCATTGCACTTATACTAATAGTACTGGCAGTATGTGCTCACGCTGCGCCTGGAGGTAAGAACAAATCAATTATTTTCGATCATAATTTATTCTTATCTTTATATACTGTCTTATGCACTCCAGCATACCGAATTCCCCAACTTAATGATAGTAATGAAAACAATTAATCTTTATAACCTGCAATCCATCCATGCGAACACATAACATAATGATCGTAACAATCCGAACCGTTGTAATAATAATATGCTGTATTCCATAAAAGAAGGATCATCACAATTACCTTTGGTACATGGCATAGGATAACATTAATCAAATGAAAATTGTGTTGGAATTGAGTTCAAGGTGCAAACCTGATTTTATCTTCATACTTTGTAGGAGGCAAAGGTGGCGACGGAAGCAAGGGTGACGGCAAAGGCGGAGGCAAGGGCGGGAGCAGCTCTGACAGCAGCAGTGACAGTAGTAGCAGTGAGAGTAAAGAAGATGGTGGCAAAGGCGGCAAAGGTAACGGCGGTGGCGGCAAGGGTAGTGACGCTGGCAAGGGTAACGGCGGCGGCAAGGGTAAGAGTGATGACAAGGGTAAAAGTGATGGCAAAGGTGATGATAAATATGATGGCAAGGAATATGGAAAAGGATACGGATGGGGACGATGAGAGGAATCTTCCTAATAATGTTACGATAGCTTTAGTTGGCGACGATTATTGAAATTGATAATTTATGAAATCTTTACTTAGGAAAAGCGATGTATAAAGTATTTAATTTTATTATGATCATTGTAGGGGCATGGTCTTGCTTCGCATAGTTGAATATTAGTAATTTAGTGCACAATTTTGACAAAATTAATACACATTTGAATTTTTCTGAACTTTTCGTTTTTAAATCATGGCCTTCTGATAACCTACTATGTTTCACATTTGATAGATTTTTTTCCCTATCCGCACTAATACCTAACCATTCAGAATATTTACATAGAAACAAACCGGTATTAATAACTTGATCCAGTTCGATCTCTGCAATCACGAAAACTCGTGATCATTCCATCTATAGATATAAAATAATAGCGAGGCGCACATATCCTATAAAAACAACATAGATCATAATTTAATGGCATCCTATGAAATATCAAGAAGTGTTACTATGATAATGAACAAATCGTATGCGCATTCTTGATTTGTCTCAATCATATAATCAACTTCTACTGGTAGATGAAGTTATAAATTATGTGAAACTAGCGAGCTGCCCATGTTTCGCTCGGATCTTTAGATCTACCTACCGATATAATGACATGTCAAACTATTTAGACTTCTGTACTGTAAACAATGTGTTAAAGAAGGGTATTACAAGTTAATGATATTAGATTCTATTTATGTAAACGTTTTTGGATAAAAGGTAAAAATTACCACGATAGAAATTCAGTAAAATGAGGAAATATACATGACAACACCGGGGTGCGGGCTGCGCCGGCGACACTCCGGGCGGTCGCTTCTCAGGTGGTGACGTCACAAACAACCAATTGACGATCGAACATACTAATGCCGAAGATGGTGTTGTCACGTTTTAAAAGTTTGTAAGATTTTAGGGAAATAGTGGAAATTGAGGTTCAAAAATCATGCATTATGTCTACTTTCATGAATATTTTGTGTTCCGTATTTTATTTGTATATAAACCTTTAAGCCCGTTTCGGATCTGACAGGGTTTTTAACATATTGTATTATAAGTGACATTATTGTATAGACTCACATCAAGCTATTACAATCTGTCAAATTTATTTAATGGATTTTCAACTTTATCGCTAAAGAATTAGGTTCAAGGTAGATTGGAAATATAACAGTTCCGGGTAGCTTGACATGCCGGGGTCTGTACACATTAACCTTCCGAAATTAATTCTCCTAATAATGATAAACCGCATCAAAATCCATTGTGTACTTCCTTTTCTAGAATTTAGTTCTTGAGAAGTACAAACAGACAAAAACCGGCTTTGTTTTTATTAAATTAATGGATATTGTTTGTAGTGCGTCAGTTCGTTGATGCATAAAAATGTTTAGCTATGAATATAGATAAGCTAATGCATAAAATCACGTTTATTTCTATAGTTAGCACTTTATGTTGGTGTGAATCACTTGAAATGTTATTTAAGATTAATAAATGGTTTTATGTGGAAAATAATTGTATTGTTTATTATAACCATCGTTCCAATATCTTACTTCTTCTTACTGACTTACTTGACATAACATAACATCACGTCTGTAATCCCCGAAGGGTTAGGCAGAGGTGTACAGTCACGAGCACCAATACGTAAACACTTAACAACTTTAAAAAGTGTTTTCTCCTACTGTTCTGATTAAAATTTCATGTTGTTACGAACATAGTATTTTGGAACTCATATTTTTATGAAAAAGATCCTATCTCCAAGTTTAAATCGTTATTTATCGCGAAAATTGCTTTTAAATTAAGG
Organism: Noctua comes; assembly: GCA_963082995.1. Taxonomy (NCBI): domain Eukaryota; kingdom Metazoa; phylum Arthropoda; class Insecta; order Lepidoptera; family Noctuidae; genus Noctua; species Noctua comes. The sequence continues at coordinate 17,848,346 of OY720267.1, read as the reverse complement.
AAAGTGCAAACATATTCATGCTCGTGACTGTACCTAAACCCACATTTCGCCAGATATGTTTAAGTCGCATCTAAAAGGGGGCGAGCCTATTGCCATCAACCGGGCACGAATCCAGACTCCGTGGCTACTACTGAGATATTCCTGATGAAAAACCCCAATAACACTGCCCGACCTGGGAGCGAACCCAGAGCCTCATGCTCAGCAGTTGCGCTTACAACTACTTGGGCAACGAAGTCGTCTTACGTATACTTATCCTACTTCCTACTATCCAACTATTATTATAAATGCAAAAGTTCGTGTGGATAGATGGATGGATGGATGTTTGTTACTCTTTCACGCAAAAAGTACTGAACAGATTTTTTTTTTTTTTATCGTGGTGAAATCATCAAATGAGTCCTCCCACCCAGGGCAGAGTAGGAGGAACTGTCAGACTTGTACTGACTAAAATCCACGGTGTCCTTCAATAGCTCTTTATGATCCAGGGTCACGGTAATTCTATAAGTCCCGCGACCCCGGCAGGCTTTGGCCCTCTAGAGGGGGGCCCCGTCATAATGCTGACACTCTTTGAGGCGCGCGTGGAACACAACGCGCCGTCGACCCGGGCATGGTCCATGGTCGGACAGCGAGTCGCCCATTACTCGCCGCCCGCAAGCCCGCGCCTACGGTGGCCGGAGATCGTCTGCCGACGTCCGGCGCCGTGGGCGTCTACCACTGCGGCTGGGGTGGAGGGAGGACGCTGTCCTCTCCCTCACGCGGCCCGCCTCCTCTTTCACGAGCATGACTGCTTCGCAGAAGGAGGCGACCGCTTCCCACTCCGTCTCGCCCCGCAGCATGGCCTCGACCAATGCCGGGCGCGAGAGGTCTCCGCCTATCGCCGCCGTGAGGACACGGCGGTGCTCTGCCCAAGCGGGGCAGTCCTGCACCGTATGCTCCACCGTGTGCTACTGAACAGATTTGGATGAAATTTAGCACACACATAGAATATATCCTGGATTAACACATAGGAGTCTTTTTATCCCATAGTACGATCCCGTGAAACAAAAACCAAACTCCACGTGGGCGAAGCCGCGGGCATAAGCTAGACCTCAAGAATCCTGTCAAGCTAGACATTTAAAGTTGCACAACCAAAGAGACACTGATCAACTTAAGCTTAAGTTTCATTTTTCTTTTATTAAAAAACTTGAAGAACATCGTTTAAAAAATAAACGTTTATTTCAGGTTCATAACTTATAATAAGAACATCTTAGGTACACCATACACACAAATACATACAACATCATAGCATAGCATAAGCATAATCAGCCTATAATGTTCCCACTGCTGGGACACAGGCCTCCTCTCTATGAGAGGGAATGGGCTATAATCCACCACGCGGGCCCAGTGCGGGTTGGTAGATGTCACATGTTTTCGAATTTTTGGTTCTAAGACATGCCGGTTTCCTCGCGATGTTTTCCTTCACTGTTTTTGAGAACAATGGTGATGAAATAAATTACACAAAGTAATGCGCCTGCCTGGGTTCGAACCCACGACTTACTGTTTGTAAGTCGGAGCCGCCACCACTGGGCCACCGCTGCTCTCATACAAATAATTATTATACAACATCAACACTCATACAAATAAGTTATACTAATATTAATAATTCAAATTCATTCACTCATAATCAATTAATTACAGTAGTCTCTTACTTACTTTTATAATTATTCGAAACGAACGAATCACAGTAAACTCCACAAATCAGTTGTGACAATTTATTGCTTTAATATGTCAACATTATTCGTTTTTAGTATTTGACATCAAAATTTTGTTTTAGGTTAGTTAATTAAACTTAGCAATAGTCTAACTAAGCTGTTATAAATAAATAAATACTTTATTTAGTTACCTACCTAATTTAATGTTTGTGTTTAATAATAATATTCGCATGCTATTTTTATGGCGAAATGTCTCATTGCACTTCATGTCATTTTTACCATCTTTTGTACCACATTTACAGCAAATAAATAATTTTGACTTTGACTTTGACAAAATGACGACAAGTACCCAGGTAATAAGAGTTAACTGAGGGTCGATCACTTTTCAACCTTATCACTGAGGACATAAGGGTGAGAAGTAGCAGACCGTCAGAGAGCTCGTTAGTACACACCTAATGATAATGACTTATAGCTACCTACCTAATGAATATTCTCATACAATTGCATTCAGTGAGGGTTAAACACAATGTTAATTGAAATTACTTTTAAATTGATAACTACCGTCCTCTAAATGTTCAAGGAGAAACAGACGAATAACGAATCAATGCAGAGTCAGACACTTCACTATTAAATACTAATTGACGCTAACCATTAGATACCTAGGCGCCGACAAAGCACTCAATAATCACACATTTGCTGCACATGATAATTATTCCGAAGAAATAACACATTGAAATCTGCAAAAAGGTTACATACATAAATAAATAAGCCGTTATTGACGCTACTACATACATTAGTATTCACATAAGTAATATTTTTGACGTGACAACGTCTTATAATTCGATGGAGCCGGCTGCACGCACGAAAAAATGAGGCGTTACCTCGCTCTGAGGCGTTCCATAAAACAATTGCTCAACGCACATTAATTTTTTGAAAAATGCAACCATTCCATCAGTACTTTCTTATGACGTTGTCACGTTCAACTATCGTCAGTAAACCGACTTTACAGACAACCGATTTTTTCTGTGAAGAAATCACAAAGTAACCCAAGTTGTTAGATTCGTTTTTCCGGTTCTCTACCTTCTCTTAGAAAAACAACATAGCAATAGGTTACAGTGGCGAAGGGCTCTACAACTCGATTCCTAGCGGCTTCCCTTTGAAAACTGGCACAGTCAGTATTCTACGGACAAATAATACAATCACATTAAAGACATGAACTCCGGCTTACCTCTTTAAAAAATTGACCCTTCGCTACTGATAGGTTATACAAGCTGGAAGCAGGGGCGGATCCAGTCGACTCGCTGTCCGACCATGGACCATGCCCAGGTCGACGGCGCGTTGTGTTCCACGCGCGCCTCAAAGAGTGTCAGCATAATGACGGGGCCCCCCTCTAGAGGGCCGAAGCCTGCCGGGGTCGCGGGACTCATAGAATTACCGTGACCCTGGAACATAAAGGGCTACTGAAGGACACCGTGGATTTTAGTCAGTACAAGTCTGACAGTCCCTCCCGCTCTGCCCTGGGTGGGAGGACTCATTTGATGATTTTACCACGTTAAAAAAAAAAAAAAAAAAAAAAAAAAGGGCGGATCCAGCTATCATGTGAAGGGGGGGTCACATAGTTGAGATCTAGTCATGACAGGCTCGAATTCGATTACAATGAAGAAAGTGTTTTATTGCTTTATGTCAAAATATATTTACTTAATTAACTAACAAAATCAACTTTTCTCTTATATCTTCTACCAAAACGTTTTAAAATTGTAATTCTTACCAGCCAAGTCATGAACCCCATGACCCCCCCGCACTGGATCCGCCCTTGGCGGGAAGGGACGCCGACGCGAAAACGGTTACCACGTACTCAGTACCTCATTCTGATCCCTCCCCCCCCCCACATAGATTTTTTTTTCGATTACTTAAAAAAAACAGCTGTTTCCTACACGACTGCAATACCTACGGTCAAAATGTATGGACCACCTGTTTTCAAAAAAAGCGACCAAAAATTACTATGATGTACTGAATACGTGGTAACCGTTTTAGCTACGGTGTGGGATTCCACCCTGTATTTCATAAAATAGGGGCATTATTTTGTTTTTGTAAATTGTGAAATACCTTGGTCAATTTTGTAAATATACATGAAAGGGTTTTTGAGCTTGGTGGTTCGAAAACATGGTGAAATTCACTTACCCGGTACTCGGCCCGCGTGCGGATTACGAGCCATTCCCTCGCACAGGCAAGAGGCAGTTTCCCAGCAGTGGGAAATTGTGAAATCCCTTGGTCAATTTTGTAAATATACATGAAAGGGTTTTTGAGCTTGGTGGTTCGAAAACATGGTGAAATTCACCTACCTGATACTCGGCCCGCGTGGGGATTACGAGCCATTCCCTCGCACAGGCAAGAGGCCAGTTTCTCAGCAATGGGAAGATTTTAGAACAAGAAAATTAAACGATTTAGGACCACTCCTTAGCTTACATTCCTGTAAAGCTATCCTGACGGATACGAATCACCAAGATCAGTCGATTGTTAATCAAAATACCGACCGAAGCCAGGTACATTACTCTAGTTATAAATTAATTTACGCTCGGTTGATTCGGAAAGGTTCTACTGAACTCTTTTTATTATGATTTCGAGAGATGATTGTTTACAGAAAAAAGTTAGGAAAAAATCAAGCGAACGACCGAATAGACAAGGTCAGTGCCAACTTGGAGTTCAAACTGGCTTCGTAATAGTATGCTAAGTAATAATAATTATGTTTTATGATGTAAGGTATGGCCAATTCGATCGATCTGCTTGATTACGCGTTTGATCGTTAAAAGTAAAGCTTGCTGTCCACATGGGAGCTTTAAGTTCCCCTCGAATTCTTTTTAAAAAACGAGTACATAGGACTGCCTCGTTGGTGTAGTGGTCGCAAGCGCGACTCTTGAGCATGAGATCCTGGGTTCGACTCCCGGGTCGGGCAAAGTGTTATTGGGTTTCTTCCATCAGGAATTTCTCAGCTTAAATATAACTGGGGAAATATGGGTGTACTTTTTAGGTACAACTCTGCCTGACCCGTCGGGGATTACTCGTAGGTACAAGGCGTGATATTAATTAAGTTATCAATACATAGGACATATTAAGTTGACCCCAAGAGTGGCGAATCTATGTACGTCCAGCGCACAGCTTTTTAAATTTGAATTCACTACCTCAGTCTGGCTAAAACAATAATTTACGACAGCATGAACCAATTGTGATGATATAAATGCAGAAATTTATATATATTTATTTATTTATTTATTAGGCTTCTCAACAATGAGTACACTATTACATTATAATTTATACATTGCAAACTTAAGTCCAAGCGCCTCATCACTTATAGAAAAGCACTGCTTGTACTAAATTATGCGCAGCTAATTGCTCAATTAATTACAATTAACACAACAAAATAAACAGTTAGAAAAAAAACTAAAATAAAACAATTAAAAACTAAATAGTAGTAGTGGTTAGTAGTTGAAACATTCAAACCAACCACTTGTAAACATATGAACAAGAAAACGAATCACAGATAATAAGGATTAATTAGGAAAAAAAAAAAAAAAACATTAATTAAGCTCATTGAAATTTAAATAATGACATATAAAACAATATAATTAAAATAGGCATAGATTAGATTAAATTAAATTAAATTGAATTGAACCAAATTAAATTAGATTAAGTATTACATAACTTTAGGTTAAATTAATTGGTATAATAAATAAACAGATTAATGAAATTTAAAATTATTATTATTATTAAAACATAATTCATGTCTCTGCAAGTGAATTATTTACAATTACTTTAATAATCCTATTAATACTGTCCTGGTTTATATCCACGAAATATGCAGATAGTCATTGTGTCATGCTAAAAGATGACATAACCTGATCTCGTAAGGAAACCTGGTGTTTGTAAGTCTTGAGCAAGCGTGGCCATTAACGCTCTAACCTTCCCTGGACCCTTTCCAGGGCCTTAGGCAGATATATGCTGTTACCTACTATAATCTGAACTTCAACTTTGGTAGTTAGTTGTTTTCATTGACAATTCAATTATGTATCACCTTCAGTAACTTTGTTAACTCATGTCATCTTGTCACCTCAAACATCACAGGTCACACGATCACTATTTAGCTGTCAGATTTTCCCAGAGTTGCCTCCAAATGCTTTTCGTCTGACATTTGTAAGGTCAATACAACTATGGCTAATCGGCTCCTGTCCCCAAAGTCAAGGGCGGCAAACAATTCGTCAAAAGTGAATTAAACCGTCGCTGTGCCTTTGTGCAGGCATCACGGCGTGTCACCGAAATTATGACGTTTTGACAGACCGTAACTTCCGATGGGCATTGGCCATCCTGTTTGGATGAGGGACGTATATATACCATGTGTGGGTGACAAAAGGAACAGAGTGAATTCGGATTTGGTTGATCATGGCGAAGGTAGCTTCTGGGTTGGCTTTCATGGTGCTGCTGGCTGTGATTGTGGAAGGACGAGGTAAGTTTCTACAGCCGAATTTGTATTTGTTGAAATACTTTTTAGCCATATAGGTTAATAAAGTCCAACCTGTATGGTTCTTCTTATCATGTGGTTAGAGCCTAACCTGGTGTCAGAGTTTTTATCCCGCTCATGGGCTTCTGTCTTAGCTTTACATGCGCTCGAGAAATATCCCTGAGGCAGGCTGGTTTCCTCACGATGTTTTCCTTCACCGAAGCAAGTGATAATTATACAATACGCACTTGAGTCCGAGGATTCAGACGTGCGTCTCTTGGGTTCGAATTCGAGACCTATGGCTTGTCAGTCCGACGGTCACACTACTAGGCTATCACTGTTATTAAGCTGCTATTACTTTATGATATCCAAAGAAGTATTCGTAGGCAAAATCAAGGACTCAAAGTTGCGAAGTTCAGTAGTTTTGTCCAGTGATCCTATAGTTACTGCTATAACCAGATCGACACTAACAGTTTGCTCATTCATATCGATGAAAGGCAAATCAAAATTGTTTACCAGCCACTACTGTATTGAGACAGACTTTGTATAACATCCATCATCATCCTCATCCATCATCTTGTATCCTGGATATTTTAACATTTTAGACTGGAGATTCGAATCAGTGCAACGAGTGAAGCGCGGCTACAACCCTGGTGGTTTAGGCCATGGAGACCAATACGGCCGGAGTGATGAGCACAATGCCAGCGGCAGCAAGGAGCGGCTCGGCTGCAGCGAGGAGCAAGGAGGTGGCAGGTTAGTGACATAAGTAGAAGAGGCAGCAGTGAGCCTTCCACCGGGGGCCCAGGAACCTTCTCGAAAGTGCTTAGGACGATGGAAGATCCATTAAATGTAACATCTACTTGACATGAATGCAATCTTTTTGAGTTAGAGTTTGAAGACGAGTAGTTTGTAGAAGTCTTGATCAATACTCATCCTATCGTAGTCGCCTGCCTGACATAGGTCTCCCTCAAGCTGCTCCACAATACTCGATCTTCCGTCTTCCGCATCTCGTCATCAATCATCGACTGCTTTAATGAGCCTTCGCGAAGATTTCAATTTAAATGGAATATTCTGAAGGTTGATCACGCAAGGTGTAACATAATAAACGCAAGACCACCCGTATGGTCTCTCGGACCATGAAACTGAACAACTATTGTGCTACGAAAATTCGCAAAAAAATATTGAACTTTCTATACGAACTGACGCGATCAGAAGATCAAAATATATGGTTTAACTAAAAAAAGTTATAAAATTCCAAGAGTCATAAAATTAAAGTTGTTCAGTTTCATGATCTGAGACACCCCATTTAAGGTCTTGCGATTATTTTGTCACACCCTCATCATTCTCCTGCTCTCATCCCAATTTATTTGGGGTCGACGCAGCTGTTCTTCTTCTTCCATACTTCTCTATTACTCGTCATCTCAGCAGTCACCCTGTATATCAGACATAACTTTTCTTATACCATAAATAAACTGAAACTTCGAATAGGCAGAGGAGACGATGTCAGAGAGGTAACAAGGCCATTTGGCCTGGTAGGGTTACCTTCCTAACCTCAGCAGGTCATCATCATCTGCCTAACCTTTTTTTTTCTAACCGGATGCAGCTGAATACCAGTACTGTACATGGAGTAGTACTGGATAATACGATACCCCTTGGTAAGACTGGTTATCAGACTTTTTGGGCCACTGACTAGCTAACGACTGTCAAAGATCTACAAATGACACCCGGGACCAACAACTTAACGTGCTTTCCGAGGCACGGAGAAAACTCAGTATGTAATAGGTGGTCACCCATCCACAGACCAACCCAGGCAAGCACGGCTTAACCTAAAGATCGACCCGAGCGGCTATTATTATTTAGCCACGAGCTCCTTTAACCTCAGCAGATTAAACGGTTAAATGTCCTAACATGGTGCTGATGATCAACAGCCATTTCTGCTCCAAATCATAGAAGTACCTTTGCAGTATCATTATTGGTACTCATTTATCTGAAAGGCCCTTTGTTTCTCACAAGCGTAAAAGTCAGACAGTCCGATTACGAGATAAGACAATCTGTTTCATGCTCAATTTGTTTCAGCTGGAAGGATTTTAACTGTGTAGTTCAAAACAATGGCGAAAGCCACCCTGCATCCAACAAGAAGTCATTACAGCTCGAATTACATAGCATAGTTATAACTTAAAAGCAAGCTGCTATAACTTAGGGCTATTCAGAAATATTTTCCTTGAGGTCCTGTCAAACCGGTACCGTCACAGGACTGACGCGGCTCCGAACAGCAGCCTTTCACAGATCGCAGCGGTCTTTAACAGATAATGTCCTGAAGCATCAGACGAGTCCGGTGTCCGCAGCCGGTCCGCATTCAGTTCGTTTACAGAGTTAACACCTTGACGAAAATTTGTTGCAGTTACGGCAGCGGCAGTCACGAGCTATCCTACAACAAGGACAATAACCGTCCAAGACACCGCTCCTTCAGCAAATCGTCCGCCTCCGCTTCCGCGTCCGCTGTCGCTTTCAACCAGAACCACAAGACAAACCTTTGAATTTAGAACGCTTCGAATTTAGAATGTATGAAATGAAAAAATATTCAAGAAACGTAGACAAAGAGTTTTAATCCTGTCATAACTTTTTTACTATCTTATACTTAGATCTTTACTGTAAGGAAATTGGTTTGGTTCTAACAATGACTTTTTATCGGTTTATTTAGGTTTTAGATCTAATTCTATTTGTATTAAGTTGACATTGAATTACCACCAAAAAATGAGTTTGTAAGTTAAATTATAAACGGGTAACAAGAAAAAAATATATGTTTTTGTTATTGTCCTGAAATCGAAACATCGATACGTAAGTGGTCAATCATAAGACGTATAACTATGTATTAAAAACGAAGGTTATATCATGACGTATGTATGGCATCAAATGAATACATTATACTATGGCTATTAAATCGAAATCTCATCTATACATATAAAATTCAAAGTCCTGACTGACTGACTGACTTATATATCAACGCACAGCCCAAACCACTGGTCCTAGAGACATGAAATTTGGACAGTGTACTCTTTGTGAAGAGTAGGTATCCACTAAGAAAGGGTTTTTCGAAATTCCACCCCTAAGAGGGTGAAATGGGGTGTTTAATTTTCTATGAAACTTTTTATTCTCTGAGTCGATTGACTTGAAATTGTGTCTACATATACTTCAGTTAAAATGATGAGATACGTGTGTCACAGTTTTACCAAAATCATCCCCCAATTTAAAATTCAATGTCCTGACTGGCTGACTGATATATCAACGCACAGCCCAAACCGCTGGTTCTAGAGACATGAAATTTGGAGAATGTACTCTTTGTGGAGAGTAGGTATCCACTACGAAAGGGTTTTTGAAATTCCACCCCTAAGAGGGTGAAATAGGGTGTTGAATTTTCTATGAAACTTTCTATTCTCTGAGTCGATTGACTTGAAAATTTGTTTACATACTCTTCATATAAAATCCCGTAAATCCGATGTCCAATCTCAAACCAAGGTATCAATATTTCACGTATCTAATTTAATTGATATAACTTTATAATAATAATTGCAAGTTATAAGCAAGTACATGTAAATCTATGTATGTATTATAGATAGATACATAGATTACATTATTATTCCAGAAGTAAGATCCCGTGGTCAATTCCAAAATCCACGCGGGCGAAGCCGCGGGCATAAGCTAGTATATTATAAAGACATTGTCGATAGTCACGACCATAGCACACTAAAACATTACAAAAAAAAACAAATAATTTAATAGATAAACTAAATGGCATTTAGAAGACATGCTACAACTTTAACTTCCAGCCAGATTTCAATGTTTTTAAAACATTGACATCGATTTATCGCTATTCAAAATAAAAATAAAATAATCGCTCAACAAGTACAGCGGTTATTTTATTTTGTGTCGGACCATAAATCTGAACAACATTTTACCTATGAGTTCAGAAAATTCACAAAAAAAATTGGACTTTCTAATCCTTTTTAATGTAGAGGCAGTATACGTGCCACCAACAAAATTTATTTTTTATTCAGAAATATCACCACTTTAGTATGGACAGAGCACATATTCTGTATTTTCCAGCGATTTAAAAATAAAAATCAACAAAAAAAATTATAAACTTACCTATACTTTTTATTTATTTATTTATTATTTTTAGAAGTTAAAAAAAAAATCTTAAAAATCATTTAAAAAATATCCTTATTAACATACATAAATTTCGTTTTCCTACCATCCGGTTTTCTCTGCCTTAAAAAGGGCTAATGGAATTGACGCGATCAGCTATTCAACATGTAGCGTGAAACTAAAAATGAATTTACAAAAGTTAAAGCACAAAAGTGATTCAGTATCATGGTCTGACTCACCACACGAGAGGTTATGCATCTTGTATAAAAGTTCCACTAAACGTCTTTTGTTTCCTGGACTCAACACAACACGTGTAAGTACTTAGAACTTAAAAAAAAAAATCAAGGTGATTCTTGATTTGAATCGTTTTATTGTTGATGAATACCAATTCACATTAGCAATCAAATAAAATTTCCATAGCATAAATTATAACTTCCTACTCCTTAATTTAATAACTAGTCAAAGAACGAATGAAACAAAATATTACGTTTACTGACATTACTAAGAAAACCTAGCCTGATATTGTACGGACAATTCCTGATAATCTTACATCATGCTCATTCTTTATACTTAAGCACACTGTACAGTCAACTACAGAGAGAGCTATGCAGTCAGCTAACCTGAATGACTTTTATCAAATGTCAAAAAATCTTTTTGGACGTCAATGACACAAGACAGCTGTCACCCAAAACGCCCGCCCTTCGATTTAGCTAGAAAGAAGATGTGGCGGAACAAAATCCCCAGCAATCACAAGCTTCCCATTATGTGTTGAGTAGTCAAGTCTTTGAAATAACTCGTCATTATCATTAACACTTGAAACGGGATATACAAAAAATTTAAAAAAAAAACAAACAAAACACGGGGGAAACATGGTAAATATCCCGTTTCTAGTGTTAATGACCATGATAGTTTAAAATCTTATAACTCGTCCTATCGTAATCATCAGCACATTACAATAGTCCACTGCTGGACACAGGCCTCTTCAATCACACGCCACTTAACTCGATTTTCGGCCACTCTCATCCATTTGCTACCAGCCACCCTGCGAAGATCGTCGGTCCACCGAGCCTGAGAGCGTCCCACCTTAAGCTTGCCGAGTCGCGGTCTACCAACGGTCATCGATTCTACGGCTAATATAGCCGGCCCATTGCCACTTCAGCTTACCTATTTTGTGAGCTATGTTGACAATTCTGGTGCTCTGTTCTCTCATAACTCGTCCGACTACCAGAAATTCTAGACAAAGTAATATTCTTGGCGATAACGTTGATGGAAAGTCTAAAATTTATCAAACTGACATAAGCTGTTGAAATGCTTCAGTCAATGCTCCTTCTTCTTAGCGTGTCGATGGCAAATTTTTATTAAATATGTTTGGCCCAAAATTCAGCTATACGAACTCCGCTCGCTGAGCTGCTGAATGCTGTTTAAAGTCGTTGAACAAGTACAAAATTCTTTAAAAACGCCTCTGGATAGGTGGAAAGCGAATAATTGAGCGAACTGGTATGAGCTATTACCGTATAGCTTTTGCGGATACGACAGGAGTTGAAAAAAATCCTGCACGGACTCCCGTATTACGATGATTATTACCCGGCTTTACAGCCTGCATACCAACCTCGTTTGTTCACTGTACATGCTAACCGCACTAACTATCGCTTACAAGGAACGTGAAATTACGGAAACCCAGCTAATTAAGGTTTTTGAATCTATATTTGCTTCTGAAAAACCCGAGGAGGCACGTAAAATCTTATTTTCGTTGTGTAAAAGGTAATTCCATTTTTCCAGCGGTTTTAAGTGATTCATGAGATAATTATGATAAGGATTCTTTTGTTTTATTAAGTGTATTTTTGTCTAATTAGGATAATATACTCACTAAATTAATATTGTGGCTTATAATCGTGCTTTCCGATGCACGGAGGAAACTCGGTATGTAATAGACGGTCACCCATCCACAGACCGACCTTGGCAAGCGCGGCTTAACTTTGAAGATCGACCCTAGCGTCTGTAATCATTTAGCCACGAGCTCCTCAACAACAAATAAATAAGGGAAATCCCCCTTGAGGTCGATCTCTCAACATTGGAATCTGTATCTTGTTACCACAAGCTACGTGTGCATTTACATTAGGTAACGATAAAATGCTCTGCCCTGCCGTACCGGGTGCGCGCTGGCCATTACTGATCAAACTTTTTTTCTTCTTCAAGGCGGAAGCTCCAGAGAACCTCCGCAAAATTTGAAATTTTCTTGGGTTTTTTACAATTTGCAGGTCAGAGTCGGGTTTTATGTTGATTAAATTATGATTCGCGACCGTAACACGTATGTAGTTACACTATCTATATCTGTGAGTTACAGCATTATAATCATTGAAATCATCTATACAACACTCTAAGTTCCAATCCCATTCAATTTCTATTTCATGAAAAGTAATTGGGATTACAATTACAATGGGATTACATGAACTTAAGCCATATTTGTTACGGCCGCGAATTATATTTTAACCAACATACAACCCGTCATTCGAAAAATCGTAAAAAACGTGCTACCATGGAGCTTAAAAATAAACAACAATCATAATATACTTACGTGCCGGCTAGACTTCTAGATATAGCAGAGCAGGTGAAACGTTATAAATAATCTAGCTTTTTCCAAATAAATAAATATATCGTCGAGAACGTACGTATTCGTCGTCGTAAACTGGTTATTTTATTATGTAAGTTTTTCCGTTTTATGTTTTTTTTTTGTAAGTATCACAAGCTGTTAAATTAAACCATAACTTACAATCATTGATTTGATTTGTAATTAAATTGGTAAAGAAGATAAGGTTGAATGATACCAAATAGTTTTCAAAATCTATTTGATTTAAAGTTGGCAGATCTATTTAATGATGGCAGATCAATTTGAAATGAGAGAGATCTACAATAAAATTATTAAAAAAAAAACCAGCCAAGTGCGAGTCAGACTCGCGGATGAAGGGTTCCGTACTATCGTAGTAGGGTATTCCCCTTTAATTTTTCATAAATTTTTATTATTTGTTGTTTTAGACGTCATATCAAAAAAAAAAATTAAAAAAATATATAAAAAATAAATAGTAAAATTAGATAATTAGTAAATGTTAGTATATTAGTACTTAATTAGTAAATAAGCATTTGTTAAAAAGTAAAACAAGTGAAAATTCAGTGTCCGCACTTGTAAACTTTTTCTCTATACTGTTTGTTCCGATCCCGCAGACAAACCGTGAAAACGGTTTTGTGGGACATAGTTTTTTAAGTTAAGATTTCTGTAAATCGTGTCTTTATAAATAAATAATAAAATAATAATAATAAATGAAAAATACACATTCTGTGAAAATTTCAACTGTCGACGTATTACGGATTATAAGATACAGCCCGCTGACAGACAGACGGATGAACGGACGGACGAACGGAGACTTAGTAATAGGGTCCGGTTGGTTACCCTTCGGGTACGGAAGCCTAAAGAAGGTAAAGTATGTAAGTTTGGAAGTAGGAGATAATCTTCGAAACTTCTCAATCGATTTCCAAAATTCTTTCACAGATAGAAAGCTATTGCCGAGTGCATAGAATATATTTTATGTTAAAACAAAAACTTTGCGGGCAGAAGCTGTTTCTGCTGATGCTATTAGCCTGCTGTGCAAAGGCTTTTCTCCGTAACTTCCAGTCTTGTCGGTCCAGGGCTAACGTGGACCACTGGTCGTTGGTTTGGTCCAGCTCGTCCCGCCATCTTCTACGAGATCTGCCGCGACGGCTTTAGGCTGTGTCAGTGGTCCACGTAATGGTTATTTTGGCCCACAGCTCATTGGATAAAGCTAGCATATAATAAACCCTGATTAAATTCTGTATTAGTGATATAGGAACCTTACCTGAGTTCAAAAAAATGATAAATGAACAAGGGAGTTATGAAAATAAATTATAGTTGCAAAAAAACGGTGAAAACTTTATTTAATTATTTATTTCTTATTAATACTCATATTATTACTTATTTGAAAAACTTATCACATCAATCAATACTGTCTTCCATAAAGCTTGTTAAATAAGGTAGATTATAAACTATCATTGTGCGATTGTGGAGTTGTAGGAAAACATAATCTGAAACACAAAACAAACAACAGTTTAGCTGACCTTTAGATAAAATAAAACTCCAAAATAGTTAACTACTACAGGTTCTTAATAAAATAAAACCAGTTTTCTATGCCATTTGGAATAATATAGAGCGTAATTTGCAAGGGACTCAAATTCTGGTTTTAACACAAACTCTATTACTAAATTACGAGATCAACATGAACTTGAACACAGACTCAACTGTTGTACCTATTTTTGTCAAGAAAAAGGGGAAATACCGTCAGAGAGATTAATTGTTCAGTGAATTGACACCCTATCTACGTCTGTTTGCCATGTAACAGCCACTTCATACAACAGTGTACACTGTACAACCTGTTTTTTATGTTCGGGCAATTTAAATTGGTAGTCAATTTGCTTAAATGACTCGTTGTCTCTGACATGAGTAATTTTGTAATAAATCCCTGTACCTACCTCTTCATCCTACGACACTCCCACCATGACTGCTGCTGCTGGCACTAGCGGAGGACTTGGAGAAGGACTGGGAGATAGGAACGTGACCCCCGCCGTATCCAAGCCCTTGACCATGACCGCCGCCGACCCCATGGCCGCCGTGGCCGCCGTGGCCGCCGTAGCCGCCGTAGCCGCCGCCGTAGCCCCCATGGCCGTAGTCGTAGCCGTGCCTTCGCACTCTTTCTCCTGAATAAAATTAATTGAATAGGTTATCGCGTTCCCCATGAGCTGTAGGCCAAAATAGCCAGTTTGTGGAACACTGAAGGCGTCGAGGCGGACCTCATAGAAGATGGCAGGACGAGCTGGTCAAAACCAACGGTCCACATTAGCCATGAATCAAAAAAAGTCATGGGGCTAACTGTATAATAAGGTTATTTGGAACCTCAGTGCTCATAAGACGTTTTGTATTATTCTTTTACTTTAGCAGTGTATAGCTACCAATATCGATGTAGGTATTATGGGCGTATTCTTATTTGATTTCTACGATAGAACCTGAATAATCCGAATAGGACGAATAAAAAGTCGGCCATATTGTATTGAGTCTGGTCTGAGTTTTTATTTTCACTCACATAAAAGTATGGAGAGATATAAGAATACCTTGGGTAAGTTAGTGCCCTAGTAAAAACAAGGGCTTGTAAAATACGTACCTGGCGAAGCCAAACAGGAGACGACACACACAACGAACATCACAAATGCTAATCTGACCATGTTTAGGCTTGTGAATCCCTTTTCGTAGTAATGACAGATCGACGCCGGTACATCATTTTATATGGTGCCCAGGCCATTGTCCAAAACCGACAATCATCCTTGTTTGTGAAAAAATCGATAAAATTTCTTGTCATACACTTTTTTGTTGGTGGTGACAATGCTGAACTTTACGCACGAGTAGAAAATAGTATCTAGTAATAATATTGTTGTGTTTTCCTCCTCTTTGAATTCCGTGAATACAGGTACCTACTTGGGAATATCCCTACGCTAGGAAAGGTATACTGAAATTACTATTTAGGTTGGTACGCCATTTTATCATCCTATGGTTTTCTGGTCTTATTCTTAGCATCACTGGTTTCTGCCTGATTAAGTAAGTACCTATGTCGTATTAGGTACCTACATCAAATTATGTTGTTCCAAAAGTCCGCCACTAGCACGTCATCGGCGGAATCGCAGAGGTCTCTTTCGGACGGCATGTTTTGGGGCACAAGGGACAGAATAGAAAGTGGAATCTTATTTGCGACTTAGCTCCATCCTGCCGTTGGTTTTCAGTTTTTTGGTAGAAAAACCATAAACTGTAATAGTTCTATCTCCGATTAACCTTTTGTTTAACATGTTGAGTTGAATTTATAGCCCGCATCAGTCTATCAACAGATGTAGGTACTTATCTATTGTGTTGTCGTGTTGTGTTGTGATGTTTTCGAAGAAGTTCCAAGAAGGGATTAAGTATCTTCATCTATAATATTTTTAAGTGTTTTTCGACCTTCAGTATAATATTAATTTATTAACATTATAACAAAAAACGTGCGCATCAAACGTGACTGCTGAGCATGAGGTCCTGGGTTCCATTCCCGGTCGGGCAAAGTGTTATTGGGTTTTTCCATCAAGAATTACGCAGTAGCAGCCACGGATTTTGAATTTGGACCCGGTAGATGGCAATGGGCTCGCCCCTTATTACATGGGACTTAAACATAACTGGCGAAATGTGGGAGTTCTATTAGGTTCACTTCTGTCCAACCCCTCTGGGATTACAGGCGTGATGTTATGTATAACAACAACAAATAGTACCAATAGCCCCATTTAGCATAAATTAACTATTTCACCTTAACGTATCAAGTTACGAATGTTGCACAATCATTACCAAAAAACCCCTAATTCTATTGTCTAAAACCACGTATTACGCCACAGTGGGTGAATCATGCTAATGCTAATCAATTCTAGAATGACTTGCTCGTGACCTGCGAGCATCTATCCGAAGAATAAAGAAAGCTACATACGATCCGACCCGAGGCGAGTTTTGACGTTTTTCTACGTCGATTTTTGAATCGAAAATACAATTATTCTACAGTATTTTATTTAAATTGTTTGCAACAAGCACACAATAATAAATAAAAATATGTATATAAAAAATATAAATAAATAATATAATATAATCCATAGGCGCGTATATACAGGGTGTAAACAGACCCTTCACATAGCCGTCAACCAAGCATTCTGTACATCAAACTAAGTAACTTTACGCAAAAATTATTGCTGGGAATCGACTTTTTTTTTTTGGTGTGAAAAATCACGTTTTACGGTAGGACTCGATGGAAAGCACTCAAAGCATTGTGCTGATGGATGGACTGAATAGTACAGGGGTCGTGGAGGTGTGTAAAGTAAAAATCTTACATTAAAAATATGTATTTAAAAAAAAACTTGTGAAAAGTTGGAACTTTGACCCCCAATATCTCCGTAACTAGAAGGTTCCCAGGTATGGTATACAACTAAAAAATTATCGCAAAGACGGGAAGAACAAGTGCCTTTCAGTTATGTTAAGGGTCTATTTACACTCTTTATAATATTTTAAATTTTAAAATCGACGTATTTACGTTACGAAAAACGTCAAAAGTCGTGCTAGGGCTTCTGGTGTCGCATCGGTAGTAGTGAGAGACGACGCGTTGACACGAGAATCATCATCTTCATTTCAGCGACATGGATGGCCTTGCATGGTTCCTTTCGGCACGAAAATAGCCTAGATTTTTAAATGTCGGTCTGTTGTAGCTGTATGTGTACCTCTGTTTGAATCTGCTCTACAAACTTGGTGATTAATTAAAGGAAAGTCTTACAAATTGCACTAACACAAGGTAGATCGATGACCTGCGCTGAATGGTGATGCGGGAAGCGTAGGACGAATCGGTGTCGAATCAAATCGTCTGAAATAAAAATGATGATGAATCAGCAATTGCCAAAAACACTGCTTACGCTGATCTGATCTGATGGGTCCAAAGTCAGGTCGTCTGTAAGCCACTTAACATCAACCAGTGTATACCCTTAGCACAAATCTTGCTCATAACTTGAAACACCGGCTTCTGCTAATCGATTTAGTTTTTGCTGTGGCTAATAAAGTAATAAGATAAAAATGATACACCTGTAATTTTCTAAAACCTGTTCAACTATCTACATACATTCAGAGAAACAAGCTTTATCTTTTATTTTATTTATGACCTCAATTGTGGTTGGATTCTAAATAACATTAATTTATACAGACTAAATAAAATCCTGGTAGGTACCCAAAAGAGCTGTTTCAGACTAGTGTATCTTTGAGTGCGTATAAGCGTATAGGCTTACGCGCGCTACATTTCGGGCTTCAAAAAATCGAACGCTCGTACACGCGCTCATTTACGTGTTTGCTCGAACCGGTTCTGTTCTGTACAGCCTCGTTGTTATAGTGGTCACAAGCGCGACTGCTGAGCGTGAGGTCCTTGGTTCGATTCCCAGGTCGGTCAAACTGTTATTGGGTTTTTCCGTCAGGAATTTCTCAGTAGCAGCCAGAGTCTGGATTTGTGCCCGATAGATGGCAATAGGCTCGCTGGTATTACATGGGACTTAAACATAACTGGCGAAGTGTGGGTGTACTATCAGGTACGCCTCTGCCTAACTCTCCGAGGATTACAGCCGAGATGTTATGATAGTCATTTCACTTCCTACTACGACGGAGTTAGATATTATGTAGGTAGATTTTTTTCAAACCATCGATCCATGATTACATCCAGTGGTAGTAGCTGTGACGCCCAGACGTTAGTTTACCTACTCGTTTATTCGTTGCACGTAGGCAGATAGGTAGATGCTAGATCCAAGCAGGTTTGCTATT
Source organism: Noctua comes (assembly GCA_963082995.1). NCBI lineage: Eukaryota > Metazoa > Arthropoda > Insecta > Lepidoptera > Noctuidae > Noctua > Noctua comes. The sequence goes on along the minus strand of OY720267.1, from coordinate 17,829,601 downwards.
TCATCTAATTATTATCAAATCATCTTCATTAATATGCTGGACATTTCCCATTACTGCGGTCAAACATATTAACAAGCAGACTAAAATAAAATTAATTACTTTTAAGTCCTAGTAGTGGTATATATTAGTTTTATGTGGTAGGGGTGGTATACCTATAGCTTCAAGATTGTGACTTACTCTTTGGTAGACTAACGGCTTTTCTTGTGCCTTGAATCTGCATCACTCGTAGACTTTAACACGACTAACCAATTTGCACCTTAGAATTTGGATTAAATTAATACATAGTAATTGTATCCAGCAGATCCCTGCAAGCTGCAACCTTCACCAGGTCATCGGTCCACCTAGTGGGAGGCCTTCCAACGTAACGTCTTCCGGTTCGCGGTCGCCACTCCAGAACTTTTCGGCCCCATCGGCCATCCGTCCTGTGAGTCGCACGGGACCGGTCAATGTGGCGACACTTGAGGGAGGCCTGTGTCCAGCAGTGGACGTCTTTCGGCAGAAATGATGATGATGATGATAGTAATTGTTACTGCCTCGTTGGTCTAGTGATCGCAATCGCGACTGCTGAGCATGAGGTCTTGGGTCCGATTCCCGGGTCGGGCAGTGTTATCAGGTTTTTCCATCAGGACTTTCTCAGTAGCAGCCACGGAGTCTGGATTCGTGCCCAGCTGATGCCAATAGGCTCGCCCCCAACTACATGGGACTGAAACATAACTGGCGAACTAGACCTTACATCGTCCTCAACGTTTACAGATTCAGAGCTGTTAGAACCTTCATTATCTTGCAGGTTTTTATCACCAAAAAAACATTGACGTGTCTCTTTGCAGATTGATATAATGCTTTTGGTGTTGTAGTGTATCTATTTATTAGATATAGAAACACTGTCTCACAGCTACAAGTAGTCAGGTAGCTGTCACTAATGACAACTGTCAGTCACCACGAATGGCGGGAAGTTGGAAGGTGAAGCGTACCCTGGACTGGGGGCTTGGTGGTGTGGTGATCCTGTGATAGTAAATATATAGATAGTAAATAGTCAATTGTGCTATCAACCTTTTAGGCAGTTACAAGAGGATACTACAGGTTTCATACGACAATTTCTTGTTCATGACCTTAAAAACTGTAGGTTGACTGGTAGAAAATGCCTATGGCATTAAGTCCGCTATTGTACTTTTGTGCTTGAAGTGTTAAATAAATAAATAAACACTAATCTCACTCGATGGCAACTTTTTCACATCCTTAAATAAGTGTTTGAAGTCCTTAAATGCTGTTTTTGGTTGTTCTAAGCACACTGACAAACATTTTACTCGCTTCATTGTAATTTGAATAAGTAATATTAATGCAACTAATAATGAAATACAACATAAATTCCCATTGAACACTAACGTCACTAATGGTTGAAACTGCATGGCATATCAAAAACTTCACCTGTTATGTAATACTACCTTTTCTGTAGTTTAATTAAAATGTCAAAAAAAATCAAAACCATTGAAAACTACGGTTGAACTAGGTTGAATATAATTTATTTGCACATTCGTAAAGTAAATAAATCTAGTAATATTATGTAATAAATAACTTATTTAACTAATTTTCCTCGTTCATTATATAAAATTGTGTGCCTAATCACAAATGCTACAAAACATTTTGCTGACAAGAAATAAGCAGGCGCTTTCTATGAAAATTTTAGTCAAGTTAAAATAAATAAAACCACTGTCTAAAAATGATAATTCTCAACACGTACGCAATAAAACACTATTCGTACATCAGTTTTCATCAAAAAACAGTGCCGTTTATCTTTTCTGAGTACATGTTCTGTATGGCTCTGCTAGAGTATAGTGAATAGTCCCGGGAAATCCCGGAACCGAAAGTACCGGGAAATCCCGGAGATTTGCGTTGTTTTAGGAACCGGAATTTTCAAAAGCAAATCCCGGTTCTTTCGGTACTTTCGGCAAAAGATACTTCGCGTTTAGAATTTTTCTAAATATGCAGGAAGATAGTGGAACTGCTAAGGCGTACTTTAGGAGATTCTTTTTTGGAAACAGCTCAATTGCCGTCAGATACAGATGAAGACATAGAAAAAGAACCTCAATCAAAAAAAGAGAAGCTTAATGCAGAGCTTAAAAAAGCTACTGCTTGTAAAAAAACAAGAATGCCTCACAGTGAAGATCTTAATACGAATGTGAGGATCGAAATGGCTCTTTTTGAGAACGGAGGGGATCGTGGACGTTATTTTTCGCAGGCTTTCGACTTTCTTTTATCAATTCCACCGACAAGTGTAGAGCCGGAAAGAGTTTTTTCTTCCGCTGGGTAGAGAGTCATGTTAATTTGTTTGGTAAAGTAAAGATGTTTAATAAATGTTTCTGTTATATACAGGGTGTAAACAGACCCTTCACATATCCGTCAACCAAGAATTCTGTACATCAAAGTAAGTAACTTTACACAAAAAATATTGCTGGGAATCGACTTTTTTTTTTGGGGTGACAAATCACGTTTTAAGGTAGGACTCAATGGAAAGCACTCAAAGGATGGATTGAATAGTACGGGGGTCGTGGAGGTGTGTAAAGTAAAAATCTTACATTAAAAATGTATTTAAAAAAAAAACTTGTGAAAAAGTTGAAACTTTGACCCCCAATATCTCCGAAACTAGAAGGTTCCCAGGTATGGTCTAGAACAAAAAAAATATCACAAAGACGGGGAGAACAAGTGCCTTTCTTTTGTATTAAGGGTCTATTTACACCCTTTAGTATGTAAGATTAGGTATAAAAATCATTTAATGTTAAAAAATGTTGCTGGCATAATATGCGCAATTACCAGTAAAATTATACTAAATAAGACTGATTTAGTGTCTATAAAACAAGAAATAAAACGTTTTATTTGATTTGATTAAAATGTTTTTACTTTGCCCTGTCATTTCGTCTTTTTTTTACTTTCTCCGTTTCAACACTTTCAACTCTCTTACAAAGACTTATTAAAGTATCAAAAGTATCGATTGTACCGGGAATCCCGGTTCTTAAGCCAGAAGGTCCCAAAAATCCCGGTTCTTAAAACAGCACCGGTTCTGCGTTCCCTAGCTAGAGAGTATGCTCTCCAGCACAACCTGTCTCAAGTAGTAAAAAGGCATAGAGAACTTAGGATGCAAGAGCGAGCGACTGCGCCACATTGAATGGCGTGGGGGGAGGGAGGGCTCCCCTCCCCCCAACTCCCTCGCTCCATAAATCAGGTTTATAATGTCAAAAACATCACGAAAACATAACCTCAAAAATAGATTTGGAAAAATTTATAAAAAAAACTATGTATTTCCTAAACTTTTTTTTATGGAAGGGGGATCTCCGTTCCTCCCCCCACCCCTCAAATGTACATATATTTAAAACCGTCATTGCAGAGTCCTTCCCTGTTCAGCTCTTTTTATAAACTTTGGTCTAAGCGTAAATGCTTGTGTAGTCAGTAAGTAGTTTAGTCGTTAAAGGTATTTAAAAGCCCCAGAGTCTGGCAACCAGTCTACCAAGGGGTATCATATTACCCAGCATTTTTAACTTTAAAAAATTGTGTGATTCATTCAATCCTAATGGTCAGCCAACATAATAGGTAGCAGTAAATAAACTGAGGAAGGACTGTAACAGGAATGTGGAGGTCAGATTAGAAGTCGCTCCATGTAAAATACTGGTAATTTAGTTGCATCCGGTTAGACTGGAAACTGACCCTAATATTGTTGGGAAAAAGGCTCTGCAGATAATGATGATGATGAGGTGAGATATAAGTGTTCAGGTATAGGGTGGGTATAATAAAATACTGGTGAATTATCTTAATAATTTTAATTTACAAATAATTAAAAATATGTGATCCGAAGTCACAATAACAAAACTACAGTGTACTTATGTTATTATCAATCAAACTTGTAAACGTATGTACTGGAGGTGTACCGAACACGGATTTATTACAAAAAAAAAAACAATACAATCCTGTATAAAAAACTTCACACGGCGTACATTCGTGTACAAAAATCGTTAGAAACTCACTAAATGTGCGTTACAAGTGGCAGGTATTGTTCCCAAGATTACTTTATTATTTCAGTTCTGAAGTCTCAAATATTATTCAAAAGTAGACGTATACATGTATTAAAGTAAAGTTTAGATAGTATGTGGCATATAAATTATCATACACTAGCGACCCGCTCCAGCTTCGCACGGGTGCAATATACATATAAACCTTCCTCTTGAATCACTATCTATTGCTGTAAACTGCATTCAAATCCGTTGCGTAATTTAAAAGATCTAAGCGGCGGGAGCGACTTTGTTTTATAGTATGTAAAGAAGATATCAGAATTTCGTTTCACAAATCGTTTGTTCTCAGATACATTTTAAAGTAATAGACGGTTACATATTTTTACATCTAACATCCAGAGGTATTATTCTCTAAAACTAAACGTAGACGGTTACATATTTTTATATCTAAAATCCAGAGGTATTATTCTCTAAAACTAAACATAGACTAGTAAAATTGTATTCACTATTACGAAGAGACATTACAATTTTAAATCTTAATGTATTTATGAATATTAGAGCAACAAACAACAAACATTTAGCTAAAAGCTACCACTGAAAAGTAAATTGTAACTACAACAGTAAATGTTATAATAAACATACAAATTTTTTTTTTCTTTTTTTCATTTATAATATTTATATAAATTTATAAATTTTAGTGATAGGTAATGGCCTATTTATGAACTACATTGGAGATGGATGCTAATCGAGCTACAAATACACTATAACGCCGTCTTCTACGATCATTCACTTATTTTTCCTACCACACATATTTTGCCTACGAAATTACAATTATATGAAAAAACTCATTCTTACCCACTAATCCGACTCTATCCTACCCTCTAGTTTCAATTGATTTATTATTTTTCGACACACACATTTTTAATTGCAAGATATAAAAGATCTCTAATAAATATACTAATATTATGCATACTACACACTTTATAAAATCGTTACACTTAACGGTACTTCGTGATTAGAAATATATTTTTCCTAATTAATTTTCGCTAAGAATGCAAAACATTAAATAATTTTACTATGCCATTAGTCAATTAAATAAGTAGCTAATGCATATAATTATATATGTGACGTAGATAAACGATTAATAAATCTTAGTATGAAGAATAATAAAAGACAACATTAAAAAGATTGCACGTAAATAATGCACACTTTTCCATAATAAGGAACAGGACGTTATAATTATACTAATTAGTATTTTTTAGTAAATTCGTGAAATAATTATTTATTGAAAGAAATTCAAATTGTGTCGCATTGGTATCTTATCTAATGATCAAAATAGTAATTGTTTCAGATTTGGCAGAAAAACTAACATGATGACAAACGAACTCTTTATTTGTTACTAAAAACAGCTTAGTAATCAAATTAGTTTTTGTCTCTTTCATAATTAGTACAGAGTTCATTGCACTTGTTAATAAAATAATTTCAAAATACGAAATGAAGTATTATTTTCTAACACGAATACAACATCATCTTCCTGCCCTCGTCCCATTCTATTTGGGGCCGGCGCAACACGTTTTCTTCTTACATTCTTCTAACACGAATTAATGCACTAAAATTTTACTGAACACTTTTGCTAGTGATTGTACTTATTGTTAAAGAATGAGGTTACTCAAGAAAATGAAATAACCTCAACAATATCATTTAAAAGTCATTGCACAAGCCCACTCCTAGTTGAAGCTGTGTATTATATTATGACCTCTATCACAATGGAGGTAGAATCGAAAATTGCGTAACAGTGCTACAATAAAATAAAGCGCACTTGAAAATCAGGTCGTATACATTGAAATATGATTATTAATATATTAAAAAACATCACAGTTCCCATATACCGGGTGGTAGGGACACAGACGCGAAAACGGTTAACACGTATTCAGTACATCATTCTGAGACCAACATAGAATATTTTCATCGGTTATAAAAAAAAAAATCAGCTGTTTCCTACAAAAGTGCAATACGTACACGTTCAAAATGTATGGAACAGCTGATTTTTTTTTTAATAACCGATAAAAAGTTCCGAGCTCAGAATGATGTACTGAATACGTGGTAACCCCTTTCGCGTCGGTGTCCCTTCTACCCCGTATAGGTATAAAGTAACTCCAACGTAAACGAAACCTAACAACCGCTATTCTAAAATATTTCACTAAATAGTGTTACACGGTGCCCAGCCTTTTTATCAGATATCCTTAAATTCCCACTACAGCTATGGTCTTTCGTCAAAATACGAATAATTGTATTTGATTAGAATATTTGTTACAAAACTTGCGATTTATCTCATTTAAAGATCTTATTTTATTAACCAAATGCTCAATTATTATGTTTCTTATATTGTGATAAACTTATAGTATCAATATTTTTACTATGCAACCAAAAAAGGTCACCTCAAATTGTGATTATTATTATTTCATTTTATCATTCAATTTGTGATTAAATAATATATATATATAACAATGCCCATACATAGAAAATGTAAAGTAAATAGAGATGTATATTTAAAATATTGTTATTTAAACAAAAATTAAAAAGTTTTGATATATAATTATACCAACGATAGACCGCAGCACGAAGAAAAATCGTAAAATAAAATAAATCAATTACGATTAAAAAGATATTAGAATCATTATGCTAATTAAAAAAAAAGCTTACAATTACACTAAGTTTAATGTGATTACAGTGTTTAATTCATTTAATATTATTTATTTGGGATTTTAGTAGTAATTTGTAAAAAAAAATTGGACTAACACTATATAAACGTCTAATCACTAGCCATGTAAATCGCAAATATCAAAATAATTATATTATGCGTTCGCTGAGGACGCACGTTGTTATAGTAATTGATACCATTCTGTATACTTATATAAATTCAAAAATACCTGGCGAACCGTTGGTGTACTATAGGTAGGTACAGACGCCAGCCCTTCCAGCTACTACAATCTATCAAATTTCTTGAATAGACTTTCAACTTTATCGCTAAAGCATAAGGTTCAAGGTTGATTGGGAAAATTTGACTATTTCGGGTACCTTGATGTGCTGACGTCTGTACACCTCTGCATAACCCATCGGGGATTACAGGCGTGACATTTTGTTATAATACAATACAGGCAATCATAGTTGATTGGTTGACTTCATTTATTTACGAATGCCCAAAAAAAATATTGTTATTTACTTGTACTTTCAAGACACCTTTTACTTTGACCCGTCCTATAATTTTTTTCCTCAATTACTTTGACAGCGTGTGCCCCACGAATAAACTCAGCCCCATATGAGAAGATTGTGATGACATGGTGATGTATTAATTACAGTGATGTGTTTTACGCGATCATTTTTATAAAAATGGTGGGACTGAGACAAGAAGTGTGGGATAAAGTTCTTTACCCACTAACACAGAATTATTATTATTATTAACTATAGAAGTTTTATGCGTTAGTGGGTTAAGATCTTCATTAAAAGTAGAAGGAATAAATATACATTTTATACTACGCTCGCCAAATATATCGGCCCTAGTTTTATATCAGTAGAATTTGGTATATCAAACACTTGCTCCCAAATCATTATTATACATCATTTTATTACGAATAAGTTTATATTATGCCTGACCCCAGTTCTAGTTTTATTATTTTTTATTATGTTTACAAAATTGAGCACATACTTATGTAGTAAAGTAACTAGTGTATAAAATGCATTGATACAATATAAAATGCACAATAAAACTATTTCATTGTTCAGTCACGTTGGAGTGTTGCCATACAAACCGTACAAGTTTCAACAAAAACACTGGTATTCTACTAAAAAGGTAATATTAGCAAGGATCTAATAAATAACCAAAATATTGGCGCTTGTAAACTAATTGTATATACAAATATATCTAGATTTTGTCCGATTACAAAATAAGGCATGCACTGTTCACATTTTAGTTATATGGCTCATAATGGCGGCTGGTTTTCAACCGATATAAAAACAAATAGTCTGTCATGTCGGGATGTCTTCTTAGGTTCAAAAAGTCGGTACGCGGCCTTAGCGGTCGCATATAAGTTTCGCAATTGACCGAAAGCTGTTCTAAGTAGACTGTGTCCCCGTCGTTGCATTCTGGCGTTCTGGACCGTTTCATTGGGTAAAGCAGATTGAATTTCCTGACATGTAAACTTGGATATACTAGGAGCACGCTCACTATTTTAAACCGCAACGTTGTAGATAGATTCAGATCCGTGTCGTTGCAAATTAGACCGTAACACTTACATGCAAAATTCACATCATCCACATAAATAAACTTTGCAGCCGTGTCGTGGCATTCCGGTCCGTATTACCTGAGTATAAGTTCGTTGTTGGTCGCTCACAGATGCGACTCGTAGCTGATGTGCGGTCAGAGCTGGGTGTCGTCCGGGTGCGCGGACGCAGGCGCAGTGAGCGCGGCCGCGTCCTGCGCGTCCTGCGCGTCCTGCGCGTCCTGCGCGTCCTGCTCGTCTTCCGGGTTCATGTCGATGCGGGTCGCCTTCTTCCATACCAGCAGGTCCATTATGAACGCCAGGAACATAAGAAATGCAGACAGACCTGAAACGATGACGAAGTGAGGTTAGAACGATACGGGACTCGGTTTTTGACGGATCTAATCGATTTATGAAATTAAAAATAAATCTGAGCTGACGCGATCGCATTTTTCGAATCATATTAATTGGAGTAAATTATCACAATCCTTTGATTTAAAATTGAATAAAGAAGACAATGCGTCGTATCATGAAAGCAGTAAGTATGTATACGTAGTGCTATTTTCTGGCAAAATTTTAATGAAATCCCACAATTTTTTTTACAGTATCTTGAGTAGCTTCAGGCTGCGTCCTAATCCTAACCAAAGCGATTATCGCATTAAAGTCCACGGCGACACCGAACGGCTTATAATTATCTGTGTTAGGTGTACCTAACACAGATAATGTGTGACCTGTGAATACAACACTCACCTAGATACAGATGTCGGAAGGTATCGTTATCGTAGCTAATGCATTGGCCCTGTATGCCGCACGAGACGTCACGCACGCGACACGCGGCGTCCACGGCGGACCCGAACACGATGGGACACGGGACATTGCCGAACACGCCGATCGCGAACTGGATCACGCCCATTGCCATAGCTTTGTCTGTGGGGAAACAAAAATAAAATGACAAAATCGTGTGGCTAACACAAGATGGTACAGGCCACGGGGTATCGCCCACTTCCGTGTGGTTGCCATGAAGGTATCTGTAGGCGCTGTACGACGACGCAGCCAAGACAAGGTGGGATGTCAGCACGGAACTTGCAGCCACAGGGTATCGCCCTCTCCCGTGTGGTTGCTATGAAGGTATGTACCCAGTCACTACGTTCACACGCTAATTTCCAAAATCACCCCAATCGATTTCAATGAAATTTTGTGTATGTTGGTGGTTCCAATTTGAAAGATAGAATAGTTTTGGAGCCGATAGGTAGCGCCGTGCGAAGCAGGGGCGGGTCGCGATTAGTATACTTCCAAGTCCTAGCTTACCTTTTTTATCAGTGCACCGTATAATGAGCAGCACGGAGCCGACCTCCCCGCTGGCGTGCACGAACATGATGGTCGCGAACACGGCCACGAACGCGTAGATCTGGTAGCACGGCCCGCCGCACGACCCCGTCACCGCGAATCCGAGCGTGCGCGACAGGATGTTGGACGTTGTGTTGTACGAGTCGAGCTGCTCCAGACTGGCGAGAGAAATTGATTTATTAGAACAAATCAAAACAGAATCAACGGGAATCTAATCAGTCTTCACGTCTAGAGGACGAGTATTTTTGAAATGTCAAATATGGTTGCTTCAGAAATTGCACTGAGTAGTTAGTAGCTTTCGCAGCAACTTCTTTTATTCGATCGGGAATCCCTCCAACAGTTGGAACGTATAGAAAAGCTGACTAGACTAACAAAAATGGTTTCAATATTATCTTGATTTATAAAAATTCAAAGTCAAAAGTCAAAGTCAAAGTTTTTATTTGTTAAACATAGGTGTAAAAGATGAAAGTAAATATAAAGGGATCGCTATTTTTTGCCGACAACGGCGTACAAATATTAAAATTATACTATACATTATTCTTAAAACTATGCTAACTAAATATTTTCAGCCAAATTTGTTTTTAAACATAGAAAGTTATGAAAAAATAAAATAAAATGTATTATTTCTTAATAAAATAAAATTTCCTTAATTACTATCAGATCTAATCTACTTAGTTTGCATTATCGTCTAGGTATTCTTTGATGGAGTAGAATGCTTTTTGTGTTAAATATTTGTTTAGGTACTTTTTGAAATCATTTATCTCACTTTTTTCTCTTATGGGTTTCGGAATTTTGTTGTATATTCTGGGTGCCATGCCCTTAAGACTTTTTGCATAAAGCGCTGTGTTGTGTGTATTGGCACAAATCTCATTATTACGGTGTTTCGACTTCAATGTTTCAAATAAATGTAAGTTACATTTTACAAACACTGCAGTCTCATAAATATAAATACACGGTAGGGTAAGTAACTTATACTTTTTGAATAATGGCAAGCAACTATCAGTTGATTTCAGCTTGAAAACAGATCTTAAGCATTTTTTCTGCGCTTTGAAAGCGATAAATTTATCTGTAGAATTTCCCCAGTATAGTACTCCGAAGCGTAAAGTAGATGTTACGTAAGCATTGTAAGGTACTAGAACGATGGATTCAGTTACTATTTTTCTTAATTTATAGAGAGCATAAGCGTATTGATTAAGTTTTTTACAGATAATTTCTATGTGTGATTTCCATGATAGATGACTATCTAGGTGTAGGCCCAAGAACCTGGCATTGTTGGTGTCGGCTATTTTTGTATTTTCATAAACTATATTTAATTGTGATTGGTTTGTGCGTTGATAAAATGACATTGTTTTAGTTTTTTTCTAAGTTTATTTTTAATTTGTTTACTTTTAACCAGTTAATTATATGTTCTAAGGCAGTATTTATATCATTTTCATATTCATTTACATTATTGCATGGGATAATTACTGTGCTGTCATCGGCAAATAGAATGGTTTGATGAGCAGTACACTTGGGAAGATCATTTATATATATTATGAAGAGTAAGGGTCCAAGGACACTACCCTGAGGAACCCCACATGTTGTGATCCTAGCTGATGAACTGTAAGTAATCTCTTTTTTTGTCTTTGGGCAAATTCTATCAATGGTAGTGACCTGTTTTCTTTCGGTTAAGTATGCCTGGATCATTTTTAACATATTGCCTCTAATACCATAACGTTCTAGTTTGTTCAACAAAATTGTATGATCTACGTGATCGAATGCTTTAGTCATATCCATTAATATTGCTGTAACGGGTATTTTTTTGTCAACATTCTGAATAATTTTTGATAATAACTCGTATACAGCTTTATTTATAGTTTTATTTTTCCGAAATCCATATTGTTGTTCTGTTAGTATGTTATTAGATTCAAAAAAGGAATATAGGGAATTATACATAACTTTTTCAAAGATTTTAGACAATATTGGTATTGAAAGCTATGGGGCGGTAATTGGATATGGTTGTATTATCGCCTTTCTTATGTAGTGGTTTAATCAATGTGATTTTTAACCTACTTGGAAAGTGTCCATTTTCAATACATAAATTAATAACATAGCTTAGTACGGGAGCGATAATGTTTGCCACAAGTTTAAGGATTTTTGTTGCAATGCCGTCATATCCGGTGCTATTCGTGTTTTTTAATGAATTGATTATTTTAAATACTTCGAAGGGATCAGAAGGTGCCATAAATAAGGATTTTGGATAATGACTTATGTTTGAGAAACTATTACAATTTTGATTATTATTACTATTTTTTTGATCTGCTACATCTACATAATAATTATTAAATGCTGTAGCAATTTTTGTAGGATCATCAATTACTTTATTATCAATATGTATTTTATGCAAGGTTTCAGAAGGAAAGTTTGATTTGTTTTGTTTTATAACTTTCCAGGTAGCTTTAGTTTTGTTATCGGCATTATTTATAAGATAATTATTTTGAGAGATTTGGGTCAAGTAGATGACTTTTTTGAGTCATTCACGTGCTGTTCGTACAGGCTAAACCAATATTTCCATGCTAGATGACATTAGTGGCAGATATTATAATGGCTGTTCGGGCGCCGTCGGCTATCTTCGTCAGGTGTCTGGCGGCTGCGCGGGTAAGAGAGGGGCCGCGGGCCGAGCTCACATGATTAGCAAGAACAACCGTCGACACACGCCCGCCTTATAATTTCTGAATCTGTACCTACATTAATTTTAGATATTCGTCGTCAGTATTTACAATCCACTGCTTTTATTTAAAGTCCAAGCTAAGTCCCTAACATTTTGGTCCTTCGAGCCGGATCCCACAGTTGATTTGGGTATGCTGATTGAATATTTAAGCTAGTCCATTGATGTCTTTTTTGTATGATTGCAGCCACAAATTTAGGTTTGTCCGTAGGCTGGTTTCTTTTTTTCTTCCTAGCAGCTCTGAGCTTAAGTTGGACTTTTGCTATTAGATGTTAGTGGTCCCCAATCCACATAGCTCCAATGACTGAGGGGTAAAAACCACAGACAATAAAATTTAATTGTCAAACATAAATACAAGGCTGTCACTGTCAAATGCTTATCCAATACACGCTCTCATTTGCACGGCCGCGCATTTTCGGGGCGAAACAAATTATTTTAACCGATTTCAATATAGTTTTACAAATGTTTATAGTTCCAACTTGAAAAATTAGAATTCATAGTAATCGTTTTTACGGCGACGACGTCCCATCCATCCTATACAGGTTATAAAAAAAACTGCTGTTCCATACATTTTGATCGTTTAGGTGTTGCACTTTTGTAGGAAACAGCGGTTTTTCTTTTAATAACCGATGAAAAATTTCTATATGGGGGGAGCTCAGAATGATGTACTGAATAAGTGGTAACCGTTTTCGCGTCGGTGTCCCTTCGACCCACCCTGTATAACTAGTGCTAGAGTACAATATGTTAAAAAACCCTGTCCGATCCGAAAGGATGAGTATACCAATGACAGTACCAAATAAAATAAGAAACATTAAATATTCATGAAAGTAAATGTATTAATGAATTTTAAAATACATGATTTTTGTACCCAAATTACAACCATTTCCCTAAAATCTAACAAACTTTTAAAACGTGACAGGCACCTTCGGCATAGTATGTTCGATCGCACTTATTTGTTTATGACGTCACTACCTGAAAAGCGACCGGAGTGCCGCTGCCCGCGACCTGTGTTGCCATGTAAGTTTCCTCATTTTAATAGAATTGATTTATTTTTATCGGGGTATTTTCTTAAATTGTTATCCAAAAAGGATTACATAAATAGAATTTAATCTCGATACTTAATAATACCCAAACACTGTTTTAAGCTTTCACGGTTTACAACTAAACTTATACTGTCACTTACGGGGTATCTCGTTCAAAATAATGAACAATCACGGAAGATATCCCGTAAGTGACAGTATAGGTTTAATAATACTCTTACGGATCAGACAGGGATTTTGAACACTTTGTATAAACTCACGCCTGCATAGCCTTCTCCCCGCGCGCGTTGCCGTCGATGCAGGAGCAGTTGTAGTAGAGCCACGTGCTGTTGTCGAGCTGCTGGCTGCCCAGGCAGCCCGCCTGGCACGCGGATAAGTACGTGAACGAGTCCTGGAAGAAGAGAAAGCAACACTTGTAATATCTGCGAATAAAAATGGAAGCTTGAGCGTTTGCTAAAGACAGTCTGCTTTAGACAACAGTTTTCCGATGTGAAGTCACGGGCAGTTAGCGGCAAATTAATATTTTCTGCTTTCTAGGGCCTACCCCCTAGCACAGAGAGGACGCCTACGTCCCGGCAGTGGGAACATTATAGGCTGATTACTTACGAGAGTGTACTTGCGACTATTAACTGCCAACTTTGCGGGTATGGCAACCACGCAACGGGTATGGCCGCTTAGTAGTTAGTATAATACTATCAATTTCACGTCATGAATCATGGTGCATAAACTTATAACTCGATTCCCATTTGCGAATCCATTCGGGCGTCAATAAGTCGTAGTTGGCGCCCAAATGGGTTAGCCAAAGTCGCAATTGGCGCCCAAATGGGTCAGATTAAGTGAACTCATTCACTATAAAAATTAACAAAACTAACTGAATTCCCAATATTTGCCCAGTTACTGAAAAGAAAATCAACACAAAAACTTGCAAACTAAATCAAAAAATATCAAGCGCGCTTAATCTACTGTGATTGGTTGAATAGTCAATCGAATCACTTGACTTGCACTTGTAAAATTTTGACGGGGCGATGAGTTCCGTTCCTAAAACCGGGTGTTTATCGTTTAATATTTATGTGTTACATCACTGACCTGTCCACACACGGGGTTGAAGGGTAAGTCGTCGCAGTAACAGCCCGCACTACACTCCAGAGTGCTCTTAGCGACGCTGACCTCGCTGATCATGCGGAAGTTCTCCTCGGGGCAACTCACGAACATCAGTACTACCATACCTGGAAGATAGTTTGGAATTACTTGATTGTTACGACAGACTCGTTTTTTGAGTCGATTGGGCAGAAAACTGCGAAATGTGGGTGTACTATTAGGTACACATCTGCCTAAATCTTCGGGATTACAGGCGTGATGTTATGTAATGTTGGAAAAGAATTTTTTCGAGCAAATATTATTAAAACACCTATTTTTTGTGGACAAACCCGCATGCAAATAAAACTTCGTCAATATGGTTAACAATAAAGGTATCCCTAGTTACTTGCAAGAAAAATAGTAACTCATTTCCATCAAGTACCTCCAGGTAGACTGTCGTTCTTGTTACCCATAATAATACGATGTAGTTGTCTCTTTTGCCGTGTTAATGTATTCAACTAAGATCATATGATTCCTTACCAATACTGTAGATAGCAGCAGTAGCCGCGGTCCACGCGGCGACCTGCCTCGCACTGGGCACCATTCTCAGTATCACCAAGCCGGACGAGATCGTGCCCACACCCATCACTAAAATACCACCCAGACCTGTAACGTAAGTATGTGTGTTAAGTAAATAAATGTACGCGTCCACTCTTGGAATACAGTTATTTTGTAGACACGGCTATATTAATTCAGAGCATAATTATTATAAGTTACAATAAAGAAATAGTTGTTGTAAATTCGAAGGGTCCTTTATGTGGATTGTGTTGCTACTCTGCATTATTCTTACGACAATAGACGTTAATCCTGTGAATGATTTTATCTGGCCCCGCATGAGGGGCCACTACAATAACTCAATTTAAACGTCTCTTTAAATAGAAAACAGTATCCAATAAAAACGATCTATTATACTTTATCTACTGACGAAATAAGTCACTTCCGCAACCACAATTCAACTCACTCAAAATCTTTGTTATAACATCTTTACAAACATCGGAGCATCTGTACCATCGTATCACACTACCGATCATAGCATCGCCGCACTGCTGACCATAGTATAGCAGTTGGATACCACGGTGGTATCCAACTGCACCATGGTATCCAACTGCAGGCCATGGTGGACCACCAATACCAATAGAGTGTTCATGTTAGTACCTCACCCGAGACAAGATTGGCGTCATGCGTCGGCAACCGGAACTGCTTCTCAAGGTACTTGGGCAGGAAGCTGAACAACCCGCTGATAGGCATCAAGTGGAGGACCGAGCTCGCAGTACGTAACATTAGGATGTCGTTTGTAACCTGCCTTTTTATCGTTGCGAAGAAATCTGTTAAAGAAAAGATGTGGCTTAGAGTGGAATGTTAGGAAAAACAGTACAATAGTATACTAGTAGTAGAGTAATGTGATGGAACTAGGCGTTTCACTGACCAAGTTAAGACAACCAGCCGATCTATCAAACTGTTAATTGGTTAAACTTTTTTCCCAAAGCTAATTCGTTTAAAGTTCGCCCTCAAGTCCTAAAATACGAAAATGGTAGTAATATAGACAAGTGTGGGGACTGGGAAAAAATAATGTAATATGCAGTCACACAAGGGAGTGTATTAGGTCCACATTTATTTAATGTGTTAAATAGTTAACGGTTTAAAAAAGTACAGATAAACTAAAACTGACCTACACCAAAAATATAGAGCAACACAATGAAAAAGGTGAGTAGAATTGAGAACCTGAATGCACTCAGGCTTGTCCTAGAGCTGGTAGAAGCTGCTGCCTTAAATTTTATTTCGCAATCAACAATATAATCTTATAAATCTCGCGACCGAGAACAACTCAAGCGTTACAAACATTCATTTGTATACAAAACAAAACAAATTCTATCAAAATCCTCGTACAAATTATTTACGGAAGAGATATCGTACGATACAACACATTTGTCAGTCTGATAACTCGAATCCCCGCCGCTTTTTAATGTTGTCACAGTTTTTATTGTTGTTCCGTTTGGAAACCGTCCAACTGATTTCAAACTAAAACTGGGTTATGTTTAGTTTTTAAATAAAAACCACATTTTCCAATGTAACCATTGTGAAAATGTAAAGCGGAACCATGGTTCTCGAATTTTCACGAACAAATTCTGATGTAAATATAAATTAATCATAAGAGATATCGCGATATGAGAGTTCGAGTGTGGTAAATATTTTGGACAAAATGGAATGTACATTTGGGTTGGGCAGGAAACAAACTAGACTTGGGCGTAATAAAATTCTTGATATTAAATCAAATAAAAACAACAAATTCTAACATATAAAAAAGTCATTAAGAATTTCAAGCATTGCCAGCATAAGACTAAAAGAATAATAGATAATTATGCTATATGAATCATTGTCTGGAGACAATCTTCTCTTACACGATAACATATCATTTGTTAGAATTTTATTAGAGGTTGGTTTATAGGACGGAATCCATCAAAGTCGTGCTAGTTCTGTCAACCGGATTACTACAACTACTAATATAAAAACTAGGCCACCCACGTAGATACAATAAACAGTCGTGTAGTTTTTATCTCAATTTAGCAAGATACGTCAAGTCTTTTAGTAAAAAAAAAATTAATCAATGCCATGAACAACTTTTTGTGTCCCAAATAATACATTTTACAAGAAATTGTCTTTGCACAAACTACCAAATCCTTTATGAGATTTTAGGTAGTCGATTTGAGTTAAGTAGAACCGAGGGCCCAGAAACGTGGCAGTCGAAGGTGAAGCGTTTCGCATTTCTAGAACTACTTTCGGATTGATAAACTTTTTTTTTGAACATACTGTGGCTGAAGTACCGATGTCACTCCTCTAAGCTATTAGTTCAGTTGATCAATAGTCTGGCCCCTCAAGTTCTTCTACCACTACAAAATTGCAACCAAATATTAATTACCTTGGAAGAGCGGCTCATTTGTTTCCTCGATCTTCTTGGGTGACACAGGCTCCGCGGGTACGACGACGATGGGCTCGTGTCTGATCCGACGCGGGAAGAAGAACATGAGGGTCGACAGGAGAACGACGAAAATCGATATGAACACCATACCTGTGGAACAATACATCATTAGTAAAGTAATTTTTGGGAAAAAAATCTGGGACAGGAACTGTCCAAACTGTTTTTAGAAGCTTGTCTAAAAATTGGGGTTAGAAATTGTTGATATTCCACAATTAATCTTTAATGACAGTCTACAAAGTTTTCTTTCAAGGAATGTCTGAAGCTGCTACAATTTTCGATCACTAGGACAATTCTCAATGTTAAACCAATTCATAATTTCGCCGAATTTTCTCTAAATAGAGATTGATGATCTTGTGATGTGAAAATGTTCACACAAAAAATTCACGGCTGGACAAACACAAATATTACTTGTGGCATCATGTCACACTTAATTTGGATAGATGAGTGGGCCAAAGATCAACACATTCAGTTGCGTCTAACAGTTTTTTTTACAATAATACTGACTTTAATGTGGTGAGTATACAACCATACTTGGGCCTCTTTGAACAAGAGTGACGTATGCAATAGTGGGCGTAAATGTACCTACCCTAGGGCCATTCAACCGAATCTTAGGTACACATAAGACATCTAATGCGTTTATAACAGTCTTCATAATACTCTTTTGTATTATCACAGACATTATAAAACAGTGTGCAAATACTCTTAAAAGGCTAAAATCCTACAATCTAATGAATAAGCACCTTACACAGTATCGATTCTAGCAAATAAAACACGAAGGAAAACGCGAAAAATATAGCAAGCAAATACAATTTGTTGCTAGTTTACATGGAGGAGTCACTCATTGTTTATGGAACATATCAGCAGGATCGCGTTATGGAATATTGTAATTATGGCAATTATCGAGGTGGCGAGTGAGAAATGCTCCTTTCAATAGCGCTAATCCGTTAGCAGTCCTCAGGAGATTATCTCGAATGTGTGGAATATTTCACGCATCGCGAGGCGCCACCGTGCGAGACTGATCGCACAGTCTATGTACATGTACAATGTGCAATACACTCATGTTTTTAAAAGAAGCCAAGTCTCTGGAACATACTACGTAAACTTGGAAACATATCCAAACAATGACGCGGCATCAGAATCCTCAGTTTCTCTCTATATTTGAGGTAAAACATTCTCGAAAATCTACCCAACACAGACAAATTGTTACAGTTGTCAAAACTAGTGATCGCAATAATAACTCACGAAACCTTGGATACGATCAAAAACAATTCCGATAGATTCAAACAGAAAACATTTGAGCGTACACAAGGTCGCCCGGTCGACGTTCAGTCAAGGGCGTTCGCTAGACACGGTAGGTATGGACTATGGATACACACGCCGACCAGCATTGTTTACCACGCTCAATTGTACCATTAAACATAATATTAGAGTCGCACCGTCTATTACATTTTGGTGAGAACTTGAGAACTTGACCAGCAAGAGAAGACGAAGGTCAAGAGAACCGGTTTAAAAGTAAAAGTGAGCAAGGCGTCGGTCGCGTGTCCACCCACTAAATCCTCATTACGGGCAACGACGACGGCATAATTGTCGGCAACAAGGCGCGCAGCCTTGGCCGTGACCGGCTGTGGATAGAGCGCTTATTTTAGCTGTGGTGACGCGGCGTGATGTAAGACGCGTTATATAACTAGTGGCGTGCGCCCGCGCCCCCGCCACCAGCACCCCGCCGCGCCGCCGCAGCGTGACGCCCGCGCACAAAAAAGCGAAAGCCGACTGGAAATTGCATCGCGCGCCATTCTATGACACCACATCATACACGTTGCACCGCGGTTATATACACACATCTCGCGAATACAACTTCCTAAAACTGTCAATAGAACTGAAAGCTCGTGTAAGCACATTACCTGCAGTGAAGTATTAATTATGCAACCGTGGAATGTCTCGCTCACCCTTTCGCAGAAACAATTACAATGCAATCGAGCCGCTATAGGAGTCAGTTGGGGGAAGTAATGAGCGGTGATTAACATCTTGCAATATACGATCTGTATGCTCATTATTCCTTGAGAAATGTTCTTATAATAACGTAAATCGTCGCAACTTCAGTTTAACCGACATTATACATACAGACGCACGTGTGCGTAGAGCTATTGCGTGTCAAAATATGTAATTTATTTCCAGCAAATTATAAATTCAGCGTTTCTTCAATTTACTTTTCATTGAAAATCACTGTTAAATTAATTCGTTTCAAGACGGTGGTCTTTCATGAGAGAGATAAAGGGTTGTATCAAGCTTCGCTTGCGCCACAATGCTCCAAAAAAGACATTTATGGCATTGCTTATGCCTCTCGAGACAATAACATTTTAATAATGCGGGCCACAGCAGTCAATTTAGCACTTTCAGACAATACGTTAATGATTCAAAAACGTCCGTTAAAATAAACTTATTAAAATTCAAAACTTCATTCATGAGTGTAGCGTTGGAACAATAAGGAAATACGCAGAAATCATTCAATGCGTATTCGCGAATTCAATACGTTGGCAGTCGGGACACGCTTGCAGCAGTTTTCTACCGCGACACGACGCATAAATGACTTCCTAATACCCTTTACTGTTGGAAATTGATCTTTATTTCGTAGATCTGAAGGTATGATGGGTCCTTTTTGGATGGTATTTAGGAGTTTGTTTTGTTTACACGCATTCGGTTGGTGTGCAGGTCACGCACGTGCTTTCTTCGTGGATTTTGCGCGCAAATCTGCGCAAGTGCTTTGCTAACGGTAGATGAATGTTCCGCGTTGGAATGTCTGCTACTTCGATTTCGTTGTAGCTACAGACAGGTCATCGGTTTAGTTGTAAGCTTAGGGAATATCCCGCCTAGAAGGACGAAAATAGAATGACTAAGAATAGGGATACGCCACTTGAACAAGAAGATAGCTTCATTTTCGTTAATAATTCTGGAGATACCGGTACGAGTTTGTATCGCATATATTATGCAGTCGAAAATGCATAGCATGATCCACTTTGGAGACAATAACAACTGATAACTTTTGAACTAGATTTGATAAAGTTAGTGCACAAGCGACGACGCCAGAATCAATTATTTCGAAGTCTGGCGCGACTCGGTTCAAAATACGTAAGAAAATTGTAACGGCTACGGCTAACACTCACTCGTATCGTTTTCCATTGTGATGTTTACACAGCAGTAAAACGCGAAACGTTCGTTTGGTATTGTAAGTTTCTAGCCTATATTTTTAATATCACCTTGCTGACTACTGTTGTATAAAATTTACATGACAGGGCGCAAACATGGCCCTAATTTTCTATCTAGAATATTCTAGGAACCATTTAGCTTACTCTGTTTAAGTGAATTCAAATATCTAAAGTCATCAATTCAAAATGGTAAAACATTTAATACTTAGGAGTTACCAAAAAAATTGCGTGGTTTATTTATATCATCCATGAAGTTATGGTGTAGGAGCTACCACCACAACTTCATATTTAAACCGAAAACGTTACTTTATTAAGGAAAGCAAAAATAGACGTTAGCTTGCGGAAGACATCTGCATCTACGTCACCGTTCTATGGTATTCAGTGTATAACAATTAATGCATCTGTAGGTAAGTGTGCTGGGAACTAACTGTGGCACTAACTGGGCAGCATCTTAATTCTGAATGATATTATGCGATCGATTACAACCACCTGATTGGCTCTGCTGACGTCTGAACATGCTACTAGCTATTCCAAGCACTGCATATTGAGAGAGTTGGAAATTGTTTACAGGTAGAAACTTTGAAATCTGTATTCAATTAATTCTACGTTCTATCCCACTTCGGATGATTTTTTGATGATGATTCACGTCTTTTTCAACTATCCCATCTCTATTAGCCAACATCACATAATTAACGTCTTTTTTATCTACGGCAATTGTGTCAAGTCCGCACATTCTTTATAACCAGAATAATTTACAAGGACTACCTTTAGGTCAAAACACAGTAATTATCATAAAAAAACATCTCAGCTAACTGTCACTTGATACCCAAGACCAATCATAGCTTTTACCTTATTAATTGTTTTACTTATACTGTTTCAAGCTTTCACGGTTTACAACTAAACTTATACTGTCACTTACGGGATATCTTCCGTGATTGTTCATTATTTTGAGCTTCTTCTGTTTTTTTTTTTGTTTTACTTATTTTTTAAGTTATAGTACAAGGATTCGAGACAAATGATTCGGTTACTCACTCTCTACAAACAAAATAATTAGCCAATTTCGGCATCAATATGTCAACATGGTCTATCCGTTTCAACAAGAAAGAAAAAGTATCTATTGGGACTTGCACAAGAAGATAAAAAGAAAATATGAGTACTTACCCAGCCACCAAGCTCCGACCCACCTTGTGTCGTTCACATCGAAGTCAGGGGATAGCAGGGGGTTCACATAGACCCTGGTGCATAATGCCCCCAGGAGAAACCCAAGAGCCGGCCCAATCACCCTTATGCCGATGGTAATAGCTGTGAACAAAAGACATGGAAGGTTAGATGGAATATTTTTACAATTGCTGCTATTATACGTAAATGCTCTGAATTTTTCAGGGTCCCTTAATTTCCCGGATTGCCAGGACCTAGCAACGGAATCCCGGAACATTCTGGAATTTGGAACTGTATCCTGTATGACAATAACCACGCCGCTATTGCCTGAGAAGAAGATCAACTAAAGATGGTGAAACGGTAAGCCCTTTGGGACAAAATGTATGATGTTAAGCCGAATTTACATTACGAAACTAGTGGCATGAAAGTAGTTCCGTGATATTAATATCATCAGAGTTGCTGAAAATCGAGCTGAATGGCGTGCAATTGAGGAGGCCTATGTCCAGCAGTGGACTGCTATAGGCTGATGATGATGATGAATATCATCAACAATTTCACGTGTTTGTAAACGTCAAGTTTTACAAAGCATGCATCGATTTCACGACACTGAAACAGTTTCGCGTCGCGCGCGATTTTTGGATAAAACTAGTGTCATGCAACTAATGTCATCGTTTAAACGCGATGCGAAACTAGTGTCGCGAAAGCGCCTGCGCTGATAGGACGTGTGTTTTTTAGTCGTGGTGTGGGCGGTGCTAGTCTAAAAAAAAATTGAAATGTCAAACCAACGTTGGACAGCTGATAAAAATATAAAATTTATCAATGAATACCAGCGAAATGAGTGTCTCTGGGATCCGAAACCCTCAATACATAAATAGAAATGCCCGAGAAGCTGCCTGCAAAGAGATTATTGAAGTCATGCAGATGGAAACTGTGAAAGAGGATATACTACATGGACATGGTGACACTATGAATTCGTATGATAGTGACTTTAAACTATTTCCTGTTGCTAGATATCATAGCGTAATTTTAAGTTTTACTTTTGGTGTCAATGCTTCCGACATGTCGTATCCTGTTTAGATATTTTGTGACACTTTACTCAATAAAAAATAAAATTATTTTCACTCATTCGAAAATAGTTTGTATAGCTCTCAGGATCGTCATCTGCTAATTCAGATATTAACTGTGTCGCACCCAGATTCTTTCTTGCTAGCCACCCTGGAATCCACCAACTTCTTTGGAGACAACCTTTTCTTAATTTTATACAATAACATCTGTATGACAACATTTTGCAATGCAAAATAAAGCTTCGATATTGGCGGAGCCATGAACACAGACATACTGCGGATTTCACGACACTATTATTTTTAATGAAATTTGTTTCACAGGTACTGAAAGTAGTGTCATGACATTAATTTCATCATGCATGAAACTTGTTTCGTAAAGTAAATTCGGCTTTAATATGCCATACAGAGTGGAAACTGTCCAGACATCATGCACGACACGATATTCAATCGTAACATCGCTTAACGTTAAGTTTAATAAAGGTCAATTACCAGTTTTCCAACATTAAGAAGAAAAACTTGCAAATCTGTCTACCGACACTCGACACCAGTTAGTCGGAGACAAACGATTGAAATCACAGTACAAAACAAGCATACAAGAAAGACTAACCACAACGACCGACGTCCGGCTGCGTTTTAAAATACTTTATTATGGTGAGAATGTATACGTGTATTTAATGTCTGGTTAGACTGGAAACTAAGCCTAACGAGTCCTCGCGTAATTTGCTAAGCCTAATACGGTGAGAATTTTTAAATAGAATTATTAGATTTTTTTTCGGAATGTTAAAGAAATCCAGTGGGAACTCTACATTGTCACAGGATTTTACATATCTTGCCTTGATTAATATTTTATCTAGAAGAGCAATTTTTGAGGTTCTTGTGTAGGTCGACGTAACGTTTAAACGTTACGTTTTACGTTTTTAAACGTTAATCTTGAAATCTCGTTTCCCTACACATATTTCCGTTACTTACACCAAAATCGCATAATCAATCACTCTCGTATATTCAATCTCAAGTGAAAATCTGTCCAGTCAAACATGCCAGTTCAAAATTGATGATGATCATCAATTTTGAACTGACAGATTTGGCTTACGTTTAAAATTTTTACATTGCATTGTTATAATCGTATGTGAAAAGTACTGAATTTTCAGTAGCATGCAGCAAAGGTAAAACCCGTTCCGCTGATATAGTACATTAAGCAAACATTGCAATCAATTACATGTCTTGCTCTCACGAAGTATTAAATAATATTACGCTAGCAGATTCTACTCCTATTACGGCACTTGCACACGAAACGAATACATTTTCCAGTGCACGCATCACTGGAACCGCTCTATCGCACGAAACTGCAGATACAATGTAAAATAGCAACACTGACATAATTCGAGAAAATATTATCATCGGGTCACTTAATGATGTAGTAAATATTAATGGGCATAATCGGTGAGGCGGAGATGGCCGTTATGCAAATTGAGATGGACTCTCGCACACACTGGGCCGCAGTCGTTTATCTCAATAGGGCTAGGGCTCTGAGGCTAATTGAGGGCCATTGAACTCGCCACAACAAATTATCGTATGAGGAATTGCCGCTGTCAACGATCGCTGCTGCATACAGCTACTTAATGTTAGAACGAAAGAAAAACGAACGCACTGCGAGCTTGGATGATTACTGGCATTATTGTTCCGAGAAATGCTAATATTATTATAGCCCATTAAATTATATGATTATTACTGCATAACATATTATAAACAGTAAACAACTCATTTAAATAAATAATGAGGCTGAAATATGTTAGGGACACGCCGCGACCCGAAGACGAATCATCCGGCGCGGCTGAACATGCGTACGAACTGTCCCAAATTTTGAAATTAAATTAAAACCTGTTATAATAAAATAACAAAGGACCGTTGCAGGGTGAGTGACCGAAAAACAATCAGGTACTTAGGTCCCGAATGTAATCTTTCCCAGAAACCAACCGCATCGCTTGCCAAAAAACGGATGGGCGTGCGCTCAGCTCGCGTGCTTAACGTTCGACACAAAGTAAAATATACGTTCCTATTATCGTCATGCGCTTTTGTAATAAATAATGGCCTCGTCAGGATCGTTTTTCAAAACGGCCGCTGCCCGCGTCTCGGTACAAGTTTTTATTATGTCCCGGTACACTCGTCCTTACCGGTTCCGATGCATCATTAACATCGTTCAAGTGCTGCTCCCTCGAATTAACGCTCAGTGATTGTCAAAAAATGACGAATTGCATCATTAAATGAACCCGGTAGGTAAACGCGGTTTGGCTCCGACATCACAGTGTATTTTCGACTCGTGTTCATTTTTACACTTAAGTCTGCACTTAACTTTACATCCGCTCCAAAAATAGAGGAGCATGCCACCCTATCTACTCCCACTATCTACAATAATAGAGACAAATATAAATATACTGATATGAAAGGCAACACAGGGCTCTCAGAGATAACCTTGTGAAGCCCGCCTCTGTAAATAAGGTCATCTCGACTGACAGCTACAATCACCTCTGATATACGCCTAATAGATATAAAAAGCCGCTGAAACATTTCCAACGTATCCATTTAGAAGAATAAATAAACAATCCCACCGCAGGAATCAATATTCACGTCTAAATAAGGTGTCCGACGAGTTCTATCTCTGGTATCAAATTCCGTTTATAGGAACATGACTTTATCGTTACCAGGTAATGTAAAATCTAAACGGCTAGTTCAACACCGGTCCTCCCTCAATAGAATTTCAAATTAATGTAAATACAGGTATTCGATTAGTGCCGTAAAACTCTTATTACTCCCTTGATTACCACTGGAACCTTCGCAAATGTTTCATAAATTTATCCACAGCTAATTGTTGAAACCAACGTCTCTCAAAATCACAGACACTCGGGACTACACAATAATATTCGCCAGTCACGATATTTTTAATGGCCAAGAAATAGGCACACAATTCCTAATCGGTGCAGAGTTCATTGCTCTTTCGGATGCAAATCATTTTTAGAAGTATGACTAATTCAGTTGGAAAACACACAACCGCTGTGACGCTTCTACGAAAACACCTGTCTACACAGATACAGGAAATAGTTTAGAGGCAATCAATAATAAATCATTCTACTTGCGGTGTATATGAAATAAAGGCAAATTGACGTCATAAAAAGGTTTAATCAACTGTCTAACGATAATAACAACAGCCGACATAATCATATCTAATCATACGAACGTAATCTTATCTGGCAATATTGCAAGAAAACTGACCTATGACAACTACAGCAACAAATGATTAGGTGGAGCGCAATTTGATAACACACTCGCAAAAAAGTTGCATAAGGTGCACATTGCAATATCTTGGTAACGTAATCGAGGTAATTTTCTCGTCCATACACGGCATAATTAATCGCAATCAGATTGCGAACCGATAGTACCATTAAAGAAAAAACATTCCAAAATACGGTGCGAGTCTTTTGATTAATTGTCAGCGTTTATCATCCTTTCCGGGGTCTTACATTACTATTTTTTTCGAATTTTGTTACACGTTTCACATGCCGCATGTAAGAACATAGACGACTCCATAGGAAATAGGATCGTTCTTTATCCCAAAACAAATCGTAGAAATTAAATGCCTCCAGGTCAACAAATCAACTACCTACTAAAACCAGAGGTATGAAAATACATAAATACCCGACTTCGGCATTTCCGACCAAATCCTTTAAACATCTTGGACATAAAAGTTCAATACTAAAAGAAACAAGGTCCTATAAAATTAATTGGGACCCGAATGCGTGTATCAACACTGGCCGAAATAAACAAAATCCTGTGGCGTATTCTCTGAAAACTTGGTGAATCATATTTTGGGTGAAAAAATGTATTCGCTGTTCAAGGAAAACTACCATACACGTTTCTATGCCGCACTGAATACATTAGAATCTAAAATGAAGTAAATTTTATTTACTGCTTTGGCTGTTTAGATTCTCTATAGGAATTTATTTGTGTTAAATATAGACTCCTGTCGAATTCCGTAGCATATTGTTTCCTTGACATACCAATTAGAAGTAAAAGTTAAATAACTTTAAGAGGTAGAACGGCTAATTGGCCACTAACGAAACAAGTTGACTTCACAGTAAAAAAAAATACTAGAAATAGTATGCCGCATGAAGTGCCAGCAGAAATGTTGATAGACATCATAATAGTGAAGAGATAGATACACTTCAAAGGACGGTAATACACCCATAAAGAATGAAAGCGTAACAACCAATTTTAACAAAACCCTTTAAAAGGACGCTTATATACAGGGTGTAACAGAAAGGGTATAGTCATATGCTGCAGACCATCAAACTGAACAACTTCCTCCATGGGTCCAATATCGTAAATGCGAAAAAATTATCAGCTGTCCCGTACTAAATTTCAATACCTACTCGACCCAAATGTATGGGACAGCTGATATTTCTTTAGTTACACCCTGTATTTATCAGCAAAGACATTCCAACAAAACACCCTCAAAATACAAAGAAAAAACCCAAGAACACGTCGAGAAAACGACTCGAAGTCGACCATTCCCGAACGGACGTTGCCCTAATTTCGTCCCTCACGATCAATGAGGGACAAAATTAGGGCAACGTCTCTAAGGAACGAGACACGCGCTGACACCAACGAGCTGAAATTGTCGCCGCGACGCACTGGCACACTGACACACTTCGCTAACCACCTACTGAAATAGCCATTGCTTAACGTTTTACTGCACAACAGGGCTTCAGTGAAGAACTACGAACCAGCCATGAATTATAAGTGAGCTGTGTTCGGAACTGTACGGATATCGATCGGGAAATTGTACTGAAACCAGCTACTGCAGAGAGCAATGAACTCGGGAAAACTGAAGGAAATAAGAAACGCGACTCGGCTTTGTATTTACTCGACACTACAATTGAACATCATGGTATATCCACTTGATTACAACAAGGCAAATATTAATCACTAGCTAGGACAAAATAGGATGCGGATCTAGTTAGTACAAAAACAAAGCACAAGGAAAACAGGTGCGAAATAGTCTCGAAAACAATCATGGAGCTTGTCGATATAAACCCAGTTCCATTAGATTATAAATTTAAGATAACACCAAATTGGTATTGTGCAATAGTTACGTCCAAGGTCTTTTGAAAAACCTATAGACAATTATAATGAACCGTTTTGTATCAGGTAGTTAGTTAAGAATTTCGCTATTTGAAATAGGTTAACTGTCTAGCTTAAAAAAAGAGAGAGAAAGAAAGAAAGAAAGAAAAGAAGAAAGAGGCATTGTGAGAAAGCGACCTTTTGAGAAGGAGTCATTCTGCGAAAGCGACATTATGAGAAAGCGACATTATGAGAAAGCGACATTTTGAGAAAGAGACATTTTACTATCAGTCATCTACCAGTAGACATTTTGCGAAAGAGACGTTTTGCGCCTGAGCCTATAATAACCTCTGCTTCAAAAATGTAGGGTAAAATTGTTTAGTGTCTATGAAGACGTAAAGTTTGCAGTCCTTTTTGACTGCAATCAGTAAGTAAAGTGCAAAGACTATCCGGTCTTTTGCCGAATAGTGCTACAAAATAACATTCAAGTTTTCCTCCGTTCAAAGTCTTCGTAATTACTATTTACTTTAATTACTAGCCCTATCATGCCCTACTCAAAGTACCTAACGCCTAATGTCACAATCACACGTAATACTTGACCTAAATAATCCTCACCACACTGGTTTCAATCAATGAATATCCGTGGGTACATAGGGCAAACCCTATTTAGGTCGACACGAGTTAGCTGAATTGAGTTTAATTGGTTAAACAAATTAGTGTAATGCGTTGTGTGCTATTAAGTAATGTTTCCTTTATCGCACGCGTTCTAACGTGTAGTGATTATGATTTAGGATTGTTAATTTTGTTTATCTGTGAGTACTGTTTTCGTTAATCGCTGCAATGACGCAGTGAGTACTGAACTTTGGACTTACTAAAATTTATTTACATTATGAATAGCTGTATGCAGTGATTCAAGTTGTACTATTATCTAAGTGTGAAGTGAACAATCAAATCAGCCTGTAGTTGTTAACTAAAGAACACAAGCCACTAATAGTTTACCTAGGAACATAACATACATGACATGGGTCGAAGGAAAATATTGCTGCCTTACAGATTCAATTTAAATATAAGCATAAAGCTCAAACATAATCTTTTGTAACATCCTAGGAAAGACGATAAAATTATATGGCTGTAAAATAACTATAATCAGTAATGGGAATATTCTCTAGCTATAGTGTCTCTATAAGTTTCCTATAACTCGATTCTGAAAGCTTTATATCGGACAGCATAAAGCTCTTCTTTAGTACCAGCCTTTACTCCATACTCGTACTTACAGTAAATCTTATGAAACATTCACGAGTACTTGTGCACTAACCTTAACAAGTTTCTTAATTTAATTTTATCGATTTCTGCACAGTTTGGGCTTATAAGAGATTTATTTTGAATTTAAATATAATACTTAGAACCTTCCCTAGTAGGATTTAGTCTGTGGCATTCATTTAAGGTTTCTCAAATGATGAACAAAATAAGTCTTGATGCGACTAAAGAACATTAAAAATAAAGACCACATAAGTGATCCATTTTTTGAGAACATTGTGCTTGTGCCCTACAGTAATAATCATAAAACCTTTAATTGCCTTTTTACACCATGTAAATAGTAAATATACAGAGTACGTGTACTGTACCTAAAATACGAGATAAGAGAAGCTCAATTGAAAAGCATACATTGAATGAGCGTCAGATAATGAGTGGCCCACATAAAACAAACGGACTTATTCTGCGTTTATCTAATCATTGGCAAGTTCACTAGATGGGACATTCATGTATATCAGAACGGAGTCGTAACAAAAACACGAGTATGCTCTCATTTTGAGAACAGAGCTACTTGTGCAGAAATAGCCACATTGAACTACTTTGAAGGGAAAGATATAGGTCGAGCAAAGGGTAAGACATGAATTATTTTTATCGGAAAAGAAACGAACTCTGTATTTCAATAATTAAGCTATGTTCATCAAATAGCAACCATACCTACGTTTCAGGAACAACAGCAGCCGCAACAGCACTCGACAACATCAAACAACGCTAAAAGGAAATAAAGTAGACAAAGATGATGTTCCTAAAATAGGGGAGGATATAGCTCATTCTCCTGATAAAACAAGATGACACGCACGGGATGAGACTAGATCGTCGCACCTTACTTAGCCAAGACCACAGAACATGACGTCCATATTGAAAACAAGCGAAAATAGTCACCGGTACTTGTTCAACAAAATCGTTACAAGGCCGATATGCGAAGCTAAAGGGCTAAGGGCCCATTGTTGGCGTAAAGGGACTCTCTAACTGCAACAAATGTAGGAATAACTATAAACTTCCGTTCTTCTTAATAAAACCAGTCATAACAGTGTTAAATAATTCATAATATTGTGTTATTTTTAACATATACTCGTCAGTCCACATATTTTTCAATGCCCACATGTCTACCTTCAGAGTCTACTCAAGATTGAAATCAAACAAGACAAATGCGACATACTGAATTTAAATGAGCATTATGAAATGTCGATGGTAAACATAACAACGTTAAACCATCAACTAAAAATTTATTGAACTTTAAATTTGCTTGCTCAACATAGTGAATTTAAATTAGCATTACGAAATGTCGATGGTAAACATAACAACGTGATCCATCAACATAAAATTTGTTAAACTTTAAATTTGTTTGCTAGATGAACAGATTACTAAAGCCAGAGTTGCAGTAAAGTTAGATTTCTAAAGTTGAGGAAAATTTATGATTCTTTACAGTAAATTTTTTTGCTTATGTCATATTCGCTTGAACACGCAGCATGCATTTAAGCATACACCTGGGACAGTTGGGAGAGACTCGTTGATATGTTTCAGAAGCGGTGTCCTGGACGCATTCGATGGTGGAGACGTGGCATCAAGGTGCGATCAAACTCACTCGCACCGAAACCCTGCTAGTCGCGCAAAGCTCGCTGTAGAGCCTACTCCGTATGTTATGGCAGTGGTGCAGTAGACGCATTAGATACGTTGCAGACACAACAATACACACGAAACACTCTACACCTCTGTGTACAAACGTTCGCGGCACCCAAACACCATTGTTTTGCTTTTTATGCATTTTATACTACACGTACAAAGCCATAATGTCGACCTGAGTTTCTGAGCTTTACATCATCGGGCATGAAATCGTAGCGATATGCTCACAACGAATTGGTTTATTGTATTGTTTATACCATAAATCGATCGATAAACATTTATTCATTCCCATACTTTTATAGCAAATAACTGGTACTGTAGAACTGGATAGACCTTTGCATGAACAATGCAGATTTAAACACTGTTTTAAGCTTTCACAGTTTACAACTAAACTTATACTGTCACTTACGGGATTTCTTCCGCTCCCGATATCGGGAGCTCAAAATAATGAACAATCACGAGCGATATCCCGTAAGTGACAGTATAAGTTTAATGCAGATTTAAAATGAAAATGAATATCACAAGAGGATGTTTTGTACAAAATTGCAATGAATGTGAGTGCGGAATGCACTCAAGTCGATTGTTAATTACGTAACGCATCAGAGGGCGGCCGGCAGAGTACGTTGTAGGCGGGCCGTGGGCGGCGGCTATGATTTATACACTTTTATGTGCCCATTTTCTTACCAGTACTCGCTAAACGCTAACAATCGACCATCTTAATCGATACATCGAATTTATTTAAGAGACCATCAAGCTTTTGTTTTAGGGCACGCCCCAGTGATTCTATGGCGCGCCTGCGCCTGGTTACTACATACAATTAAACTACAGTTCATCCGGATAATAAAAAATATTCACAATCAATATTCACTCACCCATGTAAAGTGGCGACTGCTTGCTGCCAACGTTGTCGTCCACGTAAGGGATGCCGAGCGTGGCTATGCCGGTCTGCCCCACGCCCACCACCAGCAGGCAGACGAACAGCCAGGGGATGACGACGGCCGTGATGGAGGAGCGCGTCGTGGAGCTCTTGATGTGCGCGGCATCGCACAGGTCGGAGGAGTTCTGGTAGGTGTAGCAGACGGGCGCGGCGCCAGCACGATAGTCCTCCATGTGCACGTCTAGTAGCTCTGTGCCGTACATTAGGTGCGGCACCACGCAGCCGATTACGCCCAGCGCCAGCACCAGCATCATGCTCCCGATCCAGCGCGGCCGGTGCCCCCGCCCCGCTAGGTACGTCAGGAATAGCGCCGTGCATATCTGGCCGATCTCTGTCGCCGCCAGTAATGTACCCGTCGTCTTTGACTCTACTTTGAACAGCTTTTCCACTGTGGTGGTCACACTAACGAAGTACGTAAGGAACATGCCCTGCAGCACCCACCCCGCCAGGAACACCAGCATGAAGACCCGCGTGGACGCGAACGCGGAACGCTTGCCCAGTGGCGAGGGGTGCGCCACCGTGTGCTTGCAGTCGAGGGATCCATTGTTGTTTCCTGTCGCTAGCCGTTCCTGTTCTTCTGGTGTGGCTTCGACGCCTTTCATTTCGGCGTCCTCGGCCGCCGGGCCCGGGGGACCCGATTCCCCACCCGCTGATGATAGTGTAGTGACGACGTTCGCCCTGCGACAATACAAAAACAACCAGTTACAGACAGTACAAATAAACTTTATCTGACGCTAAACTTACACATAACAGCTAGATAAACTCACGTCATGGTCGTCACGTCTAAGCGGTTACTGACGCAAATATTACACAACCCCTATGCTATCAAGTCTATGTGACCGCCCGAGCGAAAAAGAAACGCACGCTAAACGCCAATATCGGCGTCGACGCTTCCGGCTAACGGGACCAAAACATACAGATTGATCAACGATCGCGAAAACAAGGAGCGAGCACGATGCGGCGGTGGTGAGTCGTACGCATACTTGATTGGGGAGTCGTTCACCCAAGTGCGGGCGAGGGATGGAGGCTGCGTGCGCGCACCCAACGCGGCGGAGACCGACTGCAACATGCAATTACTGGCGCAGCGCGCTGCACCCGCGAGCCCGCCCCTCGGCTTCTCTCCACACGGGGTTTTTATTGGCCGTCTATCCGTTTTTTGTGCCGCACGCATTTACACACGATGAAAGCCGTCTGCGCGCCGCCCTTCTCTGAAGATTCCCTCTCGTCTCGACACTACGGAATGTCTTTGTCTCTTTGCTCTCCTGTACGATTTACATTCACGTGAATTTAAAGATAAATTAAGCGTGGTGTACCTATTTTAAATTCTTTTCATACATACAATTAATAAAAACAATTTAAACAATCTGTAAAATCGATACCTACAGACGTGGAGGCAAACGCTAGGTTCGCAATAAAATCAACCGTAGAATATTAATGTGATCGACTCATACGGTTAACTGGACTTGCGAAACTCACCGATGGGGGCCGATGACCACCGGCGACACCGACCACGACGCACTATTGCACTACACCGACCAGTTCCAGCAGGAAAACTATTTTACTGATACTACTAATTGCTGAGATAACGTTATCAATTGATAATATTATTTTTAAGGGTGACTCAAACGACCCATTTTTTCACGTCTGAAGCCAAATGGAGTGCACAGTAAACTGCATTTCGAGATAAGCCCACGAACTTGTGCAATGGTCGAGCTATCGACCAAGTGCTATCGCTCCAGTGATAACGGGACACAGCAAATAGGTATACTACTTGTGAAGCGGGTTACTGCTGCACTAATATCATACAAAAAGTCCTATTTATATCAATTGCCAGTACTGCTCGACCTTTACAATAAAACGTTTTAAACATATCTTATTACTCAGAAGAATCGTCCGTCTTTGATATGCAGCCAAATTTAAAATTTGTGTTCACATCAAAATATTTTCTGACTGACATGACGTTAAGAAACCAGCGTGCCATGTGGTAAAAATAAGGAGGCAAACATTTTTTGAACCAAACAAACCAACAAAATATGAATGAAATGAACTCAAGTACACATACGAAACCGATATCTCAGTAAAGTGAACTCGAGTGTCCTAGGCAACGTTGCGAGACGCCACGATCTAATTGGCGGCAATATTGTATGAAAGTCAACCCCGCACGCACATACAATCACATCGACGATATGAAGACGGCGACTGACGATTTATTTAATCTCCCATCGCGATTAAGTGGCAATGAATCATATGAATATGGCGAGCGCCGGACAATCTATTGACAAAAATTGGATATAAACAGCTATAGCATCAACGCAACACTTCAAAACGCTCAAATCGAAATTAAAAACTTATGTAGAAATCAGATTAAACGAACGCGTGTTAGGATGGACACAAAAAGTTGGTCAACACCGTGTCCTCACTTATGATTCAGTGACACGACCAAATGAACCACCAAAGAACAGATTCGGCGTCAACCCGCATCAAAATTCATCTTCAACACAAAAAGATACAGTTCGCTGTGTCTTTTCGGGAAAAAACAAAGTCACGGTCTCATACATACATTCTGAAATTGATACAAACCGATATTCATATAAAATTAAAAAGTTAAAGAGCGTACAAAAAAGGGAGGTATCATAAATCTTTCATGATGAATAACAAATCAAGGATGTGGTGAAAATTCTGGGAAATACGATTGTTATTGGAGAAACAATTTCTTATTTAGAGGAAGATCCAAAACATGAGGAGACTGAGGAACATATATCAGGGTGCACGCTAGTAGCACAGGCGCATCGAAGACCTCTATGATCATTCTATAAGTGAGAGGACAACGTGCGCGGTCAAGGTAAGTGAGCAGATACCTGTTGTCGATGACACTGTGCACTCGACATTAATCTCCATTTTAAACCCGGTTTAATAACGTAAGGTACAATTTACAATGACAGTGGTAAGCACGAATGAGAAATACAGTGGTTACCAGCGGAGAAACTTCATTGTAAATCTGTGTAAGGACCTAGACCTAGTCTAGATAAATTATTGTGCTATTAAAACGGTTGCTGACGAACTGGATCTGGTAAATCAAACGCTGATAACAATTAAATTTGGTCTATGCAATGTCAGAGTATCTATGTTTAGGTTCCAGAGTCCCGATGCGACGGTCCTAACAGTCTGTGGCAACATAGCTCTCACACAAAGGACAAACACTTGTCTTACGCATACAAATATTGATGGTTTTACATGGAAAGCAGATGCACCAACAACTGGTCCTGACAGGTTACAATTGTTAGCACGGGCATTTCAAATATATTTGCATTCTATTAATTTATCCTTCAATATAATCCACTTCCAACGCTTCAGATGAATGAAACCAAACTCGTAAAACTGAAATATCAAATATATTCCAATATTGCGCTATAAAAATAAGCTAAGAGCCGTCGATTTGTAGAGCCTAGTGAACTACTAATTTGTATTCTATTGCAGTGATTTCAATATTCCACACACTGACATAACAATGCATTTAATGAAAGAGGAACATTTCGTTACGAGCGCTAAATGTCTTGTAGCTATGTTACTACAAACGCCACTGCACTTTATCAACGATTCAGAATTCACAGGTTTATTAATCAGACAGAACCTATCGCTTGTAGCGGGTACTGAAAGTAAACGTATGCTGAGGTGAGTATTAATAGTAAAATTTGTTGGGGTCTTAATTAAATTAAACCGGTTTCTGCCCACTGGCTATTAATTAACGAGATTCATGGCTGTGCACTAAGCTAACCGGATAATTACCGAACAAAGTAACCGATGAGGAATTACTGGCAAAACAAATAACCAAAACGTGCTGCTACGGTGCACTGGTTTTTTGACAACCTGTAATTAGCGCACGTAGCACCGTCTCTAATTCTCTATATGGAGAATATTTTTATTGAAAATATACAAATTAGCACTAAAAAATCATATTAATTCGGTACGCTCCGGGTAGATTCTTAGGAGCAAGTTCCAGTTATTTTAAATGAGCACAGTCCTTAAGGCCGATCCAATGATAGTTAATAACGCTTACGAACCTACTAGCGTGTCTGCCGCTAAGACTCTATTTGCAAATCAAATTCAACTTAATGCGTGTATTAATTTTCAACAGCAGCTGTTAAGTGTCTATGAGACAAATGATTTATATGAACAGATAAGTACTCCGGCCGTAATTACTCGTAACCAATACCGAGATTTGCAACGTGATAACTACAAAGTTCAGTGACACTAATATTTCCATCGAGCACCCAACCATTGGCCACTCCAGGCATTAAGATGCGACATAGTGATTTATAATCAGAGATGTCCAAAAAGATAAAATTGCGAGGAAGATTAATTTAAATATAAATAAAGAACCAACGGCAGAACCGAAACCAAACAATAAACAGGATATTGAGATGAACTAAGAAATAAAACACAACAATGCATCGAAATCGAAATCCGATAAAAATAAATGCGAAATAAACGAAAGTCTGATTAAGAGTAATATTTCAGCTGCGGAGACAGTCGCGTGAAGCAAATCTTCCGAGTAGGTGTGCCTGCATAAACCAGGCTCGGACATCGGACACCCCGGGGCGGAGAGCTGTCTGAGATATACTGACTTACTGCCCTCTACGCGCTCGACATAATGGACGCCCCTGCCGACCTTTACCACTTCGATTTAATAAAACATTTACATACAATTGACAATGTTCATTTATTATAAGCAGTAGTTAAAAATTCTAAGCCACAATAGACTCAGGAGCATGACACAAATGTGGTAGCGTCGCTGGAGGTGTTGAAAAATGAATACTTGTTAATAGTGAAGTTGTTGGAAGTACCTATTGGTACGGTTACAATCAATATTTTAAATTGTGTAAAATACATTCACTGGCAAGCGCATAAATCACGACAGGCCCTTCACAAGTATCTGTGTAACAAAAACAAAGTGGCCCTTCGTGGAAAAAGATTAATATGTAACGATCAACAACAAGAACAAATCGGGATGTGGTGGAGAAAAACTTCCAACGATACACATGACCGCTTACTTTAAAACTGTCCATTTGCAATTATAATTTACAATAATTGCACGCAATTGCATCGCACGTTGGACTGTAGCACGCTTGATGTATCTTTGTGATGACCGGCCTCCAGTGGACCAAAGGTGTTGTTGTATGTGCGAGTGGATTGCGCAACACTAACACAACATAACCGTGCCTTGACATTGTTGATCTCATAGTCGGAGCTCCGTGCCAAAGCCATCGCAGGTAGCATGGCGGTCAAGAGGCTCGCTTATCGACCGTAGAATATGAATAGCCTACACGAGGATAAACACCTCAATAAACTGTACACTTTAGTGAGAACAAGTACTCCACTCGATCATTGCTATTCTGTTGAGATGGTGCGTCTCGAGAGAATCGTGCCGACAAGACAACAGTAACAATCAGATAGCCAATAACTTTTAAGTGGTGACAACTATGCGAACATAAAAATATATGTATGTTCAAAGTTGAAATCATCTGCGTAACGCACTTTGCCGAGCAACTGCGTGCTCGATGCGAATGAGTGTTTCGGGCAAGGTCGCTACCAACGAATCACTAGTACCACCAATTTGACACTGCTCACCTCCGCTTATTGGACAAAGTGGGACGTGTAAATGAAGAAACGAAACGCTGCCCTGTAATCATTTAACAAGCATCAGCTGTGATGAAACAGATGTCACATTTGAAGGCAAAATCAATTCAGACATCGAGTAGATTATGGATGTGGCAAGGCTGTTCTCAAAGCAGGTTAATGAACTCTGTGACAAAACCAAATATAAATATTGGTTAGAGACCTTCTAAAATTTTGTAAGAAATACTTAGAAAATGAAAATTCAAACTTAACCTTATCTTAATGTCCAAAGTTCAAGCATCATTTCAACAGTGAAGTACCTTACCTTCAACTTAATAATCGAATGTAAATAAATAACATTAGTTACGGGTATCCACAGTGTACACTCAGTGTTGCTAGTCAAGCTGACATTGAACAATTTTAAGATGATGACGCTCCTTGCATGTTATTGCACAATAATTTTACTTTATTCATGCAATGGATGCAAATAAAAAGTATGATAGGTATCGAAGTAAAAGGTCCGGACTTCCGGAGAAAGTGATACAGCACGAATGCATTGGGCGGGGTGATAAAAATGTCACTGCTAAAGAAACGCCTCCGCATGGTGAAATCTGGACACACCACTTTTTAAAACAACGACCTCTGGTCACAGACTGCAGAAGAAACGCTCTCGATAGCACATTTTAATATGCATTTATATACTTGAATATTTAATGAAGGTACTAGGTCACGCTCTTCTTAACTTGAAAATTATCTTCACAGATAGCAGTTGAAGAAAGTTGATACAATTTATTATCATGAATGGTAATTCCAACGTAATCCTAGATTATTTCCTGATAAAACTTATTTATAAATATCATATAAGTATTTATTTGCTCTACTACTTTGCGGTAAGCGGAACATTTATTCTGTTCCATACATTTCAGAGCAAGTTTCTATATTTTCCTTCCTTCGTCGTAAAAATAGGTCAAACGATTGGAATCCAACATTGTTTTAATAGGCCACTGATGTTGCAACATGAG
This sequence comes from Noctua comes, assembly GCA_963082995.1. Taxonomy (NCBI): domain Eukaryota; kingdom Metazoa; phylum Arthropoda; class Insecta; order Lepidoptera; family Noctuidae; genus Noctua; species Noctua comes. The sequence goes on along the minus strand of OY720267.1, from coordinate 17,791,087 downwards.
TTTATTTAAACCATGAGCATCATTCAAATTGACCTCAATAGAACGCGTTACTTGCGACATGAAATGGTTTTCCTTGTCACGATGAACTGCACAAAAAACCGAAGAACCAGTTGTGCTGGTCGCAAAAAATGTGAGAGAAAACATCAGCATTTCGAAAAAAAACCAACACAAACAATTTCGTTACCTGAAAACCCCGAGCGTGAATGAAGACTTGCAGGCAGCTGCTAATAATATAACAAAAAATGTATAAATAGACACATGACTATCGGCCTGCGTAGTATCGAGCTAAGTAAGTACATTTATTTGATATTTAACTCATCTGTTAAAGGAAAAGAGCGCAAGGACAAGATAGATTAAACAATGCACATAGACACCAAACTACCTCTGAACTTAACCCGAGACGCGACGTCTTGGGTATAAACTCCCTAAGGACATTCAAACATTACTACCAAACTCAAACAAAGAAGTTGGTTTTTACTTCTTAGCCTCACCAAACAACTAAGCGGCGCGGCGGCGCGGCGGGTACCACTTCCGACACGAACTGTACACATGACGGCCACACAAACATAAAAACTTGTATATAGATATACTGCAACTACAGACGTTTTAGGCACGACCTTGAGCATACGTATATAGATAATCATAGGCTATTCTTTACGTATGCGTGAAAATGACGGTGACTAAACCTTCGTTACAAACATTTTTAAGCAAGTAGTTGAAACAATAACGAGCTAAAGTAAGGATTTTGCAGGAAAAGTGACTTATTAGGCAAGTGGGAAAGCTATATCCTAACAAGCTTTTATGTTAATTGTGAATTATTTTGAAAATCCTTTAGCTCTAACTATTAGGACCAAAATAAAGACGGGAATGTGAAAACGTGCTCAATCTCAAAAAGACTTTGTATTCTCCAGTACAAGCTGCAAGCTTTTGTAGACCATTCCTGATGTATTGTATAAATAGTTCTAACATAACTCTTTTTAATCTTGGCAAAGGCATGCAGAAACCAGTACCTACTAAATAAAACCAAGATCCTACTTTATGAACAACTCTTAGGAGTGCAAAAAGCCAAGAAGCCAATGTACAGAAACAATGTAAGTGTTAAAGATAAAAAAATTGTAATCTTTAGTCAGACACGCATTTTAACAAAGTTTTCATCGTGAGTGCCACAAGGCACTTTGTTTGGACCCACTCTAAACGAATGAGCGCGATTATATTTTTACAAGAAAAACTTACTTTCGGTCAAGAATAGGTACCTACTAGCTACTTGATTCTTAAAACGCTAGTAGGTACTTTTCTTACTGTTAAATTGTTATTAGTTAACTACTTAATGAGAGTTGTTGTGCTGACGTATTTAGGTAGAAAATTCAGGTGTTGACCTAAACGCACGATGTGTCAACAACACATTTTCATGTAAGCACTCATTTACAGGCATCATCAATGGATTCAGTAGCTTCATGCGTAACCTGCACAGCTGTGTATACGAAATTTAAAACAATAGATTTTTAAGACTTGTTCATAATAGCCATATATCACGTGAAATTACGCCATTTTTAAGCCCCTTTGTTTAACATTTAACATTACACATATGCAAGTAAACAAAACATACATCTTACCTTGCTCTCGTTATTCTTGAGATAAAATAGTAAATGTATTACATCAGTAAACATTCGTAATATGGCGACTGTAATCCCTACATGGACCGGAGGGATTACAAATTAGAGCAAGCGCAGTACCTACTTGAAACTATGTGGCATAATATGAATTACAAAGTAAATTGAAAATTTTTCAGAGTTTACCGTTCTATATAAGTAAGACTTTGTAAGCAATTTTCCCTTCATTAGAGTTTTAAATATTGTGCTTCAATCAAATTATATTTATGGATTTCGAAGCTAAATTCATAACTTAAATTTATTATACTTAAATATAAATTATAACTCGTACTTATATTGTATTTGTGTTAGCACCTTTGAACTAAGTATACGGTCTAAATTTAGTGAAATTAATATTAAAATGGCTTTCAAGTTCGACGTTTATAAGTCAGCGATTATGAAGGATTTAAGGAAAAATAAATAAAATACTCTTTCAACTGTCTACTAAGGTTTCTATATCGATCAGTCTACACGTCTAGCGTAGAGTGAATGTTCTCTTCGAAGTTCGAACTTACAAAAAGTGGACCGATAAAGTCAGGTCCTATTTTGCAGGCAATACTAACAAGCTGTCAGTGTAGTGCAATGTTGCAATCTTTATACCCCGTGCCAAGCATTACATGAATTACGAGTGAGGCGCCTCCAATGTAACTCACAACGATAATGTAGTGAACTCTACTATCATAATACTCCGAAGGGAAAAACAAGCATAAAACACAAGACCTACTTAGTGATAAAAGACTTATGTACATTGCGTAACTGGCAACGAGAAACAAATCCAAGTTCAGGGGTCACAAAGTCACGCACAGAAAACAAACTTTGGTAGTTTTTACACGAACCAGGAATTGTAGGGTTATCTAGGGGTTAAAGTCGAAACTGATGAACCCGCATCGATATTTACAGATAAGTTCAATGACTTTACTAACATTTTTTTCATTTTATGGAGAGATTAGCAAATACCTAGAGTTACACGTGGAACCTTTATCTCACTATAGAAAAAGTTGAAAACTGTTTACAAAATAACTTGATAGTTAGAAACATATGAATTAAAACCAGTAAAAGGGAAATAGACTCTGAAGTTCACATAGCGGAATTTGCTTTGGTAGAGGTAAATTATTTGACGAAGTAAAATAGAATGTTCATGACAATAGGAAAGAAAGTGCAGAAGAAACATTTTAACGATGTTTATAATTATTACAACCATAAAGCCAAGTGAAGCCAAGAGTAACTAGTAATAACATATTGAATTAAACGCTTGTAATACTGTTCATTGATGACATCATACTTTGAAAACCTGACTTCACTTTTGCGCAGATTAGACGACAAGAATTCTACGTAAAAAACTAGACATTCGTTTTATTCTAAAACTAGAAGTGCACTACAGACGTGCGCTTCGTATTAAGCGCAATGAGGAAAGTGAATAATTAAGATACGGTAATACAAGAGAAGAATAAGAAGTAGACGAAAATTACAAAAGTGTTCATTAAATGACAGGTCGTTATCCCACGCCTACAGGTTACGCCAGCTCCAACGATATCTTCTTAATTAACGTACCGAAAAGAGCACCTTTAAAACAACTTATGCGTAGCAAGAAAAATAAGATAAATTAAAATAAAACAACACCTGGTGACATGGACTCAGGGGCTGGTCATCCAACACAATTAACATTCTTGTTGTACCTACCAGACATAAAAGCGTCTATGCTCACATGGATTTGCCAACTTTTTACCCGGCATTAACAATTTAACTCTGCATAATGTACCTACCTACAGGTATGTACATATATCAGTAGCGGACACAGTAATAACTGAGGCGTGAATTGCCAATGTAAATTGATAAAGTCTGCGTCTGGCCATTTTAAAGAACTTGCTACACAAAGAACCTAACCTAACCGTGATATACAGGAAATTTATAAATCCAAGTTATGTTTCCTTTTCAATATGAAACATAGACAGTCGTGCTAGTGCCGTAGTCATAATAATCTACGACATGTTATTCATAATTTTGTAAAATTAGATGTTAGCTTCTAATATCTTCACGATCAGCGATTTGCCAGCTTTATCAACTGTCGTAAAAAAGCCCGACTTTTGCTATGAGGAAGTTAGTTCTTATGTAGGTACTATACGTCAGACATTCGTAACCGTCTTTTTAACATTCGCCGCTGTCAGGTAAAAAGTAGATGTTGGAGCAACCTGATTTGAATACGCATTAAAAAATTGTAACTCACAAAAACGAACGCGATGGCGTTCACACAATACATCAATTACGTCTAATCGTGATACTCGGAATTATAGAGTCATAATCGCTAACGACTCCTAACATTTCGGTGGCCGTGAACGGCGTGAACTACGCCTTGACTACCGGGATGCTAAATGTAACAAACAAAAAAGTTTCAATTCTAACAGATAGCTGTTACTCGACCCACATCGATGACCTCGTTACGGCGAAATCGCAATGTAATCGCGAAGTAAATTTTTTGGAACACTTTTACTTCGACACCGGGCGTACGGTCCAGCGGCTCAGTGTATGGGTTCGGTGATGACACCAATTTCTCTTTCAATGAATGGGTATGGAGCTTAAAGCTGGGTGAAGTCTCCACGGCCTCAAAATTTAACGGATACGTAGTTTAGAAAATTGTATCTGCGTAACACTTGACATAGATAGTCGTTCGATGTGGAGCAGCAAAGCATAGAGTAAGTTACAAGTTTGCGTGGCGAATTCATTCATATTTTCAGGTTGGTCTACTATTGACGTCATGCAAAAGTGCTAATAGACACTCCCCTATGTGTTATCGGCTTTTGCAAATTTTTCCGAACAAATTTTCGCAACACGCACACGTCACAAGCACGTAAATCCGTCGGACGCACGCGCCTGCCATATAGTGCGACTTTCTCTGCGAGGAGCGCAATCACATTTGGTTAAATTTCGCTTTTTTGCACACAAAGCGATTGATGGAAAATTTATTTCGGTGAGGAAAACCGACAAGAATACCAACCACGACACGATGCGAGGAATCACAAGTAGAAAATGAATTGCTGGCAGTTTTTCTGGCTAGCTTGGCTGTTCTTAGGAACAGGAGCTTTAGGTTAAACCTTAGAATGGTTCAGAAGTATTCCTGACAAAGCGCTCGAGAGCGAAACTAATACAAACTAGTCACTTGAATCACTTTCATCTGGAGGAGATGCCGAAAGTTAACTTTTACTTTCGGCATGAAAAGATCGGTTTTCTTCGACAACCGTTATATTTTATGCTACAACAACATTCTTAAATACTATATTACCTAGCTCAGTGCATGATACAGCTATTTAAATAAATAATATTTGTTTGAGAGCTTACATACACAAGTACATGTAAATCATTCTTCAGTGTCTAAGATAATAGAGACTTACCATGTTGAGGTGACGCATTTTGGTAACTTTTTTTCAAAGACTTCGTAACATAGACTCCAAATCAAACTGTACTCGTACAATTTTTAATAGTTTTGTTCTAGATAAACTCTAGATCGACACCGTTATTTGGTGATATCCGAAGGCGTAATCTAAGGAAAATCATTAAGTACCTACTAAACATTACGTGATACGATAATTTAGTAGAAATTCAAGTATACACTTAACAAGTTCCAAAATCAGATACCAACCAAAAATTTTTAATTTTTTGCAATATTAAAATGATTCATAATAATATAAAATAATTTTATTTCGGACAAGCAAAATCCATAGAAGTTAAGTAAAATAAAACTTATAAACTATGTTAGTTACAACTTATTATTTATTTAGACAGAAGCTTGTTGTTCGAAGTGCATCTACGAACAATAGCCCCAAATATCGGGGAGTCGAACCTCCCTGCTAAAGCAGGATGCAGTTGGAGCTGGCCCGGGAAGAACTCTGCGTCGTTACTTTGCAGAGTTCTTCCTAATGGTCGCGTGATCGAGAATGGAAAATTATGTGAACAACGCTGCGACAGTAGGTTCCAGAACTGGTTGTACGAAAGCGAAAACACTTAATTGCTTTCATCTATTCGTAAGTGGAACTCGTGACCCAGATGATTGAATTAGAACCATTCAAGTAGATGTTTTATGATTTGTGTAGGTACTTTCGATTGGACAACGCACATTTATTCTTGGTCGTAAGAGGAGCCGCGCTTGGAAAAACTCACGACGACATCAATAACTTTCATCTTTTATCCACTTTGATTTCACGAAATTTCAAATAATAAATCTATACTTATATTACAAAGAGGTAAAATTTGTATGTAAGTTTGAATGTAGGGAGTAATCTTCGGAACTCCTGATCCGATTCCGATAAAATTACTCCGACGAAATTCCTTCACTATCGAGTCGAGAAGCTACGTTATCCCCGCGTATTATAGGCTGCATTTAAAATGTACCCGTGGGTGAATTTTCGTACATAACGGGAGCGAAGCCGCGAGCAAAAGGTAGTTAAGAATAAAGGCCATCGATTTCTAAAATTGGAAATGAATTTTCTCCGAATGCCTATCCAAACCGGAATAAGATTTGAATATTTTAAAAAAGTTTATACGTAACTCCACATAGATGTATCATATTATTCATATTATATTTTTTTGATCGAGATAATATGTCTGAACCGTTTCAAAATAAACGTTTCATAACTTATCTATCGATTAGTTTACACTCCAAGTTATATTAATAATACTCGTTACGTTATGATATTACTAAATACTAGTAATCAGTTAAACGATCGTAAGTGGCTGGCGGTCAATGAACGATAACGAACGAGTTATCATCGTTACCACTTACTGAATTACCGAGTTTACTATCAAGCCTACCAGTCTTCTTAGCCTTCACAAAGATTATACTGGTCAAAAGATTGTCAATAGCTATGTCTCAATGAAATCTGAATTCTCTTACCATTATTTTCAATTACCCTCTTAGACGATAAAGACCATATTTTTCCGTGACGAGAAAATATGACATTTATTCCCACAGAAGAGACTGTTAACAACATAATTGCAGCATGTCTTCAAACACATCACTTTGAAACTGGATTTTGACACTAGAGACACCCACAAATTAAAATAAGTAAAGGTCTGGTGTCAGTGATGAAATTCATGAGAAGAATTTAAAAATACTTCTGAGTTATTTACTGCTTGCAATCCAGATTGACAAAACAGGATGACTGACCTGTAAAAGGGCCAAGGAAACAGTCGAGATAAAAATATCATCATTAAATAGGACACATGTATGCGCTTACGCAAGTCACCAAAACAAACTTTGCTTTTACGAGGTAGAAGTGAATCAGAAGTGTTAAACTCAATACGTCATGTGCAACGCAGCATTATTTTTGGATTAAATATGGGTAAAAGTAACAAAAACTAACAACTTAGGCACTACTAGTATAGCACAAAGTTAAACACTTACCTTGACGAACAGACAGGGGCGACAAAAGAGGACCTACGAAAAGTTACCAGGATTCATCAAATTACTTATCCGAAAACGACCTCACAGCTAACTAACAAAGATTCAATATTTAACAAAGCCAAATAACTGACCAAAGAAATCAATGCAAAATTATTCTAATGGCTTTCCCAAATCGATACATGACGAATATTATTGTGTAACAACAACTGAGCTGGGGTCAACCGTCTGGAGGTCGCTGGGAAGAGGGTGCTTACGTTACAATTATAGCAGGAGTCGACTCCCAGACGAAAACCTACTCATAGGACAAATTTAGGGCATTTCACAATAGACTACTCAAAATTGTTCTCTCACTCGTTCAGATAAGATCGAAATACCTGTAGAGCTTTCATTGTTCGGGTTAATAGCTTAACTGGGAAAATGTCTTATAAAAACTTTCTGCGAAAAAAACTGACTTCCAAAAAACACTAAAAACGTCTAAAATTACTTCACTTCTGGGAAATCGGTGACTTTGTTTGTTTCATTGACTTTTTTGCCACCGACTTCCGAAAGTAAAGTTTTTTAGAGTTTTGTAGTGTTTTTTGGAAGTCGGTTTTTTTTTCGCAGAAGGTTTTTTGTTTTACCCTTTTTAGTTGTAGTACCTATACCACACAAATTCTTGTCATGAATTATTTTTTACATTGTAACTAGAAGTTATTAAGAGATTGGCATTAACATAGCCCAAGAATAAAAAATACGTATTAACACGTTCATTGCCTAGCCAAAATGCTGAACTTACCTAGATGGCGAAAATAAAAAATTCGTTGAATGTCTTCCCTAGTGGCCTAAACCAATACCAGAACCCAATACGCTGCAGCCGCTGTTTTATTGCTCGTACATCAACACGCGACGACGCGTGATGCGGCAATTTACGTAAGGGAAAAAAACCAAATTACTATGGGATCAATCGGGAAGTATATCCTTTCATATAAAAGGTTTTTTTAATAGGGTTAGAAATGACGGAGTTATGAGGTATTAAACAAAAAACAAAAAAAACGATTTGAGAACCTCCACCTTTTTGAAGAAAGACGGTTAAAACGAAGGGCGATTTTGGGTGTTGTCGATTATCAGGAACATTTTTATGGAATCTAGTCATTTTAGAGAATCCATAGCCGTTTATTGATTGTTGTTCGTTGTTGCAACAAACGCTTGTACGATTTCCTTTTGGAAAGAAAATTGTCATGTCGAAATGTTATTCGACTCCTATAATACTATTTGGTAGCCACGCGCTCTACTGAGGATACTGTTGATCTATTCGGACTGTATGTTTTCGGACTGATTCTAAAGTATACATTTTATTTTAATCACATGCAGCTGTCTTTTCATTAAACTAGGTAAATTTCATACATATTGGGTAACATTGGTTATCTCATAGAAATGTTTTCATCACCGTTTACTAGGTGCCACGTGTCGTTTAAATAACAGGTACATAACTTTTATTTTATATACTATTTAACGCTTTTGTTATTAAACATAAGAGAATAATCCTTAATACATCTTTGCCCAGCACTGGGATGACACAGGCTAACAGTATCAGTAAGAAAATAATCAAATGATCCAGAATCATTAATTTACTCAAATTAGTTTCAATTTTATAGGATGTTTATGCAAAATGTTTTAAAGGGATCGATTACTTCAAAGATTATGAACTAGTGGTTTCAACATTCGAGTTTTACAATGTAGTCGGAAACGAATTCTTTTTGGTACATTGATTTTTCCGGTCATTAATCTGTTCCTTTACCCATTGTGTGACGATAGCGCGCGGCTCCTGTCTGTAGCTGTGTTTACAGCTCGATAATCATTAATTCGGAGTGGCTCTGCAACTTTAAGTCGACATGCTCTTGCAAGACACCTTGATGCATCAAAAATAGTTTGGTAAGTAATATCCAAATTACAGCTATTAGGCACCAATAGAATTACTAATACGAAATGAAGAGGGCAGAAAACTATACACATGTACAGACATAGGTACTACATACTTGCAGCCCTGAAAATCAAATAACTTTCAATGACCGATATCCTCTCTTATCTGTCCATGTAAACAGAACGCTATGTAAACAAATGGCGACACCACGCGAGGGGAGATACGCAGTGATACTGAAGATAAGTAAACAACGGATTTATGCCAGTTGGAATTTGACTTATATCGTTACTTTCCCTTGGCAAGTTAACAATCGTAGCCAATGGTTGCATTTAACACTGAAATAGGGTTGTGATTGGTGGTGCATGAGGGTCCCTAAATTTAAACCAAAAGTACCTGTGAGTGCCACACGTGCAGCGATCCCTGCCACTGATATGTTAATTTTATTGCGCCAGCTTAAAAAAAGATTCCAACCGGTTTTCGGTTTCGAAAAGGAACGTAAGTGACATAAAAATTACGACCTTCACGTACTTAAGTACATGATGCTTGTTCCAAAATTAAAAGGCGCACTTACAAAAACGTTCAACGAGCAAATAGATCAAGCATACCGACTCTTGATGATGACTATTTAGTTTTCAAACAAAACATTACCATGAATGTTGTAACGAAATTCTCAAACACAAAACTGGTTTAGCATACAAAATAAAATTGGTAATATGACACTTACGATAATTTTCGGCGATATGCAGGTCCTTAGCACACACTGGTTGCACGTCTAATTTCGCGGATATGATCTAATGTAAACTGAATAGTGTATAGTAGCTCCAGTTTTTTCTGCGACGACTTCGGAACCGGTAGTGTGTTCTCGGGGCCTCAACACTTGAGGGGCATCACTTATCAATGGTTAGTGAGGAGGTTATTAGCGGTAGTGTTGCAGCGTCACGAGCGTCGCGTCCCGCGTGCTGGCCGGCTGCGAGTGCCGGCGCTCAGGCGTCGCTCTTGTAAACAAAACGTAATGGTGGGGGCCCCGCCGAAAAGCCTGGCCGAATAAACACCGCTCACTTACGTCACTCTATTCTGGTTCTACGGTAAGTGTTTGATGCATGCCGAGTTCCGACAACTGGTTAGTCTTGAAACTTTTACCTTCGGACACAGGCATTTCTACCTTCACTAACTATTGACCCAAAACATTTTCATTTTGACTGTCGATATAGACGGATGAACTTTGTATAAGAATACACGTGATGTTCCAATAATAGAACTCTTTTATTGACAAGTCATCATAGAATACTCGACGTGTATCGACGTTTCTTCAACACTTCATGATCGGTAATTCGTCACGGATTTATAGGTCGGTAAGCGTTTTAAATGCTGGAAACTTTTTAAATTAGGTTTTGACACCCTTGTACATGTAGGTTTTCGGTAATTTTCCGCACCCGACTGTATGCTGGCTAAGTTAAGAGTGGAATGAGTCAACAAAATCTTAAGCCTCATTCACTCCTATGAAATGCTCCTTTAACTAAAAAAAAGTTATGAAGTGGGCGGCTGTTCATACCAGACAGTTCAATATCAATTAATTTAAACGTTAAGCTCAAAATAGCAGGATCGGCAAAAAGAAATTAATCAAGTAAATTCCTGGCTTTACTTCGAGTTTATAAGACCATATTTATAACCGGTAGCTGTTTCTAATTTTAAAGGCTATTCCACACGCAATACTAATTTAAAAATACCTTTTTAACCGTCTTCAAAAAAGGAGTAGGTTCTCAATTCGTCGGGATCTTTTTTTTAATGTATATTCCCCGATTACTCGAAGACGCCTGAAGCGAAAAAAAAAATCGGTTTTGTTTCAAAGAGTATAGGTACTCCGAAGTTGGTGCCATAGAAATATTGTCATGATTTGATCATGGACTTCGGTCTTATGAAACGGAACTCTTCAATAATACACAGCAAATCTGTCGTGATTGCTGCAATCGCTTGGATGTTTATTGTTTACATAACATCATAACATAACATCACGCTTGCATGCTCTGAGGGGGTACGCAGATGTGTACAGTACACCCACATATCGACAGTTAGGTATATTATATTAAGTTCCATTTTATTGGGGATAAGCCTATTACCATGAAATGTATTGTTAATAATGTAAAAATAAAAGTCGGCGACAAAAAAACTAAATCAAACTTTTTTGTGTTTTTGAAGTCAGTTTTATTTTTTGCAAAAAAGTTTTTTTTATATATTTCATACGATAACAGGCCGTACGAGTAAATAGAAATAAAGGTGTCTAGAGTCGGCCTGCACTAGAGTTATGGCAATGTAACCGGAGCCTACAAACTGCAGACAGAGCTGCTAGTAAACCACTTTTTGCCTTGTCTTATAGTCCAAGAGCCCTCTGCGAAATATCTACCCGAATCGGACTTACGGCCAAATTGTGTACGATTCGATGGCGAATGTAGTGGTGATAGGGTTGCCGGACACGATAAACCCTGTATCTTGACCGAAGAGGCGAAAGAGGCCTACTTCTGGTCAATTTTTTGGGGCCTGTTACCCGGATAAGACTTACGACTAAAGTTATTATATAATAGTTAGTAAATCGATAGGGGAGGTTGAGCAGCTTAAGGAAAAACCGGTTTGCCACCCCCCCGCCACCCTGTCAGGGGCGGCGGCAGTCACCCCTAAGCGTGACCCATTTTCGTAGCGTACACGGATCGACCTTAATTCTTTTTTTTTATTGTAGCTTGAACCTTCCTGAACATGATAAACCAGGGTTGCCACCTTGACAAAAACAGCTGTCAGCCAGCCCCGAGTTGCCCAATACGGGGTTTATCATGTCCGGCAACGCTATCACCACTACATTCGCCATCGAATCGTACACAATTTGGCCGTAAGTCCTATTCGGGTAGATATATCGCAGTGGGCTCTCCTACTATGACTTTAGTCCTAGATATAAGTTGTACCTGTTTTATTCGCTTGTGTATTTAGTATTTGGTGTTCCCTATGTTTGTTAGTGGGACTGACTTTATGTTCGTATTGTCAGCTTGACAAGAGAAAAAAAAGTTTTGGGCCCGATAAGTCTATCACTAGGTGCTTACCTATATTTAGCAAAATTAGATCGCTATCATTTGCCTCAGTGCTGAAAGCACAGCAATTGATAAGACTTTTCGCCCAAATCCAATACTCAAAAACGCTCTACATTTCATTCACATACCCACAGCATGATCCTCTCATTCGGTGTATTTTGAGAAACGAATTTATTTATTTATTTAAACTTCATGTACAAGAGTGGCCGACAGGCTGTGGTGGAGTGGCGGACTTAATGCCAAGGCATTCTCTACCAGTCAACCTTTGGGTCAAATAGGACAGCATTGTGATAAGAGTACAAAAAAACTAAATAAGAAAAAAACCATTTCGAAAAAATTCCAAAATTCACCATGAGACAAAAACAAGTTTTTTACTTAAAACGTATACATATTTAATGTTGCACTGCTTAACATTTAGGAGCGGGACAAATCAATATAACATGAACGTTGAATTTTAAAATGTATCCCATGAAATGTGTTGAAATTCATGTTCATGCAATCAGGTAGTTCTGTTAGTAAAATAGCTGGTAATATGACGCACTCGGTGTCCACTGTTAATATTAATGTGGAATATAAAGTAGAATGTCATAGTTAGAGGGACAGTTATACCAAGATCCCGTCGCTCCGGCAGATGTCTAATTTGCATCATCATCTTCCCTGACCTTTATTCCAATTTATTCGGGATCGGCACAGAATGTCGCCTTCCGTACATCTCAGAAGTTTCCCTCTCTAGCCATATCTGTCATTTCTTTAGTGGCAGAAAACTATGACGCGCGCACGTTTCTCCGTGCCCAAAACTTAGTTCATTTAGCCTCTGCGCTGCCACCGAATCCGACGTGGAGCCCGTGGAGGTGGCAAAGATTTGGTTCAACAAAATGTAAAGCATGTCATGCCATCGAAATAAAAAAGACGAAGAAGCACCGTAGGTACTCAATGGCGCTTTGCCTTTTGACATCAATCTATATTCCGCGCTCACAACAGCTAAATGTGCAGAAGTAAAATAAAGTCCTTTAAAAAAACATTGCAAGCAGAGATTACGTCACCATGATACGTAAGTCATTAATATAGGGTAGAAGAAGAAGCCGACCCTAACATAGTTGGGAAAAGGCTAGGCAGATGATGATTGGGGTCTTGTTTCTTGTCAAGTGTAACGAACCGGAGCCTGGTATCGAGAGTGAAAAGGTGCAAAATAAAAGAAAAGTAACTTTAAAAATTAATAAATAACAAACGAGCACGACGCTATAAATTATGTTTCCCAAAAAAAACTTAAACCACTGTTGCACTTTCTATAATGTGCGTAGGAAGTTCATCTACCCACAGCATTGAAAGTTCAACGGTGAAATTATTAGGGCGCGTTTTCAACTGTCCTAGTTTCCACTGATAGTTGAATAGTTCATTTTGGACTTTGGGGCAGGGAACTCAAATAGGACTGTTTTTGAAGTGAAGGTTTCTTTCAGTGTGGCTGGCACCGTGGCACGCTACCACGGGTCTTAACTAGAATATTTGGCAGAACAGCCGCTTTAGGTATATTACAAAGTCTTTTACTTCTTTTAATATTATATCAATGGCCATAACAACATTATAACGTGACACGTGATACCTTGTATTTTGCATCGTTTATTATGTATTTATTGTCCTTTACTTGTCCGGTAAATAATGTACATAGCCACTTGTAATCCGCGTGATGTCGGAGGGCCAAACGGACGTAGTGGAAAAAAAACCTATTGTATAAATATGATGATCATTCATAATCTTTTGGCGCAAAAACTAATGAGTAGTACTTTTTTTCATTTTATAAGTACTTAAAGATTAAGTAGGTAGGTATGTAAATAAGAAATACCCTACAAGTACCCTATACAAGTTATGATTAATGCGCAGGTGTCTTGTCCCTATTATTCTTTCAGGAATTACGGTTATTATGGCTAAGATGTTGACCGAATATAAATACATACAAATTTTTCTACACGAGGTTTACCGAAATCTACTAGTAGGCATCTACTCCGCTCAGCTTCAAGTTTCAGTTAATTTTTGGCAGTTTTTATTAGAAGCACATTTTTTAATTGATTTAATATCAAAATAGTACCACTCACACTCGTAAAAAAAACAGAGATGTTCAGTAAATCAATTCGCCTGTCGCGTTACTGCTAGCAATCAGTTGCGTATAAGCTAAAGTAAGTTACAAATAAGTTAACAGACAATCCAACATAACATAATCGACGAACTTTATCGACCGCATGCCAAATACGAGTACATAAATATAATTCGTTAAAACTACATGATAACAAGGCAAATAAATCGATTAGCTCAATTAAAATTACATATGTATTTAGTGGATCTGAATAATTAACATGATGATTCGTTAGCTGTCTACGAGTACCTATGATTTTCAGAATCTCAAAGTGCTAAACGATTACAAATCAATAGCATTTTCGGACATGACTTAGCACGCTACATACTTATGTATTTAACGTGTACACCATGATACTATACATGTTGAAACAATAGCACAAACCATCATAAAATATCGTCATCTGCCTAGACTTTTCCCAACTATGTTGCGGTCGACTTCCAGTCTAACCGGATGCAGCTGAATACCAGTATTTTTCATGAAGCGACTGCCTATCTGACCTCCACAACCCAGTGTTGGGTAATATTTGGTAAGACCCCTTGTTAAGACAACCAGTCTTACCTTTCCCCAAGTTTTTTTTTTGGACTTCCTACATCATCTCCACAACCCAGTTAGTGCTGGGTAATACGATACCCCTTGGTACGACTGGTTGTCAGATTTTCGGGTCACGGCTGTATGATGCTTTGACAGTCCTTACTCCTGTAAGGACTGTCAAAGATCTCCAAATGACAGCCGGAACCAACTTATAAACGTGCTTTCCGAGGTACGGAGGAAACTCGCTATGTAATGGGTGGTCACCCATTCACGGACCAACCTAGGTAAGCACGACTTAACCTAAAGATCGACCAGAGCGGCTGTTCTTATTTAGCCACGAGCTCCTCTACCATCTAATAGCACAAATCATCATATGCGTTAAAAAGACGCAGCCAACTGAAAAAGGGCATGAAAGACCAAATAATAAAGCTATTGAAATCAATCACTCAACAGTAATTTTAGTTAGAACCCCGTTTATAGTTCAAAACTGGAATGGCAGTATGATAGCAGTAGTTCCTTGTTAATCCATCAATTTAGTATGTACATTTGCACAAATTCCTGTCCATTTGACGCAATACCCAGCGACCTACATCAACACTTGTTAGCTAGCCACAGTACTACGTAATTAAGATCACTATCTTTTATATTTCGTTTAGCAACAATCCTAAATACTCATGTACTCATTTTAACACATGTTACTGCTTATTGTTGAGCTTGCAGATTTCAATAAATATCTGTACAAATGAAAGGAGTTTTCCGAAGAAAATCATACGTTTCTTTCTTAGTGCTGTGAATTCGTTCAGGTCGAACAGATTAATTTAAGAGTTAGTGTGGGACAGAATCATTCAGCATTTCCCTGACCCTTGCCTCATTTCTATGCTATTGGTAAAGTCTAAGTGACCATCTGCCCTTGACCAACGCTTGAGCTGTAATATTTATATTTGTCTCCTTTTAATTTCCTTCATTTTGATACCCTACTCGATAAGTTTGGTTGAAAAAAAAATTAACGACTTATAATTTAGCGCCAAAAATCCGCCATTTTTTTTTTTAAACACTTCTCTAAGGACTCTTGGGTTTTTGAGACGAATCTAATGATACGAAATCCATGCAGCCATTTAGAACATACGAGGTAATAAAGAAATTTACAAAAAAAAAACAAAGAAGCACGCGATGCAAGAGAGGCGCGAAAAACATAATCCTTTCTTGGCAGTCGGGTAAGTTTTCCGTCGTAGAGGTTTCTAAGCGTTTTAAGATGCTTACTTCTTTCAGAGCACTGAAACAGTGAAAGTTACGGCCACAGCCTATGAAGAGTCACTTCACATAAAAAGTACTTTACGTAGGCAACGTAAATTTCCACTATCACTAGACAGACTGGACATTTTCCATTTTCACTACAGAGATCGGGATCAAGCAAAAGATTATGTGTATGAACTCGATTGAAAATGGATGAAATGATTTTACCGTTTTAGGTCGTAGAAAAACCTTGAATTTCATGACAACAAGGTACGATCTAACCCACGATTAATATTAAAACGGTATTGTTGCTTATCTACATACATTTCTATTCACTTTTTCCCGTTCGTTTTTCATAAGAAACTCATTTTCACATGTTTTTGGTTTTTTTTTCAGTGACAGGATATACTTAAATGTGTTCTTTCAACTCGTATTCATAAGCGTGGATTTTTTGTATTTGACTTTTTAATCCTGTTTAGGCTGTTTAGTTATTGGGAAATAAATTTTCCAGTAACAAAAAAATGCATTATCGTGAAATTAAAGGTAGGTAGTAAAAATCTCCCAAACCATAAAAGAACTAGGTGACTAGAACCTTTGTTAGGTATCATTCTATCAAGAAAGTGAAAAAGATAACCCTTCCGTTATCTTTTTTACTTAGGTATCTAATTCAAAGCTTATCAAAGAAATAATATTGAGTAGGTATTTCATCAGTGATAAGACGATATTTCATATCACTATGAACTGGTTAAATCGTCTTCAGATTTTCTTTGGCCATATTTCCAGTACTACGTAGATTTATTTAACACTTAAACATAACGCATATTTTGTGAGTAACGGTTATAATGATTTAAATTATGTTTTATTCAAAGAAATGTGTGCTGAATGCTGAATTTCGATAGGATAGGATAGGATAGTCAGGCACTAACCTCGTTCTTGCTAAGCATAGGTATAGGTACTCAATACATATTAGGTAAATAAATAATTCAATATGCACCTACCTATGGACTTTTCTTTTTTATTTGGATTAGGATTCCTACTGACTAATCCTTATTCTTCTTCCTTATCTTCTCCTTAATCTAAACGGTTAATCATTAGTCGATTAGCAAAGAACATTGATTGCCATTCCCCTTTGCAAAACGGCGTCTTGTAACAGCACCGAATTAAATGCACTTTTGAACCTCTTATTATCTATCTTATTATTTATCTTTAAATGCACTTTTGAACCTCTTATTATTTATCTATTAATTTAGTAATTCTCCGGAACTCATAAAGTACAATATTTACTTTGGAAAGATCGCAAATGGTTTTACAAATGGTAAAACCATTTGCTGCGATAAATATTGTACTTTGTTAAACGCTTTCTTCTAAATTCGTCATCAAGGGTTATCAAGGAGCTAAACTGATAAAACAAAAACTGTCAACTTGGGAATGTTAAGCGAAGTTCCAATCAGGGCCAGAGTGGTCGAAAAGATAACAAAAGCTTAAAAACCAAGAATGTGTCATTAGCAGATAGTTTAATAGGTTGTACGAAAGCATGCTGATTGGTTTATCATTTTACCTACAACTGCTACGAAGTTCTCGACTTGCGAGTGACAAGACAAGGGTCGAAAGAGGATGAACTAAACAGCGCAGCAAACGCACATTCGTGTTCAGTTTTTATTTTGAAAATGACTTAGATCTACAGACAAGAAATCCGCCTCTAGTACCGCTACAAGAATAACATTGGCTCATCATTTTTTGACACTAATAACTGAATGACTAACCACAATAATTTTATTATACCTTTAACAAGATAGGCGGAGCATAACATTTTGATTTACACAAAGACCTTCAACAGAGAGCATTTTCCTCAATTCGACGTCTAAGAACAACAAATTCATTAGATGGTCTTCTCAGAATCGAGCAAGTTGCGACAGGATTTAAAATATATCGTGTTATTGACACATCTTTTCATGTGACTTTGTCAACCGTTTTAGGAACAGAAATTAAGATCTTTGGAGATCTTAATCAGACCGTTGACAATAGCGAATGTTGTTACGACTTCCAGAACGTTCATTCAACGATGTATGATAGACAACGACATTTTTCGTTTGCAGGTAAAAGGACCAAGGATAACTTGAGTAATTCGACCATGAAACTCGCCCTGCATTGTGTTGATCTAGCATAAATTTACCCTGTCTCACTATTCTCGGAAGAGGTTTCTTCTAGTATGCTTTTACTATTAGTCTTGAAACTTGAAAGCTATAAAAACAAGGTACCCACATGGCACTGACCCTTTTGATTTTATGGACATAAAACATTAGCCATAGCGGATCGATAGTACCTGTTATCCTTTGTCGAGCGAGCAGTGGTATTGAAGTTCTAGTCACAAAGTGACAAAATTGACCGCAAATTTAAATAAATCGAAGTTACATCCTTCTCTAGAAGCAATGGAACATACCCAAATTAGGCGATATCACGTAACAATAAACTAAATAGTAACAAATGCAACGTCCGTCAAATGATTTACAGTCTGCGGACACCAAACTTGATTGAGATAAATTGACATTATACAAATTGTAAATGACGAATTGATCACCCTTCGTGAGAGATTGTCTTTGTATTCAATCGGCCATATTGCCGCTGATTGGTAGAAGTGGTTCTTACCAACCTGTAACTATGTCAGCGAGGGCAAAGTCAGAGGAAGGATCGAACAATCAACATGCAACGGCCTCGTGATACTTTACTACTAAGTAGGAACAAATAATCAGCCAAAACGTCTGCGTTACCTGGCGATATTTAAGTGCATCTTAGAATACTACCAAAGCACTGCACTGCACCCTCAAGTTGTCGATAACAATGCTGGAACTAGAAGTGTCATATTAGGTGACAATCCTTGCGCCTGATTTCAGGCGAATCCTTTCTCCCTCGTATACAACATACATAAGTCAGAATAGAGCTATTGATTAAAACCTCAAACCGACTTGCCCACGTAGCTTTATTAATGTCAAGTGTCCATTATTGCAAAAGAAAAATGTAGATATCTCCGGCGCTTATCAGTTTACGTAACTAATCAGTAATCACTAATCAGTCACCGTATGTAGGTTTATTGAATAATTAGGTTATTGTGCTACATTACGGGACCAATAAAAAGTGTCACGCTGTGTAAAATGTCACTATTCATACCATGACAAGCCCTCGGATGGAGAGGATATAACGTGTAACGGGAAAAAACGTGTACCCGTAAAACGGGGTGAATATAAAGGGTATAAATAGACCCTTAACATAACCGAACGGCACTTGTTCTCCCCGTCTTTGCGATAATTTTTTTGTTCTAGACCGTACCTGGGAACCTTCTAGTTACGGAGATATTGGGGGTCAATGTTTCCACTTTTTGACAAGTTTTTTTTTAAATACAGGTTTCTAATATAAGATTTTTACTTTACTCACCCCCACAACCCCCGTACTATTTAATCCATCCATCAACACAATGCTTTGAGTGCTTTCCATCGAGTCCTACCGCAAAACGTGATTTTTCACCCCAAAAAAAAAGTGGATTCCCAGCAATAATTTTTGCGTTAGGTTACTTAGTTTGATGTACAGGATGCTTGGTTGACGGCTATGTGAAGGGTATGTTTACACCCTGTAGACGCTAGCGTGAATCCAGACAAAACCTTAAAGGGGATTTTTTAACGTTGAATTAATAATATGGTATGTTACGAAGCCGGCTTCAAGTTGGGAAAAGACTAGGCAGATGATGTTACCAACAAGTACTCAAATTTTTCGCCCTTTAAGCGTTTCATCATCAGCCTGTTGCAGTCTACTACTGGACATAGGCCTCCTCAATCGCACGCCACTCAACTGGATTCTCAGCAACACTCATCCAGTTACTACCAGCCACCCTGCGAAGATCCGTCCATCGAGTCTAAGAGCGTTCCACCTTACGTTTGCCGATTCGCGGTCTCCACTCAAGAACACGTCTACCCTCGGTCATCGGCTCTATGGCTAATATGGCCGGCTCATTGCCACTTCAGCTTACTTATTCTGTGAGCTATGTCGACAACTCTGGTGCTCTGTCGGATCACTTCATTCCGGATGCGATCCCTCACAGAGACTCCAAGCATAGCCCGTTCCATAGCTAGCTGAGCGACCTTGAGTTTATGGACCACCCGAACCGTAAGTGTCCACGTTTCGGCCCCGTAAGTCATAACAGGCAGGACGCACTGGTTGAAGACCTTACTTAAGTCTTTAGGTTCAGTGGAATACGCGACGAGACAAGTATTATTACGTTATTTTATTGAAACAGTTCTTAGTGCACACAAATTCCATATAAAATTTGTCGATTTTAGCATCTTTATTGATAAGGACATTTCTTCAATGTTTCGAACAATAAATATTGTGAATTTTGAGGTTCAAATGCAGTGTGATGATCACTGCGTGTCCCTACTTGTATAGTCAATCACGTACCATGCCACATTAATTCAACGTTAAAATCCCTTACAGTTACATACAAAGTTTTGTCTCGATTCACCCCTGTACGTCTCAATACACCCCCTTATTCGTACATCTCACACGTTTTACTTTTGTCATACCCGAAGTTAGGCAAAGCTGTAGACTGTAGAGGTTTATTTGAGTAGTATTTGTATTACATCTAATGTCGTAGACCGATATTTTCGGCGCCAAGTAAACAATAAATTGTAAAGTAATCACGACTACCATGCAGTCTCCACAATATGTATAATTATTGATGTTGTTTGTAAAACTACCAAGGTGATCGAATCCTCTCTCTTCGTGCATTGTTTATGTGTGATCCCTTGCCAGTGGATCTAACGACTAATGTTCTGGAACGTGGGAAATATTGACGTGTAATTAATTCACAGTGTTAACTTTGCTCTTTGCCGTGCTAAATTTTGTTATAATTAATGTAAGCGACTTGAGGCTCCTTCACATGGTAATGAGCTGTTTTTGCTTTTCCTTCACACCTTTAGCAGTAACTAAACTTCTAGTGCTAATAAATAATTATCTTATTGTTTGTCAACTTCAACTTGACCAATGAATTGGGTACTCCATTCGATGGAATCTATATTATATGTACCTATAACCGTCATATCATAAAAATCATAGAATGCGGACCCCAATGGAAATTGTCAAGATCAATACCTCGACAAAGGCGCTAGCTTGCGGCAGGCGGAAAACCTCGCGTTGCAAAACTTAGTTTGGCCGAGTTGATTGATTAGCCTTATGTCGGATACGTAAGTTTCAGTGAACCTAAAATCAGATAGGTAACCAGTGCACATCCCAGACCTACAGCTGTTACCTAGTGGGTCCTATAAGCTAATCTTAAAATCTCACTATTCCCTGTCGCAGCTAAACTTCAGACATGGGATATGGCATTGCCTGCCTTCATCTATTAATCAAATGATTGAAAAATGATTTTAAAGTCTGCTAGATAGATTCGGTTATTGGTATAACCGAATCTAGCAGTCTGGACATTTTTCAATCATTTGATTAATTGGTAGTGGGTACTTACAAGTAATCGTCGAACTGAAGGGGGATATTTCTGAAGTTTAGCAGCGACAGGGAATAGTGACTGATTTTAAGATCATCATTTTTCAATCATTTGATTAATTGGCAGAGGTACAAGTACAAGTTATCGTCGAACTGAAGGGGGATAGATCAGTAGTTCGGTTGTTTAAATATTCCTAAAAGGTAAGAGTGCGTATGCTACACGGACAGAGATTTTTGTTTCGTGTGTGGCAATCAATACCGATGCAGCGTCGCCCGATCCGCCCCGGGAGGTCATTGACCGTGTGGGACTCCCAGACATAAGGGGTGGCAGAGTCGGGGGATCGATCGCGCATGCTCTGTGCACGTAAGACCACACCCTACGAAGCCAAATCCGCCATTTTGTTCTTTCCCTTCCCAATCCACATGACTCACAAACCATGAAGTTACGATGGTTTTTTTTTCCAAAACTCAACAAAATTAATCTACCATACGTACTCAAATACTTACGCATGCATAATGAATAAGATATGAAAATTCTCAAAAAATCTAAATAAGTTGACATGTTTACGCTTTCTGCGTGCCATAGAGGAAAGTGAAAAAGTGGGCGAGTCGAATGAGGTAATATTAGTGCGTTAAACTAGCGCCGCTCACCGACCGCACTCACTTTCGTTCGTTGAGATAACCAG
This sequence comes from Noctua comes, assembly GCA_963082995.1. Classification (NCBI taxonomy): domain Eukaryota; kingdom Metazoa; phylum Arthropoda; class Insecta; order Lepidoptera; family Noctuidae; genus Noctua; species Noctua comes. Next base: position 17,769,001 of record OY720267.1, on the reverse strand, counting down.
TCTAACTGCCAGTTAGAGCTCAATACTAGTATAACATAGATTCCCGTTATTAAACTATCCAATTAGCCTCTAAATAAACGAGGGACATGATATCTTAGCAGCAGGGAATTAAGTAGTCAGATGAATAGATCAAACTTCTTAATTCACATTACACTACTACATTCCATAGGAGGCTATGGAAAGGTCACGTATTTTCACACATAAGTGGAATATCTGAATAAGTATGATAAGGCAAAAAATATCTACAGATAATGTATAATTACTTGATAACCACAGTAATTGCAAGACTTACATGACTAGACATTTTATATAAGTAGGCCAAGTAAGAGACACCCCTAGCACTATTGATACCTGATACAGTTTTTCTCTCAAAATACCCTTCGATTCTAGATTAATTTACCAATTTGTACTGAAATGGGTACAAGATAAAATTTGATAATCAAAAACACAATCATAAAGTTGTGGCTTGCTTACTTCCTGAATGTTACAATTACACCATCCCCTATCCGAGGAGACATCCTATTCCCCAACATATTGCAATAAGCATTGAAAAGCAGTACAGTTTAGTTTTAACCACACTGTCTCAAAGAAGGCATTGGTATATAATTTCTTATTACATGACTATGCCATGAAACACAATGGTAACATGTTTATGAGAATCTTGTACTTTTAACAGAAAAAAATAATGACCAGTCATGGATCACTAAAGCGACAGTAGCACAGACATAATCTAGTTTTTGATTATCCTATCCATTCTCAACCCAAAGGAAATTATTTAATAGAGCTGTGTTCAGTAATTGCTACTAAAATAAAAATAAAACACAATGGTAACATACAGCACATTCAAGATTTTACCAGATTTCTTCCAAGATAATAGATATAAAATTAAAGTAAAATGTTGGAAGAACAATACAATAGGTGCATCATGTAGCGTGGTCTACCAGCCGTGAGCTACCTGTAGAGACGAGCTTCTGATGTCAATACAATTACAAAAGCCCGGAACTACAGGGTAGATCACGAATGGGACTTATGTTTTGGTGAGGCCCGCTGAATCCCGCAGCTCCATGACAAAGCACATTTACAGCAATTTATAATGTAACAACTAACCTAGGAATCGGTAAAACATAACAGTTTGATTTATAGAGTAAATTTAATGTTTAAAAATGTGCTCTGTTCTGTAAAATATACACAGATAACATTTTTCTTACATTATGCAAAATGCAGAAATCCAATCATTTTATTTATTTATTTATTTAACACTTGAAGCACAAAAGTACAGTAGTAACGTAACAGTATTTTAATCTCGATTGTTTGGAACATAGTGATTCGCAATTCGATTTGTTAGGCTAACAATAGCTACCAAGATAACAAGAAATTCAAAAGTCAATAAAACTGGAAAAATCATGTACTTAGTGGGTTTTTCCAACACATAGGAACATTAATTTTACTCTAAGATCAGTACAAGACTAAAAATATACATAAGAAATAGTAGATGAACGACTCACCTTCCGATGCCGAGGTGTTATAGCTTCACGGTGACCACGGTAAACAATCTCATTACTTTTACTTTCATGCGTTAACGCGCTCGCGACCCAAGACTGACGCCGTACTTACTTACAGCCACGAATAACAAGACTACAATTAATAAAACAGCACCAACAATAAAACCGGAATTGTATAAAATATTGATAAAATACGATGCTTGCTCCAAATTGGAAGCCACTACTTCGCTAATGACCGAATTAAATATTAACTCGTTGCCGCAACAAGAACTCATCACAAATTATGTTTATAACAAATTATACTTGATAAAACTATTAAAATTATGCCTAAAGAATTGATCTAGTTAAAATTGGTCTAAAATAATTAATTTTCACTATCGGCATGTAAGTAAACACCTGACAATGACACAATAATAAATTTGACAAACTGACAGACGCCCAGTGTTGCCAACGCGGTTTTATTTGTTTCTGTAGGTTTGTGCCAAACTCAGTGGTACAAAATCAATAAAATTATTCCCGGGGTTGTTACACCATTTTGCTGACTGGGCAATATATTTTTTTTACCACGGCATCAGCAATCAGCATGAACTCGTTATTTTATAGATGCCGTTATGGGATACATAGAGAAGACGTCGAAGTTTACGATGTTTGCATAAATGCAAAAGTAACTGTTACCTTTTCAGTAACATCGTATCGCTTGAATGGATTTCGACATACTTTGAACATGGGTAGAGAATGACCTGTGAACGGAGTTACGGACATGGATTCCTTCTATCCCCATTGCAGTGGCAAAGCTATTTTGGCACAAATTATACAGTCAAATTCTTAAACAGTGTATGTAATTCAACCAGATGCAATGGTTATGCTAGTATAAAATATCACCTCATCCTGAAAGTATTTAGTAGTATGTAGAAGCGCGATTTAGTTATATGTTGAGAATGGCAACAAGATCCCTGAATGGTCTAATAACAAAGGCCAACAATAATCCACAAGGGGACAAAGCTTACAAAAGATCACGGAGTCATCGAGCCAGCCGGCAGCGACTAGAGCCGCTGTGACAAGCGCTTAGCGCAAGTTTAGGCTGTTACAGACTTTATCAGAATTGTCACGGATCGTCAGTTTCAATGAGTAAATGGTGCCCATACGCTGCATTTGTAAAGAAAGTCTTTACTATACCATCTCTAGCAGCCACAGCTTTCTGTCCCCGAGAGGCGTCTCTGTGCTCCGTAATTTGGCTATAATTATGGAAGTCTTGTCCTGTAACCAATATTCCATAGCAGGCAAATACAAGAAACCTTTGCTGATGATAAATTAGGTCACCGATTTATTGTTTACGCAAAATAAAAATAAAATAGTCAATAATTTTTTATATTGACACTAAATTGTACAGTTGATTAATTATAAACCAATCCACATGATACATAATAATAAAACTGAAAGTAAATGCAAAATTTAAATACATACCATACACAAAAACTTAATTATACATAATTGAATATATACATTTTTAAAGAAACTTAAAAAATGTAAAATATAATTATGTAAGTAAGAATATAAGCAAACAATAATCATAGTTATTATTACTTGTCCATCAAAATTTATTTTTCAAAGTATCTCTTTGAAGGAATTATTTTTAAAGCATTGTTTAAATGATTAAGGTCATATCTGTTTGTGACATCTAGTCACAACATGTATAGTAAAAACTATTATTTGTGATCCAGTCATTCATAATCTTACAAACTAAAATACTTGCAATCAGTTCTTAATAAATAGAACACAAGTCTAAGGAAATAAGTCAGTTTAAACTAAGTTTTATAAATAATAAATAAAGCTAATATTATAATATTCTTCTTTGAGGCACAATCTGTATGGGAGAAGTGCTAATAGGTTTCTTTGGGCTAAGTTTACTGGGAGATCTCATTACCACATCAACAGCTTTTCTTAATATTTGATGCTCGCTCTTCTTATATTCTTCTGTTATTTGAGACAAATCCAAGTCAGCATCTATCACTAAAACCTGAAAAAAAAAAAACAATAAAATAATCTCAAATGATTTGATTATTTAATTTTTCATCTTTTGAGTGTCACCTTGTTTTTAAACATTCTACAATTAATATTTTTACTCAGCATGTTTTCTACATTTATTATTATAGAAAATTGAAGACACTACAACAGCATAGCTAGAGGGGATAATTTTACTTAGTTTTTTGCTCCAAAAAATCCGCCATACAATGAAATGGTTTGAATTACTGCAACCAGCCCACTACCTATAAGGTTACTGATTAATGATTTAAAAGTAAGAGCATAAATTGCCAACAATGCTTTTTGACTTATACCCACAATTTTAGAAGCATATTGTCATTTTGCAGGCATACATACATGACAAAAAGGAGTTATAAGATTTTAAACTATCATGGTCACTCACTTATCATGAACACTAGAAACAGGATATTTACCATGTTTACTGATTTTTTTGAGTTCCCAATAATATCCCATTTCTAGTATTAATGATAAAAAGGAGTTAGTATAAAACTTTTGCATCTTTTTTATTGCTACTTACAGGCGCAGGACACTCAGCATGTTGTCTATTGATGAGCCAATCTTCATGTAATTTGTGGAGTTCTTCTATGTAGGAGAGCGGGACACACTGCTCCTCAGATCGTGCTCTCTTCTTTATCCTCTCGTACACAACGGAGGGCGTCGTTTTCAGGTACACTGAAAATTATAGAAATGTTGTTATTCAGGATATTCAAAAGTAAATTCAGTGGGTTCAGTTATGTAATGTGCTATCATCATCATCTGCCTAGCCTTTTCTTAACTATATTGGGGTTGGAAGTAGCTGAATATCAGTTTTTACATGGAGACCTCCACAGTGACCACAACCCAGTTAGTACTAGATAATACAATACCCCTTGGTAAGACTAGTTGTCAGACTTTTGGACAACGGACTACCTGTTGCTACAACCTGTATGTAGTATGCTTGGCTAAAAAATACATAGCACATTATATTTTTTTAGCCATATTTAATGCAATAATATCAGTATACATATTAAACTTATCACTTCCGGGATATCTTCCGTGATTGTTCATTATTTTGAGCTCCCGATATAAGTAATAGTATAAGTTTAGTTGTTAACCGTGAAAGCTTAAAACAGTGTTAGTATATGTATTATTTCATAAAATATGGCTAAATTGATTAAATAAACATTACAAGCATGTCATGTGCAGCAAGCCAAACACATGAGATGCATCAGGCCAGTCATTGCATACGATAAGGCATGCTGTGGCCTGTTGTGCGAGCTGGTTAATACACAAAATGAAAGGTGATTTGCAGCCCACCAAAATCCGTATGATCCTTAGGTAGACAATAGTTTAGTGTGACTGGACTGCTTACATGACCTGACTTAACAAAATAAAGCATGACTAATAATTTGATAATGAATTTAGATTCGAGATTTAACTTGTTATCATATTTCAATGTATTTCCCTAAATGCTAAGCACCTAGTTAATATTAAACATCAGTTTTATCAATACATTATGTTTACAGCTGGCCACACACCCACATTCAGTTTAGGATAATCAGCCTATAACTATCCCTCAGACAAACCGTGAAAACAGTTTTGTGGGGCATAGTTCCTAAATTAAGATTTCTGTAAATCTTGTCTTTATAAATACATTTTTTAAAAATCCCACTGCAGAGGCATAGGCCTCCTCTTTAGGAGAGGAAGTAGTGGTTACTTAATCCATACAAAAAGCTTTGATAATTTATACTAACCAATAAGATCTGCATCAATCTGTATCTGATTCATAATGAATCGGAACCATTCGTCAAGCACAGCAAATTCTGCAGGATGCAGGGTCCCACTCCTCATCATATGCTCAACAAAGCAGTATCGTGCACTGTATAGGGAGCGTTCCATCAACTTCACAGGTGATGGAGTCGGCCTCCGGTGCATATCTAACATTGTTAGAGACACGTAAGATTGGAATGTCATTGCCCATTTCGCTGTGTCCTTGTACATAAGATCCTGAAAAATAATAGTATGGTTGAATAAAACTCAGGGATAGCAGTACTAACTAGTACTCAATAAGTAAATTTATTTTCTTTCTTTAGCCTTTCAATTTTGATTTACTGTTGGTATTCAAGCGTGAAAGCCCATTGTTATGAATTTCTGACATCGTGCACGGAATGGCGCAACCACGGGGCACAGCTCAACAAAGACTGTGGATCAAATCTATTAATCAAGGCGTAGGTCTCAAAGTTCTTGTATTTTACAAGAGTAATCTACCTTCAAACACTAGTTACATCAAACAAATGATCCGTTTTTTAGACTCGTAGATCACCTATGACATTTTGACACAACTAACCTCGGAAATCCATACCAAAGGTAGTACCTTCGCAAAGATATATTTTTAACAACGCTGAATGCTTACCAATAAGTTCCAACCCTTTAGGTTTCTCCATTCTTCAACTGGCTCTGTCAACAACGTGATGTCTTCAAATCGGCGAAAGTGTTCCAGAAATGTTGTTTTGCCGCTGCCAATATTACCCTCGACGAACACAGTGAACGGCTTGGTATTCATCGCCATTGCGGTCAATTTGTGACAATATCTTACGGGGCCCACGGCTGCAAATTGCAGTAAGAATAATGACGATTGATTTGATTGATGACACACAAGAAAGCGTTGCTGACGCCGATTTCCCGCCTAAATTGTCCCAAAAATAAACAAATACGCGCGAACATAACCTGTCAAATATGAAATTAGTAAATACAAATACCTTTAAAACATAAAAATTGGCCAATACCGATCCTTAGCATCGCCACCAGACATTAATTCTTAAAATTATATTTTATTGAATACCGTTTTCTTAGGATGCAAAACGCCGCTGACATTGAAACTGAAAATATTGATCGTTTTTAATTTTTATTTGAGGCACGCGTCGCTGGATGTTTTAACCATAGAGTTTACACATGATACCCATCACTAGGATCAAACATTTTCAAGATATCTTTTAATTTGGATACATCGTATTTAGAATATGGATACACACCAATTAATATTTTCATTTTAATATTTTATTGAGTCGGCCGTTTCGTACAATCGAGCAATCATATGGCAATCATAGACAATTAATCGACTAACTCAAAAGCGAGATGATCCGTCTAATTCTAACTTTCTTTTATTTTTAACGTTGTAACTCTATTGAAACGTCCAATGACCACCACCCACCGAACACTCGCAACTCAAAATCAATAATCTCGTCTGGCGAAGTATAAATGAATCTTATAACTCACTAGAATATTGATTTTGAGTGAGAGAGAAAAGAGCGTTATGATGATATTAGGGAACGACAACCAGTCGGTCGCCCGACATATTGCGAACACAACAGAAAAGTTGGCATAAATAAAATAAAATAGAGGGCAGTAGCTCCTCCTGTGAAACCATCGTGCTAAGAAATCGGGCTCATGCCTATACCTAAGACCTAGGTGCGATTGGGGGTGTAATATTGTATAATGATCCGAGTTTAACAAAATATAAGGCAATTTTAAACTTTGTCAACGATGTGGTTTTCAAATTAATTATAGAGTAACTTAAGTTTAGCTATGAATATCCTTTTTCTCCAAATGAAATAAGGCAAGGTTATAAAATTGATCCACTCAATGACCACTCATTATAGCACTATTCAGAACTGACAGAGTTTACCGGCGCAGATGGAACCGCAATAGAACGACGACGCGCGCATAATCTGCACTGCAAGTGCGTTAGGTAATTTACGCGATGCGTATGCATAACAGTCACATTCATATTAGATAATGATTTCAGTTTTTGGACCTGTAGCGTTGCTGCTGGCTGGACTATGGGGAACGGGGTGAGAGGGAGACAACGCGGCTACGGTGATCAATGGCACACGGGCGCCCGCGGTGACTACCGAGCACATAAGGCCACGCGCCATCCTGGCAGTCGTCGCCGTCGTTACTGCGGCCCGACTGGGTGCAGCCAACAGTATGCAAGCAATCTATACTTCTATAGTTGGTGCATTTTGGCATGACAATAGTGTTCATTGACCTTTCCCTAATACTTCGTTGTAATTTTATTAAGACTACGAATAAGAACCGTTTATCATTGCAGAAAATTGAATTGCTAATATACTACCAATATATTTTCAAAATAAAAGAAATCAAGGTGTTTCTGTACTTTATTACTAAACCCAAATCATCTGTCTGTCTGTTTATCGATCTGTCTGTCTGTTTATCACAGGGCTGTAACTTTTTAACTTAATAGATACGTTTTTTTTGGTTTGATAGAATTCTAAATACTACGGTTTTGATTGTAGCAAATAAGAAAAAGAATGAGCCTAAACCATATAATTTAGTTTGAGTAGTACGGAACCCATAGAGCGCGAGTTCGACTCGCACGAATTGAACAGGGTTGGGAGAAGGGTTGCCACTGTAAATAACATCAAAACTATTTTTTTTTTGCGGGAAATCTGAATTGGCCAATGAAGCTAGTCCACGAATTCCATTGACAATATCGTGTCTTTCTTCTCCGGTATGCCAAAATGATTGACTGACGTGTTTATTTCTTCGGGTCATTGTTTAGCCGATAACTCGTGCGATCTCATTAAAATATTAGTCGGTGTTTTATAATTTCTAAATTAAGTAGCATATTATCAACACACAATGTTACACACGTATTTCTTGGGTATGTTTAAATAATATAATTAAACCGTGAAATCAATTGGCAATGTTTGTAAAATTAGGAGCCGGTTGTAATGGATAATATAATTTTCAGGTGTTTTATTGGTCGTGGGGTCTGGTTACGCCTTGTACGACTCTAACTCGGATGTGGTGGAGCTGACTCCCGACAATTTCAACAGACTGGTCACAGACAGTTACGAAGTGTGGCTGGTTGAATTCTACGCGCCGTGGTGCGGACACTGCAAGAACTTTGCTCCGGAATACAAGAAGGCTGCCAAAGCATTGAGGGTACGTGTCTATTAATTATGTACAAGAAAAACTATAATCATGTGTGCCTTGTATCTACTTTTGTAGAAAATCATGTAAGGAAATTACAATTTTCTAGTCAGGCATGAATTAATAATTAAATTGACTCATGCACATGATTTTGAATTTTGAGGGTTTTTGTTGTTGAAGTTTAAACACTAGATTTAATGACCCACCCTACAGCTTTAGTTCTTTCGGCTGAAAAAAGTTTTTATACCACTTTCAGCACATGAGAAATCTATAGTAATATTATAAAGAGATAAAATTTGTTTGTATGTAGGGGTAATCTTCGAAACTACTGATCCAATTCTGAAAATTCTTTCACTAACGGGAAGCTACATTATCCCCAAGTGTCATAGGCTACTATTAAAAAGTTCCTGTTGGTTAATTTCCATACATAATGAGAGCGAAAAGCAAAAGCTAGTCATTGATAATCACATGATAGTATCCTGATATATTTTGTTGATCAAGTCAATTAAACTAAGAATATTTTTTTTGCATAAAATACAGGTGTTCAACAGTCTGAGAAACAGTGGTCACGGGCTGTAGTTGTTGCTTGTCATTGTTGTTGTTGCTTGTTTCCAACAACTTTACATAAAATTTTACTAAAAAGGAAATATTTTTGAACATCTTTTGTTGCCCACTTTTCAACTTGCACTGCATGCCCTGCCACCTGATCACTCAATGCCCTTCTGTCTGTTCCTGTGAGCTGAGGAAGCATAGCTGAATTTTGGGCCTAAGATATTTAACTTTTTCCAATAATATGCTGTCACTGTTGCATCATCGTACTGCTGGGCAAAGGCCTCTCCAAAAGTTAATTTTACGCAACAAATATCTGTTACTGCTAATGTATCATTCTCAAATACAGCCAGAAATATTTATCAATCAATTATTCCTGTAATTGCATTCATCCATAATGGCCATGTGTCTAACAAATTCATATTTTTTCCAGGGCATTGTTAAAGTTGGAGCTGTAAATGCTGACCAGCACAAGGGCTTCGGAAAGAACTATGGAGTAACTGGCTTCCCCACAATCAAGATCTTCTCGGGCAGTAAACACACCCCATACAAAGGTGCAAGGACAGCTGACGGATTAGTTGATGCTGTCCTCAAATCTGTCAAGAGCAAGGCCTATGAGAGTCTCGGAAAGAGACCTGATGACTCCGGATCAGACAAGGTAAACGTTATGAAAGGTCTTGATAGACTTATTAAAAGGTACATATCCCGGAGTCAAGGAATAAGGTATAATGACCTAGATAATATGTGGTGATAGTAAACTCTCATTAAATTTTAATGATTTTATTGCATCACCAATATATTTTTTATTAAATACTTCTTTCTTGAATATTATAATAATATTTATTCATTTTATTGCATTTCTTTCTGAATGCATTTGAATGAGCAGTGGGATTTATTATTTCTTTTATGGTTAGGTAAACAATTTATATTTGATTCCAAATGTGTGTCCACTTGTACATATGGAAACGTTTTATGTTTATATTGCTATTAATATGGTGTAAGGCTGCTCTCTCATTTTTTTTTCTGCAAAATAACCGTTACTACCGTTAAAACGGTGAGACATGTAGCACTAGGCAATATTATGAACACCTCTGTAAACATACCATGTTTCTGGCAAATAATTAAAAAAAATGACAACAATTGCAGTGCAGGCGACCTAATAAATCAATCAGCCAACTCAGGGTTTTGCAGTCCATTGTGTTTTGTTGTACGTAGACCTAACATACTATATTATGTACCTACACTAAAATCATACCAAAATCTATATTATAAGCTCATTCTCATTTTACCTATTAAGATACTACATCACAAAATTTTCACTAGAAACGCACGCCAGACACTTTTGGTTACAACATACCATGGAAAAACACCATAAGATACGCATCAGAAACATCTCAACCACCACCAGTTGATCAATATTTTGATTTTGAATATACTAAAGCAAAAGCAATACAACAATATTCAACACCAAAAACGATAGCATGGATGGAAAAAGCGCCAAAAACAACTTTAATAAAAAAGACAATGACCACAAAAGCTCCCGTTCAGTCCACGAGCTCCGTTTCGTCCACAAGCTCCGTTTCGTCCACTCCCATGCAAATATACGATAGATATAATATGTTGCAAACTCAGCTGTTTCGACGTAATATAAAGGATGCAGAGAAAGCAAGAATTATTAAGATTCTAAGGAAGTTGAAGTTCATGCTTCAACACAAGAGAGTTCTAAATAAAAATGCATCAGATATCAGGCGACGTGCAGCCAAACGGCAGGGTCTGACTGAAGTCGAAGATGATGAAGACTAAAAAACAATTTTAGAAAACCATAAATTACTCGGACATAGATATATAAATCATTTAATTTTATTAAACAAAAAATTTATAAGCGCATGATTTAATAATTACTGGTTCGCTGTTCGTTTTGATTGCATACTTTTTTTTTTTTTCAAATAAATTCATTGTAAATTTAAAATAAGCATTGTTACCACAGTTGTTGCATTTCCAATGTAAACATGATTACATGACATCCACGTGTGTTCTAGAGGGCATTTTAATACGTGGATACCTTATTTAATTAAAATAATGTTCCAAACTTGTTTGATAAAGAAAAATAGTAACATTGATTAATGTGACCTTTTTCCGAAGTACATTACATTTCACATACCTAACGTTACACCTGTATTTTGTACGGAGATGGTTTAGCAAAGGCTTACAGTATACACCTACATTTCGCCAGTAGCACTTCGTTTAGATCATCAAGCCCAGGTTCATGCTCAAGCCCTCAATTTAATCAAATTATGTTTCCTAGAAAAACTAAAACGGAAGTTTTCATATAATGAATTGAATGCATTATCCCCACAATGCATTAAATTTAAAATGATGCATTATGGGGGCGTTGACATCTTATCTTCATATCACGTGGTTCAGCAGTTGTTTGTTGTGTCAACAAGTTATCTATTTTAGGAGGTAAACTGGTATGATTTACCCGACTTATGCAAATCTAAAAGGGAGGGTTATGATTAAGTAGGACCATTCTTCCTTAGTCAGAGTTGATTGAAGTTCGATTTATCTCTTTCTCTCTCCTCCATGGATTCAAACTTAGGACAACTTGAAGCCAGATGAATTTCTCATAAAATAAACAACATGTTTTTCAATAGACATATTTTATTAATAATCTGGCAATAGACATAGGTAACTGATAAGATCATAAATAATGATCAAAACTGCAAACAAAACTATATAATAATTAAATATAAAAATAAAAGTATCAAAATGGATCTGATGTATCAAAGGAGGTTCTTTGATACATCAGATCCATTTTGATACTTGAAATTGCGAGTAAACAAAATCCCTCTGCGCCTGTAACATCTTATAATTCCGCTACTTTTTATGTATCTTGTTCGAAAAGAAATCGAATAATCTCAGACATAGCGTAGGAGGAAATATATTATTTTGTTGTCACATGTCATGCGTGTGCGCCCACGACACTCCTACGCTTCCTCTCACTTTAGAAAATTGTTCTATTGGGACACGTCAGTGAGCTTAGTGACCTCCTTTTTAGAATTGGCATTGAATATGTATATATGGAAGGATGATTAAAACGCATAAAGAACACGTGTAAAGAATGATATGGCAAGAAAGGAAGTGTCTGATGAGATGACGAGTAATCGAGTAGTATGGAAGAAGAAGACATGCTGCGCCGACCACAAATTAATTGGGATAAGGGCAAGAGAATGATGATGATTTAAACGCATAAGTAGTTTCTATTCTTCTTTGGCCATATAGGCAGCGGCACCATGCCAGTCAGCAAAGTGGTAGCTAGCTATGAGTCTGCTCCGTGTCCTAGTGCACTTTTAATTACCCTTGCAATTTTGCAGAATTATTTTACTTCTGGAAGAACAACGCTTAGTTTCATCAAATAACACTGCTGTTGTATGATGTTAGTTGTAAAAAAATACAGGGTGGAATTAAGAAAATCTATAGGTAGGTAATTTATTTCAAATTCTCCTCCGGATAAGTTCCAGTTAATTATTCTGGCCGACACCTTCGATTTAGTTCCTATCCAGTGCTGTGCAAACATATAATGCCTTTTGCATACAGAAATTTAGGTAACAAATAAAACAATACGCCAGTGGCGAAGGTTAACATATAACTCGATTCCTACCGGCTTCCCTTTGAAAAATGGCACAGTTATTATAGGCAAATAATATAATCACATTAAAGATTATGTACTCCGGCTTCTTACAAAAATTGACCCTTCGCTACTGCAATACACCAAAGATAGTATATATTTCGCGTTTACTGTGCGCAGTAGACATTGTAGACAGGCCATTAGCTTCAAGGAGTAATTTATTGTATTTACACGTTATTTTCTTTATTCGTCTCAACAAAAGTGGATCTTAGCCAACTGTCGTTGTAGTACAATAACAACGTCCACTTACGGAAGTATTTTCGAAATACTGCGTATGTATTTATCTGGACTTTTTGCCTAGCCTTTTTCCAACTATATTGGGGTCGGCATCCAGTCTAACCGGATGCAGCTGAATACCAGTATTTTATATTTATCTGGACTTAGTATACCAAAATGCCAAATTAGTTATTTTCTCATGATATACATAGATGAAGGTATTATGTATTTAACCTAGTTCCCTAGTTCTATTCCCAAAGTTCTTAAGCCCTGATCTCCAAATGTTTATCATCTGTTTGCAAACCCGTAAAATTAATCCCAAGTCAGATTTATTTTCATTCATATTGAGCCACTAAATTTTTTTGACTCCTTAAATCTTACAAAACAACCTGCTGTTGTTTATTTTAAGTCGATAATGACATGTTTAGAATCTAATGCTTATAATTTTCTTCTCCACAGTCGGACTCAGACGTGGTCACGTTGACGGACGAGAACTTCAAGAAGCTGGTGCTGGACAGCGAAGACCTGTGGTTGGTGGAGTTCTACGCTCCCTGGTGCGGACACTGCAAGAACCTGGAGCCCCACTGGGCCAAGGCTGCCTCTGAACTTCGGGGCAAGGTTAGTAGTACAACATTTTTTTAGTTAGTGTTCTTGTGGCTCTGCCTCTTTTCCAGATTGAAAGGTAGCAGAACGACGCTTAAGTTCTAACACTATGTAAATCAAAAATAGAAATCTTAATGAAGAGAAAACTGAAGAATTGTACATAGAAACCATTATAATACCATTTTATAATTTGTGTAGAATTCAAATTAGATACAGACGTTGCTATTTTCTCATAGGCTGAAACAACGCGGTTTCTCTAGCAAACGGCATATATCAAAAATTTACACGTGGTGATAGAACTTAAATGACTATAAAGATATTCAGTCTCGTTTGCTGAAACTCGCGTTGCTGTCGATTGTTTTTCCCTTACCCCTGGTGCGCCGAACGCAGTAGCCCCAACACCATACTGCTGTGTATCGCGTGCAGGCTGGAGTGTTTGAATCGCTGCTGCAGGTTTACTATCTCTGCCTGAGCTTGTCGCAGGGATTGTCATATGACTACAGTGCTAGGTTAGGTTGAGTGTGTTAAATAAGGGTATAACACATAGTGTTATGTTAAGAAATATTGTTCACAACATATTGGAGTATCTGTTACAAATATAGCATTCCCTGTTTCCCGCTGCTGGAACTCGGCCCTTCCTTCTGTAAAAGGGAGTCGGCTGTAATGTTTGTGTGGGACTGAAAATACAGACTATCTACTTTAACACAATTAAAATAATGTTAATTTTTGATAACAATACCTGGGGGAGCCACTTGGTTCGCAACAATCATGCAGAATATCACGTAGATAACTGATAAATTGGAATGTATTCATTAAGATAACTTCTATTTCAGTTTAACCTAGATTACGAACCTTATTTAAAAGCTTATTTATCGCCGTAATCTAAAGAATATTGCAACTGGGTGATTAACAAAAATTTTCGGTAATGTGATAATAAAGCGAGTAATATTTTTCTTAAGAAAACTATAAAAATGCTATTCATCCTGGGATGAATAACATTTTCACGGCTGCAAAGCATCCTATATTATCGGAAGGGCAGGCGTTTTGGGGGACTCTTACAAATTTGACGTTCAAAACAGCAAATTTTTGAATGTTCCATTTTGGTTGACCGCTATACTTACAGTACCAGTACAAACGGTCGTGAACACAAAAAAATAAGTCATGTCGTTTGTTTATGGTGCTCAGATACCGATACCCACCCCATATCCCAAATAGATGAAGTTGAGTCTTACCGCCAACACACATAAAAATCACGCGATTTTAGACAGGGTCATAAACAACTGAACGCTTGGAAAATCTGCCAATTTTATTAATCTGTTAATTGAGCCTTCGGCCGCCATAGCCATTTCAGTAGAATTAATTATTTTATCGCGTTCATTAATCAGTAATACACCATAGAATAAATAGTCTGTTAACCAATTTCCCACTTAATGTCCTTATCAGCTGAAGTTCTGATAACGCGGGTGTTATGAAGTTATGAAGTTATCGGCTTTTTTTTAATTTCTTTATTTTAACTACTTAATTATGGTATCTGATATTGGTTATCATGTTTTTGTAGGCACGCACTTGGGGTTTGATATTCATACTTACTAATTGAAAGACAAATATACTAACAAAACAAATATACAAATAACAAATATACTTAATTAATGAGCTTTCAATGAATCCTTAACTGTTTTGAAATATCTTTTTGCAAATTGGATAAATAGTAGGTGAAGTTTAAGCTCAGTTAAACCTACCTAAAATAAACTAGAGACATATTTAAACCTTATAACACAAATTACACAAAATTAATACATATTTCTAAACAAACATAACAAAACACTGTTCTCTTGTTCACACACATTAATGTCTACATTTCTTTTTCGTTTCGGAGGTCTCCTGGAACTCAAAAGTTTAAATCATTTTTAATATTTTGTGTTTTATTTCCTTACCTAATATTGTCCCACTGCTGGGCAAAGGCCTCCTCATAGCCTCCCACTCTTCTCTTTGTGCGGTTTCCAATCTATCACAAACGCGTCTAAGTGGTCACGCCAGCGTTTTCTAGGCCGCCTCCCTCAGCGACGACGCCCGTCTTCTGGCACCTACTGCGTGACGACTCTGGCCCATCGGTCCTGATGCATGATGCATCATGATTTTACTGTGTGTACATAAATAATAAAATAAATAAATAACAATTCCCTCCTACCTTTCAGGTGAAAGTAGGCGCCCTCGACGCGACAGTCCACCAGGCCATCGCCTCGCGCTTCCAAGTGCAAGGCTACCCGACCATCAAGCTGTTCCCGTCCGGCAAGAAGACCGCAGACTCTGCTGAGGACTACAACGGGGGAAGAACGTCTAGCGACATCGTCACGTATGCTCTTGACAAGCTCGCCGAGAATGTACCCGCTCCCGAGATTGTTCAGGTAAGGAGATCCAATATGATAAACTTCGGCTATGTAGAGCGAAGTCTCTGTCGACAGATTGAGTCTAGAAAGAAAATACAAACTCAAAGCATTTATTTCAATTAGACCATTACAAGCACTTTAGAATGGCAAAAATAAAAGGAAGAAGCTACCGTCCCAGTCAAAAAGTATATTGACTTTAAAAGTACTGTGTGTTTTAAATCAAAACATTGCCATTGTTACAAAATCTTGGTTACATCATTCATGTTGAGATTAAACATATATGTGAGAACAATGTAGAATGACGTGCAAGTTAAGAGCGTCCAGAATAAAAAGATAAAATCAACAATTCAAATATAAAATAAACCGTGGAGGCTAAGAGATGACCAGCCCCACCTGACATACTTGTAACCCGGTCCTATATGACTGCTGCCACAAGCGTCACATTTCCATTGTCTTCGAATAGGTCACGCTGTCGTCGAATTAACCAGCTATGACGTTTTGTAGGAAATTAATTGCAATAGTACTTCAGTGACTTGACAAGCACTTATTGAGCAATTACCATCTACCAGTCTTACCAAGGAATATCTTGTTATTTAGCAACTGGGTCGTGGAAGCCAGATTAGGCAGGCGCTCCATGTAAAATACTGGTATTCAGCTGACCTGGTTAGACTGGAAGTCGATCCCAGCATGGTTGGGAAAAGGCTAGGCAGATGATGATTTTTCCCATTCAGATGAGATTTAAAAAAAAAAAACCTACTTTTTAGATCCTACCTTCTTGATCCGTCAGAGTTCTCCAACTAAGCTAGGTTTGTTCAATAACTTAATATACAGTATGGAAGAGACAACGACTCAGAAACGCTTACCACGTGTTCAGTACATCATTCTGATCCCCTAACTTTGATCGGTAATTTAAAAAAAAATCTGCAGTTTCCTACAAAAGTCCTAACCTACACGGTCAAAATGTATGAAACGGCCGGTTTTTTTAAAATAACCGATGAAAAATGTCCATGTGTGTTCAGAATGATGTACTGAATACGTGGCGTTTGTGCGTCAGTTTCTTTTAACAAAATAATGATTTAGTAAGTAACTTATGAAAATTAAAACCTTGCGCTCTTTACACCTTCGGTTTACGGCCTAAACAGATTTAAAAAAACTGAATTTCACACGTGCACCACTTCCAATAAATCGTAAACTTTATTACAGTCGAGCTGCTGAGCGAATATAAACATAATCTCAGCTTATATAAGAACTCGGATTATTATTTGTTTATATTACCAACACAACCGACCCGCCCCGGTTTCTTACACAATGACATTTAAAAACAGACATACATTTTACGGGATAAAATTACTAAAATGTAGTGAAATCCTCATTAAAATCTGTTTTTTAGTTAAGAATTATACAGTCTCACAGTCACAAAAAAAGACAAAATTTACAAATTATTATGGCCATGAAAAAAAAAACATTATTCTTTCAAAAAGTTAATTTTAAAGAAATGTATTGATATTAAGGTTCTAAGGATAACTAAATAATATTTACATTATATACAGACTACAAATAGAACTAACCTAATGAAAAAAAAGAATTAAAGTAAAAATAAATAAATAAATAAAAAATTAAATTAATAATAAATTATTTTAAATAACATACAATATATGTAATCTAAGCCCATCATCATGTTTGATAGCGTTGTTCAACATTTCCACTCACATTATTTTGTCTACAAAAAGTACTAGTATTATTATTGATAGCCTATAATAAATAAAATCATTTATTTCGGGTTGCATAGACCGATATACCCATAGATAAATACCCTAAGTATATATATTATATCATTTAAGTTAGTAAATAAAACTATGTTACTCGTAGTATCACTTTTTATTATGTAACCACAGCTGGACAAAGGCATTATCAATTTATCAGCTCTAATTTATTAATTTATTTATTAAATCTTTATGCACATAATGTATAAAGGCGGACTTAATACCTTGGGCATTTTCTACCCGGCCTCCGTATGCGCGTGCCTGTGGACGGCGAGCTATGGGCTAGCTCGCCGTCCGGCCGTCTTATGACGACAGGCCGTGTCGACGGCGCGTTCGTGTTCCACGCGCGCCTCAAAGAGCAACGATGTAGGGGTCTGCAAGGGCCGATGCCTGCCAGGGCAGCGGGACTGTTCGAAAGAGATACCGTGGCCCTGGAACACAAAGGGCAAAGAAGGAACATGGATGGGTTTTAGTCAGTATAAGTCTGACACTCCCTTCCGCTCCGCCCAGAGATGATTACCCATCTGGGAAAAAAAGGGTGATGCAGAGACAAAACAGTGGGTGCAATAGTACAGAAAATTACCAAGAATAAAATATAAAAAAGGAATATATACTTAATAATATTAAATACATACTTAATAATAATAAATACATACTTAATAATAATAAAAACATACTTCATAATAATAAAAAATACCTAACAACCCCCAAAAAATAATCCTCAAAAATCCCTCCCCCTCCTCTACTCCTAATTCTGTTTCGAATCAAACAAACTTAACAATTGAAATCTTTTACTTGCAGATGAAGCAAGAGAGTCGTACGAAAATTAAAGCTTATCAATATACAAGTTTAGCTGAGAGTATGACGGAACACAACCTGAGAATATACCCAAAAACACCCTTTTTGACAGGTCCTAGCCAACTCGCACTCAGCCTGTTAGTAAAAGATAGCAAGTCATAACTCTAAATTCTAAATAGCTATTTATTCAATAAAATTATTTAATAATAGTCCACCTAACCATTTCTGAACAGGATGTAATTTGTTTCGCCGAAGTGCGTTGATCGCGTATCTTCTGTCACGACGGCCATTCAAAATAGTCTGTTTCTATACGTCATTTGTGTCGTATTGCGAGTAAACTATAACACGCTTGGCTGGTTTGAAAACTGATGATTAATGCAGCCTCTGACTGCCTCGTTGATCGAGCATGGAGGTCCTGGGTTCGATTCCCGGCTCGGGTAAAGTATTATTGGGTTTTTCTCTCTGGAATATCTCAGTAGCAGCCACGCAGCCTAGATTTGTGCCTAATTGAAGGCAATAGGC
Source organism: Noctua comes (assembly GCA_963082995.1). Classification (NCBI taxonomy): domain Eukaryota; kingdom Metazoa; phylum Arthropoda; class Insecta; order Lepidoptera; family Noctuidae; genus Noctua; species Noctua comes. The sequence goes on along the minus strand of OY720267.1, from coordinate 17,749,995 downwards.
TCGCCCCTATTAGGTACATGGCACTTTAAACATAACTAGCGAAATGTTGGTGTACTATTAGGTACATCTCTGCCTAACCGTTCGGAGATTGCAGGCGTGATGTTATGTTATGTATGAACGATACCGCGGCCTGTTGCACTGGCCGCCGAGGCGTCTCCGTCTACTGTGACTAACACTATGAAATGAAAGATTTCAGATAAGAATACTTCGAAGCAGACCGCTATTATATCATTTTATCGTCATCGAAAATTCGTTACAATTTTTGTAATCTTTAGGTGTTACAATTGATTCATAGAAATAATATTATTAGTGAGGATTTAAAGAGAAATAAACAAACTGCACTCTCACAGTTCTGAAATATAACTATGAGTCATAGATTGTGACTGTGCACCACACCTTACTTGATTAAATGCATTAGCCAGTCTGGAATATTATCTTAAACTTATTAAGATACCATGAAAGTCATTAAATTAAAATAATGACTAAATGTAATATTTCCTTATCTCCGCAGATCACCGACGAGCAGTCGATGCAGGCGTGCAGCGACAAGCCGCTATGCGTGGTGTCCATACTGCCTCACATCCTGGATTGCAACGCGGCTTGTCGCAACGACTACGTGTCCGTCCTGGCGCGTCTCGGGGACAAGTACAAGAGCAAGATGTGGGGGTGAGTCACCAGCATCATTATACAGGGTGTAAGGGACCCTTAGCAAACTGACAGGGTGCATTCAGTTTCGTATTTTGAATCGTATTCCACCGGGATTCTACTCAGGATAATTTTATTTTATTTATCGTTTTTTCAGTTACTTTTCCTTTATTTCAACGTAAAATTACATTCTCTATACGCAGCACTCCGTTTATGTAAATAATACTGCTAAAATAAAAATAAACAACAATGGATATTGAAATACTCCAACATCGAAAGTATCGAGTTCATCGAAATCGTCATCGTGCTTGCCGTTCGCCACGTGCGTTTTGCCACGGTAACCATACATTGCGTATGGGAAAATAAAACAAATTTATTGGATACCCATAACGTTCCTGAAATAATTTCTTGTACCGGTCATCTTAGTACATTAAATACACTACTACTAATATACTGAATTCAACCCCATCAGTCTGCGGAGGGCTGTCCCTTACACCCTGTAAAGTTGGCACCGCTGGGACGCAGGTCACACTGTCCTCCCGTTTGTGAGTGTCATGAATCCATCAAGTCGCATTCTGGTTTCCTCACAATGTTCTACTACACAGTTTCAAGAGCAGTGGTGATGAAATCCATTATTCAAAGTAAGACCTGGGTTCGACACGCGACCTACGACTCGTAATACGGGGTTGTCACCACTTATTAGACCACGACTGCTATAGAGATAGTAGAATAGCCTTAAGCTGGCATATCAATGGTAAAACCTCGTAATTGAATATGAAAGTCAAGGATAAATCAATCTGCCAGGGCTGCGGGACTGTTCGAAAGAGATGGCCCTGGAACACAAAGGGCAAAGAAGGAACATGGATGGGTTTTAGTCAGTACAAGTCTGACACTCCCTTCCGCTCCGCCCCGAGTGGGGTCATTTGATGATTCCCCATACGGAAAAAAAAAAAGCTGGCATATCTCACGCGTATCATAATACGTGTATCACAGGTCTTATGGGTGTGTATCATAGGACCTGTGTATTATGACACGCGTGCGATATGGTATTTAGCAACAATTAGTACGGGTAACGATAGCTATCGTTCACAATTACGAGTTTTTGGTACAAGTTGACATTTAATTGTTTTGCCGGCTTAAAATAATTTGACTACAGTCACTATAATAACAGTTACTGATCTATGATGTCATTAGGTTATAATCTGTTCTGTCTACCCTAAAGCGATGCTCGGTTTTCCGGAAATGTATGAGTTATTGCCTATGATCATGACTTCAAACTAATTCGGTGTATGACGCTGCTTGTCACCTGTCGGAGTTATTGTCTTCATCTAGAAGTAGACGAAAGTCAAAGACAAGACGGCACGATTGGCGCAGTGGCCGAGCAATTGACTGCTGCGTTTCGTGTCGCGGGTTCGATTCCCGCACGGAACAAATATTTGTATGGCCTACAGGTAGTTGTTCCGGGTCTGGCTGTTTGTGTATGTGAATTTAAATGTTTGTCACCCACGATACAGAAGAAATTCCTAGCGTGGGGCAACGTTTTATTTTGCAAAATATTCTACTCCAGATTATTGCATTGTATTGCTCATAACGCCACGCCTGTGATCGCAAGATCACAACAGAGGCCCAACTAATGAGGATATAAGAATAAAGTCCTATGGGATTTAAGGTCAGGCAGTTAGTATAGTCGACCTTGAGTAAAGTCATCGCCAAGGTTGAAACTATCAGACACATAATTCTAAAAGCAAAAATAGACCTTGACTAAGTCACACAAAGTAATTACATTCATTCTTAAAATCAATTACGATTCGATTATACGACAGCAAGAAAACACAAAAGGTTGGTTTAATACATTCGTTTTTAATAAAATACTTATTTTCCAGATGGGTGTGGGCCGAGGCTGGTGCGCAAACGGCTCTAGAAGAATCCTTGGAACTCGGCGGCTTCGGCTACCCGGCCATGGCTGTCGTCAACGCCAAGAAGCTCAAGTTCTCCACCCTCAGGGGATCCTTCTCCGAGACTGGTATCAATGAGTTCTTAAGGTGAGTTTACTATAAAACATTCCTAGTTTATACATGCCATGGTGATGTTGAGAGGATGAATGAAAGGTATGTGAGTGGCAAGGCGTGGAGGGGCGCCCCTTGCAGGACATACGTTGACCTTACTGCCCCCGTAGCATGACCACCGTAGACAAGGATTTCTTTGACGGAAGAATCGACAAAATGACAGATAGTGCAAAGAAATCTGTCATTTTCATCTCTACGGGGGCAGGTCAATCAGAAAAGTTAGATGCGTAGTACTCGGAGTATGACCTGATGTATGAAAGTGAACGAAACAATCGTAAGTAATCGTAACAGGAGGCGTTCCCTAGTTTCAGCCTATGAGGTACCCAAACTACACATACACAAGTACATATATGTAGTTTTTACCCGCGACCTAGCACGCGTTTTTGTCCACAGAAACCGTGCCTATTTCAAGCCCATGCTACTCTGGTTAAAAAAAAATCCGGATGCAAAAATCACGTCGATCCGTTGCTCCATAAGGAAGGACAAACCGCGAAATGAGTCATTAAAAAAAATCTTAACATAAAAATCACTTGTCACTATGTTCGTACACGCCAACCTCCGAAACCACCCGATTTCAATGAAATTTTGTGAATGTGTATGGTTGGTTCCAGCTAGAAAGATAAGATTGTTTTGGCCCCGATAGGTGGCCCCGTACGAAGCAGGGACGGGTCGCTAGTATTATAAAAAAAAAACATTGATGAGGTGTTTTTAGATTAGTAGAATTTCTGTTGGCTATAGGTGTGAATCACACTCGGAAAGGAAGCTGTTGAATTTTAATTTTACCTTATACGTATTTCATTATAATTTCTATTCATCGTCAGTCTCAGGTATTTCCCCAAAAATTTACATTTCGAAACGATCAATATGCAAACGTCATCAAAAATTCCGATGACGTCTTAATTTCGAGTACCAACCTTGAATCTATTCTTGAATTTCCTGTTATTCTTTTTTGTTGCTAATATGGCCAGTCTAGTTGAGAGACAAATAGAAAATGCCTAATGTTTTAAGTCCAGATTTTGCAGTGCTAACACATCCATAAAGCATTAAATAAATTCTAATAAACCACGTTATTTCAGGGACCTATCCTTCGGCCGTGGTCAGACTGCTCCAGTCAAAGGCGCTGAGATGCCCAAGATCGCGTCCACAGACGCCTGGGACGGCAAGGACGGCGAACTGCCCCAGGAAGAGGACATTGACCTCTCCGACGTCGACCTTGAGAAGGACGAGTTATAAGCAGCAGTTCACTTCTGCTAACCTGGACTTTATGAACGGTTGAGTGTCTCTGCCATATTCTCTGAGTATGATCTTCAGTGTAAATCATATCAAAAACTACTGATTTTAATAATGATAAGATTGCGACAGTGACAACACGGGTTCAAGCATTTAATTGTAACTATATTTATTTTCACCAGTGACTCGTGTATCTGTAAATGTGTGGCATAGCTTAAAAATATGCAGTTATTGTAACACAGAATGAAGCGTAATTCCATCACATATTATTTTTATTTTCTGAGACATTTTAACGTATCTGAGTATCACAAATTTACAACTGTAACTGGTAATGTTCGCGAGTTTTCGAGCTCGACTCGAGAGAGCGTACAGCGACTGACGTTTTTGAATTATTGTATTGTTATTCATTTGATGAATCTTGATGATAAAACAATAAGACCCGCGCAACTGATACTTAATTTTAGTGAAAATTAATCATTAATTGGAGTGTATAGGTATTAGCTATCTACAATTCATTCTTCCAATATTTGTTTAATTTTGGTAAGCATTTATTGTTGTGAGAAGAAATTTTCGATAATTTTATGAATTGTGAAATCGCTAATAAAACTTTAATATAATACAAATCAATTAAATCTATTCTTTTATTACATCCTAATTTAACCTTTCGTAAATCCCAGCTTGTATACAATTACTTTACCTTGTGGTGGGATCTCCCTATTTAGAATTGCTTACGGGAAAATAATTACTTAAAATAAACAATAAATAAGTTGAGGACAATAGCGACCTATTTAATAAATAGCGATGCAAAGTCGCTGTATTTTATGCAAAATGGAAACCAGCATTGTGAGAGAAAAACAACAGGTACCTATTTCAATTATTGTTGAAAAGGTCTCCATTGTTTTCCAAGTTGATAGATCGCTACTGTGCTATTGAATAAATTTGCACAAAAGTTATTTAAATTAGGTAGGTACATGAATGTTACATAGGTACATATTAGGTTAGCTACATTTCCAAGAAAACAGGTGTGACACAAAATACATATTTAATTAAGTAAGGATAAGGAAAATACCTAGTTTGTCACAATGAGATTTATGATTTCATCATAGCGGTGGACTACTTCCAGATGCACTACTCCTACACCACGATAATGTTCGACATGTCCCTCACGTTCTAGTGATTTAACCTCATTTTTTTTATTATCACGATTACATCTGGCATTGAGGAGCTAGTAACACTTTATTGCATTTTTATCACTCGACTCAAGTAAAAACAGAGTAATTTTAGATTTCCCGCCTTATCTAATACTCGCGTAAGTTGTGACAAAAATATTATCTTTATCTAGAAAGGTCAGAATATTCTTGAGCAATGTAACCTAAGAGTCTGACTGCAAACCGCCATTAGTTTGTCACGTAATTTAACACCGTTTAATCACAGAGCAAAGGCCACTTTTTTCGGCTTTGAGTGTCCTAATGTCCTTGCATTAGAGACCAACCGAGGTGCGTGCGATAACGTTTCCTAGGATGTCTTTGTATTTGGGTAGTCATGCGCTCTGGCGTACGAGACGGTTCTAGACAAAAAATCTTACATGACCACAGGCTTAATGATAAAACTTGATCACGATAGCTAAAAGTATTATGTAATATCTGTGTTGAGGTCCGAAATAAGCGAGTCATCTGAATTGCCTCGAAAACCATGATTCTTTTTTTTTGCCTTAGAGCAAAGTACACTGCTTTTATCATTCTGCCCACGCAGTCACGCAATAAAAGGAAGCCTGGTATAAATCTTTTAAAACCTTAAGTCAAAATCGCCGATAATATGTCATGTGTTAGATAATGCGACAGTCGTCAATCACTCACTACTACACGAAAATGACTCATTTTTTATTGTTTACTTTCCCCAAAAATAACAGGTGCGACTTTACCGTTATGTAGGAACTAGATAAGGTATTTCAGATAAAGTAAGGATGCATACTGCAAGTAAAAATAACAAAAGATGTGTTTAATTTTAACAATATTTATTTGAGCATTGGATTTGAACATAATGAATATGAAACTAAGACTTATTCTATATATTATCTGGTATAGTGTGTACAGTCTTACGTATAGACGGCTGAGCAGTATCAGGTTGGATAATGCTGATAAAAGGTTTAATTAGGGTAAGGCGACAGTTATTTATGACATAATTAGTCTAATTGTTTGATGTGCTACATTCATTCCTTTTGCTATACATGTATACACAGTTAAATTAATATTTCCGTCAGATAACTCGACCGCGTCACGAATGCTTTATCATTTAATTATTCAAGCAAGCGTTTGCTGTTGTTTTAACTATTAAAAACTTGACTACATTAGCAGATTAGATGTCCGATAAAACATTTAATGGAAGTCCTTGTTTAGTCGGTTAACACTATCTGCAATCATTATGATTATTACCTTTTACTAGAAGCAAGCAAGAAACATTTTGAGATTATAAAGAATTTCTATGATAAATACATTAAGTAATGGATTATCAGCCTTACCTTACCTTTGTCGACAATTATACAGAATAATGTAGTGTGACCATGATGAGTAATGAAATATAAATAGGTGGAAAAACATCTCAACTGGAGGCAAGTTACACAAGTGTTGTGTAAAAATAAGGAAAACTTTAGTGATCGTGTTGTTTGTATGGCACCTATATCTGTCTGAGGTAATTCCTATTGTTGGTTAAAACCTGCTAATCATCACCGGTTATAAAACTTTAAATGACAATTGTGTTAATACTACAATTAATGAACACATAAAAACTGCATTACATTAATAAATATCATCTAAAATACAACAAAAATGATTTTTATAATTTTAAATGGTCCCAAACAGTCTTTTTCAATCATATCTTTTAACACATTCCAACACATGTAGCACCTAAAAATTCATTAGCAAAGTTTATAAAATGGTGTATGATACTTATAAAAATTATAAAAGTAGGTCACAACCTTCTAAAACCTCTCTATGCTTATTTCTCTCATTCTTTTACAGAACAATAATTATGTCACAGACATTCTAAGGCCCCATTTAAAAACATTCAAAAATGTGACAATACCCTCTAATTTAACTTATTGCTTTACTTATTATGATATGTGGGAATGTAATTTTTTTGTTCCCTTTTTCGAGACAAAATTCAGTCGTTATATACCTATGTATGGTATATATTTTTCTTTACAATAATATTCATACAAATGCGTAGCCAAAAAGCTATAGCAGTATTAATATACTTTTAGCACTTGCTATCAAACACTCTCAAGTTAAAAATATAAAATCATCATTTATCTGAGTGTTCTGAATTCTTTAGACATATCTAATCACAGGGCTTTACAAATTTACACTAAGCCATAGTTGGCATGCTCATTTTGTCATACTTATTGTTCTTGCTTGGTCGGCAAATCTCATAACAAATTGTGAAGTAATAGACTCCCATTCCAGCCAAGATTAATGCCACAATTAGAAGAACGATGCCCCATGCAGATATCCCCAAACCTCTTCGGGTAGCATGTTGTGTTGGAAGTCCAGAAGAAGTACCAGATACAGTCTTGGGATAGCTGATGTCATCATAGCCTTTTTCATAATTGCTGTCCCTGTACTTTAGAGCTTCGCCCGGAGACAACAAACAGTTGAAAACTAAAACAACACGAAAATCATACAATATTGAATTTATTCACAGCTTAAAACAGAAGTAAGTCGGCAAAACCAGGGTATATTAAAATTTAAATCAGAAGGAATTGAGCTGAACAAAGTTATACTTTTGATTGATGCGAGGAGGAATTCAGTAAAGGAAAGTGTAAACTTTTAAGTTCTTAGAATTCGGGGTCGAACTAACGGTAAATTCGATATTATTTCTAAATGAAATAGGAATTGATTGTCCACTTACCAAGTAGCGCAAGGGTCGCGCGAAGCAACAGACTTATCATCTTCGATAACTTTCGACTTCCTGCAGGGAGTTTCACAAATTACCACTCGGACTCGTCCCTAAGCACTGCAACTGAAAGTTTTCTACCGGAACGTCGAATTCCCACAGTAAAATTCACTTAGTGACCGATTACGTGAAACTTACGTATTTTTAACAATAGTTTCAATAGGAACGTTTCACAAAAAAAATATTTTAATTCTCTTCGGTCTATTTCATAGCGTACTCCGCACAACAGTATTCTGTGAAGTGAAAGAAAAAAATAAACCGAATGAAACGAATCGTCTTGTTATAATGAAGGTGACCGATAGATTGACAGATTGAATGAACATAAATGAACGGACAAGCAAACCATAGAGTTACGCAGGTAGAATGTAATACAATAATAAAATTCTTCTAGGCATAGTAGGCATACAACACGTACAATAAAATTCGACTAAAATTCTGCACAGACAACGTTACCATAGAGTCGATGTACCATAACTACGAGTTTCCTGTTTTAGCTGATGGCGTGTACATCCGGTTATTGCGTTGTCAAATGTCAAAAATAAAGATGTTGCCGGCGATGGCTAAATTACTGTTTTCTTTTATATTTCTCCTTTTCATCGTAATAAAATGTGAGAGTGTCAACGTCGACACCATATCTAGTGATGTAAGATTCAAAAATGTTGACCGAACATTAGATATATCAGCGCAACTCGTGAAAATTACATCAAAACTAACCTTGGAGAACACAGGGGGTACACCGGTAAAGAATTTCTTGATAGCTTTGGAAAGTTTTGCAAAGAATAACATAGCATTCGTTGGAGCCAAGGACAGCAACAACAAAGATTTACGACTCGTCGAAACTACAGTGAGTGGTTATGACTACGTCAAGTTCTGGCGTGTGGAGCTGAAAGATGCCGTCAACTCGGGTTCGACGGCGCTGGTCACGGTAGATTACGTGTTCACTAAAGCTCTTCTGCCATTCCCTACAGCCATCACACAACAGGAAGACCAACTAGTCAAATACATCGGTAACTTGTACACGTATACGCCATACTATGTCTCATCTCAGAAAACTAACGTTCTTCTGAATACAAAGAGTGTTGAAACGTTTACCAAAGTGAAGCCATTCACTCAACAGGAGGGTGGACTGCAGTACGGACCTTATCCTACTGTAAAACCATTCAGTGAGAAAGAATTAGTCATTCATTATAAAAACAACTCTCCTTTTCTAACTGTCACTCGTATCGAGCGTCTGATCGAAGTCTCCCATTGGGGCAACATCGCCATCGAGGAGGTAATTGAGGTTGAACACACTGGTGCCAAGTTGAAGGGTCCATTCTCCCGCTATGACTACCAACAGGATCATCACAGTGGGCCCGCCAGTATCAGGTCTTATAAGACCCTGCTGCCTGCATCTGCCTCAGATGTGTATTATAGAGACACTAACGGCAACATCTCTACCTCAAACATGAAAGTGAGGAAAGATTCTGTGGAGCTGGATCTCAGACCAAGATACCCTCTGTTTGGAGGATGGAGAACTCATTACACACTTGGATACAATGTTCCCAGCTATGAATACTTGTACCAGTCTGGTAACGATTACCTGTTGAAGATGAGGGTCATTGATCACATCTTTGATGACATGCAAGTTGATGAGGTGGTCACAAAGATTATCTTGCCTGAAGGATCAGCTAGTGTGAAAGTAAACCTGCCTTACCCAGTAACAAGACTGCCTGACAGCCTGCACTTCACCTACTTAGACACTAAGGGCCGTCCTGTGATCTCGTTCACCAAGAAAAATGTTGTTGAGAATCACATTCAAGATTTCCAGGTGCGCTACACATTCCCTCGCCTCCTGATGTTGCAGGAGCCCCTACTTGTTGTAGGCTTCCTGTATGCTCTATTCCTTTGTGTAATAATCTATGTTAGGTTAGATTTTTCTATCCATAAGGCTGAACACCATCATAAAGATTAATTTCTAGTAATATCACTAATATATTTCATTTATATTAATTATTATAACACATCTAGTTCTTGTGCATTTTTATGGTGTTGCAATGTTATGTGCTGAATACAAGTGATTTTTAATTATATTGTGGTTTTATTGAAATATTAACATAACATCCTATTCCTAGATTAATTACATAGTTTTCTTATTAAATGGGCTTTGTACACACTCAATTGAGATATCAAGATAAAATAAGAAACACTTGGCAAACATAAAATATTTTAATCTGCAGATCCAATTAGGAAACAATAATTATTTACGACATATTGGTAATTTGAGCACATTCTAGCATCTTGATTCTAATTTTTTACATGAACGATTTCTATAGATTTAAATGGCTAATTAGAAAATATAAACTGCCCATCATTGCCAATCTTAACAAATAACTGGACCTCCACTATAATAAAAATATAAAAATTACCTAACAAGACTGCATCATGGGCAAGGCCAGTTATAGTTTTAATTACAGAGACTAGGACATAATGCTTGGTCAATATTGAATGTGGTGTTCAAATTCCAAGATATTCATTTGTTGAGAATGTAGCAGCACACAAAGGCTGTTGTTTCTTCAGTAATTTGTTGTTATGGCAACATTCACTGTGATGTGTAGCAGTGATCTGATACCACTCACTATAGCAGATTGTAGACGACTAGTGAAACTTTATGAGCTGGTATTTTATTACTATGTTAGTAAGTATATTCATGTATTACAGGCACTGAAAGTACCGGATGTACCAGTAAACAGATACACGTTCATTAGACCCAGTATAAGAATTGTTCATTTGAAGTTGAGAACTCGTCTTTATCATTAGATAAGATAAATATTTGCCACCACAATACATAATAACATTATTAGGTATCGTTAACAATACATGGTTTTATTGTATTATGGGAGACTGGCTAAGCTAGACGAAAGGACTGTCAGAAACCAGCGACACCATTATAGTGGTAAAGTAGAATTTGACAGGTTTCAACTTCAAATACTGCTGTATTATTTTTAGAAATGATATTGTTTTATTCCTAAATAGCACCCCTCCTTTTTGTTGAGGGTTACAAAAATAAAGGTCAAAATTAACAACAAATTTATATAAATAAACTTTTATTTACACTCCATACTCTGATAACTTAAATCTCAGTACAACAGGCGCGCTGGTGCAGGGCAGTATGGCTAGTTCAGTGACCACGGCTGTGACCAGGCTGGGAGGCGTGACGTCATAGGTGAGGTTCAATGGTGTCAGGTTGGGGTTCGACCGCCAGTCCTTCAAAGGGGAGTTCTCGTCTGATTTGTCGATTAGGTCGTCGGGATCGCCTGGATAATAGAAATAGTAGTGTAGGTAAAAAGTTTTTAATATTATATTTTGTGTCGCTGAAGATCTAGGGCTTAGGAGGCATTTGTGTCTTGGTGCGAGCTTTTTAATACAATACCGTGTTATCTGAACTGAAGAAAAAGCTCCACAGTATACTCTGGACAGTTCTAAGTCAAACTATTTGAACTGAAGGCCATATTTTGAAATAAAGAAGACAATCTAGCCTGCCCTTGTAACATTCATACACAGTATCTCTCATATAAAGAAACTCAATTAGTTTAGTTACGAGGACAGTTTTGATCTGTAGCGAAAATGGTATTACTATTTGTTTTGTAGTTTCATCTTACGCTGAAACAAATAAATACTATGCATTATAGTATTTATTTGTTTCTGTCTGTAGCGGTTCAAGTAGCATACATTTCTGCTCTCCTCATATTTACACAGCTGTCAAGGCGGCTTGAGGACAAAATTAGGTTACATACCGATTTCATTATACACGAAGGCGTCAGTCTGCACTCTCTCGGAGAACTTGTGCGTCTCGCAGGCGACAAGCACGGGCACGTTGTGCGCGCGCGCCGCCAGCGCCACCTGCGCCGTGCCGGCCGCGCCCAGCACCGAGCCGTTCACCAGCAGCGCGCTCGCGCCTAGGACTACCTTGCTGGTCTGCGGAAGGAACATGGATAAGTAGTGATGATGAAATTGGAACTGAGCCACGACACACCACGTCTCAGCTTCTATCCTGTCCTTTGTACTCCAATACCCGCAATCTAAGTAGCTTCTGCCAACTATCATCAGTGATGACTAACTAGCCAATAACACTTCCATGGGGTGCATGGGGTAGCACGCAGACATGCAAACACCAGGCAATGTTTCGAACCACGAAGTTTAAGATTCTTGGCATATTATGTTGGAAACGCTACTTTTATTTATCTACGATAACAAATCCAGAAGACCTGGTTCTAGCAACCATACCACTACACTCGGGATCTTCAGAGTATTTGTATCTATCATCCATTTCTACTTACTATACGCATGGCGAAGGAGAGCGAGGTGATGTCCACATAGGTGCAGGGCAGGCCGTACGCGACCAGTCGCCGTAACATCTGCGTGGCGGAGGTCTGTACGCGGTTGCCGACGATGATGGTCCTGAACTTGAGCCCGGCTGACCATGCGTCGCGGAGAATTCGCTCGATTAGGGATGAGCTGTGAACGTAAGATTGTGATGTTAGCGTAATCAGCCTCAAATAATGTTCCCAATACTAGGACAGAGCTCTCACGAGACGTGGTGGGCTGTTCCACCACGTGGGCCCAGTGCGGATTAAAAACATTTATAAATATTTATTTCATCTCAAATAATTGTGTCATACATAAACCGAGGTAGCCTCCGTGAGTTACAATAGTACTTGTGTCGGAGCTGTCTCAATCTTTCCATAAATGAAAAAAGTATATGTAGTGTATAGCAGAGTATTAAAAGATATCTTAAGTCTTAGAATTTCACCGTTTTGTGATTAGCGGTGACGTAGTAAACACAGTGCCCGTCTGGGTTTGAACCACAGATATAGATAGACCGTTTGAACCGACGACGTATAACTCGGAACTTCTTACTATCAAGCTCTTTTATTTAAAAGAAATTAATTAATAAAAAATTGTCTTTTTAAGTATACACGATATACTCAATACAGCGACTGTCAATTATTTAAGTAATTATGCTAAACGATAGTTTTTCAAAAAATAACTGAGTTAGGTAACATTGCATGGTTTTTTTTATAGCCGTAAGAAATAATTCTATTTGCTCTGATGTTTGTGGGATTTACTTACCATCCATAAGTGAGTATAATATCTCCGTTAGATATTTTATTGCGCACCGTTATACTGATCGCCTCGCCCGCCATGTCGATTTGTTCCCTAATGTACCGGTCGATTTCTTCCTGCAACGTCTTCTTTGCCTGTGGGTAACATTTGGAATTTAAATACAAATCTATATATATAAAATAGTACTGACTGACTGACTGACTGACTGGGAGATATATCAACACACAGCCCAAACCGCTGGTCCTAGAGACATGAAGCTTGGAGGGTGTGTTCTTTGTGAAGAGTAAGTATCCACTAAGAAAGGATTTTTGGGAATTCCACCCCTACAGGAGTAAAATAGGGGATGAAAGTTTATATGAAAGTCCGTCAGTTTTGAAGTTAGGATCTTCAAATTTTGTGTTTAGGCTGACGATTGAAAATTAATTTATACGTGTTCCAGCGTTTTTGATAATTCTACCCCCGAAGGGTTAAAAAGGGGTATGAAAGTAAGTAATCGGATATTTTTCGACATCCAAGCTAGTACGACTATACAACGTGTAACAGAAAAAAAATATCAGCTGTCCCATACAAAATTTCAATACCTTCTCGACCCAAATGGACAGCTGATAATTTTTTCGCATTTACGATATTGGACCCATGGAGGAAGTTGTTCAGTTTGATGCTCTGCAGCATATCCTGTCATATGACTATACCCTTTCTGTTACACGTTGTATAAGCTTTACAAGTAACAGATAAGCCCTGCCTGATCAGTAAATCCTAAAAATATTTGTGCCGTCGTAAGATAATCAAACTTGTGACCCACAGCTACTCTGCTAAATGAGCATCTTCAAAGTTTGGTTTTTAAGATAGAATTAAATGTTATCTGTGATTCTTTTTCCTGTGCTAGTGTATCAATCATTCTGAACCTAACTATGTCAATGAACTTCAGTAGATAAGTAGTTGTTATCAATAACATTGTAGAACAATAATGGCACTTCATAATGTTTGTGAAATAGCAAATGTTGTTAAACTGTAAGCCTATATTTTTTTATAAATACGACATCAAAATTTATGTAAAAATGAAAATGCTCTGTTGGTTATGCAATCATATTTCGGCATTCATTCGGATATCGACTATTGTTAAAGAAACCCTGATTTCTCCTTCTCCTGACGTTTACAAACATTTAAACTCACAATTTACTATATGGATCCATTGGTCTTAATTAAAAGTTTTGAATTTTTAATTTACTCTCATACACAAACAGCCAGACCTGGAACAACTACCTGTAGGTCATTCAAATATTTGTTCCTTGGGGGAATCGAAGCCGCGACACACTGCGCAGCAGCCAATCGCTCAGCCACTGCGGCTAACCTCCAAAACCCAGTTTTTGGGACCAGGGTGACCTTTACTTTAATAATCAGTTTCTTCTATAACTCACATCAAACTCATCGACGTTGTTGGGCAGCTGAGTGAGATGGTAGCGGAAGAACTTGACGGCGTTGGTCTGCGAGGCTGAAGGGGATCTCATCGCCCACAAGAAGTCCAGGCTCGTGGCTAGGTGCGCCTCGAGACCGCGGGCGAACTCCGTCTTGGCTGGGAGCGTGTAGTCGCGGACCATCTGTGGTTAATAGAGAGAATAGGTATTTTTAAGAGTCCGTTTTGACATCACCGGAGATACTATGTGGGAGTGACCATATATTTCGATGTTAGTCAGTCGGAAAGATACACAAAGCTCATTCTGACCCGAAATCGAATCTAACAAACTAATATTATAAATGCGAGAATAAGTTTGTTACCTTTTCACGCCTAAACGACTGAACCGATCATCCTGTAATTTAGCATATACCTTGTCAGGTGTACAGAAACGGACAGTAGCAGAGTACAACCCGAATTGATTGTCAAATTCTAAATTAACGCGAGCGAAGCCGCGGCCAAAAGCTAGTTTTTTGTATTTAAAAAACGATTTAGAGATCTGATGACAGCAGTGTCACTGGTGCTTGGGACCGGACGCTTACACGGAAAAATCCCAACACTTCTATCAGTACGATGCAGTCTGTGTCTACCATAGTGTCGTCATAGTAAGACAGTGAGTGATAGGACTTACTATCACAGTACACTGCTGGACATAGGCATATCACAAGTCATGTAATAAAAGCGAAATTGGCTCAAGCCGACTCCGCTTCTGTAGGTGGGGTTACTCCCAGTATCTGCAAGGTAATTTTATAATTTATCTGCAAGGTAATTTAACCGAAAGCAATCCCGTATATTAGCATCACATTTTTCCATGGTCCTATCCTTTTCTATCGAAAAATGCGATTCTGTATGATGACACAACCCTACTCAGCCTATAACATTTCCACAGCTGTGACACAGGCCTCTTGTCTGTGGGGCATTGGCTAAAATCCACCATGCAGGTCCATTAGCCCAGTGCAGCGTGGACTTTATGGCATACTTATTAAACAATTCAATCTATTCATTTCGAACTCAGTTAACAGGAAATGGACATAATTATCTTATTACTTTATGCTGCATTTGTATCTATACAAATGCAGCTGGAAATATTAAATAACATTGTTTTATTAATTAAATTATGATTGTTCACTATTCAGATAATGATTATGTACTCATAAAACGACCCATCAAATTTAATATTTAGTTTAGTTTATGATGAATCTTGTAAACAGATACAGGGCTGCATGCTATTTCCTGGGTGACAAAGTATTTCTCTAATATTGGGATAATGCTCGGTAAGTATTAGTGGGAGGGTTTTTGGGACTGCCGTCTCGTACAAGGAGCTTCGTATAATTAAGATAGAACTTCACTTAAGGTAAGTTTCTTTTAATCTTATAATTATACTCTCTCTTTGTCCAAGACGGTCTTTTAGAGCCTGCGCGCACTAGCGATTTTAAGTTGGCCGATAGTTTGATCGGTCAGGGGAGTAGCAATCTTCAAGTGCGCACACTGCCATATAACTCTATACTGATCCTCTGACCGATCAAACTATCGGCCAACTTAAAATCGCTAGTGCGCGCAGGCTCTTACTGGGCCCAAACAGCATAATAAATAACGTGGAAGGGACACCGACGCTAGGTTACCACGAATTCAGTACATCATTCTGAGCCCACATAGAAATTTGTCGTTGGTTATTAAAAAAACCAGCTGCTTCCAACAAAAATACAATACCTGCACGGTCAAAATGTATGGAACAGCTGATTGTGTGGTGGTAATAGGTTCAGAATGATGTCCTGAATACCGTTTTAGCGTCGGTGTCCCTTCCACCCAGTAGATGTAACGTCCATACGAAAAGAAGAAGTTATATAAATGTATACCTTCTTTAGAGCATCGAGAAGCGCGACGCACCTCGCATTAGAACCGGACACGACTCGAGAAGCCAACTGGACACCCAGCTTTATGATAGCAGGGTGCAAGCTGAAAACAAGGCAACACTATAAAGAGACATTACATTGCATTATGTGAAGTCAAGATTACTTGAATATACAGGACTGCCCCGACGCCAGCACTACAAGAGAACATGAGGTCCTGTTTCCCCATCAGGAATTTCTTAGGAGCAGCTCGGAGTCTGGATTTGTGCCCAGTTGATGGCAATAGGGTCACACCTTATTAAATTGGACTTATAACTGCCGAAATGTTGGTATATCTGTCTCTACCAAATCTTTTAATGATGTGATGATAGTGTGATGTTATGTTATATTATGAAAAACTTCCCGAGTCGGCTCAAGCCGAAAAGGATTCCTCAAAACCATATTGATTTTGAATTGTCGAGCCAAGAGCCTATATTGCTCAATAGGCATTCAAGGTTTCATAACAATTGACCTCATACTCGACTCATATTAGAGTAGGTACCATTATTGACACAATAACATGGAGTAGTACTTCAAAATAATTTGTCACAACATTTTCAACTTAGTGTACAACAAAATTCTACAAGATAACAGTATGTAATTGTTTTGTTGAACAAATGTAACAAAAAGATCACCAAACAATGATACAGAATATTGTGTTGTTTGAGTACTTTAACAACAATGCATTATATGAAATAATAAATGATAATGTGTTTTCTCTACTAATGTTTTCTGTTACTAAAGAAAATATTGTAGCACAGAAAATACAATTCAATTTCAACATTATTCACCGTACACACGGCGGCACATGAAGCTGTACATTTCCAGTATAACTTGGCCTCGCTTTGTATAGATTTCCTATACAATGAGAGATCCTAATAAACTGGTTTTGTATAGCTTGATTGGCCGTCGTGCTTACATAGTTTACTTTAAAATCAGTTTCATTTGGTTCTAGAGTGAGGGCGGGTACTCACTTGGAATTGATGGCAATAGACTTTAGCGACTCCTTGTCATGTTCTTTGTACAGATGTTGGAACCAGTTCACTCTGTGAGCACCTTGAGATTTCACTTTAGCCTTCTCTAACGTTTTCTGTTTGGGCGCTTTATCCTGTAACAATTTGAAAAACTTAAATGTAAATTAAAGGACACCTAACAAGGCGCAGTGATGACAGGTGGACTAAAGCTCTCACCGAATGGCGTTTAAGAATTGGGAAAAGAAATGTGGGTTGCCTGGCAGTGAGATGGGCAGATGACATAGTTGCCATCAGGGGAAAAACCTGGATGAGGATGGCAGAGGAATGTGGAGATCGGCCCAAGAAAAGAGAGGCCTATACCCAGCACTGATGATGATAAACCATAAGGGTGTAAATAGACCCTTAACATAACCGAAAGGCACTTGTTCTCCCCGTCTTTGCGATAATTTTTTTGTTCTAGACCATACCTGGGAACCTTCTAGTTACGGAGATATTGGGGGTCAAAGTTCCAACTTTTTCACAATTTTTTTTTTAAATACATGATTATAATGTAAGATTTTTAC
Organism: Noctua comes; assembly: GCA_963082995.1. Lineage (NCBI taxonomy): Eukaryota > Metazoa > Arthropoda > Insecta > Lepidoptera > Noctuidae > Noctua > Noctua comes. The sequence continues at coordinate 17,732,118 of OY720267.1, read as the reverse complement.
TTTACACACCTCCACTACCCCCGTACTACTCAATCCATCCATCAGCACAATGCTTTTTATGCTTCCTATCGAGTCCTACTGTAAAACGTGATTTTTCACCCCAAAAAAAAGTCGCTTCCCAGCAATAATTTTTGCGTAAGGTTACTTAGTTTAATGTACAGAATGCTTGCTTGACGGCTATGTGAAGGGTCTGTTTACACCCAACGATAATGTTTTTTTTGTAGCACTTCAATTAAGATTAAAAATCAATAATCATTTATCAGCTGAAGTTCTTCGGTGAACTAGTTAAAGATTAATTCCAGTTTAAACAATATCTTTATCTAAATAAAACAGATAATTCCAGTGAGTGGCTGTGAATGGACTGTACCTTCATCTTTTTGTTTACAACTGACCCAGTCCTTGAATATTTAAAAGTACCTGTAACTGGTTTATTCAAATTGTATTTTTTTTTTAATGGAAAGCACAGATCTTGAATTTATTACAGTAACTGAACTTCTGTGAATTATTTAACACTCACCTCCTTAGCTTTCGAGACATCAGGTTCCGGAGCCTTCACATCAACCTTAGGTTTAGCCACTAATTTCTCTTGTGCAGCTTGCTTGGCAGCCCTCTGTGCCTCTTGCTTTGCGCGTCTCTCTGCCTTTAAATCTGCTTTACTTTTGTTAGATTCTTCAGCCTAAAGTTAATAAAACCTTTTTCATTAATTGATTAATTACACGGAACTTTTTTCATGATTATAATATTATATTATAAATCATTACATGGAACTTAAACAAATCTGACATAAGGTGTTTATATTATTATGTATCAGGCCTGGTTTTGGTGAAATGAATTGTTTACTATGTTTTGTAGCTTTACATTGTATACACAATTATGGAATAATGATTGTAGACAATGAAATAGATCCTTCTCCATGTTTACATCTTTTTGGAGTTGACTGTACTATTGCAGCATTGTCTAACCCTTCATGGAAACACAGGCATCATGTTATGCATAATATCCAAAATTCTACTAACAAAGACTGCTGAATTATGACATTTATATTATACAAAGAAATATTAAAGAGAGAATTGTTTAGTTTCATGGATATTCTACTGATTTAGCATCACAGTGGTTGTTATTCTCATGAACATAAGGTTGCTTTCAGAGGAAAAATTACTGTGGAAGAAGTGTATTTCAAGCATAAAGTTATGTATACCTTTTTACCACTAAGATCAATAGCATTAACCTTGTTAGTAACCTCTTTCATATCCTTAGCTACATTACGTATATCTCTTAAAGTTTCCACTACATCTTTGACAGTCATATCTTCATTTACAGGTTTAGAAATTTCTTTTACTTTTACAGCAGGTTTTTCAGAAGGACCATCACCTTCTGCTGTAGCACCACCAATCTTCTTAGCATGCTTTGCAACTTTTTTAGCAGCTCTTTCTGCTTTGATCTGCTCTTTACTTCTTTCAGCTTCAATAACAGGGTCTATTTTTACAGCTTTATCAACTTCGTCTTTACCTTTTGGTGAATTGACTTTAGGAGTAGGTTTTTGTTCTTCTTTTGTTTCTTTTTTAACTAGAGTTGGGGCTGGAGTTTCTTTTATGCCAGCATTCTGTGCAGCACCTTGTTCTTTGATTTCTGTTGGTACTGCCTCCTTGCTCTTACCTTTTAGTTTAGCCTGCTTTTTTGCCTGTCTGGCAGCCACTACATCTTCTCTGGAAGACATATTTATTTTTTCGTCTGCTTTGTTATTTACTAAACTATCTTGCACATCTCCTGGGTCAGGGTTTAAGTTAACTATAAGGTTTTTGTTAGAATCTTCAGTTATTTCAAGATGCTGTGTTTTTTCTACAGTATTATAACTTCTATTTGCTGGAGGTTTGTGTGTGTTTGACAAAATAGATTTTAGTTTGAGTCGTCTTAATCGTCTTTTAGCACTTGCAGTTACTTTTTGGTAGTTTTCCTGTAAGAAACATATTGTATTACTGGGTATTCTTTCAGTCCTGCTGACACTCAACTTAATCTTTACTATTTATAGTTGAAATTACTAAATATTTATCAATGCGCACAAAACATGGAAGCAAAAATAAGTAAAATATAACAAGATTTGTAAACTAGTACTAAACATAAACAAATAATCAAAATAAAGGGTTTACATAAGAATTAAAGAAGTGCAATTTTGGTGTAGGATTGTACAGCGATCCCTTAAGTTTATCGCTCAATTGCATTTGCATATGCATTGGGTAATATTTCATCAACTTAGCAATACAAATGTTTCGAACATAACCTCAAATTATAAAGTGACACATCATAGCAATAAGAAGTAAATCACGAATACCTGAGGCATTACCATGGCTGCTATTCCTTGGTAAGCTACAAAACATTGATGAATGTACAAATTGCTATAATTTTTCCATAAAATACCAAAATAGCACAATTTTGTTCACAACCAAATCGAACACTTACGTTTCTTAAAACCTTTCGACGAAATGTAGGTGATGAGAAGGTAATGATGCCTTGTATATCACGTAATCGTGTAACACATTAACTTGTTTATTAAAAATTTCGTTATTCTACAAGAATCTGATGAAATCTGAAATCGAATTTGACACTTAATTGACATTTGCCAGCTGAGCTGACACTTGACTGAAAGTTAATGATAAAACGTACAAAGAATGACAAAGGTGCATTTAAAAACTTAAGCGGGGCTAATGTAACGAGCTTCGTAAAAGTCTTCAATTAAGTTTGATGTTTTCTTAGACTAAATAAAGGATAAACAGTCTAAGGTCATAAAGGTGTTTTCTCCGTTTTCTTGTGCATTGAGCCAGCCTTAGAAAGTATGAATCTTGCTGTATTAGAAATATAGTTCAGTCAGCAACTTCAGCAGAAATGTGATAATTAAAACAGTTTAGGATGAAATTAAAACATTTTATCTGAAATCAACCGTATGAGTTGCCTATTAAGTAATACATACCCATGCACGGGTGGTGGTGTGGCCTACCGGTGGATAGCCAGAAAAGGAACACTAACAAGATTATTTATGTACAGACCATAATAATATGGTACAGTGTAGACGCCAGCACATCAAGCTACTACAATCTGTCAATTTATCGCTAAAGTATTAGGTTCAAGGTTGATTGGGATAATTTGACAGTTTCGGGTAGCTTGGTGTGGTGGCGTCTAGCGTAGGTACGTACAGTCGTGCACTACTTTATACATAAACTGTCACTTACGGGATATCTTCCGTGATTGTTCATTATTTTGAGCTCCCGATATTTCGGAAGATATCCCGTAAGTGACAGTTTAGTTGTAAACCGTGAAAGCTTGAAACAGTACTTTATACATATATCCCTCTCCTTTATAAAAGCCCATCGAAGGGTTGTATTGTAGGTACGGAACAGGTGGCCTACCATGACGTCTTAAACCAGGAGTAATTCCAGTGTGGGAAGAGATGGCGCTAGACAACTTATATAGCTCTGTCTCTTTCCCACACTGGAGTTACTCCTGTTTTAAGACGTCATTAGTAACCCCCCAGATCGCCTTCTGTGGTACTTACAGACGTCCATACATTTAATCCCCTGATGTAGTTCAAACAAATGTCTGGTGTAGGTTTATCCAAATATAACAAAATAAAACACGGAATAAAAACTAAATATTTATTTTAGACATTAACCGAAGTTAGATAACAATAAGAAGAACCTCACTTGACTGTTTATTTTTATTACTATAAAATGCTGTTGAAATACATCACCTTCTGTTACTGTTATCTTAAAATGTTATTTACACATTACTTATTTATAGATCTACATTCTTTTTTTTTTCTTTTGGCTACTAATAACACTTTTTAATAAATTATCTTTCGTAAAAGTCTGAAATCGGTATAACTACCAAACAAGAAAGCCAAGAACCCAAGAATCTCATTATTAATAACTGTTAATTTCTTCTCCTGGAGAGATGACTTGAATTAATTTATTGCTAAATAACGTATTATAGAATACAAATCAAAGTATAATGGTGGATATAATGGTTAACATAACTGTGGCAGTCTATTACCTACTTATTCATTTAGATACATATATTTCCGCGCCGTGGTTCGGAGTAGTAGCGAACACATAAGAACAAGCTTTACTCTTATCTATTTTACAATGTTTAACGTAAAAGTTTTCTATTAACATGTCAATATATGTATCGACTTTCTCTTTTGGGCACAAAGCTATAATACATCCGCCCCAGCCGGCACCAGTTAAGCGAGAACAAACGTCCATTTCCTTTGATAGATTGACCAGACGATCTAAATTGTCATGAGAGCACTCATAGAGTACTTTCAGGCTCTCGTGGCTACTGGACATCAGTTTCCCAAGAATGTTTATCATATCATTACCATCACCATTTTCTTGTACAAAAGGACTGTTATTTCCGGTTACACCATGCATGCTGTTGCCATTTGCCGTTTGCGAGCAATGTTTACGAAAATCTTCGACACGTATCGCTTCTTCGTAAACGTGAAGAGCTCGTTGTTTCAATTTAAACTCCGTTAAATGCTTCGTGTTTGGCGTTAAATACAACTGCTCCAATTCTTCTTCATTAACATTTAAGATATCACATATTTCCTCTTTTGTATATAAATCTTTGGGCAAATACTCATGAACAAGGTTCACCATCTCTTCTAAAGTGTTATCAAGTTTATGTTGTACTTGATTAAGGGTAATAATTTTGTTATCAGTAACAGCGCCTGCGCACATAGCTATAATTTTACCTGCCAGTCGACATTCTATCACCCTTCTATTGTAATCATTCGTGGCTGCTTTGTTAGCCTCCGCCAAACTGTGGGCCACAACAAATGCTGCATTTTCGGGTAGCGCCACGGGCGTAGCCTTTAATGGTTGCCACGTTATATATTGGGCGCAATACTTCTCCGCCAAGAATGCTATCGCTTGATCCATACCGCCTCCTTGAGTTCCGATATATCTCTCACATTTTGCACATAAAGATGCGATGTCAGATTTACTCAGAGGAACATTTTGAGCATAAAGAAGAGCCAGACATGCTGCACTCACTAATGCTGAAGAACTTGACAGTCCAGATGCTGGAGGAATTATTCCATCCACGCAAAGCTGCAGACCATTGGTAATTTCATCACCTAAAAACTCCAAAGCTCCTTTAATCCCACAGAGAACATAATTATACCAATATGGCTTTCCGTTTGGGTCTGGTATAATATTTACATCTGCACAAGATTTTATCTCAGCTTCATAATTGTTATATTTATTATTTATATTTCTTACGTGAAGCTCTGGCTTATTTAGTATCGCAGCAGCAATCAGTATATCCTGTTCCAGTGCCATGGGCAACACTGGATAGCCGCAATAATCTATGTGTTCTCCAATTAGATTTACGCGGCCCGGCACTCTGACGAAAAACATTGGTTCACATCCGAATTCATCACAAAAGTGCTGTTTTAGCTTGGTCATTCTTGGATTGCTTGGAATTCCTGTTATGGGCACTTCGTCACTTGTACCGTTGACACTCATATTCATTTAGTATGGTTACGTGTAAAATGTAAACAAATACGACGCACTGACACGAGTACACCGTGCCACTGAAAACTTATGACTGAACAATGTCGTTATCAACGATATATGCTACATATGTATGTACGTGTCTCATTTTATATATATTAGTCTATGCGTGTACCAATTCGCTACACTTAAACAAAATGAAATGGTATAGGTAGGTATTCGCGTTCTTTGTTATTCCCAAGTTCACAAAATACATATAAACCTATACCTAGTCACAAATGAGTTGGTTCTTATTTGTTTTGAGAATTATTTATAGGTACATGGTGGAAAATTTACTTTCAAGTGATGAAAATAAATTGGGACCATTTATAAAATATAACCTCAAACACTACTTGCTTGTAGAATACCTATGGTTGACGTAGCGAACATCAGCAATCTTGCGCATTTTACTTTTGATATTAAAAAGCAACGTAAGCGCGGGTTCCTATATTGATCGGAGTCATTTACCGTTAAGAAAAAACTGGTTTCTAATGAGCATTCAACTCTTTTTTTGAAGTTCAATGATTCAGCTATGGTGTATGTAAAAGTATTAGAAAAAACATTCACAATACACAGACATGCCTATTGTATGGATTACATGGATAAGTTGTTTACTACATTTTAAAGTGCATTTAGGTAGACATAAATACCTATCCGTTGATATAAAAATATATTTAACGATAAAACTAGAATGAAATTCGTTTAAGTACCTACCTATTTACCTGGGGAATTAATATTATTACCTACCTAACACGTGCACATACCGTGTAGTTCATTTTGTTTTTATGTCTGATAACATAACATCACGCCTGTAATCCCCGAAGGGTTAGGCAGTGGTTTTGCCAGTTATGTTTAAGTCCCATGTGATGGGTGCGAGCTTATTGCCATCAACCGGGCGCAAATCCAGATTCCGTGGCTGCTACAGAAAAATCCCCGACGGAAAAACCCAATCTTGATAGTGTTGGTATCTAATAAGATAAAGAAATACCTAAAAGTAGATTAAAACCGCAGTTAATTCCCTAGGTAAAGCATATCTTATCAGTTAACGTTAACCAATATCAATCAAAAAGATACTTAAATGTAAGTATTGATGACATAGTTTACACAACATGAAAATGTTCTAATCTAATTTTATCTAATTGGTACCGATGACTTGACCGATTTCTTAATTTTATTGAGATGGGCTCTGTCGTATGACATCAAAGAATCTTTTTTTTTCTAAATTTCTTCTACCGTGGTAGGTCAACTGAGCTTATTTTTAATTCTGACCCACGCATCATGTACTAAATTTTTCTTTTTGTGGTCGGGGTTACTAGAATTCCATATAATACTCTCCGTTTCATAAAATTCAATAAACTCCAACACATTTCGTTGCTCCAGTCCATACTGCTGCACTACTTTCCTCTCGCAGGTCTGCTGGAAGAGATTTCTCATGAAATAAGCAGTACCTTTGTGCTCTTCTATCTTAATGTAATGTCTTGTTAAGTGTTTTGTGTGTGCATAAATAAATAAAGACTGTACAAAAATTCAAATAGGGAACAGTGTCGGAAATTCTGTACCAATACAACACTATGTTTGGTTTCCCAACACTAAGGCGTCAAAGTCATTTTTGTTGGTCAAATGTCACTGTTCGTCAAAGTCAATGTCAAATTGTCAAGACGACCAAGGTCTTGTTTTTGTTTAGGAATTATTTCCATTTTATTTACCATAAAATTAAGTTTTAGCTGTTCTGTAATAATTTCTACAGAAATGGCTAGTCTTTTAGATTTCAAAAAGATTTGTCGTACATGCCTATCGGACACGGGATCCATGAAAGATTTGTTCATGGTCTGCACACCTGAAATGTTTAAATTTTGCACATCTGTTGAGGTTTGTGGCTTGTTTTTTATTTAAATTGTGAATTATCCTTGTAATACTAAGTACTGTATTTTCCAGACCCACTTACCTGTCTTTCCATGTCGTCACGATGTTTTGAACTGCTGTCTAATAAAAAAAACCCTATATATCTAAATCAGGCCATTTATTTTGTGTAATGATTATTTCAGGCTGAAGAAGGGGACAACTTACCTCATCAAATATGCCAATCATGTCTAGATATGCTGAACAAGTCTTATTATTTCAAACAAGCTGCTGTGCGCTCCAATCTTATTTTAAAACAACAAGTTTTAGATCAGGTAAGGGGTTTAAAAACTATTCATTTATAACTGCATGATAATATTTAAAAAACATTCAGTATTCCTTAACTTCTCTTTTATTTGAAGGTACTACCACACTCGCTGACGGTTGACCACTTTTCACCCTTTTTACATTAAATAGGTCTACTCTTGACCTCAATCTTGCCCTGAATAATAACGTTGAAAAGTGGTTGAACCTAGGGTGAACTTATTCTAATTCATTTCAATATTTCTGCCTGCATGCTTCAAACTCAATTTTAAATCAAATTTATTGTTTGTTTTCAGCAAGAACCACTTAAAGCAGAGCATCATTCCAGTGATCATGAAATCCTTGAAATAAATGTAGCAGAAATCACAGCAGATGATATGCTCAGTCAGAATCTTACCCCAGACAATGATACAGTTCCAGACCGCTCTATGGATCCAGCTGAAATTATTAGGTATGTGTGAAATAGGTATCATGCAAATCATCAATCTCTTTAACAAATATTCATTTATTAGGTTGTATTGTATAACGGGCTGATGTCCGCAACTCCACATCCAATATTTTGCATTTATTAGTTTAAAATTTATTTTTAATTTGCCCCATGATGTTTGATAGTTATAATCTAATAGAATTGCTCGCATTGCAGGGCAAAGTAATAATGTATTCTAAAAACTATGTTTCAGGAGAATAAGAAAACGGAGAGAACTGGCAAAGTGTCTCAAAAAAAGAACTAGAATGAAGTGTCCTAAATGTGAGAAATCATTTCAAAAGTATGATAACTTCGAAGCACACATGAGAGTTCATTTTGGTAAAAAGGTATTTTCATGTACTTCTAACTAACCCCAAAAGAACCTGTTTCACAACCGACTAGGAAGCATCGAGCTATACTTAGGTTTTTTTCCTGCTTAAAAAAAGTACAAAAGATCATAGGGCCCTGGTCTAGTATCTAACTGTCAAAAAAACAAGTCTATTTTGGTTGGTAGCTCTATTTGCTTCTCATGGTAGCGCTAGCGGGGGCAGAGGTGCCTAAGTTGCAGGAAATTCCTGGAAAATAATGTAAACTGACAACATGGTTCTATATTGTTTCAAGTCCCTGACGTCAATGTAATAGGTACTCATTCAACTCCAAGCACACAAATACTATGTAAAAATTATCTTATTAAAAATTACTACTTGCCTTTCAGCCAGACATAAAATGTCAATATTGTGACAAGTCATTCCCTACAGTCCGCAACCTCCACAGCCACATCCGCACTCACACAGGGGTCCGTAAATATCAGTGTTTGACTTGCGGCAAGAATTTTGCATACTTGAATGTCCTGAAGAATCATGAGATGATACACGCAGGCATTAAAAAGCATGTGTGCCACATTTGTGATGCAAGATTCGTCCAGAGTTATAATTTGAAGGTAAGATTACCTGAAATGGGGCTAAATCTCCAAACCTTAATAAAAACTAACACTACTAACTAGGATAAGCTGAAGAATAACACTACTAACATTTAACTATTAATAGAATAGAATAGAATTTATCTTTATTCGAGTATCCAATAAGTACCTAGTGTTAAAAGTGTGTAAATTACCTGAGATTAGAAATAAATGGGTTTTGTTTATTATTTTATTTAAAGCTCTCACCGACAGGCTCAAGGTATATTTACCCAGAATTGATAAAACCATTTGTGCCTTATCCTGGTCACATGCTAAACCATTCATTTTTCCAGACTCATCTAGAAACGCATAGTAACCAAAAGAACTACATTTGTGGGCAATGTGGGAAGAAGTTTGCACAGCAAGGTAATCTGAAGACCCACTTGATTAGGCACACGGGCATCAAGAACATAGCCTGCCAGGTGTGTGATATGAGGTTCTATATCAAGGTGCGTAATGTAAATTATTCATATGGCCAAACCCCTTTTGGGAGCCCCCTGCATCTTAAGGTCCTTGAATAATAGAAAAATGTTGCTCAGTAGGTTATTCTGAATTTCTGGCGTATATCTGAAGCAAGAACAACAAAAATATGATTTTCTAAATTCATATATTTCACCTACTGCTGATTTTAATTTATCTCTTTCTGTAAAGTTTCACCAGTTAATTTAAATAATTAATATTTCTTTTTGCAACTATGAGAGGAATTATAATTGATTTGATTATTTTTAGGGTGACCTTTTCAAACACATGCGATCTCATTCTTCAGAAAAACCGTATTCTTGCGGATACTGTGATAAAAAGTTCAAAAGTCAAAGTTTCAAAGTGCAGCACATGAGAACACACACAGGTTTGTTTGTTTCTTTTTAATCTACTCTTTCTTATCTTCTGCCTAGCTTGGGACAGCTCCCAGTCTAAGCGAATGCAGCTAAATATTTCCTGTATTTTACATGGAGTGACTACCTACCTCCTCAACCTCTAGTTATTGGGTAACACAATACTGCTTTGTCAGACTGGTTGTCAGATTTTCGGCCTGCTGACTACAGGCAGTGTAGTGTGTGATTAGTGAAGTAATGAGTCGAAGCATTCTTGTGTGTTATATGATTCTATGCTTATACGTAATTTTCATTTAATTTCAGGTGAACGTCCATACGGTTGCGACCTCTGTCCTAAACGCTTCATGTCTCGCAAAGACTTGCGGAACCACAGGATGATCCACACGGGTGAAAAGCCTCACAAATGTGTGCTATGTGACCAAGCGTTCATACAGAAATGTGCCCTCAACAGGCACATGAAGGGACATATGCAGAAGGAAGCAGAAAATGCGGATAAACCACAGAACATACTACTAAGGGCTAGGTTACAAGAAACTGTGGCAGAATATTCACAGTGGAATACTGATGTCTGATTATGATCAGCAGTTACAAGCTGTGAATTTAATGGCTAGGCTACAAGTACCTGAAATATGTAATTCTGTATTATTATGTTGCCTTTCTGATATTGGTCGAGAGTAACAAGGGTTTCTGCTACAGCAAAATATAATTTTCAAAGTGTGAAAACTTGTGAATTTGAAATTGAAAGACTATTCTTACTGAAGGTTGTGGAAGTTATGGTTTTAATTACTATTTACCTGTAGTTTGGTGGAGGATGGTTTATTTTGTCCGGTACATATCTATGAAAGATAAAAGTGCTGTTTTCAAAACCAAAATCCTTGAGAACCAGCTAAGTAGATTCAGATTTTGGATGAATTATTAACGAAATCTATGTGAATTTTACCATTGCGTAGGTAAGTGGAGGTTACCGTTGTGGTGGTCGTTGTGTATTTTTGGAATTACGCGATGGATTTGCTATGCCTACTTTTGAACCTTGCAATTATTATGATAAAAGCATATGGTTTTAATTTGAGACAAATAAATGTGAGCATGAATAATCTCTTTTTTTTCCAAATTCTCTTCTTGCTGAAATTGTAAGAAAACACTCATAAATAAATAAAATACAGTTTATTTTCTCTTCTCTATACAATATAAATTGATTGATCTTAGGGCCTGCGCCACGAGGGATTTGTCCGCCGTATAGAAATGACTGTTCCTGTTCATTGGTTGTTGTGTTTTTTTTTCATCTATTGGATGACGTCCATTGGTTGTTGCAAATTTTTCTCGGACAAATTGTCCCTCGTTTGCGCAGGCCTTTATATACATCAAGGCTCTGTCTGTATCTTGGCCACAATAATCTGCAGGGTCATTGCAATCCCTTGGCCTCAACCAGTGTAGTTCGACGACAGGGCTAGATTCGAAGAATGATATTGGTTGAACAGAATCGATAGGCAGTGAAGTTTTCCAAGGCATCTCCTTCAAAGTTCCGCCTTTATTATGCTCTATATGATCACTTCTTAATTCAGTATGAATATAGAAAGTGCACACCTACCTGTATTCAACTAAGTGTCGGCGCAGCCCTATCATGTACTTTCATATGCCTCTTTAGAGTCCCTCTTTGCGTAAACCTCTGTTCACACAGCGTACACTTATGCGGCTTATCACCAGTATGTATCCTTACATGATCAGTCAGTCTTTTCCTTGAAACAAACGGCTTTAGACAGTAGTTGCATACAAAGGGCTTCTCACCAGAATGGAGGCGCTTATGTTCTGTTAAAGTTGAATGTGTGGCATAGGAATTGTTACAAATGTCACATTTGTATAATTTTTGCCCTTCATGTATAAGCAAGTGTTTGGCCAAGTTGTATTTATCTGTGAAGTTGTACGAGCATACTTGGCATATGAACTTGCGGCCCGAATGTCGCCTTGACACATGTGATTGTAGTATCGTTTTTGTGAAAAACTTCTTTCCGCACTGATCGCAGGTAAAATGTCGTTCTCGGTTCTCTTTGTGTGTTTCTAAGTGAGCCTGAAACATTGATAGTAATTAGTGTACTAAATGTTGCAAAAAGCGGGATTACAATAACAGCTGGTTTACCTATACTATACATACAGTTGGCATTATTTTTATAACAGCACATAGATGTGCAATTATTTATTTTGTATGACTAATATGGCGCAAAACGAATGTCTGTATAATTACCCTCAACACAACAGCAGAAGTGAGTCCTCTCCCGCAGACATCGCACATGATTAGCCTCCTGTTCCCGTGCACCTTCTCATGCATCTTCAGCGTCTGTCGGTTCTTGAAGATCTTCCCACAAATAGGACACTTCAGACTTTCTAGGCTTACTTGAGTATGCTCACTCTCTTTGTGACGTTTCAGACCACTCCATGTCACAAAGGTTTTGTTGCATGGTGAGCAGTGAATTGTTGCCTGGACAGAGAAAAATTACAAAGTTGAATAGCAACTCCCATAAATGCTATGTTTACAGCTCAGACCAACAAAAAAAGGAACACGGCGCGCCACGCCACGAACATCAAAAGTGAAGCCTCAAAAACCGTGCTCCTGCAAGTAAATATACCCTATCATCGCTCCTATGTACGTGCGATGAGCATGGTTTTAGTGTAGGTGTGAGCGTGTATATTTACTTGCAGGAGCACGGTTTTTGTGGCTTCACTTTTGATGTTCGTGGCGCGCCGTCTTCCTTTTTTTGTTGGTATGAGGCATACAGTCAACATTTTTAATAGGAAGACTTCATTTGACCCACAGCACAGTATCGAATTCTCGCTCATGTTTAGGTGTGACTTGTTACCCCAACCACAAGTAACATGGGATAAGTGCAGGAAGATAATGATTCAGGCCGTCCGGTCTGAAAATTAAACCTATTTATTCCGCAGTGAACATACTTACTATTTTACCTTCATGCTCAAGCTGATGTGCTTCAAATCTTTCCTTGAAGTTGAACTTCTTTTGACAAATGTCACAAGTGTAAATGAATTTCTTCTTTACTTTAAGCTTTATTTTTTTTTGTTTTAATTTTACCAACTTCTTCACTTTTCTGGAAAGTTCAATTATGTTGGTAGTATACTATGTGGAGTGCGAAAACAAAATAGCAAATGCATACAAAGTCATGAACATGTTTCAAGTTTAATAACCAACCTTTTAAGACATTTTCCTTCAATAATTTCTGGGCTTGTATGATGATCAATTCCATCAATGTAATCTGAAAATAAATTATTGTCAAAATGTTAGGTTGGTACTCTTTCCACACAAATCAGGAAAGGAAGCATTGCACATAAGGAGCCTAATAATCAGCAGTGGCACGGCTGCTAATGATGGTTAGTTTAAGACAATTAAAATTTAAAAAAATCAGCCATACTTATTTTCACATAAAATTCTTATAAAGAAAAAAGGCAAAGAAAGAGGAGGGCTTTCCCCAGCAGAGTGACATCTGATAGACTAACAAAAAAAACATTCTACTTTACCATGGTCAATATCTTCCACTTTCACAGCATTGTCAAGTATCTCAGTCTTTATGTTGTTTTTCTGACTTTCATTTGGTTCATAGTTTTCAACACCATCAGTTTTGATGTCTATTTCTAGCTTTAATTCTTTTGCAATATCAATTAGAGCAGCCTGAGACTGAAGGCATGTTTGCTTGAACTCCGAATATTTCTTGAGAAGCTCATAACATGCGTTACAGATGCCTCTTGGCAATTGTTCATCTTTGGATACCTGCAATGGGATTTTTTACAAGAATCCTTGTTGTCTGTCAAATCAAAAGGCCACAATACCTATTGGGGTTTCGGAGGGGGTATAATAATATAAGTACCGTTACCATCAACTCGAAAAGAAGAAGAAGATAAAGGATATGACCATAACACAGATCGATATAGATGCATAAGAAGACTAAATTGTATTCAAAACTTAGAATAATTTATAATTTTTGTATCCAATCGAAAATCATAATTTTTCTTACCTGGACAGACGTACAAAAACAATAAATATCAGGAGAAACATTCTCAAATATAAAATAAGAGAAAGATTCTTGTGTTGTAAGACATGCCCGACATACACTGTTATTTAAAATAGTACTATAGGCCATTATTATATGTAAATGTTATTGAAAAAATTGTATACAATAAATACATTTATTGTATTGGAAAACATAACATTTATTGTAACTTTACAGTGAAACAACAACAACAAAAAACTGACATGATAGCATCTATTTTGACATAAGTCACGTCATACAACTGTCATTTTTTCTCATTGACAATAGATTAGCGTTTAAGAAGAATGCTTTTGTTTTGATCAGAAAACAGACTTAACACACTTGTGACTTGAGTGAGACTACTAGTACTAGTTTTGTCGCATGTTAATTTTTTACTGTGGCTGTGGTCGTTATCCTGCTACCCTTTTACCAATTTATTTCGTGTCAGTGTCTTATTTTTCCATACATCTCCTTAGCTTAGCCATTGTCTCAGTAGTCAACCCCTAGTTAAATCATTATAAATACAATCCATCCATATTGTTCATGTATCTTTGGTTTTATGGAATATGATGCAAAATGCAAATGATCCATGTCCATATTCAAAACTTTTTCAACAATATTTTCATCATTACTTCTGCATCACATTACTATCCCCTATAACAGAACACGCATCCTTATTCTATGATTTTTATTAAATTTTTGGTTAAAAGAAAATAAAATAACTGAGGAATAAGTTGCATTATATAAATTCATTTTATTTATAAACTGAATGACCTTTTCATGCAAACAAAAATAAATATTGAAATATTCCACTTAGAATTCAAAAATCACATTTCTTAATTACTGCTCAATGGATCTGAATTACTCAGCACTTTTAGCCGCTGTTTTTTTAATACTGACAAAAGCATTTCTTGCGTTTCTAGTGCAACGAATAAGGGTAAAGTTCTCAGTTGTTCCGCAACATTTTTCCCGAAATAATGAAATTCGTCCTCAAGGTGAGGTGGCTCAGGTGGCTGCAAGTCTGGCGGTGGGGTATCATTCAAAACTAGACCACTTTGTTCAAAACATTCTCGTTTCGGTTTCACATCTGGTATTTCTTCTGGTAATGTGTCCATTTCGCAATTCTCGTCTTTACTAAGATCGTCGTCATAATTATTGTTGTCTTCTGTTTCCAAGTCTGATGTGTGGGAGTCCTGAAATTTATTTTATGATGATTTAATAAGAAATGAGGAGCCTTTTCCTCCTTATGCAATAAAACTTTATACAGGCTTCAATTAAATTTGCTAGAGAAATTCTACAGAATAAGAAAGAAGAGAATTTCTCTAGTTTAGATACCAATGTATCCAAACATGACAAAATAGATGCGGAGTTTCGCTAACTAGTTTAACTTGACCTTTTATAGTTACAGAGAGGCTCCAAGAAAGAGCAATAGACTGCTAGATCAATAGTCTCGTTCTTTTTTGCCAACATTATTTATTTGGCATAAGTTTAATAAACATATCTTAAAATATGCAGTACCTGGGACTCTTGTGAATTTGATACATCTTTACGAAGTACTTGTAACATCCTTAACCTTATTTCATTGAAATCATTAGTATTACACATTATGGGATTCTTGCCATCACAGCTTTGCCTCCATTTTATACTTTTCCTCTTTAATTTTGCCTTCATATCACAAAGATACTGTAAAGTAATATAAAGAACCGTTTGTTTAACGAATGAAGTCTCATTGAATTATCAACAGCAAATGACTTGAAAGAAAAGAGCATCAGTTCTGACGCAGTAACAAAATCAGTAAAAGCTGTCCTCTCATACTATTGCAAGCCAGATCAAAATGAAAGTGTTACAACTGACATGCTGCAGTCATATACCTTTGCCCAAGATCTGTGATCTCTTGGTGGTCCAACAGCATTGAGATGTGGTGTAATATTCTTCCATTTAATTTGAACCTCATTCTTCAATTTTGGTGTCCGCTTATACCCTCTTATAACTTCAGGATTCTCTTCGAAAAAATTGCATAGAATGCTGGTCTGTTCTACTGACACCTTTGCCTTTGAATCTATGAAAAAAAAACTATTTAAGTATTGAGTTTAGCATAAGCATAGAGAGAGAGAGCAGCGCGGTAGCCCAGTGGTGGCGGCCCTGACTTAAGAGTAAGTTGTGGGTTCGAACCGAGGCCAGCATGTCTTTTTGTAATTTATTTCATCACCACTGCTACCATGTCCTAGAAACAAAAATTCGAAGACATGTGACATCTACCAACCCGGCATGGTGGATTATAGAGAGGAGGCCTGTGTCCCAGCTGTGGGAACGATAAAGGCTGATTATGCTTATGCTATACTATAAAAAAAACTGCTTACAAATCGAGCTTACTTGTACTTATTCAAAAATTATTATGCCAACTTTTTTAAATCTGCAAATAATGTTGTGTTAGCCAAGGAAGTAACGGGGTATGCCGCGGTATGCCCTAAGGTTGCACAGTCAATTGTAATTGTCATTTTGCAAATTACCCTAGCACCTTTGCCTGAAGGGCTGATCTATTGGTATTAATATGCTCATAGATTTTCTGCAGGACTACTCACCCATTATTGTATCCATGTTGCTTAAAAATGAAACAGAGGTCTCACCTAAATCCAGTTCAGCTTCATGTTTTAAAGTCGTACAGTTTGTCTCTGTCTTTTTTCTTTTTACAGATTTTAAGTGACAATGATTTTCCAATTCCGTATTGTTTTCCATATCTAACTGAAAATTTTATTGTGTGTTCAAAATAAACATTTAGATTATTACTACTTTATCAAAATGTAACATTTCTGAGAGCCTCTGATTGGAAGAACTTAAGGGTTACTTTAAAAAAATAATTGAATTTATAGATTATGTTTTAATCTAAGAGATATTTCTATATAATTTTATCCCGCACGCAAAATACGCGCTTTGATGTGGAGTTGTGGACACCAAGCCGTTATAAATAATATAATTTAACCATATCACAACAGAATAGACATGGCTTCATACACTAAGACTTAGGCACCATATAAAACATTTCTTAGTATGTTTAACTTACTTGAGAATTTTCAGCTGAGCAGTTGCTGTCCGAACCAGTAATGCTTGAAGTTAGTTCCATGCTCTCTTTTGATATGTCCTCTGCTTCAGTAGGGATAGCAAAAATGTTTAATCTTGTTCTTGCGCTGTTGGTATAGCAGGAATCAGTAAAGTGCTTACTGCATACCATCTTGTGTTGAAAGTGCAAGTCTTTCAATGATTTCTCTGAAGACCAGTCCTCATCTGGGTAACAGTATTCAGCCCAAACTCTTATCCTGGAATTATTGAATGGAAAATGATTTGTTGGTTCAAGCTGTTCTTGGTAGGCTGTTTGTGTGATAATCCTGATTTTGTGTCATGCCAAATTTCATACCAACCATATGTGAGTGACAAGTATCCAAATACATTCGCAGACTTTCAGATTATATTGTTGAGTACTTATTTGGTTTTGTGTATGATTCCCAAGTCATGTGAAGTGATATTGGGGTCTTCTTTAAAAAAGGAAATTCTCAGTACTGGCGAAATGTCCTTACCTTGATATTCCATGTTTACCGGGTAAAGGAAATCTGTGGAAACTCAGTTTCTTATCCTCTGCTGCAGTAATGTTACACTTGGCACACTTCTTACGGGATAAATCTCGTGCCATTTTATAGCACAGCCACACAACAAGCCCCTCTATATATCGGGATTAAGGCGACGTGTAACCGGCGTGCGGCACATAAACAGCTTTGGTATTGTTTTCTTCAGTATACCATTTTGTTTTGACAAAATGACAACCAGCTGCTACTGTTGCTGTTGGTGTTGTAAATTCTCGCTATCTGACAAGCATTGTCAATGTCATGTTACGTGTGACTGACTCTGGCAGAGCCACCATCAGGGATTTTCATTTTGAAAACACAAAAAAATTGTCGCTAATTAGTCGAAATTTGTCGCCAAATATCAGAATTTGTCGGTCACTGGTTCAAAAGATATAAGGGTTTATAGGTGGCCGATCTGGAGAGAGTCTCCCCAGCAGGGCCACATTTATATCTCAAAAACTAGGGCACCTAGCAAATATCTCTTTTCTCCCATAATTTGTCGCCAATTAGTCGGAATCAGTCGCCAAATATCAGAGTTTGTCGGTCACTGGTTCAAAAGATACAAGAGTTTATAGGTGGCCGATCTGGAGAGAGTCTCCCCAGCAGGGCCACATTTATATCTCAAAAACTAGGACACCTAGCGAAGATGTGTTTTCTCCCATATTTTGTCGCCAATTAGTCGCAATTTGTCGCAAAGTTACAGATTTAGTCGGTGTGTAATTAAAAAGATATTAAAGAATTCAATTTCCCCATACAGTGGTACAAGCGAGTACAAAATACTTTATGTAGTTTCTAGACAGTATCTATGACGTCTTATGGAGGAATGTTTGTTTCGAATTAAATAAATGTAAACTTATTCTATAATTTCAACCCACCATAGGAAAGCTGTATTCATTACCTATAAACAAATCTACAATACATATAATTATGTAATTATTTATCTAACACAATGTGCACTTACCACTTAGTCGCTGGCAGATAGATCGCTGCGCTCCGTTTCATTTACGGTAAGTAAGAAAGAGATAGATGCGCGTGTACAGATGAGCTGCTTCGAACGAGTTGCCCGTCACGTAAGTTGAAGTCAGCCAGTTTAATTAAAGTGGAACTTATTATGAATAGTTACGAACTCGAGTGTTGTTATCTCTAGGTATTCCGAAAATACAAAAACGGAGAAACGAGCGAGATATAACGAGGGTGTCACCTGCTGTACGTCACGGGTGCGGCGCGTCGGCGTTCGCGCCCGCCGCTCAAAGTAGCTACTTAAAAAAAAATAGGTAAACAAACAAACTTGCTCTAAAGGATTTTTTCTTTAGTCATCCACCGGAAGTACAGCGAGAAGGTTTGTTTGTGTGAAAAATTAAAAGAACAATTACGAATACGGGTGTTTAAGTGCATTGAACAAGTTAGTGGACAATTTGAGAGTGTTTTGAAAAGAGGACACCGTATGAGTGCAGATTAATATGTAAGTTACCTTGATTTTTCACGTCACTAGCGTGTTTGTGTGTGCGTCCTTAGATACCAATACCGAGGCGCTACCTGCTAAAGTAAGCCGTCGATGTCCATATATTATTTAGCTACAATTAGGATAGCTAATTTAAATAAAAACAATACTTAGGTGTTTCAGTGCATAAATTATGATTGTAACTTAATTTTCTAATTGGGGTGTATCAGGCAGGGTGTGCATTATTCCAGTTACATGTTGTTTATCCTCGCGAGGATATTTTCATTCAGGCCGAACCATTTAGTATATTATAACTAAAATTCAATAGATTTGTACCTATGTAGTAAAATAAACATAGGTACATAACATAACATCACGCCTGTAATTCCCGAAGGGTTAGGCAGAGGTGTACCTAATCGTTCACCCACATATAACGTAGGTACTCAGTTAGTCCCTTTTTTACTTTCAGAAACCATAGAAAATGTCAAGACGCGGTCGCCGATTAAAAGTTAACATAGACAGCCAGAAAACCGTATATCTTGAACATAAAGATGTACTTTACCCAATACAGCCAAAAAGAAATGACGCAATTTATGATCTCCTGTTTAAAAAATTTAACAAACAAATGTCTAAGGATTCAATATTTATGAGCTTAAAGAGAAATTATGCACTTTTTTTTGTTTCAAATGTTGAAGAAGAGGAAGACAGAGAAAAACGATCGATTTCGTATAGTGGTACACAACAGGAACTCTTGTCGGAGACTGAATTTTCATCCAGAACGTCATCTTCCAAAGATAATTATGTACTAAATGATAATTTAGAAAAACAAGTAGATCATAGTGGAATTACATTTTCTATATTTATAGATGCTTATCAGTGGCGAGAAATAGAGCCTATTAAATATTTCTATCACCGTAATGATCCTAAAATACCCAATTCACGCTACAAGTCCACAAGAAGATTTCAAAAGCAAAAGTGGACTACCATTCTTCGACAAGAAATTTGGAAACAGAGCAGGAACGAATGTAGTTGGATATTTAAAAATAACACAGTTCAACCAAATGGTCACATTCTTTGCCAAGGCAAATGCAAACTATGCAAAGCAAAAATAAATATTTATTACTCAGAAAACTGCATATCATCCGAAAATTTTTATGAAATGAAATGTTCGATATCAAATATTGACGAAAATTATAGACACAACAAGTCTGTAAAAGTTAGAGTAACAAAGTACCATAAGCAACAATTAGAAGAAATTTTAGCAAAAAACAAACCAATAATAACTAGAAATTTGCTATTTTTTTCGTCGTATCGGGTCGGTCGCGGTCGTGTCGGTGGCGAAATGAAGAATGTAGCTGTCGGTGACGTGTCGTCGAGTAGATAGGAAGGTATCGATCGGCATAGGTATTGGTTTCAAGCAGAGTCGTCCAATGAAGAAACACCCATTGAAATTTTTATTGAGAGATATAATCCATATATAGGTACCTAACTAGCTGACCCGCGCAACTTCGTCTGCGTCACAGAGATATAGAGCCAAAGAAATAATTTTCCCCGTTTTTGCAACATTTTTCATTGAGGCTCCGCTCCTATTGGTCATAACGTCATAATATTATCGGTCATAATGTTATTAGCCTAGACTAAAAGTGAAAAAAATTTCAAAATCGGATCAGTTTTACCGGAGATTACCCCTAACATCCAAAGTCACAAACTGTATCTATACATATAAAATTCAAAGTCCTGACTGACTGACTGACTGACTGACTTATATATCAACGCACAGCCCAAACCACTGGTCCTAGAGACATGAAATGTGGACAGTGTACTCTTTGTAAAGAGTAGGTATCCACTAAGAAAGGGTTTTTCGAAATTCCACCCCTAAGAGAGTGAAATGGGGTGTTGAATTTTCTATGAAACTTTTTATTCTCTGAGTCGATTGACTTGAAATTGTGTCTACATATACTTCAGTTAAAATGATGAGATACGTGTATCACAGTTTTTCCAAAATCATCACCCAATTTAAAATTCAATGTCCTGGCAAACTAATATATCAACGCACAGCCCAAACCACTGGTTCTAGAGACAAGAAATTTGGACAGTGTACTCTTTGTAAAGAGTAGGTATTCACTAAGAAAAGGTTTTTCGAAATTTCACCCCTAAGAGGGTGAAATGGGGTGTTGAATTTTCTATGTAACTTTTTATTCTCTGAGTCGATTGACTTGAAATTGTGTCTATATATACTTCAGTTAAAATGATGAGATACGTGTATCACAGTTTTTCCAAAATCATCCCCAATTTTAAATTAAACGTCCTGATTGGCTGACTGATATATCAACCTCCAGCCCAAACCACTGATCCTAGAGACATGAAATTTGGACGGTGAATTGTTTGTAAAGAGTAGATATCCACTAAGAAAGAGTTTTTCAAAATTCTACCCCTAAGAGGGTGAAATGGGGTGTTGAATTTTATGTGAAACTTTTTATCCACGGAGCTGATTGACTTGAAAATTTGTATTCATGCTCTCCAGTTAAAATCATGAGACACATGTATCACAGTTTTCTAAAAATCATCCCCCAATTTAAAATTCAATGTCCTGTCTGGTTGATTGATATATCAACCCCCAGCCCAAACCACTGGTCCCAGAGACATAAAATTTGAATTGTGAATTGTTTGTGAAGAGTAGGTATCCACTAAGGAAGGGTTTTTCGAAATTCCACCCCCAAGAGGGTGAAATGGGGTGTTGAATTTCCTGTGAAACTTTTTATTCTCGGAGGCGATTGACTTGAAAATTTGTGTACATACTCTTTAGTTAAATTTATGAGATACGTGTATCACAGTTTTTCCAAAATCATTCCCCAATTTAAAATTTAATGTCCTGTCTGGCTGACTGATATATCAATGCACAGCCCAAACCGCTGGTCCGAGAGAAATGAATTTTGGACGGTGTATTCTTTGTGAAGAGTAGGTATCCACTAAGAAAGGGTTTTTTGAAATTCTACCCCTAAGAGGGTAAAATGGGGTGTTGAATTTTCTGTGAAAATTGATGTTCACACTCTTCAATTAAAATTATAAGACATATGTATCAGTTTTTCCAAAATCATCCCCCAATATAGTTAAATAGGGCTTCGAAGCTCACGTAGAAGGGCGCATGCCGCGCAGCGTTGCGTGGGGCGTGCGGGGCGCGGGAGTATTTACCTATTACTAAGTAGGTAGGATTTTTCTGAGGTAGAGAAGTGTCTGTGAATATGGTTTATTCCACCGATTTTCGCGTTGGCTCGCGATACGGGACATTGATATTAAATATTATGTCAAAGTATTATGTCTATAAATAGATTCCTAATAAATCATTTGATTGGTGTCCCGGTGTCCAATCTCAAACCAAGATATTTCACATATGTAATTTAATTGATATTACTATGAACAAATATTTACAATAGCAAGTACACGTAAATCTATGTATGTACTACACATACATAGATTACTTATTATCCCAGAAGTAACATTCCGTGGGCAATTCCCGGACTCCACACGGGCGAAGCCGCGGGCAGAAGCTAGTCTGTTAATAATATTGAATAAGTACCTACTTATAAATGTTACAAATACCTATTTGTAACATTTTCTGAAAGTACAATAATTTTAAGGTAATAAATCATTTTATATTTCGACAACAGAAGTTTTATTATTCTAACCTCAATTAAGATAAAATAAAAACTCAACCCGTCCATACCCACAACACAACACTCGCAATCACCTCAAAATACACACCAACACAACACACATCAAACGAACTTTATGGAAATTCATTTTTATATAATAAAATTTGATTACAATTGACAATACTTTTTCAACGTTTAAGTATTTTAAACATTTTACTAAAGGTACGACATTTATTTATTATTCTAAAGTTAATTAGAGCTTAACATTGTAAAGTGGTAAAACAGTTGCATGCGACTGTACATCTTTCACCAAATAGACCAAGAGCAAGGTTTAATGTTTTCAAAGAAGTTTAAGCCACTCTAACCTAGTAATTTAAAACATAAAAACATGAATTAAATTGAGAATTTATCTCTCTCGGACATTTCTAAAGACTTTAGACCGATAAAACTAGAAGTATATTACACATATTAATAGAAATATTTTTTTCTTGGTATTTTTCGTGAACTCTTCGACCTAGCTCTTGGACTATACCTTACTAATTGAACTCATTATATCTCCTAAACTAAGATCCGATTAAATCTGTGACTTGGCGACAAATTGCGACTAATTGGCGACAAAATATGGGAGAAAACACATCTTCGCTAGGTGTCCTAGTTTTTGAGATATAAATGTGGCCCTGCTGGGGAGACTCTCTCCAGATCGGCCACCTATAAACCCTTGTATCTTTTGAACCAGTGACCGACAAACTCTGATATTTGGCGACTGATTCCGACTAATTGGCGACAAATTATGGGAGAAAAGAGATATTTGCTAGGTGCCCTAGTTTTTGAGATATAAATGTGGCCCTGCTGGGGAGACTCTCTCCAGATCGGCCACCTATAAACCCTTATATCTTTTGAACCAGTGACCGACAAATTCTGATATTTGGCGACAAATTTCGACTAATTAGCGACAATTTTTTTGTGTTTTCAAAATGAAAATCCCTGATGGTGGCTCTGCCAGAGTCAGTGACACTCATGTTACTGCTAGCTGTCAATATAAGGGAATAGATTTACGGTCGCGTTCGGAGTTATTACTATATCACTAACGGTGTAAAGGTACACCGGGCGACCTTCATTGACCAAATATAATAATAACAATAGAGGCAGATTCAATGACTGAGCGCCAAGCGCCGTACGTCAGGTACCTAGGTACAAACTAGGGTTCAAAGACCACCACTTCGCTTAAGTCAGAAATTGCATTTCGAATGCGAGATTAAAATATTGTGCGTTCCAAAGGCTTTGCAGAAGGAAGCATTTGTAGAACGTGTGACTCAAATTAGAATAGTTCCTGGATCAGCAAGGATTGAGCGCTCAAGGTGTTCGGAAAATAGTCGTACGATTCCGAGCTTGGCTGATTTTGCTGGCAGCTTTTGTTGTAGAAGATATTTCACCTCAGAAGTAAAAACTTAATCATTACAGCTACAGATTAAAAAACGGAACTTTAACAATATATAAAAAATTTATTGTAAATATTTTTAACACAAATCTCATGATTAAAATCTCCAGTCAAGACTGTAATACTGTAATATCTACGTACAATATATTATTTATAAGGAATGATTTACATCCACCACCTATCGATGAAGTAGTTTTAAAAATATTTGATTTTCTATTTTATTCTTAATAAGTAACCTCACCCATATACCTTGAATTTATAATTCACAGTTACACGAAAAGCAACACGCCACACTTGGCGTATTTGTCTAAATATTCGTTTGGTCAATATAAAATAAACGCTATAGTTAAACCATAGAGCTTATTTTACAAAACTAAATATTTGTCCAAATATACTGTGTAGCGCCGCCCTTAAATACACCTTGATTAAGTCCATTTATCTCGCATAAAAAATGACTCACATAACATAAGCTACGTTTAGAGAGCTACCATAGCAATATTGTCTAATGTGCCGTTAGTAGTATCACAGTTTCCCCTGCATGAAGGGTTTAAGATATTTGTGGAAACTCTGGTTGACGGGCTCCGCGTTGAGGGGACTCTTGAGCGCTTCCTCCATCAGTCGCTCGTACACGCGACCGTCGTATGCGCCCAGGGCGGAATGGAGAATCTGTAATTAATATTGCTTTTGTAAATAACGGACTTCTCATATAAATGCAAAGTTTCGCTCAAATCTATTTACAAGTAGAAGTGAATATTGAACTAAATAAGAAACAGAAAAAGAAATAAGACACGATTTTCCTGCCAGAACGCTTTAGAATAGCGCCATTACTTTATTTCATCCGTCGTATTATAAGCCCAGTTTAGACTCTACTACGAATAATAAATCCAAAGTCAAATTAAATTAGCTAGCAACCCTGACAACTAAACAAGCTAAGACTAAAAAAACAAATTTTTAAATATAGGTGTGACGTAATTTTTTTTTCATATCTTTCTCAGCCAAGCCCTTTTGTTTGATACCCATATCATGGAAATTAACTAGTCCGCAATCTTTGGGAGTCCGCCATATTGGATTTAGAATAACGAAACGTCACTTAGCTAACCTGAGCATTGTCATCCAAACTAAACATGTATGCGCAATGGGGATAACTGTTATAAAATTCAGTTGCAAGATTTGACCTAAACAAACACAAACATTGCAAGTTTTTTTGTTGTTGTTTTATTACGTTTAGATATCGAAACCCATCGTCCACGTCTGCGGCGTTTCGCTAGCTAATTTCACTTGAAATAGTATTCATAATTGCTTTTCTATAACTCTCACACTCCAAGCTGTAAACGTACCTCGTCACGTAGATCGAACGAGTCGACAAGCCCGACAGCGTTCGGTCGCAGCTTCGTCAAGAGCTCCTCGTACCAATGTTGTAGCTTCTCAATGTCCCGCTCTGAGATAGATGTGAACTATCAAATAGAGAAAGTAATATTAATTACTAAAGTAGTTGAAAACCCGTAGTTGAAAACTAGGGAAAAACCGGCCAAGATTTCTGTGAAAATTTCAACTGTCTACCTATTACGGATCATGAGATACAGCCCGCTGACAGACAGACGGACGAACGAACGGACGGACAGCGAAGGCTTAGTAATAAGGTCCCGTTGGTTAACCTTCGGGTACGGAACCCTAAAAAAGGGTAGATATTTCAACCTCATTGGTGAAAAAGTAACTCTTTGAGAACGCTTCCGCAGATGGCGCCATCGCACAGTGTGTAATTTCGCCTCAAAAGCGGACATCCTCTTTTTATAGCGGATTCCGATGGATATAACTGTTATACAATATAATATGAAACACCAGTTTAAATATATTCCTTAATTTTAAAGTTACAATAGTTTTTTTGGAAGGTTAATGAACTTTGTCAAAATCTTTTTTGTAGATATTTCCCAAAATAACAAACGCTCACCTTATTTAAAATTAACCATGAATTGAAAATTGTAAATATAATGTGTATAAATTACAAGTCTTTACTTTCCCTGGAATGCGAGTTAAAAATTATTTTCTAAATATTAGAAAATAAATTATATAAAATTTTCTATATGACATTAGCATTTTTTTTTACCAACGAAATACACTCTAGTTATGTAGCTTCTTATAGTAAAAAAATGGAACATTTTACGTGCAGGACTTCAGAGCTATAACGTTTCTAAGTTTTTCATCAATTTCTATGGAAATAGGGTTGTCAAGGATGAGTTTACTTAATTATGTTATTTAGGTATAATTAAGTAAACTCATGGAAAAATGTATGAAAAATCACACAATATCTATTAGAAACATTTTTTTAAATATTGAACCTCCTCAAGATAAATTTTGAGTTTTTGAAAGAAAAGGGAGAAATAAACTGGACTTATTTGGTATATAGACATAAACAAAAAAAGTTGAAATGAGAGTTTACGGGTTATCTTCAATAAATCTGAAATAATGAGGATTTCGTCTGAAGTCAGCTCCACTTCTTCAAATTCGAAATTAGAATCCGGTGAGTAATAACGCACATTGTCCATTGTCACTTCCAACAGAGAAAGAACTTTTGGGGGCAAAGGTTTTTTCGGTTTTCGTCTTTTATTGTGGGATATAGTTGATAAATATGGATCCGATGATTCAAGTCCTCGGTGAAATAAGTTTGTTATAGTTGTTTTTCGATCCAGCTTGCGTGTGTGATGCTCACGATCATTACTTCAGTGATGTTCGTTAAAAAAATATAACGAACATCACTGATGTAAACCATAGACTTGAGTGACAACCCTAACTTAAAATTTTAAAATTTAATATCTCCGAAGTCCTATGTTTAAAGCGTCTAGTTTTTTTTGTCGAAGTAATGGTTACATCAACTAATAATTTGGCATTTAAAAAAAATGCTAATATTGCAGGACATGTCAGAAAAAAAATATAAACTAAATAACAGAAAAAAAATATTTTCGCCCAAACCAGACGAGATTTTTTAACTTTTTTAATATAAATAGGTGCCTAAAATATGTTTGAATCATAACCAAAAAACATCCAATGGAAAAAATGATTAAATACGGAAATAAAATGTTTCTATGTTTTCTATGGACATTTCTCGATTTTCAAAATTTTTCGACAACTATGATAGATAACGACACCGGAGTTTTACTAGGAGATTTGTTCGATTAATACCTTTCTAAATAGCATATAAAACGAGGATGTCCGCTTTTGAGGCGAAATTATACACTGTGCATCGGCACCTGCCATCATTCATAGATTTACATTAAAACCAATGACAAAATCGCAATGACAGCCCTGAGTCACGCAACTGTCACTCAGGGCTGTCATTGCGATTGGGCGGCATAGCTGCTGAGGTTCGCAGCTACTTGTACGTGTGATGACGTCAGGTGTAACACTTACCCTGAGCAAGTCTCCCACTCGCTGCAGCGCCCAGTACACCACGTACAGGTCGACTAGCTGCAGCAACACTTCGCTTAGCTGTGGCGACGTGTTCTTCACCTGTCGCTCTGTTTCCTCGAAGTATGAGCTTAGTATGAACACGCGGCAGTGA
Organism: Noctua comes; assembly: GCA_963082995.1. Taxonomy (NCBI): domain Eukaryota; kingdom Metazoa; phylum Arthropoda; class Insecta; order Lepidoptera; family Noctuidae; genus Noctua; species Noctua comes. Next base: position 17,704,410 of record OY720267.1, on the reverse strand, counting down.
GCCTGGAGGAAAAAAAAACATATATTTTAAGAAACGTTAAAGAAAACTCAGTGATACCTAACAAAACTTAAATACAGCCGAATCGAATGTGCCAACCTAAACATATGTATTATTACACACATGTACCACCACCACCACCACTTTCAGGAAATATAAGTGTGACGTAAGACTGCAGTGGCGGTACCTTCATACAATCCTAAAAGCTTGGCTTACCCTTATAGGTTGATATCACATTTACACGCAAAGCAACATTTTCTTGCATCTTTCTCTGTCACTTATAAGAAATTATAACTCACAAGAGTGGAAAGGTCCAGTCGCACGTTAAACGGGCTTCCGATGCGAATTCTTGCGACCGGGCTCGTTCCATCTTTAAATTTTTTTTTTAAAATCTTTGTCCCACACTAGGAATTTCTCCTGTATCGTGGGTGAGTTTACAAACATTTAAATTCACATACACAAACAGCCAAACTGCCAAACAAACGACAGAATGAGATAGATACACACGAAAGCGCTGATACGTGCGTAAGAATGTGATTTCACCTATAATCTACTACTTTTCATATAATTTAAACAGGTTTCTAGCCAGTCTGCTTGCCGTAATGTTGTTTCCTAGTCACTGTACTGTGTTACCTCGGAAGCCTGCGTGAGCTGCACGGAGGTCATGTTCCAGGCGTCCTCGTACGACAAGCCGCTCTTCTGGCGCCGCTCGATGTTCGCCACGCAGAGAGCGATCTTACTGTAATCACAACAAGGCATCTAGTAACTTTGTTTCATAAGGTAGAAGCTGTTTTTATCTTATTTTATGGGATACGAACATGATATGATAGTCATGAAATGATAATGTTTAGGATTTTTGGTAATATATTGAAATTTTTAAAGGAGTTCTTAAAGTGGACATAGAGAGGGTTACGGTGTCGAAAATATTAGAAATAATAAACAGTGGTATTATACAATATTATTGCTGGAAATATATTTTCTAACTGCTGTTTTCAACGTAATTTAAAAGGACACTTCGCAAACCCAAAGACACGATCACGCTAGAAGTCCATCCATGTGACATCGAAATTTTGGCAAGTATGTAGGTATGTTGGGATGGACAATTTTAGCCCAAATCGATGGACGAAATTTAAAATGCTGTATGAGATTTTGAACTCGCTGTTGGATTTGCAAAGTTCGGCTCAGCATCAAAAGTCGAAAATTCAACAGTACGCACAAAATAACAATAGTATCACTTACCCAGCGGCGATGACCTCGAACCCTCTGATGATGCCCTCGATGGTGTTGTCCCAGGGCGGCGACCGGCGACCCGCGCCCACACGCGTGAGGTACGCCACGGTCGGCGGCAGCGTGTTGCCGCCTGCAGCTTGCTGCCAGGTCTTCACTAGGTATCTGTTGAGTACACAAATGGTTTACAACGTATAAAAATTATTACGGTTGAGCTGAGGTTCGGTGTACCTTACCAAGATAATGCACGGTAAAATATGCGCTTTGATGCTATACCTGAAAAACTCGCCTTCATGGTAACGTTGTGTTTATCTTAGTGTATCAATGGCAAAATGATTAAGTTTGACTAAAAATTCTTTGAATTTTTGAATTTTTGAGTCAAATTGCTGCAGTCATTGTGTTAAGATTTTACCTACCCTTTGGCATTTTTAAGACTACAATGATGAAAGGCACAGTACCTGGCAGTCTGCAGCAGCAGCACCGTGTTCTCTCCCTCGTAGGTGCAGGCGGCCGTGACGTGTCCGTACGTGACGGGCAGGTTGGAGGCCAGCATGTACCCGTGGCCGCCGCACGCCAGGCGGCAGCGCTCCACGCACTCCGCCGCGTCCGCTGTCGTCACGGCCTTCAGGCAGCACGACAGCGCGTGCAGCTGTGGGCCCCCACACCGACGTTATGTACACACAGATTTAAACCATTAGATTCGCCCTACTGCTTTAGAAAATGTTTCTGTTTCGTTGACAATTTTTTTTAAAATATCGTCTCGCATGTGAATCTATGAGGACTATCCTGTGGGTGCCTTGTGGAAGGGCTCCAGCCAGGAGCAAATAACATTTAGACTAAGCGACAGCGCGCTAAGGGCACCCCCTTTGGGGGATGAGCCTTGATTTTGGGCGTCGCTGGGGAGGGCAGCAAGGGGACAGGCTGGATAAGTGATATCATTATGTAGGGGCTGATTTGAACCCTGCTGGCTCAGCATCGCGGACTGGCACGAGCAAGGATCGGAGGGTTCGGTGTGTTGAAACAGAAATGTCTTTCTTGTGAAGTATGTGTCGCGTGCTAATGTTGAATAATAGGGTCGAAGCCGGAGTGATATACGATAGTTTCTGCTTACCCCTATAAACCTCTATGTATGTTTATATATTTATTTCTATGGACACTTTTAACATACACATCTTGCTACGTCGTTCTCACATAATGTACCATCTCAACATGAATGATGTAACCAAGAGTTTGTAAAAGTATTCTGATTTAAAAGTGTCCATGGAGTTTCTTGCCCGTTCTTCTCCATAGAGATCTACGTTAGGGAATGGGCAACTACAGTACTTTCACAGTTTTTATGCCTTGTGACTGGGACTGTAGCTATTGTTGTCTTTGTTTCGACAATTCAAAAGTGCCTGTAACTGGCCTATTTGAAATTAATGCTTTGTTTTTGATTTTGATTTACCTCAGGCAGTCTCTCCATGTCTCCAGCATCGAGCTCGGCGGTGACATTGTTGTACATGTTCCAGATCCACTCGGCGCTCAGCTGGAACGCGTGCGCGGTCGAGATGCCGACCATCAGCTTGTGTTGCTGGGTCAGGTAGTCTATGATCTGAGGCTCCGGTTCGCTGGAAATTAAGGTGCAAATGAAGACGGGAAAAATAATTAAATGATAAATGATGTTAATACTACAAACACATGGTTTTTATAAATACTTTTAAAATCTACATATAACATATTGCATAGATACTATGATCGGGACTCTTTAGTCACACGGTAAATCAAAACATTTATATCTCATGAAAATGAATAACCATTTACACCCTTTATAAATTATAACTTATTATAGTAGTAGAGTATAGAGTATCGCTGTGGCTTCAAAAGCGGTTCAGAATTGGGGTTCGTCGAATCGAAGCCGTTCGAAATGACATCATTTTCATACCGACACGCTGGCGACGCCGCGAGCAGAAGATAAAGACATAAATAAACTTAGTACTTACTTTGGCTTCGGCTGCGACTGTCTCCTAACGGCAGAGTACCTCGTTGCTATAGTAACAGCTTTCGCGATGTAGTTGCACATGTCCTTGACTATGACGACGCGGACGAACATCATGGTGCCGTATGTTAGTTTGGAGCTAGGGGATTTTACGTATGTACCATCCTGCAAAAACAAAAGGTAGTTATTATATGATGTAACAGCTATCCCATACAAAATTTCAATACCTACTCGACCCAAATGTATGGGACAGCTGATATTTTTTTCTCATTTACGATATTGGACCCAAGGAGAAAGTAGTTCACTTTGATGGTCTGCAGCATATCCTTTCATATACTATACCTCTTCTGTTACATGGTGTAACTTACATCCTGTATAAAGAGCCAGCGCTTTGGTAGAATACTTTTTGAAGTCTACCAAAATATGAATTGGGGGAATGCTATAAATTGTGGCATGTTGCATGTATGTATACACTAGACAAATCACAGCTACCACATGCGCTAATTTTTTACGGTTTTTTTAGTTCTTTATTGTTTCTACGATATCCTTCAGTAAAGATCTTGGCCATCCAGCTCTGGACTCAGCTAGACTTTTTTTGTCCCCCCATACTTAAGTACAAATGCTGTATCCATAATAAAATTGTAACACCAAATGATTTGAAAAGAGTAACCATGGAGTTTCTTGCCGGTTCTTCTCCATAGGAAACGATCAACCCGAACCGTGCACCTTTTTGTCGACGTTTTATAAGTGCCCATCGAGGCCTATGTGAAATAAAATATTTTGATTTTGATTTTAAAAGCTTCTGAGAAAGTCAGAAGGCGGAGAACCGGGTGTTGTTGCGCAACAGGCCTATGTCCAGCAGTAAGTAGATCATAATACCCGAATCGATTGTACTGCAAAAATGATCATTACCCTAGTTTAGCAAAACTCAATACTCACTTCCAAAACCTGACAATTCTTCATCAGCATATGTTCCCTGGGTATCCTCACGTGTTCGAAGCCAAGGAAGCCATTGTTGGTGCCATTCATGCCAAGCTTGGCGCCAATCTCGCCGACCTTGATGCCGGCGAGGGGCATGTGGGTCTCTTCGTCTCTCAGCTGGACTATGAACGGGTGGATGCCGTGGCATTGGCCGTTGGAGTAAAGTTGGGCCATCACTATGCAGTAGTTGGCTGTGTGGGCCACTGGAGACAAAGATTTTTTTAAGAATTTTGTAGATTTTATGTTGCTAGATGAAATAAATGGTAAGTGGTAGTTGGCAAATATCACCTTTTTATTCTGTGGCCGCCTTTCCCAGTGTCAAAATGTGACAAAAGCCATTAGTGTGCAACCGAATTTGTCAATATAGAGATGTCAAGCGCGATCTTTGTAGTAATCATACCTATATTTTTTAATGCTAAAATACATTGAAAAATTCGGTTGCACACTAATGGCGTCTGTCATATTTTTACTTAGAGGCTCGCTTCCACAATACTTTATTCTAAGCATATTATTATTCTTGCTTGTTTACTTTACTTTCTAAGCTACTCTGCTAGTAGTAGCAGAGCAAGCTGTAGAGCTTACTAGAAATAAACAAACGCCTTCGTTGGTAAAATTAGCAGACCTAGGTAGGTACAGTTCATTGGCAATATATGGGAGATTCAGAATAGCCAATCTTCAGACTTCGTTTGCAAAGATAGCTTCGTTTTCGAATTTGAAATTCGAACGTTATTCCGGAAAACGCTCTTATCTATAGAGTTTAAAAAAGTAATGTTACTATTCGCTTTCTTGAGTTAGAAATCGTAATGTCAAAAGTAAAGAAAGTTCTTAATCGATGTAGAACTACTGATAGATTTTCTATTTAGAATTTTCGAGAATTTTGAAATTAATCCATGACAACAGATGTTTACCAAGTAACTCAATCAAAACAAACTTTATCGAAATAATGTTATAATCACATTCCGAAATGAGTACATCTTTAAAACGTAATATTAATATGATAAGCACATGAAAGATAAATACGACGTGTTTTCGAATCGAACAGTAGTGATTTAGTGAATATTTTGAATTATTTATGTACATACATCGCCCTTAGGTCATAGATAACCTACCTACTCATGCATGCTTTAGTTGATGTATAGAATAATTCATATATTTCGACCTCGGGGCATAAAAATACTTATGTCATGTATGATTATTGAAAAAATAAAGATCGCATTTTTTCAAGCTCCATACAAAAATATCATTGGCAAAAAGTTTTACTTCAACAAGGTGTATGTTAGCTTCGTAGAAGCTGGCGTTTAGTACTTAGTTTCTGCCAAAAAAAATACTAAAAGCCGTAGAAGTTGTGGCAGAATGTTGGTCTACAAAAAGGAACTTCGGTGAGGACGCACCATAAACCATGAGATTACTTACATCCTCCGGGCCACCATTTGTAGGCCGTGAGTGTGGGACTGTGCAGTACGAACTCCTTGGTCTTAGGATCGTAGGTAGCCGTCGTCTCCAGACCACGGATGAACGTGCCGTGACCGAGTTCAGTCTAGAAAAACAAAAGACAAATGGTTCACTTAAAACCTCTTGATATGATGGCATTAAATCCTCGTAAAATTTCATCATTAAATAGTAAAGGCCTCGTACGGTCACGAGCACGCTATTCGCGCAATTTCGCGAGAAATAACAATTGTAACTAGGAGATATGATCTTTTTCATAAAAATATTAGTTCCAGAATACTATGTTCGTAACAACATGAAATTTTAATCAGAACAGTAGGAGAAAAACACTTTTAAAAGTTATTAAATGTTTACATATTGGTGCTCGTGAATGTACATATTCAAGGTACTTAGAGGGAAGGTACATGCGGATATTTTAGGGAACATAGGTTTGTGTGTTCCGGACAGGTACGTGGGGCGACGTCGGCAGCCACGCTTGCTGGCTAGGACGCGCGCGCGGACCAATATGTTAGGTGAGGTGCCACTGACGCGTGCACTCCGCACTCTCAACCTCATAGACGTTGATTTATTCCACTGTTCTCTCAGTGAGTTCACAAAAAATGCATTGTTAGCAATTAGTTACAAAATTTAATATTGTTAATGTGTACACTATTGCAGGTGATCTTTGAAAAGATAGTCGTAAAATGGAGAAAAAATATTAAGATTTTTGAGTTACACATATTTCGTACTTAATGTCTGATAAAATTATGCTCCTGTAGACAGTTCATATTCAGTAATAAGTGAAACAAAGCTGCGAATGATGATACAGTTAATGGATTTAAGCTGGTGTATACAGAGTGAGTTTCTGAGTTATTTGAGACTTTCGGGCAAAATCTGAAGCTAAGAAAAGGTCGTATCAAAGTAAACTGATTTACTTATTTGAAGAAACTCTTGAATTAGCCGGGAGTCGATGCCGTTATTTGAAAAAAAACTTTTGAATTAGCCGGGAGTCGACGCCCTTATTTGAAAAAACTCTTGAATTGGCCGGGAGTCGACGCCCTTATTTGAAAAAAACTCTTGAATTAGCCGGGAGTCGACTCCCTTATTTAAAAAAAAACTCTTGAATAAGCCGGGAGTCGACGCCCTTATTTGAAAAAACTTGAATTAGCCGGGAGTCGACGCCGGTATCTTTCGTACAAAAAATATCATCTAAATACAGTTTTGCTACAACAAACCTGTGCATAAGTCCCGATGATATCAAGGTTGAATGCCCTGCCGATCCAGTAGGCTTGCTGTTCCACTGACGCCTGCCCCATCAGTGTGGGTATGAACATCACGTAGTGAAGAGTGAGGGGTGAGCCGTCCTGAAGGATGGCTGCGCCGAGGGCACCACCCAGGACTGCCCTGTAGGTAAAAAGAGTAGTGTTGCATTTTTTTTTAATGGGATCTCGCTGGTCAATCTTTGATGCTGGCTTCTGCTTAACCGGACTTTCCTGTGGGTATCTTACGTGTAAGGCCTGCAGCCAGGGGCAAAAAACTTATAAACTATGCGACAGCGCGCTCGCACCTCCTGTGGGTACGAGCCTCGGCTTAGGGCGTCGCTGGGGAGGGCAGCAAGGCGACAGGCTGGATCTGATCGAGATTATTTAGGGGCTGATTTAAAACTACTGGCTCAGTATCGCGGGTTGGTTCGATAAAGAGTCGGGTGGAAGCCGTGTTACAATTTTGGTGTACAATAAAGTATACATTCGATCTATTCTATCATTCAATAACATAACATAGCGACACGTCTGTTTCCGAAGGATTAGGTTACCAGTTAGGCCCACATTTCGCCGGATTTTTAAGACCCATATAATAGGGGACGAACCTTTATCCCATCAACCTAATAAGTTCCGAACACTTGCCTCCAGGACATGATCTGCAGTGGCTTGTTTGGAAAGCACTTAACCGATCACGCACGAAAGTAGGCCGCTGTAAAACAATTTGGCCAAATGGAGAATTAAGATCCTTCCGACATGCAGTGTTAAAGGCCGATGCAAACCTAAGCGGTATTCGCTGCCGCTGTGGGTAGAGGTAGATACCGCGCGGGTTTCGCTCAGGTATTTAGTATCAATTTCCGTGGCTAAAGCGACCTGAGCGGTATTCGCTGCCACTGCCGCGCTGTGGGTAGAAGTGCATACCGCGCGGGTTTCTCTCAGGTATTTAGTATCAAGTTCCGCAGGCTGTAGCGAAATCCGCTTTGGTGTGAACAGTAATATTACCGCATACCCACTCGGTTTTCTCTACCGCAGACGGTAGCGAACGGACTTCTTCTTTCGAGGCGACGCATCGACACGAAAGAAGAAGTTCCGAAGATTACCCCCAAAAATCCAAACTTACAAAGATACCTCTTCAAAATATTAGTATATACTCGTAGATGTGTTACGGTTAATAGCCGAAGTGCGGCTACACCTAGTTTTAGCCGGGTACAACTAGCTGCAGCCGGATAAACTTAAATGTATCCTACTTATCTTCGGTTTGAACATGCAACCAATTTGGATGTAGCGCAGGCCGCTGCCGCGGCACCGCTCGCTGCTCTCGCTCGGCTCGCGCGCTTTGATCAACCTAACCTAATCCATTTGGTCGGTGTGTCCTAGTAATAAAACATATACAAAACTGTTACCGGCCGCAGGTAGGTTTAGCCGGCTAGAACTAGGTGTAACCGTACTTCGGCTTTTAGCCGTAACAGATGCATAATGTACAGTTCCCGAACTTAACCAATACGTATGTAGATATTTACAGAATAACAATCATTAGTTTCAATTTATTTCGGGCTGCATTAGCGCAACCCTCTGAAGTTAATAGCATTTTCTTTCCACATTCATATCGTCGCTAAGAATATGCCACGTATCGGGAGCCTTTCGATTTTGTGGCGTGGATACGTATACGATCATAAAAAGGTACTACTATAATGAACACTGTATCTAGGCTTTTTATCTTCTGAACCCTGTAAATATCTGTTCTGTGCTAAACCCGTTCCTGTTCATCAGAAACTGTAAAGTATCCTCACCTGAAGCTTTCCATTCCATTGTTCTCCTCCTCCTGCAGCCTGCGAATCAACTTGAACAGCAGACATGCCTTCTTCACAGCCAGCTCGTATTTCTCCTTATGACTGAGGTACTCTGATGGTACTTCCTCGATGTGGATCCCTTCGTTCAGAACTGTTGTCTCTGTAAAAATATGAGAAAGTTTTTATGATAAGTTAATTTTTTACTTAGTAGAACCTTTGTTCTACTAAGTAAAAAATTAACTTATCATAAATTGACCCTTTGGTCAAGAGATACGTTATGCGTAGTTGCTTATGAGTAGCTAACGATCGGTTTTTTACTGATCCTTGGCGCTGTGCTAACCTCACGAGTACGATATAACAGGCACAAATGGCATATTCGATACCTAGTTCGAATGCGCCACAAGCCCTCCTGCTAGGTTTTGTCGAACTCGTAGAGTTGATTTTTGGGCAGGTCCTCCCCGGTTATTACTTTCCCGGAACATGAATGGATTCAGATGAACGCTCCTTCAAAGTTCAGAGGTGCTGCTGAGAACTGCTCTCATATTAAGAGTTAAATTAAATTAGCTAGCGAAGCTCTGCAGATGAGACGGGTCAATATCTAAAATTCTAAACATGATACACAAAAAAATCAATCTTATTTCGAATCGATTTTTTTGAGGTTCAGCGACCGCAGTTTTTACGTCGATTTGGCAGTTCCCGTAAGACTGGAGATAAGGTACTTCTAGGGAATAATAAGTTACTTTCTGGACAAAATAATTGGCGACATAATTTTAACAAACATAGGTAGGTATTGAGGCCTCTTTCGTTTCTTTGTTTTTGTCGTCACCCGGTTCAATCCGTCAATCGTGGATCCGTCTCAACAAAATTTTGTTTCTCTTACCCTCTGACATTAGCAAAGGATTACGACACGAAGATCAGTAGGCACTGACGTGTATTTTTTTAAAGTTTAAACCATTTTACAGAAAAAAATATATTTAATCCAAGGCAAACGCACTAATAATCAAGAATTATATTCAAATACGTCACTTCATAAATACAACCCTATCTTTAAGGGCGATCGGTCGCCAAATTATACAGGGTGTATAAAGGGTGTAAATAGACCCTTAAAATAGCCAAAAGGCACTTGTTCTCCCCGTCTTTGCGATCATTTTTTTGTTCTAGACCATACCTGAGAACCTTCTAGTTACGGAGATATTGGGTGTCAAAGTTCCAACTTTTTCACAAGTTTTTTTTTTAAATAGGTACATGTTTTTAATGCTTTTACTTTACACACCTCCACGGCTCCCGTACTATTCAATCCATCCAACAGCTCAATGCTTTGAGTGCTTTCCATCGAGTCCTACCGTAAAACGTGATTTTTCACCCCAAAAAAAAAAGTCTATTCCCAGCAATAATTTTTGCGTAAAGTTACTTAGTTTGTTGTACAGAATGCTTGGTTGACGGATATGTGAAGGGTCTGTTTACACTCTGTATATACCTCCTATATTTCCGTAACTAGAAGGTTCCCAGGCAAGATCCAGAACAAAAAAATGACGGCAATGACGGGGAAAACAGCCTTACGGGGTCTAATTACTACCTTTATGTCCCTCATAGTTTTCTTTCGCCTCGATTAAAATGAATTCCATTTTAATAAGTTATTAATTGTTGAAATAACCCGGGCTTGCTGGCCGATCGAACTCATTTACAGCTTGACTTTGTTTTCTGACTTGCACACAGATTGTAATTGTAAATTAGTTCGGCGTGAAAACTATTACATATTTAAATAGTTTATTTGTCAGTTTTATTGTTTATTTTTATAGTTTCATTGACACGAAGAGTTTCACTATTATTAGTAGGTAGGTACCTACTTACTAAATAGCTCATTATACATTTCTAGTTGTCGTTAGTGCGTGACTAAGCTTTTACGAGGAAAACTATTAATTTTGTATGTATTGTGCTCATTTAAGGGGATTATGTAGTTCCATTGTTTTTTTCTTAGCCCTTTCTGTCCCACTCCTGGGCAAAGGCCTTCCTCCACTTCTAACACATAAAGGGTGTAAATAGACCCTTAACATATCCGAAAAGCACTTGTTCTCCCCGTCTTTGCGATCATTTTTTTGTTCTAGACCATACCTGGGAACCTTCTAGTTACGGAGATATTGGGGGTCAAAGTTCCTACTTTTTCACAAGTTTTTTTTTTTAAATACATGTTTTTAATGTAAGATCTTTACTTTACACACCTCCACGACCCCCGTACTATTCAATCTATCCATCAGCACAATGTTTTGAGTGCTTTCCATCGAGTCCTACCGTAAAACGTGATTTTTCATCCCAAAAAAAAAAGTCGATTCCCAGCAAGAATTTTTGAGTAAAGTTACTTTGATGTACAGAATGCTTGGTTGACGGCTATGTGAAGGGTCTGTTTACGCCCTGTATAGATAGCGAACCCTAGCGTAGCCCTTCCAGTTCTGAGAATCTACTAAGGCTCCGTCAGAACTGGAAGTCTAAACTACTAGGACCACAGAAGGAGGGAGAGTATGACCACTTTAAAAAAAAAAAAAAAAGTGTGCAGTTCAAGGTGGCGTTGCTTGTTGTCAGAAAATTTGCATCGATATACAGGGTGAATTTTTCAAGTGGGTGTGGATGGCCAAATCCGAAACTATGAGGAATAGCGAAAATTACTCAAAGGAGTCTCGAGCCCGATTTTGATGAAAAGTAAAACTGCATCATTGGATTTTTGGAAAAGCAATATCTCCAGCCAGGAATTGAACTCGTTGATTTTGGAAAAAAAAACACTTCCACCCCTCGTGTTATGTTAGATTTTTGACACCTTTAATTTATTTCGCTCGTTTAAATACTACCCATATAAAATTAAGCATTTTGAAGTTATAATTTTTTCTCCAAACAAACGAATGTCCCTTACTAAGGAGGTGCTCCACGTTCACATCAGCCTTGGGTCATTATCTACTAAATTGTTTTTATAAGTTGTTTATGAATAACTAAGAGTCTCTAAACGAATATGTTATTATTGGACGCTTTGGGGTCGACCTTTGGTCCCCGATGTCATTGACAGCGTGATTTTAAGGCTAATATCTCGGTCATAGACTACTATTTGTTTTTCTTGACGCCGCGTCATCGATTAAAAAGCCTTGATTTGGGGGATGAGGGTCAATAATTTAACTATACCAACAGTGTTTGGCCCAATGCAAGGTAGTTAGAGAAACTCCGCTCACAATTAACTTTGTTAAGTCTCGCTTGTATTTTTTTAGACATTGTATTATTGTATCTACGGAGTTACGGAGGTTACCGAGTACACTAATGTTATGAGTACCTACTTACTCATTATTTAAATTAAAATTCCCGCCAGATCTCTCAGTCAGATTAAATGACAGTAATTATCTAAATAGGTCTTTAATTATCAACAAAAACATTTGTGGGCGCCTTTGAAAACAATGCACACTAAAGTATAAAATAACACAGACAGCAAAAGGTTTAGGTATGCTTGCAAAAAATACATGTTTGCAAAATATCATAACATTGGCATAACTTATTAAACCTCATAAGCCCTTGTTCCCTACAAGGAATGCGATTCTCCATACAAATGTATACCCCTTCTTTTTTCTTCCTGAATAATGTCTTTAAGTAACTGGAGCAGTGGTTCCTAACCATTTCGATCTTGTCACCCCAAGACTTAGCTAGAGAATCTGATTTACCCCTCCCGCTCTCCCTCATGTTACCAATGAACACAAAACAAAACAACACACATAAATACAAATTGACTGTGTAGAGCAGTGGTTCCTAACCTTTTCGATCTTGTCACCCCAAGACTTAGGTAGAGAATATGATTTACCCCTCCCGCTCTCCCTCATGTTACCAATGAACACAAAACAAAACAACACACATAAATACAAATTGACCGTCTACGTAGAGCATATGGATAAATGTTTTGTCTTTGACTTTTGAGTAAAACTCTGAATCTTTTTGTGTTCTCTGGTTTTCCAAAAACAATCCTATTTCTTCACAAAGTTCATAAACTCTGTTTATACATTACCATTATTTATTTATCTTTTATATTACCAGCTTATTACCCCCGCAGAATACCAGTTTTACCCCCGCAGGGGTAATTACCCCCAGGTTAGGAACCGTGGAACTAGAGCAATCATTTTTTTTTATGTAAACACGTCATTTCCTTTTTTTCAGCAACTAATAAGTAAAGGAAATATAAACCACCAAAAAATGCCCCATTGTTACGGCCGGGATTACGACAACCAGACAAATTCAAAAAGTTTTTAATATTTCCTATATTAAAAACTTTTAAATAACCTATAAATACTTTTTCTTAAAATTTTAATGTCAATAATAATTGAATCGGCTCTGTTTTCGAGGAGAGAAAAAAGTGGAATACGAACCGTCGTTATCGTCATTTTTTATTTTTATTTAAATAATTAGCTATCAGTTAGCTATTTGATTTTCATTGTTGTCTGTACATAATATTTCTGTATTATTACAGTATTGTTATATAGCTGGCTGTGCTATACATTAGTATACATATACATATATATAGGTTAGTGAACTTTGAACTACAGCTGAGACTACTAGAATGTAATTTATTCAATGACGAGAGTTATATTGTATGTGTAAATTAATGGTTGTAAGATATTATTATTACGCTGTATTAAGTATATATATAGATACATACATATATATATATATATAGCTGATGCCTGAGGTTTCGCCCGCATGTAGTTCGGTAAAAAGAGAAAAGAGTATCCATGGAATTTCTTGCCCATTCTTCTCAATGAGGTCTACGATTTTGGAATGGGCAACTACATTTCATTTATAGTTATTATGCCTGTGGCTGGCCTGCAGGTAGCTTATTTTTGACTATGCAAAAGTGTTTGGGTAATTGTCCCACTGGCTCGTACCACCGGAATAAAAAGTCTACCTTTGTGTTAATCCAGGTAACTATCTGCATGCCAGATGTCATCCAAATGCCTTCAGTAGTTAGAGCGTGAAAGAGTAACAAACATCCATCCATCCTTATAAAGCTTCGCATTTGAAATAGTAGTAAGAAGATTTTAATACAAGTAGCCCGGATGAAAAGTAAGTCCAGGGACTAGGCTGGTTCTACACACAACACAGGGTTTAGACAGATGGACAAATGAGCATTTATAATATAAATCAACATAAAAGATTTTTGAAACTACTCTGAATATTTAAGATTATTACAAGTTATTAGGTTTATCTCAAATAGTAATTAGGTATCTCTAATTATCATTAATTAATTATTGATATTGTCAATGATAAAAGGATCAATTTTTTATTAATCTAATCAAGTTATGTTTATTCAGTAGTCAAAATCAAAGCATTTATTTAAAAAGACCTGTTACAGGCCCTTTTCAATAGTCAAAGAAGGTATAAATAAAATAAAAAGCTAGTTACATTCCCAGCCACAAGGCATAATAAGTACGAAAGAACTGAAATTACCCTAGTAGGTTCTTGCATCTACTAGGGTAACGAAATACATGAAATATATTGCATGAAAGTAATATATTATAGTTGCCAATATATATACCTATAGCTGCCAAAATTTAAAATCTGGTTGCGACCTATAGTACACAGTACATGTTGATAAGTTCCACTAATGAATAGTACAAAAGATAGGATAATACATAAGTAAAACAGATTGTGATCATTTGAAAAATATTGATGAGGACTAAAGACATGTCGCAATTGGAATGTTTTTGAGTCCTCACAATACACACGCTAGGAACATATCTGCCTCATCTTTATCTTTACATAGTGTAAAATAAAGTCACTCCCGCTGTTTGTATGCTTAGATCTTTTATACTATGCAATGGATTTTAATGCAGTATTCAGCAATAGATAGAGTGATTCAGGATGAAGGGAAGGTTTATATGTATATACATTGCACCCATGTGAAGCCAGGGCTGGTCACTAGTTTTTATATAATATCATTGGGCCTAATAATATAGCTTGCTTAAACTGTTCTCTTGGACCCTGTTTCCGATACAGTTGGTGGGCTACTATTTTTTTAATATTGTTTTAGATGGAAATATTTAAAAATGTAATTCATATGTATCAATATGAATAAAGGGAATAAAAAGAATCTTACAAACTGAACTTGTCAAGATGTGGTGCTAATAAGCTAGCATTGATTTTGAAGCTAATAGACCAGCAAGACCTAATAAGCTAGTAAGTGACAACTGTAATTAAATAGCACATTAACTTCAATACAGTACTTAGTTTACTGAATACTTCCTACAAATCATGTTAAAATGTTATTGTTTGAGTAAATGAACTCATGTGTGTTTAGATAACAAAGGTTGTAACTGTTTAAATGAAACTTTGGACTTGGAACATTCTCTCAATAACAATGTTACAAAGGGAAGGAATTGCATTAGTTTTTTTTTAATTAATGCAAAGGTAAATAATTACATGGCGATGTAAGTTAAATGTAGTTTTGAATATAATGTTGAAATCCTGAGTCAGGATCATTTTTAGTTCAGAAATATGTTCATATTATTATATACCTACCTGTTTCACATAATAAGGTATCTGCATCATCAATTATCAAGTTTGTAAGTCATGGAAAGTTCTTATTGCCAAATTATGCAATAACAGACAAAGGAAATGTGTAAACATTTTATGTTTTCCTGTGAGGTTGAGATTCTAAAGTAAGTATTATGTTCAAACTGTCCAAAGTTTAAGTTAAAGTATTGAACCATGTTGATTGGCAAAAAAACCTGACCATACATGACACCTACCAGTCAGTAAACACATAATAAAAAAAATACAGAGGGTAATTACCTCTTCTCCTCCTTTCCTCTGTCATCTGAGGACCGCCATCCAACAGATTCGTAAGTTCTATTATATTGAAAGAGCATTTCTCCCTTTCTCTTTGTAAATCCGGGTTAACATTCGCGGATTTGCTCATTTTGTGTCGTAAGATAACGCACGGAAAAAAGTACAACGTCCCCGATTAACGGTGCACGGACAACTGACGAAACGGCGATAAATTCGAGATCCACTTGCCGCGGTCAAGTAATCGCTACAGGTTTTGCGTAACGAAAATAGGCCTTCTTGAGCTATGTATTGCTCAACCAATACCCCAAACTCAGGGAAACTGGTTTATATTGCCGACGTTATCGCCCTCTAAGCTTCTATTGATTTTTTATTGCGTTAAATAGTTTCGCTCGTTTTATTATGTTTTCATGAAGATTTTGTATCGCATTTTATTGATATGTCATTGTTTAAGTATTCCATAGCGTAGAATATGTACGTCAGTACTCGGACTGTATGTAGTCCAAGTACATAAAATATTCTGTAATAGATTTTTTAAAGGAAATTACGCCGATCACTTTCACTTTGTTTTTTGAATTCTTTGTTTTTGACTTTGCGTCAAAAAGATGTCAAAAGTCAAACTGTCAAGAGCGAATGTCAAATTCGTAGAATCTATATATAACTATATATTATTATTATAAAGCTGAAGAGTTTGCTCGTTTGGTTGAACGCGCTAATCTCAGGAACTCCGGATTCGAATTGAAATATTCTTTTAGTGTTGGATAGTTAATTTATCGAAGAAGGCTATAGGCTATATAACATCACGCTACGACCAATAGGAGCCTAGGAAAAATAAAACAAGTCTGAAGCGGCGAGTGAAACCGCGGGGCACAGCTAGTGTTCCGTGAATTTTCCGTACATATATGGCATAATCACACGAAGCCCTGTCTTAAAGCGATTGCCCAGCTCGCGTGTTAATTTAATATTGTTTGTCGAACTCGAATATGTGGCCGCACCACAAGAGGAAATTCTATGATTCCAGTTTTACGAAGAAATTAGTGCCCTATGATCGCATTTTCGCGAGGTTACGTAGCGGGTTGGGTATAATTAGAATTTGCTATGTTAAAAACGAACTATTTAAACTTTAAGTGTGCTACAAATCGCATTGGGTCTAGCCTGTGAGGATGTTTGCCGAAAGACGTCCACTGCTGGACATAGGCCTCCCCCAAGTGTCGCCACATTGACCGGTCCCGTGCGTCTCGCATCCAGCGGATCCCTGCAACCTTTACAAGGTCATCGGTCCACCTAGTGGGAGGCCTTCCAACGCAACGTCTTCCGGTTCGCGGTCGCCACTCCAGAACTTTTTGGCCCCATCGGCCATCCGTTCTGCGAGCAATGTGTCCTGCCCACTGCCACTTAAGTTTGGCTATTCTTCGGGCTACGTCGGTAACCTTGGTTCTCTTGCGGATCTCCTCATTTCTGATCACTCTAAGTTCATTTAACCGCATTGAATGACTTTTGCAAGAAATAGTTATTGGATGGGATTCAATGAACTTATGTTACGGTCGCGAATCATATTTTAAGGTGATATATCGAAAAAAATGTGGTTTTTCTATTTCGTATAACTTGTTAAGTATGTGGAATAGGGATTCAACATTTTGGTATATGTTTTTTGACTCTTTGGTCTAGTATACTTAAATAAGGAATACACGATTCAATGAACTTTTCTCGATACAAAAAAAATGCAAAGTTATATCTATTTTTTTACTTTTTTCGACATCACTGCGTAACGCTTAAGAATTATTCAATGGGATTTACTTTAAAACATAGAGAATTATTATTTCAAAGTTTACTCATTGTAGTTTTAAATTTAATTCATTTTTTATGTTAAAAAAGGAGTAAATTCGTTTTGGCACGTACGTCGTTTTATTCCGAGCGCACGCACAATATAGCCATCTCTTTTTTTGCGTTTCAAAAGTAATTGCATCACTTTCGCTCGCTTACAAGATCAGTCGCCCGGTGGGCTTCATTGACGTCAAACCTATGACATTTTTTTGCAGATCGGTGCTATCGGATTTTCGTGATTTTAATAATTGTTTATATAGTAAAAGTTAGTAGATTGTGTTAATTAGTGTTAAATAGGTATATAAAGACTATTCTTGTGATTGAACAGTACCTATAACGTATCGTTTTTCTATTTGTGACTAGTTTTTAATGGAAAAAATATGAAACCAAAACTAAATAAAGTACAACGTTTAGAGCACAGAGCGACTGAGGGTGAGGGCTCAGAAAATGAGAAAGAGTAAAAAGTAAGTATATAGTTATGTACAATAATTATTAGTTTCTATTTATTAAATTGTTTATATTGTGAAAAAGGCTAAAATGTACTTATATTTCATTTTAGGTTAGAAATATGTCAACAATACATTGATGTATACGTCAAGTACTGTTACCGCGTGTGACAGACTATGAGCACAAAAAGGAATGGAGTCGCATTTGAATTGCAAAAAGAGGTGAGTTTTTAATCGAATTTTTTTTTGATCTTTATTGAGGTATAACTTGAAGGAAATGTGAGTTCTCTTATTTTATTAACTGTGTACTATGAATTTTCCAGTATAGAGCTTGGCATAAATAGTATTTTTCCAAGTTGACTTATACTTTTTGTTTCAGGAGTCCAAAACTGCCGACATTAGTGGCCACAGAGTTGTTGATGTAAATTACTTTTTTAATGCCATCTATCGACGCACCGGGACATCATATTTTTTATCTACGAATGAGGGCACGCAAACGTCGGTGACCAATCACAGCACGCGTTTGTTCTCATTCAATTCTTTGTAAAGGTTCAATCTGTTTAAAAATTATTACCTGAAACACCCTGCTTGTAAAAAGACGAATTAAAATATTATAACAAAAATTCAATAAAACGATTATTGAAAAGCAACTGCCTCACGTTCCTGCACAAATTGCTTAAAATATCGAGTCACCAATCAATGTTTCAATGCGGCCTTACAACCATTAAATTAGAATCAGAAAAAAATTCTGGCCTTACACACATTTTCTTGTACATTATGTAAAACAAAGTTTAAAGTACAGAACTCAAAATAAAATGGTGGTGGCCGGGATGGTGACAGCTGGTTGTGGTAACGCTTAACTGAAACAGTTTTCGGCTGCTGTCGATTTACCATCCATGTCGGAATACAAATACAAAATCTTGCAAGATGAAATATGTGACGAATGGGAAGTGACGACATGGGAAGAAATGAGGAAAGCGGGGGAACGGGGGAAAGAAGCGGCAGTGAAAGAAGGAATAGCTACTAAAGATGACATACCAATAATAGATGTAATCTTAGATGGTTGCTGGGCTAAACGTTCATACAGAACTAATTATTCTGCACTATCTGGCGCTGCGAATATTATAGGTAGTCGATTTCGTCAAGTTTTTTTCATGGCAGTCAAAAACAAATACTAGTGTATTTGTGCTAGAGCGGTAAAACGAAATGAGGTAGTAAAACACCATGAGTGTTTTAAAAATTATAGTGGATCTTCAACAGCTATGGAATCCACTATTATCGCCGACAGTAAACAGTCCATAGAAATGCATGGCGTTATCTATGGAAGATACGTAGCTGATGGAGACAGTATCTCTTATGCAAAAATACTTGACACTCGACCATATCCCTCAATCACGGTCGAAAAGATTGGTTGCAAAAATCACAAATAATTAACAAATTTTTGTAACAAATTGCTAAATTTAAAAACGGATAAAAAATATGCTATAACAAAAAGGAATATATTAACTACAAATAAGATTTTAAAGATACGAAAATACATATTATGTAACGCCATAAAATATCATGGCTTACAAAATCTGCAGCAATCAGACAACATAAAAAATCTGCACCAAGATATTACGAATGCATTTATCATGCACTAGCTTCTGCCCGCGGCTTCGCCCGCGTGGAGTTCGGGAATTGCCCACGGAATCTTACTTCTGGGATAATAAGTAATCTATGTATGTATAGTACATACATAGATTTACGTGTACTTGCTATTGTAAATATTTGTTCATAGTAATATCTATTAAATTACATATGTGAAATATCTTGGTTTGAGATTGGACACCGGGACACCAATCAAATGATTTATTAGGATTCTATTTATAGACATAATACTTTGACATAATATTTAATTTCAATGTCCCGTATCGCGAGCCAACGCGAATATCGGTGGAATAAACCATATTCACAGACACTTCTACCTCAGAAAAATCCTACCTACTTAGTAATAGGTAAATACTCCCGAGCCCCGCACGCCCCACGCAACGCTGCGCGGCATGCGCCCTTCTACGTGAGCTTCGAAGCCCTATTTAACTATATTGGGGGATGATTTTGGAAAAACTGATACATATGTCTTATAATTTTAATTGAAGAGTGTGAACATCAATTTTCGAGTCAATCGACCCAGTAAATATTAAGTTTCACAGAAAATTCAACACCCCATTTTACCCTCTTAGGGGTAGAATTTCAAAAAAACCCTTCCTTAGTGGATACCTACTCTTCACAAACAATTCACCGTTCAAATTTTATGTCTCTGAGACCAGTGGTTTGGGCTGGGGGTTGATATATCAATCAACCAGACAGGACATTGAATTTTAAATTGGGGGATGATTTTTAGAAAACTGTGATACACGTATCTCATGATTTTAACTGAAGAGTATGAATACAAATTTTGAAGTCAATCGGCTCCGTGGATAAAAAGTTTCGCATAAAATTCAACACCCCTTTTCACCCTCTTAGGGGTAGAATTTTGAAAAACCTTTTCTTAGTGGATACTTACTCTTCACAAAGAATACACCGTCCAAATTTCATGTCTCTTGGACCACCGGTTTAGGCTGTGCGTTGATATATAAGTCAGTCAGTCAGTCAGTCAGTCAGTCAGTCAGTCAGTCAGTCAGTCAGTCAGTCAGTCAGGACTTTGAATTTTATATGTATAGATTTGAGCACCATGATTCTTGTAATAAAAATTTATGTAGTGAAAATTCAAATGGCGAATCAAAGAATATTTGTAACACGTCTCTAACATCAGATGAAATATTTAATCTGCAATGTTGCATCACATTCAAAGAGCTTAAGAGGGCTCTTCCCGGTCCATCTATCGTCAACGCAAGCATGGTCGAAAAGCTTGTTGTTTCATCCAGAGTCACAGTGGCAATTTTTTTCAATTCTCCCGTCTCAGGGGACCCCGACCCCGTACGAATCGTCTCCCGCGCACCTCATACCGCCTAACGCGATAACATTGAACGAAAATTTCATAAACTTGTTCCAGGAAATACGTGTGTGTGCCAAATTAGTTGGCGGCAAAAAAATTCTAGCGACTCTCCACTTTCACTCTGTAGTATTGTCCTCTCCTGTATCTCTTAGCGTTCTTCATCGAATTTTTCTAAATTTTTCAAAAACGTTAATTTTGTGAGGTTGTATGTATACGAATCCACATCGGGTCGGTCGCCATAATTAAAATCTATTTTCTTAGAAACCAATTTATGTTTTTTTTTTCTTTTTAACGTTTGGTTGTACGTTCTTGTATTTTCTACTTGTTCTTCATATTTCTTGACTTTTGCTAAAGGGCTCGTGTTGTGAATAGTTTTGTGGACGGTAGTCAATATTTTCCCGGAGTTAAATGATACTACTGCCCCTGTGCATCTTGCTTGATAAGACCGTTTAAGAGCGTAGTTGACTCTTTTGCCACCAACTAATTTGGCAACTACTCCATTAAAACTCTCTACAATGTTGCTGTCTACATTTTCAATTAAACTCCGTGAATGTGATGCAACATTGCAGATTAAATATTTCATCTGATGCCAGAGACGTGTAACTTTGTTTATATGTTGTACATAAAACCATACTTGGGGATTATACCAGTGAAAGAATCATCAAAATCGATTCAGTAGTTTACGAGAAAATTGCGAACATATTTTATAATACATAATATACGTATATAGACGAGTTTTTTAAAGTAGGTTAAATATAGAAAAATTAAAACAATATATTAATTATTTAATAAAAAATAATCTTAGTAAATAAACATTTGTTATATGCCTTCATTACCTAATTAATTTTTATTACATGGTGTACTTAATAAAAAAAAAAATGGTTGACAATTAAATATTTGTATTATTTGTCTACTCCATACCTCCTATGTGCTAATATTTCAAAAAATCCAAGAAGTGCGTACTCGGTTTTCCAGATGCCACCGCGTACACTGCATTCGCTGCTCCCCGCGCGGGGGGTTAAGCCACGCCCATCGAGCTACGATTTATTTTCGAGGTAGCGCCTTAATCAATACAACCTGACACTGACCTTCAAATGAGGGCTATCGTTTTTGAGCACACACAACGGCGCCACTGGCGAGTAAGGTCCTGTCATTAATTCTATTTTATTCTATAAAGTACGAATAACTTCATAAAAGTTTATTTTATTACGTATAACAACATAGTGTAAACTTCAGTCACATATTTACAATATTGCCCCTAAAATTATCAAGCATGAAACATTTAAATATCATTCTTCGTCCAAGTACTAACAAATTAAATCCTAACTTGCCACCTACCCTTCTTTCTTAAAACATGCGAGAACGGCCATCATGTACACTGAATTTTAAAATCTTCAAGTCATAATTAATCAGGAATGACTTACATTAACTACACTTGACAATCGTGAATAATAGTAAACATAATGTGATAAAAAAGCGCGCAACGCGCAGACACTCTGTGACATCTGACATTAAACTTTGTAGGAATATCGCTTGTTTATCAGTTTACCACATGGCTGTAATTTATAAAGATATTGTGCAAAAAAGTATTTATTTGGCGAAGCCGCGGTCGGAAGCTAGTGTTAGACTAATTTCTATATCGAAAAGGAGTTTATTTAGTTTTGTTACTAATGAAAGAATGTACTAACTTGCATTTAATTTAATAACAAAATGACTTTGCCCAGTGGTGGGATGGTACTGAGAGTCAAAAATCGACTAAATATTAAATGGTCAATTTAGTTTTAGTAACATTTACCCACCACTGAGAAAGTCGGCCATATTTCTTTCTTGTATGCGTTGGAGCTCACCTAGTCAAGATGAGGTTAGTTTTGATAAATAATTAAATTTTTTGGTGATAAATGCTTTGATAACTGTTATTTTAAGTGAAGAAGAACTTTAGAATCATGTTAGATATTCATTTTGTGTCGCGGAAACAAACCTTTCGTCAACTTCTACGTCTTATCGGTCCGCCTCAAAGCCATGTGGTCATACAGGATTTTTGTTCGTTTTTAGTTCCCTCAAGCTGCAGAAGAGGCTTGCAGCCTCTGTTATGCGATGTGGTAAAAAGAAGGTGTGGTTGGATCCAAATGAGATCAATGAAATCGCCAACACCAACTCCAGTAAGTACCCACACCTTAATATTTTTGATGTGCGGCGTGATCATAATGGACATGCCTGCTGTCGATAGTAAACAAAGTTTTTCAGGAAATTAGAAACGATCTTTCATATCTTTTGACTGCAGTGATCAACAAGTGCAGTGAATAGTGAAAAAAGTCAACATGTTAGATGATTTTTTTTTCTGGTGTGGACTATAACCCTTCTTTATTCAGAGGAATCTTATTTCGTCTTTTTATGATGTAGTCATTGTTCCGAGTTTTGTGTGTGCATTCAGTTTTTGCTGTTTTATCAAAAAGGCAACATAACCTAGATTACCTATCAATGAAGGAAATACAAATTTGGTTAAAGTTTCACAATATTATTTATTTATCATGGAGCAACTTTGGAGATGTGTGTGCCACTAGGTTTGTTCTAAATTTCAGATAGATACTTCATGAGAGACTGGTATATTGAGAAAGCAATAAAAGTTTTCCACATATAGGACTTTTTTTTCATTTTTCCTACTGTCTGGTGTAAACAAGATTCAAATAAGTTAATATAATTCTGTAACTTCCAGGACAGAACATCCGTAAGATGATCAAGGATGGTCTCGTCATCAAGAAGCCTGTAGCCGTACACTCTCGTGCTCGCGTCCGCAAGAACACAGAGGCCCGGAGAAAAGGACGTCACTGTGGCTTCGGTAAGAGAAGAGGTACTGCTAATGCCAGGATGCCACAGAAGGTGAGTTCAAAAGATATAAATTAACAACATTTTATGTTTTTGACTGTTTTAGCCTCTAGCCCTTGGACTTTCACATAAGATGGTGCAATGCAATTTATATTTTGTTTTGGATTACTTTTTAATGTTGCTGGCACAACAGTATTTGTATTTTATTAGCCCAGAACTTTGCTACTATTTAGGATAACTAATATGTGGGCTAATCTGCCTTGCTAAACGCAAAAGCAGTATCTCAAGGAAAGCCCGTTTCGAGAAAATTTAAGTTTTGTAAATATAGTTTGGTATTCACATTACAGATTGTATTTTTTTGCATATTAGGATTTTTTATGTTTTAAAATAGGTACTGCTATTTGGCTTAGTTCATTAGATTCGTATTTATTTAAGATGCCATTAAAATCAACATTTACATTTTTTTTTAGAAACCACTATTTAGCTTATCATGGCATTGTACAAAGAAAGTAAAAATAACTAAGTCAGGATGGAGAGAAAAACATTGATAGATAATAATCATAATATAGACTAGCAATTTCATTAAAATTTGGAATTTTAATAAATCAGGATCAGTCATCAAAACAAGTTCCATAAATACATGTCTTCCACTTTGCTCAAACATGTAACTAGAAAAATATTTGATACTGTTTTTCTTCCACGATTTTAATCGAATTTCCTCTTCCCATCACCAGGAACTTTGGGTACAAAGACAAAGGGTCCTTCGTAAATTACTGCTCAAGTACAGAACCGCCAAGAAGATCGACAGGCATCTATACCATGCCCTGTACATGAAGGCAAAGGGTAATGTCTTCAAGAACAAGCGTGTACTCATGGAGTACATCCACAGGAAGAAGGCTGAGAAGGCTAGGACTAAGATGCTCAGGTAAGAGATGCTTTTGTATTCGAACATAGAAACCTAAGTTTCTGAAAAAATTGCCTGACCCAAATAAAAGCGAGTCAGTTTTTGTAAACACTTTCTCCTATAGTTCTTTTAGTACATGGCCACAACCAGAATAACACTGTCTTCATTTTTCAATACAAATTCTAAAGATAATTTCGGAAATGTTTCCTAAGCCGGGGCTCGGCTTCGGCCAAGAATTCCATAAGAACTAGGCAGCCCTGTACCTCATGTTAGCTCTAAGCACTATTGGAAATATTAAAAATCGACACTAACAACTTTTATTTATTTTTCAGTGACCAGGCCGAGGCCCGCCGTAACAAGGTCAAGGAGGCCCGCAAGCGCCGTGAAGAGCGTATCGCCGCCAAGAAGGAAGAGCTGCTGCAGACGTTCGCGCGGGAGGACGAGGCCGCGGTCACTGCCAAGAAGTGATCACCACTTTGTAATTAACCTAAAAAAATATGATCCAATAAATGTTTTGGGTCCATTTTTGTCTTTTATTTATATGTTTTTTGTATGATAATAATCATCTACCAAGATAACTAAGAGCACGCTCTCAAACTCGACTGGGTGGGTGCCTGCTCAAAATATCATTAGAAAATCCATCACATGCGCATATTTTAGCTCTGCTCATATTAATGTTCAATACTACTACTACAAATTTTTTCTTCCCTTTCTCGCAAATCCAATGTATGAAAACAATAAACATGCAAACGATACCCATGCGTCCTTTATTTACAACTAACACTTTATGGTTTGGACGGCAAATTATTATTTGTTGGTTTCGGCCGTCAATTGTAGATTTTTGACAGTTGTTACTGATAGTGGCCCATAAAAATCTGACCAGTTTTATAGTTTAGTTTTTTTTTTTAACAGTTTTACCAAGGATGTTGTATTACCCAGTACTAACTCGGTTGTGGAGATCAGATAGGCAGTCGCTCCATGTACTCAATACTAAAGATTTTATTGCATTCCAATGTATTACATAGATGGTGTAACAAGGTAAAGATCAATATGGACCCTGTCGGGCACAGCAACATTAAAATACTGGTATTCAGCTGCATCTGGTTAGACTGGAAGCCGACCCCAAAAAAGTTGGGAAAAGGCTAAGCAATGATGAGGAAGGAGGGTATAATAACATCTGCTTCGGCCGATCTTCAAAGGTTAACCTGCGCTGGCCTAGGTCGGACCGTAGATGGGTGACCATTCATGGAAGATTTTTTTTTTATATATATCCTGCGTAGTTAATTATCTCGTAAAATGTAAAAGATTTACTGTGATCCTTTGACATGTAGACAATATGATTTATTGTTAATACGTAAAAAAACAATTTAAAAAGCTATAAAAAATGGAGTTAAACATCTACTTATAATTTATTTCGTAAGTTCATAGATTTGACCATCAACATTGCCGAGTTTATATTTGATTGGATTTCAACTTTGAACTCTTCATCATCATCTGCCTAGCTTTTTCCCAACGATGTTGGGGTTGGCTTCCAGTCTAACCGGATGCAGCTGAATACCAGAATTTTACATGGAGCGACTGCCTATCTGACCTCCACAACCCAGGTACTACTGGGTAATACGATACCTCTTGGTAAGAGTGGTCAGACATTCGGGCCACTGACTTCCTGTAACGACTTTCAAAGATCTACAAATGACAGTTGGGGCCAAAGGCGTGCTTTCCGAGGCACGGAGGAAACTCGGTTTGTAATGGATAGTCATCCACGGACCGACCTAGTCAATAAGACAAATAAGACAGGCTGGTGGTTTGGTAAAGAAACGGGTACGATTCCTGGCTCAGGCAAAAACTTTTTCAATATAAAAAAATTCGTTATATTTTTCGTCAAAATCTAAAGTCATTCTTTGACTGCTTAAACCCAGTACCTATAGTTTCGAATTTAGCCTAATATGCGTATTCCAAAATGTCAAGTTCATTTACGCTGCTGACGTAACAACGTCACAGCGTCACAGATGACTCAAAAAATTCAAATTTTCTGACGTTTCTTACAATTTGCAGGTCAGGGTCAGGCTGTATGTTGAACAAAATAAGATGTTCGACTAACACGTACGAAGTTACAGAATTATAATACTTAATTGAAATCATCAATACAAACCTCGATGTTCATTTAATGTTGGTCTGAGATCACAATCAATAACTATTTCATGAAAAAATTTTTCATTCAAAGGGTTTATATGAACATAGAGGGTTGTATTGATGATTTCAATGATTATAACTCTGTAAAGCCATACTTGTTACGATCGCTAATTGTATCTTGAGTTTATAAAAAAAATGATTGCTCTAGAGCAGGCCTGTCCAACATACGGCCCCCGGGCCACCTAGCGGCCCGCATAGGTCTTTCATCCGGCCCGCGAGCTATTAAAAACGTTATATTGCGCTAAAATTGTTTTAAAAATGTCCCTAAGACAGTTATTCCTGCGCCATACCTATTTACCTATCCGCCCCACCTCAACTACCCGCGAATGCAGACCATTATTGCAGTCTAGTCCGGCGAAGCTTGTTTTATTAACCCCCGACGCAAAAAGAGGGGTGTTATAAGTTTGACCGCAATGTGTGTGTGCGTCTGTCTCTGGCACCGTAGCTATGAAATGAGTGAACCGATTTGGATGCAGTTTTTTTATTTGAAAGCTAGTTTCTTAGCAATAGTTCTTAGATACGTTTTATCAAAATCGGTGCAGCCATTTACTAGATATGGGGGATGAAAGTGGTGATGAAGAATCGAATATTTTCAAATATACCCAAGTGGGGTATCAAACGAAAGACCCTTTCTTTCGTTAAATATACCCATATTTGAAAATATTCGAAAGGGCATGATTTGTATATTACAATTAGAAATGTTTTATCAAAACCGGCTCAGCCATTTTATTGACTTTTCAAATATTTGTTCGCTTTTCTTTGTTGCGATGGCGGTTTTTTAAATTTTAAATTTAATTTTTAATTATTTACCGATACCGTTACAAAAATACTAAACTTGGCCCTTCATAAAATTATGTTGGACACCGCTGCTCGAGAGGCATTATTCAGGAAGAAAAAAGAGGAATACATTTGTATGGAGAATCGCAACCCCTGTTCCGTCATAAGTAGGTACAAGCTAAACATGCTAGTGCTAAAATAGGAGTAAGTTGAGTTTTCATAATACGTCATCGAGAATTGAACGAAATATAGCTCAATAATTTAGCAGGCTGCAAAACTGGTCAAAATACATGATTTAGTATAGTACTTAATTAATTCAAACACTGTTTCAAGCTTTCACGGTTTACACATATACTGTCACTTACGGAAATATCGGGAGCTCAAAATAATGAACAATCACGGAAGATATCCCGTAAGTGACAGTTTAATTAATTCAATTCAATGCAAATAAGGATGGGTGAATATGGGTAAAAAGAGTCTCGATTAACAGAAGTGTAATGAAATTGACGTTTTGATTAACTAACGGGTGGTTCCTGATGGTGTCTCTCTTCTCTATTTATTCTAGGGTTGCTACACGCCGACGAAAAAATCGCAGTATAAAATAATTCAGCACAATTCAAAGGTATGAAAAGTCTGGAATTTTCTTCAATAGTTCGGAAAACTTAAAGAATTGGGTCCTTAATCTATAGGTACCCATTATTTGCTTCAAGATCCTAAATGTTCATGACTTTTGTAATCAGGCAATCGTTTATCTTTCGATTCCGTTCTATCGAACCTATATTTTTATCTATCGTTGCCTACATTTTTAATTTTAAAACCGGCCAAGTGCGAGTCGGACTCTCACACAACGGATTCCGTACCATCGTACAATATTTTCAAACAAAAACGCCGCAAACGAATAAAAATTTTCTTGTAACTATGAGAAACCCCTTTTATTTTGTAATTTAATTTTATTACTTATTTAGCTGACATGTTCATATTATTTAAGTGTATTATTACGATTTACGGTTAAAACATACGGCTCTGTGGCAAACGGACAGATCACATATAGCTGTGTCCGTCTGCCACAGCGCTGTGTCGCTTACGCAGCCTAATTGGCATTTCTCATGATCCGTAATAGATAGTCAGTTGAAATGTTCATAGAGTGTGTATTTCTGTTGCCGCTATAAAAACAAGTAATAAAAATAAATTAAAAATGAAAGGGGGCTCCTACTGCGATGGTACCGGAACCCTTCTTGCGCGGGTCTCGACTCGCACGTGGCCGGTTTTTAACAAAATTATGCGCATATATGGGTTTCCCTACGCCTTACCTTATTTACTGCTCAAAAAGCCCCGATACAGCTACAGCATGCAGTCATTAAAATGTTAGTAGGTAATTAAAAAAGACAGATATTTGTTTTATGTCTCCAAATCAAGTTTTAAGTACCTACGACACGCATATTAAAAAAAAGAAGTTCGCAGTTTTTTGCCAGTTGATTTTAAACATTGACAACAACAGCACTGCCGTCTAAAATAGCTGGTCGACAGTTCGTTTTCCCCCACTCGACTTAGAGCATAACTGGACTGGTGTGTACCAGTCAAGCGAATATACGCTCTAAAGTTGAACGTGTTGTGGTAAATAATAATAAATAAATCAAAATGGGCGAAGTGAACGAGGATTTGGTCAGAGAGAGGGCAAGGTGCACTTTCAATGTGGAAGAACTGACATATTTTCTGGATGGAGGCAAAGACGAAACTATGGAGAGGAAGCATAGAGGTAAATGAACTTTGATAAGCGATTGTGAATGGTGATTTATTTGGGTAGATACAACTTCGGCTTGTACCTATGTTTTTGTGTTACCTAAATAAATGAAGTTGCCTTGCGGGTATATAGTTATGTGTGTACCTTATGTAGATTAGGCACCTACTAATATAGCAGTAGCGAAGGGTTAATTTTTGTAAGAGGTAAGCCGGAGTACATATCTTTAATGTGATTATGTTATTTGTCTATAGAATACGGACTGTGCCATTTTTCAAAGGGAATCCGGTAGGAATCGGATTGTAAGGAACCTTCGCCACTAATATAGTCAATCAATAAAATTGGTATATCTACACTTGTTGTGTATAATTATCGAATGTTTATGCTAACTATCTCATTCTATAGAATTACTTTTTCAATCCACTTCTTCTAAAACTAGCTCTTACTTCCTTAAGTTTTAGGTTCAAAATGCAATGTATTTCACAACTTGTAGGTTTTTTTTTCATTTATAATTCTTAATTAAAGATAATTATAGCCGAGTGCTTAAGTCAGTACCTAAGTATAATTATTCCAACGAGACGAGGCGAGACGACGACGAAACTTGGTACAGCTGCATTAAATAGCAGGTAAGTAGGTACCTACCTAATTACCAGTCCACCCGTTGTGAACATTATAATAGACACTCAATTTGAAGCTATTGGCCATACTAAATGAAACTAAATATTTATCGATAGCCAAGGTAAGGATTGTACCTACATAAGTACCTAGATACCCA
Source organism: Noctua comes (assembly GCA_963082995.1). NCBI lineage: Eukaryota > Metazoa > Arthropoda > Insecta > Lepidoptera > Noctuidae > Noctua > Noctua comes. The sequence continues at coordinate 17,674,492 of OY720267.1, read as the reverse complement.
GAGGTGGCGCTAGGCGTAGGCGACGTGGGCCACCGCCTACGGCGCGGCCTCGCGGTACGAGGGGGCCTCGCACCTCTAAAAGATTATTATTGACAAAATTGGAACCGGAATGAAATCTCTGAACTGTACATGGCCAATTTTGGCCAATATATATTTTTTGTCGACAGCGCACTCTATTTTTTTTTTTTCTAACACAGCGACATCATTCGGTCTTGTACTGACAGAAAGCCATAATGGCTTTCTGTCAGTACAAGACCGAAGCTTAAAATATCAGAAACTACAATGATTGTAGTTTCTGATATTTTAAGCTACATGGCGTTGTTTCGTATGGGATTACTAAAAATGTTTTCCGCGATTGGATGTCAAGTGAATTATTTGCAGTTTATGTTTTCTGTGGTTGAAGTGAAAGCTGTTGGAGTTTTATTTGGTACGTAATATTACATAACATTTAGTTTCTGAAATTATGGCCTTCCGAATGATACATGTGAATTCCGAGTCGATGCCGATTCCGGGCCTCGCTAAATGTACCTTGCCCACATAAAATTGTGGTCTTGCCTCGCCACTGTAGATACCTACCTAACCAATAGGGACCAAAATAGGGCTACCGTTATCTAAACGGGGTGGAAGGGACAGCGGCTCGAAAACGGTTACCACGTAGGTATTCAGTACATCATTCTGAGCTGGGCCCCCTTCCATAGAAATTTTTCATCAATTATTAAAAAAAAAATCAGCTGTTCCATACATTTTGCAGTTTTGTAGTAAACAGCATTGGAAACAGCTGTTTTTTTTTATAACCGGTGCAAAATGGTTATAAAAAAAGTTTTTAAATTTATTATGGGAAATTTAATTTATAATTTATTTTTCTTGCACCAGAGTTGGCTTGGATGATGTTTATACTTTATTGTTACTGATGAATTTTGAACGAAGATTTGGTTTATTTATAGAATTATGCTTAAAAAATGCATACAATGAATAAATGCAGTCTGGGAAGTTTCATTATATTAAATTGGGTGTTTTGTTATGAAACGATATATAAGAAAGAAGGGCAGCTTAAAAATTAAATGTATTACGCCAAATTGTGTTTGCGCCACACGCCTTTCACACACGGATTCAGCAGACTTGGATTTCCCTAACACAAAACTGTTTTAATCGGCTTTTAAGGTAGCCGGGGTAGCCCGCGAAATTCAAAATTTTCTTACGTTTTTTGAATGACTTTTTCATGAAATAGTCATTCAATGAGATATGAGAGTGGTATTGATGATTTCAATGATTATAATTCTGTTACTACATACGTGTTACTGGCGCGCTTCATAAAGGGTGTAAATAGACCCTTAACATTGCCGAAAGGCACTTGTTCTCCCCGTGTTTGCGATCATTGTTCTAGACCATACCTGGGAACCTTCTAGTTACGGAGATATTGGGGGTCAAAATTCCAACTTTTTCACAAGTTTTTTTTTAAATACATGTTTTTAATGTAAGATTTTTTACTTTACACACCTCCACGACCCCCGTACTATTCAATCCATCCATCAGCACAATACTTTGAGTGCTTTCCATCGAATACTACCTCAAAAAGTGATTTTTCACCCCAAAAAAAAAAGTCGATTCCCAGCAATAATTTTTGCGTAAAGTTACTTAGTTTGATGTACATAATGCTTGGTTGACGGCTATGTGAAGGGTCTCTTTACACCCTGTATTTTCATCAACATACAACCTGACACTTACCTGTAAATTGCAAAAAACGTAAGAAAATTTTAATTTCGTGGGCTACCCTAGCCCTTCCACCCCCGGACGCCTGCCCGACTAGGACAAATCCGGGGAAACCCGGACGGATCCTTGACCAAAAAAACCAAAGAGAAAAACAAAATCAGAAACAAATTGTGACATCATTGCAGCAAGGTGACAGGCCTAGCCGAAACCTTGCAGCAGTGGTTCACAAACTCACAATCAAGCCTGCTTGCTATCATAAATAGGATGCTGTTGATTTAGCAGCTCGCCTCGGATTTTTAAGATTTTATTTTTACCATTTACACAGGTGATATTGTCGAATTATGTAAGGTTAAAAGTTTTTATTATTTTGCCTGCCTAACTTCCGCCATTTTGTTTTAATTTCATAATAGCGGCCACGCTAAAACCTTAAAACCTGTGTGAACTGTGAATCAATAACCGGTATCAAAACAAACAAGTTTCGTATGAGACACAATCTTCTAGGTAACGGCAATTTGAGATCAAAATGACATGCGCACGTATGCTCCATTTTTTGCAATCAAGCCTCCTAATTTAATTCTGCCTCTGTCTATATCGGTCGATCATTGTGAAAATCCAAAATTTTTCACAGAGATTTATAATCCTGAGCCTCTTTGGAGGTGCAGCTGCCCCGCGCTCTGCGTGTATACTATATTCTGAGTGATTTTGAAGAATTAGGAGGTGGAGATAAAAGGAAAATCGAATGTATAATAATATGTCACATGATTTTTTATTTAGAGAACATAATTATTTATTTGCATTCAAGCTGAATATTATCAACATGGCTCACTTATGTATAATTATGTATGTTTACATAACTCGTAAATACATTACATACAGTTCCGTCATAGCTTACTCCGACTAACAATATCAACGGTTCTTCTGAAGAAAACCACTCAACAACATTATAAATAAACGTATTCGCCATTTAAATATCGCAGTATCGTCTTCAGAATAGCGTCGATCGTCTTTTGTCTTCAGGATTTCTGCTGGCAAAAGATGTATCTTTCAGCTTCGTTCTGTATCAGCTTGAAAATGGTTACAACTGCTTCTTCGTTCTTGCATGAGATGGGAGCAACGCCCCCACGCTTCCCACCCCAACTGGAGGTGAAAGTCAACTGTGCTTCGGCGAAGAGGCAGAGGCAAGCGAAGACGATGAGGAAATAGATTTTGTTCATGTTGGAGTGTTTGTTTGTAGAACTGGTGACTGGTGGAAGAGTGGTGGATGTGTGGTGTTTTTGCAAGAAATGTCGGGCTTTTATAGCCAAAAGCAGTAGGAAAAATCATTTAGGGATAACGAAGCCGTAGCAAGTTTAATTTGTATGTAATTTGCGATGGACAAATGACGACTGCAGTAGATTAATTGTAAATGTTCAATTGAATGAAACAGTCTTTATCAATTGAAGACCTACACAGTATTCTATCCTTGCCATTTGATTCATCTCTTTTCCAGAAAGGATAATACTGACTAAGAGGGAGGAGCTCTTTGGCGGTGTGCCAGAAGAATATCTGAGCCATAAAGATAAATATGAGAACTCTATGCGCAAGGCAGTCACCCTGTTCGGTTTGCTTCGGAAAATTCAACAAGAAAACAACATTGACCTTACCAACTACAGGTATTATAATATCATGAATATTTTTAATAGAATCAGAAGTTCCTGGAGCGGTAAGGTGCTCACTGTCTGCCGTCTACAGCGGAGACGTGCAAGATTCAATCAATCACAGGGCGGCTGAGAAACACGATCAGGTGGCCTACCATACAGGTCGTCCAGCGCCATCTCTTTCCCACACTGGAATTACTCCTGCTCTAAGACATCATAGTAACCTCCCTGGTCATCAACCTATGCTCGATTTCCGCAAGTCAATCAGGTCAATTCTTTTCCACTTTCATGGAAACGAGGCCCAGTGAGAGAAGATTTTTTAGAGTTTACTTTGTTTTCCAGGAGTCTTCTAAGCGGTCTCCTGAGCGTTTCCATATCGCAGGATGGCTCGCCCTTCGGGCTGCATTACATAATGTTCATGCCGGTCTTCATGAGCCAGGCAGATGAGAAGCAGCAAGAAAAGTGGCTTCATCGGGCTTTGAATTGCAGCATCATCGGGAGTTACGCTCAGGTAAAACAGACCCAGATTTATGAACATCGATCGACGAAGCAAAAGGAATACGTAAGAATCGTAATAGATGATGATCTGTTGAGGCTACATCATTCGACTCCCAGAAATTCTAATCTTCACCTAGCCTGAGCGCGTCGTACCGTACTTACGTATAATTTTATTGATCTCGATTTATGTGTTGGAATGGTACTTTATTATTCTAGACTGAGCTGGGTCACGGCACTTTCATCCGTGGTCTGGAGACGACGGCTACCTACGACCCTTCCACTCAGGAGTTTGTACTGCACAGTCCTACGCTTACTTCGTATAAATGGTGGCCTGGAGGATGTAAGTAGCTCCGAACTGAAATGAATGCTATTTATAATTTTGGATATATGAGGAACAGGGGGAATGTTCCACATCCTCGCTACTGCTCGGTTGCTGTCGGGTTTCTGTATACCTGTAAGTTTATCACACGCATAAGTTTGATATCGCGGTGTAGGATACGTCAGTATATAATTTAGTATCTAGTGAACGCCTTGATCAAGTGAATGAGCAACGGAGAGTCTTCTTTCCTGATGAAAAAGTAAACTGATCATCAGCCCAGCCGTCAGCTAGACGTAAAAAGCCCGTATTCTCTAAATGATAGATATAAATGACTCCATGGGCCACATGATTTTGCCCTCATAACCCAACTTACCGCTTTATTGACAGTGGGGAACACAGCGAACTATTGCATCGTGATAGCCCAGCTGTACTCCAAGGGAGTCTGCCACGGCATCCACTCATTCATAGTCCAAGTCAGAGACGAAGAGACCCACATGCCTCTACCAGGCATCAAGGTGGGAGAGATTGGAGTCAAGATGGGGCTGAACTCAGTGAATAATGGCTTCCTAGGTTTTAAGAATGCGAGGATACCCAGGACTAATATGCTGATGAAGCATGCTAAGGTTTTGGAGGTAAGAATTTTCTGCACATTTGATAGGCCCTACAGAGTTGAAGATACTAAGTTTTTCTAAATTTTTGCGCGACTCCTTCTCTCCAAATGAAACGCTACTTCTATTTTTGGGGACTGTCCTATGAATTTAGACGCTACAGCTGATTTATACCCTAATTTGATTTTCATATTTAAAGTATTGAGGGGGCCTATAAAACGCTAGCGTGACGAGTTAGAAGCGTTTGTAAGAGATTGGCCGGAGAGAACCGCACAGATTGAAGAGTGGAAGGTTATGGGAGAGACCTTTGCCCCTCATTGGGACAAAATAGGTTAATGAAATAATAAATATTGTGTGTTCACTGCTTATCTTTCTACTTTGAAGTAATTATATGGACTCTTTCTTGACAGAGCTACTTAAAAAAAAAAAAACAGATATCAAAGTATCCGAGGATTAGGGTCTTAGCGAAATTTTTAAATGCTTACGTATTGTGCTTTTCCAGGACGGCACTTACGTAAAATCTAAGAACAGCAAGCTCATCTACGGCGCCATGGTGTTCGTGAGGGTGGTCATAGTGTCCGATTCTGTCAACTACCTGGCCAAGGCTATCACCGTTGGTGCGAGGTACTCCGCGGTTAGGAGACAGTCTCAGCTTAAAGCGGGGTAGGTGGCCCTTTTGTTATGTTGTAACTAGCTAATGAGACTTGGAAAATGATTCAATCAAACCGACCGCACCGGATTTAGGAGTGTCGTACGGATATGTCCAGTACATCGGTCAAAATCCGTTGTTCGAGTCCAGCCCGCAATATGTCCGTGACGTTTTGACTGCACTTTAAAAAAAGCCGATCAAAAAAAGATCATTGAGTGCCATGCATGATGTCAGGGTTCTCTAATGTGAGTTCACACTGGCCTACCAATACCAAATCAATGAGCCACCATCTAAGCAACCATCCAGCATGTTTGGTATTGAACTACTTACTTTTTTTCTTTGCCTAACTCTTCGGGGATATACAGGTGTGATGTTGTGATACCACTTTATCTTTCAGTGAACCAGAGCGTCAGATCCTGGACTACGTGACGCAGCAACACAAGATATTATCCGCGATAGCCGGGTGTTACGCCATGAAGATGAACGCGAGACGATTGTGGGACACCTTCAATATTATCAATGACCAGCTGCATCAGGGAAATATGGAGAGATTAGGAGAGGTGAGTCAGATCTGTGAACTTTAATGAGATGTAAATAAGTATGATCTCTTCAAAATTTCAGTTCTCTTCAACCAGTGCCGCCTAAAGTTTTACGCTATTACAGTGCTGTGGTGGCCTATAAGTAACCTCGTCATTCGTGTCGTATGTCGTTTATGTATTTTTTTTTTATCGCCATGCGCTACTCTCAAAAGGTGAAGGAAAACATCTTGTGGAAGTGACAGGTTCTAGAACGAAAAATTTGATGACATGTGACATCCACCAACACGCACTGGGCCCGTTTCCCACAGAGAGGATGCCTGTGTCGGCTGTGTCCCAGCAGTGGTAACATTATTAACTGAATATGTTATGCGAAACGAAATCGGTTAATGATCCCTTCTTTTCCAGTTGCACGCTCTTGCCTGCTGCCTGAAGGCCATCAGCACAACTGACTCGTCCAGGTTCACGTCTCTGTGCCGGCTGGCGTGCGGCGGGCACGGCTACATGACGTCATCTAACCTCCCCCCCACGTACGCGCTCACCACGGCCAGCTGCACGTATGAGGGAGACAACACTGTGCTGCTGTTGCAGACGGCTAGGTTTGTAGTGTTTTATGACACTATTGGTTGGTATGGTGGTCATCGTCATCGTCATCATTTCAGCCCGGAATCGCCCACCGCTGGATATATGCCTAATGCCTTCCTTTTGCTCTACCATAATTCTCGACTGTCTGTCAACAGTACTGTTTTTCGTGACTTTGGTATAGTTGTCGTTAGCGCAAAAGCACGTTTAGCCATTCATCCGGCGCCAGATCTCTTTCCGGCCGTGTGGGACTACCATCACATAGGACTATCAAAGTGACAATGAGAGTGAGGGAAACAGAAAGTGCGCCTGTGAGTGCACACACACATTTGCGCTAACAGTTCCTGCGTCTGATGCATCTGCACGAAAACAGATTCGACTGGTCGATTTGACTTGAAACATTTTTAATTCTGGTTTATAATTTTCAGATTCTTACTCAAAACATGGCGTCAGGTCGACACGGTTCCCTTGATTTCTACAGTTGCTTACTTGAAGACGGTCTCTGCTCCAGGATTCTGTGACAAATGGGAAAGTTCTGTCGAGGGTATCATACGTGGATTTCAAATAGTCGCTATGAAGTAAGTTAACATCACTTACCATTTGTCTCCGAGCTAAGTGCGCAAGTGACACGCGAGTTTCGACAACGACTGCGCAAAAAACAAAGGAAATAAATTAATAACAGCATGCGACGAGGCACCGCACGTACACTCAAGCGAACGAAACAAATGAAACCCACGCGTGTTACTTGATGCGCTCGTGAACGGGGCGTTTTATTAGTATCTAAAAAATACTTTTTTTGATTGAGTGATGAGTAGACAGTTTAATTTATTATTTGTTTAATTATAGGAAAATATCCTCATGCGTGGACAGTATGACAAAGAAAATCATGTCTGGAATGTCTCAGGAAGACGCGTGGAATACAACATCGATACAATTAGTTTCTGCTGCCGAGGTTGGTCAAATTACCCCATGTTTGGAATGATGATTTGTTTATGGCATCGCTTCAAAGCCCATTTTCATCTAAAAAGATCCACGTACAGATTTGCGTTTTTTTTTTCTGAAAGCAAGTTTGTCTCGTTCTTCATAATCCTTTCGAATTTTCGATTCAGTGTTCGTCCAGTTCATTCTGGACAGTCAGGTCCGCTACGTAGAAGCTTACCAGCACATTTTAAAGAAATACTACAGTAACTGTCTGTCTTTTATCTTGTCAGGCCGTAATGGATTTAGTCGAGAAGCATTCTGATAAATCCCTCGATACTTCTAACAGCAATGTTCCTTTTCAGTCACACTGTCGCGGGATCGTGATATCCACATTCTACGAGGACATGTCTAAGGCTATGAAGACCATGTCTGCACCACTGGCTGAGGTAATGGGCCAGCTCATCGAGCTGTATGCCGTGTACTGGACGCTGGAGAGTCTGGGAGACTTGCTACAGGTTAGTGTGTTGTTTTGGCTAATTTTGTCTTCTTTAAACCTCATAATCCGGGTTTGTACAGTGCACGCTACTGTGACCAGCGTTTACACATTAGTATCAAATGAGCTGTTATCATAGGATGCCTTTGCTTTGAGAGGCTTTATTTAAGGCCTGCTACACATGTGTATTTCTTGAACAACAAAGCCGATATTCGATCCGTGACGGTCGGCAATCTCTGTTCGGAATCCTATCATCGCTGAATCATGTTCGGTTCACCTCGTCACAGTTAGGGCTAAACCGAGGGGCTTTATATTCGACTTTGCCACCCAACTGTGCCGTAAAATGGCGAACACTGAACACATGAGCCGAGCTCGTGAGTCCTAGATTTGTGGGAATCTCGAAAGGAACGCAAGTAAATTCTAAATAGCCTTAGTCCTGAAGACTACCTACCTTATAGATGATTTCCAATCAGTCAACATTGATGCTGGCCGATAGTTGTAATGTAATACAGCATCCGTTTTGGAAATTGTTTGACGTTTTCTTCTGTTTTCTTCAGTACACGTCAATTTCGAATACCGATGTGGTGCACTTGAGATCCCGGTACGAGATGTTGCTGAGGGAAATTAGACCTAATACTGTTGGACTTGTGGACGCTTTTGATATTATCGATGAGGTAAGTGCATGTTAAGTTTTACTAAACCGCAACTATCTAATTTAAATACATAGTCAAATGATTTTGCTGTACATCCAACGGGAATATTTTTGTATGATACTCCTTCTGATCTATAGCTGCCAATGTTAGCGTAGACTAGCGCAAGCCATACTGCCAGCTAGCGAGCGAGTGAGCGACGCGGACGAGGCCCTTTTCATACTTCGTTCGGCGCTTTCGATAGTTCGTGGTGGGAACCAAAGCATGAAAAGAGGTGAAACGAGGCCTCGTAGGCCTCGCTCGCTCGTCCGCTAGCTGGCGGTGTGGCCTGCGCTTAATCGTAGACGCGGTAGTTATTATAGACAGATATATCCTCTCATCAATATACTCTTATAGCATGATGGATGGGAATGGAATGGTCATCCGACGCCACCGGAGACAGACCAGGCGTGCTTTCCAAGGCGACGGGGGAAACTACTGACAAATTTAAAATCAAGCTTGCTTGCATGCGACTGTTGCGACGACGAGATCAACGGTTTTTGTAAGGGGGTAATTTTTGTAGGGGCTGCAAACCGTATTAAGTATTTTGGTAGTTTCATTAATCGCGTAGGTATGCGATAATTTGTAATTGGTGTAGGTGCTGTTGGTACGAACTTTGTACGTTACTTATGTTGTTATTTTTTCTTCTAGTTACTCCAATCAACCCTGGGCGCATACGACGGTCGCGTGTACGAGCGCCTGATGGAGGAAGCGCTCAAGAGTCCCCTCAACGCGGAGCCCGTCAACCAGAGCTTCCACAAATATCTTAAACCCTTCATGCAGGGGAAACTGTGATACCAAATTAGGAAAACGAAACTTGTGATAATATATAGGTTTAGAATATTTTTTGTTTTGTAAAAGTTTTCATTTGAAGGAGTTTATTATGATCTGTGATGGGTAGTTTGCTCAATACTATATTTTTTTAAGTAAATTTTATTATAGCAATAATAAAAGATTAAAACCATTTTATTTGTTTTCACTTTTGTTTTACCTTTATATTCGAGCGATGATCTTACTACCGTACTATTATAAATAGGATTTTCCTATTCAACGACATAAATTAGAAACGGTCAATGATTAAATTTGTAGGTTGTTGATGATCAACCACGGCCAGTTTGCTTTGAATAGAACAACTGCATAATGCAATGTCATATGTAGGTGAATTTCATAATATTTGCGAACTACCGAAATACCTACTGGAAATAGTTACGAAATGAAATATATATTTCAATGTCTACGATACCGTAACTTATTAAGCAAACAAGAACATAAAAGTAGCATAAATTACAATACATTGATCTTTGCCTTTCTACCAAAGACAATACAAACTATTTGATTTTACAAATTGTACAATATTGATGAATCATTGTTTCTTTTGGTTATAAAACCTACCTACCTATACCTACTCATGTATTATATCAGGCATGCGATGGTTTTCTTGTTAAAAAACTAATTGGCTATAAGGGTAGCTATTAGGTAATATAATAAGCTACGAACATAATATAAAAAAAACCATGTTAATTTTCTGAGTAGGTACCTACCTAAATTAGTTTTGTTCATTTTTTTTTGTGTTATCGCGTATTTTTAAAGCTCATTCCTAAGTCAATGTAGGTATAGGTACACTCAAAACTGAATTTATTTCTCATAGTAGGTAGGTACCTACTTAGGTATTTTTGTTAATGAAAAACAAAGTTACTGCATTCACCAAAAAGCCCTAGGTAGGTCCTATATCACGAAAAAAAAAAAACAAATCTTATTAATACATTATATTACCTATACGTAGTGCTCATGAATCATGAATAAATAGGCTTTATTACTTCAAACAATGAAGATAGGTACCTACCTACCTAGTTACCTACTTAGCTGAACTAAGTTATTTATATTGGTAGGTACCTATCTACATTACTCATCTTCGAAATAAGATTTAGTGCCAGAAGAATGACCATATTAAATTACCCACATAACCGAACAGTAGTTAAGTACCTACTTAGTACATATACTATACAATTCCAAATAACCACGAGTTAACAGATATCAAAGTCTAGTCAATTTAAGATAACCGCAATATAACCTGGTGTATATGTTAGTTTGTTAGTATAGAAGCATCAGTGGTAATGACCGCACGTCCCACATTATAGTCAACCTTGTAACAAAAAATACCGCGAGGAACCCGTTTTTCCTTCTACGAAAGACAAATATTTTGGTGATAAACCGGCTATTTTAGTGTCAAAATCATCAATGTGAACAATAAAAGTAAGTTTTCATCGATTTTTATTGAGATGAAGTTAAATGATCTATGTTTATTTACCTCTTTGTAATTTGATTATTTGACAGATAAATCATGACGTGCTTCCATCTTGTTTAGTGTATAAATTGATCAATAGATGTCACTTAAGTCAATAAAACGTTCCATCCAAATGCCATCTGTTGTCGAGGAGTGTAAGCAAAAAAGGCGGGATACTTATTTTTTTTGTAAATGTCTAGTGCAGTGATTCATTCCAGTCGATGTAGCTCATGGATAGATCATCAATTTACTTTAGATAGAGTATACCCGTGGATACCGCGTATCGGCAAGCGTAAGATAGGACGGCCTCAGGCTCGGTGGAGCTACGACCTCCGCAGGATGGGTGGTAGCAATTGGATGAGAGTTGCTGAGAATCGAGTTAAGTGGCGTGCGATTGAGGAGGCCTATGTCCAGCAGTGGACTGCTGTAGGCTGATGATGACACTCGTGGGTGATAATAACAACCTGTAACGGAGTAAGAGAAATAAATATTGTAAATTCGTGAATCAAACCACGCCGGTAAAGAATCATGTAGGTACTGAATAATCAAAGCTTATGTCACGAAGACTTGATTTTCCTTTTGTTATCATTTTGTCAATAAAATAAACCAAACAGCAAAACTAATGGTATTATGTTAAATCACTTGAAGGATTATCTTACAATTAACGTGACAGGCAGGATATGGCTTACAAAGTCCTCAAATTAATGATGACTTCATTTTCGCACAAAAATAACACGTTATTGTACTTTGTGCTATTTACTTAATAAGTTAATATCAGACTCGTTGGACTTTGATTTTTGATCGTGTACCCTACGTATAATAATGAACACGGGTGCAGAATATTGCGCGAAAATGGTAGGCAAGGTAATGACCTAGGTTCAAAGTTTTCTTGTTTTATAATACAATGCGAATATTTTATGTTATAAAGAGTTATGGCCTTGCATTATTCATGAAGACGTTTTATGCCCTTGATCTTCCCATATGCTTGCTGCTATCAATCGAACAACGGTCAATACCAAACTTTAAGTATTTTAAATTGTACTAGGAGCTCCCCACGTAATCTAATCAGCTATTATCAAACAGTATAGGAGCGCAAGCGAAAGATAATTGGCGAGTATCAATACGATCGTGGAGTCAGTACAAAGGTGTTCGTCAACAACCATGGCAGAACCGAAAATTTGCGAAGACCTGGTGAAGGAGAGGAAGAAATGCAGCTTCGATGTACAGGAGCTGACACACTTGATAGATGGAGGGTCACAAGAGACTCAAGAGAGGAGGGATGTTGGTGAGTTGTTTTTTTTTAAAATGGCGCCTTTACGCCAGCAACAATCCTTATTAAATTCATTAAGAAATCTTTGATAGCTGTAGTGCGTATAGACACAAATTAATTGTGTTTATAAGAAGATTAATCATGAAGGTATACTATTCGTTTATCGCAGTTAAAGACAGTGCTGATTGTATATAGGACTTTGAGTCTTTGACCTGGCTGTTTGCAGTTTTATGTTTGTTTTTATTTTCAAAATATCAGCAGAATTTATCTTCAATAATATTTTATCGGAGTGAAGTTCTTTTGTGTTTGCTTTTACGTTATTGTCTAATCCAGTCCAGTCCTATCCATCACACATCCGTTGATCATTTTATAAATGTTCAACGGAAAAACAGTGAAGTGCAGAACTAATTTGATTATTTCATAGATAAATACCGCCTTGAACTTTGGTAAAGCACAATGTAACAGCATAATTTCTATCTGTTTTTTTTATCGTTTTCCTACTAATATTAATAAATGTTAAATTATTTTACAATCTCGTGGGTTTTAGTCAGATTATAACATTAGAGATAAGCCAAATTCCGTGTTTTCGTCTTAAGAAATACCTACTAAGTAGGTACTATCAGGCAAAATTCATTGCTTGATTGTGTATTTCTATGAAATTGATTAGGAATAATAATTAAGAAGATCCGTGAAAGAAAGTGTTAAAGTATGTAAGAAGAGAAGATGTCGTTGACACCCTTCAGGTGTTTAATGCTGTTGCACACATCTGACTCAAGCCCCCGTAGGCAAGGGTTTCTTTGACGGTAGAATCGACAAAATGACAGATAGTGCAAAGTAATCTGTCATTGTGTCGACACAATCTGTCATTTTGTCGATTCTTCCGTCAAAGAAATCCTTGTCTTCGGTGGTCATGCTACAGGGGCAGATGAGCACTTTCCCAACTGCGTCAGAGTGGATTTGAAGATGCAGCTGCATCTGGTTTTTATTTTCCGTTGCCTCACACAAGGAATTTCTCCTGTATCGTGCGCGTTTCTCCTGTGGGTGCGTTTACAAACATTTAAACTCACATACACAAACAGCCAGACCCGGCACAACTACCTGTAGGCGTACAAATATTTGTTCCATGCGGGAATCGAACCTACGACATGCAGCGCAGCTGCCAATTACTCAGCCACTGCGCCAACCGTGCCGTCAAAGACACATATTAAGACAGTATTTTACATCTGGCCTTCATGATTTCCATGGCTGAGGAACACAGTATCCCTTGGTGAGACTGGTTCTCAGACCTTGAACCTTCTGGCTACTATAATGACTGTCAATGATCTACAACTGATCTATAGGTGCTTTCTTAGGCACGGAGGGGTCTCGGTAAGTAATGGATGCTCACTGATGTGTTCACGGAACGATCTCATATCAAAATGAGATGTTTTCTTTTAGAGTGTTCTGATTAGTATCGCTCCTTTCAGAAAATATGGTGCTCAGTGCTCCAGGATTTGATACAAAGAATGATGTACCTGAAGAATACCTGAGCCATAAGGAACGATATGAGAACGCTGTCAGAAAGTCCTGCATATTGTACGAAAGTTTAAAAGCATATGCTCAAAAACATAACACAATGGACGCTTTTAGGTGAGTGAAATTAATGAAAAACGACATTAGAAAAAAATTATAAGTGAATTAAAAAAAATTCGTCATTGAGATTCAACTAAGAAATAATAAACGTATAGTCCATTATTACTTCTACATAGAGTGGTCGATAGAAGCTAGATGGACCAAGACTAACTTACTTTGCAGATTCAGGCTTGCAGTTTAGTGCAGCGTGGTGCAGTAGGGTATAGTTGACGCCCATCAGCGGGTGAATAGGTTCTTGTGACACTTCACTACACTCTTACAGTACCGCATAGTATCAGCAGGTCTGTAGCTGCTTTCTGTAGTAACAGTTTCGGCCCATCTAGAATGAAATTTACAATTTCTCATGTCTGTGTTACAATCGGCAGGCCTACAAACAAGTACCGTGTAACATTCGGAGTGGTGAAGGATATAACTCCGTTCATGTTACACATGGGGATGTTCGTGCCGACGATACTAAACCAGTCAGAACCGGAGCAGATGGCGGAGTGGCTGCCCAAGGCCATGTCCATGAACATCTTGGGAACTTATGCACAGGTAAATTGCTGTTCTTTCTTATTTACGAGTCGATGGTACTTCTAAGATCAGTTGGGCTTAGTATGTGGCCACGTTTACTGCGTCAGTGGCGTGCATTAGATCCGTAAAGGCCAGTGTAACAGAAACAGGATTAACAGAGAACATGTCGAGGCATCAATTTGTAACTTTGAATAGGGTCTGATTTCGCATCGTGCTTTTAAACAAACTTAAAAAAATTAATCAATCAATCAATCAACTTTATTTTCTCACCACATATACATACATTATTTTACATCGGTCAGATTCGACAATGATACACAATTCAGATTATATATATTGTAGGAGACTGGTGCCTAAGCTAGGCTCGTGGCCTGTGTTTCAGGACACCAGGATCCCATCCCTTTACATTTTCATTTTATAAATTATGTACTAGGCGCGCTGACAGATTGTAATAAGGAATCATTATGTTTATTTTTCATTATTTATTATGATTAAAATCTAGGTTAAGTATGCAATGAAATCAAATAAATAAACGTGTCATTGGTTTTCTAGTAAAAATCATCCATCTAGTATTTGAAGCTCTGCGCAATCATAAGGTCATCAAGTGCACAGGTTACAGGGCATGAGGCACAAGATAAACGGTCGGTCATTGTCTCTAGGAAGACGCCGCCATCGCACTTGAGATCTGTCTTGTCTTTAGAGATATCCAAGTCGTAGGTTACACGACCGAAGTTCGGCGGCTGATTTTACGTTCCGACGTATTCGGCTGATATGACACACCATAAGTGCCGAACTTACGCGGCAGAAATTCAGTTCCGCAACTTTGTGTGTGTATTCAGTGTCTCG
Source organism: Noctua comes (assembly GCA_963082995.1). Taxonomy (NCBI): domain Eukaryota; kingdom Metazoa; phylum Arthropoda; class Insecta; order Lepidoptera; family Noctuidae; genus Noctua; species Noctua comes. The sequence continues at coordinate 17,659,305 of OY720267.1, read as the reverse complement.
AGCGCTGTTGGGCGGCTCCCCGCTGCTCCTCGCCCCCGGATCTTCGTCGGCAATCGAACCAAACTTCGGTCGCGTAGTGTGCTCACAGAAATTTAACAATCTGGTCTTACATTTTGTTACAGACTGAACTCGGCCACGGAACGTTCCTGAGAGGATTAGAAACTACAGCCACCTACGATCCCAGCACGGAAGAGTTCATTATCCACAGTCCTAGCCTTACTTCCTACAAATGGTGGCCAGGTGGACGTAAGTAGACATTTCTTATTCACAAAACTTGGCCCATCTTTTACAAATGCATTAACTTTATCGTCTGCATCTTCCTTGTTGTGAAAACAAACATGAATACAAACAAGAATGATGAACAGACGCTACTGAAATGTGCAGTCTGTTGCTTACTGCTTTGCTCAGTAATATCTATCTGTTTTGGCATTTTTGCGTAGAACAAGGTGCAGCTAGTTCTTTGCTCTCTTCGATAGTCAGTTCACAGTTTACGTAGTGAGTGACTTCGTAATCCTACTAAGCTTTGCGTGAATCAACACATATCAGTCATTTATTATTTAATTCATCTCTCATCTCTTCATTTTCAGTGGCACACACTGTGAACCACTGCATCGTAGTGGCTCAATTGTACACTAACGGTCAATGCCATGGGGTCCATCCATTCTTTGTCCAAATCCGTGACACGGAGACCCACATGCCTCTTCCCGGCATCAAAGTGGGAGAGATTGGGCCTAAGATGGGCTTCCAGACGGCGAACAATGGGTTCTTAGGATTTGAGCACTTTAGAATTCCAAGGAAGAGTATGTTGATGAAGAATGCTCAAGTGTTAAAGGCAAGTTTTTTTTAACTCCATGACTATTCTATTATTTTTTCAGTCGTCGGTGTTGATTGCATCACCATTCACCAACCTCTATAGACACTGCGACCTAAACTTTAAATCGATGGTGAGAATCTTTGTAAGGAGCATTGAGCGCGCTGCTGGATTAGCAACGTTTAGCAGCGTCGAAAGTCGAAAATCCAACACCACTCGAAAAAGTTCTAGAATTGTCAAGTCCTTCTAAAAGATGGAAGAGATTCTCTAAAAGGGAGTACTTTTAAAAGAAATTCTAATAACCTTATTTGACGTTTCCAGGATGGAACCTACATAAAGTCAAAGAACGAGAAGCTGGCGTACGGCACGATGGTGTTCGTCAGGGTTCTCATAGTAACTGACGTGGCGTATGAACTGTCTAGAGCCGCTACCATCGCTGTGAGATATTCTGCAGTCAGGCATCAGTCACAACCGAAACCTGAGTAAGACATTTTTACTATCGTAGAGGATAAAAGAGATATCGACGAGCAAACTGTTGCCATGAATTCGAAACGAAAAACTTCATCTCTGGCGGGTCTAAGTGATCGTATACTAAATCGATGGTAACCATTTGTGCGGCGATGTTTCTTACACTGTATATTATTCTTTAGTTGTCTTTCGAAAACGTACCTAGATTATACCTTTGATTGTACATATGACTGTTTATACCAAATATAATACTATAGCAGGAAATATTGGTTCGAATAATGTTGACTCGCAGCGTGCAGTGTTACAAAATATGTTGTATGTGTATGTGCGACATTAAACGCTAAACCAACGCTTTGACTAATCTATCTTATCTTCACAGTGAACCAGAGCCGCAGATCCTAGACTACGTGACACAACAGCACAAGCTGTTCATCGGAGTGGCCACCAGCCACATCTTCCGCGTCACCGGCTACTGGTTGTGGAACAGCTACGCCCAGACCGTCAAGGATGTCGGCAAGGGTAACATGGATCAACTGCCAGAGGTTGGTAACAGTTTTTAGACGAGCGACGGTGAGGAAGTCAGATGAAAGAAGATGCGTATAGCATTCCACACGCCCACGAGTCACCTCAGCAAGACTTGCGATACGACGGAAATCGATGATGCGCGGTCGTGTCGCTTGACGCAAGTCGGATTGCGTGATGTCATGAATGGGGGACGTAACAGGCCAGGCCTTTTTATTATTCGATACCTGTTGACTATTCTTTTATGACTTTGCTTTAGAGGCAATTATAGTTAAATCAATACGAGTTTTAGAAGCCTTGGGTACTGTGTCATAATTAACTTGTCTTATTAAAAACTTGTGTTTGTCTTAATTACTTAATTTATTGCTTACAAGCTAAATAACTGATTCTATTATCAATCTATTCATCAATCAAGCAAGTCAGCCTGTCCCAGTCCTCTGGTGGACATAGGTCTTTCCCCTTCAGCATCCGGTCTGTCCCAGCCACCTTTTGAAGATCTTCGGTCTATCTTTCTTTGTAATGTAACATGTTAATTTTATTTTTGCAGCTACATGCCCTAGCGTGCTGCTTGAAGGCAGTATGCAGTCGCGACGCTGCGGCCAGGATCGAGGAGTTCAGGCTAGCTTGTGGAGGTCACGGCTACATGGCCTCGTCCAACCTGCCCATGATCAATGGCATCGTGTCTGCGACCATCACATACGAGGGAGAATATACTGTGCTCATGTTGCAGACTGCCAGGTAATGTCTCCTGGGTTCTTATATTGTGGGTTACTTGAAGGAATGTGGTATTTGGCAGTGGAGTCATGGCCATGAGTTATACAGGGTGGAAGGGACTTCGACGTACAAACGGTTACCACGAGTTTAGTACATCATTCCGAATCCTCCCACACAGAATTTTTTCATCGGTTATAATTGTGCGTCCGTCGATGTCCGTTCCACCCAGTACTGTTAAAACTATATTTTCCGATTTTATATTGTCCGGTTCGCTAGTTCCAACATACATCTTTAGATTTTAATTAAAGTATAACTTAATTACAAGGACATTGACACAACAATATGGTATGGTTGGATTGTTATGTATCTAGTTCGAACCTATCCTCACAGTAAAGACGAAAGATCTTGAATAACCATGAATAACAATAATTTTCTTCATCAGATTCCTAGTAAAAGCATGGAAGCAAGCCACACTGGGCAACGCGATGACACCCACCGTGTCATATTTGGTGCCGTTCTTCAAAAACGACCGCGTGCACTGGGAGAACACGCCTTCGGGCATCATCAGCGGCTTCCAGGCGATCGCTGCAGGGTAATAGAACACCGTTAATAATGAGCTGCATATATCATGTTCAGTTTATATGTTTAATCCCACTGTTGGGCAAAGTCCTCGCGCTTTTTCGCTTATCAGTCACGAGCTATATTTTGTTATCTGGATTATTTCATTGGTTTTATCAGTAAGAGTATGACACGGAGGCATAGACTGCTTTTGTACTCAAAGAATTAGCAATGTGTAACAATTTTGGTGAATGTATTGTAAAATATATTCTATCCATCTATCTATAATCTTCCATCCTACAAGTCCTAAGGCAATTCTCACACGACACCGCTCGTCCGCGCGGTCGAACGGTGTCGTGTGTTATCAACGGATTTCATACAAGCCAATTCGATGCGAGATCCGCTTCATCGCCTGACAGCGCGGACGAGCGGTATCACGTGATAACCACCTCCTTCTTAGCGTGTTGCTGGAAATCTAAATTGAGTCGGCCGAGAACTGAGCAACTTGCTACTAAACTTTATAACCACTTTAGACTGTGACTGTCCATCATCATCATCATCATCATCATCATCATCATTTCAGAAGAAAAGCGTCCACTGCTGGACATAGGCCTCCCCCAAGTGTCGCCACATGATGGATGCGAGACGCACGGGACCGGTCAATGTGACTGGCCGGTGAATTAAAATTGGTATTCCACTTCTTAACATTTTGACTATTTGCTATACAGGAAAACAAAAGCGGCTTATGACAGCCTTTACAATTACGAGAAGACCGGTATGGACTTCGAAGATGCGTGGAACAGTGCGTCGGTTCAGCTTGTTAATGCCAGTGAGGTAAGACGTCCTATCCAAAATAGTTATTTATGCTTCTAAATAATTAGAAAATTTGGCAAGTTGTTTAATCTACAGTGTAAGGAACATTGACGCGCAAAATGTTACCGTACATCAGACGGTTTAGACAAAATCTTCTGTTATTATAAAATCTACACGGTCAAAAGTATAAAAGAGCTGATTTTTTTCGTAAACAATGCTGGTAGGCTGGGTAGATATAGCCCGCTGGTGGTTGTGTCGTGTACTGAATTTATGGTAACCAGTTAAGTTATTTAACACCCTGTGTTTTTGTCAATAAATTTATATTTTTCTTCTAATGCTAATAATCATAGTCTCTGAAGAAGTTCGAAGTATCTTTTATCTTTGTTTCTACATACATATAAACCTAAGATTCCTTTTCTTTCAACAAACAGGCTCACTGCCGCGCCATCCTCTGCTCGGTGTCATGGAAGGAGATGGTGCGCCACGCCAGCAACTCGTCACCGAACTTGGCTCCAGTACTCCTGCAGATGGCTGAACTGTACCTGATCTACTGGGCTTTGGAGAAACGAGGAGATCTTCTCTTGGTAAATATGTCATTAACGGTAGTCAGAACGGTGAAGGAAATTATCGTGAAGAAACATGTCCTAGAACCAGAAATCCGAAAACGTAGTCTTTTTTTTTTCTTTCAACCCGTGCTGGCCCCTGTGCGGTATTTTGGGTCTGGAATGGGCCATACCCATTCCATAAACAAAATACCATTGGAGTTAAACCGGTACGGACAAATTGCGAATGCAATTCCAGACACGGACAACTACTTATAAGTACTACTAGGGTGGATCGAATAAATTTCCCACCCGCACGCAAAATACGCGCTTTTACGTGGAGTTGCGAACACCAGCCCGTTATACAATACAATACAATAAGTACTTCTAAAGTATTCTGTCCTGACAGTTTGCGTTGTCGCAGCTGGTCCGCAGTTTGGTAGATCATTTACTGAAGGTCGACGGAAAAAATCTCATTAGAAGTTTTAAATTGATAAAATTTTACACTTTAGCCACTTGCTTTGATTCACCTGACTGATGCGTGGCGTATGAATTGATGTTTTCCACCCGCACAAACCTAAATCACTTTTAACATTAACTTTATAAGCTGTAAACTATCCATCTAATTTTATGACGTGTTTGTTTCAGTATTCAACTATAACCAGAGACGATCTCGCAAGGCTTCAAGCCAGATATGAAGAGTTACTGGCGTTGATACGACCCAATGCTGTTGGTATTGTCGACGCGTTCGATGTCAGAGATGAGGTAACATTCATTTGTCTTTTGTTTTTTTTCCCCTTATGATCTTTTGAAATAGCCTTGGCTGGCTTTGTAAAGTTCATGCCTGAGAAATTTGCATATCCTGGGGTACTCGGACAGATACCTCCATGGGGCCCGATTTCCGAAAGCGAAGACGAGAGGAGTGGGTGGAAATGAACAAGATTTGACCAATCGCAGAAGACACGAGAGACGCGATGTGGATTTCAGCGAATGTGATTGGTCGAACCTCGCTTGTCTCCACCTTCATGAAAACAGGACCTTATGCTGATCATCATCATCATCATCATTTCAGCCAAAAGACGTCCACTGCTGGACATAGGCCTCCCCCAATTATGCTGATGCTGATAAATAATCATAAACAGCAAATTAACAATAATAGTAGAAGTGTTTGCAAGAATTAAAACAAGAGTCCCCTTCAAGGTAAGCCTACCACAACGACCTAGCAATAATCTTCTGAATGAACGCCAGCGCATTCAGCGCGGTCAGCGTTCAGTGCTGTACCGTTGTGATAATTCTAGGGAAAGACCTGTCCTACAGTGGTCATCATCAGCTCAAAAAGTGATAAGGTTAAGAGCTTGGTAGTTGAACCTACATTAAGTGCACAAACAAGGTCCCACCTCCGGTCCAGCTCCTTGTGCAAATTCATCTGTACCTTGCTGACTACTACTAATGCTGTCAATGTGGCAGAGTTCTGGTCGAACCTCATTAAACTTTTGTCTTGTCTTTTTTAGATCCTGAACTCGACCCTGGGTGCATACGACGGTCGCGTGTACGAGCGTCTAATGGAGGAAGCGCTCAAGAGTCCCCTCAACGCGGAGCCCGTCAACCAGAGCTTCCACAAATATCTTAAACCCATGATGATGAGGGCTAAACTGTGATATATATAATAATTAGAATAAGGACGGTTTTGGAGTAAATGTTGGATTACACGAAATTTCGCAGGAGTCCAGCGCGAATGGGCAATGTACAATATTGTATACCTAAAGAACCCAGTGTATTATCGTTGTTGTAAATATTTTTGCATAATACGTTGCAAAGTGCTGCTTTCTTTATGGTCGTAAATGATAATTATCTTTGTTTTAAGATTTGCTATTCTACTGTTTTTTTTTTCTATATTTTTACGATTTCGATGATTTTATTATATTTGATTGATTTTTTACAATAAAAATATTATTACAATTACATTTTATTTTACTCCAGACCTTACAATAGGGTCTCCCTTGTCTTTATCATTTTAAGCGTAACACGTCCAAAGCTGGACATATGCATTCCCCAAGGATCGCCACATCGTATCCTGCGCTTCTCGCATCCATTCAGATTAAATATATCGATTAAGCGGTTCCTTTCATCAACATAAGTCGTCGAGTTTCTGGATTCAGAGGAACAAAACCCAGCAGGTCTGTGCAATAACATTTGAAGAAGTCTAAAGTCTTGAAAATATACGTATTCTATAAAAAACATGTTTATCGTTACATAATTCGCTACGTCAAAGAATTATTTAAGCACTAAGATATAAATAGCATCGCAACAGAGCAGACGTAGAGGTCATTCGCATCAGGATTTAATCATTCAAGGCCACTTGCACAGCGCACTTGCAGTTCGCGAATAGTATGTCTTGCATTGTTTATGCAGCTAGTTTAATCAGTGTATCAGCTTCCTATGTGTTAACTAGTGCCCTGCGAGTTTGTGAATTGACCATTGAGTTTGTATTTAAAATATCGTTTGGTTGGTTAGAAACAGTGAGTGTTTTGCAGTCTCTGAACTGATATCTGTTGCAAGTGCAACGAAAATAATTGGCGGAGGGGAAATCATCATTATCTATCTGCGGTGTTGGTTTATGCTAGTTACAAGCTGCGTGTGTTAATCATAATGCAATATTTGCGGCAATTTGACATTGAAATGTCAAATTGCCTAATTAAATAGTAAAGTATCCGGGTGGCAATGCACATTGCAATTGGCAGATATTTTATCAGAAAATCTTTATCAAATAATTCGATGATCGTCAATCAATGAGAATTAATGCTAACTACATGCGTTAAATGGATATAAGGTGAATACAATAGGTACTGATGAGGTACGATATCAACGACTCACGGCTCGCTACAAAGCTTCAGTTGACATCGAATTATTCGGTGAATTAACGTACAGCGCGCTGTGTTTTTAAACAAAGGAACAGTTCAGATGTTCTGAAAATTCTGAAAGATGAGTCAGACAGAAACAAAGATGGAGGTCAACCCTGATCTGGCGATGGAGCGAGCGAAATGCAACTTTAATATTTTAGAAGTAACGCATATAATTGATGGAGGGGAACATAATACTTTGGAGAGGAAGAAAATAGGTAAGTGAATAAATGAAATACCTGGCTCTGTAACTCAACCGATTTCGACGAGCGCTTTGAACTGACGACGAAAAATTAAGCTTTGCTTGCTGGGATACTGCGCGACTGGTGATAGCGGGGGGTGTAGGTTAACTTTCATCTCCAGCATGCGTAACACCACCGTAGAAACGGGTTTTGTCGACGGAACAATCGACAAAATGACAAATCATCAAAATAAATCTGTCGTTTTGTCGATTCTTCCGTCGACAAAACTATCGTGGTCATGCTACGCATGCTGGCAGGACGTCGCTTACCATGATTGTCGATCTGTGTGGGAGGGTTGGCGAGGGGTTTCGAGTTTTCGTTTTATTTTTCTTGGTTTTACACAATGATATTATGAATATAAAAAGTTTTAGACTATAAAAATAGTGAGTAACGTAGCGTCCGTGAAAGTCCCGGCAACAAAATACACATAAGTTACCAAATAATGTACGGGGAGGTTCATAGACGTAAATTTTTTCACACACCCAAACACAACCGTTTAGCTGGCAGGGGGGGGGGGGGTGACTTGAGTCAGGAGATACCCTAAAAAAATACTTTTCGAGATTTTATTTTGTAGGCGTAACTAATTTGTATATTCATGCCAAATTACAGTTTTCTAGTACTAAGAGTATTTGAGCTAAGTTGCGGACAGACAGACGGACATAGCGAAACTATAAGGGTTCCTTTCATTTTTGACGACGGAACCCTAAACATGCTAAAAATCTCTTGCTATATTATCTACTACATAGGTTAAGTATTCACAAATAGTTTGGAGGGTAAATTACCATAATTCTAGTATTGCAATTTACGTAAATTACCGCAATTTAATATGGACGAACAACGAGTTACGCAAATGCAAATCACGAATGAGGACAACAAATTGTTCAAAAATATCTAATACATTTAAATAAACAAATGAATAGGTACCACGAGTTCAATGACGGTCTACCACTTTTCACCCTTATGACCTATATGATAAGGTTGAAAAGTGGTCGACCGTCAATGCACTCAGTAGTACGTACCTACTTGGAGATTTATAAGGTTGGCTTAAACAAGTCCAACTAGTATAGACTGGTCTTTGGAGGTGAGAAATCACGTTTTACGGTAGGACTCAACGTAACGCACTCAAAACATTGTGCTGATGGATGCATTGAATAGTACGGGGGTCGTGGAGGTGTTAAAAGATCTTACATTAAAAAACTTTGATATCTCCGTAACTAGAAGGTTGCCTGGTATGGTCTAGAACAAAAAAATTATCACAATGACGAGGAGAAAAATTGCCTTTCAGCTTCGATAAGAGTCTTGTTCCTTTATATCTGGTGTTCCTACTTCGAAAGAATACATTATGTGAGAACTAAATAAACACTAACTTCTTCCTTCTTTTTCTTCCTAAATATCCTTTCAGCATTCGTGCTTAACGGCTTAAGCAGATGAAAATATATCTGAACCATTCCTCTGCTTTATGATCATGATTTTCAGTGGCTCTAATTTGGAAAGTTTTAATAAACGCTCGTGTTTAGACTTCAAAGAAATTCTCATCTTCATCCAGCCGTGGACATCTGTTACATAAATGATGATTAAGATAATGTAAAAGCTGAAGTTCTTATTTCAATTACCACATTTGCTTTTACAGAAGACATAGCCTTGAACAGTGGAGCATCGAAAGACAGTATTAAAGAAGAACACATGAGCCCCAAGGAGAAATATGAGAATGCAGTGAGGAAGTCTTGCTTGTATGCTGGCATTGTGAAGAACGAACTAGCCGAACTCAGTGGATTGGAGTCTTTCGGGTAAATATATGTAGGTGAAATTCTCGAGTTATCGGTAGCGCTTGCAGAGTGTAATCAAGCTGAAGTGGCTATAAGCTGGCTATGTTTTCGAACGATCGATGGCAAAGCGAGCAAACGAGCGGAGTCTTCGTATCGGCAACCGTAGTGTGGGACGCTCCCCAGCAACTACATAATATGGACGACGGGTGCAGGAGGCCAGCGTGATATGGAGCAGCTTGAGCGAGGCCTAAAACCAGGAGTGGACTGCGATAGGCTGCTAGGTGAAATGACTGACACATGAGAGTAAGCCGGGTGTCTTAATAGGCATTTTCTTGCAAGAAATGCACGATTCAAAATGGACATAAAGAAACGAAAAGAAAACCTTTCTTCTATAAGGAAGTTATGACCCTTAACAGAAAAGGTCAAGCAAAATGTTCACGTAAATCTCTAATAAGTATTGTTAATTTTACAAAGCATGCATTATGTATTTAAATAGATTTAAATGAATTCAGTGAGTGTCGTAATGTTGTGGGGGCATTGTCAGTTGACAATGTGACAGTATAAATGAATCAAGGTATGAGCATGAGGACAGAAAACTTGAAGAAAAATTGGAAGTATTTTAAATTAAGAAAGCCTAACATACCTAACTATCTAACAACCTGAAATCGGCGAAGGGTAGGGTTAGGCAGAGGTATGTACCTAGTAGTACACCCACATTTCACCAGTCATGTTTAAATTCCATGTAATAGGGTGAAAGCCTATTGCCATCAGCAGGCAACAAATCAAGACTCCCTGGCTGCTACTGAGAAATTCCTAATGGAGAACACCAATAACAATTTGCCAGACCCGGGAGTCGAACCCAGGACTTGGCTCAGCAATCAGCAGCAACGCAATGCTAAATGATAAAACCTTGGAAAATTGTTGTTTGATTTAAGGTATAATCGATTGCAGTTTGTTGAACTTTGTGAAGTACTATTTAACTTTGCAGAAGCACTTCAAATTGATTGTCTTAACAATCGTGAATAAGCTGTATTTGCTTATGATGATTAAAAAAGTACTTTTTATCAAAAACTATGATATATCTACTGTTTGCATAAATAATAATATAAAAATAAAAGATTTCTTTCTCTTTGACGGAATCTTGAAGAAATAGCAAGATCCTAGTTCATTCTTTGGTAGCAAAAACCTCATAAATAATCTACTTCTAATTTATTTTGACTGTCCATTTTCAATCTTTCTTCAGCATCAACTCTCCCGTCATCCGTCGTACTGCCGATGCATTCTTCAAGGAGGTGTCCCCGTTCCTGCTGCACTTGGGCATGTTCGTGCCCACCATCATGGGCCAGTGCACTCCGGAGCAGCAGTCCTACTGGCTGCCCAGAGCACTGGACTTGCAGATTATTGGGACCTATGCCCAGGTCTGTTCTTGTGCCCATTTTGTAAATTATACGGCCGTTGAACTGATACAATAGCACTGTACGAATTTAAATGAGGTGTTTGTTTTTTTCGAATGATCAACAAACACTAGTCTCACCAAGGGGTTTCATGTTACCCATTAACTGGTTTGTGGAGGTCAGATAAGCAGTTGCTTCATGTAATATACCGGTATTCAGCTGAATCCGGTTAGACTGGAGGCCAAACCCAATCCTGTTGGGAAAAGGCAGGCAGATCTTCATGTTAATTTGGCAATAGGTAGTGATCGGTTAAAAAATATGTACATTGAGTTGTATGGTAATTGATGCATTGTCCCACTGGGTAATGTCGACGAAGAGCATAAAACTCACACTACACTACGTTCATTGAAGCCAATTGAAGATCTAGGTCAAGACGTAGCACTGAGAATGAAAGCATCAAAGTTAACAATGGTTTAATTACAGACGGAGCTTGGTCACGGCACGTTTATAAGAGGGCTGGAGACGACAGCTACCTACGATCCAGAAAATGAGGAGTTTGTCCTGCACAGTCCCACGTTGTCGTCATACAAGTGGTGGGCTGGTGGTCGTAAGTATATACTGATGATAAAAGCTTTTCATAAATTACACTGCGGGCTAATTATTTTTTGACACTTCTATTTGCGACAGACGCAAACACGCGGTCGATGCGGCACTGGTACCTAGTATTGCAAATGTTATTGTTACAAAATTTCGAGTAGGTTGTGTGTCTAAAAACTTCGTTATGTTCAAGATCCATTAGTGTTCTTGTTTCAACTGCAGTGATGGAATCACCAAGTGTTTTTTGGGGCAAAACTTGCTCGACACACGGCAGTTGAAATTCCGCAAAAAAAATCTAAACATTCTTATCGTTTCAGTGGGCAAAACCGTCAACTACTGCATTGTAGTGGCCCAGCTGTACACCAGGGGTGAATGCCACGGCACCCACCCGTTCATAGTTCAGATCCGGGATGAAGACACCCACATGCCTTTATCCGGGATTAAGGTCGGAGAGATTGGACCGAAGATGGGTTTCAACACTGCTGACAATGGCTTCCTAGGGTTCAATCATTATAGGATACCAAGGGAGCATATGATGATGAAAAATGCTCAGGTTTTGAAGGTAAGACAGAGTCTGCTCAAGCGCCCCGCGTTTTGCCAATGCGGAATATAAGTAGTCTTTGTTTAGATTTATAGCATGCCACGATTCACAGAGATGCGAATTGCGGAGGGCCGCGTATTGCAAGTCGCATCGTTCGAGTGGTGAACGAGCCAAATATGGTGACGCCGACGGCATTATGTTTTTTGATTGGCAAGAATACCTTGGCAAAACCTCTTATCAAACTAGTATTCTACGCCACAACATCCTAACATTCCAGGACGGTACGTACGTGAAAGTGGCTCGTCACGGCAAGTTGACCTACGGTACGATGGTGTTCGTGCGCGTGATCCTGGTGAACGAGGCTGCCTTCAACCTGGCGAAGGCCTGCACCATCGCCGTGCGGTACTCTGCCATACGCAGGCAGTCGAAACCGAAACCTGAGTTAGTAAAAACTAAAGTCAGTTCATTTTAAAACAATAATAGGGCTCCTAACAGTATTTGGGGAGACTAGCCACCATATCCCTTGCCATTATCAGTCTTTTTTTTTTGCGGAAACAATTTATTGGCATTCATTACTACAAATCCATGAAAACGCAATTGAAATAATTGTAATCTACTTGCAAGAGCCTACTGGTTGTTATCGGTACAAGTGAAACGTTTCGAACTTGTCAATTACCCATGTTATTTTGTTTTGGGGTGGGGCGTCACTAATACTTGGAATCGCATTTTTTCTTATAGCTTCTCTAAGGTATTTTAATCTCTTTGCTTTGTTATATTAATATGACCACCTCCATTTCTAGTGAAGGCGAGCCCCAGATCCTGGACTACGCGACACAACAGCACAAGCTGTTCATCGCCATCGCGACTGCGCACGCGCTGCAGCTGTCCAGCAACTGGCTATGGAAGAGCTTCAGTGCTGTGCTCGCTCAAATGAAGGGTGGCAACAATGACACTCTGCCTGAGGTTAGGATATGATGAATTGGGTTTTATTTCAGCGTGCTTATCTTCCTGTAAGTACTGTTATGGAAAACTAAAGCACAGATAACATTTAATCCTAAAAGTCGTTGATATAAGTATCTCTGATAAACTCGTTAGGTAGGTTGCTTTTACAAATGGTAGCGGTGCTTGTTTTGCTGATACCGAAAATAATCTATTTACTTCCTAAGTAGCATAGCACCACAGGTCTCGTCTCTGTGCGAAAGAGCGGGTCGTAATCCAGCACGCGGGCCCAGTGAGGGTTGGTAGATGTCACCAAAATTACATAATGACCTTTATTTCCAGTTCCACGCCCTCTCAAGCTGCCTAAAAGCCATCAGCACCTCAGACGCTGCTTATCTCATCGAGCAATGCCGGCACGCGTGCGGTGGGCACGGCTACATGATGTCCTCCGGGATCCCGCATCTGTACAACTTCGTGTCGGCCACTAGGACCTATGAGGGAGATTATACTGTGCTACTGCTGCAGACAGCCAGGTATTATAATAAATGCCAGTGGGTGTGGCAGGTGCGGTCATAATACCTGGGAGTTGGATGAGCCTCTGTATGACGTAACGTAAAGGTTTCAGGAACTACTTCACTAAATATTCACCATTATACTTGCTGGATTTGTGGCTGCCTTGATTTGCAGTGCTATTAAAAGTTGCAGAATTAGCAATTTGTTGATACCCTTGATCGTGGACAGTACAAGTAGTATTTATAAAAACATGCATGCAGTTTGTCATACACATACTGCTTGACCACTCCCAATTACTGCGTTGGCGATATTAGATTTACATTCTCAAGTTCCACCTCAATGTTTCCTACATCGTTTCATGTTCCTATCTTCCAGGTTCTTGGTAAAAGCCTACGAGCAAGCGGAAGCCAAGCAGCCAGTGACACCAACCGTGTCGTACTTGACTCATGCCTTCTCTGGCAGTAAGGTACCTTGGAACAGCAGTCCTGACGGCATCATCAGGGCATTCCAAGCTCTTGCAGCAGGGTAAGTAGATCTCCTTTCTTGATTGATTTGACCGGCTGATTTGTACAAGATAATTGTAAATCCTCTTGGTAAATGATCTGTTTGTACCTTGATGTTCTTATTTATTTTTTAATTTTCTGTGTGCATTTCAGAAAGTTATCTGCATGTGTGAGAAATATGAGGAAGCGTATGCGAGCGGGTCTATCTCAAGTGGATGCATGGGAAATGTCCACTATCCAACTGGTTGCTGCGGCAGAGGTAAATTGTATTATGCGTAGTCTCTGTAAATATGGTTGGGATAGAGGGTTCCTTGTTTGTGGGTTCCTGGTGAAGGTAGCAGGGATCCGCTGGATGCGAGTCGCACGGGACCGGCGACACTTAGGGGAGGCCTATGTCCAGCAGTGGAAGTCTTACGGCTGAAATGATGATGAGAGGGTTCCTTTAAGCAATTGAGACTTCTGATTCACTTCGATAGAGTGCAATTAACTAACCATTGTTGGGTTACATACCTACACGGTTTTGTAATTGAGTAGCGGGCGAATAATCTCTAATCTCTCTATGTAAATACATTAGTGTTCCAGTTTCACATCGTCATCATCTTTAACTTTCTTTCTGTCCTGTCCCACAGGCCCACTGCCGGGCAGTGATAGCAGATACGTATAGACAGGAGATCGTGACACTGACTGCCAACTCAAGTCCAAACGTCAAGATAGTCATGGATCAGCTCTCAACTCTCTACCTGTACTACTGGGCTTTGGAGAGGACTGGAGAACTTCTTATGGTAAGGAACAGCAACAAAATAAATAATACGATTCTATCGCTGTCTTACTCTTTAAGGCTAGGCAGTACGTAAATCATTAAGGCTGCAGCCGCTGAAGGACCGATCATAGAAATATTTTCCAAAAATGATCATACAGACTGAGCCGGTGTAGTAACATGATTTTATTCTAGAGATAAATATTATTTCGCAGTACACGTCGGTATCGGAGAATGATCTGGTGGAGCTACAGTTGAGATACGAAGAGCTGCTGCTGAAGATAAGACCTAATGCAGTCGGGCTTGTGGATGCCTTCGATCTCCGGGATGAAGTAAGTGGCCAAAATTGTATAGGTACATGAGGTTGCTTGGGTTTTGAAGGTCATTTAATCTGGTAACTTTTGTTTTGGAAAGATTGCGGACGCTGGATAATGTACTGGGTAAAGTCGGTTGAAAGAACGAAAGAAAATGTATTTATTATTCTCACACTGGAAAATAAAAAAATAAAACTGATGGGATAAGAATAGTACAAAAACGCGCGCGCTGGTGCTCGCAGCCGGTCTGCAGTCTGCCCGTAGCTGTTTAACCGCTCCTTTTTTATACCTAAAATTTTTTTTCGATCCTGGTGAAAATCTTAAAAATACAGGCCCACTGGACCAGTTTCTGACTTGGTCCCACTTTAGGGAGTATTGGTTATAAAAGAAAAAAACTACTTTCTAGGTACGCCCTTTTATTCCTCAAGTTTTTGTTCCAGCTCCTCCATTCAGCCCTGGGCTCCTACGACGGCCGGGTCTACGAGCGTCTGATGGAGGAAGCCCTGAACAGCCCCATGAACAAGGAGCCCGTCAACCAGACCTACTACAAGTACTTGAGACCGATGCTCAAGGGGAAACTGTGATGAAGCTGCTGCTGTTATTATTTAATAAGAGAGTCCGCACCCCAACACGGTAGATCAGTTGCAGTTCAGTTGTTCCAGCAATCAATAGACATTTTTTTGAGCTGTCAAAATGCGGTTCCCTATAGATTTTGTTTGGCAGTAGCAATTTGTGATGTCACTAATTTAACAACTCAATGATTCGACTATTTATTATTCAAAGTGAATAAAAATCTAATCTTACAGTAAACTGAAAAGGAATCGGGTTTTCAGAAACTGAAAGAAAATTTCTAAAAATGTTTTTTTTATGTGTCTTGCAATTTATTAGTTAATGTTGCCACTACCCAATTGTGTAACCTGAATTCGTTTATACTTTTTGAAAAAATTGTCTGCTTGTTGCTTAAAAAAGGCAATTAATGTTACTAAATAAAATTGACGTGATATGATTTGAATAGCATTGGGAATGCGAGTGTGTAACGCAATGGCCTCAATGATTGAGCACAGAGTACTTTTAATTTGAGTCTAGATTTTCTTACCTTCGAATTGCAGTTTTGTTGAATTTGTTGTAACGTATCTAATCTTAAGTAGATACTCTGTTGCATTTATTTTTAATATTGTTATTAATATTATCTGGATAAGAGTAATACAATGTTGTAAAAATTAAGGATGAGGATTACGATTAAATGTTTTTATACCTTACTAAACCTTTTACTATTCTACATTTTTGGATCTTGTTTTTAACAAAGAAAATACAGTCCGTCATAAGTAATCATAACATAGAAATGAACACGACTATAAATCTTAAAATAATCGCTTTGCATCCAACGTTTTTCTTAACTTATGACAGTCACAATCACAAACGTCTATAATGAATAATCTTATGTAAATACATAGTTCAAAGTACAAGGATCACTCACAGCACCATCAGAAAACAAGACAAAATATGTATCTTATTCATCTTAAAGTCAACTGAAGCATAGATCAATTTAAAGTGTAAGGAAACATTATCAAAACATTTTATTAGGTAACGTCTTATAATCTAAGTACGTAATACCTTGCAAAATAGTTTATTAGCCCCTGATAAGAATAATAACAACAATTATCAGCATATTTGCGTTGCGTTTGTGTGAGATTTGATAGCGCCATTATTCCGTTGGCTTACCAAGGAGCTAACATACCTAACACAATCGTCGCCCCACCACAGACAAACACAAGTATTTTTGCAATAAAATTGATTGACTCGTTCCAATTTCAAATATGAGCGCGAAAGTGAACCAGGATTTGTTGGAAGAGAGAAAAAATTGTGAATTTAATGTGGAAGAGTTAACTAATTACCTAGATGGAAGTGTTCAAGCGACAGAAAGCAGAAGGAAGTTAGGTAAGTGGTAGTTCATTTGTTTATTTTCTTGCCGTTTGCGCGTGTGAAGTAACTTGTTATACTCGTATTCGTATGTAAACGTGTACGTGTGTCATATCGTGCTAATAGACTATCGTCAGAATCGGTTTTCCTTGAGGATGCCGAGTGTTAATAACTTCAGACCGGAGGCAAATTTCCTGTTTACGCTGACCTCCTATTCTACTGAAAGTCTACATAGTAGCAGGTCAAACTATACTGGCTGTATAGCTTGATTGCTTGACTAAGTAGGTACATATAGATACCTATATGATTTCACTTTGCTAGGGGTGTAGATAAAGGTCAAAAGATAAGAATAGCTTACTACTATAACTTACCTGCGTGGGTGCCCTGATAACATTATCTTAATCATGATCAACAATACAACTGTAGTGTAGCAGATAAAATTATGAATAACATTCAGTACAAAGTCCGAATCACTGAGATCAATCTGTCAACCTTCAACTTACCTGGTAGCCATTTACGATAAAAAATGTGGTCTAAAGTCCAAAGTTCAGAGACTGACCTTCATATTCCTATAGAGATGACTTAGTGATGATTAAACAATCTATACCGAAGTAAATGGACCAGTTAGCAATGTTTTGTATTTGAATGCTCACCACGAGTATTTGACCAGGCGCTCGTATAATCTTGGTCATAGCAAAAACTTCGCTCAGGTTTCACAGTGTGATTTAACAAAGTAGAAGTGCTGATTTTTAGTATCTTTTTAAAGGTTAAGCCAAAGCCTATCAATGCTTGGAAGACAAAAGAAAAGATGGATGGATTCTGTGAGGAATGATGTGAAAGAAATAGGAGTCAAAAGAAATGACAAAAAGAAGGAAAGAATAAATCGTATTTCGCTGACCCCAAGTAACAAGCGACTAGGACAGCAAGATGATGATGAACCCTATCAAAGTTATAACGAGCAGTATTCGATTGTAGAAAAGTAAGCATTAAAATAACTTTACGCATAATTCCAGAGCAAAAGGTGCTAAGCACCAAAGGCCTCATCGACGAGGTCCCAGAAGAGTACCTCAGTCATAAGGAGAAGTATGAGAACGCGGTACGCAAAGCAGTTCTTTTGTACCGAGCGCTGAAAGATGCTGAGGATCCTAATCAGACAGAACAGGAGAAGGCTAAGTATGTTTAATTTCGGATAAAAGGGTCTTAGGGATCAATGGTAGAAGAAAGGGAAGGCCTAAACCCAACAGTGGGTCACCCTGGACGACAGGGACGACAAATAAAGCTTAATCCTCCACCACAATCCAGCTTATGAACGATTTTATGATCAAATCATCTTCATCATCTTCCAGTCCTTATCCTAAATTACTTGTGGTCGTCGCAAAGCATTTTACTTTTACGTTCTTCCTTCTGTTCCCAAATCATTCGTCACGCAATCCTTCCATATTTCCTTTTCTTTTTATATAATCACCAATCAACTTTTCCTTCATGAATTTACAATTTATAATTTTGTATGCTTTCAGCGCCACTTACCGCAGCCTCCTGCATGCAGCGGTGTTCAAAGATAACTCTCCATTCTCGCTACACGTTGCTATGTTCATACCGGCGATATTGGGCCACGCTGATGAAGAGCAGAAGAAGTACTGGATGAAGAGAGCCAGCAAGATGGAGATCATTGGCACTTATGCTCAGGTTGAAATATGAACAAAATTGCTTGTTAGATGTCTTAATCTAATTTGTCATTGTTTTATACGTGTTACATTTTCTCGCCTTAACAGCTGAACCGATTTGGATGAAATTTAGCACATGTATAGACCATGAACTGGATGGCACTAGAATACTTTTTAGAACGGTAGTACGTTCCCGTGGAACAATTTCGAACCTCCAAAAGCTAGTTATAAAATCTGTTGAAGTTTGCGTCGGCGTAACGTTATGATGGAGAATTGAGACTCTTATTTTATTGGATATAAAACTACAATAAATTTCGTAAATAAAACTAGCATGGAGTATACAGATGAAATGAATTTATGAAAGTTACAGTTAATTTTGAAAATCAAGAAAGACCCACTCCAAAAAGCAATTTTGTAACCAAAAAACATAACTTAGAAAATTATAAACCACATGCGTGTTATATTATAGACCCGTATAAATGGAATTCCAAAGTTAAAATGGCTTGCATATTGTTATTTAGCTCTTTATTTCTCAAAACTTCCCAAATGTTAAAACATAAATTGTAAATTAATCTTTATCAGACGGAGCTGGGTCATGGAACGTTTATCCGTGGCTTGGAAACGACAGCTACTTACGATCCAAAAACAGAAGAGTTTGTCATGCACAGTCCTACACTGACTGCGTATAAATGGTGGCCCGGAAGTTGTAAGTTACATTTGAATAATTTTATGTTTCCATTTTATTTAGCCTGACTAAGATAGAAATCCATGCTTATATTATAAATGTTACTCTGACTTAGTAGCGAAGGGTCAATCTTTAATGTGATTATATTATTTGTCTATAGAATACTGACTGTACCATTTTTCAAAGGGAATCCGGTAGGAATCGAGTTGTATGGAACCTTCGCCACTGCTCTGTCTATTTGTTACCTTTTCGCGCCTTTATGACTAAACGTGTCAAGACGTAGGATGCTTTATATCCCTTTAGTAGTCCAAAAGAATAAAACCAACCTCCCCGCAGTTGTATCAGGTCAGGCTACAGCTCACTTGCTGTATGACATCAACAAACCAAATTAATCTTTTTCTAGTGGCACACACCGCGAACTACTGCGTGGTGATGGCCCATCTTTACTCCCAGGGTAAGAGCTGCGGCATCCAGCCCTTCCTCATCCAGCTGCGAGACGAAGAGTCTCACATGCCTCTCCCAGGGATCAAGCTTGGGGAGATCGGGGCCAAGCTTGGATTCAACACTGTTAACAATGGGTTCCTTGGCTTCGAACACCACAGGATTAAGAGGGACAGGATGCTGATGAAGAATGCTCAGGTTTTGAAGGTAGGAAAGATAATCATCTGTCTAGGCTTTTCCCAACTGTGTTGGGGTAGGCTTTCAGTCTAATCGGATGCAGCTGAATACCAGAAGATAAGAAAGATGTAAAAAAATAATATAAAGTTACTGATGTATATTTTGTTGTTAGAAGTTAACTACAGGTGCTGTTCTATTGCCTAGATCTTGATTTCTGAAACTTAAAGTGATACTGAGTTTTTTTTTTACGTTGCCTCCAAAAATATTAGAACCCTGTCGGATTGACAGCGTTAGCAATGACTGAGCAGCACGCGTAGCATGCATGACCACTGTAGAAACGGCTTTTTTAGACGGAAAAATCGACAAAATGACAGATTGTGTCGACACAATGACAGATTTCTTTGCACTATCGTTAATTTTGTCGATTCTTCCGTCAAAGAAATTCTTGTCTACGGTGGTCATGCTACATGGGCAGGTGCCTCGACAAAGGGCAACTGGAATTTCGTAAAGAGCAGATTATTTCCTCCAGCCAAACTTTTGGAGGCTCTTGAGGATGCTTTCCCCTTCCATGCAAATAGTTACGACACTTTTCTGTCTCCAGGATGGTACATTCAGAAAGTCACTAAACAGCAAGCTGACTTACGGCACAATGGTATACGTGAGAGTGGTCATCGTCAATGGCATGGCCAACCAGTTGGCGAGATCTGTCACCATCGCTGTCAGATACTCCGCAGTCAGGAGGCAGTCGGAGCTAAAGCCTGGGTAAGTGGCCCTTGTTTGATCCTATGGCAAGCTTTGATTAGACTTTCAATCGTTGCACTTCTTAATGGTACAGTTAGACTGTGCCACGGATTACTTGATCCATCTTAACGTCTTCAGCTTTAAGACGGGTACCATAAAGGGACATCGATGTTATAAGCTTCGGAAGCTAGAAGACTATTTCTTGCCAAATAGCACCTATTTGATTTGAAATGGGGTTGACAAATAATTTTCTTGTTCTCTTATTCCTAGTGCTGGAGAACCCCAAATCCTGGACTACGTGACTCAGCAGCACAAGCTGTTTATCGCCATAGCTTCGAGTCACGCCTTCAGTCTGACGGCCAAGTGGCTCACCAGGATGTACCAGAAGGTTACTGCTGATTTGGAGAAGGGGAACATGGATGAACTGCCTGAGGTCAGTTTATTTAAATCAAACTAGTTAAGTAATACCCGCGACTTTGGTCGCGTGGAAATTTTGATGTGAAAAATTTATAGAGATAACCACATTTATGACTTTATGTTATTACTAAAACCACTTTCCACTTTGAATGTGCCTTTTAACGTACACATCTTGCTACATCGTTCTCACATAATGTACCATCTCAACATGAATGATTTAACCAAGGGTTTGTAAAAGTATTCTGATTTGAAAGAGTGTCCATATGGAGTTTCTTGCCCGTTCTTCTCCGTAGAGATCTACGTTAGGGAATGGGCAACTACAGTACTTTCACAGTTTTTATGCCTGTAGCTATTGTTGTCTTTGTTTCGACAATTCAAAAGTGCCTGTAACTGGCCTACTTGAAATAAATGCTTTGATTTGATTTCCCATGATCTCCCTTGTAGCTGCACGCCATAGCCTGCTGCCTGAAGGCGGTGACGTCATGGGACACGTCCGCGCAGTCGGAGCGCTGCCGCTCGTCTTGCGGCGGACACGGCTACATGCTGTCCTCCAACCTGCCGCAGATCTACGGGCTCGTGACAGCTGCCGTGACGTATGAGGGAGAGAACACTGTGCTCATGCTGCAGACTGCTAGGTAAACTCATTTTAGGAAATATATAGTAACTCATTAGGAACTCGAAGCTCAATAATATAACAGCCGCACGGATTGATGTTCAGGTTAAGCCGTGCTTG
This sequence comes from Noctua comes, assembly GCA_963082995.1. Lineage (NCBI taxonomy): Eukaryota > Metazoa > Arthropoda > Insecta > Lepidoptera > Noctuidae > Noctua > Noctua comes. The sequence continues at coordinate 17,637,633 of OY720267.1, read as the reverse complement.
CCTTGGTGGGTCCGTGAATGAATGATTCATTACATATGGAGATTCCTCAATGCCTCGGAAAGGACGCTAAGCCGTTGGTCCCGGCTGTAATTTGTAGATCCTTGACAATCGTTTCAGGTAGTCAGTGGCCTGTCTGACAACCAGTCTTACCAAGAGGTATCGTATTACCTAGTACTAACTGGGTTGTACTCAGTAAAAAGTGGTGTGTGGCTGAGAATCAGCCCCATTTGAATAAAGGACGTTTAAATCATTTTGATTTTGTAGATCACTCGATACATGCGACCTCCGACAATTTTCTTTATTGCGTCTGACCATCTTACTGGTACTCGCCTTGGCTTTGTAATTCAAGCTTGTAGATGTTGGTGGGTGGTTGAGACATGGACCTGTATGAAAAAAGGATTCAGAAGGTACTCACGAAGGAAGATGATTCATATTCACGTGTGAGCTGCCTATCTGTGCTAATATATAGTTAAATATTACAGTTTAATGAACTCATCGAGACTTACTCAATGATATCATTGGATTTTGACAAAAACTTTATGCAAAATATAGATTAGCTACAAAACGAAATGATATAATAAATTGTGAATGAACTGCATTAAGTAGATGATTCACCTGGGGCTATTCAGAGTTTTTCTCTATTGGTTCGGAAATAAAACTCTGTCATTTAAAATTATCGATTTATAAAGTAACTTATCTAAACTGTATCTAACGGGATCGCAACATTTATGATGACTTTGATTAAGTGTTGTATTGGTAAAATATTATGGCGAATTGATTCTGAATTTTAATTTATTGGCAAATGGATACCCAAATAAAATTTCGGTGTAGCTTTGGCATAATTAAAAATGATGTTCAGGTCGCCATAAATTAATATTGTGACCAGCAAGAATAAGAGAGAAAAAAAAAAGAATAGAAAATCTATATATATTTTTTCCTAATTTAAAAAAAAGATCCTTATCTTTTTTTTCTAATTTTAGCCAAACTTAACGATGAAAGCTCATACTGTGATTGGTACGAAAATAGCCAATCAACAAAGGCTGGAAGCAACATTACTATTAGTTAAATAAGACGGTTAATTGTTTCAGGTCTTTAGTAAAGGCATGGGAGCAGGCATTGGCTGGCAGACCATTGAGTCCAACAATGTCTTATCTGTCAGAAAAGATCAGCAGCAAACTGAAATGGGACAACTCCGTCGATGGAATCATCAAAGGTTTTCGACGCGTTGCTTCTGGGTAAGGATAATTTTGTTATTTTGTATGGTATTCAAATGTCGCATGCCGAACAAACTGTAGGCCCGTAAAGTTCCGGATTGGTGCCCTGAAACAGTGACACGGGGTCGCGGCACACCACGAAGGAGATGGCGGGACGAACTGGATGTCTTCCTTGAGAATTGGAAAGAAGTAGCACAGAAGCGTGACCTTTGGAAGGAGTGGAGGAAGGCCTTGGCCCAGCAGTGGGACAATGTGGGCTAGCTATAATAATATAATAATTCAAATGTAGAATACAGCAAATATTCAATTTTATCTTCGCTAAAAGCAGACTTTGGACAGATTTAAGACGGCTGCTCCTGTCCAGTCCTCCCATCAAAATCTGTTCAATCATTCGTCATTCACTTTATCCAAGAAAAGAATGGATTTGTGATACAGTCGACTGCTAAATTGGTAGAAGCTACAATGATAAAGGCTCTTTTAACGATCGAATAACGTTGACAAGGGTGCCCCGTTGTTGAGCATTTTAAAAATAATGGAAAATGCTTCCTGCATACTACTGGCCTCCTGGTACAGCTGCTGTAGAAGTAGCTTTTAATTAAACACTTGTGGCTACTGGCTGCTTACAGTAAAGTGGCATCAGCAGTGGCCAGTATCAAGAAATATATCAAACGAGGCCTCGCTCCCGAAGACGCATGGAACATGACATCAGTTCAACTGGTGGCGGCTTCTGAGGTACCTATCTATACATTTATACTTATGTAGCTATGTTTTTTCCGATAAATTCATTGACTATAATCTTCTATCTGTGGTAAATAGGTAACTTTTTTTGTTTGCAGAAGTTGCACTTGACTTTTCGTTTATACCAATGGCGATATTTAATTAGTTGTTTGTCTATGAAATTTATGGCCATGCAATTAGTTAATTTTATCATGCATTCTAAAATTCTTGTTAAAGGAGAAATTCGATACTTCGCCTTTCCCCGAATGTTGAAAAATAACAGTTGTTCGGAGATTTATATTATTGTCACTTGAGTGTTAATTTCTAGTGTCAACATTTTATTATTTGATCGCTACCAGATTCCTATTAATACTAATTATTTATGTCTTAATAAATTATTACGGTGTTAGATTATTGATAATTCGTGCATATTTTTGATAACTATTTAAAGTTGCGTTCTAATCTCATCAAGTCATCAATTTTAATAAAAAAAAAATCTTCGAAATTCAAACCAAAATTAATTCAAAATATGGCAGTATCAGTTTCATAATAGAATTCACCAGTTATTTATTTGACATCTTCATGTCTTATCTTTTATTTTCTCAAATTAGGTGTTGGATGGATAAAATAGGTATTTAATGTTTTTTTGTTCTTTGTGTATGTATAAAAGATTTTTCGTTCATAAAATGAGTCAGGTAAGGTAAATCCCATAAGTTAAATATATATTTAGAGTCGTTTATAAATAAAACAAGCGGTAAAAATAAATTATTGGGGCAAGTTTGTATGCTTTCCATTGATAGATACAATAAATTTAAAAATAATAAACTGCTTCTTTATAAATTATGATAAATACTCATTATAAATCATAAACAAAGTTCAAAGAAAGGCACAATACAATTTATCTTACTAATAGTAGATATTATAATAATATTAAGCTATGTAATGACTTCGGATTAATTTTAAATGATGGCTTCCACAAAACGATGTCAAATGATAGGAAGGTTTTGCCATTGTGCCTAAAATAGTGTCAGAACATAAGCCGACAAAATCAAAATATTTTATTTCACGTCGAGAAAAGGTGCACGGCAAGCTAAGGATTAAATGGGTACCTTGGCGAAACCTATTACTACTACTAACTAACTACTATTACCTACTAGTAGATTTATTAAAGTTCTCGTTATGAGTAACTCTATTGAGGCCATTTGAGGCTGATGATGCTGAAAATAAAATAGGTAGAACAACCTTTTTAAAGAGGAGACATGGAGTCTGAGTAGGTCATATAAAAATTAAAAGGATTTTAGTTCAAACGTGGAATTTGTCGCCAGTTTTGAAATCAATGCGGTTACATCCAAAACCACCACAAGGTGTGTTTCATCCCTGCTGCGGCGGGAAGAGCTCCGGCGCGATCTCAGGGCAGTATGGAGGGAACGACTGTCGCAACCGAGGTCCGGGCACGCCGCAATCGCGGCGGTAAGACCCCTCTTTGAGGAGTGGCTGGATAGGCGTCACGGCGTCCTGACCTACCGCGTGACGCAGGTCCTCACCGGACACGAAAGTTTCGGGAGGTACCTGTGGGACACCGTGGATTTTAGTCAGTACAAGTCTGACAGTCCCTCCCGCTCTGCCCTGGGTGGGAGGACTCATTTGATGATTTTACCACGCTAAAAAAAAAAAAAAAGGTGTGTTTCATCTACATACTTTAAATCAGATAAACCACTTTGTATTTTACGATCATGCGACTAAAGTGCTACCGATTCGAGTTTTGCTAATTTCGACCTCCGACCGGAAAAGACAGTACCCATCTACATAAAAAATATAATATTTACGGTCTGCATACAAAACGATGTCAACAACCTAAAACAGGAAGCTAAAGAAATTAATTCAACTAATTAACACTAATCGTGTTTGACAAAAAGCAATAAAAGTCTATTATTATATTTTAATTATTGCAACATTAATATTATTGTGTCACACCTAATGGCTTTCCTAAGTTTATAGGCTGTTTCCTAGTTTATGTGCCTAACGGTTTTTAAATTAAAAATGTAGATTAAAAAAGTCGCACGGCTTGGCTATGGTTCGTGGTTACTCCTTCAATTAAATTGTCTTCATCAATCAATAGCCTGCAGTTAAAAATATGACTATTCATATTTGAACTGTTAATGTCTTTATTTATGCATTTGTTAGGATTATAATTAAGATATAATTCTCTTCTTTAAATTACTGAGGAGGCGTGGCTAAAATATGGTTTTTATGGTGTTTTGCATAAGCAAAGTAGAAATTAGGAATTTAGGATTTTGGAGTAAAGAGAAAGGTTCAAAGAGGAAGATCGTTTAGATGTCTTAGAAATTATTAAAAACTAACGACCCTCCTCTACCGCTTCTATTGCTGAGAGCTCCAGTTTGGAGACACGTCAGGCGGCTATTCTTTATAGTCGCAAGTCTAATTTCATGTTGCCATGCATCAGTAATGGCGACAAGAAATTGAAGTTACTAGTAAGAACTCACGTGGAGACCTTACATGAGTTCGAAATATTACTCTGCGAAAATTGTAACATCGGTGACTATACATCGATGCTTTGATACTGCAACATCATGTTTTTACTACGACTTTTTTGTTCGCTGTTTCTATATATCGGTTAACTTATGTCGAAACCTTGTTTCTTCGACGTTTGTTTGTTCTAACATACTATAATGTTTGTCCCCAGGCCCACTGCCGTGCGTTCCTCCTGTCAACTTACAAGTCGGAGGTGGAGAGAACGACCTCATCTGTCTCAGAGCCTTTGAGGAAGGTGTTGTACAATCTGGTGCATCTGTACAGCGTCTACTGGGCTCTGGAGAAACTAGGAGATCTGCTGCTGGTGAGTTAAAACGGGAGTCGATGAGGAAATTGATCTGAGTTTGGTATTTGAGATGAGATACAAAATACTCTCCGTGATAAAAGACAACAGTACTTAAGAGACAAATGTTGATTAAAACACCGACTTTCGGTAAATCTGCTGTTTTCCGGGAATGGGATATTTTTCCAGGTAATTCATTAAATTACTGTAGCGGATGATCAGCTGCTTTATTTAGGTGTTTGTGTGTTTGAGGTAAGTAGGTTATAGATACTACAGCAGTGAAACCGTACCTTCTACACTACTTTCTTAAATCGTCATTAAAGAAAACAATAAGAAAGTACACAGCATAAACGGCGACCTTATCTCCGATCAATACTCTACTGATCCCGTTCAATATCTCCACAATCTACACTTGACACAAATATCTCACGAGAAGAACAAAATAGCAATTATTCCGTACTGTTAGATAATATAGATAAATCTAAAATAACTGGATCACGCGAAAAAAACGATGGCGTCCCACAATAGCTTTGATTATCTGCACAGGTACAGTTAAATAATACGTTGTAAAAACTCACTGCACGAGCAAAAACATACTTTATGAGCCTGTCTACGGGCAGCCATTTTGCATTTTTGTTTTTTATTAGACACAAAAATGTAATCCGTAATTTTAGGAGTGCCTGCATTGCTCATTCTTTTTCCTTATAGGGTTTTAAATTTAGAATGTTAATACGACACCTTTAAAAAGTCATGGTTCAACACATTTTTAGTGCATTTCCCGAAATTCCCAGCACGTAATTTTTTAGTGTTTCTTGTAAAAATGTCGGGTTGAAAGTACTTGAAACGCAGCGATCTGTCTCGTTATCATAAAGCTGACACATTAAAGCTTTCTGCAGTTTTACTGGTGCTGAAGGCAGTTGTTACCGTCTGCAGTTTACCAAATAGAGTAAAAAGATCTGTTAAGACAAAATTACGTCATATGAGGTGTGACTTGTGGGAATTTTGATGCATTTCCGCGTCGTCATCATGACAGTTATGTTTGAGTTCCGTTGTGTTTTGAGATTGACGGCTGCATTGAAGTTCGTGTTTATGTTGTCTATTCTCTATAGGTGTGTTTTTTTTTTTTGGGAACAAGATGATTGGAATTTCAGTATTACAATTAGAAACGTCAGCTTGTGTTACGTCATGCATTCAAAATAGGTGCCATATAGGTGTTAAAATGAATGAAAGAATTTGAAAGACAATTTCAACTGGTTATTGTTGTACTCGATCGTTCAAAAGAAAGGTAAAGAAGAATCGTCAAACTAAATGCAGCACGTGCATTTTTTTTATTAGCCTGTACTATCCCATTACTGGGCAAAGGCCTCCCCCAGTTCCTTCCTTGTGCTCTTTTCCCGTGGCTCCTCGAACCAGCCCTAGCGGTAAGCGTCCAGATCATGGACCAGTAGCTTTTCCAGGCGTTTTCGACTTGGCGACCGATTTCTCTTTCTTGCTTATTTTCGACAGATACTAACTGGCCCAAGATATGCTCATCGACATAATAAATTTCCTGCCCATCCACCTCGACCCTACGCTTAGTGCTGTTGGTCATGAGCTGGGTTTTAGAGCGATTCGTTGCAAGTCCCACCCTAATGCTGGCCGTGCTCATTTCTTGGAGCATGGTCTGTAGTTCCAGGGCTGTGGGGGCAAAGAGACAATGTCGTCGGCAAATAGGAGGTTCGTCAACCTCTTACTGCCGACTTTAATGCCTTTGGTTGTCTATGAGGCTACTAGCGTTCTAAATAATAGCGTTTTAGAACGTGCAATATCATACATTTCTTTTTTTTTTTAATTAGCCTATTCTGTCAAATGGGACAAAAAACAATTCCAGTTTTTTTTTTTTTGCCAGTTACATCTCTTTAGAGACTAAAATTCTAACAGACTGATACATAGAACAAAGCAACCAATTTCGATTCAAATCTTTGCATAGAACCATTGAATAGATTGCCATAATGACTACGATTGGCAGGTGAATTATAACAAGAATAATGCACTGTGTTTAGTCTATGGTATGCATAGGGTATCAGTTATCAAGTTTTTATCTACATAACGGTTATCGGAATCAGTACGTTATAAATTAAGGATTCTAACTGCACAATGCGTTTATTTTAGACAGCTGATTAAAAAAAAGTAAGGATAATTTTATTTACAGTTATTTTGAATGAACTTTGGATAATTTTGAACGGATGTATTTTTAATATACTTGACTGCAATTATTTATTGACAACAACTAATAAATCTGTCGAAAGTTTTGAATGCAACTTTTTTCTATGTCTGTTTCGTGATTTATAGACGACTCTTAAAATGACTCCAATTACATTTCAGAAACATGGTGATTTTCTCTAAATGATCTCTATATTTTATCTAAAAGCCGTTCTTTTCAACATAAAGATTTCCATATAAAATTAATTGAAAGTTCGTTTCAATAATGTGATACAATTTGTTAAAATGATCTCTATATTGTGGCCTAACAACAAGTTTAAAGCAGGTGTCTCTATTAAATAGTCTAAATTTTAAAGACTAGTTTTATTATAAATTATAGGTACGTGTGGAGAATTTTATGGGTGTTGGAGAATATAAAACATGGTGGAAAATAAAATTAGTGTGAATTATTTATGTTTTGTTGTGGGTCACGAACTTGATGTGATTATAGTGTTAGATTACAGTTTGATGCAGTTTTGTTATTTATTATTTGCTGTTTATTTTTTATAATTATTTAAATAAAAGTTTTCGACGTATATTCATGCTTGTGGTGGGGTTAGACATTAATTTTAGCTTGTAACATTAACGGCGAATTTCATCAATGGAACTGAACGCGTTCAGAACATCTAAACGGAGATCAAGAACTGTCTGAGTCAATATTCCTATGATGACACTGATAGATGCTGATCGTATTTTAAATTAGTTTCATTAGTGCAAAAAACGTGAGTTTTAAATAATTAAATCTAAATATTTAATTTCAGTTGAAAATCGATCTTATCTAAAGATCCCTTTTGAGACTTAAAAAAATACAACCGAATTGAGAACCTGTTCCTTTTTAGAAGTCGGTTAAAAAACAAAACACTCTAGTTATAAAGAAAACTCGTTACCTCCCATAAATCAATTTTTAACCGACCTTGACAATGAACGAAGGAATTTGGAATCTCCAGGACAGATTTATTACTTACCTTCGATTGCCAAACGGTCCCATCTAATTAGTTATGTTACTTTTGTCCATTTATATTGACATAATTTATATCCTTTTAAATCAGCTAATAAAAGCATAATAGGTACATATCATTATAGGATGTAGTTAAAATTTCTGGTTTTATTGATATCATTATAAATACCTCATTCAGAATCGTTTTGTCAAAACTTTTAACTTTTGTCATAAAAGCTGATTCGATTTTAAATAAAAATCGATTAATATTTCGAATATAGTAAATCATAAGAATTAGATTATGTGAGAAATGTTTTTCTAATAAAAACGTATTAATTCATTAATCAAAAATATGCTTTTTATGATAAAAAAGTCCTGTATTTTGCAAATTTAAAGTACATGAGTATATTGTTTATATTTGAACAAATTATGCAAAATGCAAATTTTTCTCATTTGCTTTTATTATTTGAAGATATTAACTTTGTTTATTTTAGTAATTTTGCTAATTAATTGTTTAGTGTTCAAAAGCTTAAGTTGTTTTAGAAGCCCAAAAATAAACCTGCTTGTTTTTTTGTTTAAAAATAATAACACGTTCTTGAAGAATATCTATTTAAAGTTCTAGTACGTTTTTGGTAATTGAAACTGATGATTTGATTAGGATTTTTCAGTTTTTTTTATTGAATTCATTCTAAAATGTTAGCTGTCCATCAAAAAATTGCGATAAACATTTAAATTATACGTTTAATTCTTAAGCGTCAAAAGTTAATAAGCACTTAACACATAAAGTCTATTTAACACATCGTCATCGTCTTTTTTTTTTTCACTAAACTGACAGAGAAGTGCGATTTTTTGCGAGCACCGGTAAATGGCGTGCTTATCTATCAACAATGGCGACCACCAGACATTGATTACCCGTTTATTATGGTTTAGTCTCACATGTTGTGTGCCGTGGCGTTGTTCGTGGGTTTCAGTCTATTTTCTCTGGAGTAAGAGTAAACTGGATCATCATCATCATCGTCCCGTCCTTGTCCCATGTTACTTGGGATCGGTGCAACACGTTTTTATCTTCTATTCTCCTCTGTCAACCGTCACGCTATCATTTATTCCTTTTTCTTTCATATCATTCCTCACACAATCCACTCATCTTTTCCTTGGTCTTGCTCTCCCTCTCCATCCATCAACATTTAAGAATATTAATAGATTAATATTACTCTTTAGTCACATGCGATTCGTCCCTCCTCTCGAGAGAATTTTAGTTTAAAATACCTTTTTACATAATCCTACTAATTTTATAAATGCGAAAGTTTGTGAGAATGGATGGATGGATGTTTGGTACTCTTTCACGAAAAAATTACTTAAGGGATTTGGATGAAAATTGCCACACAGGTAATAACCTGAATTAATACATTTTATCCCGGTGCTACGATCCCGTGGGACAGTTATCGAGCTTCACGCGAGCGAAGCCGCGGGCATAAGCTCATCATCTATAACCAAACTAAAAATAATAATAAAAATCCATATAATTGAAACAAACAGTCACACCAACAATTTTCTAAATACAAATAACCTTAGACAACTAAAGGTCCAGCGAACAGTTATTATACCTACCTAAATACGGGGTCAACACACGGACGAACTGCAACAAAAACTCATAGATTAACCGACCGACGATCAGCAGATCAATATCGATCATTTTGATAAACTAGGTCTGTCCGAATAAACAGTTGTTAAACTATTGACTTAGTTTCAAAGCAAAAAATGATTGGAGAAAGTAATCTGTTATCGATTTTACAGGTGACAAAGTTCGGTAAAAAATTGTCTGGTATTTATTTAGTAGTTCGAATATCCCGATGAGTAATATTGAATATTTTGAGACCCACTTTAACGAGACACAATTCATATCTGTCGTGTATTGGGAGTCTGCGGGTCTCGATTGGTTAGTACGCGATGACCACAAAACTGTTCACCATTTGCGATGTTTCAAGCTTTTCTTAACAACGTTCTCAAGTAGGTTTGCATATTTCGTTCATTCTTGATCTTTTCTCTTCTATACCACCAGTGGTCTTTAACTTACGAGACCCGGCTCCTGTCCATCGTGTGTTTATGGAGGGCCTCTTATTAGAAGAGAATGTTAATTGGCGAGTAATATACTGAATGGGTGACTATTATACCAAGGGAGTAACTATTTACCCGGTCATTGCGGCAAGGAGAACATAGGAAGCAAGACCGAGCGAAGCGAGCTCGGGACTTGTGGCACCCCGACTCGGACAAGTAAGATTCGAAGGGGATGGCGGGGTCTACTAATCATTGTAAAATCATTTTCATTATTTATGATGATATATAGACAGACAGTTAAATAAAGCTTGATTACTGATTGCTTTGAAAGCTGTCTTTTAGGTCTAGAGTTCGTTGTATTTTTTCCGACACATTTTCATTCATATAGCTTTGAATTGTAGGTCTATTTATTTTATCTTCTATACGTTACATACAGTTCGTATTCAACGTTAAGTTGGTACAGTTAGCTATGACGTCAGAGAATGACTTGACGTTGACCTTACGTCAGTGTCACGTCACATTAGCATATTTATTGGGTCACAAGTTCATGACATCATAAAACTTTTTGTTGAGATCAACGAGTTCAGTTTTTTTTTGTGTAGAGGAAGTTTTAAACGAACAGCTGTCTTGGTTTGTTATGGTTATTTTTTTCGAGTGAAGTATCTTTTGCGGCAACTAAACCTTTAGTAGGTACAAGGGGAAATATCAATGGACTTTACTTTTAATACCGAAGGATTTACTGCAATGTGATTCTTCTTTTTCTTCTAAGTTTAAGGTAAGTTTAGGGTCTTCAGTAGCGTTCGGCGGCATCAGTTCATTCACCATGCATACAACAGGTCAACAGGACACGCAGGAGACCATACTAAGTGTCCTATCTCTCATAGTTTGTGGCTGCAATCAGCAATGTGATTTAGAAATTGATTAAACGAGAAGTCGTCTCAGAATTAAGTTGTAGTAGATTTTCTTGTTTATCTCTCTTAGTTTTATATATTTTGTTTTACGTATTTATTCTAATATTTAAGTTAGAAATGTTTTCTAGTAGGTACTTTTTCTGTTATTGCACTTACTGTGTGTCGTCTCTGCATCACCCTAAGGTAGACTGGTTGAAAATGCCGAAGGTGTTAAGTCCGCCTTTGTACAGTTTTTACTTGTGCATTCAGTTAGATAAATAAATAATAAATTTTCTACCGACTATTGTTTTTTTATTAAAATAGAACAGAATGACCTTAGCATGCTGAAAGGCGGTTCTTATGCCTCTAGTACCTTCCGAAAATCACTGAGCAGTAAAAAAGCAATCAAATCATCCTTTTTCTTTAATTGATTGTACCTTAAAAAGGTGTTGTGGCGCAAATGAGTTGATTGACCATGCGTCGTAATTTACAGGGAACAGTAATTGATTTTGTAATTTTGTCTTTCAGTACACGTCAATATCTGAAAGTGACGTGCGACAGCTACAGGGCACCTATGAAGAACTCCTCGGGAAGATCAGACCTAACGCGGTGGGACTGGTGGATGCTTTCGACTTCAGGGATCAGGTATGATCATGGTCATTATTAGGAGTCAATAAAGTATCACAAGTATAGCTCTTTCGTAGTTCAATTTTTAATAAAATAATAATCCTCCATAGTACAGGCATTTATTTTTACATTACTTGTAGATTCTATCAGGAGTGTGTAGACTGTAATTGTGGTTAACCTTTAATATCTGAATCCAAAGGCCTTCCTCAAATCCTTCTTGTCTAACATTGAAAAAACCTTTTCTTTATTAGATCCTGAACTCGACCCTGGGCGCATACGACGGTCGCGTCTATGAGCGTCTGATGGAGGAAGCGCTCAAGAGTCCACTCAACGCGGAACCCGTCAACCAGAGCTTCCACAAATATCTTAAACCCTTCATGCAGGGGAAACTGTGATCATCTGAACTTGATATTATAATTTTGATACTTTTTCTGATATAAGTATTTTATCTTTGTTTCTTATTTCTTATTTGGACGGACTAGTGGTGGCGTTGTAAATAAAATAATTCAGTATACTTATAAAGTCGTTCATTTATTTATGGCAGTCATCTTGCCTCGTAATTTGTACCACAACATTGTGTTTGAGACATTCAATAAATAAATAATTTAAATAAATTAATGAGTTTGAGCGCTTCGCAAATACATCAAGACAAGTTTTCGGCGGTTTCGGAAGTCGTCGTGATGTGGTTGCTTACTGGTGCAGCTACAGGCGCACCGAGCTGACTGCTCAGTGTTCAGGCCGCGAGAGAGTTGGCGTGCGCTGAGCCTAAGCCAGAGGAGTTCGCCTGAGAGTTGGTCACCCTGAAGGCGGTGTTGACGCCCTGAGTCCTGGCGAAGGACGCGGCGTTGCCGAAGCCGTGCGTGTGCGCGTCAGCAGAGCTGCGGGAGCCACCGGAGTACTGGCCGTGCACGTCAGCGGCAGAGCGGGCGCCGCCGTAGCCATTCACGTTAGCGTTGGCGTTGGCGGAACCGGCGCCGTGCGAGTTGGCGGATGACTGCGCGATGCCGTGGCCGGAGTGAGTGTCGGCGACGGACTTAGCGGAGCCGTGGCCGTTGACGCCAGCGTTCGCGTTGGCGGAGCCGTATCCGTGGGTGTGGGCGGCAGACTTGGCGGCGCCGTAACCGCCGTGAGTGTTGGCCTGAGCCTGGGCTGAGGCGGGAGCGTCGTACAGTGTGCCGAAGCGCCAGGAGATGGTCCTGCCTTGGCCGTGACCGACCTTAGCGGAGGAGGCGGCGTGTCCGGAGCCAACCACGTTCGCGTTGGAGGAGGCGACACCCTGAGCGGGGACGGCTGGGACGTACGATGTGTAGTAGACGGGAGTCTTGAGGTCGACGACGGCGGGTGCGGGCTGGTCAGCGAACGGGGCGGGCGCGGCGAGGTACACAACGCCAGCGTTTCCGTTGGTCTGCGCGGAGGACGCGGCGGAGCCCTCGCCGTGGCTCTTGGCGGAGGAGCTGGTGGCGCCGAGGCCGGCGTTGGCGTTGGAGTCGGCGGAGCCCTCGCCGTGGCTCTTGGCGGAGGAGCTGGTGGCGCCGAGGCCGGCGTTGGCGTTGGAGTCGGCGGAGCCCTCGCCGTGGGTGTTAGCGTTGGACGAGGTCGCGCCGTAGCCTCCGACGCCGCGAGTGTTGGCGGAGGAGTGCGCCACGCCGGCGCCGTGCGAGTCGGCGTGCGACGCGGAGGACGCGGCGGGCGCGAAGTTCTGCTCGTAGGTGATGACGGTGGCGGGCGCCGGCACGGGGTAGTACGCGCCGTTCTGTGCCTGAGCCACGGCCTTGGCGGCGCCGTACGCGCTCTCGGGGAAGGGCAGCGCGTCGTAGGTCTGCGCCTGCGCGATGGCCTGTCCGGGGTAGTAGTACCCGTCGCGCGCCAGCTGCGCGCCGCCGCCGTTGGCGCTGCCGAACGCATGCGCCGCGTCGCCGTTCACGTTTGCATGTGCTGTGCTCACTCCGCCGCCGTAGCTGCTCGCCTGGCCCATGGAGAAGGCGCGTCCGTCACGGTATAGTACACCTGGGGGATGGAAAAATTGTATAATTTTGACGGCAAAACCAGACTGATTAAATAAAACAATATTTCATGAGCTATTTACTGAAAATTTAAAAGTGATGCAAGAAAATCTTGAAAAATATTAAGATAGTTTCCCAAAAATATTTTTTTTGGTTTGTTTTTATTGAATTATTGAATATTGGAGGGCTGTCACACTCACCGTTTATAAGGACGGGGTTGGCGCGGCACAGCGCCAACAAAGCCACAGCTGCTACAAACTTGGTCGCCATGTTACTAATGTTCAGCTTGCTACAGAGGACTCGGCTGAGTGGATGCAGTGAGAGAATTTCTCCGCGCTTATATACTAAGAAACGCGTGCCACCACTCCTGCGCAACTGAGCCATACCTACGAACTTCACCTACTAACTGACACTCGTAAATTATGAGATGGCCAGCGATAGAAGTGATGCGCGGATATCGACGAGATCTTATTATTATTAATTAAGGAACATTTTATTAGTACATAAGCATCGTTTAGAGTACATATGCACAGTGCAACGACCTTACAGCTAGCTTCAGTTGGACATCATTATTATGCAAGTGGAACTTTTTTATTAGCAAGCTTAAGTTGTAACTTGTACGAAACTTAATGAATGGTTTGAAAAAAAATGAATTATATATTCCTCTTCAAAGCCACTACTGGGCATAGGCTTCCGCCTTCATCGTCAGTGGTAGTAATCTTTTTAAAGGCTAGTGTCCTACCCACACTACATAATCCAAGTTTCACAAAACATGCAATGCTTGATCGCTTCGAAAGGACCGTAGACACCATTACTACAAGAGATGCTACGAATGTGCGTGCTACGCGCTTTCGTAGCGGTTGAACTTATAATTATGTCGGTAACATCGAAATGGACATAATATTATACTTATTACTGATTGAAGTTTTGTATAAAATCCTGCTCATGAAATCAATTTTATATTTTAATTGTTAGCGATGTCAGTATTTTCTGTTATTTAATAAGATTAAAGTATGGATTTGTGCCCGGCTGATGGAACTTAGACATAATTGGCGATATATGGGTGTCAAAATCAAAATCAAAATCAAAATCAAAGCATTTATTTCAAATAGGCCAGTTACAGGCTCTTGAATTGTCGAAACAAAGACAACAATAGCTACAGTCCCAGTCACAAGGCATAAAAACTGTGAAAGTACTGTGGTTGCCGTATACAGTGTACTACTTAATTATTACTATATTATAATCTTTATGCATCCCTACCATGCCCCATGTTTCGATTATTCCGATATTTTTATTATATTTTTAAAAAATAATAAAATTATTTACGCGATAGTTTGACTGACAAGGATTAATGATTACACACAGCTAGTGTATTTACCCACAAATATTTTCAACTTTATGAGTATATCATTTGAAAAACAAAAACGTATTATTTTAAAGCAATAGTTCTGCTAACCTCTAATAAGGAGGTTCAATATTTTATTACAATTTTCACTGCAGCTGGCTGTTAAGTAAGAAAAAAGCCATTATTTTTAATGAAAGAAAAAATAAAAAAACGAAAACAAATGGCGTTTCTACTTTCTTTCTACGTGTAATGGCCAGTATCTAGAATTATAGACAGCGATTTTCATCCTTTTTGCAGGATTCAGCAAGTACAATACAAAAAAATAAAATAAAAAAAATAATTGAAACGAGTTCATTTTATGTCAAATTCGTTATTGGCTTTAGATACATTCATTTCATTGCAGTAAACCGTAAATACTGATTTTTGTTGTTCCAATTGGTAAAACTTTCTTTAGTTGAAATCAACATTTTTTTAACCACATTTTCAGCAGGGGGTGGGGGGGCGCTGTTGGTAAATACTTGTGAAAATTAGGTAGTTGATTAATAATTCCAAGACACAAGTTCTCTAAAAAATCGGTTGTCTGTAAAGTCGGTTTACTGACGATAGTTGAACGTGACAACGTCATAAGAAAATACTGATGGAATGGTTGCATTTTAAAAAAAATGAATGTGCGTTGAGCAATTGTTTTAGGTAACGCCTTATTTTTTCGTGCGTGCAGCCGGCTCCATCGATTATAAGACGTTGTCACGTCAAAAACACCGTTGCCCGAAAACCCGATTAATTTTCAATTAAATGAAACAATGATTTTTAGTTGCTTTGTAATCAATAATTAGTTGAGTCATTGAGTAGTCAAATTGGTGTCACAGTTTGCTGTTTCCGTACAAAATCTGTGGGGAAGTGCGTTTTGACAGCTCATAAAGTTCATTCTGTTTGAAAGTGTTTATTCATTTAACAATGTCTGTACACACTAAATACAGAAAAGAAGAAAGGAACAAAAAAATGGGTTCAAAGCTGTTCCCGGTTTCCAATAACGATATTTGGTGTAAGTATAGAATATCCTTTAAAATTTGTCTAAATTCAATTTTTCAGAACCGCCCGACGCTTCATGTTTACTGAAAGGCCACAATTTCTTTGAAATTTATAGCATTTTAAGACGTTTTGGTTTAAGCACCGTACGATGAGGTGAAAATC
The DNA here is from genome assembly GCA_963082995.1 of Noctua comes. NCBI lineage: Eukaryota > Metazoa > Arthropoda > Insecta > Lepidoptera > Noctuidae > Noctua > Noctua comes. The sequence continues at coordinate 17,621,577 of OY720267.1, read as the reverse complement.
AACGTTGCTGTACAGCCCGTTGATAGTTTTTGGGGTTTTTGAAAACTGAAAGTGCATGGGCCAATTGGCTCCAGTATGAAACTTTCCATAGTACCTACCTATAAGTTTCGTGTTCTCTCATCATGCCCTACGCAAGTTTTCATGCTGTATGGTATGCTTGCTGAAAACCCTCTAGGCTACAGAAATAACATAGCAAACTTCATAAAAAAATCTTTTGTTTACATTGTTCCATCCGTTCTGGTCATTGGCTTTTAAATAGCCGCTTTTGCTCGATTTTTGCTACCAAGTGTAAACCTAATTGTCCTAATACGCCATTGTTTTTTAGGGGCAAGTGCCCTACCAAGTACTCCCAATTTATTTCTGCCTTATCTTTTATTGATCGATCAAAAGTATGTCAGTTTACTTACTTATTCTGTAATATCAGTCAAGAATATAAATAATTTAGTAAAATTCCCGAGTTTTTAGGGAGGGGGGAGCGCTCCCTGCCCCCTCTTGGCGACGCTCATGTGAGTTTCAACACGTGGTGAGGAAAGATTCCAGTGTGAATTATTTGGGTAACTATAAGATTAGAGCAGCGGTGGCCCAGTGGTGGCGGCTCCGACTTACAAACAGTAAGTCGTGGGTTCGAACCTAGGCAGGCGCATTACTTTGTGTAATTTATTTCATCACCATTGCTCTCAAAAACGGTGAAGGAAAACATCGTGAGGAAACCGGCATGTCTTAGAACCACAAATTCGAAGACATGTGACATCTACCAACCCGCACTGGGCCCGCGTGGTGGATTATAGCCCATTCCCTCTCATAGAGAGGAGGCCGGTGTCCCAGCAGTGGAAACATTATAGGCTGATTATGCTATGCTTATGCTATGAAGATTAGAGGAAGAGCAAACAATATCGAAGAATGTTCTGCGACTGGAATCTTGGCTGATTGATCTTATACAGGGCGGAAGAGACAACGACGCGAAAACGATTACCACGTATCCAGTACATGATTCTGAACCCCCATCATAGAAATTTTTCATCGCGAATTTAAAAAAAAATTATTTCTTCCATACATTTTGACCGCGTAGGTATTGCACTTTTGTAGGAAAACGGCTGTTTTTTTTAAAAAACCGATGAAAAATTTTTATGTGCTCAGGGCTCTGCTGCTCAGAATGATGCACTGAATACGTGGTAACCGTTTTTGTGTCGGTGTCCCTTCTACCCTGTATAATTGCATCTGGCTAAAGTGAACGGACTTGTATAACTAAACAAGTCGCCGGAGAAGTCCTGTTTTACCATCCCGCTGTGGTAAGAGCAGTACCCACATGGACATCTGTAACTTTCTTCCGTAAGTGTAAATATTCAGCAGAACCTATGTACTTGTTAAAATGTACCAAAAATCACACCAATAAATAAATTTGAATTTGAAAATTTGTAGGTATGGTACGGAGATTCTCAGTTTATGCCTTTCAACCGTCGATACAAGAAAAGTTATTGAAATATCTGGACGTTTTATTAGCATTTTTGTACTAAAATAAATAAATAAAAATGTCTGTTTCAATTACTTGTTTAACGCATATAACTTGGAGATCACCTTCTAAGCTAGGAGATGCTTGTGTTAGGTGTCTCCGCTCTGTGTATGCAATTGGAAAACAAAATAAAACGAAAATACAAAAATGAGCGCACTTGTGCGATGTATGCGAGTGGGTTTTTGAGTGGATGTGAGTGAGTGTGCATTCTGTATATGAGTTAGTTTCGTTTAGTTTTTAGATTTCAGTTTAGGTAAGCCCCGCGACAAGGTCTTGGGATCGGAAGAAGCCAGCTCACAGGCACAGCTTCACTATTTCCACTAACGATTTCGTCGTCCAATGGGACGACGAAATCGTTAGTGGAAATAGTGAAGCTAATGAGTTACTGGACAGATTATGGCAGCCATGATACTAAAGCCATTGAGGCTTTGTTATGGTCGTCGCAGTTTTTATTCTTAAGCCAAGCAGTCACGGTCTGTTTATAGTCACAGAGTTTCAGGGGATAGATGTATACCTCTTTATTCAACAGGTTATGTAAGTGGGAAGATTGCCTTGCATACTGCCTCTTAGCAAAAACAGATCTAACTACTCGAAATCTAAAAACTAAATAGAATAAATTGGTGACTTGCGTGTTAATATTTCTAAAGGTTCATAATTTCATACAAATCTAGTAGGAACTGGGTCTTTGGTAGCACATCAACTTTACATGTCATTTCTATAAGGTGTGAGGAAAATAAATTATAAATCCGTGAATAATTTTTATAGAATTGTAGGTATTTATTTATGGCATTCAATTTTTTGCGACACTTTTTCGACCACGTTGTAAAGTGATAAGTTAAATAAATAAGTTTTAATAAATTACTTAATACAGTCGTGCACTTCGCAAATACATCAAGACAAGTTTTCGGCGGTTCCGGAAGTCGTCGTGATGTGGTTGCTTACTGGTGCAGGCGCATCGAGCTGACTGCTCAGTGTTCAGGCAGCGAGAGCGTTGGCGTGCGCGGAGCCGAAACCGTGCGTGTGCGCGTCGGCAGAGCTGCGGGAGCCGCCGTAGTACTGGCCGTGCACGTCAGCGGCAGAGCGGGCGCCGCCGTAGCCGTTCACGTTAGCGTTGGCGTTGGCCGAACCGGCGCCGTGCGAGTTGGCCGACGACTGAGCGACGCCGTGGCCGGAGTGAGTGTCGGCGACGGACTTGGCGGAGCCGTGGCCGTTGACGCCAGCGTTCGCGTTGGCGGAGCCGTATCCGTGGGTGTGGGCAGCAGACTTGGCGGCGCCGTAACCGCCGTGAGTGTTGGCCTGAGCGTGAGCGGACGCGGGAGAGTCGTACAGTGTGCCGAAGCGCCAGGAGATGGTCCTGCCTTGGCCGTGACTGACCTTAGCGGAGGAGGCGGCGTGTCCGGAGCCAACCACGTTCGCGTTGGAGGAGGCGACACCCTGAGCGGGGACGGCTGGGACGTACGATGTGTAGTAGAAGGGAGTCTTGAGGTCGACGACGGCGGGTGCGGGCTGGTCAGCGAACGGGGCGGGCGCGGCGAGGTACACAACGCCAGCGTTTCCGTTGGTCTGCGCGGAGGACGCGGCGGAGCCCTCGCCATGGCTCTTGGCGGAGGAGCTGGTGGCGCCGAGGCCGGCGTTGGCGTTGGAGTCGGCGGAGCCCTCGCCGTGGGTGTTAGCGTTGGACGAGGTCGCGCCGTAGCCTCCGACGCCGCGAGTGTTGGCGGAGGAGTGCGCCACGCCGGCACCGTGCGAGTCGGCGTGCGACGCGGAGGACGCGGCGGGCGCGAAGTTCTGCTCGTAGGTGATGACGGTAGCGGGCGCCGGCACGGGGTAGTACGCGCCGTTCTGTGCCTGAGCCACGGCCTTGGCGGCGCCGTACGCGCTCTCGGGGAAGGGCAGCGCGTCGTAGGTCTGCGCCTGCGCGATGGCCTGTCCGGGGTAGTAGTACCCGTCGCGCGCCAGCTGCGCGCCGCCGCCGTTGGCGCTGCCGAACGCATGCGCCGCGTCGCCGTTCACGTTTGCATGTGCTGTGCTCACTCCGCCGCCGTAGCTGCTCGCCTGGCCCATGGAGAAGGCGCGTCCGTCACGGTATAGCACACCTGGGGAATGGGAAAATCAGTATAACTTTGAGGGTTAAATCAGATTGATTGAAAAAAATATGTTTCACGAGTTATTTACTGAAAATTGAGCAGCAATTGAGGCAAATCTAGAAAATGTCTAATATGGATTACCAAAGACTTTCTATTTTATTTTGAATTTTAAGGGCTGTCGCACTCACCGTTTATAAGGACGGGGTTGGCGTGGCACAGCGCCAACAAAGCCACAGCTACTACAAACTTGGTCGCCATGTTAATAATGTTCAGCTTGCTACAGAGGACTCGGCTGAGTGGATGCAGTGAGAGAATTTCTCTGCGCTTATATACTAAGAAACGCGTACCACCACTCCTGCGCAACTGAGCCATACCTACGAACTTCACCTACTAACTGACACTCGTAAATTATGAGATGGCCAGCGATAGAAGTGACGCGCGGGTATCGATGTTATTTTATTAATTAAGGAACATTTTATTAGTACATTAGCGTTATTTGGCGCAGTGCAACGACCTCATCCTTGTTTGACATATTGGGTGTAAGTTATAGCTTCTATAATTTGTGGAGATTGAAAATGGATCTAGTTCTTTTGTTATGAAACACTAAACAGTTCGTGAAACCAAAATTATAGTCTTGGATCATAAATATGCGGCATATGAGAGGCGTTTCAACTGTGTGAAGTTATATAACATAGCTTATAATCCTTAAAATTTTTAAATGAGCGTCTTCCAGATCCTGTATGCAAATTTTGGCAGTGTGCAAATTGTGACTCATAAGTTATATAAGTATTCACATTCTAGATGGGCATCCAATTTTGTAACTTTTTGAAAAACCTGAACCTGTAAAAAATAAAATAATGAACTTAACGAAACATCCATAAAATAGCAAATCCATGGTAAATTATAACTTTTTAATTATGCTTTTCATAGAGTATGTATGGGAGAAAAAGACTTGCTGCGATATTAACTTGATATGAGCAAAATAATAATGAGTGGCATGAATAATTTTCAGAACTAAGAATTTTCTATTTTAATAAATCAGACACATAATGAAAAAAGAAACACCCATCTAAGACTTTTTATTTAAAAGAAGAATAAATCAAATCCGTAGGCGTGTCAAGAATACTCAGTTTCTTTCTAGGCTCAGTTACAATTTAGATTTTTACTGCTCTATATTTGCGTTTCTCTTTTTCTTTAGCATATTCTGTCCAACAGCTGGGAAGGGGCCTCCCCATGCATTTCCCCCTATCTCGGTGTTTTGCCTTCTCAGGCCAATCACTCAGGAACGAGTACAAATCGTTATACTAGTCTACTTAATGCCTAATTTCTGCTTAATGTCTTCTATGTAATGCTAGGATGTAATTGTTATATAAAGGGTGTAAATAGACCCTTAACGTAACCGAAAGGTACTTGTTCACCCCGTCTTTGCGATCATTTTTTGTTTTGGCCATACCTGGGAACCTTCTAGTTACGGAGATATTGAGGGTTAAAGTTCCAACTTTTTACGATTTTTTTTTTAAATGCATGTTTTTAATGTAAGATTTATACTTTACACACCTCCACTACCCCCGTACTATTCAATCCATCCATCAGCACAATGCTTTGAGTGCTTTCCATCGAGTCCTACCGTAAAACGTGATTTTTCACCCCCAAAAAAAAAGTCGATTCCCAGCAATAATTTTTGCGTAAAGTTACTTAGTTTGATGTACAGAATGCTTGGTTGACGGCTATGTGAAGGGTCTGTTTACACCCTGTATGATCTTGTATGAATGTAGACGAAGCAACACTTACATACTCTTTGTGCCTATGTCAAGATAGTAGGTGGCGTTCTTATAACTTTCTGAAACAATGGCGTTATGTATTATAGGTACGTGTTTAACTTAGTTATGTTTGTGCTACAAACCAAGTATACGGTAAGCGTCAAGTCAGAAAGTTAATTCGTTTACTATAGAAGTGCATGCGTTTGAAGGCACGGATTTACGGATGTTTCCATTCACACAGATTTCATGGAAAAAGGGCCTCGGCGACCCTATATGGGACTTAAACATAACGGGCGAAATGAGGCTACACCTATGCCTTTGGGGATTACAGACTTGATGTTTTGTTATGTGGTACAGACAGGGTCAGTAAGTGTTAACCTCTCAAGATTTAACATTTTAACTTGAGGGGTCAGCACTTACTGACGCTGTCTGTACAAGCATAATAAGTGAATAAAAAGTAACCACGTCCAACGGAAGTGACGAAGTTTTGAGCGAATACAATATAATTGTCGTGCCAGCGATACGAAGAAGTTCCCACTGCTGGGACACAATTGGGAAGGAGTAGGCCGTACACCACGGGCACACAGTGCGGAGGATGATGGATATCTCATGTCTTCAAAAATTTGTTTCTTGTGGATTTAGGTTTATCGGTGTCAGATTGAAAAATCTTTTCAGCAGACGCTGAAATTGTGTTCCTGAAAACGATAATGTAATTGTTTCTGATAGCCTGATTCCTGTTATTAACAGATTTAGGATAGCCTTGGGCGTTTATCGATATCCGGAATGGATGCCGAGTGTTCACATGGAATTCCTCCGTCACTGCGTCACCTACAAAAGCAAGTATTCGTAAAACAATTTGCCGCTCTAGATCTATTAAAATATAGCCATTAGACGTCAGTATCCTGTCAATTAAACAGAAATTAAGGGAAATCTATAAATCAAGCATTACGACGTAAATCGGCAATGGATGGTTCCATTGCCAAGGTCAAAAACACTAATACCCATGACGACGGGTATCAAAACATAATTTAAAATAATTATCGCTTCATAAGACGGAGAAATATGACTGATTTCATTTAATCCTGATTTCAATTTATCAAGCTTATAAAATTCCATTTTATATAAATGCGAAAATAACTGTCTGTCTGACTGCTATCTCATCATACCGATTTGGATGAAATGGGGTACAAAGTCTGGTAGACTAACTAGGTTTGGTTTGGTTTGTTTTTTTGTAGGTGGGACTAGGTTTCGCCTTGGCAATCAGAGAAAATATGTATGAATATAGTGTGGGGGTGTGTGTGTGTAGGGCTAATATGTGGGTATTGAGAAAAAATATCCTATAATGTTTCGACATATTTTCCTTTCATTTACATTACAAGACTGTATTGCTGGGAGACGACTTTTATTTTGGGGTGAAAAATCACGTTTTGCGGTAGGATTCAATGTAACGCACTCAAAACATTGTGCTGATAGATGGATTGAATAGAACGGGGGTTGTGGAGGTGTTTAAAATAAAAATCTAACATTAACAACATGCATTTAAAAAAAAGTTGGAACTTTGACCCCCAATATCTCCGTAACTAGAAGGTACCCAGGTATAGTCTAGAACAAAAAAAATATCGCAATGACGGGAAGAACAAGTGACTTTGGCTTCGTTAAGGGTCTTGTTACACCCTTTATTTGTTTTTGCCCCGATAGTATATTCCCAGGTTATAATCTCCGCCTCCTCTACACGGGCGAAGTCACAGGCAGAAACCACTAAAACCATAAAGATGTATAGTTAATGAAACCATTATTTTCGTCAAATCGATTCGGTTAATTTTACTAAAGTTTCGTTTATAATTAATGTTTTTTTTTTGTTACGTCCGAAAGTCGTAAATAAAAACTTGTATGACTAGCTGAACAGGATCTAGTTCTGATTGCTGTCATCAAGGTGTCACTTTCTAACGTAAGGTTTTATGCTACAGTAATAATTGGCATAGACAATCATTTACTTTTATGACTTTGTGTAATGTGTCGAAGTATAAATCTTAAAACTATTCCATTTGATTTAAATCTCTTTGATGATGACAAAAATTGGATGCGTAGCTATGTGCTTGAAAGCTCTGCAAATATGGCTACGAGTTATATTTACGAGTTTCGAGTGCCTCGTTTCAGGTATACCCATATTTAGCATTGGTCGTTAGGTGGATCTAGGTACAGCTGTTAATTTGGACAATATTCAACTCCATTCTCAAAGGCGCATCTTTTCAGTATCTTTAGAAGGAACATGTGTTGGAGGGATTTTGGTAAATTCCATTTTCAAAATATTTAAAAAAAAAGGCCACATCCAAGTCACAGCCAACAGCTGTCAGTGTGAATATTCCATGATAATTTGGATGCGCCAGGGAAGATTGCGAAATTCATTTTTTTTTACATTTTTGGCAATTTGCAGATCAGTGTCAGGTGAATTTAAGGCTGTATGTTGAACAAAATATGACTCGCGACCGTAACACGTTTGTAGTTACAGAATTATAATCATTAAAATTAGCAATACAGTTCATTTAATCCCATTGAATAACTATTTCATGAAAAGGCATGTATTTATGCGGTTCTATTGATGCTTTTGATGATTACGACTCTGTTAAGCCATGTTTGTTACGGTACGGTACGGTACTTACTTTATTGTATCTACAGTATTGTTATATTTTGTGTTTGTATTTATAAGTATGTATGTATATTCTTATATTATTATGTTTTAATAGTTCTGTTTTACGTTTTATGTATTCTATTTTCTCTTCTTCTTTTACACACTGTCTACATCTCTTTTTTTTAGTATCTCCTTTCGCAGGTATGCTGGAAGAGATTTCTTTAGAAATAAGCATCACCTTTGTACTATTTTCTGTTCTTTTCTTCTTTTCTGTATTTTAGTGTGTACATAAACTGTTAAATAAATAAATATTTTAATCAACATACAACCTGACACCGATCTGCAAAATTACAAAAAGTAAGGAAAAATAGAATTTTGCGGGCTACCCCAGCGCTTCCACCTCAATGATGACACTGACCGTTTAAATGTGCTTTTCGTGTTCAGTTTTATAAGTGAAAACTAGCTGTGCCCCGCGGTTTCACCCGCCGCTTCTGACTTGTTTTATTTTGCTCGGCTCCTATTAGTCATAGCGTGATTCAGTAGTTCCTGAGATTAGCGCGTTCAACCAAACAAACTCTTCAGCTTTAAATAATAATAAATAAATAATATAATATAATATAATATAATATAATATAATATAATATAATATAATATAATATAATATAATATAATATAATATAATATAATATAATATAATATAATATAATATAATATAATATAATATAATATAATATAATATAATATAATATAATATAATATAATATAATATAATATAATATAATATAATATAATATAATATAATATAATATAATATAATATTAATATAAGTATAGATTCGTTATTTGCCCTAATTATTTCAGACACTGATACATAAGAACTGTATTGATTAATTTGTAGAGGAGTTGGTTCTAGTTTGTTGACATTGATGAGTGTTGTAAAAGCAGAACTCAAGTGGTTTATGATCTTTGCATATTATAAACTGCTTTACTTTGATTTCGGTTTACGACTTTGGAATAACTGCATATTTATATTTGTTGATCTTCAATCAATTATGATAATTAGTTTATTCACATTAATCAATCATAAACATCGTTCTCATGTAGCTGTTAATTTGAAGCCATAAAACAACTCTATTTGTTCGTTTGCTAGGCCCTTATATTTAGCCTCACGGCTAAAGAACGACATCACGCCTGTGTAATCCCGGAAGGTTAAGATAGGGGTGTTTCCTTTGTATCAGGGTAACCTTACATATAGCCGAGTGCAAATAGCCAAAAAAAATTCAAAAGGTGGAACGAAGTTTATAGTGGTCGGATTTTCATGGGCCTTTTTTTAATGAGTTCCTAGAGGTATGGAAAGAAGATTACAAAATATTTGCAAGAGGCGAATTTCTTAAAATATATATACTTAGTTCCACCTTTTGAGTATTTTTGGCTACACCACGCCACGCAAGGGTTAGGTAGATGTTTACCTAACAGTACAGTGCAGACTTGTGTTCGGAGTCAACTAAATCAAATAAAATAAAATGAAGGTCAATTTTTATTATTTAAAGACTAGGGCGCCAGAGAAAGGAAGTAATATCTTGTTGCTAATCAACCCACTCAATTTAGACTACCTGTACTTCTGATGATTAATTCAGATAAGGGTGAATATCAACAAAGTTCATTTTTTGTCAATTTTGGTGGCTCAATTTTTTCTTTAGTTTTCGTGAAAAATAACGATCTGGTATAAGAATAGAATGTCCAAGCTTGAAGGATCTTCATGAGGGCTCAGAATATCTCCATAACTTTTTGAGATATTTTAGTTCAAAGTCTAGTGTGGCCACCAAAATTGAAAATCACCCACCAAAATCGAAAGTGCCCACCAAAATTGAAAATCAGTGGCACCAAAATTGGATTTCTCCGTCAGAAACCTCAATCTCACTAATAAAGCTCAATGTGATTAATCTCACAAATTCTCGGGAAGTATCAATAAGTTTTATCGGTTTATAAAACTATCTTTTGTTAAAAATAGGATAGATTCCGAGGTCTGGTCCTAAAGTCGGACTGACATGGTAGCATTTTTGTTGGGGAGACTGCAGTACAAGCCAAGTCTCGATCGAATCGAAGGCTTTCTCGTAGTCCACAAACACTAAACGGAGAGGCAGCTCTTCGGTCTCCTGTATAACCTGCTGCAGCGTATGTATGTGGTGTACGGTGCTAAAGCCATTATGGAATCCGGCTGGTTCGGGATGATTCTTGAAAACAACTTGTAGACATAGCTTAGAAGTGAGATGGGCCTATAATTCTTCAGCCGGGCATTGTAGCCTTTTTTGAAGAAGAGTACCACCACACCCCTGCACCATGCCTGGTTTTCCCCTCGGGTATGACGGAATCAAACAGCTTCTGAAGGGCCTTAAGTACCGGTTTTCCACCCGCCTTTAGGATTTCGGCCGTAATTCCGTCATCACCCGGTACTTTGTTGTTTTTAAGCTGTTCGAAAGCTATCCTAATCTCGTGCATCCAGATCTCGTCCGGGTTGTCTTCGGTATAGTGTCGGGTCAGTCTAGCTTTTGGGTCATTTGCTAGATTTACAACGGGTTTACTGGTTGAAGTGTATAACTGCCCATAGAATCTCTCGATCTCCCTCAGTAGCTCCGGTTTGGCGGATACGATCCTGCCATGGTCGGTCTTCAGTTCCGCGAGCTGGCTCTGCCCAATAGCCAGATCTCTTGCAAATGCCTTGGAGCCGCTCAGTTGCATCTTTAATATGCTGGATTTAAAGATCCGTCTATTGAGCTGCCGGTATTTCCACGCCTCGTCTAAAGACTGCAGGATCATCTCACGCCGCTCCTGCATGAGCTTGAGCGAGTATGAGTATGATCAGAGAGTTTTTTGTTCTTATGTGCACGACGTGTCTTGAAGAACTTAGACCCGTATGGACAGTTTCCACGAACTTATCGTTGTATTCGTCCAATGAGCTTCTTAGGCACCCGAAACGAGTCTGGAGTTCAAGCTTTTCAAATTGCAGCAACTCTCGGGGTTTTGAATTTGGATCTGTGCTGGACAGAGCGTAGATTTCATCAGTCGAGACTTTTCAAGCTTGATATTGATGTTCAATGTGCCTCTTACTATGCCTTGATCGCTTCCGGTTTTCAACGAATTGATCGTAGAGACAACATTGAACACAATACGCTTCTTGGTTGACATGATGAAGTCAATCTCATTTGAAGTTGCACCATCGGGGCTCTGGCAGGTCCACTTCCTGTGCTCACGCTTTCTGAAGAAGGAGTTCATCCTATAGAGGCCCTCCTTCTCCATAAAACTAGCCAGTTGGTGACCCCGGTAGTTCCAACGTCCAACCCCAAATTGCCTAGTTTCGCGTTGAAGTCCCCAATGACAACGGTGAAGTACTTTTAAGCAGCCTCGCTTCGCTGGTCTGTTTTGGCATTTTAAAAAGCAACAAAATAAATATATATGAATAAGAAACTTGGTCATTAGTATGCCACCCTTATAATAATAGGTCTTACTAACTGCCAAGTACATAACATGTATTTGTTTGCTAATCCAACTGTCTTGCAACGTAAAAACTAGCTATATAGGTAATAACAATACATATACAGTACATAATTAAAATCTGGCGGGTCATTTTCAATTTTGGTGGCGTGAAAACGCCACCAAAACCACCAAAATTGAACCACCAAAATTGGAACCAGGCATAAAAAAAATCTTAAAAAAGAAGGGTTTTAAGTTAAAATTAAATTAATGTCATTGATTTATGGGTCACCCAAATCATTAGCTATAGCATGTAGCTTACTATTATAACACTTTAAAATCAACAGTAAATCGATCCACCAAAAATTGAACAATTCTTGTCCCCCGTTCCGCCCAAGGCGAGTACTTATGTTTTTGGAGGGTAATCACCGCACTAATTACACACCTGACACTAATCGCACTAATGGCACGACTGATAGATGCGAAATAAATAACGCGATTGATCGCACACGCACGAAACTTCATGTTATAGTAAGTTGAAAAAGTGCCAGAAAAAATTTGACTTTTGCTTGGACAAACTTTGATCGAGTGTCCTGTGCTTTTAAATAAGATTTTATAATATGGTTTACTTGTTTTTAGATAATTTGACTAATGCATATACTAAAAAATTTGTTTATTTTTTATTGTACCTCAAATTGTTACTTTGGTGAACGCAATTACATCAAAAAATGGAACTGGGACAAGCCACCAAACTTGAATTTGAAGGCGATTTTTTTTTTCCCTGATTATTTATATACACTTATAAAAAAATAAATGTGGCCCTAATTGAACCAAGTTACGTAGTTCACTACAAAAAAAAATCAGAAACATCCTATCATTTTACACCTCGATTCTCAACGTGGACACGTAAAATTTGCTGATTTGATATTCACCCATAAACATCACGACGACCGTGGCATTGTTCTTTTAAATCTCTTCTATTGCGTTTAATTTTTCATGGGCTAAGGTCGGAGTCTCGGAGAGACAGCGAGTAAATAGATTACGGTGTATCTCGGTCACTGTTACTGGATCAACATAACTGACACCGATTGATAACATCCATGAAATCGTATCAAAGAATCAGATCAAATAATATTGTGCCCGAATTTGCTACATTTTAGAATATTCTTTATAATTTGAACATGTTTCCTTGTAAACGAGCTTTTTAAGACCCTCGCAGATGTCAATAGTCTTGAAATCTCATTAGGGTTCGTTAAGCCGAAGATCTTCTATACATAAATAAAATCAAATGCTGTTTGTTGGTAGGCGCATCATTTCACAACGGTAAAGCAGATTTGAAGAAGCCTGCAAGTCTCGACTCAGACAGCACAACGACTGTAGGGTCAGTAGTTTCATAAACCGTTTATCACTATCTGCCTAAAGCGCAGGCCACACCGCTAGCTAGCGAACGAGCGAGCCGGGCGAGGCTCTTTTCATACTTGGTTTCGGCTCTTTCGGTAGTTCGCGGTGTGAACCAAAGTATGAAAGAGGCTCGAAGGCTCGCTCGCTCGTTCGCTAGCTGGCGGTGTGGCCTGCGCTTCTTAACCTTTTCCCAACTAAGTAAGTGGGAGTCGGCTTCCAGTCTAACCGGATGCAGTTGAATACCAGTATTTTACACGACGCGATTAGGGCTGATGGATAAAAGAGTGCTTACCTCTGAAATTGTAGTCAAACCTGTCGACAATTTTGTTCCGTTTTGTGCTTACATGATTGTAGGTATTTGTGAATCATCCAAGCTCACGTGGTTACAGTGATTCATCCTATGCCTAGGTATAGCGACTTAGATGAACCTAGATAATAACAATAACTTAGAACTGCATCGCCTACACGAATATAAAAAAAAGTCATGTTTTGGGAATTCCAGATCTTTATAGAAATCCTGTGTGTGTGTGGTCTGCGTAACTGTTAGCCTGATAAATAATTTTATGACTTGATTGAGTTAATAAAATAAAGAAGTCTATTAATTGCGGAAGAGGATTGGACATTTAATGGCATATACCTACCTAGTGCCGTTCAGAAATAACACATCAAGATTCCGATAGAAGTTTTCAACATGCCGTTTGAACTTTTTGGTGCGAATCATCATCATTAGTCAACGGGTCGTTCTTAGCTAAAAGAGAGATAGTATCATCAAGAGCTGATTTAGTTTAGGTTAAGAGAACATTGCTTACTTGTTTTTTGAATAGCATACCAAATCTGCTTCACGGTAGATCGGTGATAATATAGCATCTTCCCTATTGGTATGATGCTAATTTTGCTGTTTCCCATTTCAAAAATTGCATATCAACCATGGACTACCATCATCATCACCTTGCTGCCTCTGTCCTATGTTACTTGGAGTCGGCGAAAGACGTTTTGTTCGTCCATTCTCCCCTATCAACCGCCATTCTATTATTCATTCCCTTTTCGGTCATATCTATAAGGTCTAACTATTCATACACGAAATATTTTCAAAGAATCATCTAACGGCTATAAGGAAACCATTTCAAGGGGATTTTTTTTATCTAAGTATATTTATATAAAAAAATAAATAATTTAAAATTACTTATTGACCCACTAAATAAATACTGGCTCCTTATTTTTCCTCAAAAATTTTTAGAATTATAATATAATATAATAAATTTCGTAAAAACAAAAACACTCAGATAATTTTTTTCGCTGCTATGGCGTCTTTACGACTTATAGAAGTTACTCTTAAAATATTTCGTGAATGAAAAGATAGACCTTATATATCTAATCATTGAGAATAATCTCGAAGGTGTTGTGTCCCGAAGATTTTTTTTCTCTGGGATGGGTAGCAGATTCTTCTTTCTGGCTCTAATAATACCTTACAAGCAAAATTTGAAGATGTTTATCTTCCTTGTGCTCTGTAAATTTTTTCTAGCGGGTTTTCTATGGTACCTATGACTTGTAGGAGGTCAATTACTTGCTGTAATTGTATATTGGCACACTTTAATAGCATCTAAACTTTTTAATATTGCCGTTTAGTTGTGCTTGCTACTGAGCTGAGTAACATTAATGCCATTTATTTTGGAACACACCGGATTAACAGTTAAGCATAAACGTTCATTTAAATCCATGTTATTAGATTAATGATATGTTTAGGATATAACAACTTGTAATTGAATTAAATAGTTAAGTATTATAAATTAGTGCCTGCTCGGACGTTATATGATGTTCCTCCAATTAGGTTCGTAGGCTAAAATTGTATTTTTTCTAATTCCTCCGGTGATCTTTTCCGACTAATTTAATTGCAGGATACAAGATACGTTGATCCATAGTTTAATCGTTTCTCAGAACTTATTGAGCTACTTTGCCTCGGCGCTTTTCTGGTGGTCGTCACAAATGATTCTGGCTTTCAGTAAATGCAGTGATTGGGAATAGTGTAGCGGGCTTGTCACCTAGAATGATTTGAAAAGAGTAACAATGGAGTTTCTTGCCGGTTCTTCTCCATAGGAAACGACCAACCCGAACCGTGCACCTTTTTGTTGACGTTTTACAAGTGCCCATCGAGGCCTATGTGAAATAAAATATTTTGATTTTGAATTAAGTAAGCAAGTGGCCGGAATAATGACTCAGGGAGCCAAGTTTTCTTGCTGTATCGACTTCATTACTCTATCTGTAATAGACTATATCTGAAAAGAAAATGGATGTCAGTCCCAAATATCTTTGCCACTAATTTCCTGAAATAATCTGTTCGTCGCCTTTCGTTAATATTTTTTAACAATTATTCGAGGTAAGACGGGCTTTCCCGTAGGTACCGCTACTGTAAAAGCCGTTTTTGCCCAATTTCGTCCTTTATATCCTTTTGATTATAATCCTGTCGTCAACCGCTGTTGTGTTCTGTTATGACATCACCTCAGGTGCAACGTACCACCATCAAGTAACTGTTCTCGAGTGAATTATTGCACTCAGCCTTCAAACTTGAACTTGACCGCCGACTCGCTTATTTCTTGCGTTGTGTTGTGGCCTTAGGCGTCAAAAGTTGTTTTTTTAAGTTGTTGGTAGGTAGTGTTTGCACCTAATTCGTTGTTGACAGTTGCTCTTTGAACTTTACATTTTATTATGTCTTCCTTTGTCTGTTGTCTTGCCAAGGCAAGACAGAGTCTTGTCTACTGCTGGTAAAGTGGCAACACCACACCTTGTTCTCCACTTGTCGCATCCCGTCTCACCTAGCCACCACTTTGAGGTCGGCGGTTCATCAAGCTACGTAAGGCGATTCTCGATCTTCATTCGAGGGCTCATCTTGGTAACACGTCCACTTTAGTGACGAGCTCGTGGCTAAATAATAGCAGCCACTCGGGTTGATCTTCAGGTTGAGCCGCGCTTGCCTAGGTTGGTCCGTGGATAGGTGACTACCCATTACATGAAAGTATACCGAGTTTGCTCCGTGCCTCTGGAAGCACGTTAAGCCGTTGGTCCCGGCTGTCAATTGTAGTGTAGATCTTTGCCAGTCGTTAAGTAGTCAGTGGCCCGAAAGTGTGACAAACAGTCTTACCAAGGGGTTTCGTATTACCCATATGAGTTGTGGCGGTCCGATAGGCAGTCTCTCCATTTAAATTAGTGGTATTCAGCTGCATCCGGTTAGACTGGAAGCCGATCCCAACATAGTTGGGAAAAGCTAGGCAGATGATGACTTTTTGTGACATGACATCTACAATTCTAGACACTTGAAAACATTCAAGTGGTAACTGATCCTTCGGCCAATCCACTTTTTACTATCTAATATTGAACATGATTCAACAATGCTTAACAATTTGAAACAGTTACTTAGACAAAATTTTTACATATCAAGTGGGTTACTTACTTGAAACGATAGTTTGTTTAGATGTCAAGCACTTAAACAAGTAAGGTATCTACTTTGAATCTCAATAGCTTGTTTGTCAAAAGCTTCTAGCTTTATATCTAACGGAAACACTAACATAGCAGGAAAAATATCATTAACACTGAAAACGGGATATTTATCATGGTTACATTTGTTTGGAGTTCCCGATATTTCGGTGCTGTTGCAAGCACCATGATCACGGATAAACTGAACCTAACTGAAATTATTGCGAGTGGGTGTTTATGAGCAGACAAATTGGTCTGAACTCAAAACAAATAGTAAACATAGTAAATATTCTGTTTTCAGTGTTAATGATAATAGAAAACAGCTGATTTCTTCTTAGCAGTTTCGCTAACACATGATTAATTAAATAAAAATACAAGTCTAGTTGCCTGTCAAATCTTATCAGAACTTTCGCTGTCACCAAGCGCTTGTCCACTTATTTATTTTGATTATGCTAATTTTTTAAACTAAGTGAATAAACAATAACGAAAAAAATGTAGCTAGCAAAAAACTCACAGAGCAATGAACGGAGTCAGAAGAAACAGATGATTGATGACCTCCGTTACGCGTGATGGTACATATTTATGTACCTATAATAAACGGTGTTGTCTGTAATTACGAATTAGTCATGTTAAGTGCCTACTTATTTGATTTAATTGAGTATGAGGTACCTCTGATTTTTGTAACAAGGTACTTATTAATGTCTGTAATCATTTGTATCTTTATGATATCTAGTTGTTGAGTTTAACTGTAACTATTATTCGTAAATAATACTTAGATAGTTAGATTCATATGTTTTTATGTTGAACTGTGATTTTCCTTATGCGATTCGTTTTTTAGGCGCCTGCTTGCGCCGTTTGTTCAAATGAAACTAGGGGTCCTGGTTTTATGATCACTATAATATGTTAGACATACAATTATACAGGGTGTAAACAGACCCTTCACATATCCGTCAACCAAGCATTCTGTACATCAAACTAAGTAACTTTACGCAAAAATGATTGCTGGGAATCGACTTTTTTTTTTTGGGGTGAAAAATCACGTTTTACGGTAGGACTTGATGGAAAGCACTCAGAGCATTGTGCTGATGGATGGATTGAATAGTACCGGGGTCGTGGAGTTGTGTTAAGTAAAAATCTTACATTAAAAATATGTATTTAAAAAAAAAACTTGTGACAAAGTTGGAACTTTGACCCCCAATGTCTCCGTAACTATAGAAGGTTCCCAGGTATGGTCTACAACAAACAAATGATCGCAAAGACAAGGAGAACAAATGCCTTTCGGCTATGTTAAGCGTCTATTTACACCCTTTATGTAAGTATTTTAATAGGACAACCCCACCACACTATTTCCAAACCCCTGCAACTGCTGAAAGCCTGCTACGTATAATGGGTGTAAATAGACCCTCTATTTACACCCATTATACGTAGCAGTAGATAGCAATTTACAAGGCAGAAACCTTTTCGTTATGAATGTGTAGATTGTATTTGTTACTGTCATCTCTGTTCTAGCCATCAAGCCTCTTGACCAGTGTTGTCAGCTACAACCGAATTAGCTCCTTAGTGGGAACCATCGATAATAAATACAAATAACTATGATTCGCCACAGTTTCATTAGATCATATTTACCCAGTGTACCTACCACGTTATAGGTGCCATACGCCAGCGTCTGAGCTCTAATCTAGAGGTACTTTTATCTTGTTTCTTTTTTCACAGCTTTTGACAGTCTACCGACTGATTTCTTCTTCCAGTCTCTGCTCCAAACTACACTGTAAATAATACGCAAAGGATCTCCAAATTCATGTACATCGTGACATCGATTAATTACAGTCTCTTTCGGCTCTCGCATCGAGATCGGGTATCGAGTCCGAGGTACCGGTTACCCCGCACTACTTCGCCTTGAACTTGATTTATCGCTGCAATCGATTTAACCATTATTTTAATTCGTAATCGCAAAACATCGATTGAATTTTTTTTGGAGGGGAGCTTGATAGATTTAAATCTTAGATGTCCTCACCTTCACCCGAAGTAACATGGGACAAGGACAGCAACATCATGATGTGCTCTCACCGTACCTAATGAATGACGTCGTGAAACGTTGGATTCGATTTGTAGTCTGAGTAAGCGAGACAAGACTATGCAAATCACATTGTCCACAACTTAGAAAGGTGAACATGGCTTGCCGTTTAATCTAAGATATAAATCTTTGGTAAATTTAATGCTTTGCACGTGAAATTGCCAGTTTAGTGAGGGTAATAAATGACTTTGGTTTTTAGGAGACAGTTGTCAATTTCTAATAGGTGTGGTAAGTCACGAATTGTGTTATTAGGCGGCGTAGGTCAAGGTTTTTATGACTAACAGTTAATAATTGGGATTAGCAGGAAGTTAAATATAACACCTTTCATTTTTGTGGAATAAAAGGTTAACTGTTTTCACATTTCACAGTACTTAGAGGCAGAACCACTCCTCTAGATAACCCTCTGACCCTGGATAGATATATCTAGAGATTTAAAAATTTTACTAAGAAATGAATAGATGACATGTACAGTCATCTGTACAGTCAATCTTGTACCTACGTCTGGTCAGCTGCTGGCAACACCGATGAGTTCAGTGTGGCTGTAGGCTTGCATCAAGGGTCAGCTTTAAGTTTTTACCTCTTCCTGTTAATTATACAGACGCTTTGACGTCGGACATACAGAAAGAGGCACCCTGGTGCATGCTGTTTCCCGACGATATTGTTCTTGTCGGTGAAGATGGACCTGAGATCCAGAGCAGACTGGAGAAATGGCAACAGAAGCTGGAGCACGTTGATTTGAAAATCAGCGGAAGTAAAACTGAATACATGTTCTGTGATTTCGGCTGTCTCTCCAGCCATAGCGCTAGATGGAGCGTTTCTTCCTGTCTGCTCCGACTTTCGGTATCTCGGTTCACTCGTGCAAAGCGATGTAGTGCGAGCGAAATAGATCGTAGAGTAAAGCACAGAATTAACAAGGGATGGATGAAATGGCGGCAGGTCACGGGAACAATCTGCGACTCCCGCATTCCCCTTAAACTTAAGGGGAAGATTTATAATACAATGGTAAGACCTGCTGTTTTGTATGGATCAGAATGTTGGCCCACAGAAGGGAAAGCCGACCCTAACATAGTTGGGAAAAGGCTAGGCAGATAATGATGACACTGGACAATATGTACCCACCGTATTTCCCATGTAAATCTGTGAAGTATGTATGGAAAACGAGGACATGCTGCGCAGACCCCAAAAACAATGGGAAAGGCACAGGAGAATGATGATGTTGATTGCCACAGTGCCCTCCAAGTTTGTATATAATATGAGTAACTCCCTATAAATCTACCTAGCCTTTTCCCAACTATATTGGGGTCGGCTTCCAGTCTAACCGGCTTCAGCTGAATACCAGTATTTTACATGGAGCGACTGCCTATCTGACCTCCCGACCCAGTTAGTACTGGGTAATACGATACCCCTTGGTAAGACTGGTTGTCAGACTTTTTGGGCCACTGACTACATAGCGACTGTCAAAGATCTACAAATGACACCCGGGACCAACGGCTTAACGTGCCTTCCGAGGCACGGAGGAAACTCTGTATGTAATGGGCGGTCACCCATCCACAGACCAACCTAGGCAAGCACGGCTTAACCTAAAGATCGACCCGAGCGGCTGTTATTGTTTAGCCACGAGCTCCTCTAAAACATGAGTAATTCCCGAAATATTAAAAATAAAGACTACAATTGCCATTTTAACTTAGGAATTAATTTCCGTAAGATGACAAGCAAGATACGGGAGATTTTTACAAGAACTTGTCTCAATTATGTTTTTGCAAACAGCTGTTATTTATTAAAGCTTAGTTTTAATTAATGGGAGTACGTTAGTTATGTTATGTTTTACGGTTCATTAGTTATATGGTTTATAATAGTTTTGTAAGCGATAGCGAAGCCGCTGTCGTTTTAATTCGGCTGACCATCCGGTTCGTGATAAATTATCTGGATCACGTCATGATCAATTTGGCTTTGCTTTGTGTTCTACTTTTCTCGCTTTTTGCGAACGAAAAACCAACAAGAAAAGTTTAAAAGTGACAATGATTGTTTCTTTTTTTTCGTTATTAATACAGGGTGTAAACAGACCCTTCACATAGCCGTCAACCAAGCATTCTGTACATCAAACTAAGTAACTTTACGCAAATATAATTGCTGGGAATCGACTTTCTTTTTGGGGTGAAAAATCACGTTTTACGGTAGGACTCGATGGAAAGCACTCAAAGCATTGTGCTGATGGATGTATTGAATACGACGGGGGTCGTGGAGGTGTGTAAAGTAAAAATCTTACATTAAAATCATGTTTTTAAAAAAAAACTTGTGAGAAAGTTGGAACTTTGACCCCCAATATCTCCGTAACTAGAAGGTTCCTAGGTATGTATGTTTATTTTTTTGTGTGCAATAAAGAATAAAGTAAAGTAAGTAAAGTAAAGTATGGTCTAGAATAAAAAAAAGATCGCAAAGACGGGGAGAACAAGTGCCTTTCGGATATGTTAATGGTCTATTTACACCCTTTATATAATAAAATTTATTCATTTATAAGTTCATATTTAATTGGATACGATAATTTTTATCTCTTGTATCTGATTTGAGTACTATCTAGGTACCTATTAGATTGGTGAACTAGCCAAATTCTACGGAGGTGATTCTTTCAATGTATCCAACACGTGGTGTTTGACAACTCCATAACCTCAATTCGGAAACCTCTACAAGGCTCTTCTATTTTATTAAGATTTTTGTCGGCTACTATTCCAATCAAATCCGGGTACACAATGTAAGTGAGGTGGATAGTAGCAAAGACGCGTCAGAAAAAAAAACAATTATTAACTATAGTTAACTAGTCAATTATTAACTAGTTGACATTACTATGTTCCACAAAACAAACCAAAACATAAAGAAGCAAAAAGGTTTTGACAGCGGTGGGATTCGAACCCACGCCCTTTCGGACTGGTGCCTAAAACCAGCGCCTTAGACCACTCGGCCACGCTGCCTTACGTATGTGCGTCGAAATTATGAATCTTTATCTACAGCGTGGCTGTAGTGACGTCATTGACCTTGAATACATTAGTGACGCATTATTTCCCGTTGCAAATAAAGATCGATATATTTAAATTTAAAGGGTACTTAGAGTAGCGATTTTTATAAAAAAATCTACGTAAATTATTCCTACCGCATGTCGGTAATGTAATTGTAATGTAATGTAATTACACTTGGGGGAGGCCTATGTCCAGCAGTGGACGTCTTTTGGCTGAAATGATGATGATGTCGGTAATGTAGCGGAATTGGAAGACAGTGTAGTTCTCATTTGATTTTATTGTCATCGCAGTTTTGAAATATAGTTTAAGCGATTAAACAACCTAATCAGCCATTGTAATTAAGACCACGTACACCTACGCACGACGACCAATCAAGCTATGCAAAACCAGTTTAAGTGGATCTCTCATTGTACGGGAAATCTATACAAAGCGAGGCCATGTTATACTGGAAAAGTACAGCTTGTTATATCGCCGTGTGTATTTGCTTTTAAAGCGAAAACATGCATGCCAAGCCGAGGTACATAAGATTGGCTTGATTTTTCTTTAGGAATCAGTCAGCTTCTAACAAATCTAGGACAGGAAAATATTTTTGATCGTTCGTTACTAACATAAATATTAATTCAAAGGTGTCGATATCTATCATCTCTTCGTTAAAATGTCATCAGCGTTTATTTAAGTACTTGAATACACTGCCAGAATCTATTTATACCTATTCATGACGTAGGTAAATTTATGGGATGCGCAATATCTTGATATAATTATGTACTTGTGTACCTAGTAGGTACTGCTTTGAATTATATTGATGCATCTTTGGAGATTTACATAAAAGCATGTTCTGCAGTACTTTAGATATTGATGTTATTCTAATTTCGTTTACATTGAGGAAAATCTGTGATAATTTAAAATCTGCTCTCTGCGATGTTACTAGCGCCATCTTGTATGTAATGGACGAACTATTACTTCATTTCGCGATGTGCTTATCATCACGCTTGTTAAACATTTATAGTGTTACCGTTTCATAGTAGACACGGTTAATCAGAGCTGGGGGCCTAAAAAGGCCGTTTTAGCAGAATCATAATAGGAAAATAATATGAATCACGTTACAATTCGTATAAAATGGTCACAAACTGACAATTTCTAATTAACTGCGTCTGCGATTATCCGAGAATCATAATAATGATTCTGCCTTTTTAGGTTTCCCGGTAGTATGTATCCATCCATTCAAGAAATAATGACGATGACTTAGTTCGAGGAAAATGAGCCAGATTATATTGAGGAGGTTTCTCTCTTTGGATCCCTGACCACTGGCAGCCTGGCCCTTGTTCCTGATGCCGATTGGCCATCTTTTTTATTTTTTAAATGTTTTTTACACCTTAGTTTTAAAAATATTTAAAAATGTAAATTATTAGAGAAAAAAATGAATAAAGGAAAAATAATAAAACACGATAATTGTTCATAATATCCTGTATATTTACCTAAGTGTAAAGGAGAATTATTTACAAGGTGGACATCGATAGTTATGTATACGCTTATCCTAGCCTACCTCCTTACAAGTTACAAAACATGAGATTTTAAAATAAGAACAACCAAAAAATTAAAAGCATTAAATTGGATTAGTAACTGTCATATACATTAATTTCATAAAATTAGCCTCTTTTTGTTAAAACCGAAATGAAGATGTTTAGGAAAAAAATTAACGTAAAAGTTTGTGAACGAAATATTATTTTTTAAAGACTAGTAAATATTATTGGCCAGTAGTAAAATGCCATTTTAGTTAGAAATAGGCAAGTTTAAATTTAGAATATTTTTATTTTATTTGTTGTAATTTACATTTTTAACACTGGCAACTTTTGAAATAATTTTAATAATCTAATCATTTATTAGTGAATTAAATATTTAATTAACAAATTAATGAATGTATTTTCATAAACAGCTTAGGATTATAGTGTACATTTCAGCACCTTTTATTTATACGGATTACATGTTATAGCAATTTGCTCTTTAGTTTATTTAGGCGTTTGAAAAACATATTATTACTGAACAACTCCTCAACAAATAATTCATAAAAACAAAATGATAGATTGTTACAAAAAAATATCCAATAAGGATGCAAGTTCTCAAAACTCAGAAAACATAAATTAATAGTAAATTACAAATAATAATCGTTATTTAAACATTAAAATAATTACATTTCAACGTCTTTCGTTGTCAAAACTGCGGCAAACGCTTATGTATACGATCAGATATGTATTTTAAGCAAAATATACGCTTATATTATACAAAAATGCGTTCATATCAATAAAAAATATTAACTCTAAACTATGTTTTTAATTATATTAAATTAATATCGAAAAAGTAATGGATGCCGTTTTGACGACAAAAGAGAAAATGTTTGCGTGCTCGCAAAAAGATTAAACTTATTATGTGTCGTTATTTATAGATAAGAACGCATTTTGATAGATTTAGGTAGACAACGCACTCGTAGGCAGTCAGATAACTAGCTGTTTTGCTTAGGGCCGAATTTTTCAATCATTAGATAACTTTTACCTGAAGAGTAAATGTGACATTTTAACAGAATGTCCATATGAAAACTGTCAAAATGACAAACTTATTGGTCGGATTGAAGTTAACTGGCGATTGAAAAACCGGCCCTTAGGCGTCTGCTGACATTTCTTGGTTTAGTCAAAGTTTATTTCCATTGCTCATGTTTTGAAAGTAACTGACGCTAGAGGATTAACATATCTATGGTGGGAAATTGAAATGCTAAAAGGAAAACAAGGAATATTTAGCGCAGTTGGATTTGCTACGTTCAGGTCAGAACCGAAAGCAGAAAATCCATCAGCACAATGTCCCTAGTGTTCAATTTCTTTACACCGTCGAAATGGGCTAGCGACTTTCCACCATAATGTTGACTACTCTCAGGGTAGGTTGACTGCAACCTTACGTTTCGGACTCCAAAGTACTTTGTCTACCATAGCGTCGTTGAAGTTCTAACACCACGTAAGTCAAAAATAGCAATTTTACTGGATATTGAAAAATCTGCATAATTATACCATGTAATGGTACAATACCATTTTATAATTTGTGTATTAGATAGAAAAGTTGCTTGTTTCTGTGATTGGCTGAAACAACGCGTCTTCCGATTCTCTAACAAACTGTATCAAAAATCACAATGTAACCGCCCAAAATGACTTACGTGGTGTTAGAACTCCCAAAATGAGTTACGTGGTGTTAGAACTCCCAAAATGACTTACGTGGTGTTAGAACTTCAACGACGATAGATCATACTATTATCTGTTAGATTTTTTGTTCAAAGCGTGACATAATTTATTCAATGCATCAAAAGCAACCAATGATTAAATCTAAGTTAGAGCTGCAACAAAACACGTAGTAAAAACTAGTTATATTTGGTTATACAATAAGAATTACCGTATAAATTACTCAGTTTTAACTTCTAAAAGAATTTACAATTACAATGTACAAATTTCTTATGCTAACGAGCCTTGGCTCTCTACAGCTTAAAATGTACCAATCCGATAGGAATGTATTTGGATATTAGTCTAGATTTTTCTAGAAATAAACTGCGTTCTTTGAGTATAAAAATTTAGAGCCATTTTGGAAGCACCGATGTTATTTGATAGTGAAGAAGGTAAGCATTCTTTTGGTAAAGCATACTGAGGCTGCTTATTCGGAGGAGCGTTTCTTATAGCAACATGGGCAGTTCCTTTAAACGCCTGGATGTGCGGCTCTAAAGTGAAGATGTTTTTACACCACAATTTAAGCTTAAGTAAGGAATTGTGACTTCTTTAAGCCCAATCAGTTCGTTAAGTTTTACATAGATATTTGGGTGCACAACTATGTTGTAGAATGCATTTTCAACTTTGATTTTACTTAGCCTCAAGGTTTTCGACTCCGACCACGACCATCACAGGTTGCTGGTTGCTGTTGAAAGCAGTGCCATAAAGAATGAGAACCTACAGATTTGTACCCAAACCATAAGCATTTTCTACGCAAACAGTTGTTTTCTAGAAAAATCTGCAACAGGTGCGATTCCCAATAACTAAATAACTAATGAAATGTTTTAAATTTCGACTTTCTTTCATATGTTTATACATTCAGTGGCTCATTTATTTCGCAACTACAATATAGGTAATTAAATATTTGAGTGTACTATTAAAGAAAATTACAGTTTGCGTAACAATCTTGTAATTACAGTGATTTTAGTTTCTATTTAAATAAATTAATTGACATAATGTGTTACTTAAATTAAAATAATTAATTAAATAACACCGTCATTTGATTGCGTTTACATTAGTAAATTTTACGATGGAGTTACTATGGAAACCAAAAGGTATGATTTTTGACTTATTGCCTTTTGGCTTCGCCGTAGTGAGTTACACAGATTTGTTACGGGTAGGTGCATACTGTTCGTAACCAAAACATATGATGGAGGTACTCGTAACTCCCTTGTACACACGGTGACACACTAAGCCATATATTTCCAGTATAAGATGGCCTCGCTTTGTATAGATTTCCAATACAATCTGAGATCCGCATAAACTGGTTTTGTATAGCCTGATTGGTCGCTGTGCGCACACGCATAATTTACTAATGCCGACAAATTTACATGAAGAATTGGGAAATCGAAGATGGCACACAAGCAAATATAAAGTAAAATCGTTGCACAACCTATTTCCAGAAATTAAAATCAAATTAAATGAGATTAAAATATCTAAAACTAGATTAAAAACAATCTAAATAATAGAGATACGTCAATTCCTAAAATTATAAACCCCAAGATGACAACAAAAAAGAACTTAAATTAAATTAGTGTCCTATAGTTAAAATAAAACCCATTTAATTGTTATTATTACGTAGAAAATGATGTTAGTTAAATCATCGCTGACAAAGGTAGTGAATATTTATAGATACAACATTTGTTCAGTAAAAAAATAAAAATTTCGATGACGAACTGGAAGCAAAATATTACAAAATCTACTTATTTTTAGAGAGTTCGATCTAAATACATACACATACATAATTATTTTACACATAATAGTCGAAGTGATGGACGTGTCCACAAATTATTATCGAGACGACTTCATAGTCTACGCGAAGAGAATTGGCAATATACAGTTGAAGAAAGCGGATGGCACAAAATTCATTTTTTTTTACAGAAAACATACAAGATCGATCATTCAGAACATACGAACCACATTGGTCTTTCAATAGAGACATCAAAACATCGAAATCTATGATAAATACCATTTAAAATCATTACACAAATGATTAAAAAACTTGGTCTCAAAGATGATAATTTATTAACATTTTAATTTTACCCATACTGTCTTCTCGTACAGACAATACGCTGCATCTTTTGTACCTGGCTTGTACATTACTGTACAATCCGTACATTACAATTTT
Organism: Noctua comes; assembly: GCA_963082995.1. Classification (NCBI taxonomy): domain Eukaryota; kingdom Metazoa; phylum Arthropoda; class Insecta; order Lepidoptera; family Noctuidae; genus Noctua; species Noctua comes. The sequence continues at coordinate 17,594,743 of OY720267.1, read as the reverse complement.
ATCCATGTCAAACATTTATAGAACAATAAATAATTTCATCAATCGTAGTTTTAAAAATAAATCACAGAACAATTTTTAGCCACGTTCATAAATTAATACATTACTTTTTATTTGTTATCCCGCGCATTTCGCGTGGTATGGTGCGTAACTGTCAAAATTTAAAAATGGAATGGCTGGTCCGGAGACTGGAGACGGGTCAGTCAGGGCGCGGCCGCCGACTAGTGGGGACGTGGCGTTGGTTGCTCTGTGTCGTCTCACGCGTAGAACTCGCGGTTGTTGTGACCCTTGCCGTACGACGCGGCGGCAGGGCTTCTCTTGGGCTCGTCGAGCGCGTAAGAACCTTCGTCCTTCTTGCGCATGCGATACACTATGAACATCACCACCAGGATTGCACATAGGAGGCCTACTACTGCGCCGCCGATCACGGCTGAAACAGAAGAAAATAAACAATTAGACATCTTCTAGATCAATAGAGATAAATGCAGACACTAGAGAAAACCCATAAAAAGTTTTCCAACATGCACAAAGGCAATGATACTACTAACTATTCAAAGAACGCAAGTAAAAATGATGTAAAATAAAATTGCTCTATTATCTGCTTTAGGTAATCGTTCAGAGACCAAAAAAGATCAGAAATTGCTACTAATGGAGTAGTAATTCTTTTTCCAATAATAATATTAGTCCGTTTGGATGGCATACCGACACGACGGCCCGGGGATCGATCAGGCGCAGGACTACCTTCTCTATAGGCTTTCCGCGGCACGGGGGCGATACACCACCAAACTTTGGGTTCCTACTGAGAAATTAAAAAAAGAGAGAGGATCCCTCTTCTCTCCTTGTTTGCACTGGTGCACGCCCCTACACCCGTGTTTGCGAACACACTTGTGCACTATCACCGAGAGAGCGGTGACCGTGGGCGAAATTCGGTCGGGAGAATATAATAAAGGGTTACATACCGGCAAGGATGCCTGGCTGTGCGAAGAAGCTGGTGGCACGGTCCTCGGGCTTCGCGTTCATGATGACGACTTTGTCGGGCGCCCGAGACTCCTGGTTCACGTTGCTGCCTGAAGGCTCCTGGTCCTGAAACGTTACAGCACTTCTTTATACAATTTGAAAGAGGAATTGGTCTACTCCGGGAGTTCTCCTAAGACCAGATGGCTTGGCGAAAGCGACATTCTGTCAACAAAAACGATGCAGATGGAAAAGCCAACAATGAATGGATGAAGCCTGATGTCAATCCGGTTGAAAAACGTTGTAGAAAAGGAATAAATGCTTCGCAAACAATTGCCACTTCTTTGGGCCTTCAGAGGGCTGTGACAATTGGCAACACGCTGCCGAAGCGTTTTGTATTTATCAACCACTTTCAATAACATTAACATTAGTGTCACGGTAGTTTATGTCAATACATTTTTGACTTATCCATCTTCGACATAGAATGTCATTTCGTCCAGGTCCTCTGTTAAGGAACAGGTGAATTTTACAGTCACTGGTATAAATACCAAAAAAATACTTCGCCAGCAGGTCACGTCTTCACACAGCAGAGAATAACGCCTAATATCTGAATAGTGAATCTTCCCACAGTTCTAATACACGTTAGCTCTCTTCGGCGAATAATTTCTAAGTCAATAGCCTTGAAGTATTTTGTTTACCTCGTCTATTTTCAGCTATGTATTTTCGTGACAAAACGGTGAATACGCTAGTTTTATTTTTAGAGAAGCGATGTGTTGATCCCGTTTTGTGTTTAATTGAAATACGAATTTAGTACCTGATAGTAGCGAGTGACATTTATTAGAGACTAGCTGATCCCCGCGGTGTCACCCGCTGCTCAGCCCCTAAGGGTCATAGCGTGATGTTATCTAGCCTATAGCCTTCCTCGATAAATGGACTATCCCACACAAAAACAATTTTTCTATTCGAACCAGCAGTTCCTGAGATTAGCGCGTTCAACCAAACAAACTCTTTAGCTTTATAATATTATATATTTTAAATATATATATAATATATATATCGAGATGTTGTACAGGCAGTGGTAAATATCTGCAAATGTCCCAATTTAAATTTTTGATTCTGGAAATTCAGTCTTAACTAAGGGATACACCGTACTGCACACTGTGGTCTACGGTTAAAAATCCATCCTATATCCGTACACATTAATCATAAATCCTTATAATCCCTTGCGCGATAAAGAGCGGGATATTACCAGTATCACACGTCCCACGGCTTGCCAAAAATAAATAAACTAGGTCATCGCGTGATATTTTCCATATCAGAGACAGTTCCGGCACTATAACCGGGATTTTTTATCAGGGAATCCCAATGCAATTCTTATTCAACTGACCGTGTCATCATCAACAGACTTGTTCAACTGATCTATTTTTCCCCGACTCATAAGCCTAGGTATAACTGGCATAAAGCTTTCACATTTCTGGACACAGTTCACACGAGCCTCCACTCTCTGAAAACACGTGAGCCCAGTGTGGTTCGGATGTCACATATCTTCGTTTTTTTTTATTCTAGGGCGTGAAGGACCAACCTCACATTTGGTACCAAGGCTTGTCATAACTCCACAAGAAGCTGTGATAACCTAGTGGTGTGACCCGACTGCCAAGTCATAGTTCTCAAGTTTGAACTCAAGACACGCACCTCTGATATTTCAGATTCATGTGGGTATTGAATAATTATCACTTGCTACGGTGAAGGAAAACATCGTGAGGAAACTAGCACGCCTAAGAGATTTTTCTCGACGGCATGTAAAGCCAAGTCAGAGGTCCATGGGCGACATAAAAACTCTGACACCAGGTTAGGCACTAACCCCAAGAAAGAAGGAAGAAATCCACAAACGAAGCTAGGCTTTTATCCCTATATAGCTATTGGACAGCTGTTCCTTCACCAGTCGGTACAGTTAAAATTGGCGTTAGTTTAGGAAGCTGGCTATCCAGAGAGGCTTTTTTAACTGTGACAGTATCAGTACTAACTCACACGAAAATGAGGTCATGGTGGTGGCAGCCGTCAAAAAGAACTCCAGTTAAAAAGTAGTAGTTAGTATTCTAGTAGTGAAACAATAAAACCGTATACGTACGACTGAAGGCACAGGGTCCTCTCCCGAGATGCTGATGTCCGTCTGGTCTGGGCGCGAGGGTTGATCCTCCCCCGCGCCTCGCCCCTCTTCCGCGGTACCTTCACCCGGCCTGTTCCTTGTGTTTGCTGAAACGCCACGTCATTGAAAGTTAGTTTACACGTCAAGCAAACTATTCGGCGTAAGGACGCCAATCGAATTTCCAGGAAGTATAGTATACGATCTTTTGTTTTAGTCATAGTTTCAATGATTGTATTGTTCTATTTCATTCATTGTGGTTATTTAGAATACTTTTAATATAGTTCTGACGTCCTTTTATATTTTCCTTCCTTACTTATATTCTCCATTAATGAAAAATTATTTGCAGTAACATTAAAAATATCAACAAGATCACTGTTTCGTTAGTTTCCACCACATGGCTTGTGTTAGTTAATGAAAGTTAGTATTAACATGATTCTGATTTACCTAGAACTGTGTAATTAGATATTAAAGCTATTGTTAACATTTTTGCTAATGAATTAGTAATACACAAAACTATCGCAGAGATATTTACAGAAACGATATATTATGACGAAGACTATTAGACGATTAGAATAGCCATTTTTCAGACTCATAATATTTTTGTATAGCTGGACATAAAAAGAAGAATTAAGACGACGAGTTTCACACCGAAGGTGTAACAGACAAAAGCAAGAGGATTGAAGGGACTTAGTAAATCCCAAAGTTCAAGAATTATGAAACACCTTCACCGGAATTGGAAAGGATTTGATTTGAACATCGCTTATACAAAAAGCGAAATACAGGAACTTTATCAAAAGACAGGGGATCGGAAAGGAATCATACATGATATTATGGCATGAACAAAAGCAGAGGAAGAATCAAAAGTAAATTCTAATAAAACATCAAAATTACCAATGGTATGGACAATATCGCTAAGCTAATGGTTCCATGAGATGAAGTATTTTCAGGGCTATATTACCTTCCACATGCTAACTAGAACTATGAAAGGAACACTATAAAATGGTTTCTAATGGCTGCATGATAGAATCGAAGTCATGCGATAGATAGTAAAAATAATTGGCAACAATTTTCATAAAATTTTAGTAAATACTACGAAAGACTTACCGAAATCCTCGGATCGTTAAAAGTGATTGGCATATATTATAGATTAATTAATAATTTAATTGAAATAAGTATAGTTAAACACGCGTACGATAGTTTGTCGGTTCGAACAATCACTGGCGTGCGGTTCAACAACAATTAGAAATAACTGCAGATAACAATAAAACTGTTAATTCAAGGTTACGTCAGTTATTGTAAAGAGATGAATCCGCTTAGGATGAGCGCCGTCCAGTTAGTGACAATTATTATTAGTTGTGATGATATTAACTATGTAGTTATCCTGTTAATTGTCATGTAAATGTATAATACAATATACGATAGAGCTATTAATAATAATAATACATCTAAAATTGTAGTGCGAGAAATAGTCACTCATTTTCAATACATTCTCATTCTTGTATTTATGCGTTAACAAATCCTCGTGATAGATAAAAAGCAGACATGGAGGACAAACACAATGGAATTTACGTCGTCTTTTGAGAATTTCTAACGATGACAATTTCTCGTACAAAAACAAAAAAATAAAACAACGCAAATAAAAACTGGCATGCTTCAGCCACTACTCACGAATGAGCACATCGATCGGCCTGGGATCAGTTGGTATTTGGAGCGGGATCTCCACTTTGGGTTCGATGGGGGGCTCCGGTTGTTCGGGGATAACTATGTCGTCTGATTCCGTGATTTCAGGAATAATGGGAGTATCGATAATGGTGCGTTCGGTCTCCTCCCTGCCGGTGGTTGTGGAGCCATAGTCTTCGTCATCTGGGGGTCCGTTGGGCTCGTCACCTGATCCTCGTCCGTCCTCGTCGTCAGGGCCAGGGCCGGCTCCCCAGCCGGAGCCCGAGCTCTCGTCTGTGTCTAAGCCCGAGCCATCATCAGCAGCGTCGGGGTCGACGAACAGCTCCTGGTCGGGAGGCGAATGGACGTCGTTCTGTATTTGAACCGCTGTGTCTTCTGTCGGTTTTTCTACGGCAGCGTCCTGGAATTGATGGAAATGTTTTGTATTAGAATTAAATCTGGTAATCATTGACACATAGAAAGCTTTTGAATGTATATAATAAATGGGAATATATTCTGTTAAATTGTTCAAATATTTTTTAAAGGTTCTCTCGAGACACCAGAATCTAATTGGGTATGTAATGTATTTTTTATTTACATTTGTACCACACTAATACGGTTCTTATTATAACTTCAAAAATGCGAAGTGAATGCGCATCGTGCAGCTGGTGGACGCCATATTTTAGAGTAATAACGATTCAAAGGCAAGTTTTAACAATACCTGTTATTTAACACTTTCATATACTACTATTCATGTCATACGAAGCAATCGAAAAGCAATCGTCACGGTGTAAAACGTAAGAAAACTACGCAATGAAATCTGTTGCGTCGTAATGGAGAACACCCCAAAACATCGTTAAAATATGTCACGTCATCCCGACGAAGTAACAGCAGGGAATATAAGTTTACGTCTTTTTAAGACTTACATTGATGGTAACTATCAAGATATAACGTGATAGTAACACTACATCATATTGATCAAGTTGCACAGCTATCAGATGACGTTGCCAACGACCTATTTCCAGAAAAATCTCCCATTGACGTACACTATTCTGGACTGACCTAATTTACTACACCATTAGCCCTTGATAACCACAAAAACGAAGAAAACAATGTATCTCAAATTAGTATTTTGTCAAAAGCTGGTATTAAAAAGAGCTGAAACGATCAGATTTTGCACAATAACAAAAAATCACTGCGTTTTGTCTACGTCACGAGTAACGAGCGACCAGTTAATGTTATATTTTCATAACACGAACACAAACACTCACTTACCTGGAGAGATTCCTACAGGAGTAACAAAATCTAATTTTAGGCCTGATTACAATTTTATTGATAATTTTGATAGCAGATTGTCTGCTTTGCACTGGTAGCGTAAATTGTGGCTGCAGGGAGGGCGATCGATAGACTTTTTGGGGGGTGAAGGGAGGGGAGGGGTCGTCGGGAACATTCGGGTTCCCGCACCCGCCGCTAGATGCTTCACAAGGCTTTCATTCAGGGGTGAGTTTAGAACGCTTTCAGGATAGTAGTCGAGCAAGCAGTTCCGGTTTTGTACGCAAGATGTCAGTGTGCCATGTTTTCCTAGTATTACGATGACGATGATGTTTGTTTAATTTTCCCCCCAGTTTGGGCTGGATTTACTTTTATACAAAAATCGTTTCGATACGAGAGGTTTAGTGTAGTTTAGTATTTTGAAGCAAGTTATCGCTCTGATTAATTAATACTGTTACAGAACATAACAACTGACGATCAAGAGCAATACGAAAGTATCAGTAACGCTTGAAGATACATCAAAGTGATTGTTCCGGTTCACAACCGAGGGCTGTCAAAATAAATTCCTTTGCTCTTTCATGTGATGTACGTCAGATGTTCTAGATGACATAAGTAATTTCTCTTCTTGGCATCTGTGGAACAACTTGGGAGTCTGTACTTAGGGTGACATGTTGTTTGATACGTTCATTTTATATTTTTGTATATGGAATGTGTAGGAAAATTGCTGGCAAGGTGAGCTCTTTGAAATTATCAATTTCAGGGAGAACGGTTTGTATAGGATTTTTCTCACAAGACTTTTTGTCCTTTGAGCAAATTTTTTTCGCCAGAAAACGATCTTCGTTGCGAAATCATGGCAAAAAAAAACAAAATATTGTTTCTCTCAAACTCGGCCACGGAGTCCGCACTTGATGACCTTTTGGCAAGGTCATCAAGTGCTGAGGTGACAGGACATGCGGTGCAAGTCGCAGTTGTCTGTGGGGTGATGCTGCATACCATAAGCAAGGTCAAAAAGAACCTACCATCTGGTAACAAAACATTGCTTCCCAACTTGACCCCCCAAACGCGCACCCTACCGACCATCATTACTATTAAAAATAAACGAGTATCCCGTATTCAAGTATTCTGTGTGATTACCGGAGTTTTATCGTAAATCCCATCCGGGTATAATGAGAAATATTATTTATTGTCTGGTCGTAGGGCTGGGAGCCGGATATGTGCCCAGTACCTTTGTTCGCCTCCAAATTAACTACGTTTGGAGTTTTGTTCGGCTTTTTTATGTCATAATGATGGCTGCATAAAAAGTACTGGATTATATTTTTATGGAAATGTATAAAATTTTCATAAGCTAATGTTTCTATAATTTGAATGATACGAGGTATGTTGTCGCTGCTACTCTAATGTCTGAATACACTAACCCTAGATGTATGAGACATATGAATGCCTAAAGAAAAGTGCTTTGTTTAGATTTCCAACGCTCTGCTCAGCCTTTAGAGTCGAAATTCCAATAAGTGCATAGTACTGACACACAGGCATTACCTCGTATTCAATAAATCATTCCGAACCTCCTCAAATATAAAGTGTTCAACGGTAATTTAAAAAAACAGCTGTTTCCCACAAAACTACGGTGTCGGAATGACGTTCTGAATACGTGGTAATCGTTTGTGAGTCAATTTCGGAATTCCATCCTGTATAATGTCACGTTCCAGCGCATTTGAACAGCGACAGAGCCGCAGAGTGGCTGGGTATCGGGTGTCTATTCTGTGCGAAAAATGGAGCGCTTCTGGTAGCTTGAATACGCTAGGATTCCCAAGGATTGGTTTACAAATACACCCCTTTATAACCGCCCTTTGGCAACCCTATCCCAGTATAATGTGGGCGTCCTGACCTGCCGTATTTTGTCAAGGTTTATTACCCCGATACCCTGGTACGCTAATGTACCCGTTGGTTCGCAGGCTTCATAAGTCAACGTGAAGGGTTTGGAAAATTTTGTTTATGATATTTTAGATTTAGTTGAGGATATTAGTTTCTTTAGTAACGGAAATTGTAGTGTGATTTATAATAAAATATAATACAAATTATATTAACAGGTTTGTTTTATATACAATACTTCGACAGTGCCTCGTTGGTCTAGTGGTCACAAGCGCGACTGCTGAGCATGAGGTCCTGGGTTCGATTCCCGGGTCGGGGAAAGTGTCATTGGGTTTATCGATCAGGAATTTTTCAGCAACAGCCACGGAGTCTGGATTTGTGCCCGGTTGATGGCAATAGGCACGCCCCTATTACAAAGGACTTAAACATAACTGGCGAAATGGGGGTGTACTATTAGGTACACCTCTGCCTAACCCTTCCGGGATTATAGGTGTGATGTTATGTTTTACAAAGACAAAAGAGGTCAAATTACTCTGAAAAAACTTTATATTAGGTACCTCAATGTGTGTAAATATGACAGAAATAGAAAATCCGGTAATGTTTCGTAAGCGAACGCCGAAAGTTAATTAAAAACTAAGTCATGTTGTACATCCACCGCGCGCCAACCATTTTGAAGTAAGGATTATATATACCTTTGTAACATCAAAATGTTAGGATTACATGATATGTTACAATTATTTTTGTACTGTCAACGGCACGGAGAAGTTACATTTTAACTACGAACACATTAGTGCTACAAAATTTAAAAAAAAACCGGCCAAGTGCGAGGCGGGACTCGCGCATGAATCCGTACCATCGTAGTAGGGGAGCCCCCTGTAATTATTATTATTATTTATTGTTATAGTGGCAACAGAAATACAGATTCTGTGAAAATTTCAACTGTTTACCTATTACGGATCATGAAATACAGCCCGCTGACAGACAGACAGACGGACGAACGGACAGCGGAGGCTTATTAATCGGGTCCCAAACCCAATTACAATTTTTTCCTATCTGGATTTTTATTTATAACAAACGTTGCCCCACTCTAGGAATTTCTCCTGTATCGTGGGTGCGTTTAAAAACATTTAAACTCACATACACAAACAGCCAGACCCGGAAAAACTATCTGTAGGTAATACAAATACTTGTTGCGTGTGGGGATCGAACCCGCGACACGCGCCGACGCGGCAGCCAATCACTTAGTCACTGCGCCAACCGTGCCGTCGAATTGGACCCAGGAGCCAGGACTTCTCGTTGGTCTAGGTACGTATTACGTACCTAGACCAGGTACGTAATAAAGACTGTGACAAACTTGCCCTAAATGGATTTACGGTTGACTGTCCTTGTATGTTCAGTTGTAGGTACACACGGCTCCATGAAGCTGTACATTTCCAGTATAACTTGGCCTCGCTTTGTATAGATTTTCTATATAATGAGAGATTCGCATAAACTGGTTTCGTATAGCTTTATTGGCCGCCGCCGCCGTGCGTACCATAAAATTAAATATTAAACAATAACGTGATACTATCTTCATACTTGGTTCAAGGTATTACAATAGGTTTTGTAAACGGTAAAATGATTGAAACGAGGGTTCAAGTAAACGCTGTAATTTGCTCTAATTGCCTCAAAGTGGTTGATTTGTGTGTAGGAGAATTATTTTGTGGAAATTATTTGATTACACAGTATTGAATAAATTATTATGTAACTTGAGACTACCGAGTTATTATGAACCAGGTTATACAAATGTAATTAAATGATAAATAGTAAAGACTGCCTTTTTGGTCCAGTGGTAGCAATCGCGATTGCTGAGCATGAGGTCCTGGTTTCGATTCCCGAGTCGGGTAAATTGTTCTTGGGTTTTTCCATCGGGAATTTCTCAGTAACAGCCACGGATGGCAATAGGCTCGCCCCTATTAAATGGGACTTAAACACAACTGGCGCAATGTGGGTGTACTATTAGGTACACCTCTGCCTAACCCTTCGGGGATTACAGGCGTGATGTTATGTTATGTTAAAAGAAAGTATCCATTAACAATTTTATATAGCTATGTAAATGTCAGCCGATAATGACAGCAGAGATATGCCTTTTGCGTCATAACCTTGGAGATACTTCTCCAGCAATCAAGCTGAGCTTTTTTTTCGGATGGGAAATCATCAAATCACGCCCCCCCCGCTCAGGGCGGAGCGGAAGGTAGTGTCAGACTTCTACTGACTAAAACCCATCCATGTTCCTTTTTTGCGCTTTGTGTTCCAGGGCCGCGGTATCTCTTTCGAACAGTCCCGCAGCCCTGGCAGGCATCGGCCCTTGCAGACCCCTACGTTGCTGACATCTCTTTGAGGCGCGCGTGGAACACGAACGCGCCGTCGACACGGCCTGTCGTCATAAGACGGCCGGACGGCGAGCTAGCCCATGACTCATCGTCCACAGGCCCGCATCAAGCTTGGCTGTACCGGATAGTCATGTCTTGAACACAAGGAACTGATAAAGGTACCCCTTCGATTGCAAAAACACATATAGGACTTCACACAATCCGTACACCTAAAAAAATCCCAGCAAATTACACTATCACACCAGAAATAACACTGCAACATTACGCGGTACATAAAAAGGATAACAGCCTGTACTTCCTTCAGATAACCAATCTCCCTTTCTAACACACAGTAATTTGTATATCTCCATCTCTGTCCCCCAGCCGGGTTCTGATCGCAAAATGACGATAACGAATATGAATGTAAATGAGTTTAAAAGGTGTACTTGAGCGTAGTAAGTTGGCGTTATCTCTGGCTGAACTCCAAGACTGGTAGGAAACGTTTAGACATGCTTTGAATTAACTTTTGGATGGCACTTGGTATGCGGTGGTAGGTGATTGGGTAGCTTCCTTCCATCGATTTATGTGGTACCAGCTTTTGATCGCGGCTTCCCTCACGTTATGTACGGTAATTAACCCACAGAGTTTAAATGAGCCTTAAGCACTCGGGGATAATGTAGCTTTCCGTTAGTGAAAGAATTTTCGGAACAGGTTCAGTAGTTCCATGCAATCTTTTTTCATCCATCTTCTTCACAGCCCAGCATTCCGATCCATACAGTACGACAAGCCTAATCATGGACTTATATATTTTCCCCTTTGGGGAACTTGAACTTTGGAACTTGGATGATAGAAAAGAATTTATAATGCATTTGACTGAAGTAAACTACCGATAAGCTTTTGTAATTCCATTGAAACGCCCTCACTTTAAATTTTTTTTGAAATCTATTCACTTAGTAATAAGTGAGAGGTATTACTAACTATTACTTTAGCTTGAACTCTAAATTAGGCAGGGATTAAATAAACAATACGAAAATAATTACAATAAGGCGCAGCTGCCACCAAAATCATATTACGCCTAATCCTTTAACCATTTCTTGCCACACGTCCAAGTTGAAATGGAGTTTCTATGACCCGTAACAAAGCTGCTCACACACAAAGGTCAAAACCCCATGTCCTTTATAACACCACAAAAAAAACAACCCTTACCAAAAACTTCGCTCACAATCCACAACTCAGCTGTATAGATTAATCACATGAATAAAGGGGACATTTTACAAAGACACCCCCGTGACCCCTCCATACCTGGTTCGGTGGGGTTGTAGGGTACAGTCGGAAATCCCGGGATCCGATATTACGGCCCTAATGACTGGCAAGTTCGCATTATGCATGCAGTCGTTCCGGGATCGACGCAATAATACGATACGAGAGAAATAGGGATGTACGGGATCTACCTGGGTACCTGGTTTGCGTAAGCAGGTGTTTTTGAAGTCTTGTGTCTGGAAGATACCAGGTTTTCAAAAAAAAAATGTTCGGCAGCATGAAAACGGAGCCATCGGCTACTGCTAGGTACAAAAAAGGGAATTTTTAACCTCACATTTGATAAGTTATAGAATCAGGCGTTACTTTCCGGAAATTCCGCCGAAAACGAGCCCGAGCGGTCGTCGAGTCAACACCTCCTGAGGATGCCCCGCGGAGGGGCGAAACACGCGTCGAGTATGGATTTGGGTGCACGCCGCACGGCATACTTATATAAGTAATTGTTATTGCTTTTCTAGCATGTGCATATTTTTGCGGGCGGTGCTCAATCCTGCATCCAGGCCCCGCGGAACTAATACCAAATGTTTTGCATAACATTTAAACTCACATTTGAGTAAATTGCAAAAATAATCGTTCTATATTTGCAGCTATAAGTTAATGTAAGCAATAGGCCCGCCTTCGATTACACGAGACTTGAACATAACTAGCGATATGTGGGTGTACCTACTATAATCACACCTCTGATAACCTTTCAGGGATTATAGGCGTGATGTTATGTTTCAGAATTCATTATAATCTTAGGATCCACCGTGTAAAGGATAATATGGCAAGAAAAGAGGTGTCTGATGAGATGACGAGTAATAGAGTAGTATGGAAGAAGAAGACATGCTGCGCCGACCCCAAATGAATTGGAATAAGGGTAAGAGAATGATAATGATGATGAAGAATCTTAGTCTCAATCACAGACCAGCTTTTTTACTTTTTTACAACCCTTCGGAAATAAACAGACGTGACGTTATGGTGTCGTTATGACTGTCCCCCCATACTTAAGTACAAATGCTGTATCCATAATAAGATTGTGACACCAAATGACTTGAAAAGAGTAACCATGGAGTTTCTTGCCGGTTCTTCTCCATAGGAAACGACCAACCCGACCCGTGCACCTTTTTGTCGACGTTTTATAAGTGCCCATCGAGGCCTATGTGAAATAAAATATTTTGATTTTGATTTTTTTGATTTTGATGAAAAGAACATCTCAACTCCTACCATCTGTGATTCTAAGAATTATTTGCAAACGTGTCCAAACGCAATCAGGTTAAATCAATTAACGCAGTAGGTAAGATTTCAAGCTGTACACGCTAGCGATAGGCCCGCAGTGCTAATAATTGCTAATGCTCGCTCCTAGACTACGCCCGTCTCAAATTGGCTAGTCTCTTTGCCTACCCAGTATGGGAATTATAACGCGTCTAATCCCCAACGGGTTAGATAGAGGTGTACCAACATTTCTCCAGTTATGTTAAGGTTCCAAGTAATAAGTGGCGAGCCTATTGCCATCAACAGTGCACACATGCAGACCCTGGCTACTTAATTCCCTATAACGATTCTTCCTATGATTTCTGTTTGTGAAAGAGGACAATACAAAAATACCTCATTGCTCTAGTGGTCGCAAGTGCGACTGCTAAACAAGAGGTCCTGGATTCGATTCCCGGATCGAGAAAAGCGTTCTTGGGCGTCTACATCGGGAATTTCTCAGTAGCAGCCATGGAGTCTGGATCTACTCCAGGTTGATGGCAATAGGCTCGCCTGCTATTACAAGGGACTAACATGACTGGCAAAATGGCGTACTATTAGGTACACCTCTGCCTAACCCTTCGGGGATTACAGGCGTGATGTTATGTTATGAAAAAAAAATATCAACAAAAAACTAAAGAAAAAAAAGGAAAAAAAATCATCTACAATTGAAATGATATTCAGGCAAATCCCGAAAATATTACGCAAGCAGGCACAACATGCGTACAAGGAAATATGAAGAAAGTAAAGCCAAGTAATTACACGCACGTGTTCACATAACAAACTCCGTAAAGTTCACATTACATACATAAGGCACCAGATAATCTCTCCAGCACAAAACTTGGCTCTTACGTCATACCATGTGACTGTTGACCTTGAATTTCTAAAAGGGTACACTCACTCTTAATTTAAGAATAAGTAATCTGAAGCAAGCAAGCCTAATAATAAGTAAGCCTTTGCTAACAAAAAAAAAAAAACTGAAGTGACACTGGGCCGGCCATATTAGCCGTAGATGACCGTTGCGATAGACGTGTTCTTGAGTGGAGACCGCGAATCGGAAAGCGTAAGGTGGGACACCCTCGATGGAGCGACGATCTTCGCAGGGTGGCTGGTAGTAACTGGATGAGAGTTGCTGAGAATCGAGGTGAGTGGCGTGCGATTGGGGAAGCCTATGTCCAGCAGTGGACTGCTGTAGGCTGATGATGATGACGATGACTCTTAATTTATATTCACAAGCACCTTCTAACTTAATAAAAATCTTAAATCCACTCACTGAGATAGATAACACACAAGCCACTGGTCAGTCTAGAAGCATGTAATAATTTTTCACAAGAGTTTGTAGAGAATCTGAGCACCAAAGAAGGATTTTTGAAAATGAATATCCTAAAGGGAGCAAGCATGACCCGAGATCGCACTAGGTAAAGGCGAGGTCTTTGCCAAGCAGTGGGACAGTTGAAAGACTAACAAAAAAAAACCTTTTCCTATGAAAGGGTATGAAAGCTCGTCATATTTCGTCATGGGAAATCGCATCGGCTAAAAGACTTGTAATTTTATAAATTCCGTCACTGTGCTTCGGTTCCAAGAACCTTCACCTATTATCAATTTTGTGTCAAGTAGAAAATACTATATATTTTAACTAGTTATCATTTCAAGAATGAGTTAAGTTTAACATAATATACAGGTACCGTCTGGTTATAGGACGATTTGAAAAAAAAGTCCTTTACTTATTCAAATTAGGCAGCAGAATCAGAATTACATAAGACAGACAGTCCCCCAAAACGCCTCCCTTCACTATTTACTAGTGCTATTAGTGTTACTAATGTACATTCGAATTAACCCTGAAAGGCCATCAGAGCCCATTGTATACACGTAAGCCCATCACAACTACTTACACGAGCCACTGAAGTGTAAAACTGTCACTCCTCCACATTCATTAAACACGCTTCGATGTGCCAACAAGGCCCTAAAACCGGCTTAAAAAGTTAAACAACACCACTTTGGGAGTGGCCTTTAAATATGCGCTGAATTTGGAAGTGGGCGCAAAAGTCAACTGTTCAGAATGTACCAAGTTTAATGGAAAACCGTTGCGCTAAGGGAATATTAAGGGGATAATGGGCTGGTTGACGTCAAGGCCCCTTATCTGTGGATGTTAGGGCTAATCGGTTAAGTTCCTCTGTCTAGGACCGTAGGCCTTGTTTATATGACCGTAAAGTTGGTCATGTACACGCAAAGGTGTGCCTAGGGCTGGCAGTTATAACTTGTTCAGGTGTAGGTATATGTATTAATTCGGTCTACATAATCAAGGACACAATGATGAATAGACTAGACTAGAGTTATTAAGAGGCTTGAACTGGACAACCTGAACAGAACATATGTGTAACACTACACAAAACATCCTAACCTCATCATCATCAGCCTAGCCTTTCCCAACTGTGTTGGGGTCGGCTTCCAGTCTAACCGGATGCTGCTGCATACCAGTATTTTACATGGAGTGACTGCCTAGCCAATCTGACCTCCACAACCCAGTTAGAACTGGGTAATACGATACCCCTTGAAAGACAAACATCCTTACCTAACCTATGTATTTGCTGGGTTTTTTAAAGAATTGTGGCGCAGTGACCTGAAACCAGTTCTGTCATCACTCAACAATTCCTAAAAATTAAAATATAGTAGTGGAATTTTCACAAACTTCACATACAGTTTTAATAATGACCTAGCTAGAAATAAAGTGCTCTACTAACATGTGTGTTAAGCATCGATCGTCTGCAAATAACTAGTTCACACCAGTTTGTACAAGCGTGTCAGGAAACTCACAGAACTCTCTATTAAACGTGAACAGTCTGTTATTTTTGACCTGAAAGTTATGGGTTAGTTACACGAGAAGAGTTTTTCGCTTTAAATAGACCATTATCGAGCAGGGATTAAAACTTAGTAGACGTATTTTGCAACGAAAAACAGTAAACGTAACAATCAGCTCAGCCCATACAGTCAAAAGAATACAACAATCTTAAATAAGAGTATTTGAAGAAACGAAAATGTGATCGTTTTTTTAACGTGAACAAATCCCAAATCGCCCGTCATAAAGTTACAATTTTCCGCACGAAACAAACTGCTAGGTTACAAGCCACTTCAAACATGTCAGTAAAGAATCGATAGTCCGGAATAAACTAGTTCACACCAGTTTATAGGGCTGTCAAGAAACTTAGCGGGAACTTTTCTTTGTCTCCATTTCCTCTTAACTCCAATATGTCAAATGTGAAAGTTTTGCAACACTTTATTGAGGATTTGTTTGACTTCAGTCTATTATTCATACTGAATATGGGAAGTAAGTTCTAAGCGAGTTATTTATTTTGAAGCCTCCATGATAGATTTGTTACGATAAGTCTCGAAATAAAGGCGAATTTTGATATTCTGTTCAAGGTTTTTGATTAAAATTTCTTCGTAGAAGTTTACTGATTAGATAGTATTTTTCTGACTTGTTACTTGATGTTATATGACAAGCCAATTAGGTATAATATAAAACGAATGTAATTTTATTCAGATAAATATGCGGGAGGAGGAACCTTTGCGCAGAAAAAAATGTTTTAGGTACAGCAATTTTTTTCCTTTTCAGATTAAAAAACACGCCAAGAGTATTTTGAATTTTTATTCTTGGCCCATTTGACTTTTTACAGCCGCTTTAGTTTTTTATCGAAGCACAAATGGTTATGTCCTATCAGAATGTTCTGCAGTCCAATTTAAATCCCTACGAGATCAAATGAAAACGTTTCGAGCGTCATTCGATTGGTTCCAGTAAGGTGGCATCGTGTTAGACCAGGCAGACTTGACCTACCACAGTGGGCAACGTTTCCTTTCTGTGGTTCATTTGTGGGGTCGACGGGAAGGTCAGGGTACGTTGGTAGTTATATTGGGTCAGCCGCCGTGTCACGTGCATGTAACTATGGTGTGGTTTAAGTTAGAGGAGGAATAGGCATGACAGCCATTAGTTTGACAATAGTGATTGCTAGGCCTTACTCAAGAACATTGAAACAAGATTGCTTCAGAGCTTTTATCGTAGAGACAAGGGTATTGGTTCATATATGTGTTATCTTGTTTGCATTATGCTTCGTCAAATAAGTACTATTAACACTCACTAGGTTCTTAAGTCCAAGAACGAAGAGTGCTATTACAATGTAACAAAAGCTAATATTGACCCAGCTACTGATTTAGAAAACAATGAACCGACTTAAATAGATAACAGATAAGTAGCCTTTATCCAGCAACGACTGTATAAAGACTAAAATATTAATGAAGAAGATAAACAAGTAAAACTTGAAGGAGAGGCTAAAGCTACTGACATTGACACCACTCAAGATGCCGCCCATAATTAATGAACTAAACTTAATATTCTAACACTTTATACAGTACTTAGTAGAATGAGACAGAGTAATTAGAAAAAACCTATAAATAACTCAAGAAATGGAAAGTTGGAAAAGAATAATGGATGGCAGAGATAAATGAAGACAAATCGTGGAAAAAGTGCAAAGTTAAGAAACTACTGCAAACAGTCGTCAACTTGTCATTGTGAAATAATATGCAAATGAAAGAAAAATCAACAAAATTAACGTGACAGAGTAAGATTTGCCATCTTCTTAATTCTACATAGTAAAAAACTTTAATACATTGATTCACCGAGATACAGCGCTCAACCTAAACCGCCCAACGATTTAGAAGCGGAAAATGTAACACTACACTTCCTTATTTATATGAGGAAGATGAGAACCAAGGTGGGATTTTTGAAAATTTACACCCTGAAAGGAGTTAGACTGAAACAAAATGTTTGTTTCCATGATACCGGTCAGAAATCCTGTAATTAACGGTTGACAGAGGAGAATGAAAGAAAAAAAACGTTTGCGCCGACCCCAAGTAACATGGGACAAGGGCAGGAAGATGATGGGAAATCCTGTAATTATTGTGCGTACTGCTGTAAATGTTAAGAAATCTGATCGATGAACTACTCAAAGTTCCTTCATCCGTGATAATCTTAGCCTCCTTTAAAGTAACTGGTAACTATCGGCTACCGAATTTGTTGACCCGACACGGGTTGAACTATTTTTAGTTGGTGTCGTGCAAGGGCCTAACATGTGTGCTCTTTTGATGTCCCTAAACGGATATGTGATTATAGATTAGTTGAACGCTGGATATCCTTTTAGGGTTATAGAAGATTAGTCTTTGTCCCAATTACCCTTAGTATCTAAGAAAATGATTATAAGCTTTGTTAGAAATTGCTCCTCACTAAAGAGGCTATCATCAAGGAATATAGGATTAAACTGAAGTCAGCCTAATAAGGGCTAATCACTTGAACCTTTTTAGGCCAAAATGGCTACACATACAGTAACTTCTCGCTTATCGTTCCCAGCCTAAACCTAGTTCTACTTCCCGCCTATTTTATATGTTGCCTCGTTAGTTCTGACCTACATGGGTGTAAACAGAATCGGAATGTGCTATTGAATCAGGTCGCCATGTCGACCAACTAATGTTTCGTATTTATTTGCACCAAACAGTTGACAAATTGTCGAGGCAGGACCCTTAGAAACCCATCCGAAGGTGAATTGAAATCTGTAACTTCCAAGTTAAGGTATTTATTGCCTTGGTCTGAGTTTCTTCGGCTAATGTTGGCAGACCACTGGGTTACTTCCTAAAGTTTGCGTTGCGTTTGTGGATAGCATTAAATTTAATTGTTTGCTTAAGCATGCATAACTGAGTAATAGGGTAAGGTTAGTTGAAACTTAAAGCCCTAAGGGTGATTTCGGTTAAAAGCCATCGAATTACAGCAGTACTATACTATAAAGGCTGTAACTAGACCCTTAACATAGCCGAAAGGCACTTGTTCTCCCCTTCATTGCGATCATTTTTTTGCTCTAGATTATACCTAGGAACCTTTTAGTTACGGAGATATTGGGGGTCAAAGTTCCAACTTTATCACATGTTTTTTTTTTAAATACATGCTTTTAATGTAAGAATTTACTTTACACACCTCCACGACCCTCGTACTATTCAATCCATCTATCAGCACAATGCGTTGAGTGCTTTCTATCGAGTCCTACCGTAAAACGTGATTTTTCACCCCAAAAAAAAAAGTCGATTCCCAGCAATAATTTTTGCGTAAAGTTACTTAGTTTGATGTACAGAATGCTTGGTTGACGGCTATGTGATGGGTCTGTTTACACCCTGTATTTATTACATAAACATCACGCTTAATTGTTTCCCAGCAAGACAAAGTGACGTTGCGTTGGAAGGTGGACCGATGACCGTGAAGGTTGCGGAGATCCGCTGGATGCGGGACGCATGGGACCAGTCAATGTGGCGACACTTGGGGGAGGCCTATGTCCAGTAGTGGACGTCTTGCGGCTGAAATGATGATGGTGAAGACATTGTTCCTTATAATACAGAAAAGGAACAACATACTGAAAATATAAGATGTTTTATATCAGCATGAGCCAAAGGCTTATTCAATATGTTTAATACCTTCATTTTCTTTTATCTATCAAGGAGCTGTTGATTGAATGTACAGCTTCGTCCAATATTGCAAATAACAAGATAGCTCCTTTTGATAAAGTATCTCTTTCATCCTTCTCCAGTGTCATGACGACGAACAAATGAGGAAAAGCCTTTCTTACGCTCTCAGGCACTTCAAATAAGTTTAGGGGCCACCTAACTTTAGCACTCACACCTTTTTGTTTCATGTAGTCATAAGTACTTAGTGAATAAAGTTGTCGTGAAATGGCTTTGGTAACTTAATCTAGTGGATGTCGAATAATTTTGTAAAGGGTAGATTGTTCTTTTTGAAGGGCTTTTCATGAACTCTATTTAAATCAATTTACGTGATAACTAGCTGTGCCCCGCGTCTGCGTAAAAATATTATTAAAATGTTACTTTCCCCATTTGAACCGGATTTTGTTAAAAATTTCAAGGCTTTGAATTTTTTGCACGGAACCCTCGTCCTTTTTCTAAAATAAAAGCCTAAGTTACTCCTTATAACGTCAGCTATCTGCCAGTAAAAGTCCCGTCAAAATCAGACCAGCCGTTCCGAAGATTAGGCGGAACAAACTGACAAAAATTAAAAAAAAAAGATTTTTTGTTGTAAGTACCGTTTATACTTTCATATTGATTCAGTAAAAAGCTGTTGTATGAAATTACAAACAGACACTTCAATTTCATTTATTTGTATAGATAAGAAGGCATTTGATTTTACAAATATTCACTTAACAACTAGCTGCCAGTGTCGAAGGTTCCATACAACTCGATTCCTACTGGCTTCCCTTTGAAAACTGGCACAGTCAGTATTTTATAGACAAATAATAAAATCACATTAAAGATATCTACTCCGGCTTACCTCTTACAAAAATAGAACCCTTCGCTACTGCTAGCTACACAAAAGTTCAATAGTTGGGCATATCACTGCTGAAAATAAATAAAAGTGGTTTTGCGATAAGTTGCATTGCAATAATTCTAGTTCAAAGTAAAGCATTCCTGATTGCAGTATAAATCTATACAAATACATATATGGATTTCCTTTCAAGCAACTAGCAGATGCTGCACGATGCATATTCTGTAAGTTCAACCCCTTATTTTCATTGTAAATGTACTACCTTGAAGATTAAAAACGGGAGGAAAAGATTTATAGAGTACTGCATTTGTTCACGAACATCCAGACCAATAGCCTTCCGCATTCATCTCACGACCAATATCTTCCAATATTTCCTTATATTCAACTTTAATAACAATCAATACATGTTTGCCGTGGCATCTGTTTTATTTTGCATGTCCTAGCCCGGGTCCCGCAGGTCGGGCTCCCCGATTGGCTGAGGGACCCACAGTGGGTCCACATTACTCATACATCTACCTATGTTGCGCCTCCGATATCTTCACGGTCGGCTGGACTTGTTCAAAATAGACTTTTATCCAGTAAAAGCTTTGTACGGATATTTTTTATACAGTCCAGCGTTTTAATTGGCTTAAAAGCTGGCTACGTTTGGGGCGCCTGTAGATATATGTTTTTAATTAATTAAAGAGTTTTCGTTAATTTGTTATGCGTCAGTTGTGAAGCGTTGAGTGAGGGTGAGTGATTCGGGGTCGCAGGAAAGTACGCATAGGCTGAACTTGTAAATTAAATGCTAAAAAAAATAAAGATCCAGCCAATAACGCCAATGTTAATGGCATAATGTGTGTGTGTGTGTGTGATGTGTGTGTGTTCATGTGTGTGTGTGTAATGTGGTGTGTGTGTGTGTGTGTGTGTGTGTGTGTGTGTGTGTGTGTGTGTGTGTGTGTGTGTGTGTGTGTGTGTGTGTGGTATAATGTGATTTTTTCTGTAGTTCACGAGTGTGCTGGCGATATTTTTCCCGATAAAATGTTGTCGAGTGTCCCTGTTTGTAGCCCAGATATTAAGTTTAGAAAGAACAGTGTCGAAAATAGTCATTACTGTCAACAGATAAAAACACAACATTATGCAGTTTGAACCGAACATCCAGACATTTACACCATACGGTACGCAAGTAACAACAACCATAAAATCGTTACCTAATAACCGCTTAAAGCAGAAAAACAAAGCGCTGTTCATTAGGCAACGGTGTACGAATATAAAAAATCCCGCTGTTGGTCGTTGAAACAAAATGGCGAGCGTTTTGGGCCCGCAGTTAGGCTTGGTAATTGCCCCCTCACGACAATTAGACCCCGTAACGTCTTCGTGACGGCTCAAAAATACATTTTTAACGTTATCAGAGACTATTTCGACTTGGTTATGGCAGCATAACCAGTCCTGACTGATGTGTTGAGTGTGGGGCGAGGGATTTATAGCGAGTGCTGTTTAAGTTTCGTATGAATTTTAAAAGAAAAATAGCGTGTGCGTGTGTGGTACGTGTGTGCCAGATATGAATGTGTTTCTCTATGGTGCTTAGGACATTCTCAAAGGAGATATAGTTACTTCATCCAAAGAATCGATGGAGGGTCTGTGTGAATGATGATATAGCTAGAAAGAAAGAGTGTCTCCTGAGCTGACGAGGAATAGAGAACCGACTCCAAATAAATTGGAATATGGGCAGGAGAGTCATGATGAGATATACTCCAACGGGTTGCAGATAATGATATCCATTTTAATTTAATTTTTTAATTAAGTAGAGTAAACTAACTAAATACATTATTATTAAATAACCTAAAATAAATAAACTAACAACAAACTAACAATTTATTTTTTTTGTTATTGTCCTTGAATGTCCCACTGCTGGGCAAAGGTCTCCCCCATATCCTTCCAGGTACTCTTCTCCTGCGCCACCTCGAATCAGCCTGCGTGATGTGCGTCCAAATCATCTCGCCACCGCTCTCTGGGCCGGCCTCGGCGGCGCTGTTCAGTCCAGTCCAGTCAAATAATTTAATTTATTTTATGTTTAGCCTATTCTGTCCCACAGCTGGACAAAGGCCACCCCCATTCCTTTCGAACTCTCTCGGTATAGTGCCTTCTCTGGCCAATCAGTCAGGAATGAGTCCAAATTATCACGCCAGCCTTTCTTGGGCCTGCGTCGATGCCGACGACCATCTTCAGGCACCTACTGTGTGACGATTCTGGCCAACCTGTCCTGACCCATCCTGGAAATGTGTGTGATATCTATAGGACCATTTAGTCAGTGCTCAACAAAAAAACCTGATTTGATAACGCAACTATGTAAAAGCTTCATCTAACAAAATTCATATTTGATCCATTTCATGTCAATCAAAACCATTGTTGCGACAAAAATACTAATTTCAATCGTGAAAAGCCAGCCAAAATTGATTCAAAATTCATGTAAACCTAAAATCTGCATTTAAAACAAATGTTAAAGGGTGATTTGCATTTTTCCGGCTGATATCCTGTTGAATTGTAAATCGCGGATGATCGGCTGGTATCGGATAATCATTTGCTTCAGGCGTTGGAAATTGTGCAGCTTCGGCTGTGAACGAATGAACTATTCCTGTCTGTTTGATGGTATTTAGATGTTCGATATTTGCTGAAATATTATTCTGGTATACTAGTCCTAGTTTGATAATTTATAGGTAGATAAGCAAGGTAAAGCTTGATGAGCTTCTGAGATAGAATACCAGAGGAGACTTCTCGTGTGTGATAGCCTTGTGGTATGACCGATGGACTGCCAAGTCATACATAGGTCTCAAGTTCGAACCCAAGACACGCAACTCTGATTGTTCGGATTCATGTGTATGTAATGGTTGGTTACCCATCCACATACCAACCTAGGCAAGCACGGCTTAACATAAAGATTAATCCGAGCGGCTGTTATTATTTAGCCACGAGCTTCTCCTAAAATACTATCGAAGACCATTAAAATACAATTTCAGTACCTACATATTTAACAAATACCCTCTTCGCATCCGTTCTCAACACGACTCTCATGTCACAAACGTTGGAAACACGAAATGATTTATTTATAATTTACGAGGCTCAATTTAATAGTACACTGATACCATTAACGAAACAAAGGGCACGTGGTTCCGACAGCCGTTCCGAAGGTATTAAATTAATTTACGAAGTGATTTACGAATGAATATTGGCAATTAATTCAGTGTCCAGGAGTTTTCGATTAATAATTTCAGATTATATTGTTACTCTTGCTCCCAGTCTGTTAGTTCTGATTTGTGTCAACTTAAAAAGGTACACATTTTAGAATATTATTTTCAACTCTTTAATGTTGGACATAAAACCTTTTTCGTGTTCTCTTCATCGCAAAATTTTCCTTCAAGGTTCGCTGACTCTTTGAAAGACGGCAGAAAAGTACATGAGAACAATTCTATTCAGCTCGCTGTCGGGACGTCCGAGCAAGAAAAGACTAACAGAAGGAGTCACAATAACAATAAACGCGTCGAAGCTCCGGGCCGTTCCGGTCCAACTGGCGCCCAGCGTGGGCCACTTTATTTGTACCACGACATTAGATAAAGCTTAGCATTCGTCATTTCAATCGCTCCCGCAGTGAGATTACAAAACTTAAAAGTTTAAAAAGTCGTTAACAACTGTCCCTCTACAAATTATTTGAAATGGGAGATATTCTCCAGCTGTGTAAATACGCGGGAGTATTTGAAAGATCACTAACAAGGGATCATGGTTCATTTAACAACTGAACTCCATACTCGCCGACGCATGATGTGTGCTTGATTTCACGTGCCCTTTGGCAATTCGGTTCTGGGTCACGTAACTCTTTTTAAAACATATCAAAATTCAGCAATGTATTGATAACTTTATAAATATTTCACTGAATCACGAAAATGAGGAGATTCAGAATGCAGATTTAGTAACGGCCATAAAATTCCCCTTTTTGTCAGCGGAATTAGATGTCGTAAGCCATTGCGGAATATAGCAAGGCTCGGGTAGCATTTGGACCCAATAGCCCGGGAAATGGCTGGTCGGCCTCTGGCTAACACGACCCAAATTAGGTCAAGACGCGGCGTTGCGACGCGTTTACAAAATTTCGCTGAATTTGATTCGATTTTTACTCCGACAATTGAATTGTGGAGACATCGATTGGTTCG
Organism: Noctua comes; assembly: GCA_963082995.1. Lineage (NCBI taxonomy): Eukaryota > Metazoa > Arthropoda > Insecta > Lepidoptera > Noctuidae > Noctua > Noctua comes. Next base: position 17,570,398 of record OY720267.1, on the reverse strand, counting down.
AAAAATTTTCGCTCAAAAGCTTAGCTAATTTTCGCTCAAAATTAGATTTGACTGCCAAGGGCGGGTACATTATGAAATAACATTAAAAGATACGGCAACGCAATAAAATATTATTAAGAGCGTCGTTAAAGGATAAAATTCTATTTGGAACCCGTCTCTGGAGGATGCCGAGCGACCGGAAAAATAATTTATTCTACCTTCACTGGAGAAAATTAAAATTGAAGAATTTCTTGTTCTGTAATATTTGTTTGTTTTGACTTTGATGTAGATTATTCTAGGACTTATGGAGTTGATAAGTAAATTAACATTCATCTGATAAGAATTATTGGTGGTACTTTCATGATATTGGGGTTTCTGAACAGTCTCCTGGCCTTATTAGGCAAGGAGACTGTTTACATATAAAATAGGCTTGCCGTATTATTGACCCCTAGGCACGCCATAGATAACTATTGGTTAGATTTTCCGTCAAATGAATCCCCGGAAAGATTTACGTTATAGTCTATTATATTTTAATTTTTATAAAATTTATTGCGTATTAAAATTCTCTGGAGAGTAGCAGGTGGCGTTTCATATCAAAAAGACGTGAGTTTACGTATGTATGTAAAATTCTCTTACATTCTGTATTTTTCTGCAATATTTAGAAAGGCGGAAAAGTAGGTATTTGTGCAATCGCCTGCTATTATAAATTGTGCACTTTCATATACAGAAATTGGAAAGAGTCCAGATGTGGTTAAAATATGAAAGCGCCAAACTAGCTTAGTTCAGAAAAAAGCATTTGAAAATATTCGCTGAAATGCTGTGGAGGTAATAAATGTTTTAGATATTGGTAGGAACTTAGTTGTGCAAGTAGCAGTTATTAATAAATTGATGAGTCATGATGTGGATTATATTCCATACTTTGCAGGAGTACTTAAACTTGTCAGGACTTGAATAATAAATGAAAAACCTAGTCTTAAGGATCTTTATAATGTAAAGCTAAACTCCGTAGTTCAAGAACACCTGTAACCTACCGTTTTGTCTTTAAAAACTACAATATTAATTTTCTTTTAATTTGTTCAATCGGTTGTAAACACAATTTGGCAAAATGGGGAATTAAGGATCCTTCCGATACACAGTGAGCATGCGGTGCTTCCGACCAGACGATGGCCCACTTGCTGGGTGTCCGAAGTGTCCCAACAACTACATTTTTGAGGACATAAAGAACGCCACAGATGCTGCGATTAACATGGCCACATTCTGGGCCCAAGAAATTTGAACACGTCGTACCATCGACAAAAAAGAAGAAGACGATTTGTTCAATAGTCGTTATTTCAATTTTTTATTTCAGCAAGTCTTTCCCAATGTAATTAGCGATATACAGAAATCCAACTTTCTAAAACGAAATGGGAAATGAATTAGACACGCCCTTTTGAGCGGAACTTTTCCTTTAAATATATTTTCATTGTGAGGATTAATTAATAACGTGTTCTTTCTTAAATGTCTGTTTTGAAAGCCGTTTAATTTTTTCATCTTCTGTAATTTTTCCGACGGAGGCCGTCAGGGAGGGTGTATACAATGATTTATGACGCAATCTTTTAGTCGTAAATCAGAAACGGTACGCTCCCAGCTCCCAGCTCCCACTGTATGGCTGGGAACCACGTAACTTTGAAACAATCGCGTGGTCTTTTTTTTGTTTTTTTCAGTATTTCGTGTTCTGGTTTAGCTTGGATGAGTATTTCTTTATTAAAATAGATTTAAGAAGAATAATGTCTCTTTTTAGATTACGTACTCGTTTTCTATTATTATGTACAACTAGCGAGCCGCCCCGCCTTCGCATGGGTGCAATATACATATAAACCTTCCTCATGAATCACTACTCTATCTATTTAAAAAATCCGCATCTAAATCTGTTGCGTAGTTTTAAAGATCTAAGCATACATAGGGCCAGACAGACAGCGGGAAGCGACTTTGTTTTATACTATGTAGTGAAGATATTCTTTTTGTTGCTGAATATTATTCGAAATAATAACGTGAATGCTACGATCGAAATTAGATTTACTCGATTTGTTATAAAAAACGAGTTTGTTTGTTATTTCGAAAAATCTTAGTTCCGTCTACGACTCAGTTAAAAAAAACGCTAAGCACCGAATATGTTCTCACAGTAACATAACATCACGCCTGTTATCCCCGAAGTGTTAGGCACAGAATAACAATTAAACGATTGACGATATCGAGAGGCATAATCCCATGAACCGATTACTCATAATTACTGCACATTAATCTTATAGATTTGGGGCTAAACCGCGCTATCTATCAACCAGAACTTATGTGTTCCGGCGATGGCATTAGCCCGTAATGGCATCCATTTTGACACATTGCATAAATTATTGCAACACTATGACTTGTCGGTAATACGTCAAATGTATTGTCAGAGATACACGAGGGATGGATTGAATTTGCATTATTTATTCGCTGTCTGATAAACAGAAGCTCTTGGGTAAATAATAACAGCCGTTCGGGGTCGATCTTCAGGTTAAGCCGCGCTTGCCTAGGTTGGTGCGTGGATGGGTGACCACCTATTAAATAGTTACCTCTGTGCCTCGGAAAGCACGTTAAGCCGTTGGTCCCGGCTGTCAGATCTTTGACAGTCGTTAAGAACCACGACTAATTAAAAACGTCTGACAACCAATCTTACCAAGGTGTATCGTATTACCCAGTATTAACGGGGTTGTGGAGATCAGATAGGCAGTCGCTCCAAGTAAAATAAAAAAAATACCACATAACATCACGCCTATAATCCTCGAAGGCTTAGACAGTGTTACCTAATAGTTCCACAGACATTTGGCCAGTTATGTTCTAAGTCCCGTGTTAGAGGGGGCGAGCCTATTGCCATCAACCGCGCACAAATCCAGTTTCCGTGGATGCCTACAGAGAAATTCCTAATGGAAAAACCCAATAACACTTTGCCCGACCCGGGAATCGAACCCAGGACCTCACGCTCAGCAGTCGCGCTTGCGACCACTAGACCAACGAGGCAGTCCTTTGAATTGTAAATCAGAAATACTCGTACATTACCATAATCTGCCTGAAAGAATCCAAAACATCTAAAGTATCTAACACGTGCAAACTTCAGATGTAGAGGATTTCTTTTATGAACCAGGATTTCGAATTACAAATCCAAAGCACATTGAATTAGTTTGAATGAGGCGCAAGGACTGATTCCTTAAGATATATCCTAATACCTATTAAAGGCAGCCTCGTGCCTCGACCATCTCCCAAGAGATTTTGAAGCTTAACTGAAACGAATTTGACTGAGTAAAAAAAGCCTTCAATTTTATCACGTAATTGTGAGATTGGGATGGAGGCTGTGAGGAAGATTCCCGGTTTAGGAGCCCTCTTTATGTGCAGTCACTGTATTTGATTTTTTTTAATGACATATTTGAAGGTACTTTGAGGAAATTACGTTGCTTGTTAAAAAGGAATTTATGGTATCGAAGTGGAGTCGGTTCGATTGGCAAAGGAAATAAAATCAATTCGGAAAATTCTTTACGTCCTACTTTCTTCTCCAAAGCATACAGGTAACAAAGGTTATTAGGAATTTGAAAAGGCCTCACGTTTAGGGGTGAACTTCCATCGATAACGATGTCCAAGGGAACAATGAACCGTACAACTGCGAAATAAGCTTCGTGGGCTTTTATTAAAGTGGATAACTCGAGTCAACCCGATTTCGTTCACGTTTCCGCCAAAATTTTCCTCAACCAGTTCCAATTAATTTTAAAAATAGACGCAACACCTAATTAAGTTATTCAAATGAAACCTACTGGTAAAATAATTCTTAAATAAAATTTTAAGATGGTCCTGATATTTAAAGATTTTAATTACTCCTCCTTTGAAAAAAAGGTCCGTTTGAACGAAGTAGAACGTTGAGTTACCTGAAACAAATCAGAATTACCAAATTAGTTTAATTGAAACGTAAAACGTAATAAATAAACTTGAAGACGTGGACTTGACGTTTGAAGAATTCGAGGTTGTTGCTCTTACAGTAGAGGATTTTAATTAGTCGGTAATTCAAAATCTGGTATGCAAAAAACAATAACTAATTCAAGTTACACGATGGATTAGAATCAGATGACTTTTAAACGGCAAATAAAATAATAAATTTATAAAACGAATAAGATGAAAGTAACATTAATTTAGCATAACCATAAGCAAGATCAGCCTTAGCATTTTTTAAACTAATATAGTAATTAATAGGTTATCCAGTAAATTATGTCTCATCAATCTACACCGCCACGCCTAGACATTTCACATGACATTTCCAATTCCGACTCAGTCGACCAATCTTAGTGCCATTACTGAAATAGATGCTCGTCATAACTGTCAAGCGGGAAGCTCACCAAGAGAAACAAATTACGTCTAATGAGAATAATCCCTGGCCCATCACGTTAAACGAAGCAGAAAAGGACGGCATAGCGAAACGAGACGAATCTTGTCTTCGCAATGACAATCATTCTTCAGATGCAGGTAATTGAATGCGAAACGGAGAGGTTCGTGCGAATGCAAATGAGGTATTGTTTGAGGAATTAGCGGATTTGAGGAGCTATCTGGTTCAAGGTAAGGAACAATTTGTTGTGAAGCGAAAGTAGGACAGATTAAAAGCGTTTTATTTTGTAGACACAAAGTTGCTTCCAACTCACAAGAAGAAACGATGACAGGCATTTAACGGGAGGGCAAACAACTAAGTAATAGGGAGAAGATTTTTAAAGAAAGCCAGCCCCACGTTGGGCGCCATAACAACTACTTTGAATCGACTATACTTCCTCGCCTTTCCATTCCGACTCCCAACTTTACAAACAATAAAAGAGACGCCCAAAACTTCGGGATACAATTCCCGTCGGAATTTACTTTCAGACTTTTATGAAGATGATTTTTTTAACGGCCCAAGCTTTCAGGTGATGTGGAACTTTGTTGTTTTAAATATATTTCCAGATAAGAACAAAACTCTATATTTCCTTGTTTTTGTTCAAATTCTTCTGTAATGGTGTTTTGCTTCGTAAGAGTTAAAACAACCAATACCACAATGATTTCATACTCTTTCTGAAAAGAAACTTTTTCCGTTATTTCCAGCTTTCTTAAAACCCCACCGTATCTTTCTACCTCCCTCTAAAACCACTCGAAATGTATTCGTAATTCCACAAATTGAATTTTTTAATAAAAATGACGGTAGAGCGTGAAAAATCCCTTGGAATTTTATTTAGACGAGTTCACGTACTCCCGCGTCGGATATGCTCCGTATAAGCAATAAAGGGATTCCTTGCCTTGCCAATAGAAATTGTGTCACTGGGTCAAATGTATTTGTTCGTTGTAGTGCATTGGGAATATTTTTTGACATCTTAGGACGGTTTTGGGTTGGGTCTCTGCAGAGATTTGGGCGAATATAAGAAATTCATGGATAGGGACGGATGGTCAATAATTCATAATCTTCTTCTTAGCGTTTCGATGGCAAAAAGTTAAAATATGTTTAGCCCAAAACTCAGCCACGCGTACCCCGTTAACTGATGCATTAAATAAATCATCAAGAGCGCAGGTGATAGGGCATGCGGGGCAAGATGGAAGGTGGGCCATTGTTTGTAGAGAGACGCCGCATACGCACTTGAGAAATATAAATAAATTCATAATCTAAAATTCTGCTTTCTTCAACAAAACTTTAAAAAAATGGCAGTTACGCAATGGGGAAGGTGCCTGTAAAACTAATGGCGCTGGCATAGCCAGTTCTACATCGTCATTGGTTGAAAATCTGTTAATGTAATTCTATATTTCAAAATAGGTGGATCTTATTGGTCAGGTTGGGATCTAGCTATAGTCACGCCATCTGCAACGAGATTTAACAGGCATTCCCTATAAAAAACAAACCAAGGGTCCTGAAATGGCCGCTTTAGCAGAATCGTAATAATAAGAGTACCGTTAAAATTCGTAAAATGCTCACAAAGTGACAATTCATAATATTAACTGCGTCTGTGACCATTTTAAGAATTTTATCCAGCTCAAAAATATTTTACTTAAATAATTTTTCTGTTATGCCATCTGCGGCTAAATTCCCTTTTATAAACAGAAGACATACCTCATGGCTCCCCATGGGGGTCGTAAGATACGACTAAGTTATTATACTAGGGAGGGTCAGTGGAATCCCCTTATTAGTACACATTTATAACATTATACGGCTATTAAGGGCAGCCCTTCATGGGCATGTTTATGGCATTATTATCTAAAACGTTATTGGGGATTCATGTAGAGAATTATTGATATAGTGGCACAAGATTGAGGTATGATGGACCGGAGTTTCTAGCTTCATAAAAAGAAACGCCCGTAAACTTGTAAAATAGATAGGTTATTATTTATTACAGAAGGACTTTTACATTTCTAGTCCTACTCTGTTGTAGTCCGTCAGGGACGATAGATATTTATCTCGTCATATGGCTTCCATATTAAATAATCATGGAGATTGGTTTTCAAATCCATCCAGGCAAAACAGCTAATGTACACACGGTTGCACATGAAGGTGTACATTTCCAGTATAACTTGGCCTCGCTTTTTATAGATTTCTGATACAATGAGAGATCCGCATAAACTGGTTTTGTATAGCTTGATTGGTCGTCGTGCGTACATAATATCTAAAAATATTTATTTATTTTATTTATTTATTTATAACCAACTTATACTTACAGTTTACACCAAACATACAAGTTATTGGTTGAACATAAAAATCAGAATAAAAAATAGTAATACAATTATAAAGTAAACAATATGGTAGACGCGAAGAATAAACAAAACATTTTTAGTAGACAGAATAAGCAAAATTCATTTTGCTTATTCTGTCTATAACAATAAAAATGAACAAAACTCGTGGCATCATAAAACTGTATATACATATTATATATTTTTATTTTTATTAGGATATAATTTGTTTACCCCGAGGAGATAGTACTGGGAGTAGCAATGGACTCCAGGTATCGAGAAGCAGTGTTGAGGAGTCTCAGTTCAGTACTTGCAAAAATATCCATGGATTCGTCAAACATTAAAATGTTATTAATAAGGGTAAGAGCTAGAAATAGCGGGCTTGTCGTGAGGGTTACGGTGCTGGTTTGAGGAATTGAAAAAAGAGGACGTTGGCGTGGGCGAAGAGTGTGTCTGATAGGTAGTGGGATGTTAAAGGAGATATATTGTAATAAATGCGAATTAAAATGGGAACCACGAATTAGGCGGACGACATATTTAATGAGAGCAAGATTTCTCCTGACTTCTAAGCTCTGGTATGTCACCATACCTAACACGAATGGCGTAGGGTACATATATGGGTAAAACCCATATAATTTGAGGTAGAGGAAGCGGATAAAAGACTTTTGGACCTTTTCAATTGTCAGTTTATAGCCTTTTTCATGAGGGCTCCAAATTGCACTGTTGGTTTCGAGCAAACTGCGGACGAAAGAGTTATAAATTAGGGTTATGGCTTGCCGATTATTAAAAATTTTAGCCTGTCGCAAAACAAAACCAAGACTTTTGCGGGACTTGTTGCAGATTAGTATTATGTGTTGGTTAAACGTTAGGTGTGGGTCAAAGTTAGTACCCAGATCTCGCACGGTAGAAACTCGTTTCAGGGGTTCCTTGTTTAAAGTGTAGATATTGAGCATGGGTTGTGTGGCTTTAGAGAATGTCATGATTGAGCATTTACTAATATTCAGGTTAAGGTTGTTTTTAACGCACCAATTGTGGATATTGTCGATGTCAAGTTGGAGTGCGGCTGAATCGCTACTCTTAGCTCTTAGATGATGTCAAAGTTGCACTTCCCATAGGAAGTGCAACTTTGACATCATCGGCATACATCAATACTGTGGAGTGTTTTATATAGTTGGGTAGATCATTAACTACTATTAGAAAAAACAGGGGACCGAGGTTAGTACCTTGGCCTACGCCAGAAGTGACAGAATAGCATTCCGAATTGGCATTATCAAATGTAACATATTGCTTACGATCGCATAGGTAGTTTGCAAAGAATATAAGTGACGTTTTAGAGAATCCGGCCAAAGCCAATTTACTCAAAAGTATATCATTATCAACCCGGTCAAAAGCCTTCTGGAAATCGAAATAAGCGACATCAATCTGCTTTCTGTCATCGATATTTTTGGCTAACAATGTAGTTATATTTAGAAGATTAGACATGGTTGAACGATTTAGAAGAAATCCATGCTGTTCCTCCGCAAACCACCGTTCAAGTTTGGAATATATTTTCCTGAAAAGTACCGCTTCAAAGATTTTTCCAAATATGGATAAAAATATTACTTTTTTCTTTTATCAGTAAGCTTAAAAGATGAACTAAAACAACGAATAAGATTTGTTCCTAAGCCAGTCATACAGCATACATAAGTACAACAACTTTGAATGAAACAAAACTGTTCACCATTAGAAAGAACTCTAAGCGACACAGCCAAATGAAGTCCTCTTCAAATAAAGTGCACTCAGTGTTAACAATTCCTCGTATAAATCGAAAAAAAAAGCAAGCAAAGCCACGCATGCGGGGTAGCAAAGAGAAATTGCCATTCATTATTTCTGCGAAACTGTCAGAGATACGGCAAAGGGTACAATTAGCATCGCGTTTAAGTGACTTTTCGCCGTATTTCATGCGAATTTTTAAACAAGAACACTTTTTCGCTTTTACTGATTTGGATTTTCGAGGAAATTCTTTATCGTCTTGTTAACATAACATAACATGGCGCCTGTAATCCTCGAAGGGTTAGGTAAGGTAGGCAGAGGTGTACCTATTAGTACACCCACATTTTGCCAGTTACGTTTAAGTCCCATGTAATAGGGGGCGAGCCTATTGCCATCAACCGGGCACAAATCAAGACTCCGTGCTGCGAAATTCCTGAAGGAAAAACCCAATAACACTTTGCACGACCTGGGCATCGAAGCCTACACTTTTTCGCTTTTACTGATTTAGTCTTTCGAGGAAATTCTTTATCGTCTTGATATCAAAAGCATTTAACAATCATGTAGTGTGTTGTTTGATATTTGTAATACCTAACCCTTTCAATCTCCTAAATATCGATAGAACCCTATCATTTTTATTTTCATGTACTATTTCCAAGACTGTCATAAAACGGAACACCACCACATACGTTTGAAACTGTCAAACCCCTATACCACAACCCTCAAACTTCTAACTCCTGAGCAAAACAAGCAAACAAACAGACACACACACCGAACACACTGGTACTTTCACACTACCAACATGTTTGTCTTTACAGTGGTCCCTATTAGTGAAGTGATTACGAATTGGTGCAAAGCTTGGCACACCTTGGACAGGATGACAAACTGTGTGCCTATTGTACAAGCTGCTTTATTTACGGTCGTCAGTGACGGCTCTAATGGCAGGATTAGTGATCGGGGATGCTGCTGTGAAAATGCAAAATATTCTGCTGATGCTGGAAGGTAGGTGCAAGAATTTTCTTTAGGGGTCGTCCATTAATCACGCGGGGCTCGAAATGGGGGGGGGATGTTCGGAAAAAATCACGAAATATCACTGGGGGGGGAAGGGAGGGTGTAGTGAGATATCACGTGTACTTTGTACCAAAAAATCCACGTGATTTTGAGAGGGGTTGTCTCAAACCTCACCACGTATGACCATGGGGGAGGGGCGGGTAAAAAAGTTGCTAAAAACATCACGTGACCCCTTAGTATCGAGAGTAATTAAAGTTACCTAATGGTCACCTACGTTGAATATCATTTATTAGAATAATATCATGCGATTTCAAGAAATCCAACAGCTTCAATAAACTATGAGCATTGTTATTTTATTATTTGATTGACAGAAAATTCCGATTTTAGGCAAACAATCAAAATCAAATCAATCAAAATATTTTATTTCACATAGGCCTCGATGGGCACTTATAAAACGTCGACAATCCAAGTTTAGGTTAGTTTTTTTTTGTTTTGTGGTTAGAGACAGCCAGTAACTGCTTTGATTAGTGCGAAAATGTAGTTAGAAAAATTTTGAGTATGAATGTAGATGGCTCTAAGAGTAGAGAAAGACCAAAGATACAATGGATAGACTGTGTTAAGGATGATATGGCTAGAAAGAAGGTGACTGCTGAGATGACGAGAAACAGAGAAGTATGGAAGAAGAAGACATGCTGCGCCGACCACAATTGAATTGGGACAAGGGCAGGTGAATGATGAAGTTCGACGTTACCCATGGATGGATTCATAAAAATATGCGGTGACAAAATTCAAAAACACACTTTTTCCAAAAGTTTGAAAAATCACCCGGGGATTAGGCAAATTACCCTTGTGGTGGGCAAAGCGGAATAATAATGGGGCCTGGATTTAAGGGAATTCGGCGACATTCTGTAGATGTCTTTGTTGATAAATTGCTGTGTTTTTTGGTAATGGCCTCCTTAGGAGTATTAAAATGGCGGCGGTATAAATGGGGGTGGGTAGTGACGTAGCTAAGGCGTTAATCTGTCCTGAGTTATCTTTCGTGACTATGATGCGCTTATGGCAGGAGAATACCTACCAGTAGCGAAGGGTCAATTTTTGTAAGAGTTAAGCCGGAGTACATAATCTTTAATGTGTTTATATTATTTGTCTATACATAGAATACTGAATGTGCCATTTTTCAAAGGGAAACCGGTAGGAATCGAGTTGTTTGGAACCTTCGCCACTGATACTTACACGATATCCGCTATTGTATGTGGGTCAAAACACGACATATTACCAACCTATGAATACTTCTTTTTGGTAAAACTGCAGGGCAATAATTGCGCAACACACTTGCAATGACAATGCGATTTGACAATTCAACAAAATGCATTTTGATCTTTACGTTTGTGAACAAAAGATATTTCAAGCCTTTGGAGCAATGGATTAAGAATTTCTTTCAAAATCCTTCTTATTGTAAATGGAATTGTGTGACGCAGTTGGGGTGCTGATGAATTGCTGGTTAACATGGACCTATGAATTACGTATTTAGTATTTGAGGCTATTCCTAGCGATTGGAATAGAAGGCCAGGCAATGAAGATTTCTAAAGTTGTAAACTTCTAGAAAAACAGCTGAAATTTTACTTCTTACTTCTATTATAAATGCGAATGTTTGTGAGGATGTTACTCTTTCACGTAAAAACTACTAAACGGATTTGGATGAAATTTGGCAAATACATAGTTTATAACTTGGATTAACACATAGGATACTTTTTATTCCGGTAGTACGATCCCGTGGGACAATTACCGAACTCCATACGGGCGAAGCCGCGGGCTTAAGCTAGTCCTAAATGTTACGAAAATATGCGAATAGATAACCAACTTAATTACTGCAGACAGATACCTACATAATTATACAGACCTCGTAAAATATATAGCATGTTACTTTATGCAAATCAAGGTTGTGGGTAAGATAATTTATTAAATGACAATATATCAAGTTCATTATACCTACTAAATGTACATGTATTTAATTAACTCTGTATTGGACGGGGTAATTGAATTTTCCCCCACTTAGGGGTGTTGAAATAACATCAGAATTTTATACAAAGCTTGCTAGATTAAAATTCTACGGTTTGGAGCCGTTGGTCCCGGCTGTCATTTGTAGATCTTTGACAGTCGTTACAGGCAGTCAGTGGCCCAAAAAGTCTGACAACTAGACTTAGCTAGGCGCATCGTATTACTTTGTACTAACTGGGTTGTGGAGGTCAGATAGGCAGTCATCATCATTTTCATCATTTCAGCCGAAAGACGTCCACTGCTGGACATAGGCCTCCCCCAAGTGTCGCCACATTGACCGGTCCCGTGCGTCTCGCATCCAGCGGATCCCTGCAACCTTTACAAGGTCATCGGTCCACCTAGTGGGAGGCCTTCCAACGCAGCGTCTTCCGGTTCGCGGTTGCCACTCCAGAACTTTTCGGCCCCATCGGCCATCCGTTCTGCGAGCAATGTGCCCTGCCCACTGCCACTTAAGTTTGGCTATTCTTCGGGCTACGTCGGTAACCTTGGTTCTCTTGCGGATCTCCTCATTTCTGATTTGATCACGCAAGGAAACTCCGAGCATAGCCCTCTCCATTGCCCTTTGGGTGACTTTCAGCCTTCTGATGAGGCCCATTGTGAGCGACCACGTTTCGGTCCCGTATGTAATCACTGGCAACACACACTGGTCATAGACTTTCGTCTTGAGACACTGCGGTAAGTTGGACGAGAAGATACCACGCAACTTCCCGAACGCTGCCCAGCCGAGTCGGATTCGACGATTGACCTCTTTCTCGAAGTTAGACCTACCTAACTGGACCGTTTGTCCCAGGTAGACATAATCGTCTACAACTTCGAGTGTAGAGTCTCCGATCTTGATAGGAGTGGGTGTTACATGGACATTCAACATGACTTTGGTTTTGTCCATGTTCATTTTAAGACCCACTCTTTCGGAAGCTCTACTGAGGTCATCGAGCATTGTACTGAGGTCCTCCATGGTCTCAGCCATGACCACTATATCGTCGGCAAACCGAAGGTGAGAGATATACTCGCCATTGACGTTGATGCCTAGCCCTCTCCAGTCCAGAACCTTGAAGACATCCTCCAGTGCAGCGGTGAACAGTTTCGGAGATATGACGTCTCCCTGTCTCACACCTCGCTGCAGAAGGATAGGTTCCGAGGTCTGGTCCTGAAGTCGGACTGACATGGTGACTCGATGTACCGATAGTCGATTTGGCACCGTTGGAGAGACTGCAGTACAGCCCAAGTCTCGATCGAATCGAAGGCTTTCTCGTAGTCCACAAACGCCAAGCAGAGAGGCAGATTATACTCTTCGGTCTTCTGTATAACCTGGCGCAGCGTATGTATGTTGTCTACGGTGCTAAAGCCTTTTCGGAATCCGGCTTGTTCGGGAGGCTGAAAATCGTCAAACCTGCGCGCGAGACGATTCGTGATGACTCTTGAAAACAGCTTGTAGACATGGCTTAGAAGTGAGATGGGCCTATAGTTCTTCAGCCGGGCATTGTCGCCCTTTTTGAAGAAGAGTACCACCACACCCCTGCACCATGCCTGCGGCGTTTTCCCCTCGAGTATGACGGAATCAAACAGCTTCTGAAGGGTCTTAAGTACCGGTTTTCCACCTGCCTTCAGGAGTTCGGCCGTAATTCCGTCATCACCCGGTGCCTTGTTGTTTTTAAGCTGTTTCAGAGCCATCCTAATCTCGTACAGGCTGACATCCGGAATGTCTTCGGTATAGTGTCGGGTCAGTCTAGCTCTTGGGTCGTTAGCTAGATTTGCAACGGGTTTACTGGTTGAAGTGTACAACTGCCCACAAAAACTCTCGATCTCCCTCAGCAGCTCCGGTTTGGCGGATACGATCCTGCCATCGTCGGTCTTCAGTTTCGTGAGCTGGCTCTGCCCAATAGCCAGATCTCTTGAAAATACCTTGGAGCCTTTATTCCGCTCAATAGCGTCTTTAATACGCTCGGTATTAAAGCGGCGGAGGTCGCGTTTCAAGGATTTAGAGATCCGTCTATTGAGCTGCCGGTATTTCCACGCCTCGTCTGAAGACTGCAGGATCATCTCGCGCCGCTCCTTCATGAGCTCGAGAGTATGATCAGAGAGTCTTTTGTTCTTCTGTGCACAACGTGTCTCGTATGGACAGTTTCCACGAACCCATCGTTGCATTCGTCCACTGAGCTTCCTAGGCACTCGAAACGATTCTGGAGTTCAAGCTGAAAGCTCTCGGGGTTTTGGATATGGATTTGTGCTGGACGGAGCGTAGACTTTATCAGTCGAGACTTTTCAAGCTTTATATTGATGTTCAATGTGCCTCTTACCATGCGGTGATCGCTCCCGGTTTTCACCGAATTGATCACAGAGACATCATTGAACATTTGCTTCTTGGTTGACATGATGAAGTCAATCTCATTTTTAGCTGCACCATCGGGACTCTGCCAGGTCCACTTCCTGTGCTCACGCTTTCTGAAGAAGGAGTTCATCATATAGAGGCCCTCCTTCTCCACAAAACTAGCCAGTTGGTGACCCCGGTGGTTCCGACGTCCAAATTGCCCCACCTGCAGCTCATCCCCGACTCGTTTGCCCAGTTTCGCGTTGAAGTCCCCCATGACAACGGTGAAGTGAGTTTTGAAACCATGTAGGGCTTTAGAAATATCCTCATACATGGTTTCCACTTCGTCGTCGGGGTGTGCCGAGGTCGGGGCGTACACCTGTATGACCTACAGCGAATATCTTGAGGATATTCTGAGTATAAGGTACGCCACCCTGGTCGACACACTCTCGATCTTCACCACGTTATTCACGAGGGACTTGTGGACGATAAACCCAACACCACCCTGGGACTGCCGGTCACCCTCTCGGAAATAGAGCAGGTTGCCGGATAGGCAATCGTTCCAAGTAAAATACTGGTATTCAGCTGCATCCGATTAGACTGGAAGCCTACTCCAACATAGTCTGACAACCAGTCTTAGCAAGGCGTATCGTATTACCCAGTACTAATTGGGTTGCGGAGGTCAGATAGGCAGTCTTTCCATGTAAAATACTGGTATTCAGCTGCATCCGATTAGACTGGAAGTCTACTCCTACATAGTTGGGAAAAGGCTAGGTACACGACGGATTCTGATATTCGAGTAGCTCTATGAGTGGGGGGTCATTAAAATTTTATTAATGTCGACGTTTTATAAAGTGCCCATCTAGGCCTATGTGAAATAAAATATTTTGATTTTATTGACAGGTAAGTGAGTAGCAAGTTTTTAATGAAATATACCTTCATGTTACCAAAACTGATATTTACCATTTTGTAATAAATAAATCCTATTAAAGGGTTTGGGTTCTCTGTTTTTCAGTAACAATATAAAATGAACAAGATTAATTTTGTTTTTAATAATAAATAGAACAAAGGTATGTACAACGGCAACGTAGTCAGAGAAAAAACATGATTATTTTGTGCATTAATTAGCAATGTTGCCATAGTTAAATGAGAGTTTTCTCTTTTGTTTGTGCTTTAATTAAAAATGTGCTCATTATAAAGGAAAATCATTTTCATTGTTTTTAAAGCTTTTAATTACAATCAGTTTTACGAACCAAATAACCAGCACACCAATTGCGTACTACACTTTCTATTGCACTCCGATCACATGTTAAACTTGCCATTTCAACAAAATGTCATTCTAAGTGTTTTACTCAATTTCCCACAGGTTTCCCAAAATATGAAATATCATGAAAGCTGCAAAATGACAAATCATCCGCGAATAAAAAAAAAAGTTGCAAAAAAACGGTCATAGTTCAAAATTCGAACAATTCAAATTTTGCAACACTTCCAAAGTGCGACTTCCGACTTCCGTTCGCGATACCGTTAAAAGGCGAAAAAGATTAAAAATAAGCGGATGAAGTAAGAATACTAAGCCTTTGAGAGCCGCCGCCAAAGCGGATTGTTGGACAAACCCCGACACAGTTCTGAATAGGATAGCCACGCTGTTCAATGCTAGAGAGATAGGAACTAGGACTGTTTTCGAAGCCACCGAAGCGGTGTCACACTTTACACTTGTACAGTCTGGATAATTGTCAAAGTCCATTGCAGCGTTAGTAACAACTTTGATATACGTCTCTCTCGGAAGCAAAGCAATGGATTTAATTCTCTTGAGTGGTCCAACATATCGAAAATTTTGGAGTTTGGCATTCGATGTGTACGGTTTTCATTGGTTACTTATTTATTTAATATACGTTTGCAGTTTGAATGAATTTCACGTAAGCCGTTGGTTCTGGTTATCAATTGTAGATCTCTGACGGTTGTTAGATAGTTAGAGGCCCGAAAGTCTGCCAACCAGTCTTACCAAGGGGTATTGTATTACCAAGTACTAACTGCGTTGTGGAGGTCAGATAGGCAGTCGCTCCATGTAAAATACAGGTATTCAGCTGTATCCGGTTAGACTGGAAGCCGACCCCAATATAGTTGGGCAAAGGCTAGGCAGATGATGATGTTTGAATGAATTACCCAAGAATCTTTCGGAATACATCATCTAAATGATGTCGAAAACTCAAGATGATTCGTTGCGTTGTTTAGAAGTACTACCAACTTCACTGACGGTCGACCACTTTTCAATCTTATTGCTTAGAACATAAGGGTGAAAAGTAGTGTCAGTGAACTCGTTAGTACAATGCAGTCACACAAACAGATACGAAAAGGGGCTTTTATTTATGTTTCGATTCACGTATGCCTATTTTAAAAACTGAAAAGTTCCATTTTACGGGTATTTAAACCTTAAAACTATTGCACGAAGAGCCAAAATACCACGTCGGTAATCTCAACTTGGTTAACATTTCCTATATTGGAAAGCCGTCCATCTGGGAAGCATGGTGATTATCTCGATCTCCCTTCATCTCCCCATGGGACCTTCGTGGCGATTTATTGACTGGCCGACGTTCTGATATGGATCGGAACATTCGGAACTGCCTGAAAAATGGTCGAACATTCCGGAGTTTGTGTGGCGAACCCTGCAGTTAAAATAGGCATCAAGCGGGAAAAGTTAGGAATTCCATTCGTGATATTTAGTTACAGGTCGCGTAAAACCTTTTAAGCATGAGGGTACGGGGTGAAGGGGTTTTAGTTCGATTTCAAATCTGCCAGTATAGTATTCCTCAGTACCAACTGAAGTACTTTTATCATGCCACTAAAATGATGGACGCAGAAGGCGAAGGAAAGACGGTATGTTGTGGTGCACTTTGGGAGAAGGCTATATTGCCCTGATTTATACAACATTAGTTTTAATATATGCGAAACCTGATACACGTGTCTAGTATTTTTATGTAAAGAATCTATGTACAAAATTTCAAAACTGTATCATGAAAAATCACAAAGTTATAAGCTTGTTCTGTTACCTAGTTGTCTGCACAAAACCGAGGTCACCACGCAGCGCGCGCCTCTAGCGTCGTCTTGAGCTCATTGATAATAATATAATATAGATAATAATTTGGCAGTAGGTACCTAAATTACTGCGATAGGTACTTAATGTCGCTCGGTGTCCAACTTTTAACTTTTTAAAATATTTTTGGGAAAAATATAACATGGTTTAAAAATTATTGGAATCGATTCAGTTACTTATTCTGAACAAACTATATTCAGGTTTCGTATATACTAAAAATAATGTTGTATATGTAATGTATACAAGGTGTAAACGGACCGGTCCCGAAGCCGTCAACCAAGCATTCTGTACATCAAAGTCAAACTAAGTAATTCTACGCAAAAATGATTGTTGCGAAACGACTTGTTTTGATAGGACTCAATGTAACGCACTCAAAACATTGAGCTGATGGATGCATTCAATAGTACGGGGGTCATGGAGGTATTTAAAGTAAAGTTATAACATTAAAAACTTGTAAGTATTTAGAAAAAGAACTTGTGAAAAAGTTGGAACTTTGAGCCCCCATATCTCCGTAACTAGAAGATTCCCAGGTATGGCCTGGAAAAAAAAAACATCGCAATGACGGGAAGAACCAATGCCTTTCGGCTTCATTAAATTATTAAGCTCAATTGTTTGGTTGATTACATTAAACCTACTCATAATTGGATAAGCTACTAATGCCATAGAAACTTTGAAACACTGCTGTCCTTAGTACAGGATTTTTGCCTTCGCTAAGGATACTTTATAGGCTCGCTCCTTCACATTCAAATATTACCTAAACATTGATATTCACAACCTCTACCTCTAGCTACCCCATGTCAGAGGCCTCTGGGCCAAATAAAACCATCGTCGAGGAAAGACAGGCCTCCAAGGAATACATCCCTGTTACCCCCACGTCCCCCCTCCCGTTCACGTGTTATATTTTGTAACCTTTATTTATTATTCATCGTGTTACAGAGGTGGGTAGTACTGAATTTTATTTTTAAGATTTTGTGCCGTTTGGCTTGGCTTAAATCTTAGATTAGGGAAGGATCAAAGTAAAATAAGACACGATTTGGATTTAAGTTGTCGTTTTCGTGTTTTCTGTAATTTGTTCTTAAGACTTTCTCTTTCTTTATCGTGTGGTTAGTACCTAACTTGGTGTCAGAGTTTTTATGCCGCCCATCGTCCTCTGATTTGGCTTTACATGCTGTCAAGAAATATCTCTCAGGTATGCTGGTTTCCTCACGATGTTTCCTTCACCGAAGCAAGTGATAATTATACAATACGCACATGAATCCCAAAAAAAAGAGTGCGTTTCTTGGGTTCGAACTTGGGACTTATGACTTGGCAGTCCGACGTTCACACCACCAGGTTATCACTGCTTGTTCTTGAGTAAGACTTATAGATAAATACACACACACACACACGCACACGCACTCACTCATTTATCGAAGCACTTCCAGAAATTTTCACCTTTGCAATGAAAGTGGAATTGCAATCGGTAATATAAGTTAATGCTGCTACAATTGATTGGTTTTTAAGACAATATCACTGGAATGGGCTATTGTCGGTGTTCTCCATTTCAAGACATGAGACACTCCTCAAAAAACCAGGTGGGTCTACCATGACGTTTTAAAGCAGGAGTATTCCAGTGTGGGAAAGAGATGGCGCTAGACTACCTGTATAGCTCTGTCTCTATCCCACACTGGAATTACTCTTGGTTTAAGACATCATGGTAGCCCCCCAGGTAACGAAAACTCTTGACAATAATTTTAAAGAACCTAAGTATATAAATCCATACGCATACCAAATCCTCAACCGAAGCTAAAATCTCTCCACAAAAAAGGATATTTTCTTTGCATTACTTTTCCATTTCCGCAAAGTTTTTATAAGCATAAATTGCCCGTGTGAAAGGGAGAGGGTTATATTGTCATCTCGTTTCCTCTGCCCTTTCACGGGGTAAGCGGTTTTGGTGACAATAGGGGAATTTGAATAAAATAATAGTTGGGAACTGTCCAACACATGGCGTAAAGGGGTGGGGGTGAAAGGGGTCCGGACAATGGGGTTTTAAAGCTAAGTTGAGCTATAACTGGTAAAGGGCGCATTATTCAATGGGTTCTGTATGAATATAGCCTGGAAGGCTTTGGATTTAATACTCTTTGCAGGTGTCTATTTTATTATAAAGCCAATTACACGACAGAGTAAAATAGATTACGAGTTGAGTACGGGAAATTACATAACGTCACGCCTGTAATCCCCGAAGGGTTAGGCATTTCGCCAGTAATGTTTAAGTCCCACGGGAAAGTACGGGAAATTATTAAATCGAAAAACCTCTAAAAAGGTTATCTAATGAAGATTCTAGTGCACCATTTGCTGCTCTACGAGATATGTACATCTATGTGTAAATAACCGTTACTCTCAAAACAGCGTCTTAAAACTCTGATCAAATACCATAATGAATCCTTTGATCTCATTAAATAAATCAAGATTTTAATTTCACGATTCGTTATATCCACGTAAGCTATAACTTACAATAAAGCTTCCACGTAAGACGGAAAGTAAATTACCGGGATAACTCGTTTTTGGTCCAAGTTGAGAGATCACGCGAGTTAAAAGTAAGAATAAATTATTTAATTTATTCAAATCCAGAGTGAAAGAGCCTCCTCCTCCTCCTGAGACCTTTCCTCTCAATTATAATTTATTATGTACATATGTATGTATATATTTTTATTAGTTTGTACATGTTTGCAGTATGTACCTATTTCTGTATATTAATATTTATTTATATTTGTATTTATATATAATATTTTAGGTTAAGTTAGGTAAGACACATAAACACACATTACACACACACATCACATCTTGCTACATCGTTCTCACATAATGTACCATCTCAACATGAATGATGTAACCAAGAGTTTGTAAAAGTATACTGATTTAAAAGAGTGTCCATGGAGTTTCTTGCCCGTACTTCTCCATAGAGATCTACGTTAGGGAATGGGCAACTACAGTACTTTCACAGTTTTTATGCCTTGTGACTGGGACTGTAGCTATTGTTGTCTTTGTTTCGACAATTCAAAAGTGCCTGTAACTGGCCTATTTGAAATAAATGCTTTGATTTTGATTTTGATTTTGATTTTGAAACAGCTCATTCTCTTCCGTTTCTACACAGTATTGTCTACATTTCTTTTTTTTCACTTCTCCTTTTGCAGGTCTGCTGGCAGAAATTTCTTAGGAAATAAGCAGTACCTGTGTACTCAAATATTATAATATAATTTCCGGTGTTGTATAAACAGTAAAATAAATAAATAAATAAAATGCAATTTAAAACTACTCAAAAATCAAATATTGCTAAAAAAAAAATCTTTAAGCTCATTAAGATTACTTGTTATTACTGTTTCTGCTATAATTTCCTTACAGAAATAAACTTACAATACAGCTAAGGCAATAGAAGACATATCCACAACAGCTAAGAGAACTTGTCAAGATGAAAATTAATTTTCAGGTAGGTTTTTTGTTTCAGGCAATAACATGATTTCTTGGACTGTTACGGATGGCCTGCATCATCTGCTGCTGCTCAAAAGAGAGGCCCTTACTTTCAGGTTTGTTTATTAAGGGCTAATCTGGACTTTTGGAATAAGGTTTTGTCCACGCTTCTCCTACGATCTTCTAAGAGATCTGCCGCGATGCCTTCTGGAGGTGTTAGGGCTCAACATAGTGGCCTACAGCTGATCGTCTTTTAAAAATACTTACAAGGCATAACTGACCACTTTTAGGAGTTATTTCTTTACATTCAAATCGGTCCACTATCCGCTGCCGCTTATCCCTGGTCCCGTACCAAGAGGCCAGCACAGTAATCGCGGGAACAAATGATACACACCTGTGCGCGCTAACAAATACGCGGCAACGCGGAGACGTGTTAATTAATATACACGATAATTGTTTATACTGGCAACACTGAGGGATGGCTAGGCTAGAACTGTGGCTAGGTTGAGGCTAGTGGTTTCTAGACCACTGAGGTTGTTGGGCACTTAGGGAGAGCAAAATCTTTAGAATGGAATAATAATTTATTTTGGTTGTAGGTGGGTCGAAGTTGGGTCGAAGGTGGGTCAAAAGTGGGTCGAAGGTGGGTCGAAGGTGGTAAAATTAAAAAAAAAACATTAAATCTTAAGAACTGCAATGTTGTGAATGCCTTGAGTGTCAGTGGTGAAAAGAGAATTTGTTAAAATCAGTAGCTTTTTTACCTACATTGTCCCACCAAAAGTCTCCCCCATAGCCTTCCACTCTTTCTGCTGTGCGGTTTCCTCCGGCCAATCTAACGCCTCTAAAGTCACGCTAGCGTTTTCTAGCTCATACGTTAGTACCTGGGCGACCGAGCCCAGCCCAGCCTGGACGCTACATCCAAATTGGTTTCATGTTCTAACCGAAGATAAGTAGGATACATCTATGTTTAACCGGCCGCACCACTATGGGAAAATCGCGTATGTTTCGTCTCAAAACTCCTTATCTCAGTTGTTTCAAAACTAAATGAGCTGTAATTTTGCACACATATACTTGGATATATAGACTTTAATGGAAATAATTTTGATTTAAAAAATTCTGTTTATTAGTTAATTTAAAAATAAAACTAAAAAAAAATACATGCATTCTATATGAAACAATAAACAAAATTTGTAATTTTTTTTGTAATTTACATAAAATGGAATATAAATAAGTAGTACCAAATGACGAAAATATGTACAAAATTCAGCAAGGTCCTACAGATTTTCTTTGACAGCAAGAAGGGCCTTGGCTTCATCGAAATTTAAAGTTTTTTAATATTGTTTCTGAGGTATTTCTCAATCTTGATATATATATATCAGAAGTGTACAATAAGGTATGGAAAGTCTTTATTGGTAGCCGTTCTTGAACACTTTCGAGAATGATGAAGTCTAAACTTTTTGTAATCCTTATTTTGGGATTTTTGCGCGTCTTCGGACAATTGTGCGATAGGTAAAATAGCACAGTGCTCAATGATTTTTTCTCCGTGAATAAGTATTTTATGTACGGAGGAAGGCATATAATAATTCTTTCTTTAATCCGAAATGAATGTAGGAGACCACAGTAGCCATGGCATCTGGTGACAAGTTGACATATTTTTGTAAGTAGTCTTCTATATTATGCCCAATTGCCAAAAAATTGCACAACTCTCGTTTCCTACAAATAAATTCACCCATTTTTCAAATCAGTTAACTTCGGCGAGTATTTGAAAATAGGTTTTACCTGCTTTTTAGGGCAACTGAATGTGTGACCACCAGCTGTGAATGTTTCAGGGTTCGCCTTCCTTTTATAGGCCAATGAAATAGTGCTATTGGCAAAAGATAAGAAACTAATAATTTGCACTCTTCCCATAAACAACTTGTTTTGAATTCGACCCTAATAGACAAAATTAGCATATTTTATCATGTAAGGTGGTCAAAACTGTATCAAAACCACAAAGAACTATTACTAATACTCATCATTATAATGAACTATTTATCAATTTGACATAACAAATGATTTTATGAGAAATTAAAAAAAAAGAAAAAAAAAACTTTTTATCCCGTAATATGTTTTGGCACCGTGTCAGAAAAAGTGCAAATATGTGCAAGTTTTTTTTTCCTCCTTGCGTAAACTAATGTATAAAGATCTTAATACAACAAATATCTCGACAGCGGCAAGCAGCGGTAAAGGGTAAACGTCTCGTTAAAAAAAAAATAACCCTAAAAAACATACCATCTTAAACTATATTGGTTAATTTTATTTTATTAAACCAATATATATAATATTAATTATGAAACGGTATGCGGAGATTATAAGCATTCCAAAAATGTATAATACTTGTACATTTAAATCAAAAACTTTCGAGTAATGTGGCGTTAAATTGTAGTAACGTATTGCGTCAAAATTACGTTATTGAACATGAGTTAGCTTTGATGCCTATTTAAACACATAATGATTTAAAAAAAAAAAAAAAAAAAATAGCGGTATGAAAGCTTATCTATTAGACTACATTAATTTATTATTTTTATTCCATAACAACGACTTTCACTTGAAACGGTTTTGAGACGGCTTTGTATGGGGCTTGTCCATAGTGCGCACCTAGGTTATGAATAGAATAGAATTTAAATTGAATTATTTGAATTTTTTCTTTTTTTTTGTCAGTTGGCTACAACTAGGTGTAGCCGCACTTCGGCTATTAGCCGTAGCATATACAAATATTGCTCATTTAATAGTATATGATTTAATCAGTTTATAACCTTCCCACAGCTGGGACAAAAAGCTTCTCTCTAGAGAGGGAACGCGCTGTAATTTACCAAGTCGGCCTAAGCCAAGTAGGTTGGTGGATTATGCAATTTTTGTTTTCTGAGTTTTGGTTCTGGGCCTTAACGGTTTCATCACGATGATTTCCTTCACCTTTTGAGAGCAGCGGTGATAGTAATAAATTTTTATACAACTGGGGAAACTTTGTTATGGAGCCGAGAACTGCAGTAACAAATGCCCACGTGTATAAAACGACATTTTTCAAAATACAAAATAACATAATAGAACGAAAAGTATTTTTGTCACGAATTATTAGAAAACTATACAATTATTTACTCAAAAAGCCGGCCTGAGTCCGAACCCCAAATCTGCAACTTTTTAGTCAAGGTAGCCACTGGGCTACCACTGATGACGTAATTAACGAGATAGGGAAATTGATTTAAAGGCTGGATTAATAAATTAACTAGTTAGTAGAGGGATTTGGTTTAATAAATTAACTAGTTTTGACTTTGACATAACGTAATTAGGTAAACTGTACATAATAATTAACACATTCAATGTGTCGTAATTACACATTAATGTCAATATTGATAAGTCTCTTGGTATTTCAGATAATCACACTGGAATTCGTAACTAATTCTGCAATCAAACCAAATGGATCCGTCTAAGAGTTGATACAAAATACATTACCAAAGAACTCAGTTCCAAGTCATAATGAGAAAAAAAAACCAACATCAAGGGGTACCCAGACTACCCAGTGCAGGTACCCCTTGGTAAGACTGGTAGTCAGACTTTCACTGACTACCTGTAACGACTGTCAAAGACCTATAAATGACGCCGGGACCAATGGCTTAACATGCTTGCCGAGGCACGGAGAAAACTCGGAACGTAATGGGTGGTCACCCATCCACGGACCAACCTAACCAAGCGCGCCTCTTAATCTATAAAGATCGACCCGACCGGCTGTTATCATTTAGCCACGAGCTCTAAAAAAACAACATAATCCGAAAAAAGCTAATTACTGGATGGGACGAGATAATTGTTAATGTAAAGGCTAATGGTCGAATAGGTATGGCCTTTCTTAGAAACGCCTTTTCTTCTCAGTGTAAAGATATTATTCAATCATGTTCTTCGAAAATGTAGGTTTAATATTCATTGTAAAATAAGACCTCATATTAAAAAGCTATTATCTAGAATTCTAGTCCAAATAAAACGTATAAAAGACAAAAGCGAGCGATGTCTTCATTTGAGTACTTGATTTGAATAACAAGTAGCTGATTCGACGACGGCCTATCACGTTTACCCTGCAGGCATACAAGTCCACAGTCGAAAGGTTAACAGATTGATAGAAGCCAGAGTAATATATAGTATAATGTTAAAACTAAAATAGCAGTTGAAATGAAGGACGTATTTTTTCAAGAAACTCACTGAACTGAATTGTACAACCTTTAGGTACAGTTAATGTCAAACGTAGCAACGGCACAGTCTGAAAAAAATACAATCTCAAATACGTCAGATGAAATAACAATATAAAGAAATTCTTTCTTTCTTGAATCTGTCCCAAACTGTACGCAATCCTCCTTCGTTTTAAAACTTCAAAAGGGCCTACGATACGGCTATATTTGAATAATATAATAGTTTAGGCCATGTCCACATTGCTGGGCGGCGTGGGCCGAATAGCTAAGGAGTCGTTACTTACAATGTCCCGTTTGGTACATTCGGCCTCAGGGCTGAGTGGGACATAAAGACTGGAATTCATGCAATATAATATTGATGTGACTAGGGTACTAAGTGGAGGTAAACTTTGATTGCAAGGATTTTTATGCCGAAGGCCGAATTGCCCGATAGTAAGGACAATGGGCAATTCGCAAGTATTTATGCGAAGGATGCGATGAGATTATTTGCTCTGGTCCTTGATGCAAATGTAAGTTTTATTTTTATTTTGTAACGTAAGATTGTTGTGTGAATTGGAGTGACCTTTAGCCTTTATGTAGGCATACAGCGTTATAATGCCGCAGGGACTCATCCGTTGAACATAATTCATGAACTATGCCTGATAGCAGTGTATTAGGGGCTTAACAGTCTACGCTAGTTAAATATTAACTACCAGAAATTTATCCACACGCAAATACCTTCATAATTTTCTGAATAAAATTGTTTTTCGTTGCTTCGCTTAGCATTTCGATCTCATTCTTTTCAGTTTGTATTGCTATGGACTAATATTTTGCCTCGCTCCCTACAGGCCTTTTCAACAGTTTCTGACCCAGTACTCGTAAACTTGACATTTAAAACGCCTGAAAATGTTTGCTTACAAGAATCACAAGGGAATGTTCACCGCGTCTCTCAACAGAACGATACGAATATACGTTCAAATAACTTTAGTCTAAAACCATTGCTGTGTCACTTAGGGGATTTAAATTAAAAGCTTGTAGATATACGTCGCTCGTTTCCGCGCACGTGTCGCGTTTCAGGTGTATAAAGCATCTGTGCTACCGTCGACGTTAAGCGACAAGCGAGTAGAACTAGCGAACGATTTCTGCAGGGAGGCTGATAGCAGCGATGAGTTGCCGAGAATTGAGCTGGATGGCGTACAGTTGGTGAGTTCTACGTCCAGCAGTGCTGTAAGCAATGCAATGATGATGAGTAGAGGTAGTAAATACAAACGAATTAGCGAGCAATGCAGCGAGTATGTAGTTCAGATGGTGTGTCTTTGGGCAAATGTCCGCCAAGCGAGCGTCATTGAGTGAGATTTTATGCTTTGAAAATTCCTGTCGTTGCTAAAAACTAGTAGAGAGCGAGTTCCAGCCGGCTGTGCCTACAGTCATTGACCAATACATTTGTCTCTTTAACTATCACGAGACCAGATCTATTGTACGTTTTATGAGCGAGAAAATAGTCTCTTTTCCAACGCTCCTATCGTAGGACGAAATTTCTAATGAAGTAAGCAGTTCCTTAGTGCCTTTCTTCATGTAACTTCCTGTGCTAAGTATTTTGTGTAAAATTAACAAACAAACAACCGATAGCTTTAGTCGCTTCCTCGTTTACGGTGGGACCAGGTACCGTATTTAAGCGCGGCATTACAGGGTTGACGTGTGGGGACGACGTGACGACTTGCGTGCGTGATTGTTCGTCGCGTCACGCGTCACTTTTGTTGCCGACTGTACTTTTTAGGTGCTTAGTGTTTTATTGTGAGGTAATGGTTTTATTGGAGTGTAACGAGTTGCAATAAGGATGTAAGTTTTTGGTATTTATTTTTTCCACAAACATAGGTATTATTTAAACTTTAGATTTCAAAGAGGTTCTATAGCTATAAACAACTACTTTCTGATAATTCTTGGTACCTATTTTAGCTTAAAATAAAATTTCATCAAAGTTAGAATAAAATCTACTTAGATACTTTACCAAAAAGCTTAGGAGCTTAAATATTAACGACCACCATTCTTAACCATTTTAGCTCAGTATTTAAAAGAATTATGTACTTCTAATACCTACTGAATTAATGACTTTTACATTTTTTTATCTAAGATTCTAAGAGACGTGGGTGTACGGTGTGTAAGGTTCACCTACGCTAGGCCCAGGGAAAAGCAAGCGTGATGTTATTTTTAAGACATCAAATCTGAACATCACATCTGTAACTGAATATTGGTTCTTTATACAGGGTGTTAAAATACCCTTAACGAAACCGAAAGGTACTTGTTCTCCCCGTCATTGCGAACATTTTTTTGCTGTAGACCATACCTGGGATCCTTCTAGTTACGGAGATATTGGAGGCCAAAGTTCCAACCTTTTCACAAGTTTTTTTTTTAAATACAAGTTTTAAATGTTATAACTCTTTCCATTAAATACCTACACGGCCCCCGTACTATTCAATGCATCCATCAGAACATTTTTTCGAGTGCGTAACATTGAGTCATACCGTAAAACTTGATTTTTTACCCAAATAAAAAAATCGTTTCCCAGCAATAATTTTTGCGTAGAGTACTTAGTTTAATGTACTGAATGCTTGGTTACCGGTTTCGTGAAGGGTCCATTTACGCCTTGTTTTTTTTTTCTTTATACATACATAAACGCATGCCTTTTCCCGCTGGGTATGGGTAGAAGACAGAACCCTACACAAACATCAAGAGCAGGCCCATCCAGTAAAAAAAAAAAAAAAAAAAACAGTATTCCAAAATAAAGGTACTTCAAATTCATACAAAATCCTCATAGGAACATATTCCCAGCATCAAAAGATTACCCGGGAACCTTTCCTTTTGTTAGCCGTTTCCTTCAATGCCTAGTCTCAGAGAGGCCATATCGTAAAACCTTACAAATAGCAGAATTATTAAGGGTACACTGAATTTGTAGATTAATCCCGGAATTCAGGAGGTTTCAGGAGGTTTCGTAACTATTACCTGCTCCAGTTAACTTTGAAGATGGCATTGTGTTGGTTATAATTTGTGTGAAGGTCGCGTCTGCTGTGGGCTTTAATCTTTGTTAAGAGGTGGATAGTTTTTTGGGTCGAGAGATTTATAGAGGAAGACTAATTCTCATTACCGCAATGTTCATGGAACAGATTTAGAGGTCGTTCATTACAGTATATTTCAAATTCAAATACGTACATACAGGGTGTAAACAGACCCTTCACATAGCTGTGAACCAAGCATTCTGTACATCAAACTAAGTAACTTTACGCAAAAATTATTGCTGGGCATCGACTTTTTTTGGGTCGAAAAATCACGTCTTACGGTAGGACTCGATGGAAAGCATTGTGCTGATGGATGGATTGAATAGTACGGGGGTCGTGGAGGTGTGTAAAGTAAAAATCTTACATTAAAAACATGTATTTAAAAAAAAAAACTTTTGAAAATGTTGGAATGTTGACCTCCAATATCTCCGTAACTGGAAGGTTCTCAGGTATGGTCTAGATTCTAGACCATACCTGAGAACCTTTCATTTTTTTTGTTCTAGACTCTAGAACAAAAAAAAATGATCGCAAAGACGGGGAGAACAAGTGCCTTTCGGTTATTTTAAGGGTCTATTTACACCCTTTATATGGTGTTCAACATGTATCTACATACTTTGTATCGAATTAAATTCTTCTGAATTAACAGACAGATTTGTTGCAAGGGAGTTTGGTTCTACCACTTTTCCTTAGCTAAAACAATAGGACGTGGTGGAGGGTGCGCGTTTTGGGAAACTCCTGATTCTTAAATTTCATTGCTGAACGAAAAATAGTTTTATTTGTTTAAAAAACATACTTAAACACAAACGTTTGTGTACGTTTTTGTTTTTATATTTATTTAATATGTACATACATCGGCCTGTTACAATTTAATTATATAGATTGCCCCATATAAAAGTCAAACAGCTGTTGTGTTTTGTGTTTGATTTTTAAGCTATCCAATCAACAACCAAAGAATCATATGATCTTTTGACTTACACCAATATTTCTATCTCCCAATAAATCCATTTAGAAATGATATCCATAAAATAAAATAAAACAGCTTCTATCAGCCATGTCCCTATCTACCTACAGCTTCGATCACCAAAGCTATGTAAATTCTAAAGATGTATTAGCTAACAGCATCCTCTCAAGATTAATCAAACGCTAGTCTCCGAGGTGTAGACTCGTGGACCACAAGTCGGGACGAGCTGGCACGTCTGGTGTAATTTAAGATATTTGAAGAGGCATCCAGGGCATCGTGTTACACATACCCTTTACCTGCTGCTAATGAATTGAGTTTATAAGATTTACTGTAGCATCTAGATTCTAGAACCATTTGGATTTCCGATGCAGGGGATTAAGTTTGAAGATAAATACGATGCAATTCGTACCTATTTGGATATGTATAGTGCGAATGTATGGTAGTAATAAGTGGAATTTACGTATCAGAGGACCAATATTCGATGACTTTATATTGAGTCAATAAAGTTGACTCAAGTTGATATCAAGACGGAAGGAGTTAAGGGCGCAGTAGGACTTATAGTTACTTAGTACTTGATTTTATATTTTTATTTATAGTATGAGACACGCTAATGTAGATCATTATGATAATATTTTTTTTTTAATTTGCTGTAAAAAAAACGATTTAAACGAATTCTAGAGCGGACATTGGGAATTAAGTTTACAAAAATTTTGACACACCAATGGTACATGACAAGCGGGCGTATATGTAGTGATCGATTTGTTACAAGTAGTAACAAGTATTTGATTACGATTTTCTTTGTCTTGTCTTGTCTATTGCTCGTAAATATTTGAATGTCTTTGGTGTAAAATTAATGGCTTCTACAGAAGTTATCCGACCGTAAATATATCATATCAGTTTGTAGAATGTGTTCACCTTTGAAGAGAGTTTTCACTGTTACCCATACCTGTGTATCTCTGATTATAAAACTAAATGTGTCATAAAACCGGGAAACTATACGAGTTATTCGTGGCACGTTTATTTAAAGCAACATATAATTCACAGATTGATTTGATTGGTGTCCGGTCTGAACACCACAAATTGCTAGTTCAACGGACATAAGTAGACCAAATATAGCCAGCTAATAATTACATGACCTATGCTCTCAAAACGATCGCTATAATTAGTGTTTCGGCCTTATTACGACAACCAAATTATGTACACTGTTCCACAAATTTAGCATAGAACCATTTTCATTATATTGCAAATTATAATTAAACTTGAACCCGAAATAATTGCGTTGATTTCGTGAAATAGTTTGTGAAATGAGAGAGATATTATCGTGGACAATGAATGAGCTGGTGGACATAACAATTATGTTCTATATACAGGGTGTAAACAGACCCTTCACATAGCCGTCAACCAAGAATTCTCTACATCAAACTAAGTAACTTTACGCAAAAGTTGTTGCTGGGAATAGGCTTTTTTTTTTGGGGTGAAAAATCACGTTTTACGGTAGGACTCGATGGAAAGCACTCAAAGCATTGTGCTGATGGATGGATTGAATAGTACGGGGGTCGTGGAGGTGTGTAAAGTAAAAATCTTACATTAAAAACGTATTTAAAAAAAAAAGCTTGTGAAAATGTTGGAACTTTGACCCCCAATATCTCCGTAACTAGAAGGTTCCCAGGTATGGTTTAGAACAAAAAAATGATCGCAAAGACGGGGAAAACAAGTGCCTTTGTTAAGGGTCTATTTACACCCTTTATAGCTCTTTATGGAACCGGCACAAAGCAGTGTTACATTATACAACTAGAAATAAAACTGTTTTTAGCTTAATTACTGCAACATAACTCCCATCGTATACTGTCATCACACTCCAAAACTGTATTCACGAATAACTTGTTTCACCCATAAAATGTGCCTGAAAACTCGTGAATTAAACGAAGATTGTTTTGCAACTGAACTTTTGAATTTTGTGAATTCTCAAAGCTATAAAAGCACTGATGCGAGGGTACATTTGCAATTGGTAGCGGGGCCCCACGTTGGGCGCCAACAAAGTTTCCTCAATATTTTACATTTCAACTTATTTCTTCACACACATACGTTTCACATACAGTAACGAGGTCGAGTGCTAATAAGCATACCGTTGGTTAATTGGAATATGAGAAACTACATTTTATAGTTGTAAAATTTTTTTTGGTCGAGATGTTTTAAGTGTCTGGGTCGAGACTTGAGCAGCGCATTCAGATTACGCGAGCGCAATTTCGGAACGTGAAAAATGTTCCGAAGAACTGACAAGGACTCGAAAATGTTTAATATAATTTTCTTACAGCTTCCGTCATCTTCCTTATGTAACGTAAGACCCTTTAGTCCGTTGTTAGTACAGTAATGGGATAAGAAAATAAATCCACTATTACTTCGGCGTCGCTCCCGATGTTATCCGATCTTGCGTGGCCAAAGCCTTATCTAAATCAGGGGCCCACAAAGAACCGTGGATGAGACTATCTTGCGAAGTAGGTTTTGTATTTATTTATGTAGGATCTATTAACTAATGTTGTGGTGAATTATCTGATGTTTTTTGCCTGCAATATTCTTTGATGAATGGTTTATATTTCGTGTTTCGGTGAAATCAATTTTCGCATCAAAATCAAAGAGATTTAAAAGACTCGTTGAGCAGACATTGGTAACATTGTTTTTTTTTTTTTGCCGATAAAATTTTTGGTTTTGACACACAAATGAGTAAGACACTAGACAGACCGACTTGTTACAAAGTAGTAACAAGTATTATATTACGATTTTCTTCGTTTTGTCCCGTCTATCACTAGTAAATATTTGAATATCTTTGATCAAAATATTCGTATTGCGTTTCAGTTTTCGACTGGGATTTATTTCTACTGGAACTACGTAAAAAGCGCATGTAGGTATCATGCTATTTCATAGTCATCATCTGCCTAGCCTTTTCCCAACTATATTGGGCTCGGCTTCCAGTCTAACCGGATGCAGCTGAATACCAGTATTTTACATGGAGCGACTGCCTATCTGACCTCCACAACCCAGTTAGTACTGGGTGATACGATACCCCTTGGTAAGACTGGTTGTCAGACTTTTTGGGCTACTGACTACCTGTAACGACTGTCAAAGATCTACAAATGACAGCCGGGACCAACGGCTAGTTTATCATGCTATTTCGTAGTACAAAATTAAAAACAAAAAATGTTTTAGAAAGGAATATGCCTCCCGTCTGTTAACTTTTCACAACTACCCACATCAAAATACTTTAGTTTCGGTCAAATCTCCTGTCGGGATCGCTCTTTCATCCCACTACAGCCGTGGACCCCAGTCCCCAACAGATAGGCCTGTGGTTTCTAAGGATAAGGCGAGTAATCTTTTCGTACACCGATCTCAACCCTTATTTACGACACGGGGAGCCTTATATTTTATACGGACAGTCGTTTAATCGGACATTATGGAGCCCTGTTGTCTATTGCACAGCTTGCTTATATTTATGGAAGTATTTATTTTTTGTTATAATGGAGTGTGCCAGCATGACCTGATCGTTGCAGCATGTCTTAGTCCCTAGTATAGACCGACCGCTTTAATGAGTCCTCGCGAAGGTATCAATTTAAATGGAATATTCTGAAAGTTGATCACATATTGGTACAATTAGTATCGTAATACCTGCGTGGATTATGGTTTTTTGGTAAAGCAAATAACCTGTTGGATATTGTTAGGACTCTGTGGACGCTTAATGCGCCTTTGGCAAGGCGGAGGACTCATTAAAGCGGTCGATCTATAATATCTTTGGTAATTGAGTTTCACCTCTTTTTTCACCTTAGGTCAAAGCATAGGTTGGCAATTTATATATCGCAGCAATATTGCAAAAATACAAACCAAGTTTGGGGGTGTCAAAAAACCTTTCGAAGTTCAAGCTTAATTGTGTTGTGTATCTTAGTACTGTTTCTATTTGCCAGTAAAACGTTTTAGATTGTTTGTAATTGTATTTAAGATGCTGGTAAATGGTACATTTCTTAACAGCACAGCGTTATAATAACAAGAACGATAAATAAAGCTACATATAATATCGCAGCTTCTCTATATAATTGATGACCAAGAACAACGTATCTTCTTGTTTAGCTCACTACACAAACTTATATCATCAGTTTTCTAACAAACTGTCTAGAAAGTATCCTGGACTACGAAACTTATTAAAACAACGCCATGTAGGCCCTCTCCCTCTTTATTTCTCCCTCCTCTCTTTCACACACTCCTTTTACTTTGTATGATGCTGGACCGGGATTGTATGAGCTAATTAATGCAAAACTGATAAGAGATTCCGGTCCTCTGAATATAGAATTAACACTTCAAAGGGAAATCTGAAGGCTTTTCGGGTTTCGATTTACATTTCAAAAAGAGGCCCCCATGGGCGACTGGTATATGGGAATTTGGCCAGTAGGTACCCTCGGTGAACTCGGTATTCACTGAAGGTCTGCCACTCTTCACCCTAATGCCTTTAGTAATAAGGTTGAAAAGTGGTTGACCTTCAGTTAACTTACGTACCTACGTTATAATGAGATCCTGGTGTTTGTTATTGCTACCATGAAAAAATATTGTATGGAAGCTCAGACTTTGAGCGGCCTCACCCACGCGGACTTCGAAAATTATATCACGGGTTATTTGTGTGCCATTTGTGTGCCAAATAGGCGTGCAATGGCGCATTTATAACAGATATAAGTGTGGGTCATAATGGTAAAGAGGTAGTCGAGGTGATGACGTGTGTTAGAAGAAACGATTTGCTTCGATAGCAAGCGATGAGGACATTGGAGTGAGACAAGAAGACCTGAACAGTGATATTCGATCTTCGATAACGATGACGAAAAATGTTTGAATGAAAAATGTATGGAACTGACGAAAGCTGCCGTAAATATTAAATTAATCATGTTGAAAGCTGTTGCAGAAAAACGATACGATTTGAAAGCTTTTAAAACTTGTCTAGAACCAAAAAAAAACATCTCAAGGAGGAGCGGTCTCCTCATCATAATGAGGTCAGCAGCGGATGATTAAGTTAAAGGTAATCGGACGATAATGCCACCTAAAACTAGATATTTTAATTTATTATCAGCCATTTGTGTCCCACTGCAGGGCAAAGGCCACTCCCGTCCCTCCTTCCAATTGTCCCTATCCAATGCTGTTATACGTCAATCCTTGTGAATGGAGTCGAGTTCGTCCCGCCATTTCCTTCTGGGCCTGCCGCGTTGCTGTTTGCTGCTGTTTGGGACCGATTAGCCCATAGCTTCTCGACAGATGTAGCCAGCTACATCTGTCGAGATCCCAGTCCTATTACAGCTTTACAGCCGTGTGAACTACATCGGCAATTTGAGTTTTGGAACGCAGTATCGAGTTTCTTATACGATCAGAAAGTTTCACTCCAAGGATATTTTAATTACTTTTTAAATAATACCTACCCATCTTCTAAGAAGGTTTTCAGAATGTGACTCCTACTCAAAACCCACGCAATGAGAAGAAGTTAATTTCCATATTTTACCTACCAGGAGCGAAGACAGGCTTAGAGCCAAAGTACCTAATAATATTACCCAAGACTTTTTCATATTATTTCCGAATGAATTGTTTTCTGGGTAGTTTAGCTAGTCGGGGTCAACGGAGCGAAGGGGAATTAAATAACTTCAGCGTTTTATGTAAACAAGTAGCAGGTTTTATGAAGTTTTTATGGTGGATAATCTTGTTTTACTAGTTGTGGAACACTACTAATTATTTATTTAAAAATCATCTACAATAGTGGTACATAGGCGGACTTAATGCCATAAGGCATTCTCTACCTTTGGGTCAAATAGGACAATATTGTGATAGGGTACAAAATTATATGTAATTTTATATCTTCTTGTTTCCGAAAATGTATATTGATACTAATACACATATACCAATAAAATAAACTATTAATATTTTGTCAAATACCAAAATAAAGAAAAAAACGAGAAACCTAATAAAAATAACTATAACTTGATTTCTAGTTGAGAGCTATTTAGTCTGACTTAAATCAATCAAAATATTTTATTTCACATAGGCCTAGATGGGCACTTATAAAATGTCGACAGAAAGTTGCACAGTTGGGTTGGTCGTTTCCTATGGAGAAGAACCGGCAAGAAACTCTATGGTTACTCTTTTCAAATCATTTGGTAATACAATATTATCATGGATACAGCATTTGTACTTAAGTATGGGGGGACAGCGGAGGCCCGACAATAAGTCGTTGCTTACTACACAAAAAATTTAAGACAAGATAAAAAGTTAACAAGCAGCTGGGAATCTACAAAGCCTACACTGTTCACACATTCAAATAGTGGCTAATTACTTTTGTTTTAAAAGTGAATTTACTTTCAGCTTTCTTAATGCCAAAGAGTAGCGCGTTCCAGAGCTTACAACTTCACAAACTACAGAGATGTTACTACTGCTCAAGACGCGTTTCAGAAAAAAAAAAATCTAGGAATAAATAGTAATTAATTCCGCCTAAATTTCAAGGAATATGGTAATGCAACTAAAATTTATGCTAAATAAAATCATACCGTATTATTTAAATAATAAATCCAAGGGTCCTCAAAGGCTTCCACTTCGTCCTGAAAATGTTTGTCTCATTTTGAATTTAACATTGCTACTGGCCTTTGAAATCTTAACATTTCTCGTTAAAATACAAGAAAATACAGCAAGCAGTACACATTTAAGGGGTCGGTGACATTGTCGCTTTTAAGCTTCAGGATTTAATTTCAAAGAAAATTGCTAGAAAACAGAACGTCGTTCCTTAGGTTTTTCTTCGGGTAGACTGATTTTAAATGAAAATTATGCTGTTTAGTTTGAAGTACGGATTTAGATGTTGATTTATTTAAAACAGAAATATTAATAAAATCTGAATATTTATAATTACGTTTTTATTTTTAACAACAGGCTGACATTATCAGTCTGTAGCAAAGACGTACTTGGGTAAATAATCAATTATATAAGAACATAATTGAAAGAGGTGAATTAAAATTAATTTATTTCGGACAACAGTGATCCGTATTTAGTAAGAATGACCATACAGCTTATATTTTAGTGTTAGTAACATTGATATATGTATAGTTGTTTCTATATAAAAATAGAAAAAAATCCCTCGTAGTAGTCTTCTAGTATTAAACTTCACTAAAAATTCATTATTTTTGGCTAATGGGCATACTGTAGACCTCGATCACACCTGATGGAAAGCAAAGACTAAGGTACGATGGAACGAGCGCGTCCAAATATGCCTGCTCACTCGAAAAAACATTCATTTTTTATCCAAAACATAACAAGCCAAGAAATAACGACTAACAACCTGCAAACATTCTTCGATTCCCTTTCTTACGATCCATAAGTTCCCCTCAAAGCGGGGCTTCCCCTGGGGAACCCTATTTGTTTCTCATTATTATTCCTTGGTTCCGCAGCGGACATCAGGTGGCGAGCAAATACTCCTGCGAGTAAACAATAAGGGTATTTTTATACTAAAATTGCTTTCTTTCGAATATCTTTATGCTTAAGGAAACGTGGCCGTAATTAAAGGAAGGAAAATGTTTTAATTAGTTTTTTTAAACACATCTATATCTTTTTAATAAATCAGTCTTATTTTATGTCTACTTCTCTAAACTAGCTACGCACAGAATTTTAATGTAGTAATAATTTACCGGTAGCTTTGTGTAAACGTAACATAACATTACGCCTGTAATCCCCGAAGGGTTAGGCAGAGGTGTACCTATTAGTATACACATTTTTAAAGTTATGTTTAAGTCCCATGTAATAGGAAGCAAGCCTAATGCCATCAACCGGGCGCAAATCCAGATTCCATAGCTGCTATTGAGAAATTCATGATAGAAAAATCCAACAATTTGCCAAACCCGGGAATCGAACCCAGAACCTCATATTTGTATAAAATACATTAATATTAAAGCGATTTATAAGAAAGAAACCTTGATGTCTGTAAAGTCGTATAATCATAAAATTCAATGTTTACCGCAAATAAATAACTCTATATTTTTAGCTATAAAATACCTATTTCCAATGTTCTACAAAACTTTGCTTTTGCAGAACTAACCAATTTTTCACTAAAACGCATACAATCAATATCCATTTAATAACAACAAAAAACCTTCCAAATCCCATTCCTCTCAATACAGTCAATAAAAAACACATAAACTGAAACACAGGGTTCCGATAAAGCCGACTCAAAGTAATATAATCAAATAATAGAAGGAAATAATAGAACCTTCATAAAGCAATGAATGAGAATTCAATTTTGTTAACAAAGAAAGATCGGTCGGAACAAAATGTCGTATCCAGAAAAAAAACTGGCCAAGTACGAGTTGGACTCGCACGTGTAGGGTCCGGTATCACCGTACAATATACAACATTATTTTTAGTATATGCGAAACCAGAATATAGTTTGTTCAGAATAAGTAACTGAATCGATTCCAATAATTTTCAAATCATGTTATATTTTTTTGGCTACAAGTTGGATACCGAGCGACACTAAGTACCTATCGCAATCATTTAGGTACCTACTGCCAAATTATTATTATCAATGAGCTCAAAACGACGCTAGAGGCGAGCGCGCGGGCGCGCCTCGTCGTGACCACGTTTTTGTGCGGACATCCAGGTAACAGAACGAGCCTATAACTTTGTGATTTTCCATGATACAGTTTTGAAATTTTGTACATAGATTCTTTACATAAAATATATTAGACACGTGTTTCGGGTTTCGCATATACTAAAACTAATGTTGTATATGTACACATACACTAGATCATTTAAAAAATACGACGCAAAAAATACGTTTCTTGTATGGGAAGCCCCTTTGATATTTAACTTAATTTAATTTTATTATTTTTTGTTATAGTGGCCATAGTACACACTCTGAAAAAAAAACTAGTGTCTTCCGATTACGGTTCAAATATACAGTCCTGTGACAGATGGAAAGGCAGACATACAGCCAGACAGACGGATAGACAGCAGAGCTTTATTAATACGGTTCCGTTGACAACCTTTGCGTACAGGACCCTAAAAAAAAAGTCGTAACTCGGAGAATTTATGTTAAATAAATATTTTCCGGAGTACTCCAGAGAGGAGTTTTTGAGGAAACTTTAACAAAGAAAAGCTTATGATTCTTGGAAATCGTTTTTTTTTTCTTCAAGTACAGTCACGAGCTTAAATACCTTACAAATACGCAAAAAAATAACAGCGATTTTCTTATGAAATAACGGAGACCAATTTCCGATGGTCCGCCCCGATTGCTGACCATCTCGAGCTTCTTGGTGTTGCTCTGACCTCGATCCTTAACTTCCGGTCCTAAATTCAGTCCAAGGACCAATCAGCCGCTAGAAAGCTGGGTGTTCTTGCAAAGGTGCGAAGGTACTTCACACGGCGGAACTTCTGCTCACATTATACCAAGCACAAGTTCGATCGTGCATGGAGTACTGATTGCATCTTTGGTATGGATCAGCCAAGTACCAGCTGCAAGTGTTAGAAGCTATTGAGCGACATGCCAAGACCTCCAAAGCCTTGAACATCGCCGCAAAGTTGCCAGTCTATCGGTTACATTTCGGAGAGTCATCATCATTATCTGCCTAGCCTTTTCCCAACTACGTTAGGGTCGGCTTCCAGTCCAACCGGATGCAGCTGAATACCAGTATTTTACATGGAGCGACTGCCTATCTGACCTCCACAACCCAGTTAGGACATTCAAACATACATACATTACATTGACAGTTCGGAGAGTGTCCTTTGGAATTACACAATCTAATTCCCCCGTTCCCGTTCATCAGACGAGCAGTAATACGGAGAAGCGTCACCGTTATATGGTTGAAGTTCCACGGACTTGAAGGTACCGCTTTGCCTCCACATTTATTGTGCGAACCGCTAGTCTGTGGCTTCTCTGTTTCCCGATTATTACAGGGTGTAAACAGACCCTTCACATACCCGTCAACCAAGCATTATGTACATCACACTAAGTAACTTTACGCAAAAATTATGCTGGCAATCGCCTTTTTTTTGGGGTTATAAATCACGTTTTAAGGTAGGACTCGATGGAAAGCACTCAAAGCATTGTGCTGAAGGATGGATTGAATAGTACGGGGGTCGTGGAGGTGTGTAAAGTAAAAATCTTACATTAAAAACATGTTTTAAAAAAAAAACTTGTGAAAATGATGGAACTTTGACCCCCAATATCTCCGTAACTAGAAGATTCCCAGGTATGGTCTAGAACAAAAAAAATGATCGCAATGACGGGGAGAACAAGTGCCTTTCGGTTATGTTAAGGGTCTATTTACACCCTTTATAATTTGGATCTCTTCAAAGTTTGAGTGAATCTGTATCGTCTGGGCAAGCGTGCTCCACCCTAGGCCGCGTCATCTCTTCGCATCAGGCCAGTTGCCAACGGAAGCCAATTTAGTGTAAAAAAAGCATAATAGTATGGATTTCTAAATACTAAATATGTTTCCACCATACCAACAATATTTTAGGTATAAATTGGTATTGAATCTCACGTAAGTGATATTCAATCGTCATCTTCCTTCCCATGTTACTTGGGGTCAGCGCAACCCGTTTTTTACTTCCATTCTCCCCTGTCAACCGTCACGCAATCATTTATACCTTTTTCCTTCATATTATTCCTCACACAATCCATCCATCGTTGTAAGTGATATTGAATACCAAGAAAAAAAGTATTTATGTTCATGATTGTACCAATGTGCGTTGGTTTGAAGGTTTCCTCGCTTGACTGCTGATGAAAAGTTTCTCTATTGTTTACTTTTATTAGCTTTTCATGTCCTGACGTATTATATTTTATATTCAGGGTCGCAAAAGTGCCAGGTAATGTAGTCGTTACGAGCCCCTTTCTAATATTTATTTTAGGACTAGCGAACCGCCCCGGCTTCGTACGGGTGCAATATACACATATAAACCTTCCTCTTGAATCACTCGATCTATTAAAAAAAACCGCATCAAAATCCGCTGCGTAGTTTTAAAGATCTAAGCATACCTACT
Source organism: Noctua comes (assembly GCA_963082995.1). NCBI lineage: Eukaryota > Metazoa > Arthropoda > Insecta > Lepidoptera > Noctuidae > Noctua > Noctua comes. The sequence goes on along the minus strand of OY720267.1, from coordinate 17,530,776 downwards.
ACCTACATATCTTGTGTTACAGGGAATCCTAGTACAAGAGCCAGGGCTACACTGATGTTTGAACAACCTCCTGGTTATAAAGATTTTTATTTATTTATTTATACATAGGGACAGAAGACAGCGGGAAGCGACTTTGTTTTATACTATGTAGTGATACCTCGTTTTAGTTAAAGTACCTGTAATGACTTGACCAAACTTGCTTTTCCATTATTTTATATCTAATCATTTGGGTTGCAAGAACAATGTGAAAATCAAGGCTTCGAAAAACATAAAAAAATAACAAAATAATCTTCTTTAGCTTACGATCTAAATAAAAAAGAAAATTCCCATTAAACATGAAAAGTATTTGTAACACAGCCTCCGGGTTCATTCCCATCCAATCTGCGATCGGCCAACACAATGGTCTGGAAGAAAACAATCTTTAGGCCGAAAACAACGCATCCTCTCGCATTGTTCTGTCCACCACTCGAAAAAGCGCTCGTTTATTGTTTTTTAGAACACGAAAAAAGTATTCGTAATAAAATATTTGCGCGCGTTCCAGAAAGTAAAATTGAAGGGAAACAGGGAAATGAAGGAATGTTCCGACTCTTTATTAACTTACTTTCTGTATGTAGGGCGCTTCAGGTACAACGGGAAGCCACCGCTTTTTAATTTCAACACATTTTGTTTCACGATTTGAAAATAAGATCAGCATTTGTAACCCTATTTTGTAACAGCTAACTATATGAGACAGTTCTACGAGGCAGCTACGAAAAATTGTAGCGTGCGTAGACCCGCTACGATTTAGCTACGAATAACGCTACGAGTACTGCAGATAAGGCTCGAATTTACCAATTCCGACCATTTTGGTCCTGATATCCGAATTCACCAATTGGTCCTTTTATGGCCAATGTGCACAACATTGCGCGTTGTACTGCGGTCTCGTAAATTCTTCGTGAGTGTGAATAAGTTCGAAATATTGTTCTGTAAATAGGTCAATTTAAATTAGAATGCAATGAACTGGATAAATGTAGAGATTTAATTGAAATGTTTGAGACTTCAATTGTAAATGTTTTCGAAAGCATATTAGACATTGTTTGCATAGGTTCGTACGAGGTATTTTATTACGACCGAAATAGCGAAATTTCGGATCGGGCATAGCTCTTCTAAATACATTCGCTTTGTTTTACGTAAAATGTAGACTGATATTTTTGATTATATAGGGTCAAATTAAATTAGCTCGACAGACCAGACCCGAAACACGAAAAAAAAATTAGATTTTTTTTATTCATATTTTAACTAACTAACTGCTCCTGTTACTTGATTCCAATTTTTTTAAACGTTTCTATGCTGATGCCGTTGATATCACATGACACAAGAAACAAAAGTATACGGGGTGAACGGGACACCGACGCGTAAACGGTGACACGTATTCAGGACATCATTCTGAGATCGTTCTGAGCCAATCACATAGAAATACATCGGTTATTAAAAAGAAAATCAGCTGTTTCCTACAAATATGCAATACCTACAAGGTCAAAATGTATGGAACAGCAGATTTTTTTTAATAACCGATGAAAATTTTCTACAACATTATTTTCAGTATATGCGAAACCTGAATATAGTTTGTTCAGAATAAGTAACTAAATCGATTCCAATAATTTTTAACCCATGTTATATTTTGTCCCAAAAATATTTAAAAAAAGTTACAAGTTGGATACCGAGTGACATTAAGTACCTATCGCAATCATTTAGGTACCTACTGCCAAATTATTATTATCAATGAGCTCAAGACGCCACTGGAGGCGCGCACGCGGGCGTGCTGCGTGATAACCACCTTTTTGTGCGGACAACCAGGTAACAGAGCAAGCTTATAACTTTGTGATTTTGCATGATACAGTTTTGAAATTTTGCATATAGATTCTTTACATAATTTTTTTTTTTTTTTCTTTTTTTTTTCTTTTCATACTAGACACATGTTTCAGGTTTCGCATATACTAAAACTAGTGTTGTATATGGGGGGACTCAGTATGATGGACTGAATACGTGGTAACTGTTTTCGCGGCGGTGTGCCTTCCACCCTGTATACTTATATCATTACCTACGGAAGCGTCGCCTGCAACTACTTTACTAATCAACTTCTAACACTACTGCTACTGGCCTGCCTCGTTGCTGCTAGTGGTCGGAAGCGCGACTGCTTAGCATGAGGTCCTGGTTTCGATTCCCAGGTCGGGCAAAGTGTTATTGGGTTTTTCTATGAGGAATTTTTCAGTAGCAGCCACGGTGTCTGGATTTGTGGCCGGTTGATGGCAACAGGCTAGCCCCCTATTACATGGGATTGAAACATAACTGGCGAAATGTGCATGTACTATTAGGTACACCTCTGCATAATCCAACGCGGATTACAGGCGTGATGTTATGTTTTAACACTACATCAAAATAATACTAGTCCTCCTAACACCAAAACCTCTGTCACCAGTCAGTACACTACACAAGTACACAGTACACAAGTTCACAGTACACAAATACACAGGCCGGTGGGGTCGCACAGTTTGCTAGAAACGATTAAATGCGGGCACATTGTAAACATCTTCTAGTTAATGTTTACATAGCGACAGTCTGCTAGATTTGAGTTCAGTTCAGATTGAGGGCCATGTCGATCTGTTTTAGTTGGGCATTGTTAGGTTAACTGAATTTATGGTAATTTTGGTCCTTTTGGAATTTGTTTTTGAATTATTGAATTTTGAAGCCGTACAAGGCTGGTGGCAAGTTTTTTAGAGGACGTGCGATGTATTCATCGCACGTCCTCTAAAAAACTGTCATAACACAAAATATGTTGATTTTTAGATAATACCCTACCGCTGCTTAACCGCCATAACTTACAAAAATAAGTCGCCGAACAGCACAAGCGCATATTTTCGACGCAAAGCATCGTTAAGGACACAAAAAAAGTTTAAATGCGTCTATCTCAAAACTTTTATTTTTGTGTTATGACAGTTTTTTACAGGATGTGCGACATGTTAGCATTGAGCTGGCAAGATACAATTAGACGGAAAGAAAATTAAACGCAAATTCATAGTTAATAAAACAAAAAATCAGCCGTTCCATTTATTTGACCGTGTAGATATTGCACTTTTGTAGGCAGCAGCAGATTTTTTTTTACGTACCGATGAAAAATTTCTATGTGTGGGGGAGCTCGGAATGATGTACTGAATACGTGGTAAGACCGTGGAGTCCAACAGTGAACTGCTGTAAACTGATGATAATAACTATTTTATAATTGAACCAAATGGATATAAGCTGGGCCCCCCTCTAGGGGGCCAAAGCCTGCCGGGGTCGCGCGACTCATAGAATTACCGTGACCCTGGAACATAAAGGGCTACTGAAGGACACCGTGGATTTTAGTCAGTACAAGTCTGACAGTCCCTCCCGCTCTGCCCTGGGTGGGAGGACTCATTTGATGATTTTACAAAGTTAAAAAAAAAAATGGATATAAGCTAATTAGTAATTTATCTAAGATATTGACGGTAAGTTTATTAACTTAATAGATAGATAATCTAAGAACCAATTTCAACATCCACAAAAATAGCCCTCGAGTACCAGGCTTGCAGAATCCCCAAGACGTCTCGAAATACGTGGAAACTTCAAAGTTTACGTGAACTTGCTTACTGTCAACTAGTTTGCGTCTCTTCAGCGCCTGAATAATTGGATTCCTGATTGCAGGCCAACACGTGTTTGTTGTCATAATTGTCTCTAGTTTACTTGTGCTGTTAATTAGTTTACATTCAGTGAGAATGTAAGATGGAAGATGCGTAGTTTGAAGATCGGGAGACGAAAAGTTTTGGTGATGGACTTTTGAGGAACAAAGCAGGAGTACTGCCTTTTCTAGATGCTTATCTTTAGGTACTTTACTGAATACTGTTTTGGTGTAAAAGAAGAGGAATATCATAATAAGGGAATATCCTGGATGACGCTGGCACAAGAACGTGGAGTTTGACACAGGCAAAGAGAGGCCTATACCCAGCAGTGGGTGAAGTGGGGCTGTGGATGGATGGATGGATGTAAAAGAAGACATAAATAATTAATAGAATATCCTTGCATTAATACCATTACAAAAGACAACAAATGTGGTGTTACTCCACAAATAAGTAGACAGGACACTTGATATCAGGTCCTTCCTGTCAAAACGTACAAAATTTTGACGGCACGGTAGGCGCAGTGCCTGAGCGATTGGCTGCTGCGCTGCGTGTCGCGGGTTCGATCCCCGCACGGAACAAATATTTGTATAATCTACAGGTAGTTGTTCCGGGTCTGGCTGTTTGTTTATGTGAGTTTAAATGTTTGTAAACGCACCCACGATACAGGAGGAATTCCCAATGTGGGGGACGTCATTAAAAAAAAAAAAATTCAAGAAAAAATGGCGAGTGAGAGATCTCACTGAAAACAGATGAACTGAACACTTGTTAGCTTATTTCCATTCTCAACCAACCCTTTAACTCCTCCTCTCTCTATTCACATTCCTCACAATTTCACCAACAGAACTGAACGAGCAAAAACACTTTTCCAGATCTTTCTCTGTGTGAAATCGACCGCGTCGAGGGCGCAACATCAAAGGGCTGGAAACCTTTTCACATCCTTTGTAACTTAGACAGATTTGGATACCGAGATACAGTTAACATCAAATAGATAAGTGCAGGAGGTCAGTTTCGTATGATGGACGAAAACAGGCGCACGCACACAAAGACACACCCGTATGGCGATCAAACGAACGTAGACAGAAAGCAGTATAGAAAAGTTACTCTTCCTTTATCGTGTAGTTAGTGCCTAACCTGGTGTCAGAATTTTTAGGCCGCCCCTGAGCTTCTGACTCGGTTTTACATGAAAAGTCACTAAATACATAATAATAAGAATGAGACAGAGATACTTTTAGAGCAAGTAGTAAGAGTACACGAGACTAAATTTGTGTCAGTTTATTATAACTGTCCAAGACGATCGTCTCATCTATACTAATTTTATAAAAAAGCTAATATTAGAACTCCTTACATAATAATTAGTATGTAAGGGGGTTATCTTCGCAACTACTGATCCGATTTCCAAAATTCTTTCACTAGTGGGAATCAACATTATCCCCGAGTGTCATAGGCTACATTTAACACGTTCCCGTAGGTTAATTTCCATACATAATGGGAGCAAAGCCGCGAGCAAAAGTTAGTAACGGTATAAAAAAATAGTATACTATTGCGCAAGCGACGAAAACCAGTCGCGAGAACACTTGTATTGTGCTGAACGAACAAGCGTGTCTGGAATTGGATTATTTTTTTCATCATGACGTTTTGGGAATCGCGTATATTCTGCGTCTAGACTGCATCGCACTGACCTTCTGTGCTTATTTACTCTTTGCAGTTGAGCCAACGATACGGACGTCTGATCGGAAAATATTTTGTTTATCAGACTAACGAGTTTCCTTTGACGGCTGCTCGATGCTCGTGGTCTTCAGATACGCTGATGGTTTTCGGAAATGGTGGGTGTTATATGGAAGTTTAGATTTGTTTTTTGAAGACATTTTTTTTTTTAAATTTTTGTGTTGAGTTGAATATACTCGAGTTGTACCTATCTTTAACATAACATAACATCACGCTTGTAATCCTCGAAGGGTTAGGCTGAGTTACACCTATTAGTACACCCACATTTCGCCAGTTAGTTTTAAGTCCCATGTAGTAAGGGGCGAGCCTATTGCCATCAACCGGGCATAAACCCAGACTATGTTTATTCGTGGTAAATGTAGAATATTTACCCAATATTTTGATTTCCACGCTTTGAAATAGGTAACTAGCGCTTTTTTTGGTACTGGCCGAATTATTTATTATTTGAAAATGATAGTAATTGGTTTAAAAATAAACGGCTTTGAGTTCAAGTAATGAGTTATCAAGCTTACAAGGGTATGTTGTTCTCTTAAACACTGTTTTAAACTTTCACGGTTTACAACTAAACTTATACTGTCACTTACGGGATATCTTCCGTGATTGTTCATTTTTTTTTTGTTTTGTTTTTATTTTATAGTTTTTTTTTTGTTTTTTTTTGTTTAATATCGGGAGCTCACGGAAGATATCCCGTAAGTGACAGTATAAGTTTCGTTGTTCTTTTGTTGCTATTTCTCTGCACGCGTAGCGTGACCACCGTATGACCAAACGGGTTTTGTCGTTGGAAGAATCGACAAAATGACAGATCAACAAAAGAAATCTGTCATTTTGTCGATTGTTCCGTCGACAAAATCCGTTTCTACGGTGGTGATGCTACGCGTGCTGGTCACTTCTTAACAAAGCCGTCTGTTTTAACACAACAGTATTTCCTTTCAAAATATCTGATTAAATGCTTAAGTATTTAATTGCCTGTATTGTAGGTATTATATTTGAACAACGCAAAAGTTACTACAATAACACTGGCTAATTGCTATAAAGCTTAATTAATCTCCTGATTAATTTTATAATTCCATTAAACCAGTGTAATCCTGTAAAACGCTTTACATTTATTCATAGCTGAACATTGGTGTCTGAGCTGTGACAGGAGTATAATTTTAATAGGCGAAACGATAGGGAATTATTTGTTAAGGAACTTAAATATAAAGGGTGTAAATAGACCCTTAACATATCCATATCCGAAAGGCACTTGTTTTCCTCGTCTTTGCGAAATTTTTTTGCTCTAGACCATACCTGGGAACCTTCTAGTTACGGAGATATTGGGGGTCAAAGTTCCAACTTTTTCACAAGTTTTTTTTTAAATACATGTTTTTAATGTAAGATTTTTACTTTACACACCTCCACGACCCCCGTACTATGCAATCTATCCATCAGCACTGCTTTGAGTGCTTTCCATCGAGTCCTACCGTAAAACGTGATTTTTCAACCCAAAAAAAAAGTTGTTTCCCAGCAATAATAATTTTTGCGTAAAGTTACTTAGTTTGATGTACAGAATGCTTGGTTGACGGCTATGTGAAGGGTCTGTTTACGCCCTGTATGTATGGAATGTCTTTAGGATGGCAAATTGGTGATCATGAGGAGATTCAGTATGTTTCATTTCAATAAAGATTGTAAATATACCCTTAACGAAACCGAAAGGCACTTGTTCTCCACGTCATTGCGATATTTTTTTTTGTTCTAGATCATACTTAGGAACCTTTCCGAATTTTTCACATTTTTTTTTTAATACTATCATGTTTTTAATGTTGTAACTTTACTTTAAGTACCTCCATGACCCCCGTAATATTCAGTGCATCTATCAGTACAATGTTTTGAGTGTGCTACATTCGAGTCTTACCGTAAAACGCGATATTTCACCCCAAAAAAAAATCATGTCCCAGCAATGATTTTTGCGTAGAGTTACTTAATTTGATGTACAGAATGCTTGGTTAAAGGCTCCGTGAAGGAAACGGACACTTATATACAGGGTGTAAACAGACCCTTCGATTGAATAGTACGAGGTGTGTAAAGTAAAAATCTTACATTAAAAACATGTATTTAAAAAAAAACTTGTGAAAAAGTTGGAACTTTGACCCCCAATATCTCCGTAACTAGAAGGTTCCCAGGTATGGTCTAGAAAAAAAAAATGATCGCAAAGACCGGGAGAACAAGTGCCTTTCGGATATGTTAAAGGTCTATTTACACCCTTTATACCCAAAATAAATTGTCATCATTGACGACATGAAATCATTAAGTCGTCCACCTATCACGCTTTATCATATCCTGAACCTGCATTTTCCTCTCCCCAAAGTTTTATAACTCCGTACCATTTCATCAACAGTCATTCCCCATCATCTTTTCACACACAACTGACTCCCTCAAAAAAACATAAACACGACATATTTTCCGAGGAGCTCTTAAACGTGGAAATAAAGTATTTAGACCGTTTTCATGACAAAGAGTCGTATAAAAAGTTACGATTCGTGGCGCGCATTTTAACCAAGGCAGCGAACAGAAAAGAAACATCCGGTGCTGGTAAATCAGACAGGAGTGAAAATATTAAAAGGGGCTCGTGGCTACATAGTTAAAGTACACGGTTAAGCTACGCATACCGAGGTTGGTCCGTGGATGGGTGACCATTCACTCCGTATCGAGTTCCCGGTTGTTATTGTTAGCCTGTGTCATCCCACTGCTGGGCAAAGGCCATCCCCATGACCTCCAAATCTTTCGCTCCAGGGCCAATGTGGGCCACTGGTCGCTGGTTCTATCCAGCTCGTCCCGCCATCTCCTGCGAGGTCTACCGTCACCTTCTGGCTGTGTCAGGGCTCCACAACGTGGTTATTTTGGCCCACGGCTCATCGGGCATACGGCAGACATGGCCAGCCCAGTCCCACTTCAGTATAGCGGCTTTTTGAGCAAGGTCGGTAATTTGGTCACGGCTGTTATTTAAAATCTTTGACAGTCGCTACGGGTGGTCAGTGGTCTTAAAGTCTGACTACCAGATTTACTTCGGGGGCTTCATATTATTCAGTACAGTCAGATAGGCAGTCGCTCCATGTAAAATACTAGTATTTAGCTGCATCCGGTTAGTCTGCAAGCCGACCCCAACATAGTTGGGAAAAGGCTAACCAGATTATGATGATCGTTACCATGACAAAGGCTCGTATAAAAAGTTGCGAAGGCAGGGAACAAAAAGAAACATCCTTTGCCGGTAAATCAGACGGGGAGTGAAAATATTAAAAATTCCTTGCTTACCGTGAACGTGATCTTCGCTTAAAGAGATGGATACTCGGTTTACGAGTAGCGTTTAGCTTTTGTTAAAGCGAAGCTTTATTTAGCTGTGATGTAAGTTAGCTGTAGCGAAGAATATTGCAGCAAAGAATAATGTCTTCTATTCTTATTAAGAATGTCGGTTTGCCTCGCTGGTCTAGTGGTCGCAAGCGCGACTGCTGAGCACGAGGTCCTGGGTTCGAATTCCTGGTCGGGCAAAGAGTTATTGGGTTTTCCATCAGGAATTCCTCAGTAGCAGCCACGGAGTCTGGTCGTGTGAATACTATCTTAGTATCTACATATCTATACACTTGAATACACCTACCCTTTTTTACACCATGTAAATGGTACATCAAAGATGTGAGAGACTAATGTACTGTCACAAGTAACAAAATAATTATGATGGATCGGATCGAGTACCCAGAGGATGAGATATTCACACATACACAAACATAGAAAAAAAAAAATCCAAAAAATCTTCTACAAAAATTGATTTTGTTCAAAGAGTTTGCCTCCTTGGTGTGGTGATTGCAGGCGCGACTGCAGAGTATGAAGTCCTGGGTTCGATTTCCAGGTCGGTTGAAGTGTTATTGGGTTTTTCGCCCCCTATTACAAGGGAGGGGCTTTAACATAACTGGCGAAATGTGGGTGTAGGTACTATTAGAGACACCTCTGCCTAACCCTTCAGGGATCATAGATGTGATGTTATGATGTGTTGTTCTTAAAGATCACCACCAAGGTTAACTAAGTGACGACATTTTACTCTCAGTCCCTACATTGGGTTGTTAATGAAAGAATAAAACTAGCTAGTAGTATTTTCCATTTCCATACCATTTTATTCAGTTAAAAAAAAAGAAAAGCTATGGCAGAGGAATGAATAGTGAAGTGACTTACGTATTCAAGTGGCCGATAATATTAATTAAAACGATTGCTGCTAGTTTTATTGGAAAAAAGGTAAAAGATAGTAATGTAGTTAAGACTTATTGAGCTCTGCGAATGAGTTCGAATTTTTAATTAATAAGGTCGGATCATTCTATAAAAGTATTTTAAACTAGCTTTTTCCCGCGTCTTCGCTCGCGTTAATTTGGAATTTAACAATCAAATTCTTAACACACTACTAATTTTTCTATAATAATATAATTCAATCATAATTCGAAAGACACGTGGCGCCATCTATTATCACAAGAACGTTATTGTTGTTTTCCTCGGGAACAGTACTTTTTTTCGGGATGAAAGGTACCCTTTATCCGTGTCTGTACACCTGACAACGTATATGCAAAATTTCAGGATGTTCGGATCAGTGGTTTAGGCGCGAAAAGGTAACAAACAAACTTACTTTCGCATTTATAATATTAGTTAGGATGTGTTGCGGTGTACTTTGAAAAGTTAATTGTGTTACAGTTCTAAATTATTTAGCGTGCTTTTGACAATTTCTGAACGTGCCTTACAAGGTCGTTACTTATTGCTGAGAAAGTCGGCATTTTTTTTTTTTTTTAATTTCAAGTACACTAGGCACACACGGCGACGTATCAAGCTATACATTTCCAGAATAACATGGCCTCGCCTTTTATACATTTCCCTTACAATAAGATATCTGCTTATATTGGTTTTCTCTAGCATGATATTCGTGCGTACATAGACGAATTTAATGTTACAGGCTTGCTTTAACCAGTCAGTCTAATTATTACCCCTTTAACCCTTTATATTATTAAATAATAGTCGCTATGGCAATAACTAAAACTCCTTATTTTTTCTAGAATACCCATTAGGTAAGTATCATGGCGGAGATCGCAATAAGGAAGATATGTTAAGGAAACGTTTCATTCCGTGTTTTCTTTACAACGGACACATACAACACGTTCACATTAATTAAAGAAAATGTCAACCCTAAGTTAACCGAAAATTGCGGGACTTTCTTTATTGTGACATTTTACTTGTATAGCGTCAACAAAAGAGTAAGCTATGTTTGCTGGTAATTTCAACTATTTTCCAACCCATGTCATGTTGTGTGTGCGCAACTTAAATAAAAAGCAACCTTTATGTTTTTAATCAAAGGTTTCGAGTTTAGTTTTTTTTTTTGTTAAAAGTACCGTGTATACTTTCATATGCATTCAGCAAAAAGCTGTAATTTTGAAATCACAAACACACACTTCAATTTTATTTATTTGTATACAGGGTGTAAACAGACCCTTCACATAGCCGTCAACCAAGCATTTTGTACATCAAACTAACTTAACTTTACGCAAAAATTATTGCTGGGAATCGACTTTTTTTGGGGTGAAAAATCACGTTTTACGGTAGGACTCGATGTAAAGCACTCAAAGCATTGTGCTGATGGATGGATTGAATAGTACGGGGATCGTGGAGGTGTTTAAAGTAAAAATCTTACATTAAAAACACGTATGTAAAAAAAAATTGTGAAGAAGTTGGAACTGTGACCCCCAATATCTCTGTAACAGGAAGGTTCAGGTATGGTCTAGAACAAAAAAATGATCGCAAAGACGGATATGTTAAGGGTCTATTTACACCCTTTAGATGGATAGATTAAAACTTTCTGCACATCATCATTCTCTTGCCCTTATCCCAATTCATTTGTGGTCGGCGCAGCATGACTTCTTCTTCCATATTTGTCTATTACTCGTCATCTCATCAGACACCTCCTTTCTTGCCAAATTATCTTTTACACAGTCCATCCATCGTTTCTTTGGTCTTCAACTACTCTTATACCCATCCACATTCATATTCAAAACTTTCCTCACGACATTTTCCTCATTCCTCCGCATCACATACCTATACCACGACAACCGATTACCACACAACTTTTCAGTCACCGGCACCACGTTCAGACTTCCTCTGAAGTACTAATTGCTTAACAAAAACATTGTACAAAGGCGGACTTAATGCCTTGGGCATTTTCTAGCAGTCTACCTAAGACGGTAGGGTTAGGGTGTTTAATATTTTTTTTGTTACAATATGGGCCTGCTCTTGACCTCGATCACGCCTCATGGAAAGCGATAGATGAGGTCTGTGATGGGACGAGCGCGCCCAGAAGATACCTGTTCACTCTTCCTTTGAAGGCTGACGGGTTAAATGTGGGAGGGAACAGAGTTCCACACTTTTTTTTCTCATTCTTCTGTAGTACACAATCCAATCTAAACCAAACACGCTGATCCATCAAGAAATACACAAAAACCTTTAGCATAGAGTTTAGCTAAACTCCAGTCTTGTGTAAATAGATTCTGTCTAGACTTGTATCAGACAGTTTACATTACGGTAGCGTCGCAACGATATTGCACCTAAGCTGAATTTTAATAACGTTTACACCGAGCTCGGTGTAAGCCCTTAGAGGTATTAAGTATGGCATTAACTTACGATGGTTACTTTGTTGTGGAGTTGACAGAATTGATAGGAGAATTGAAGATGAGAGCTATTTGCTTGTTGGTAGCGATTTAAAGAGAATCAAATGCCGTATCTAAGAACGTTCGCATTCAAGTTTCCAAAATTGTTAACAATTTATTGACAACTAAGTCGCAAGAGTTAGTTGTCAACAAATGCGGCTTCGCTCGCGTTAATTTAGAATTTGACATTGATATTTACATTGACATTGATATTGATTTTGACATTGATATTGGTATTGACATTGATATTGACATTGACATTGACATTGACATTGATATTGACATTGATATTGACATTGATATCACAATTAATTCGGGTTGTACTCTGCTTGTATAATAATATAATTCAATCATGATTCGAAAGACACGTGGCGCCGTCTTTTATCATAAGAACGTTATTGTTGTTTTCCTCGGGAAGAGTACTTTTTTTCGGGGTGAAATGTACCCTATGTCCGTGTCTGTACACCTGACAACGTATATGCAAAATTTCAGGATGATCGGTGCAGTGGTGAAAAGGTATCAAACCAACAAACAAACTTACTTTCGCATTTATGATATTAAGTTAGGATTAATGTCGCTAAGATTAGTTCAAGATCAAAATCTAATCCCAGATTTTGAAGGTTTATAATTACGGAAATTCAGTATTATATCAAGGTGGACATTGGTGAAATACAATGGTCATTATGGCAGTTGTATGACATGGCTGTGCGTGGTCCTGGGCTTGACCTACCCCTAGCCACCATTCAAAAAAACTGTACTCCACCGGCCATCATGTCTTGCAGTTGTACAAAAAAATAAACAAAGTCTTTTACAAAATGCTCTACTTGCGTTCATCTTACATTGTAGGCATAATTCTCAAGTTCTCATACAGCTTCAGCTAATGCATTTGGTTGATTGCAGCTGTTCAAATATGTAAGACTCCTGGCCCACTTTCGAAAGCGTGTTAGGTAATTCTAGTCTCAGCTGACCTTACTGGGTCAAGTTGGGATAGGTTCTAACTACATAATAGTATTTACGTTTTGTAATAACAATATGGGGAGAACAGCATGCAGCTTTGGATGAAGATGGCTGGGCAAAACGCGGAGGACATGGAGGTGTGTGTCTGGGACTGTGATAGGCTGAGCTAATCAATTGATTGGAAACAATTTAATATTTATAAAAGCTTATTTACTTCTTTTTTTTTCAATTTCAGTAAGTAAGGAAATTGGGGATATTTCGAAGTCAAACAAAATTTTGTACAGAATGAAGTGTTGAATGACGTTAACACCAACGTCGGCATTAAAACCAAACTCAATTTTTAGTAACATAGTTATGGTATTCATTACTATAATGAAGGGTGTAACTCTGTCCGTAACTTTTTCACACCTTAACAGCTGATGACATGGATATGACCTGGGTTACGAAATAGGATACTTTTTGGAGTAAAAATATATAGTACCACATATCCGTGTGTTAATTTTTGACCTCCATGCGGGCGGAGCTGCGAGCAAAAGCCACCATACAATGTTTATACCTGTTGCAAAAGTAAGGAACCTGCTGTTGCTAGATGCACTGATTGCTCTCATTTTCTATGTTCCAACTGCAATTTCTGCTCACGAATTCATGAGATGATTTGAAAATCACCGAGTCCCACTTTCGAGATCCTCCAAGGAGAAATCTGCCGTGCACAAGCCCATATTTTGCGCTCGTCATGCTGGAGAGAGTCTTAAGTTTCACTGGTACCTATAGCAGCTAAAATCTTCAAATCTACATAAACCTCCCAATCTCATTCCATTTTTATCTACTTTCCAACCAGCAGATTCTCGAATTAGTACCTACCTATAGAATATATTCGGCATATTTTAAAAGTTCCGGGCTCCGTACAAAAGTAATTTGCTTTGAAGGCATTCTGCCGAACAAAAGGGAGGACGCAATATTGTCGTAACGAATTCCCAACGATATTTAGGCCGTCTTATTTTATTAGGGTCCCTTACAGACAACGTGAAAACGGTATTGAGACTGTATTTCAGATTTTATTGCTGTTTTTGACTGAGTTCCGAAGTTGCGAAGACATTTGGAGTTACGTCGATAGTTTTAAAAGTTGAGGAGTCTGTATAACTGTAGACGAAGTTGCTTTCAGTTCATTTGTAACTCAATCTTCTTTATTGTTATTGAGCTGACTGGTTCAATGTTAAATGAAAAGCAGAATTTATGTAGAATTTAAGAAAGGGGGTGCTTCGTTGGTAGATTTATCGCAAGCGCGACTTCTGAGCATGAGGCCCTGGATCGATTCCCGGATCAGGCAAAGTGTTTTTGAAAAATGAGCCTTAAGAGGCCTTTTTTTTTCAACTCCCCCGTCTCATGGGGCCCCGACCCTGTACGATTCGTCTCCTGCGCACCTCATACCGCCTCTTCTTCTTAGCGTGTCGATGGCAAAAAGTTCAAATGTCGTGTTTAGAACCAAAACTCAACCACGCGAACCCCACTCACTGATGCAGTAAGCAGATCATCAACTGCGCAGGTGATAGGACATACGGTGCAGGATGGAAGGTGGGCCATTGTTTATGGGGAGACGCCGCATACGCACTTGAGGTCTGAGTCATTCATGAACCCCCATCTGCAGAGATTGTCTTTGCGGCCGAATTGGGTTCGAAGTCTGTTTAAGGATTTCTAAGTATACCGCCTAAAGCGATTGCATTGAAAGAAAAATAGTGTTCGTAAATTTCATACTTGTTCCAGGAAATACGTGATTTTGAATAAGTCTTATAAGTTTGTGAAATAAATATTTGTCATTTAGAATCTCCATTACATGTGCAAGGTTTCTATCACGATGTTTTCTTTACTTATACAGTTTATGAGTGCATTATGAACGGTTAAAGTTTAGGTAAAATATGTGCAAAACAGCAGATTTTTGGAGGTTTATACTGAATTTGTTTCTCCAAATTTTTATTTTTTGCTTCGATAGAAACCCAAATATAGTGCACAAGATTCCTATCAGTTGAAAAAAATCAAAGATAGATGTGTTACAACGGCATAATCACGTACGAGCGTTAGTATGAAAAGTATGACGGGTTGGCTGTTCTTAGTAGATTCTAATTTTTTGTTAAGTAAGGGTTATTTCTCTTGCGGCGGCGATATCTCGCGTCCGGCCCTGGTTCAAGCCATGGTCCGGAGCGACAGGGAATGGGAAGCCGTCAGCTCCTTCTGCGAAGCAGTCATGCTTGTGAAGGAGGTGGCGGGACGTGAGCGGGAAAGAACCTCACGTCCCAGCCGCCGCGGGAGACGCCCTGGGCGTCGGGGGTCACGTGGTGGCTCCCGGCCACCGTAGGCGCGGGTCTGTGGACGGCGAGCTATGGGCTCTTATGGCGACAGGCCGTGTCGACGGCGCGTTCGTGTTCCACGCGCGCCTCAAAGAGATGTCAGCAATGATGTAGGGGCCTGCAAGGGCCGATGCCTGCCAGGGCTGCGGGACTGTTCGAAAGAGATACCGTGGCCCTGGAACACAAAGGGCAAAGAAGGAACATGGATGGGTTTTAGTCAGTACAAGTCTGACACTCCCTTCCGCTCCGCCCAGAGTGAGAGGGGTCATTTGATGATTTCCAATCCGAAAAAAAAAAGAAAAAAAAGGGGTTATTTCTCTTGACATTATTTCCGCAGTTGTGATCGTTTTGCTGACTGGAGCAGAATAATTACTTACTTAGGCGTAGGCTGCACCTACATTACAATATAATACTTTCCGAAAGTTTGATTAACAAGAAACGCCCACTTTCTCAAGGCAATTTAATTAACTTTCCAGTTGGCCATATTATTAGGGCAATAAAAATAATAATTTGTCACCCGCCCGCCCTACCCCGCCCTACGATTTACTTCGCAAGGGTTCCCGTAACGTCGGGGACATTTTTTCTTAAGATTCTCGCTTAAAGTTTTGTCTGTTGAATTGTTAGGAATCTCGTGGTTTGAATGAGTTTTCAGTTAAAGTTTGGATTTGTAAGTAGGCAATTTTCTAAGGGTTGTATGATGGTAATTTTGATGATATCTATACCTCATGATGATTTATAATTATTTCTTTTGATAGCTATCATCTGAATACATCCACTGCTGGGTATAGGCCTCTCTTTTCTTCTGCCAAACTCCACATTCCTCTGCCAGTCTCCTCCAGATTTTTCCCCCGATGGCAACTATGTGGTCTGCCCATCTCGCCGCCGGACGACCCACATATCTTTTCCCCGTTCTTGGACGCCATTCGGTGACAGCTTTAGTTATAATTATCTGATAGCTATAGTTTCTGATAATTCCTAACAAACTTTAATTTTACCATAGATCAATTGGCTGCCTCGTTGGTCTAGTGGTCGCAACTGCGACTGCTGAGCATGAAGTCCTGGGTTCTATTCCCAGGTCGGGCAAAGTCTTATTGGGTTTTTGGGACGTAAAATAATGATATTCAGCTGCATCCGCTTAGACTGGAGTCAGACCCCAAGATAGTTGTGAAAAGGCTAGGCTGATTGATGATCATAACGATCTTATCAAATAATCTCCCAGACTCCTCGTTTTATCAGAAAGAAAGGCTCCTAACACGTCGGTAGAAACAGAGCACCAATCTCTTCAAAGAAAATTGAGACCTATTCTTTAAACTTTAAAGTATGATTAGAGATTTTATCAACCGTACTAAGCTTTGTATAATGTCTAGGTATACCGTAAGCTTCACTTAAGCTGGGATTAATCTGAGGTTAACGTTACATAAAACCTGAATATAATATAGGATTACCATCTACAAGAGTTTGATAACCAATCAGAAGCAGAACACAGTTTGTATACACACGTCCATCATTGCGAAATATTGTTATCATAAACAGTGCGTTATACAGGATGTAACAGAAAGATTATAGTCATATAAAAGGATATGCTGCAGACCATCAAACTGAACAACTTTCTCATTGGGTCCAATATAGTAAATAGGAAAAAATTATCAGCTGTCGCATACATTTGGCTAGGTATTGAAATTTAGTATGGGACAGCTGATAATTTTTTCGTTCATATGACTAAACCTTGTCTGTTACACCCTGTATATTTACTGTTATTTTGTGGGGTAGGCAGTGTGGGATTATGGATTTTTACCTATTTAGGCCGTGGCGTAGGAAAGTGTAAGTCTAATAAAATGTATCATCATCCCAATTCATTTGGGGTCGGCGCAGCATGTATCCTTCTTCCATACTTCTCTATTACTCGTCATCTCATCAGACACTTCCTCTCGTGCCATCTCATCCTTCACACAGTCCATCCGCCGTTGCTCTGGTCTTCCTCTACTCTTATAACCATCTAAATTCGTACTCAAAACTTTCCTCACGACATTTTTTTTATTCCACTGCATGACGTGCCACCACGATAACCGATTACCACACATCTTTTCAGTCACCGGCGACGGCGCCACTTTCAGACTTCCTGTTTATAAAATGTATCCCATACTTCAACATATCTTAACAGATGACTACACCACCCCCGTAGCATGACCACCGTAGACAAGGATTTCTTTGACGGAAGAACAGATTGCTTTGACGGATGAACAGATTTCTTTGCACTATCTGTCATTTTGTCGATTCTTCCGTCAAATAAATCCTTGTCTACGGTGGTCATGCTACGGGGGCTGAAATAGTTGCTTGACTGTCATTTTTGAAATCTCAAAACCTACTTTTACCCGACTGCGGCGAAACCCAACAGTAGGGTTATTATGAGTCTTGTATCAACTTACCAATTTGCAATAAACGATTATGAGCTTGATGTTTCATAAAATTTCGTTGTCTTACCTGTAACAAAAAAACATATTTTTTTAAGCATGATATTTTAGTAGCAACCCTCAAATGATACCTAACCAAACATTAAATACCAGTTAAAAGGAAAAAGAGGGCTTCGGTCGGCCAATCAAGAGTTTTTCTTAATTATTTTAATCAAATTCAATTAATCCAATTTTTTGGTAAAAGCAGCGGTTGCCCAGTGTTGGCGGCCCCGTCTTACGAACAGTAAGTCGTGGGTTCGAACCCAGGCAGGTAGGGCATTACTTTGTGTAATTTATATCATCACCACTGCTCTCATAACGGTGAAGGAAAAACATCGTGAGGAAACCGGCATGTCCTAGAACCAAAAATTCGAAGATATGTGAAATTTACCAACCCGCACTGGGCCGCGTGGTGGATTATAACCCATTCGCTTCCATAGAGAGGAGGCCTGTGTCCCAGCTGTGGGAACATTATGCTTATGCTATTGGTTAGACAAAAGCCGAAAAAAAACTACAAGGTCGATTACCGCATTTCAGAATTTCAATTTCGGTACCAAATGGGCTTCTTACCACAATGTGCTGCGTGATATTATGTACAGAATTGGTCCATACAAGTACCTATCTATGTTCCAATTCTGTAGTCTAATATCCGAAGCACTTTTCTTGCGAAAAGCATATGCAAAGAGTTTTTAAGTTGGCCAGTAAAACGGTTATTCGTTCCGTTGCACCGGATATTGTTTTCAATATTCCAAAATTGGGTGCATCGTACTGAGGACGCGAGTAGGCCAGATAGGGTTACTAGATGGAAAAATGGCTGAATATTGCGCGAAATTGGTGATGCAAATTGATTTGAAAAAACGAAGCTGTTTAAGTGTATAAACGCGGTTATGTTCACAGTCAGGAAATACTATTTAAATCGTGTAGTTTTTTTATTGAAAATGTTTTTGTACTCTTTTACTTCATTCAAAAACTATTGATTGATGTGCTATAAAAGAATGACTACGCCATGTTTTTTAAGTTGTCTAATTTATGGATCAATTTCTACGAATTTTTTTTTCCTTAACGTCTTTCAGCCAAGCTAAAAGTTAATTTTATTTGTGAGGTTTTCATATACAAAGTGGAGCAGGACGATTGACATTCCTTCAAACCACGTAAAGAGTGTCACGTTCTTTACCCGTATACAAAAAATCAATCAAATCCAATGAATACTTTAGCCACAGGAAATTATTTTTCATTTTCTTATTTTACAACATGATGTAGATCTGAGTCCGTAATAATAGGTAAACATTGTAAGGTCAATAACCTGCGATTCTATTCTCTACGTCTTTATGCTTGAAAGACAGAGAAAGGTGTCATACGCTTCCACTCTGACGCGCCCCGCCCATTGACACAAAATACTACAGTTAGAAAGAACAAGAAATATTACTTACGCAAATTATGCATTAGTGGTGCATAGACCATTGCGTATGTGTGTGTGAGCGGAATTTTTTGGCAAAAAGTCTCGCACTATGTCAGTCAGTGCATCGCGGCGCCCTTTGAGGAGAGCACACGCACGCCTAATTTTTTTATCACGAGACGAGCCGCGCGCGCATTGATTTTATGAAAAGTTTTAGTTTTTATTGTGATTAAAGACTATTTATGATAGTTGGATTAGTGAATAGGTTAGTGTGACTTATTGTTAAGTGTTGGTGTAATATTAGTTAGTTAATAAGGAATTTAATAGGTAGCTACTTTCGTGATTTAGGTTAGGTTTGTAAGTTTTGTAGTTTAATTATGCCTCTAATAAGCCATACCCAGCTGCCAAGTACACCGACATGGTACTTACGTAAGGAGAATGTAACGAAAATGCGGCTTTATCATTGCATAGGTACATATCGGGAGAGATATGGTGACACACGAACGTTTGATGGTGTAAATTCTGATTGTGATGTGATATTATGTGATTAATTATTCAATCAGTGATCTTTTAATTAACGACGCACAATTGGGTGAGTTTAAGCCGCTGATTTTTGGTTCTAAAACTAAAGTACCTAGCCTACGTCCGCGCCGCGCAACCGGTCAGTGACCTTTCGTAGATAAAGCGTGTTTGCATTTTATGCAGTTGATTCTGGTATTTATTTTGTTTGAAAATTGCAATTTTTAAATTTACCATTAACTACAAATTTTCGTGTTTTAAAATGTTTAGATGGACTAGTACTGTGCCCGTTTTCATTTATTGTCGTAGTTCCAGATCCACATTGTATATAGCTTAGCATGGTGTTCGAAGCTTACATTATCAGATACGACATGAAATGTTTTCTCAGAAATCGTTTCATGTGTGACAACCCTAACGAACTACAGTACGGAACCATTTAATGTTACTGTTGTCTGAAAAATGTCTTTTGATATTCTAAACTTATACTGTCACTTACGGGATATCTTCCGTGATTGTTCATTATTTTGAGCTCCCGATATCCCGTAAGTGACAGTATAAGTTTAGTTGTAAACCGTGAAAGCTTAAAACAGTGTTTTGATATTCTATACTGGAAAAAAAACTAGTATGTACCTACCAAATGCTGCATACAGCAGTTCTAAATTGGTTCAGTGAAATCGTGTGAGAAGTTCCTCATAGAGTAAAATTAAGTTAAAATTGCTTCGAATTTATATGTCAAAGAACTCTGTTGCCCCATTTTTGTAGCATTCTGGTAGAAAGCTTTTAGGCGATGAAAGAATAATCTTCTAGTTTGTTGTTGCCTCTAAAAGAATCTTTCATCTTTTTCAAAAGAACTTACAGTTACCCTTTTAGCACGATTCTGGGTCGGTTTTGTTCAACAATAATAGGAGGAATTCAATGTATCGTTTACGGTTTCCCCGAAGGAATAAACTGAGTTGCCGTTTTTTTTCAGAGTTAAATAAATCGGATTACTTTACTCGCTGAAAACTTACCCGATAAGTGTATTTACTGCGATTTTGGAAATGTATCAAGAAATTTGGCAATGTTCTCTTTCGTTATCATTTCTAACACTAGAAACGGGATATTTAATAAATAAATAAATAAATAAAGGAAATAAATAATAAATAAAAACATTTATTTCAGAATTGGTTCCATATTTGTTAGTAACAATGAAAATCCCTAGCGTTAGTAACATTTACTCTAAGCTGCGTGAGGCACGCCAATCCTGGAGAATGTCTACCATGTTACCATGTTTACTGTTTGGTTTGACTTCCCGATATTTCGGCAACTTTTCGGGTATCGAGGTTTTCGGGTTTTTTTTCGGTGATATTTCGTATTTTCGGTTTTCGGGAACTTAAAACAAACAGTAAACATGGTAAATATCCCGTTTCTAGTATTAATGATAATGTTAGTGCCCATGACAGTTTAAAAAATTACCTGTTCTCTTTCATTAAAAGTTTTTTTTTTTAAATAATACTTTTAGCAAGACAACTAACATTAACTCAATGAAAGTTAAAGGAAGATTTTAGATATTTTAATGGTGGCGGTGAGTATTAAAAGTAAGGAATGTAGGTTTGGCTTTTGATATGAAGTCACGCTCTTAAAAACGAACCATGGCACACAAAGGATAATCCGGATTTTACTAGTCCGTGTTTTACGTAAAACTGGAGTGAGACATAACATAACACAATCCTCATTTTAACACCACAATTGCGGAACACAGTGCAATAAAACATAAAAATATACAGGCACTCGACAAAAAAAAGTTGCTTTTCGTTTCCCCAATTTTTCCCCTATAAAAATATCGCTATAAATTATATGAGGCTGCGTTCACGAGCACACTAGTTCCATGTTTTATTCATCGCGAGTTTCAATGTGTAAATCAGGTCTGTTTCGCAGTTAATTCGCGTTAGTCCAGCCGTTATGACGGAAATTGCGAAAATTAAGGACTGTGCGAGGTACCGTGTGGGAAAACTACCCGATTTAAATTATGTTTAGGTACTATGTGTGTTTTATGAGGAGCTCGTGGCTAAATAATAACAGCTGCTCGGGTCGATCTTCAGGTGAAGCCGCGCTTACCTACGTTGGTCCGTGGATGGGTGACCACCCATTACATACAGACTTTCCTTCGTGCCTCGGAAAGCAAGTTAAGCCGTTGGTCCTGGCTGTCATTTGTAGATCTTTGACGGTCGTTACAGGTAGTCAGTGGCCCGAAAATCGGACAGTTTGTCATACCAAGGGGTATCATGTTCCCTAATACTAACTGGGTTGTGGAGGCAGATAGGCAGTCGCTCCATGTAAAATACTGGTATTCAGCTGCATCCGGCTAGAGTGGAAGCCAACCCCAACATAGTTGGGAAAAGGCTAGGCAGATGATGACTTTGTGTGTTTTATGGTTTGGCCATTGAAATTGTATGATGTACTTTTTAGATAGTGTTTGTTTGAAGATATGTACCTAGGCACGTTTGCAAGCGCACAAAGATATTTATGCGAAATTTCAGACTGGTGCGATATATGCGGTTGCACTGCAAAACGGTACAGAAACGTATTTCTCAGAAGCCAGGCTTTGTACGCACGGCGGCCAATCAAGCTATGCAAAACCAAATTAAGCTGATCTCTCATCGTACGGGAACCTCATACAAAGCGAAGTCAGGTTATACTGGTTATGTAAAGCTTGATTTGCCGCCGTGTTTAGTACTGTTTAGAATACGTCAAGCAAAAGGCTTGTGCTAGCAATTCTCAGAAGTCTTTTGTGCTGTCGATAGTAGTTTATTTAACAAGTATACTAAATAAACATTGAAACTACGGTTACAATACTGTAACGACTAGGTTGCTGTATTAAAAGAGCAGCCAAATAATTCTTTTGATTATGTACTTTAGAGGTATGAGGAACAGAATTGAAAATTGCTCATCCTCGCGACGACTGTGTGACGACGTCTGATATGATGTCTAGATCGTTCCTATTTGGCGTTTGAGTTACTATTACTGTTAGCCTGGGTCATCTATGCTGAGTAAAGGGCGATTAGGAAGTCATGAGGAGAGGTCCCCATGACTTCCAATTCCTTCGATCCAGGGCCAATCGTTAAGCCGCCCTCAGACCGCTCATAATATACCGATTTTCTTCCGTGCCTCGGAAAGCACGTTAAGCCGTTGGTCACGGCTGTCATTTGTGGATTTTTGAGAGTCGTTACAGGTAGTCAGTAGCCCGAAAGTGGGACAACAAGTCGTACCTAGGGGTATCATATTAGCCAATACTAACTAGTCTGTGGAGGTCAGATAGGCAGTCGCTCCATGTAAAATACTGGTTTCAGCTGCATCCGGTTAGACTGAAAGCCGACCCCAACATAGTTGGGAAAAGGCTAGGCAGTTGATGACTTCATAATGAAAATTATTCCATAATCAACGACAGGCTCTCCCATCCTAAACCGAGTTTAACCTCCCAGTTCCCAAGCCTTGTTTATCATGTTTTTCTTCGGCAATCTCACAATAGCATAGAGTTACGAAGATTAAACTATAGTTAGCAAGTAGTTCCATCGGGCCAGCTGCGACGCGATGACGAAAGTTCTTCCTACGATATCTAAATTAATCTTACGCTGCCGAACTTGGAAACCTTGTGTCACTTGCTTGAAGAGTAATGAAATGCGTTTCTGGAGGGTGACATGTGGAAATGGTTTACCCCTAACTAATATTATAAATGCGAGAGTAAGTTTGTTTGTTACCTTTTCACGCCGAACTACTGAATCGATCATCCTGAAATTTTGCATATACGTTGTCAGAAACGATTATAGGATACCTTTCACCCTGAAAAACAGAACTGTTCTCGAGCAAAACAACAATAACGTTCTTAAGATAATAGATGGCGCCACGTGTCATTCGAATCATGATTGAATTATATTATTATAGAAACTTTATTTATTTATGTACACACAAAATACACCTAATACATTTTGTGAGTGTAGAGTGTCGACAGACCGGTTTTTCGTCCTCCTAACTATAATATTAAAGACAAGCAGAGTACAACCCGAATTGATTTTTAAATTCTAAATGAACGGTAGCAAAGCCGCAGGCAAAAGCTAGTGGTGGATATAACACTCGAAGTAACACTGTTTTAAGCTTTCACGGTTTACAACTTAACTTATACTGTCACTTACGGGATATCTTATATGATCGCTTGCAACAGCGCCGAAATATCGGGAGCTCAAAATAATGAACAGTCACGGAAGATATCCCGTAAGTGACAGTATAAATTCACTCGAAGTAAGGTAGATAGGTATACATGAAGCTAAAAAATTTCTTACTGCCTCGTTGGCCTAGAGATCAATCGCGACTGCTGAGCATGAGGTCCCGGGTCGGGCTAATGATGTTGGGTTTATCCATCAGGAATTTCTCAGTATCAGCCACGGAGTCTGGATTTGTGAGCGTTTGATGACAATAGTCGTACGTCGTACGTCGTCGTAGCCCGAATAATAGCCAAACTTAAGTGGCAGTGGGCAGGGCACATTGCTCACAGAATGGATGACCGATGGGGCCGAAAAGTTCTGGAGTGGCGACCGCGAACCGGAAGACGTTGCGTTGGAAGGCCTCCCACTAGGTGGACCGATGACCTGGAAGGTAGCAGGGATCCGCTGGATGCGCGTCGCACGGGACCGGTCAATGTGGCGACACTTGGGGGAGGCCTATGTCCAGCAGTGGACGTCTTTCGGCTGAAATGATGATGAATGATGATGGCAATAGGCACACATTTATTACATGGGACTTAAACATAACTGGCGAAATGTGAGTGTACTATTAGGTACACCTCTGCCTAACCTTTCGGGGATTACAGGCGTGATGTTATGTTGCTTACGAGTTTTAATTTGCGAAAACTCATTACACTAAAGAAATCGCTTGATCTTATCACTTATACCGTCAAAAACAGGACCTAGTGGTAGGTGATTGACTGGTACATTTATATTGGTGGTATGTTGTGTTAGCTAGAGCTACACCAACTATAAAATACAGGCTATTTGTGTTACCTTAGTGAGTATTGGTGGCCCAGGATGTCTTAGAACCAAAAATCAAATACGTGAGACACACAGCAAAGAGCCTTGAACACCAGCATGGGACCGACTTAGGCTTAATTATAAACTTATACTGTCACTTACGGGATATCTTCCGTGATTGTTCATTATTTTGAGCTCCCGATATTACAACACGACAGACGACAGTATAAATTTACTTGTAAACCGTGTAAGCTTAAAGCAGTGTTTGAGGGTGAATTATGTATCCACCATCCACTAAAAATACCTTAAGCCCCGCTTTTTTCTTCTCCCATGTACCACATACCATGAGAAGCGTTATACCTACTAGCTAGGTACGAGTCAGCGGCAGCTGTGCGCCGACAGAAACTCTCACCCGTTCCCGACACTTGCACTGGTATTACTGAACCCTGTGACTTTGTTCTTTGTGCGCCTCCAGCCATTTTGGAACATTTCGTATATACAGGGTGTAAACGGACCCTTTCACGAAGCCACACCCAGACGCAATTGCCATACGTGCGTCGTCAGGCCTAGCCGAATTAGGCTACACAACGACGGGTCCCGTTTTAACGGGCCAAGGTATGGCCTCCGCGGCAAGGGGGCGAAGCCCCGTTACCGCCTGCCGCGTCCCCTAGCGGGGACGCAGCGACATCCACCGTCTTTCACGAAGCCGTCAACTAAGCATTATGTTCATCAAACTAAGTAACTTTACTTTCTTTATTGCTGGGAAACGACTTTTTTTGGGGTGAAAAATCACGTTTTACGGTAGAACTCAATGTAATGCTTAGCTCAATAGCGCAAATCTAATTAGCGCTAAACGAATTTAAAACACACACACATGGTGACACTTGGGGGAGGCCTATGTCCAGCAGTGGACGTCTTTCGGCTGAAATGATGATGATGATGATGAATTTAAAACATCGTTCTGTATGTGTCACTAGTTTGAAGATGACAAGAGGCAGAGTGATTATTTGCATATGTTTGGCGTAAAATGTATGTAGTGGTTTCTTTCGCAAGTGGGCCTATGTTACAACAACTGTAAAGGTACTCCATCGTCACGGCTTACTAACTGGTTGTTTGAGACTACTTAAATTATTCGCAACTTTCTGTGTCCTCTCAAGCATATACGTTACAAATAAGAAAATACTGTTTTAAGCTTCGACGGTTTACAACTAAACTTATACTGTGACCGCATTCTCCAGTCCACCAGCTACCATTGCGCTTGCAACAGCGCCGAAATATTGGGAGCTCAAAATAATGAACAATCACGGAAGATAGCCCGTAAGTGACAGTATAAGTTTAAATAAGAAAATATCCCCCCTAGGTATATGAAAATCGGCATTATTACTTTCCCCTCCACAAACTGAACAAAAACAAAGTACGCACACACACACACACACTGTCATCTAAATCACAGAACTTGAAAAATTCGCTTGTTAACATTAAAACTTGCTGATATTCAACTTGTATGTAGTAGAACATTCAGCTCTTGACTCCTGGAAATGAAACAATTAATTTCACCGTGTGAGCTGCTTTACGCTTCACGGACGAATAATTCGCAGTCTCTAACAAACAAGTATTTCTGTGCTGAATAGCTAATTAGGTGTTAAACGACACTGAAACTGTAGAATATTAGTACTTAGTTTGAAGTAGGTACCTGTAGCTACATGACAACTGTTAAACGCCTTTTAGGTATGATGACGTCCACATTTTTTTGTTTTGGGAAAAGCGCTATGTGACTGATTAGTATTTTAGGGCTCTGGCAAAGGCGTACTTACACCCACATTTCGTCATTTGGGTTTAAGTCCTATGTAGTAAGGTGCGTGCCTATTTTCATCAACAGGACACAAATCCAATCTACGGACTGAGAAATTCCTGATGGAAAAACCCATTAACACTGCCCTACCTGGGAACCGAACCCAGGTTATTTTCAACCCAGATTCCTTATTCCTCAGCATCACACATGCCCATACCACGACAACAGATTACACATTATATAAAGGAAAAAGGAACTACAGATAAAGATTTTTAACTAAATGTGCTCTGCTTGCTGTGCTCATCGTTGATGTAAAGCATGATGAGAAAACCGGTGTGTACTAGAATCAAAAATTCTGCTTTATGCTTCTTCTCGAAGAGACGAGTCAATTGTCCCAGCAATGGGAATCAGGATGATTATGCTACGCTATATTTAACCCAGCATTGTATGCCGTATGATCCTACTATAACAATTCAACAGGACACGACACATTTCAGCTGTCGCCCTGTGTCGGCTCTTCGGGGCAGCGAGCGAGTAAATCCACGGCTGAAAGCTGATGTGTCAACAAACAGTGACACTGGTACATGGAGCAACGGGTGTCATCCTGCTATGTCAGGAATGAAGTGTCATGGCGGATTGTAGCTGTGTTTTTAGTGGTAATTTTGAATACATGCCGAGTAGAGGTTCTAGCGCGAACACGCGGTGTTGACGTAACGTGAATTCGAATGAATTTGAAATTGAAAATATTCGCACACATATAATGCTGTGTATATTGATTGATTAATATTGTGATTGTGCACTTGGCTTGTAACCCGGCAGGCGTTAGTATCTTGAATAATGTAAAGATGGGTCAAATATCCTTACAGGCTAGACCCAATGCGATATTGTATCACACTTAAAATTTAAACAGTTATTTATTAGCATAGCCAATTAAATATGTAGCTGTTCTTGTGAATTCATCCAAAGTGAAACAGAATATTAATTGTGTTACAAAAAATTCAACCAACGTGCTACAGTAAACTTCGAATTTAGCTACGTTACGTAGTAAATATCGCACATTCGTGCTAGGGGGGCTCTGTTCTGTAGTCTCGCAATGTGGCAAACGTCTTGTCTCATGTGTGGGAAAAAACCGAAATCACTTTACTTAAAGACAAGTAAATGTGGCACACAGGGTACTCGCTGTCGGACATGCTAGCCTGAAATCGCCTTAATGTAATCCGTTTTCCTCTGTTCTCCTTCACTGGAAACCTGAAAGCCAGTGTTGCAATGCCATTACGAACTTACAGTTTACACACCACAGCACACTCACAAACACAGTTATAACAGTAGCATTTATCGCATTGGGTTGTCCTGTTATGGCAGATGTAAGTAGATCAGTGGCGAAGGTTCCATACAACCCGATTCCTACCGGCTTCCCTTTGAAAAATGGCATAGTCAGTATTCTATAGCCAATAATATTCTGTACAGTAAAGATATGTAGTCCGGCTTACCTCTTACAAAAATTGACCCTTCGCTACTGAAGTAGATCAATAAATAAGTAAAGTTTATCAGGGTTAATTTCTGTATCTTTTTTAATTACATTAAGTAATAAAAAAAGATATAGAAATTTTAAAATTTTCTATGCCCTGCAGTGTAAATGTGGTGCTGTTCTACAAACGATGGGGCACTTAATATTGTGTCCTTCGTGTCCTGTTGTTTGTTCACTTCAGGAACTGATGGACGCTACCGAAAGCGCCAAACTACTAGCTCAGTTCTGGGCTGACACAATTTAGATTGCCATCGACAGCTAAGAAGAAGAATTACATTTAGTTTTTTTTACACTGACAGAAGTCTACCTCGTGGGTCTAGTGGTCGCAAGCGCGACTGCTGAGCATGAGGTCCTGGGTTCGATTCCCGGGTCGGGCAAAGTGATATTGGGTTTTTCCATTAGGAATTTCTTCTGAGCAGCCACGGAGTTTGGATTAGTGCCCGGTTGATGGCAATAGGCTCGCCCCCTATTACACGGGACTTAAACATAACTGGCGAAATGTGGGTGCACTATTAGGTACAACTCTGCCTTAACCCTTCGGGGATTACAAGCGTGATGTTATGATGTTATAGATTTTTTCTTGCTTTGTTGCAAACTTAAGCTTGCCTGCCTGCTGTTGCTTTTGTTGCTTTGCTTTGTTGCTTTTTGTTGTAAGTTTGGTTGTAGAAGGTAATCTCCGAAACTACACATCCGATTTCAAATAACTCTTCCACTGTTTGTGCCATTTATCTTCGACGTGGACGAAGCCGCGAGCCGAAGCTCGTTATTGATAAAATTGAGCCACATTGAATAAAATACCAATGAAAAGTTAGTCTAGACGGAGACTCTCATTAATTATTTAGTTAATGGCTCAGATATTAATTGATTTAAAACTTTCACAACTTTTGCAATTATGCGTCTGAACTAGCATGTAATTAAAACATCCATTTACTTAGTTTAATATTATTGAAATAAAACGTAATAAGTTTTTGAAATTAAATGAGTCTTTAAAATTGAATTTGTAATTTATTTTAAGTATTTTAAGTTTTGCCTCATGCTCAGCAGTCGCGCTTGCGACTGCTGAGCATGAGGTCCTGGGTTCGATTCCCGGGTCGGGCAAAGTGATATTGGGTTTTTCCATTAGGAATTTCTTCTGAGCAGCCACGGAGTTTGGATTAGTGCCCGGTTGATGGCAATAGGCTCGCCCCCTATTACACGGGACTTAAACATAACTGGCGAAATGTGGGTGCACTATTAGGTACAACTCTGCCTTAACCCTTCGGGGATTACAAGCGTGATGTTATGATGTTATAGATTTTTTCTTGCTTTGTTGCAAACTTAAGCTTGCCTGCCTGCTGTTGCTTTTGTTGCTTTGCTTTGTTGCTTTTTGTTGTAAGTTTGGTTGTAGAAGGTAATCTCCGAAACTACACATCCGATTTCAAATAACTCTTCCACTGTTTGTGCCATTTATCTTCGACGTGGACGAAGCCGCGAGCCGAAGCTCGTTATTGATAAAATTGAGCCACATTGAATAAAATACCAATGAAAAGTTAGTCTAGACGGAGACTCTCATTAATTATTTAGTTAATGGCTCAGATATTAATTGATTTAAAACTTTCACAACTTTTGCAATTATGCGTCTGAACTAGCATGTAATTAAAACATCCATTTACTTAGTTTAACATTACTATTTAAATAAAACGTATTAAGTTTTTGAAATTAAATGAGTCTTTAAAATTGAATTTGTAATTTATTCAAAGTTTTGCTATTTAAGTGATGTAGTCGAAAAGTTTTACTAGAAAATATAATTTAATAGAATAGAAAAGGCCTATTTTATAAATGTAGTCTAGAAAGTATTAAAAGCTTACAAAGACCTGTTTAACGTCAAAGTAAGATAAATAGTTTCTTATAGTTTTCATTTCAGTCAATTTTATCATCCTCTAAGAAGCTTAACTGAGAGCAGCGGTGGCCCAGTGGTGGCGGCCCCGACTTACCTACGAGCAGTTAGTCGTGGGTTCGAACCCAGGCAGGCGCATTACTTTGTGTAATATATTTCATCATCACTGCTCTCAAAACGGTGAAGGAAAACATCGTGAGGAAACCGCCATGTCCTAGAACCAAAAATTTGAAGACATGTGACATCTACCAACCCGCACTGGGCCCGCGTGGGTATTCCCTCTCATATGGAATATGGGGTATATTCATCTTAATCAAAACTAACTTGATGGATTACCCGTAAAATACTAATCTTACTTATTTTATGATCGCCTCAGAGGCTATTTTATGAATAAATCTAATTTAACCACAAATATTGACGGCAGGCGGCCTCGCAATCGATGATAGGTAGTATTCAACAGTTAAACAAGATATCCAAAACACAAGCTTTTGATTAAAAAAAAAAAAACATAAAGCAGTATCTAACTACAAGCTTACTTTAATTCACTTTACAAAACCCAGCTCCAAACGTCTTGTGACAACTATCGGAGATTTTCATTCAACTCCTTGAATTCCAAAGAGTTTGCATTAACTGAGATAAGGACCCCCCCTTACTTAGCCTAAGCCGGATTTTCTGCTTACGGATAAACTGATTGACCGATAGCTGTGTATTGACCTCAACTGAATGATTCATTCATTTATTTGGTAATTGTTAGTGAATGTTTGTCAGATTCAATTTTTGTTCAAGTGTTGTTGTTTGTTGTGTGTGGTGTTGCTGCGCCAACTGAGCTGTCATTCTAGTAATGACAGCTCAGTTGGCGCAGCGGCTGATTGCTGCTTTGCATGTCGCGAGTTTGATCCCTGCACGGAAAAAATATTTGTATGGCCTACATATTGTTGTTAAGGGGTTGGCTGTTTGTGTATGTGAGTTTAAATGTTTGTAAGCGCACCCACGATACAGCAGAAATTACTAGTGTGGGCCAAAGTTAAAAAAAACAGTATATTATATAAAAATAAGTAGAAAAGCTTGAATGGACATCAGTAGCGAAGGGTCAATTTTTGTAAGAGGTAAGCCGGAGTAGTATTTTTAGTATTATTTGTCTATAGAATACTAACTGTGCCATTTTTCAAAGGGAAGCTGGTAGGAATCGAGTTATATGGAACCTTCGCCACTGATGGACATACCATTAATTAAAACTCGTATGATTGACTCGTTTTAATTATAGCTTTGTGCTACAAACCTAATCAGTATAATATTCTTATGGGAGCACCAAATAATTCAAAGATTTAGCCTCGAGCTGGAAGTAGGTAATTCAAGAATTATATCCTCTCAACACACAACTACATGAAACAAGTATTAAAAAGTGAAACAAAACGCATTTGCAAGCGTTTCGTGCGCTAAACTGTCGCACGAACTAAACGCGAGCGCTGTGACAATGTGTTATCAAATTACTTAGTGCAATGTGCGAAATCTGAGCCTAGAGTAACTGGATGTGGTAATTGAATAGAGATACTGAAAATGTGAAAATAGGTGTGTATTTTAGTCACATTTAGTGTCGTTTACCCTTTTTTTTTTTTTTTTTTTTTTTTTACTTGGTAAAATCATCAAATGAGTCCTCCTACCCAGGGCAGAGCGGGAGGGACTGTCAGACTTGTACTGACTAAAATCCACGGTGTCCTTCAGTAGCCCTTTATGTTCCAAGGTCACGGTAATTCTATGAGTCCCGCGACCGTGTCGTTTACCCTTTGTCAAATAATTGAGGAGCTCGTGGCTAAATAATAACAACCGCCCGGGTCGATCTCCAGGTAAAGCCGTGCTTGCCAGGCAGCCGAAAACGGTTAGGAGAACCATTAGTGAACTAACTTGATCATTAGTTAAGTATCAGATTTACAAGATTTTGAACACAGCGCATGTGAAATGAGTATGGCGCCCCTTTTCAGAAGAAATTAATTTAGTCAGTAATTATTAAAATTGATGCCTTGCCCGCATGGATATAATTATTAACACACGGCTCCATTCTAATGCAATATTGACGGTGACAAGTATGTAAATATCAGTAATAGGACTACAAGTTGTGGAATCACTACATAGTATAAAACAAAGACGCTTCCCGCTGTCTGTCTGTGTATCCTTAGATCTTTAAAACTACGCAAGGGATTTTGATGCGTTTTTTTTTAATAGATAAGATTCAAGAGGAAGGTTCATATCTACACTAGCTTTTGCCCGCGGCTTCGCCCGCGTGGATATCGAAAAATATCTGACGGGAACGTACCGAACAAACATAGTTACTTAACTTCATCCCCCTTTTTAACCCTTCGGGGGTAGAATTATCAAAAACGCTGAGACACGTATATATTAATTTTCAATCGTCAGCCTAAACACAAAATTTGACGATCCTAACTTCAAAACTGACGGACTTTCATATAAACTTCCATCCCCTATTTTACCCATTTAGGGGCGGAATTCGCAAAAATCCTTTCTTAGTGGATACTTACTCTTCACAAAGAACACACCCTCCAAGTTTCATGTCTCTAGGACCAGCAGTTTGGGCTGTATGTTGATATGTCACCCAGTCAGTCAGTCAGTCAGTTTACCATTTTATATATATCTACATATTGCACCCGAGCGAAGCCGGGGCGGGTCGCTAGTTAAAATGTAACTTTCACTGTGATACCTTCTGACTGACTATATTTTGGATACTTCTGATGGACCCGTGGTTAATAAATAACTCATGATTATACCAATATTACAACGCATGCAAATAATCTGACTGGTATTATTTGTAAAGTCAAAGGTATAATCGGGTATTGAGATCAATGAGATAAAAGCTCAATCTACTGTCGCAAGTTAATTGGATTTGTTTAATCCTAGGATAAGACTTACTTACGTTTTTGGAGGACGGCAACAAACGCGCTCAAGAATGAAAAAAAAACATTGCCTCCTCCTTTTTTAGAAGTCGGTTAATAAGTATTTCAACTAAATAATTATTGGTTGCCTGCGTCCTTAGGCCTAGTTCACGGCCTTGGGCGATGCCTCCTCGTGCCAAGCGACACACGCTAGTTACTTGTTTGTTTCGCGTGTATTGTTGTGTACTGTCGCGACGCAAGCCGTGTCGCGGTGAAATTCTATAAGCAATTTCTTTCATTTTCTCGGCAGTCACTTTCGCAGCACACCTGTCGCTTGAGGTCGTGGCCAAGCGGTAACTTTGACTTAAACATATCCAGTGGATCTTATCCGTGTAACTCATTCAATTTCATTGTTCCTCTAGGGTGCGCCATGAGCGCAGCTTTGTAGTTTCAGCACCAAAATGTGTCCAGTTTAGAGTTAGTAAGATAAATTCTAACTACAAAGCTCGGTTAAAGTAATTCTGGATTGGTGGGAGGGGTGAAGAGATTGCACCCAGTATGTAGATCGGCTTTAATTTAGGCCCCTCGCTCACGGCGACTTATTGTAGCGATGCTATCGCGCGTTTTGTAAACGCGCTTCTGCATCGCTACTATCGCGCGTTCAGAATTGGGGGAAGATACAAATGCGGGACAGCATCGCTACAAAAAGTCGCCGTGGCCGAGGCCTCTTAGGTGCATGTCTCTCTATTAACTAAAAGGTTGTCTTTGTTTATACCAATGTTTTGAAAAGAGGTGGCACTGGATAAATTTTTAAGTGATGCAGCATCAAGCTGTCAACCATGTACGACGGATTATCTCTTTAATTCTACTAGATAATAAGGCACAGTTTTGAAGTACCAGTAATTTCACTAACTTGCACTATACAATGCTTTGTATTTCTTCTCGCATAGAGGTGTATGTCCAGTGTGGCAGTTATGTAATACAGTCATCTTCATCTGCCTAGCCTTTTCCCAACTATATGTTGGGGGTAAGCTTCCAGTCTAACCGGATGCAGCTAAATATCAGTATTTTACATGGAGCGACTGCCTATCTGACCTCCACAACCCAGTTATTACCGGGTAATACGATACCCCTTGGTAAGACTGGTTGTCATACTTTCGGGCCACTGACTACCTATAACGACTGTCAAAGATCTACAAATGACAGCCAGGACGAACGGCTTAACGTGCTTTCCGAGGCACGGAGGAAACTCGGTATGTATTGGGTGGAATGAATGGATGGATCTTCCAGTGGCCATTCCCCATTATTTTATGTCCAAAAGAGATACGAAAACTTCTTAACAAAAGCTTCGGCCTGTTTACACTAGTTTATCTGAAACAGATCCATAAAGGTGCCATCACACTTTGTACACAAGTTAAAGTTCGACTTAATTGTTGTATCAGAACTAAGTTGGGAATTTGAAGTTAGTGCCGCGCCACTTGATAGGTTCTAAGACAATCAAGCACCTACTTGAGTCTGCTTGAAAACCGCCTTCATTTTCAGCTTGTGCTTTACTTACTTTGTTAAGTTTTGGATGGGCTTTCTGCAGGGTACAGTGGGTATAGTGTTAAGTCAGAATTTGTATAGAAATAAAATGGGGTTTGATTTTATGATGATACTAGGATATGCCCGCGACATCACCCGCATAGATTTCGGTAATTGTCCCAACGGGATCGTACTACCAGAATAAAAAGTATCCCATGAGTTAATCCACGTCATAAACTATCTGTGAGCAAAATTTCATCCAAATCCGTTCTTTACCTGTTTACCCGATTACGGCGAAGCCAAAAGGAAGGGTTATGATTTTAGCAGTCTATGTATATGTTTGTATATTCCTTCGTAGCGCCTAAACTATTCACCCGATTTTGATGAATAAGGTGTCAATCGATTCGTTATTATGGCCCGGGTAACATAGGCTACATTTTAACCGACTTCAACGGGAGTCGATTTTGCCTTGTAAACCCCGAATTTAATTAGAGCGTGATTTTTTATTAGTCGGGTTTTTTAGTTGTAGTATACCACACAAATTCTTGTGTTTGATAGAGTAACAAACATCCATCCATACACCCATCCATCATCACAAACTTTCACAGTTACTCACGCCTTTTTCCCACGGGGGTAAGCAGAAACTACAAAACGCTATAATAATAATTAGTTTAATGCCCCTGAGGAAAATGTCCAATATAGTGTTGTCATGGTTCATGCAATAAAAGAGAAAAGTCGTCATTCGTGACGTGTCGGTTCGGATGCCGACTCGACACCGCGCCGAATTAAATGTGAACGTGTTCGGCTCAAAGCGAGTACGCGTCGATAGGAGTGGTGACTCCGTAATTAAATTTCATATTAATCCTCTTCAAATATTATAAGAAAAACTACTGAACCGTAATTAACCGTACCCAACCAAAAACCTATACATATTTACTAACAAACACAGCAAAACAAATAAGAGTAATCATAAAGCCACATTAAATTATTAACTACAACAGAAAAAAGTAAAAGATGAGAAAAACACATAAAATAAGTAGGTTACATTTAATAAATGAGGGAGGTATGCTCGCACATAAAAACATAAAAAAAGTTAGGCGCGTCATTGCTCCTGAAATGTGTAGGTACTTATTATATATTGTGTGTGTCCTCGTAAAATATTTACTTAGGCTGGCTTAGCTTGGGGACCGGGCAGGGCTTGGCTTGCTATACTGACGACATTTCGTATGTTTGTATTTGAATAGAATAAATAATTCTGAAATGTACGGCAAAAATGTTAATTTGTGTTTTTACCTTTCAGTATACATAAAGACCAGTATTAACCTGACTGGAAATAAAGCTACAGTCCCAGTCCCAAGGCATAATAACTGTGAAAGTACTGTAGTTACCCAATCCAAAACGTAGATCTCTATGGAGAAGAACGGGCAAGAAACTCCATGAAAACTCTTTTGTAATTAGAAGAATCGTCTTGGATGATAATGCCTTTTATTAATATTGACATATCGTAACGCCTAGTAGCGGAGAGTCAATTATGTAAGAGGTAAGCAGGAGTACTTATCTTTAATGTGATTATATTATTTGTCTGTAGAATACTAGACTGTGCCATTTTTCAAAGGGAAGCCGGTAGGAATCGAGTTTTATGAAACCTTCGCCACTGACGCCTGTGTTTCCAAACATCTGTTTTGAGAAACCCAAACTCCGTGGCTGCTACTGAGAAATTCCTGATGGAAAATCCCAATAACACTTTGGCCGGTAATCGAACCCAGTACCTCATGCTCAGCAGTTGCACTTGTAACCACTAGACCGCCTGGACGTTATAATCTTATAAAGGGTGGAACTAGGCCCTTAACGAAGCCGAAAGGCACTTGTTGTCCCCGTCACTGCGATATTTTTTTTGTTCTGGACCATACCTGGAAACCTTCTAATTACGGAGATATTGGGGGTCAAAATTCACACTTTTTCACAATTATTTTTAAATATAAGATTTTAAACTATCATGGTCACTAACATTACTATTAATACTAACGGGATATTTACCATGTTTACTGTTTTCTATGAGTTCCCGACATTTCGGCGCTGTTGCAAGCACCATGTTCCAAGTTTATCCGTGATCATGGTGCTTGCAACAGCGCCGAAATATCGGGAACTCATAGAAAACAGTAAACATGGTAAATATCCCGTTAGCATTTTAGTAATATTTTTAAATACATGTTCTTAATGTAAGATTTTTACTTAAAACACCTCCACGACCCCCGCACTATTCAATGCATCCATCAGCATAATGATTTGAGTGCGTTATATTGACTGCTACCGTAAAACGTGAATTTTCACCCCAAAAAAGAAAGTTGTTTCCCAGCAAAAAAATCATGCGTAAAGTTACTTAGTTTGATGTACAGAATGCTTGGTTGACGGCTATGTGAAGGGTCTGTTTACACCCTGTATATCAAAGGATCAAAAGTGGGAAGATCTAAAAAACCTGATAAAGTTGCGGATGTCTTTTAAAACAATCTGAACTTTGTACGTAATTGGTCATACAAAATGCTAATGGTAAAACAACATTTTTAAATAAATCTAATTTATTTACAAGACACACTCATATTGAATTAACAATTACTTTGTATTGCGTTCAAAGGCAGTGTTAACAGGAAAGAATAAAAATGCAAAGGAAACAAACAATTTCTTGTGCTTAATTAAACCAGAAGCATTTCATTGGGATTATAATATTATTCTTCTTATTGCTCATACAAATGAGATTTTTTTTTTAAATTTAATTGGTAGGTTTCCTTGACTTATATGTTGAAAATTATTGTATTAAGGCCGCCATTTTGTTTTTCAGTACTCTTTCCATGTCTAATTTAACTAAATGTTTACAAAGCGCAAACTCCTGTCAATGTCATTAAAGTTCCATAAGAATCATGCAGGACTGTAGGTAAGAACACAGTTAGAAAATAACAGTAAACGAATGGCCCATGGTTAGGTTTTGCGTCAATAGAAATACAATAAGTCTCGGCGAAAATTCGACTCTCCCAAAACAGAACACGCGGTTATCAAACTATCAAAAAATGTTTACGTTCAAAAGCTATGATAAATCCAGCAACTGAATGCACAAATCCTTTTACAAAATAACGTA
Organism: Noctua comes; assembly: GCA_963082995.1. NCBI lineage: Eukaryota > Metazoa > Arthropoda > Insecta > Lepidoptera > Noctuidae > Noctua > Noctua comes. Next base: position 17,493,274 of record OY720267.1, on the reverse strand, counting down.
TGTCATCATCACTGCTCTCAAATGGTGAAGGAATTATCACGAAAAAACCGGCATGTCCTAGAACCAATATCATCAGCTGCCTAGCCTCTTCCCAACTGTGTTAGGGTCGGCTTCCAGTCTAACCGGATGCAGCTGAATACCAGTATTTTACATGGAGTGACTGCCTATCTGACCTAGAACCAATAATTCGAAGGTAATGTATGTTATATCTACTGGACCCTGGTGGAATATGAACCACCCCCACAGAGACGAGGAATGTGTACCAGCAAGTAAATATGCTGATTATGCTTATGCTACAAGCTAATAAATCCACCAAACGCTAACAAAAATCCTCTAAAACCAACAACTTCTATTAAAAATACTCAGCACAAAATTACAAAATAAACTGTGCGAATTATAACAACACTGATATCCGTCGGAAGTGCAGAAACAACGATTCTCATTGCTTCCGCATAATTAAATTTCACCGTTTCAGCTTACTGAAATTCCATCGCGTCGAGATTCTCGGCTATTGTTTCACGACGGGGCTGAATGGAGCTAAAAATGATGGACTTTATGCTTCAGACTCATTTTATAAAGGATTGCCTTTATTAGCTCGAAAAGCCCATTGTTTTGTTGATATTAGCTGCATTGAAGAAGGTTTTCAGGTAAGCTGGGATTTCTTCGATCTTTTGTTTGGCAAGACTATTAGTTAGCCGGCTACGTAATAAGTAAAGTAAGAGGAAACCTACCATTATACAGGGTGTAAACAGACCCTTCACATATCCGTCAACCAAGCATTCTGTACATCAAACTAAGTAACTTTACGCAAAAATTATTGCTGGGAAACGACTTTTTTTTGGAGTGAAAAATCCCGTTTTACGGGAGGACTCGATGGAACGCACTCAAAGCATTGTGCTGATGGATGGATTGAATAGTACGGGGTCATGGAGGTGTTTAAAGTAAAAATGTTACATTAAAGCATGTATTTAAAAAAAAAAACTTTTGAATAAGTTGAAACTTTGACCCCCAATATCTCCGTAACTAGAAGGTTCCCAGGTATGGTCTAGAAGAAAAAAAACGATTGCAAAGACGGGGAGAACAAGTGTCTTTCAACTTCGTTAAGGGTCTATTTACAACCTTTATGTTAGCCTGAAAGTATTTAACAGCATCGATACACTAAATCCAAGAAGTAAACCACCGTTTAAGTCTCAGTCGTACATACGGGACCGAAACGTGGTCGCTCACAATGGGACTCATCAGAAGGCTTAAAGTCAATGCGAGAGCTTGAACATTCACTGGAGTGAAGCATCTATGATCAGTGTAACAAACACAATCGTGCACTTTTTTATATACGAATTTTGATTTCGCGAGAGAAAACTGAACCCTCGGGACCCCGCTCTGAGCCGAGTGGAAGGGAGTGTCAGACTTCTACTGACTAAAACCCATCCATGTTCCATCTTTGTCCTTTGTGTCCCAGGGCCGCGGTATCTCTTTCGAACAGTCCCGCAGACCGGCAGGCATCGGCCCTTGCGGACCCCTTCCTTGTTACTGACATCTCTTTGAGGCGCGCGTGGAACACGAACGCGCCGTCGACACGGCCTGTCGTCATACGACGGACGGACGGTTTTTGTGATATTGATACTTAAAACCAAAAAACAATAAAAATTATGACGTTGAACTGCAGCTGGTTACAACAGGAACTACCAAACTTCACAATGACATAATATTCATACTCAGTTACGCAAGGAATCTAGCCGAGTACTTAGGAATTGCCTTTTGGCTAACTCGGTACTGAATACGTCATCTTTCCGTTAAATGTAATGCTTTATGAAAGTTTAAGTCGGAGTTGTCACTTTAGTTATTCTTTTAATTGGATTTTAATTGAGTTGAGTGAATTTTAATTGTATGTCATTGGTTTTGAGTCAATTCTATGAGTATTGTAATTTATTTTATTTTCTCTAAATTGTATGTATGTTATAAATAATTATTTGTTTGAAGTGTGATTATCAGTGATCGGAATAGGCTGACTATATTTGCCTAAACTTCGGAGAACAGAGACAGAAAGTGGAAACTTCCTTACGACAATATTTTTTTTCCCGGGATTCGGTAAAAATCTTCAGTAAGTTGAAGATAAGCTTTTTAGAATTAAAGGCCTATTGTTCTTGTTAGCCGCAAGGCTAACCACTAGACGTCGGTTAAAAAGGTATCAGAGCAGGTACCGGTTTCTAGTGTTTGAGGTAACAATGTCCCTCCAGCTCATTGACTAAGTACTGGATTAGATTACTTATTTCGGGATTTTACGTGAAAATCCCGAAAATTTGGTAATTGCAAGTTTAGTTAAAAATAGCCTTTATACTCGTACATCTTAAATAAAGCTTATTTTCAACTTACTGAAGATTTTTTCCGAATCCCGGGAAAAAAAAAAATAGTCGTAAGGAAGTCTCCACTTTCTGTCTCTGTTCTCCGAAGTTTAGGCAAATATAGTCAGCCTATTCCGATCACTGGTGATTATACTGTGATAAATGGCGATGGGTGTAAATTACCTGAATAAATGAATAGAAGTTATGAAAACTTCTGTTGTTTGGCTAATTTGTGCTTGTTAAATCACACTTTTATACTAATCTAACTTAACCCTTAGCGTAATGTTATGATGTGACGCTTGTAGGGTTAGGTAGAGCTACACTTATAGCAAACTCTTATTTCGCCAGTTTTGTTTAAGTCTCATTTACGGGGACAACCTATTGCCATCAACTGGGCAAGAATCCAGACTCCAGGACTCCTGCTTTTTTTTTTATGGAAAATGGTGTTTTTCTATAAAACTTAGATTTATTTTATCTTCAAGTCATCATCATCTGCCTAGCCTTTTCTAACTATATTGGGGTCGGCTTCCAGTCTAACCGGATGCAGCTGAATACCAGTATTTTACATGGAGCGACTGCCTATCTGACCTCCACAACCCAGTTAGTACTGGGTAATACGATACCCCTTGGTAAGACTGGTTGTCAGACTTTTTGGGCCACTGACTACGGATTTTATTCGTATTTTATCTTCAAGTAAGTAATATATTATAAACGTTCTGAGAAAACCCAAAACATAATTTAAAGGAATTCAAAATCATAATTTTAGTTTAATGAAAAGATATGGTTCGTGGTATAAGTTGATCTATGTAGCGGGATTCTTAAAGAAATGTTATAAAAGGAAACTTCGTGATGTAAAGAATTCCATTCGCCTTAGCTACTTTGTACCTCCATTTAAAAATTCCACGAGTTTTTTAAGGTAGATCATAATAAGAAAGTCTAAGAAGAAAATCTTGCTAAAAATGAATAATTTACAGCAGGTATTTAATATATTTTTTGTTAAAATCTAACAGTACAAAATTGTAAAGTTATATCATTAAAATAATAAATTAAAAATTCTAAGAATTTTGTCAGTGAGAAAAATGTTAAGTATTGCCTTGAGTCCTTTGTTTTTATTAGTAAAACGAAATATTTCATTGTTTACGGTGATAATGAATATCTTTTGATATTCGTTTCGGTAGGTTTGAATCTGTCACGTTACGGCAGAAGAAAAATGATTCATATTCTACTTTGTATTAGAGTACTTTTTAGAACTTGTCGGTACTACCGAGCTCACTGAGGGTCTGCTACTTCACCCTTATGCACTAAGTGTTAAGGTTGAAATGTTACGTCACTGAATCGACCGACAGTGAAGTCGGCAGTACAAGCAAATAGGACTATTTATCATCCGTCACATACATACTAAACTACACCTAACTAAGTACTCACATATTAAGGCACATTCACACTACAAATAGCTATTAAAAGACAAAGTTTGAAACAACTGGCGTCTTGGTAATTGCGGGATAAATCACGAGCGCCATCTATTACAAACATCGGGACTATAAAACAGTACAATTTATCACCATCTATGTTACATTTAACGACTTGTACTGAAACATCTGAACTGTCGCATTGTAACTATTAGCAGTCATCGCCGTAACTTCATCTTATAGATGTGAGATTTGGTTTCTGATTTATTTATTGATTTCATTGGCAGGATAAGTAAGGTATACAAAATATATGCTTGTGATTGGATGTCTTCATCATGGCAAATCGTGTTAAGGAATGTACCAAAGTAACAAAAAGCCTTTTTAACAGTTCAGAACCATTTATACTCTTCTGTTAGGGGCCATCCTTTAATCACGTGACGTTTATAGGCCACTTTAGGATGACGTATTTTTTTTATTGAAAAGATCAGCTAGTTTTAGAAACTGTTAAAAAAACTGATTCACGCTTGCTTGGGTTTTTAATTCATTATTGATAAAATATTTGACTCGTTACACATTAAATTAATTTTTTTGTCACTTTAGCCCGACCAGAAAAAAACATGATGGGGGTCCACCCCCATCATGTTTTTTTCTGACCCCCTCGCCCACACTTGTTGAAACTCACGTTATTAAAGGACGACCCCTTACTGGTTTCTGGCTATGCCACGTACGTGACCACAAAGCCCCGCTTTCACAACACCAACAATTCTAGACCATTTTTATTTCCAAAACTAACAAAAAGATTGCAATACATATCCGAAAAACGATTTTCGCATTTTGATTTCAATACACTATAAATAATTGAAACAATAAAACTGTCTTATATATCGCCATCAATACGCAACTTAACCGCTAAAGCTGCGCCAGTGATTTACACAACCACACCGCAGAGGGCGCCACGCTCTAATGTCGCTATCGAAGCGCAAACGCAGTTTAGTGACGTCACAAATCATAAGCTACCATTTTGACAGCTCCGCCATTTTGGAAGCACCGCCATTTTGACACTCGGTTTCGAAATTGACAAAATTATTAATGTGTTTTGTACAATGTATATCGAATAAGGATTAGGCTGCGTTTCCACCAGAGATGAGCGAGGATGCGTAGCGAGGGATGTGGGTGAAACTAACCAGTCACATAGCTAGAATAGCTCAAGCTGTGAAAAAGAAGCGATATTATTGGTTACTTGTACACACATTCCTCGCTACGCATCCTCGCTCATCTCTGGTGGAAACGCAGCCTTAAACAAAGCTATTATTTACAGTTCATAGTTTTTTTTAGAAAAAAGTTGACGCGATTTTGTAAAAGCTAGGTTAAAAATATCGCAAATTAAATGTGTAGCTGCGAAATTTATATCCTTTAAAAAAGAATAAAATGGGAATTGGGATTCGGTAAATTCGTTTTCCGCAACAAAAAAAGAAAATAGATAACGAGGTGAGTTGGCAGGTACGTGACAGGGTTACTTGAATAACGATCCAAAGTGGAGGCAATTGTAGCCAGCATTTCAAAAAATGTCAGCCTTTTAAGAGGTTTCGTTACGAATATTACGAAAGGTGTTGCGTAATAGCTGGAAACTTAAAAAATACCTTAAAGAAAATCTTTGCCCAAGGATAGCCGAGTGATGGCCTTCCTACTGCAATATTATTGTTAAAAAAAAATTGATAAAATGAAATAAAACTAGATACCATAAGAAACCGAACTAAAATTGCTGATGTTACTTACTGTATTAAGAAACTAAAATGGAGGTGGGCTGGCCATAAGGTTCGGAGTAAAAGGGACAAAAGTACTAGGAAAGTAACTGAGTGGTGCCCAAGACAATACAGAAGAAAAAAAGGGAGACAGCGTCGTAGATGGGAGGTAGACGTTACTACTTGGATGAGACAAGCGCATAACCGAATATAGTGGAAAACTCTAGGGGAGGATGCTGGAAGGCAAGACAATCTTGAGTTACCGGTGTCAAATCTATTTACATAAAATGGTAAACTGACTGACTGATTGACTGACTGGGTGATATATCAACACAGCCCAAACCGCTGGTCCTAGAACATGAAACTTGGAGGGTGTGTTCTTTGTGAAGAGTAAGTATCCACTAAGAAAGGATTTTTGGAGATTCCACCCCTAAAGGGGTAAAATAGGGGATGGAAGTTGATATAAAAGTCCGTCAGTTTTGAAGTTAGGATCTTCTAATGTTGTGTTTAGGCTGACGATTGAAAATTATTTGATACGTGTCTCAGCGTTTTTGATAATTCTACCCCCGAAGGGTTAAAAATGGGGATGAAAGTAAGTAACTTTTTTTTGTTCGGGTGGGATATTTTTCGACATCCACGCGGGCGAAGCCGCGGGCAAAACCTAGTTAAATATAAACTTATTGTAATAGATGAAATAAAACTAGTGTAAGATTTATAAATTAAGGCCTTGGACGTGGAGTTGCGGACACCAGCCCGTTATACAATACAAGGCTATAAATAAGTATCAGCAATTTTGGCACCGATAAAGCGATTATTACAATAGTCGTATGTTAGCAATAAATGTGAAATACCCCACGAGATAAAGTTATCGGAATTATTCATCTATCAATAAAAGATTTATTGAAGGCTAATAAGAAACGATGCTAACAAAATACGTTGTAGATGTTATTGTCTGATAGTGCTACTAAATTTGAACTCCACATGCATAGTTTCCGTGGTGTAGCGGTTATCACATCTGCCTAACACGCAGAAGGCCCCCGGTTCGATCCCGGGCGGAAACATATCTTTTTGTCAACACAATTTTTCTCATCAACATTTCTTTTCAGGTCAACACTTACTTTTTTATATTTCTCGCTTTCTTTTTTCTTAAACCTAAAACATTTTACTTATAAATAAACATAACATCACTTCTACCATTCACATCTATTACGCTTGTGCCTATCAATATCTTGTTCGTGCCCCACGATCACGCACTTACAACTTACGTCCCTATTCTGAGAAATACGCCCGGTATCAGAAGAGGGCTTATTTATATTCCGAAAGAGATATCGATGTGTTGTGAGATAGGATACACATTTGTAACGTTAAATGTGCACGTAACACGGCGTACAGAGATGTGGAGGATCTGTAGCGTGTCAATGGGTGATGGATTTACCGTGTTACATTCGAGTAGAGAAGTTTTGAGGCCAAACTAAATTTATTTACAAAACATCACGCATGTAATCTCCGAAAGGTTTGGCAGCGGTGTACTGTACAGCGTATATCAGAAAGACGTGGTCATATTTAAGGGTGTAGAATAGGTTACCTATCCCATACAAAAATTTCAATAACTACTCGACCCAAATGTGTGGGACAACTGATTAGTTGTTCAGGATTTCGATGGAGGTCCCACGGAGTAAATGGTTTGATGTCTGGATCACACCCTAAAATACAACCCCACCTTTCTGGTGCACGCTGTGTATTACCATTTTAGCAGTCCAGTTAACTCTGCTGATGCTATGTGTGTGACATAAAAATACTAACCAAAAAGTTATTGCGGTGAGGAGGCCTGTACTCCAGCAGTGGGAATATTATAGGCTGATTATGCTTCTCTCAGAGGTTATTTTAAAATACATCCAATCAGCTACAAATAGGTACTCTCGTAACAGCACCGTCATAGGTGGCCAAGACCTACCAATATTCTACACAGCGTGACAATACCTAATAACATGATAAGCAAAATATCGTTAAACACAATAATAGTGTTACTACGTAATTATCGAACAGCTAATCCTCTAACTCCATTACACCACTAATTCCTAGCATTAGTTCCCAATTACGTCACTATTATATTAACTACATCAACACATACAAATCCCATTGCTGATGCCGTACGGCTATTGAATAAATTATTATCATTCAATGCGAACGCATTCGGGGAATACAAATAATTAGCTGGCTAGTATCTGTATTGAATAGGTAATGTTAGAATGTCTTCTAGTCGAATTTATTAGATAGACACAGGGCAGAAGTTCCCTGCCTTAAAACTTTTATTCATATGCCTCGTCTGTTTATGAAAACTGTTTATTTTATGATTACCTGTAAAATTATCTGTATAGCAAAGGGCCTTGGGACTACCACAGGGTTTGGGAGCCGAGTATATAAAAAGATTATCTTCTTCTAATCTTTTTCCACCTTTCCTGATCGAATCTCATACAAAATTTCCCACAAAAAGTGTTTCACAAGACACAGTTCACTTTTAGCATTCTAAAAATTCCATCCTACACTAGAAACACTTTTATTTAGACATCACGCTGGCCAGAATGCACTCGACGTCGCACCGTTGCACGTTGTTCAGAGGGTTCCAAGAAAAATCAACACAAGAGGCGGCCGATTTTAAAATAGACCGGCCGAGTCACGTCCGTTGAAAAAGCGAAGCACGCTCGTGTCAGCTGCGCTCTGGGAGGCGTGTTCGTGTCACGCGTTTTGTGGTACAAATGTGTATTGTTCACTATATTAGGTTTTTAGGTCCTGAGTTTGGTTGGGTATGATTTATTGATGAAGAACTCTGCAGATAGTTTCGAATTTATGTATAAAATGTGAAAGTTCATAATCATGATGAATCATCATCATACTTATAATTTCATTAGATTAATCATTCTAATTCAGCCGATGAAAAACATTATGTATGTGAAAGAAATAGCAAAAAGCTATGTTTCCGCCCGGGATCGAACCGGGGGCCTTCTGCGTGTTAGGCAGATGTGATAACCGCTACACCACGGAAACTATGTGTTGTGCGTTCAAATTATAGATTGCTAAGTAGGTACCTACTTGCCTTTCTAATGAACATCGATAACAGATAAGAGGCCATAGGACTTATTTTCGCGTGATTGTTGATGGATACTTGTTATAAATGATAAATTCTTACTCCTATTTTTAACCCTAAAAAATTCTACAACGCAATATAAATGAAAATAAATTAAATTGGATCGTATTCAATAGCCTACTTTAGTCAACTTTTATGCCTCAACATTTTATTTTGACTCCGAAATTTTGAACCACAAAACATTTTAATTTTGTGTACAAAACTAAAAGCCACTCAGTTGCTCTGTAACTTGTTAAAGCAAATCACTCAGAAACTAAAAATAAATTAACAAAAGGTACGTCTAGCTCTGGACTAGATGGGTAACGAACTTTTACTTTGGAATTTTATATTGTTAAAGTATTTTGCCCTAATTGCTTTTTTTAATATAGGATTTATGCATATGACACCAATCCTCAACAATTTACAGAGCAGTAATGAGTCTGCTCTGAATTTTAAATAGCAAGAGCGACTAATAAAAATGGGAGGTTGCAATGTCTGTTAGAAGTTTATAACAAATATCAAAGATCTAAGTTCGTCTTTTTTTGCCATTCAAATCACAAATGATGCAAAGTTCATTTTTCTTTAAGTCATAGACGCCAGAAATCATCGGCCGTTACCTCGAGTCCCCGAAAGCCTGAAAGTGAATCTAAATATTGGGGTCGGCTTCCAGTCTAACCGGGTACAGCTGAATACCAGTATTTTACATGAAGCGACTGCCTATCTGATCTCCACAACCCAGTTAGTACTGGGTAATCCGATACCCCTTGGTAAGGCTGGTTGTCAGACTTTTTGGGCCACTGACTACCTAACGACTGTCAAAGATCTACAAATGACACCCGGGACCAACGGCTTAACGTGCTTTCCGAGGCAGGGAGAAAACTCGGTATGTAATGGGCGGTCACCCATCCACAGACCAACCTAGGAAAGCACGGCTTAACCTAAAGATCGACCCGAGCGGCTGTTATTATTTAGCCACGAGCTCCTCTAGTCACCACTAAAGTAACATATTTATTTCCACTACCACTTAACTTCCCAAACTAAATATTTCGCACACAATTCTAAGAATTGAACACAGTGACTGTAGACTTAGCCACACTGTTCATATGTTCAAGTTAACTAGATTTAATTAAACTTGCCTTTGTTAACTAACTGTGGGCAGAGGTTTATATATTTAAATGTTTAGACTATTGTGTCGTTGTGCCCTAACTTCATAATACACTGGTTGTTAGAGGACTTTCGTATTTGTTGAGTGGCGAATGTTGTGGAGTTTAATCACTGTTCGAGAATTTTTGTTGTAGTGTTGTTTTTAGTTTCTATGTTAGTGACGAATTATATATTATACAAATAAGTACATAAAAGTTGAAGAGAGTTGTATAAAACTTTCATGGCAAAAAAAAATCATTTTTTTTAATTGGTTGTTGCTCTGTTTGTTATGGCTAATCTTCCAAACGGCTGGACCGATTTTGACGGGACTTTTACTGGAAGATACCTTATGTTATGCTGGAGTAACTTAGACGTACTTTTATTTTAGAAAAAGGTTTAGGGCTCCGTGCAAACAAAATACTATTTTTTTTTTAACAATATCAGATTCAACCTATTTGAATCTGATTTTGTTAAAAATTTTAGTATTTTTTTTGCACGGCCATAATATTTTCAAAATAATTTCACGCGGACGAAAGTCGTGGTCAACATTTAGTTTTTTGATAAACAAACCAGCCCTTTTAAAAATCACTTTTTGGGTAATTCATTATTTAATAGTACCTATCACAAGCGCTCGACATAGATTGGTACCAGTAGATTCGTAAATAAATGGCTTTTTACCGTGCAGTAAATAAATCTGACAAAAAAAAAACTATCTACCTTTTCATACCACGATTACCACGTCACCATTCGCTAGCATCAAGCTCACTCACAAAGGCCTCATCAAACTAAAAACTCATCTCCTAAAAGAAAATTAAAAAAATCTTCCTCATTTATTTTTCACTTTACCCAAAGTACACACCACCTGCTGCACAGAGTGTACTACGAAAAATTGGTTCCAAGAACTAACACACGAAAAAAAAATATACAGAGATATCAAACCAGCACTAAAATCCAGATTAAAAAAAAAATGGTTCCATGGGTTAACCATGATTCTGCCAACGAAACAGAGAAGTTCTGAAAAGCCTAATTTATCTGCTGAGAGAAAACAAAAGGGACGATGTTCATGCGGCTGCACAAAGAGGAACTATCGGGCACCTGCGAAGACTTTATTCCAGTTCAATTAATCCCGGCAGCAAATGAAGTTGGTCGGCACCTCCTTCGTAGGTATTTTTAATTAAAGCAAGCCTCGGCGCCCACTAAGCGCTTTAGGGTTAAGATTGAGTTAGGAGATGAAGCGGGATTTGAGAGAAATCGGTCGTTGTTTTGTGTTGGTAGAATTTTTGGCTGAGAAAACGTTTTTCACAAGTATCAGAACTCAAAGACTAGAAGCAAGATACATTAAAACACTCGTACTTACTTAAAATTAAAAAACTAACTAACACATTTATTTTGCTGTAGGTTCGCACTAGCAAAGCATCCACATAAAAACATGTTGAAATATCTATTTCTCTCTAGTCTTAGTTCAAATCTTTAGCTCGACATTTTTTTTTACAATTTCTTGCCAGCGCGAAAGCAAAGGAAAGGAAATCATACAACCACAGCCGTCAAGAGTGAACCGCTCACCGCCCCGCTACGCTATCTTACATATTTCCCTCCAACCTCCTTCAACTTAACCCATTCTTACCTGCTCTTATGGGATAAAGTTTTATGGGTGGAAAAACTCCTTCAATGGAGCGTAGAACCGACGATCATATGCAGGTCTAATGGAATGCTGCGAAATGCCAGCCGCTCAACTCCGCTCAACTATTTGGATTAAAATGATTAATTAATGCCTTTTAAGTGAATTCAGAAGTTTAAAGTTGAACCGAAGTTTTTGAAAGGTATTTCATTGAGGAGCCCCCCTCCTGGGGGAGGGGGAGCTTTGACGTGTCTTGGGGATATAAATTATGAGCTCCGGCGTTTTCTCTTTACGAGATGAGACGTTCTCCAAAGTAATGTTTTTCTTTAGCCTAGGCATTAAAATGTGGAATATTGTTTTAATGCGAAAAAAAACATGAGATAATAGGGGATTTTTCAGTGAGAATGTGGTGCTGCCGACCACCAGACATGGTGCACTTGCTGGACTGTCTCTTTTACTTTAGAGGATATGAACGCCACTGATTAACGTGGCTACCTTTTGGGTGCAAGTAATTTGACAAGACGTACCATCGATACGTAAGCAGATGTGAAAATAGTTTGTGTGCCTGCCAAAAATCTTGAGTTCGCAACAGGCACCAAGATCGTGTCTCTACAAAAAAGCCTAGTCTTAGAGCGACTGCCTATCTGATCTCCATAACCCAGTTGGAACTGCGTAATACGATACCCCTTGGTAAGACTCGTTGCCAGACTTTCGGGTCACTGACTATCTGTTACAACTATCAAAGATCTATAAATGATAGCCGGGACCAACGGCATAAGTGCTTTCCGAGGCACAGAGGGAACAAACACGGAATTTAATGGGTGGTCACCCATCCAGGGACCAACCTAGGCAACCGCGGCTTAACCTGAAGATCGACCCGAGCGGCTGTTATTATTTAGCCAAAAGCTCACCCACCGGATCATAGGTGGTGAAAGCCACGCTCGAATCCAAATACATTCATCGCCGTTGCAAGTTCCAACACAAATCATACTTCAAAAATCCACACAGCCAGTTTCCACAGTAAATGTCTCTCGAAAATGCATTCAAAGAAAATCCAGCACTCGATCTCGGCTACCGTAGCACGTGGATAATTTAGCAATTGAGCGAGTAAAGCGCAAAAAAGCGCTGAAACCCACCGCGAGCCTAACGAACTGACTGCAAGGGTAGATCGAACTTCATAGACTATTCAATAGTTCCTGTACGTCCGTGTATTGCGTTTTTGAGTATGCAATTTTGCTATTTTTCCAGTATTTTTTTTTAGGAACGTGCATTTGTAGGTAGACAAAGTCATCATCTGCCTAGCCTTTTCCCAACTATGTTGGGGTCGGCTTCCAGTTTAACCAGATGCAGCTGAATACCAGTATTTTACATGGAACGAGTACCTATCTGACCTCCACAACGCAGGTAGACAAAGCTCATGGTTCGTGTCGATACAAGAGAAGAAGTTTTGCGGCTAAAATCACGAAATTCTTCCATAAAATTAAATTTTATAACCCAACTTCAAAGCTAGGACATCGAACTCTTTTTCCATCTCAACAAGAATCAAATTACGATGAGCTCTATTTCAGCTGCAGAGTCCTAATCACAAGATTGTTCAGTCTACTGCACTTCTAACTAATCCATAATAATTATGCACTAATTAATAGTTATAATGATCAGATGAATCGCACACCTCACTTGTTGATAGTAGGAGTTATTATCGTATTAGAGGATATTGAATGCTGTTGACTTAAATAGGTAAATACATAATCCTATACTATTAAATGAGCAATCTATCTTCTATCTATATATATAAAATGGTAAACTGACTGACTGGGTGATATATCAACACACAGCCCAAACCGATGGTCCTAGGGACGTAAAACTTGGAGGGTGTGTTCTTTGTGAAGAGTAAATATCCACTAAGAAAGGATTTTTGGGAATTCCACCCCTAAAGGGGTTAAAATAGGAGATGGAAGTTTATATGAAAGTCCGTCAGTTTTGAAGTTAGGATCTTCAAATTTTGTGTTTGAAGCTGTCGATTGAAAATTAATTTATACGTGTCTCAGCGTTTTTGATAGTTCTACCTCCGAAGGGTTAAAAAGGGGGATGAAGGTAAGTAATCGGATATTTTTCTACATCCACGCGGGCGAAGCGGCGGGCAAAAGCTAGTATTTGTATATTTCTAATCACGTTCTCGAAAACGGCTCTAACGATTTCGATTTAAAGTTGCAAAATAGGGGTTTATGGTGGCAACAAATGGATCTATTTTCACCTGAGTAGGGCTCGCCTTGGTGCTATGGTGGTGTTGGTATGGTAGGTGTGATTTTATTAATGTTAACTTAAAATATTTTGAAACTTAACTCACTAACAGCCCAGAGCCAGAATTTGTGTCCGGTTGGTGGCATTAAGTTCACCCTCTATGACATGGGACGTATTCATAACTGCAGAAATGTGTCTCTTATGAGATTTCAGGCGTGATTATGATTATTCTATGTCAATTTTAAATAACGTCGTTTTTGTTCATCATCATCATCATCATTTCAGCCAAAAGACGTCCACTGCTGGACATAGACCTCCCCCAAGTGTCGCCACATTGACCGGTCCCGTGCGACTCGCATCCAGCGGATCCCTGATCGTTTTTGTTCTGTAAATGAATATTTTAGAACAATGAAACGATACCAAATTTAATATTCATAAACGAGTAGTAGTTCTAGCGTTTTTGCACGCCTACGTTTACTACCAACCACTCTTTTTTCAGGATCACAAACATATTTTATTTACCCTAACCAAAATGGCCGCCGATAAACAAATCCGTTACCGCCAAACCATTCGCAAATCATAACCAGTAGCCAGAGAACCATCAACCGTCTATCTGCAACCACACACCGATATACCCCCTCACCCTCACCCCTTGACCTATCATACAAAAAGTCAATACTTCAAAATTGAAAGCCAGTGGTGGTCGACAACGTATTAAAGTTTCAATCAAATTGTTCCCAGCGATTGCCGCTATAGTACGCTAGATACCTATGCACTATGGAACATGTCTCACCGTCGGCGATTAGCGATAAGCGAGTCGAGCTAGCAACTAGAACCAGGTTAACGAGTGTGTAGTTCGTATAGTTTTGTCGCTAGACCGTCAGCAAGTGGCGGACTAGCGATTACGCGCTGGTTTATGTAAAATGTAGAATTTCATGGTCTTCCTTTTAATTAAGATGGTATGTTACTTTGGAAAAAATCTTATGATCAACCCTATCGACCGTTATGAAAAATACAAGTGGTTTTTTTCCACATTATATGCGGGTTCCATTTTCGGTTTAGGCAGACGAATATCTACAAATCTTTGAAGGTAGTTCAAATTATTTATAAATCAAAATGATGTCTTCTTTCAGTAAACATTCCTTCTTTCCGTGTGGCATAGCCGTGGGACGCCCTGTATAGTTATTTGTATTTATTTTACTTCTATGAACCTACAATTTTGTGTAAGTTTCTTGAGCGATAAATAGTCGATAGCAAGTAGCTCTCCCGCTAGCGGTGGGACAGATACCTATAGCAACTAAAACAGCGCGCTTGGCGGTAGTTTTGTGAAAATATTCAGTTTAATTAATCCCCGTTTTATAACCGGGACGAAATGTTTTTGATAACCGACCGTATAATGTATGAGATGTGTTTTTGTTTTTAGAACTTCAGCAGAAAGTGGAAAAGCGGTTTAGAAAATGACCTATCTTCCGAACATTTTTGGACACCTAAGATTTTTTTCGCAATTATTAATATTATTATTTGATTTCTCATGAAATAAGCAGTACCTTTGTGCTCTTCTATCTTAATGTGTCTTGTTAAGTATTTTGTGTGTACATAAATAAATAAATTATCAAGGAAATATCTACACGATACTGACAATATTAATTTGTTTGATCAGGATTCAGGTTTAGTTCCCTGTCTGTGGTCTTCTTTTCAGCATGTCGATGACAATTCGAGTTTGGCACTTTATGTACCGTCTATCAGCTCCTGTGATGTGCAAACTACAGGAGAGGCAGGACACGATATCGATTACTATTAATACTAATAACGGGATATTTACCATGTTTACTGTTTACTAACTGGTTGTTTGAGTCTACCTAAATTATTCGCAACTTTCTGTGTCCTCTCAAGCATATACGTTATAAATAAGAAAATACTGTTTTAAGCTTTCACGGTTTAAAACTAAACTTATACTGTGACCGCATTCTCCAGTCAACCCGCGACCATGGCGCTTGCAACAGCGCCGAAATATCGGGAACTCATTCCCGATATTTCGGCGCTGTTGCAAGCACCATGATCATAGTAATGTTAGTGACCATGATAGTTTAAAATGATATCGATTGTCCTATCGTTTGTGGGGCAGCACCAAATTTACACTACAAGGAAGAGTCATCTATGAATCTCAACCTGAAAAGGTTTGTCAGTGGTGTCTGCTTCAAAGATAAGATAAGATAAGATAAGATAAGATATTTATTTTGCAAATATGGGTACAAACACGGTGACATAAAATATAAATAGGAAAAGTGTGATTCTTTGTACAAAAAATCTTAAGTTTACCCAAAATATAAAGTAATTAGCTTTTGCTCACAGCTCCGCCTTTGTGGAGGTCCTTAGGGAGAAGAAGTAGCCTACATGCTAACTCAGATCATGGTCTACTTTAATTTCATCATCATCATGATCTGCCTATCCTTTTCCCAACTATGTTGGTGTCGGGTTCTAGTCTAACCGGATGCAGCTATACCAATATTTTACAAGAAGCGACTGCCTATCTGACCTCCACAAACCAGTAAGTAGGTACTGGGTACCCCTTGATAAGACTGGTCTACTTTCATGTGGGGACTATATTTCTTGTCACCAAAATTTATATTTGTCATCAAGTTGTATCATCTAATAAATAGATCTATCGCCACGAAATATTTTCGTTCTCAAATAAACAAAAAGTGTTCCCAGGTATGAATTATCAAATTAATGTTAATATATGTGTACAATAAGAGATGGATTACCAATAAAATTGTAGTGCATTAGATGAATATAAACTTCGTTGTTATAATAGTAGTTTCATTACTTAAATAATAGCTTTGTGCTCAGAATGGTAGATCTGTCACCAAATAAATCGATTATCGCAAATCTCGGGACTTGGGGCACCCCGACTTTAGGTTAGGTTAGGTTACTTTAAACCCTGCAAACAGAAATAGGAGCCCCGTGCGAAAATGTGGCCGTAAAATAATACAGTTTATCTCTTGTTTAGAATCCTACGAAAGTTTATAAATTTCCTAGAAAATTTATTAGTTTGCTTAAATATCTATTAGGACAAACCTATTATAATACATACAAAAACATTTATTTGGTACTGGATCCTATATCTCCATGATTTTAGGTGATTTATTGTGGAATTGATTTTATATTGTTTGGGGACTAAATTTTGGTGACAAATCTGCTATTTTGCGGGCAAACCCTATTTTTTAAGAAACACAAAACTAATTAAATTGGCGATAGCTTAAATGATACCCCTTTCATGTCACGTCGAAATCAATTCAGACGTTAAGGCGAGAAAAGATAAAAGACGGAGATAGTTTCTCATTTACATAATTAACATAGATTCGCACTTTCTAATCAATTAATCGACTGTTACTTCAGAATTTCTAAAGTTACTTTACCAGTTGAAACCTTTCAATAAAAGTTAAATTTTCAGCTGAATCTAGGCCAGACTTCGTAGAATTCTGCCGAACATTTTAAACGAAGTGTCTACTATATCCAACACTTTTACTACTCCTTACCTTGAAGTGTTATTTCAAGACCCCAGACAGACAGACTTTTCTATAAAATAGGTAAGTTTCTATAGATGCCTATCTAGAGTCTAGAAACTTAAGTTTAGTTCAAAGTATCTTGGGAACATACAAAAAGAAATAAGTATGGTGTAATGTTGCTGATAAAAGTCATATAAAAGTTTTAGATGTGTCCCTGTAAGTACCGACGTATATTTTTGGGACCCTTTAGAAGTAGGGGAGAGTTTGACGCACCCTAAGCCAGTCCAATTAAGGGGTGACCCTAATTGATCACTTTTAGTACTAAAGGCTTATAAGTATACAGACGTTATA
Organism: Noctua comes; assembly: GCA_963082995.1. Taxonomy (NCBI): domain Eukaryota; kingdom Metazoa; phylum Arthropoda; class Insecta; order Lepidoptera; family Noctuidae; genus Noctua; species Noctua comes. Next base: position 17,475,795 of record OY720267.1, on the reverse strand, counting down.
GCATACATCTACCTACCTACAGAGCCCATTAAAGATAGGTTTGATGAAAGTTTCGAGGCGTGAATAGTAGGTACGGGGTATCTAAAGGGTGTATATAGACCCTTAACATAAACGAAAGGCACTTGTTCTCCCCGTCTTTGCGATAATTTTTTTGTTCTAGACCATACCTGGGAACCTTCTAGTTACGGAGATATTTGGGGTCAAAGTTCCAACTTTTTCATAAGTTTTTTTTTTAAATACATGTTTTTAATGTAAGATTTTTTACTTTACACACCTCCACGACCCCCGTACTATTCAATCCATCCATCAGCACAATGCTTTGAGTGCTTTCCATCGAGTCCTACCTTAAAACGTGATTTATAACCCCAAAAAAAAGTCGATTCCCGGCAATAATTTTTGCGTAAAGTTACTTAGTGTGATGTACAGAATGCTTGGTTGACGGCTATGTGAAGGGTCTGTTTACACCCTGTATATTGTGAAATCTAGATCTAGAGATGATGGGGTCTAGAAGTAGACTGTAATAATCCAATGACGATGATCATGATCTTCCTACCCTTGTCCCAAGTTATTTGGGGTCGGCGCAACACACTTTTTTCATCCATTTTCTCCTGGCAGTCGTCACGCTATCATTTACTCCTTTTTCCTTCATTTCATTTCTCACACAACCACCCATCTTTTCTTTGGTCTTCCTCTCCCTCTCGATCCATCAACAACCAACGACGATGATGATAATAATGAAATTGGCAATGTCTTCTTATCTAGAAGCCAGATTTAAACTATATTTTGGTAGCTCGATCTATACCATCATCATCATCATTTCAGCCGAAAGACGTCCACTGCTGAACATAGGCCTCCCCCAAGTGTCGCCACATTGACCGGTCCCGTGCATCTCGATCTATACCAAAATGATGACAATTATTGTAATCGTTGTTGTTTTTCATCAGGAACTCTTCAGTAACCGCCCGGATCCTAGATCTACTTACGGTTTATGGCATTAGGCTATTATAAAGGATGTAACAAGACCCTTAACGAAGCCGAAAGGCACTGGTTCTCCCCGTCATTGCCATAACTTTTTTGTTCTAAACCATTCCTGGGAACCTTCTAGTTACGGAGATATTGGGGGGTCAAAGTTCCAACTTTTTCACGAGTTTGTTTTAAATACATTTATTAAATGTAAGAACTTTACTTTAAACACCTCCACGACCCCCGTACTATTCAATCCATCCATCAGCACAATGTTTTGAGTGCGTTGCATTGAGTTTTACCATAAAATGTGATATTTCACCCCAAAAAAAAGTCGTTTCCCAGCAATAATTTTTGAGTCAAGTTACTTAGTTTGATGTGTACATAGGGTCCGTTTACATCCTGTATAAGAATTAAAGTAGTACTAGGAATAGCTGAAACGATGCCTTAAATTTAGGGCGAAAAAAGAATGTTATGTTATGTAATGATTGTAACTGATAATCGCCAACACGATCACAAACGAACACCACACTTGTATCATCAGCCTAACCCATTAAAAACAAAAGCATGCTACAGTTAATCCTACAAATAAATCCCATATAAGCTGGGTATAAAATATCCCCGAACCGACACAATATTATCGTAAGCCAGAATGTGCTGGTGATCGGTAGTAGCAATTTTAAAATGGTATTTTAAATGAAAATTGGTCATCAAGTAAAGCCCCTGAAAGTATTCCATATCATTTACATGGAGGTCAATTGGAATTTCTGATGCCATCACTTAATATTATTATTTTTTAAATTTAAATTGAGTAAGTTAATCTGTCTGAGTGTGTTTGTTATCATAAGTGTTTTTGATTTGAAAATAAGATGGAATCAATTTAATTATGATGATTATGTTTGGATTATGTTTTAAAGTTTTGACGACATTTTCTGTAACAAAATATCAAGAAATTATTATTATACTATTAGAGGCACAACGGGAGTATAGACCATCAAACTCTGCGTCGACTGCTGAGCCTGAGCTCCTATGTTCAATTCCCGGGTCGGGCAAAGTGTTATTGGGTTTTTCCATCAGGAATTTCTCAGTAGCAGCCACGGAGAAAAAATAACCTAAAAAACTACTTATCACTTCTTTTACTTCAAAAGGATAAGTTATAAAACTTGTAACCACCCAATTACTCTCAAGATCTTACCTAGCTCTTAAGAGCTAAACATTTAATAAGTAAACACTTAAGACTGAAAGAATAATCCTGAATGATTTAATTTCCTTTAAATCTTTAATAAGCCGCCAAGCCGCTCCCAAGAGTTAAATGCTATTTACTTTTTATCCAATTTTACCTTCGATATTTATATTTTACCTTTTATGAAGTAAGTAAGACCTTGTATTTGTGAACAGTGAAAAATGTGTTATAGTTGTTGACATTTAAATACATAAAAAAATTAAGATTCAATCTTATTTTTTTTTAAAGAATATTAGAAGTAACATTTGTATTATTTAAAATACCATTGAATATTACTGAAGTAAGGCTGTATTATTTAAAATATAGAATCACGTGAAAGATTATTATTAGATACTTTACATAGAAATAGAATCCTTATGTAGCCAAGTATATTTCAGCAACTCATTTTGTAACCGAAGCTTGGTGTTATTTACTTTACCCTTACCAGAATTTGTGAACGTGTAAAATATAAATAAGCACGCGTATATTTCGTAGAATATTTCCATCACAGGAGTGTTTATTTTGTGATTCAAAATGTTTATACGTCTTCGTCTATTATTGTATTCAGAGTTGATATTTTTATTGAAAACACGTGTTTGTTACAAATTGTATGTCACGGCTGTAATCCTCCAGGTACTACCTACATTTCGCTAATACAGGGTGTAAACAGACCCTTCACATAGCCGCAACCGCATGCTTCGCATTGGCCGTCAACCAAGCATTCTGTACATCAAACTATGTAACTTTACGCAAAAGTTATTGATGAGCATTGATTTTTTTTTGGGGTGAAAAATCACGTTTTAAGGTAGGACTCGATGGAAAGCACTTAAAGCATTGTGCTGATGGATCGATTGAATAGTACAAAGGTCGTGGAGGTGTGTAAAGTAAAAATCTTATATTAAAATATGTATTTAAAAAAAAAACTTGTGAAAACGTTGGAACTTTGACCCCCAATATCTCCGTAACTAGAATGTTCCCAGGTATGGTCTAGAACAAAAAAATGATCGCAAAGACGGGGAGAACAAGTGCCTTTCGGTTATGTTAAGGGTCAATTTACACTATGTTTAATGGGGCTCACCCCAAGACCAGATGTATGACCGTAGACGATACGAAAGGAGTATGTAAGGATCGAAGTCCACCCCCATGGGAAAAAAGGCGTAAGTTTACATATGTATGTATGTACCTCATGAAACATATTGTGACTAATTGTCGGCAATAGGCTTACCCCAGGCCCTAGGTCCGCTAGGCAAGTGTATTGCCTAGCGGACAATCTATTGTTATTGGACGCGAATCTCGACTCCGAACTACTGCTTACTATTTTCTTCTTTTTTTCCCAGTCCCCCAATAAGTATCATAGCATAAGTATAAAATTGCATTTTTTGTTAACCAACAAGTTAGATAAGCGTTGCGCTGGCGACAGAAGGATCTTTGTGTTGTATCGTTACGTTCATTGCATATTCATGGCGCATGTTTTGTGCAACAAAATGGCTGCCGTTGCTATTGTACACGATTTGTGATTCGTTAGCGATAGCCTGGCTTTTAGTTTTTTATGTGTATGCGAATTATGCACCGAGAGGTCAGTTTTGTTTTGTTAGATAAGATACTTATTGCTGTTTTATATGTGAACAGCTTCGATGGCCAACCTGTGTATTTTTGCGAACTAATATTTAAATTGGCTCGATATTTCAGATGGCCGTTTGCACGTACTGAAATGAAACGCTGATCAATACGAAAATTAAGTAACACTCCGGATTGATTTACAAATAATGACTAAACTTCTAGGCTGATAACAAAGTTTAGTAGATATCTACCTAGGCGAGAAGAGGCAAATCAGTAGATTTCAGTGATTGTTTTTTTTCAAATCTCAGTAAAGAGGAGCATTCCTTTAAAGGCCTAAAAAATTATTAATTTTTAAATTGTGTTTACAAATAGAATATATATCAGCAGCGATCGCTTAGTGATGTGACCATCGGAGTGCCAAGTCATAGGTCTCCAGTTCGAACCAAAGACCACACCTCTGATTTTTCGGATTCATGTGCGTATTGTACAATTATCACTTGATTCGGTGAAGGAAAACATCGTGAGGAAACCAGCATGCCTGACAGATATTTCTCGATGGCATGTAAAGCCAAGTCAGAGGCCCATGGGCGGCGTAAAAACTCTGGACACCAGGTTAGGCACTAACCAAACGAAAAAGAAAGAAGCAGTTTTCACTCTATTTCAACCAAGCAGGTTATTTGATAGATTAGTTTTATCAATACAAGTTCTCTTCGATGTTGCCTATATTTTTGAAACACAGAGAATCCTAAATATTTAAACTGTATTTACTTAGTTGGCAATGCAAATATCTATTTGTATTTATGCAATAGAAATAAATGGGTCGAGAGAGAATTTGTGAGCAAATGCAATTTGGTGAGAGCATAATTTAGGTCAATGGTTGTGCAATGTGAAATGCTTTTTATTAATTCTTCAAATTAGTTTTTTTTTTTCTGAATGGATAGAATACTCCTTTATCAATGTATGTGTTTATTGTACAGTTTGTCATTTTGTGAATGGAATTAATAATTTCAAACCGGCCAAGTGCGAGTCAGACTCGCGCATGAAGGGTTACGTACCATCGTAGTAGGGGAGCCCCCTTTATTTTTTTATTTATTTTTCTTATTTATGTTATATCGGCAGAAGACAGAAATATACATTCTCTGAAAATTTCAACTGTCTACCTACTACGGATCATGAGATACAGCCCGCTAACAGACAGACGGATGGTCGGACGGACAGCGGAGGCTTAGTTATAGGGTCCCGTTGGTTACCCTTCGGGTACGGAACCCTAAAATCCAACTCCTCCACTGCACCGAGGTTCGTGATTCCTCCGACGTGAAGCAATCTTCTACTTGACGATATTTCAAAAACCAGCTATAGAAGATAGATACTTAATAAATTTTACCCAAATAAGTGTTACCAAAAAAGACCATCATCTGCCTAGCCTTTTCCCAACTATATAGGGGTCGGCTTCCAGTCTAACCGGATGCAGCTGAATACCAGTGTTTTACATGGAGCGACTGCCTATCTGACCTCCACAACCCAGTTAGTACCGGGTAATACGATACTCCTTGGTAAGACTGGTTGTCAGACTTTTTGGGCCACTGACTGCCTAACGACTGTCAAAGATCTACAAATGACAGCCGGGACCAACGGCTTAACGTGCTTTCCGAGGCACGGAAGAAACTCGGTATGTAATGGGCGGTCACCCATCCACAGACCAACCTAGGCAAGCACGGCTGCACGGCTTAACCTAAAGATCGACCCTAGCGGCTGTTATTATTTAGCCACGAGCTCCTCCCAAAAAAGACCATCAATTATAAAATATTAATAAATCATAATAAAGCATCACAGGGACCGTTTTATATCTAAAGTTCATTGAAACATGTAAACGTTAAGAAAACTTGCATTGTGTGCTTTTAATTAAACTTTGTCCGCCATCTTGTTTTCACACCCAAGTACCTGGAACAATAGAAAATTTATAAGTATACGCTCGTGTTAATGTAGCTACATAGTTATGTGACTTCCTTGGGCATGTTGAACTTGGTAGCACAACTAAAGTATTTTTCGTAACAGACAAAGTGTGTGTGGCTTGAAAAGATATTACAAACACATTAAAAATTAACATTGAAAGTGTAGCCGAAAGAGAAATAGTTTTGTTTGTATACCAGCTAATTCATTGTACGCACGACGGCCAATCAAGCTATACAAAACCAGTTTATGCGGATCTCTCATTGTATAGGAAATCTTTACAAAGCGAGGCCAATTTATACTGGAGATGTACAGCTTCATGTGCCGCCGTGTGTACAAGGCGAAAGCGCCACGTAGACATCTTTTTTTTTTCAATCTTTTATTTGACTCGCAATGTCTGTATGTTTGTCGGTCAAACTACATTTTAAACAGCTATCCCCAACCGATTGAGCTGAAAATTTGAATACACGTTTAGTTTGGATGACAATGCATGGTTAGCTAAGTGACGTCATTCTAAATCCAATATGGCAGACTCCCAAAGATAGCGGACTAGTTATTTTTTGCACCCCCATGATATGGGTATCAATTAAGAGGGTATGCTGAGAAGAACACGAAAACATATTGACGTCACAGTCACACCTATACACCGTGACTTTTTAGTCGTCTTACAAAAGTGGTCCACTCAATGTACCCGACATAAAATAGCTCTAGGCGCGATTTTTTTTTACCTACCATAATAATAGGTACAAAGAAAAATAAATAATATAATAGAATAAAATTGTGAAACTTCCTGTTAATGATGTTTACGTGTCAAACGGGAGAACATACCTACCCAGCGCTTGACTCCAGTACATCATCGTTCGCAACAGGGTGTTTTATCTACGCCATGTGTCATAATAGTGAATTTTTAAATTATTAAAATCTCATATACACCTTTTTTTTTTTATGAATGTTTAGTAGTCATTGCATACATGAAGTGGGCTGCCGTTGTAAGACGACTAAAAAGTCACGGTGTATTTAAAAGCTTGTTTTTAAAAATGTTTTTTTACTTGTTTGTTTGAAGATTATGGTTGTACGCTAAATACAAATTATACAGAACTGTGCGCAATAAAAAAATGCAGAATTATAACCATTGTAACTATTAATACAACTCACTAAGTTAGACTTGTCTCAACAACTGCCTTTTAGAAAGGCATTCATTTGTTTGTCGCTTAGTCTAAGATAAATAATCTATCATCTACGTACATACAACCGCCTGTCAGCTGTTTCTACAACCAATTTCCACACTAAAACATTTTGTCCAGCCCCCGTAGCATGACCACCGTAGACAAGGATTTCTTTGACGGAAGATTCGACAAAATGACAGATTGTGTCGATACAATGACAGATTTCTTTGCACTATCTGTCATTTTGTCGATTCTTCCGTCAAAGAAATCCTTGTCTACGGTGGTCATGCTACGGGGGCAGTTGAAGGTACGAAGGTACCCCAAAAACCTCCGAATTTCAGCTTGTTATTAACAATCCCAGCTTAGAATCACATGCAGCTGCAGAAAACATGAAGTGAGTGGCACCAGGCGCATTCATTTACAGCCAGCAAGAACTGTAAATCTTCCTGGCGAGGCACTGCTGTCGTCGTCACTTACCGCACTAGGCAACGGGCCAGGGGAACAGCGGGCTAGTGGGTGATGTCACGATTTTCGTCAAATAGCAAGACTTGAAGTTGTAAATAAACATGAATTATATTAAATAAAATTCTAATAACGGTAGACATTATGCACACCTACGGTCGACCACTTTTCAATCTTATTACTTAGAGCATAAGAGTGAAAAGTGGACGTGGTACACTTCATAAATCTCATCACGTAGTTGAATACCAGTATTTTACATGAATTAACTGTCTATCTGAACTTCACGACCCTGTTACGAGACACCACAATAACACTCGTTAAGAACAGTTTCAGACGTTGCAGCTAATTATTAGCGCTAAAAGTAGATGGTAGTTAATAAATAGCGCTAAAAATGGCTAGATGACAATTAATCTGCTCATCAATATGCCTTCCTAAGGAAACTTCTCTAACAATACCTGAAGAAAGATGGTATATATTGTATACGCAAGCGTAAGGTGGGACGCCCTCAGGCTTGGTGGAGCGACAATCTTCGCGAGGTGGCTGGTAGCAACTGGATGAGAGTTGCCGAGAATCGAGTTAAGTGGCGTGTGATTGAAGATGCCTATGTCCAGCAGTGGGCTGTTGTAGGCTGATAACGATGATGATGATTATATGGTTAGTTATCTAGCCGACTATCCCTTACAATTGAGGTTTATTACTATCAATATGTAGATGTAACACGACACAATTGTAACAACACGATTGTAATATCTTCATTAAAATAAGTAGGTCAATAAAATTTTTTTTAAATAAGTTATTATTCAATTTACGTTTCAAACTCGCTTCCTTCGTGGCCCCATCCAAATTGTTTATATCCTTGCCGTTACGAGTTCTTGCGATCCAAAATTTATGTGCGACGACAGTCTCTATTTCAACGTCTTAAGATCTACAGTCGTATGTCACCTGAAAGTCTGAAGCTTTGTTTACTAATGTCTGCACTGAATTAGCGCAGAGTTCAGTTGGCGAATTTGTGAGTGGTTATTCATGAATGTTGCAGTAAGCGGGAAAGCGTGGTAAATCGCGGGGAACGCACCAAATAATGAGGAAAGTTTCGAGCCATTGTTAATGCTCGTAAGTGCTTGAAACGTGCAATGTTCCAGCGAAGTGATTAACGAAACACTGACGATGTTTGACTGATGCATATTTATGAAGTTTGTTTTGTTTTACTTTGAGGAGGGCACTGGGTATTGCTGTTTAAAGCTGTACAAGGAACTTTTGGCGCGCGGCTGAAATCGGAACTAATACTGCCTGTATCGTCATTCGAGCGCCAAAATATCCTTGTATGCTTGGTTTATGCTGTAGCAAGTGTCACTACACAACTGTAACTCACAAATAATAGTCCTAATCTCATCCTATCTTCTTCTTTATCGTGTGGTTAGTGCCTAACCTGGTGTTAGTTTTTATGCCCACCATGGGCCTCTAACTTGGCTTACATGCCGTCGAGAAATATATCTCGGGCATGCTGGTTTTCTCACTATGTTTTCCTTCACCAAAGCAAGTGACAATATAAATCCGAAAAATCAGAGGTGCGTAGCTTGCGTGCGACCTTGAGACCTATGACTCGGCACTCCGACGGTCACACCACTAGGCTATCACATCTTATCTTTCAAGCAAGCAAGCATAATGTTGAATTGATACAATAATATAATTAAAACACTTCTAAACCAACCAATTCCAGCTCAAGAGATTTGAATTTGAACAATACCATCCAATCGCAACCTCGAAACATAGTAAGTAACATATAACTTGAGATAACAATCATCTCCAAACAAAGGCTATGACAACCGCAAAGATTTCACAACTAACTTCAGGGAACCGCTAATTACGAGTTGAACCACGTTCCCTTTATCTAATCAGACCGACCCTTAATTGAAACTTATTTAATGAAACCACTGCAACGACATACTAAGATGGCGGATTGTTCTTTCATGTTGGCCACAAAGTGTGTTTTTACGTAAAATTTTATTCATTTATTAATTTGAGAAAAAGCATGTACAGTATAACAGACAAATCCTAGGTATAGCACAGACAAAACACAGATTAAAACAAACATATTTACAATAAGGAATGATAAAAATATCAAATAAAATATGTGTGCATACCGAACATCAAATGTATGAAAAACAACTGACAGTCAGTCGGCGCGCCGGCGGCGGCTGATGTTGTTTTTTTTTTCATACATTTTGTACTATGCCGGGTACACATTGGTGAAACGTAACATGTAATGTAACACACGCTGAAACAAATTCGCCTGTTGTTGGGTTAAATTTCATGTTGCACTGCATAAGTCTGGACGGCTCATTCATGTTACATTTCACGTTACGTTACACCAATGTGTACCCGGCACTACAGAGCTTACAGTCGGTGGCCGACTAATCAACTTGGTGTGATCGTGACCAAAAGGCTTCAGTTCATAGAAAAATATTACATGGGCTTTTTTTGCCCATGGGTAGGCGGAAAGTATAAAACGCCAACTGCTACGATCCATATACATATATATAATAATATTTCTACAGAAAAATATTCTCTCGAAATATTTTTCAAACGTGGTCAGATGGATAGCCTAATACACTTATCCTGACTTTGGAAGTACGGTAACGTTGGGTTAGACAACTGCCCACTTTTTAAGCTATACGGGGTGGGAGGGACACCGACGCGAAAACGGTTACCACATATTCAGTACATCATTCTGAGTCCCCAACATAAAAATTTGTCATCGGTTATTAAAAAAAAAACAGCTGTTTCCTACAAAAGTGCTATACCTACACGGTCAAAATAAAATTACTTGATTTTATATATTTTTGTGCTTTTTATTTCTTTATTCATATTTGATGATATTTTTTTAGAAAGTGGTACTAATGAGAATGATCTTGATTAACTTTAGTTTCACTTATTCCACTAAGAAGAACTATAGAACTACTGAGAAAAAAAAATCTCACTAGTTCCATGGAACAGCTACGGTGAAACTAGTGAGACGAGTTCGTTAAGTTTTGTTTCATTTGTTCCATTATCAAACTCCATGGAACTAAGTGCTGGTGGAACTAGTGGGAATGATCCCAACGTGTAGGGAACAGCTGACTTTAAAAAAAATTACTTATGAAAAATTTCTATGCTGGGGGTCTCAAAATCATGTACTAAATAAGTGGTAACCGTTTCCACCCTGTAAATTTTAAGTTTTTGATACTTAGATTGACTCGTAGCGCCTTCCTGTATTATATTGACAGGGATCACTTCCCGGTGCAGTGGAGTTGAAAAATAATATACTGTTACCCCACCCCATAGGAGTGCTTGCCTATTTAAGAGGACTTCGAAGAACATGAAGAATAATTCGTAGGCAAAAAAGGTTAGACCGGGGTCGAGTGAACATTGCTTTTTAAAAGGTTCATTGAGCTTTGAGCCCTTACACTCTAAGGAATAAATTAATCATACTTTCCTTCAGAATTCTTGATCAGGTCAGTTTTCTTCGAAGATTTAATAAACAGAATATTTTTTGTTTTTTTTTTCATACGCCTCGGTAGCCTTGCTGGAGTATTTTTTAAGTTTTCAATTAGTTTAGATTTGGTACTTTCAGCTATGAGAGTTCAAGGGATGTTGGAAAAAAAATCTGATTAAAAGTCAAAGATGAACTTATTAGTTTTTATTAACGTTGGCGGGTCACTCACGATAAGTACGCAAGGTAGATAGCAGTGGCGAAGAGTCCAAACAACTCGATTCCTACCGGATTCCCTCTGAAAATTGGCACTGTCAGTATTCTATAGACAAATAATATAATCACATTAAAGATATGTACTCCGGCTTACCTCTTACAAATATTAACCCTTCGCTACTGGTAGATAGGTACTATTCCTGGGCATGCCAACGTTTTTATTTTTTAATTAATCTTGCTGCATAAAGTTTTTAAACAAGCTATTAGAGCAGATATTTAAAAACTTTGGAACATGAATTACGAAGTAATTACTTTTTGATCTAGCCGCACAACGAAATCGTAATTGGTAAAAATGAACTAAGACAACAATTTAGCGGTTTACCTCAAAAATGTAAGAAGTTACTTTGTAATTTAAAAGATGTTTTAAGTAAAAAGTTACAAAATGTTAATTGCTGGTTACTCTGTAGATAAAAAGCTACAGTTACAAAGAGAAAATGAACCGAAGATGTTATTAAAATTTCGAAATGAAGTACAAGGCGGTAGAAATCAGATATTTCAGCATAGTTCTACGGCAAAAGTAAATGAAGATACGACAAAAAGTACGAGAAGTAAATAATAGCTATAAAGAATAAACAGACAATTTACAAAGGTCGGTAAGTTTTACTTAATACAAAAGAATGCTTTTAAAGACAACAAGACAACTAAATAGGCACTAATAAACAAGAAAACCGAATTAATTCACCAGCACAAAAAATATTCAAGTAAATTACAAAACAAAATAAGTTCTGGACTTACCATTGTTACGGAATATTTTCTTAAAACGAAAAAAAAACGTAAATTGGTGTCTGGAAAGTTGACATCTGTCACTTTGACTGTCAGATAGGAAATAAGAATTGGGGAGAAGGGGGCAAAGTGTCTGTTTCATTTCTACAGAGTTTCATTATTACGCGTTTCGTATTGGCCAAGTTGGGGTGGTATAACTTTTGACACCACGCTTGGCAGGCAATGTTTCATGGCTAACGGCATTCGAAATATGAAAAGTTTTGGAGTGATTGCGCTGTGATTGGACGGAGAACGGGTGTAACTTTCATTTTTATATTTTTAGCATTGCTCTTAGATGTGCTGTATGCGTGTAAAGTGAGATTTAAATTGTGTGACAAAGTTCTTTGTTTAAATGTTTAGTATAAGTAACAAAATACGTTCCGGTTGTTAATTTTGCCTTGAAGCTTAATTCGTAATATCATTAAATTACATATAAAGGCCGTGACTCGCTGCAGCTGGTGTCGACAGATTTGTTAGCGTTAATTTTATTAAAATTTATTTCACGTACGTTTCGTGTGACCAAAACAAAATCTTAAATGTATTTTATACCCAATGACCTTCAAAAAGGACTGTAATTGAACAGTTATGAGCGAACAAATGTAAATAATATTCATACCGAGGGAAACAAATTAACACGCACAACCTTGGCTTCATTCAGTTTGTCTCGGAAGGGACACGGCTTAATTATAACAAACTTAGATAATTGCTTCTCTGAACTGTTTATTTTCCCCGGGGGCCAAGTTTTCAAATCTGTTCGTTATAGCTTGCACAATCATTTTCTTTTACTTTACAAATAACCTAACGCCTATTTTACTCCCCGAAGGGTAACGCTAATTAATTTTTTAGTTTTTTTGTGTTTAAATTAAAGGTCTATCTCTAAAATTGGAGATAAATAGCTAATTTCTCAGTGAGGAATCAGCCATGCTCATCACGTCAACAATAGAAGCAAAGCAGTCTAAACGGTTCATTGTAGTTTAGAGTTGAGCATTACTTGGCGCCCGAGGCGGGACTCGGTCCAATCTAGACTGAACCGCTCTGAACTGGATTTTACAAGTTATTACCCGTAGGTACGTTATTAGTGCACGTGTACTTTGTAACTAATGAAAGTTTGGACTAGTTCTAGAGTATTTTAGGGAATGGAAGTTTAGCCCAAAAGCTGGATGATCTTAAGCATTATGTAAAATACGCAAAATCAAGACTGAGTTTGTGAGTGGATTGATCGTGGAAGAGTATTTTGAATTCTTTCCAGAAGAATATTGTCTGAAATTCCACATAATCACAATAGAAATCCCTATAGATTTTAATATGATCCACACGAGAGCAAATTGGGTTCTGTAGTTACTAGTATAGTTTTTAAATTAATTACAGAGATCCCCCTTAAAATGAAGCTCCACTACAAACAATAATTAATAAAAACAATACTGCCGGCGAAGAACGACCCAAACTAAACAAAACTCCTTGCAATCCGAACTCGGCTCTAAAACTACACTTTTACTTGGCCTGGGGAGTTGATAATAATTTTTAATTTATCACAAAGTGGTTTCTCCAACCAATTAGTGTTGTGTCACAGTTAGTGGGGTGGTCCAAGTTTTAATGGCCTCCGAGCCAACACTGAGATAAGAGCCCCTAGGAAACTCAAGGAGCACTGTTTAATTTAATAAGTTCTGTTTTAAGGGGACACACAGTTAACGTACTATAATAACGGTATATGTTGTTGATGGTAGTGTGCTGTTATGGAATTTTGGCGTGTTTGTATTGGGGAGTGCTGAGACTTGAGAGCTGTTCGAAGTTTGTGTGGGGTGTGGTGGACAGCTTTCTTGTTCTATAAGTGTTTCGCATCGAGCGAAGTTTGGTTTGACCAAGAAAGGTGGAAGATTCAAAGTTTTAGCGATGCTAATAGAACTGCGCTTAACTTCAGCTAGCATTTGAGCGATATATTTTGGTTTGTTCTATATTTTGTGCTGCTTGGTCATCATTGTAATTTTTGCGATTTTTTTTGTTTTTGTGGCCGGACCAACTAAGAACAGGATAGCATGGCAAGGGAGGAGGCCTATATTCAGCATTGAGTGAAACAAGGCTGCCAATGGAATCTGATCACTAGGGCTCCGCTGTCTGTTCGTCTGTCTTTCCGTCTACGACACGCACTTGGCCGATTTGTAATTGGGACATAACGATAACTGAAGTTGCAATAAACAGCTGCGGGACTGTTCGAAAGAGATACCGTGGCCCTGGAACACAAAGGGCAAAAAAGGAACATGGATGGGTTTTAGTCAGTACAAGTCTGACACTCCCTTCCGCTCCGCCCAGAGTGGGGGGGGGGGGTCATTTGATGATTTTCCATCCGAAAAAAAAAAGTTGCAATAAACAACATTAATAAAGCGATCAATCGAGTTTTGGATATTCAAATATGTCATCATGTTTGAATATCCAAAACAACATGTACAAAAAAACTAACCAATACAAAACTCCAACAAAATAATTAAATCAAAACAACAAACATTGATTGCACTCGTGTGAAAAACAAATTTCATGTAGGTACCTCAAAAATGTAAATTAACCGTCAGAGTTTAGATGAAAAATCAACAGGAGGATGGAATGACAAACATAAATATGCATTTGGAAAGCGAGTTTTTGGTTCATTTTGTTTGAAAAGCGACCGCAAACGAAGGTTGGTACACAGCACACCCCATTTTGTGTAATTATCCTCTGTCAGTTGCATCTTAACCACCGAACCAATAATTCGAAGACATGTGACATCTACCAACCCGCACTGGGCCCGCGTGGTGGATTATAGCCCATTCCCTCTCGTAGAGAGGAGGCCTGTGTCCCAGCAGTGGGAACATTATAGGCTGATTAAGCTAAGCTAAGCTAAGTTGCATCTTCGCTGGTTCCTTGTGTCTGTTTGTGTTTAAATGTCAGAATGGATTGGGTGGCGAAATACGGTTGAGTGAAATAGTAGGGAGGAGTTAAAAGCTAAGTGGAGCAGGGTAGTAATGCTGAAATTATAAAGCAGAAGAGCTAATTAAAAACTTTTTCATTACCTACCAGTGGCGAAGGTTCCATACAACCCGATTCCCACCGGCTTCCCTTTGAAAAATGGCACAGTCAGTATTTTATAGCCAATAATCTATACATATAAAATTCAAAGTCCTGACTGACTGACTGACTGACTGACTGACTGACTGACTTATATATCAACGCACAGCCCAAACCACTGGTCCTAGAGACATGAAATTTGGACAGTGTACTCTTTGTAAAGAGTAGGTATCCACTAAGAAAGGGTTTTTCGAAATTCCACCCCTAAGAGGGTGAAATGGGGTGTTGAATTTTCTATGTAACTTTTTATTCTCTAAGTCAATTGACTTGAAATTGTGTCTACATATACTTCAGTTAAAATGATGAGAAACGTGTATCACAGTTTTTCCAAAATCATCCCCCAATTTAAAATTCAATGTCCTGACTGGCTGACTGATACATCAACGCACAGCCCAAACCACTGGTCCTAGAGACATGAAATTTGGACAGTGTACTCTTTGTGAAGAGTAGGTATCCACTAAGAAAGGGTTTTTCGAAATTCCACCCCTAAGAGGGTGAAATGGGGTGTTGAATTTTCTATGAAACTTTTTATTCTCTGAGTCGATTGACTTGAAATTGTGTCTACATATACTTCAATTAAAATGATGAGATACGTGTATCACAGTTTTTCCAAAATCATCCCCCAATTTAAAATTCAATGTCCTGACTGGCTGACTGATATATCAACGCACAGCCCAAACCGCTGGTTCTAGAGACATGAAATTTGGAGAATGTACTCTTTGTGGAGAGTAGGTATCCACTAAGAAAGGGTTTTTGAAATTCCACCCCTAAGAGGGTGAAATGGGGTGTTGAATTTTCTGTGAAACTCTCTCGGGGTCGATTGCCTTGAAAATGTGTCTACATTTACTTCAGTTAAAATGATGAGATACGTGTATCACAAAATCATCCCCCAATTTAAAATTCCATGTCCTGACTGGCTGACTGATATACCAACGCACAGCCCAAACCGCGGGTCCTAGAAATATGAAAATTGGAGGGTGTATTCTTTGTGAAGAGTTAGTATCAGTTTTTCGAAATTCCCTTAGAGGGTGAAATGGGGTGTTGAATTTTCTGTGAAACTTTTTACTCTCGGGGTCGATTGACTTGAAAATTTGTGTACATACTCTTCAGATAAAATCCAGTAAATCCGATGTCCAATCTCAAACCAAGGTATCAATATTTCACGTATCTAATTTAATTGATATAACTTTATAATAATAATTGCAAGTTATAAGCAAGTACATGTAAATCTATGTATGTATTATAGATAGATACATAACTTACTTATTATTCCAGAAGTAAGATCCCGTGAGCAATTCCCTAACTCCACGCGGGCGAAGCCGCGGGCATAAGCTAGTATTCTATACAATAAAGATATGTACTCCGGCTTAACTCTTACAAAAATTGACCCTTCGCTACTGTTACCTACCTTTTGTTTATGAAAAAGAATGACGTAGTAAGACAAGTGGTAGTACCTACGGTATGACCACTTTATGTGTGCAGTTGAAGGTGTCGTTACTTGTGCAAAAAAATGCATCGACATGTCAAACTTGATACATTTATTTTAGTTCTATGTTTTTCCATCACATTAATATAAGTATGATCAGCTTGTAACGATCCCACAGCTGTCCCAGCTGTGGGATCGTTACAAGCTGATCCACCTCCACCACCACCACCACCTCCTTTGAGAGGGACTATCTTAATTCACCACGCGGCCGCGCGGTTTGGTGGGTGCCATAATTATGTTTTTTTTTTTTGTTTCCCCACGGTGTTTTGTTTTGCACAAACTAGTAGTAATAAAATAATTTATAGCAAATAATTTGCATTGCTTGAGTTCGAATCCATGACCAGTGGCCGTGGCCACCCACAGCATTTTCTCATCTACTAAAATGACTCCTTCATAATTATTTACGTTTCGCCAAGGAATTGGTGACGGCAGCCAAGAAATATGGTGTAGCTTCTGTGGTTGTGATCGCTTTCATGGCGAATTTAAATTCGCTAAATAAACGAAAGACATCAAAATTTTCATGAATATTTATCAACTCTAAACACGCTAGGTATGATGAGATGTTGGCAGCCATGTTTTTTTCTCATTTCTGTCTCAGTAAAAGAACAATGGCTAATTTGAATGGAACAGGTACCTAAACAGCCGATGTTTTTGGTTGTAACCTTCATTGTATCATTTGAAAAGGTCGAGAAAGTATAGATTTCGTTTTGACGTACTGTAAACAGTTTTGGACCTTCGTCAAAATTAATCCTGAGTTTGAAAGTAATGGATAGGCTCGTTACATTAATTCTGGCTTTACTCAAAGCAATGTGTAGCAGATGTGTCTGATTTATTAACGCTCACACACTGTTTGTTTTAATTTTGTTTCTAAATTAGTTGGCTGCTTTTAATCATTGCAGGTGGCAGTGGCCTAGCATCTAGGTATACGAAGAAGAAGCATTGGTAAATTCCGCCGGGTGGATGACCTTCGTAAGATCGTGGGGAAGACCTGGATGAGACTCGCACAGACCAGGACAGCATTGCACAAAAGGGCCTATGATCAGCTGTGGTTGAAACAAGGCGGCCAATAATGATGACCTGTGTGTGAAGATTATACTGAAGACATTTAAATCATCTACATCATTTTTTTTTTTTGGAAAGAACCCTCTTCTTAGTCTTCGCGTGTGCGTTAATATAAAAAGCCGCTGTTCGATTTTTTTATGACTAGCTTCTCACTTACATGTTTGATAGATCTACGGAAATGGAAAAGTGTTATACCGAGGTTACGCTTTGCAGCTTTCATCATCGCCAGCCTACAGCAGTTCGCTGCTGGACATAGGCCTCTTCAAGCGCACGCCACTTAACTCGATTCTCGGCCACTCTCCCAGTTACTACCAGCCACCCTGCGAATATCGTCGCTCCACCAAGCCTGAGGGAATCCCACCTTATGCTAGCCGATTTGTGGTCTTGCCAAAACATAATTCTGATACAACAACCTTCTAGTTGCTTAGCTTGTCTTACTAATCACTAATGTGATTTGTCATTTTCAGAAAACCACGAAAATTGCCAGAACAAAAATGCCCTACCTACAATTTTCAGCAACCATCGTAATGTCGGGTAATGTTCACAAAAACATGGAATTGAGCCAATGCAAGGGTCACCGCGGGTCACCGTATGCAACCGACGGTTAATGCTGCCAACTTATTTAACTACCCGTTTGTAGTTACCAATTGTTGCCCGAAGCAGTTACCAAGCCAAATGTCGTCGAATGTTTTAATGTTACATTTTTTATCACTCAATTATTGGTTGTTGTGGTATCTGAATGGTTGTGTCGGTACTGAAAAATCATTTTTGGGTAATTTTCATCTGGATAAATTGGCAAGTTCTATCATGATGGTCGACCAAACGGTAGTCAACAAACCCCAGCTGAAAAACATGATGACCCAGCTTCCGCGACATTCATTTATGAGGCATTAAGCATATGCATAATCAGGCCACAATTTTTCCACTGCTGACTTTCTCTTTATGAGTGGAACTGGGCTGTACTCCACAATGCGGGCCCAATGTGGCTTGGTGGAAGTCACATAGGTTCTAGAACTTTCCTCCTCGGTTACGAGACCTTGACTGTACACTTTATGTCGGAAACTATAGTAACCTTAAAAAGACTATCCTTCAAAAACATCTCTACATTTTCTCCACTTTTACAATTCCATTTTATTATTTCCCTCACCATTACAATTACCAATGCTGCCTCACTTAAGAAAAACTGAATGCTCTATTAAATTAAAAGTACATCCTTTAGTGGCTGACTCTTGCGACAAAGGAAAATATAAAACCATGTTATTATATGAGTAAGGATATCTCAAAAAGCACAGAGGATTGCTCTTCCAATTAAATTAACTTGTACCCTGGGATGTGCATGCTGACATAATTGGATTTGAATTACGACTGCCGCCTTTAGATGCGTTGCTTATTGTGTGTGTCGGGATAAGTAAACGTTTACTTGTGGATTTTTTACTGCCTCATAAGAAAATAAAATCTTTATGCAATTGTCATGGTTGATTACTATCATTAATCATACTTCGTTAAGTAGCATAATGAGTCTGTAAAGATCCCATTGCGGGGACACACACAGCCTCTGCAATGGGTCACCACCAGCCACGCCGGACCCAGTTGGGGATCAGGCTGCTTCTTCTTCTTCATCATCATCATCATTCCAGCCGAAAGACGTTCACTGCTGGACATTAGGCCTCCCCCAAGTGTCGCCAAATTGATCGGTCTCGTGCGACTCGCATCCAAGCTTCTTCATCTGCCCAGCCTTATTCCAACTATGCTGGGGTCGGCTTCCAGAATTACCAGATGTAACAAAATCTAGCCTTCGATATCTTCAGAGCTTCTGTAGATTCAGAACAAACAATATGTGCTTTTAATTTAACACATGTCATGCATGCTATAGGGACAATTCCAAAAGCGACAACCGTATGCCGCAGAAGCGAAGTGCCCAATTGCAATGACAGGCAGAAGCGACAAGATTTGTTGTATGTCACCCTGTTTGCAAATGCTTTTGGAGATGTCGACATTGACGACGACACCAGAATTGTATACCTTGATTCTCCTAGCCTTGACGCTATTTCAAAGGACCCACCCTCAAACGAAATACGTAAGTGAGTTTGTGTTTGTTTGCTACTCAATCACATCCCTTCGTAAAACATCCATTTGGCCAGACATTCCTTCTGTAGACCATTTCGGTCCAGCACGAAACATTAGTTACTCAACAAAGGCTCAACTTTCGCGACCCGTCCATTAGATTTAGCAATAAAATCAGTCATACTGTTTGTCATATTGAGTGCTTATAAAAAGCATATGGAGCGAGCGTTCCCAGTGGTTCGACGGAGAATAATTTTCACGTTTCCAAAGTTCTAATGGGAAAACTTTCATGTCAACCGTGGAGTGTTCAATACGTATTGCTAACGGAGTACCGCTCAAACTTTTTGTTTACCACTAAGTTAAGTAAGACGTTTTAAACAAACGTAAGAGTGGGACCTGTGAGTGCTCGGCGGTGTGGCGTCGCTTCTATTGATATAAATAGAGTTCAGTGCCTTTCATGGCTGCAGGACCAAAGCGGTGGAGCTGTCAATGAATTTGGTGACCGATTGGAAATTAAAACTGTGTAGTGTGAGTTGTTTGTGAAGCGTGTTTACGGATTTAGGATTGAGAATTTGTGTACTGGGCAAAACTGTTGAAATGTAATAATAGCTAGACAAGTACCTAGCAATCGATATCAAAACTTTTCGGTTTTTTCACAATCACGTCCAAAATAAGGTTTCTATCGAAAATACTACATTTCAACCTACTTATCCAACGGGGAAACACAGAACTAAAATAAATGTACCAACTTTGACAAATCAAAGCAAATTTTCATGACGCCACCTTGAGCTGCACACTTAAAGTGGTCATACTATTACATTTTGACATTTCAACCATCGTCACAAGCTTCCTCACTTTGAGAGTTAGTGGGCCATAATCCACCACTTGGGCCCAGTGTCGGCCGATGGATGTCAGTCTTCGATATTTTCGTTCTAGCACATTTTCTAGGTGGACCGATGACCTCGTAAAGGTTGCAGAGATCCGCTGGATGCGAGACGCACGGGACCGGTCAATGTGGCGACACTTGGGGGAGGCCTATGTCCAGCAGTGGACGTCTTTCGGCTGAAATGATGATGATGATGATGATGATGATGATGATGATGATGATGATGATGACATTTTCTAGCACGTTTTCCGACGCTGTTTTCCTTCACCGTCATTCACATATCAATCTACAAACGCATTCACATCATAAAACTTCATTGAATAATCATCGAAAAGTTGTTGCGCTCAGATTCCAAAACTCGAAGGTATCTCGAAGTTCGACTTTCGTTCGGATGCATCTCATCTCGAGTATTCCTCGCTTTCTGTTTATTGAGAGTTCGGGCATTCTCATTTCGAATGAAAAGTTGGCGGCAATCATTTGTTGACGTATTATTGCTTACAGAGGATATATTTTGGCATTAAATACCGAGTGTAAATAATTTTGGTTGAAATTTGTAATTCAATTATGGAGTGGATCCGTATTCTGAGAATTTTTTACATTAAATTTTGGAAAATTGCCATCAGAATGAATCAGCGAGAAAGGAGAGAACCAGACGTTGCGCGTCGTAGAAGGCCCAACAATAACAAGGAACTTTTGAGATTTTAGAATGGTTTAATGAGGATAGATTCCGATGCTCAGACAGATTTTTTTTTTTTAAACCGTTGCCCCAAACTAGGAATTTCTCCTGTATCGTGGATGCGTTTACAAACATTTAAGCTCACATACACAAACAGCCAGACCCGGAACAACTACCTGTAGGCCATACAAATATTTATTCCGTGCGGGAATCGAACCCGCGACACGAAGCGCAGCAGTCAATCGCTCAGCCGCTGCGCCAACCGTGCCGTCAAAGACAGTGTTCGTTAGATAGAGCTGCAAAAGATACAGGTCCCCCTCATCATCATTCACCTAGCAGTATTCATTAGACAAGTGAATAAGGTCCAAAATAGTTTAATCACTTTACACTTTAGGTGCTTCCAAAATCAATTTCAGAAACAAACAACCAACTTTAGAAAAAAAAAAACAAAACCAGCAAAAAGTCATAACAGTTGTCAGTCGCACATTGCGACGATGTTTTTTACAAGTTGACAAACAAAATTAAAAAGTTGACGATGACCAATAAAAACAGAGTATGGAACACGCGGGTTTATGGAGAAAAGATTTTATGACACGAGCTGTGTTTTTAATGAACCAGAAATTTTAAAACAATGAAAATCATGTTTGTTAATAATTGTTTTTAAAAATGAATGGGTTTCCGCTGTTTACCAAGGAATTCTTTAAGACTACTGGTCTTCATTTGTCACAATTATAGTTCTGCTTTTTTTATTACTAAAGCTCCACCTTTCAGATTTAATTTAGGGTGGTTTTAAGCATCCTACTAATATTTCTATTAAAACTAACGGGATATTTACCATGTTTACTGTTTGTTATGAGTTCCCGATATTTCGGCGCTGTTGCAAGCACCATGATCACGGATAAACTGAAGTTATTGCGGGTGGGTGCTATCGGGAACTCATAACAAACAGTAAACATGGTAAATATCCCGTTAGTTTTAATAGAAATGTTAGTGACCATGATAGTTTAAAATCTTACATCCTAATAATGTTATAAATGCAAAAGTTTTGCGAGGATATATGGATGTCTGGATGTTTGTTACTCTTTCATACAAAAATTACTGACCTGATTTGGATGAAATTTGGCACACAGATAGTTTATAACCTGAGTTAACATATAGGATACTTTTTATCCCGATAGTACGATCCCGTGGGACAGTTACCGAACTCTACGCGGGCGAAGTCGCGGGCATAAGCTAGTTAAAAATAATTTTTCATCGTCTGGCTGTCGGGCCAAGAATAACTCAAAGGCAGGTCATCCATACAGCCTTAGCTCGAATAAAAAAGAACAGCTCGAACTCCGACCTATTCACCTACATAACCGTTTATTTTCAGTACATTTTGACGCTAAAGTAACACATACTGTTTCAAGCTTCCACGGTTTACAACTAAACTTATACTGAAGCAAAAAAGCTCAAAATAATTAACAATCACGGAAGATATCGGGTAAGTGACAGTAAAAGTCTAAAGTAACACATGCTTTGTGGCTTGCGTTATGTTATAGAATATCTCATTTGTTAATCAAATTTTATCAGCGGCTGTACAACGCGCAGCTCGTGATTGTAATTTACATTCACAAAGCAAAGGCAAATTGGATTGTTGCCTGTTGGCTTGTCGACGTCCACAGTTTCATTGCGAATGCCCTCCATTGGGCTAGGCAGACTATGGTGCGGATTCGCCAAATACTTATTGAATTATTTGGATTTTGGTATGTGAACAGTTTACGTTACGTGTTGTCAACAGCCCGAGAGTCTGAGAGCCAGTCTTGCAAAGTTGCACGTTAAGCCGTTGTTCCGGGCTGTCAATTGTAGATCTTTGACAGTCGTTAATGGTAGTCTGACAACCAGTCTTGCCAAGGGGTATCCTGTTATCCAGTTCCTGGGTTGTAGTCACTTAGTCATCGCGTTTAATTAAAAATGGCGGTTTAAAATTAACGGTTATAATTTCAAATTTCGAGAGTCCCGTCATTAACATGTGTAGTTAATATGTCTATTGTTGCTTCAATCTTACAGGCAGTCGCTCCATTAAAAATACTGGTATTTAGCCAAATCCGGTAAGACTGGAAGCCGACCCTTACATAGTTGGGAAAAGGCTAGAGACTCAGACAGATGTTGATATAAAGATCATTGTCGGCGAAGTAGGTTGATCTTTATAACTAAAGGGTGTAAATAGACCCTTAACATATACGAAAGGCACTTGTTCTCCCCGTCTTTGCGATAATTTTTTTGTTCTAGACCATACCTGGGAACCTTCCAGTTACGGAGATATTGGGGGTCAAAGTTCCAACTTTTTCTCAACTTTTTTTTTAAATACATGTTTTTAATGTAAGATTTTTACTTTACCCACCTCCAAGACCCCCTTACTATTCAATCCATCCATCAGCACAATGCTTTCAGTGCTTTCCATCGAGTCCTACCGTAAAACGTAATTTTTCACCATAAAAAAGTCGTTTCCCAGCAATAATTTTTGCGTAAAGTTACTTAGTTTGATGTACAGAATGCTTGGTTGACGGCTATGTGAAGGGTCTGTTTACACCCTGTATTTAACCACCTGGTGAATAGTTCAGGTCAGGATTAGGGCAAGAAAAGAACTCGTCCACATGATGTGGCAGTAGCATCAGCAGATCAATTTAGGCAATCAAGACAGTAGTCTTACTTTGATATAAGCCTTATGCACCCTGGGCCGTCGTCTTGCCCAGTACTGACTGGGTCTTGGAGATCAGATAGGCAGTCGGTCCATGCAAAATACTGGTATTCAGCTGCATCCGGTTAGACTGGAAGCCGACCCCAATAGAGTAGGGAAAACGCTAGGCAGATGAAGATGCACCCTGGCCCAACAGCCTTGGTTCTTGCTGAGTGATGGTTCATTAGTAGATAGTTTTGTCCTGTCAACTAAGGGTAAAGAAAGTTGTCCAAACACACAAATTTCCCTTTAAACGTTCAGTTTCGAACATAACTAAGCATTGACAAGTGAAATTCTCCGAAATTGGGCTATTACGAATGCCACACAGTTAACCGCCGCTATGACAGTGGCAAAGCAAGTCAAGTTTACTGACTGTTTGACTCGATGCAAGTACTCGAGGCCAGTGCTCGAGGCCAGTCGATAACCCACCTGTCAATATTGAACACTCGCGATTAATGCCCCGTCAGTTACAGAACAATTCAGTTTAATGGTCGTAGGAGTTCGACTTGCTAAATGCATGGCAACTGTTTCGCATGTCGAAGAAGTTTTGTTAGTTAATATGCTAAAGCTGATTGAGCTACTATAAGAGCGTTATACAAATGGAAACTGATACTGTATTTTATTGTTTCAATGCTTATTGCTTTAATCGAAAATTATGCGATTGATTTACTGTTAGCCTGTGTTACTGCTAGGCAGAGGCCTCTCCCCATGACTTCAAAATTCTTCGATCCAGGGCCAATGTGGATCACTGGTCATTGATCTTGTCCAGCTCGTCCCGATTTATTATGCAAGTAGCTTGCATATAATAATTGTGGCATTTACTAATCAGAAGTTACGCCACGGTAACATATAAACTGCTTGCATTCTTCGTGCCAGTTCCATGTAAGCCAGTGGCATGTGTATTTGCAGTTTTAGAGACTTAGCTAGACAAGAAATTTAAAAAAAAAACTGGTACACAGCATTTCTTGATGTTCTAAAAACGGTGAAAAATAACCCGTTCCTTCGGACGGGTAAAAAAATTAAGAAATGAAAATAAACAATATTTCTTTAATAAGAAACAATACAGCAAACTAGCTTCCAAAAATCCCATCATGACATTATCATTCTAAACTCAAGAATCCGTTACAAAGAAATTCATACAACTCGGCTATCGAATTCGAACATAAAGCCTTGTAGAACAGAACACTTAGACCTCACAAGAGCCTTTGATTACTGTCCGTGAGTAAAACGACGCTTCCTCGCTTTCGACTTCACTTGTCATTCTTCTCTCTCAAAGAAAGAAAGAAGGAAGGAATCTTTAAATTTGTAAGGCAAGATTTTAAAGGTGTACTTTCTTGAGCCGATTTGTATCTTGAATCTTGGTAATGGTTGATTGAGGTTTGATGTGATGTGTTTCCAAAATCCATCTGCCTAGCCTTTTCCCAACTATGTTGGGGTCGGCTTCCATTCTAACTCGATGCAGCGGAATGGAGCGACTGCCTATCTCTGCCTAGGTTGCAGGGATCCGCTGGATGCGAGTCGCACGGGACCGGTCAATGTGGCGACACTTGGGGGAGGCCTATGTCCAGCAGTGGACGTCTTTTAGCTGAAATGATGATGATGACTGCCTATCTGATCTCCACAACTCAGTTTGTTCTGGATAAAACGATACCCCTTGGTAAGTTATCTTCTAAGGCGGCATGAGAACAGCAACATCTCCAAAGCCTTATGAAATCTGAAATGAAACTTCTTAACACAGCATCCCAAGGCCCAAACAAATAAAAGCACATTGTATTCTTAAACATTGTAATAAAATATCTTCCAAGTTCAAGCACTAGTGCCTGAAGATACAGTTAAACTCGGAATTGGTCGTTGGAGAACACTAGACGCCTTTTAAGATGCACTAAAGAGTTAGGCAAAGTTCGGGAGCGCCTTAAAACCTTCACGGCACATTTGAAACATTTGAGGAAGCTAAGTTCAGATAGTTGTGCTGGTGTTTAGCTGTTGAGCGGTGTATAGAATGAGTGAAAGTTTGAGAATGGTGGAAAGATTTTAGCTTATTTTACTTTGTCTGATAGGCGGGATAAAAGGCCCAGACAAGTCGTTGGTCTAGGCTTTGTCTAGAATCCCTTTAGTTTCATATTTCTACAACGATATACAGCAGGATTGACATCAGTTTTACGGTAGCTTATGTCAGGAATGTATTGGACATTCTTGACTTTTCCACTACAGTAATCGGTTCAGATTAACATATTTTAGACGCGTATAGGCTCGGCTTTATGAAGCACACGTGTTTCACGCGTAACTCGTACGAGCGTTGAGGCGCTAATAAGCTCGTATAAGCGTCAAAGTGTGAGCCGTGAGAGTCGTATCCGCGTGTGCCCTTTCACCTCAAGCGAACACGCCGGATAAACGTGTGTACGCGCGTGCGATTATTTGAAGCGCGTAATGTGGCGCGCGCATACACGCTTAAAACACTCTAAATGCTTGTAGAATGCCACTTTCTCTAGGCTTTCAGGTTTTAGCTAAGTATGCTAATCGTTTTAGTTTTACAAGATATTTAAGAAATTTCTCTCTCAACGAAGCTCATCATCATCATAATTTCAGCCGAAAGACGTCCACTGCTGGACATAGGCCTCCCCCAAGCGGATCCCTGCAACCAAAGCTCACACCATAACTTCATTATTTCTTAATGTTTCTGGTAAAGATACACCTGGAACACTTCCGTCTTCAGAAACTAATTCATCAGATATTTAAAGCACAGTGAACGTAATTAAACCTTTCAATATGGCTATCATCAATCACAAACCTCACTCATTACTCACTTAATTTCTTCAAATACTTGTTCATTTAGTTCAAAATCTTGAAATATGATTAATATATTCTAATTAATCATTCTGTGAAACGAGTTGAACAAACATTGGCACGCACAAGTGCTATTTAACCGACGCACCGTGCAAACAGAAGTCGGAAATGAGTTTAGGCAAGTAATTAACGGCTGGGACGCGTGTGTGAGTTTCATTACTGAATTCAATACTGGGCTTCAAATATGGCACGGGGAATTTTGAAAAAAATAAGGCTTTGTCGTATTTTTTCCACAACTTGAGCTGTTATGTCAATTGCCAAAGCTCGCCGTAACTGTAATAAAAGCAAAATTATCGAGGATAGAAGCAACCTCGGGTTAACAACATTAGGCAGCATTCACACCAAAGAGTTTAGATGGTCGCCGACTGTAGGATTCAAGTACAAAATGTATGAAAAAACCATTGCAACCGAAGCTGACTGTCTTTTATTTTTCATACGGTTGATTTATCCTACGCTTTGTATGAACACAGCCTTAAGCTGTGTTGTGCACCAAGAACGAGATGCGTAGTGAGGGATGTGTGTGGAACTAACCAACAGTAAAGTTTTTTTTTCACATTTGGAGCTAAGTTAGCTAAGTGATTGGTTACTTTTATACATATCTCTCGCTGTACATCCTCGAACATCTTTAGCTTTGCTCTAATCAAATTCACGCCATACAGACACAATACTGCCGAAAATAACTCTCAAAGTTTACAGAGATTCCTTCACAATTTTTCTCAACCGCAAACCTCAGACAAGAACCAGGTTGATAATGAACCCCACAAACACAACGACAACCGTCTTGACTTGTTTGCAACTCAGAAATTGAGTTCTGAAGTTTTTGAATGCCCTTTAAATGAGACCCTGGAAGTTGGAAGCACAATTATATCCTGAGGAAATCCATTTGCATAACACAGAGGTCGTAATCTGACTGAGGGAGTTCCTAACGAGTTGGTCTTGTGTGCTGTACTGCGGAACAAGTGGTCGAGTGATTTCGAAGAGGTGGGAGTTACTGTTTTATGATGCCTTTAATCAAAGACCAGGGTCTGATGGAGAAAACGAGTCTTGAAGTGCAGATTGGGAATCGGCGACCGTACATATCGGTCGTTTGCAAAAAGGATGGCATAACTCAAAACTTTAGATTTTTCGACGTTGTTTGTAGTTGAATATAAAATTAACGAAGGACTGCCCCGCTTGGGCAGGGCACCGCCGTGTCCTCACGGCGGCGATAGGCGGAGACCTCTCGCGCCCGGCACTGGTCGAGGCCATGCTGCGGGGCGAGACGGAGTGGGAAGCGGTCGCCTCCTTCTGCGAAGCAGTCATGCTCGCGAAGGAGGAGGCGGGCCGCGTGAGGGAGAGGACAGCGTCCTCCCTCCACACCAGCCGCAGTGGTAGACGCCCACGGCGCCGGACGTCGGCAGACGATCTCCGGCCACCGTAGGCGCGGGCATGCGGGCGGCGAGTAATGGGCGACTCGCTGTCCGACCATGGACCATGCCCGGGTCGACGGCGCGTTGTGTTCCACGCGCGCCTCAAAGAGTGTCAGCATAATGACGGGGCCCCCCTCTAGAGGGCCAAAGCCTGCCGGGGTCGCGGGACTCATAGAATTACCGTGACCCTGGAACATAAAGGGCTACTGAAGGACACCGTGGATTTTAGTCAGTACAAGTCTGACAGTCCCTCCCACTCTGCCCTGGGTGGGAGGACTCATTTGATGATTTTACCACGATAAAAAAAAAAAAAAAAAAAAAAAAGTATAACGCGGTCACAATATCTCTGCAACTCGCTGGAATTCGATTCCCCTCCCGCTTCCGCATTCATTTATTAATTAATAAATATTTATACAATCACAAAATCCTTCAATCTTAACCTCATACATATACATCCGGCAGTCGGATAAAAAAAAAGTCATATTTCTAGAGATGCTTATTTTGCACACCGTACCGTGAATGTGGCGTCATCGAGCGAGGTGCAGAGATAATGTGACCGAGTTGTAAGTATTAAATTAAGTAACGAAATACGTAAAATAAACCTTTCATCTTTGATAAAAGGTTTATGTGCAAAAAAATATTGGCAATATAATGAAACTATTTTTAGACTAACTTAAAAAAAACTGTCCTGTATTTCTAATTTTTCGAGTTATGTCATTTTTGCCGCAAACAATATGTGGCAGGATGTGGAAGGCAAAGGACAGGGTATTGTGGCCCAGCTTGGAAGAGGCCTATGTCCAGTGTTGAACTGCGATGGTCTGCGTTGATTTCTGGCATCAAGGGCAACTCCTTTCGTCATTTAGAAAGTAGAAGAGCAGGAATCGAAAAAGCACATATTTCTTTCATAGAAACCTCTACGCTGTGGATTCACAGAATATCGTCTTAAGAGTTTTTATCTGTAGTATTTTCATAAATAACAATACGTTTACCTAGCGATATTTTATTAAACTTTCTTACTGAAACGTTTAGTGTCTTCCGCTGAGGCATAAGTGTGGCAAAGCGTGTTATTGTGCCAGATTATGGCGCTACTTATAAGCTGAAAAAATATGTTTACGTTAACTCAAAATATAATATTCTATTTCCACTTTACTCTGAAATAATTTAATTTCAACATCTTGTCTCTAAACTTCACTTTCCGACAAAATGAAGTCCGAAAAGTCCAAAACTCGTTTCTCACAAACCATATTAAAAGATATCAGAGCAATATTAAAGAGTATTCGTACTAGAATCTAGCAACGCACACTTATGTCAAAGTACAAAGATCATTCCAGTAGACCAACTGGGCTATTTTTGTGACATCAGATGCGGGTGCATCTGATGCTAGTGGATAGGGTTGTCAACTAAACTAAATGTTGCACTACACACATAAAACGTTTCCACTTGTCTTGATGCGACAGCCACGACTTACACTCGAGTAACCTGTTCCTGTAGTATCTATATCATTCACACACATACACACATCACACACACACACGCGACATTTTATTTTTTATCTTTCCAGGCGAATGACGTCCACTGCTAGACATAGCCCCACATTTGAATTCGTATAATCGGTTTGAATGAGTGTACCAGTCGATTCCGACCATTTGTTCCAATTTGAAATACTGTACTTATGTCCACTGTGCTTACGTCTAATGGCACTTAGCGACAACTTGCGTTCAAAACCCGCTACTTTTGTTGCGAAAAATATAAATTCGCTTAATGACTTTTGTAGTAGAATCATTTTGATATTTGCCCCTCGCAGCGTGCTTCTTATTGAGTTTTTATTATACCACCACAGAGAAAGACTTTCTTTAATAAAGTTTGAGGTTCTTATTTCTAGAACTTTTTGTAGTGTTGATGCTTTGTCTGAATTAAAAATAAGCTGAGTATTGTTTGAAACGAGTTTTAAATTGCAAGTGTACCTCGTTTACAAAATCTTGTGTCAATTCTTACAGAAAAAAAAATTATACTGTCACTTACGGGATATCTTCCGTGATTGTTCATTATTTTGAGCTCCCGATATTTCGGCGCTGTTGCAAGTGCCATGATCGCGGGTTGACTGGAGAATGCGGGTGCATGGAAAATAAATTGTTAAGAGCAGACAAATCTACCTACCCTCTTTCTTTGTCTTTTACTACGTGCACTATTGGAACTCGACACTAAGTCACGGCAAAACACACTCACAGTATCACCAGGTTTTGTGGAGTCCTTCTAACGATGCCGGCAAATAATGAACAATCACGGAAGATATCCCGTAAGTGACAGTATAAGTTTAGTTGTAAACCGTGAAAGCTTAAAACAATTCTTACTGAAATTCTACAAAACGCCTAGACACGTTTGACTTAATACTTATTTTGAAGAACATATTATCATCAGTTTCCTCCCCTTATCCCTTGGGGTCGGCACAGCATGTCTTCTTGTTCCATACTTCTCTATTAGGTACTCGTCAGCAGTCACCTCCTTTCTTGCCATATCATCCTTCACACAGTCCATCCAACGTTCCTTTGGTCTTCCTCTACTCTCATAGCTATCTACATTCAAACTCAACATTTTCCTCATTCCTCCGCATCACATAAACGATCTATTATATTCTTATCAATTTAGGATAGTTGCCATAACGTCAATAGTCAGTGTGCATGCTGAATTCTAGTAAGCGGAGTATGTAGAACTTGTTTATCTTTAACACCTCAATGTACCATATATCACGCAAATAAAGATTATTCTTATATTCTAGTATCACTTCGGTGCAACACACGTAAACAATAGAATGTGCAATAAATCTACCTTTTAACAACCCAGATTCGCCATTGCCCATGACGCTGATCACAAAGAAAACAAGACCTAAAATAACCCCGCTACAGAATGCAGTATTCAATACCAAAACAAATAGATTTCCCACGAACGTGTCATTGAACAACAAAACCCAGGGATGGACTTCAAACGGACGAACATATTCAAAGGTTTAGCGATGTTCCGACAAAGATCAAAAACATTCCCTTTAATCCAACCGAGCCCAAGTTCGGAAAAAACAAAGTTTTAATTAAATATCCGGGAAGCATTCGCATTCAACCGATCCGGTTGATTTGTTTTGCGAAATATTTTTGATCGAATTCAAGCATTCCTTCACAAATCGTACCTATCTGTAAAGCCGATATCAGACGCTTTACTATACAGTGAACGGTACTCGGGAGGCTGTTAAATTTATGTTCACACGACACCGACACAATTATATAGAAATGACAAATGATTTGATTTTTTCATTTCGTTTTTCGATCATTGCATATGCAACGGCAGTGCCGAAACCCAACATCGTTGGATTGACTAATGAATTCAGATTTCACATTGCTTTATCATTTTTTTTTCATGTTGTGTTCAGACGTTTCACTTCGAGTGAAACATGGGCGATTGACAGGCAAAAATGAACGAGTAGTGGAGCGCCTGATATCGGTTTAAACGTAGTCGCAAATAAAAAGAGGAACTGTTTCAGGGAAATGAACATCCGACATTCAGTGGACGGTGGATGATCGATTAGATATCCCAGTCCAATTGGGGACAACTTTACCCAGTGGTGTACTGCGATGAAACGGGTTAATTGATTAGTTAACGAGAGAAATACTTAGAAAACTGTTTTAAGCTTTCTTCACGGTTTAAAACTTTACTTTTACTGTCTCTTACGGGTTCATCCCACGATCATGGCGCTTGCAACAGCGCAGCGTCGAAATATCGGGGGCTCAGAATGATGAACAATCACGGAAGACCGTATTATGAAACACTACAAATTGAACGAACGATATAAATTTTAATTTGTAATGTTTTAATGAGAATTTTGATTTTAACAATTTTGTAAAATGAAAATGTTTGCACGCTGAATGGTGAAATATGGCAGAACTCTGATGTATACCTACTACTACCTACTTATGTATTACCCATATTTGCAAATAAATGCTATTCTATTCTATAATAGTTTATAGAATAGAATAGAATGGAGTGGATGGCGTTCTGCAGTTTGTGCCTACCTACCCCAATGAGGGAAAGAGGTTTCAGTTTAAATAATTATGTATGTGTTAACTAGATATATAATCTAATTTCAGCCACTTACTTCGACCATCCAAAAATGTGTCCCAGACGCAAACACACTATAACATCCCCATGTAAGCGATATATGTACATAAACTAGCTAAAATGAATGACAGGGGCCCAGCATATCATTTACCGCACATCCAAGGCCTTACTAAGCCTTGCCAGATGACAAAAAAGGGCCCCAACCCTTAAACACTTATAAAAGTAATATAGGGCTTTTAGGAAAAGGACAGAGGCAGACTAAAAGTGATGTAATCAAGTTCTAGGACAAAGTACAGTCAGCTTGTCCTTGATACATGTGTTGTCCTTATAACTAGCGTGATAGATTATTCTTTTGAGTTGGAACTAAGTAATAAAATTGTCTTATTTTTGCAAGTGTTAAGATAGAATAGAGTTACTTAAATCCATAAAGATATATAAGGTCTATCTTATCATACACGAAATATTTTAAGAGTAACTTCTATAAGTTGTAAAGTCGTCAAAGCAACGAAAAAAAAAATTATCTGAGTGTTTTTTTTTTTACGAAATTATTATAATTCTAAAATTTTTTGAGACTTTTTGCATAAAACCTTTACTCCCATATTCTAACAATGACAGTAGATAAATACGACGTAGTAAACTAGCGTAATAGATGTTCAAAAATAAGGAGCTAGCAGTGGCGAAGGTTCCATACAACTCGATTCCTACCGGCTTTCCTTTGAAAAACGGCACAGTCAGTATTCTATAGACAAATAATATAATCAAATATGTACTCCGGCTTACCTCTTACAAAAATCGGCCCTTCGCTACTGGGAGCTAGTATTTATTTTGTGGGTCAAGTAATTTTAAATGATTTATTTTTTATAAAATATACTCAGATAAAACAAATAATCCCTTGAAATGGCTTCGTTATAGCCGTTAGATGATTCCCTGAAAATATTTCTTGTATGAATAGTTAGACCTTATATATTACAAATGCGGAAGTAACTGTCTGTCGGAGTGTCAGAAGTGTCCCGACACCTGCACTTTAGAGGACCTAAAAACGCCACAGACGCCGCGATTAACGTGCCCACATACTAGGCCCAAGAAATTTAAACAAATCGTACCATCGACACGAAAGAAGATCTTTTATGATTTAACGGCTTAATGGATTTCGATAAAATTGCACATTGAGTTAACAATAACCTGGGTAAGGATATAGGATAATTTTTATCCCGGTAGTACGTTTCCGTTGGATAATAGCCGACCTCCACACGACCGAAGCTACGAGCAGAGGCTAGCCTACCTCATTTCTAAAGCAAAACATATAATATCACGCCTTGTAATCCCCAAAGGGTTAGGCAGAGGTGTACCTAACATTTCGCCAGTTTAGTTTAAGTACTATATGTAATGGGGAGCGAGCCTATTGCCATCAACCGGGCACAAATCCAGACTCCGTGGCTGCTACTGAGAAATTCTTGATGGAAAAACCGAATAACACTGCCCGACCCGGGAACCGAACCTAAGACCTCATGCTCAACATTCGCGCTTGCGACTAACGAGGCAGTGAAAGCAAGCTACAAAAACCTTATATTTTCAGAGTATCTGCAAAAAATAGGAGCATTTAAATGGACCTTTCTCACCATCCGTCACGGTTCTAACGTTCCTAAAACAATTTCAATAATGGCGGAGCCCTTCCTTCTATCGGATTTCGTTGATTAAGACACGTCTGTCAGCGTTAGTAATCTAGCTAAAGAAATCCTTGGGTGTCTGCTAAAGTAAAGTTCTTTGAAAATGTTAGAAAAAATAAAACCCCGACTGCTATTAAAAAGTTCAGAACACTTTTTAAGCAGACGCGTTGATGGCTGTTACTTCAACCTCATTTGACGCCGTTTGAGTGACGTCTGTAAAATTGACAAAAGTGTATAATGTTT
The DNA here is from genome assembly GCA_963082995.1 of Noctua comes. Taxonomy (NCBI): domain Eukaryota; kingdom Metazoa; phylum Arthropoda; class Insecta; order Lepidoptera; family Noctuidae; genus Noctua; species Noctua comes. The sequence continues at coordinate 17,441,709 of OY720267.1, read as the reverse complement.
GAATTATTACATTAAACTTTTTTTTTTCAGGTTTGATGTCTTCACCTGCATCAGGCTGTTTGAAAACTGTTCTTCTGACCGACCGACGCCGTGACGACGTCAAAGACACCTCACCTTCCTAGCCTTTTCCCAAATCTGTTGGGGTCAGCTTCCAGTCTAGCTGGCAGCAGCTGAATACCAGTATTTCGTATGCAGCGACTGTCTATCTGACCTCCACAACCCAGTTATTATCGGGTAATACGATACTTCTTGGTAAGACTGGGTGTCAGATTATCAGGCCGCTGACTACATGTAACGACTGTCAAAGATCTTCAAATGAGATCCGGGATCAACGGCTTAGCGTGCGTTACGAGGCTCGGAGGAAACTCGGTATGTAATGAATGGTCACTCATCCTCGGACCGATATTGGCAAGCGCTGCTTAACCGCGAAGATCGATTCGGGCTGCTGTTATTATTCAGCCACGAGCCACACCTCACGTATTAAAATGCAGTCAGCCGTTAGGATGCTTCGAGGGTATAAAGAATTCCACATACAGAGACATAAGGTTCATCAATATCATCATCGCTGTTCCGCTCACTTTTGAATTGGTGAAGGTGTCCTGTCGTGCTATGCTTCCCTGGTCTGTGCAAATTTAATTCTGGATTCCAGGTCTTTATTTATTTGTTTAGGATCTCCAACAAAGGATGTACACAAACACGAAATAAATAATCGACGACAAAGTATCACGTAGGTGTACTCCTTCACTTACAGGAGACCACAGCATGCTTAATAAAATGTATAACTAAGCTAACAAAGATATAGTAGCATTTAAAAAATATCTTCTATCTACACAGATACGCGTGAAAAACATCTATACATATAAAATTCAAAGTCCTGATTGACTGACTGACTGACTGACTTATATATCAACGCACAGCCCAAACCACTGGTCCTAGAGACATGAAATTTGGACAGTGTACTCTTTGTAAAGAGAAGAATCCACTAAGAAAGGGTTTTTCGAAATTTCACCCCTAAGAGGGTGAAATGGGGTGTTGAATTTTCTATGAAACTTTTTATTCTCTGAGTCGATTGACTTGAAAATGTATCTACATATATTTCAGTTAAAATGATGAGATAAGTGTATCACAGTTTTTCCAAAATCATCCCCCAATTTAAAATTCAATGTCCTGACTGGCTGACTGATACATCAACGCACAGCCCAAACCGCTGGCCCTAGAGACATGAAATTTGGAGAATGTACTCTTTGTGGAGAGTAGGTATCCACTAAGAAAGGGTTTTTTGAAATTCCACCCCTAAGAGGGTTAAATGGGGTGTTGAATTTTCTGTGAAACTGTTACGGGATCGATTGACTTGAAAATGTGTCTACATATTATACTTCAGTTAAAATGACGAGATACGTGTATCACAGTTTTTCCAAAATCATCCCCCAATTTAAAATTCAATGTCCTGCCTGGCTGACTGATACATCGACGCACAGCTCAAACCGCTGGTTCTAGAGACATGAAATTTAGAGAATGTACTCTTTGTGGAGAGTAGGTATCCATTAAGAAAGGGTTTTTTGAAATTTCACCCCTAATAGGGTGAAATGGGGTTTTGAAATTTATGTGAAATTTTTATTCTCGGAGTCGATTGACTTGAAAATATGTCTACATGTACTTCAGTTAAAATGATGAGATACGTGTATCACAGTTTTTCCAAAATCATCCCCTAATTTAAAATTCAATGTCCTGACTGGCTGACTGATACATCGACGCACAGCTCAAACCGCTGGTTCTAGAGACATGAAATTTAGAGAATGTACTCTTTGTGGAGAGTAGGTATCCACTAAGAAAGGGTTTTTTGAAATTTCACCCCTAATAGGGTGAAATGGGGTTTTGAAATTTATGTGAAATTTTTTATTCTCGGAGTCGATTGACTTGAAAATATGTCTACATGTACTTCAGTTAAAATGATGAGATACGTTTATCACAGTTTTTCCAAAATCATCCCCCAATTTAAAATTCAATATCCTGACTGGCTGACTGATACATCAACGCACAGCCCAAACCGCGGGTCCCAGAGTTATGAAAATTGGAGGGTGTATTATTTGTGATGAGTAAGTATCAGTATTTCGAAATTCCTACCCCTTAGAGGGTGAAATGGGGTGCTGAATTTTCTGTGAAACTTTTTATTCTCGGGGCAGATTGACTTGAAAATTTGTGTACATACTCTTCAGATAAAATCCAGTAAATCCGATGTCCAATCTCAAACCAAGGTATCAATATTTCACGTATCTAATTTAATTGATTTAACTTTAAACTAATAATTGCAAGTTATAAGCAAGTACATGTAAATCAATGTATGTATTATAGATAGATACATAGATTACTTATTATCCCAGAAGTAAGATCCCGTGGGCAATTCCCTAACTCCACGCGAGCGAAGCCGCGGGCATAAGCTAGTAACCCATAAATGTATTTGGCAGTAGGTATAAAACCTCAAATTTTTCGGAGATCCAGATTTTTGTTTTTTTGCGGCACTTACTTAGAGAGTCAAGTAGGGTTAGCTCGTAAAAGAATTGGCTAGTCTAGCCAAAAGGGCTATTCTAGAATACCAGAGACAATAAAACGTCTATTACAATAAAGACGCAGACAAAGGACCAATTTCGGGTTCAATCATAGATCCCTTTCAACTTATCGTGTGTAGTGGTTTAAGTCATACGAATTTATGATTTGTGATCTTTTTTGATCTCTGAATATATCTGTTACAAAGTGGTGTGGGCGAAAATAAGCAGAGCGAGTGAACTCGACAAAAAATTGTTAAGTGTAGGTTCTATAATGGTGGTTTGTTCGTTGGTTTATCTTTTGTTAATGATGCTGTCCAAAAAGTGCTCTCTGAACTTAATTTAAATTGGTGATATTTGCTTGCTAAGATGCTAGATGCTTTAATGGCAATCTTAAGGTACCGTCAGAATAAGCCACACTTAGACTGAATGAGATTAGATGCCCCATTTTAAATTATTCAAATCGATGATTTGCCTAGTGTAACTGTACATATCCAGTATAACCTGACCTCACTGTGAATGAGCTCCCCTTACAATGCGAGATCAGTTTAATTCGTTTTAGCATAGCATCATTGGTTTTCATGGAGCTCGTGGCTAAATAATAACAGCCGCTCGGGTCAATCTTTAAGTTAAGCCGTGCTTGCCTAGGTTGGTCTGTGGATGGGTGACCACCCATTACATACCGAGTTTCCTCCGTGCCTCGGAAAGCACGTTAATCCGTTGGTCCCGGCTGTCATTTGTAGATCTTTGACAGTCGATAAAGGTAGTCAGTGGCCCAAAAAGTCTGACAACCAGTCTTACCAAGGGGTATCGTATTACCTAGTAATAACTGGGTTGTGGAGGTCAGATAGGCAGTCGCTCCATGTAAAATACTGGTATTCGGCTGCATCCGGTTTGACTGGAAGCCGACCCTAACATAGTTGGGAAAAGGCTAGGCAGATGATGATGATTGGTCGTCCTACGTAGGTATGAAGGAGGGAGGGAGGGGGGGTTGGTGTAAGATACATACAGGGTACATACCCACCCTCCTATCGATTATAACAATTACGACTATTGTAGCCGACTAACGGACTGATAAGAAAGGTATTCTGTTTGGGATCGTCTGTAGCTTGTACAATCGAATCAGTGTTCCTCTAGGGTCAATAGTACGTACTATGGGTCTCAATAACTAGATTATATGTTATTGTTCTATCTATATATTTGATTATGTTCTTGTATTTGCTAGTTGATATTTGTACTAAAATTATATATGAGATATCTCGTACCATTGTTTGCTTGATTGATGCTGTTTTGGTTTCTAAGACTTACCTCAAAGGTTACGTGTATGAATAATGACTGTTGGAACATACGTTTGACTGGATATTTTTGTGATAAAAATGGGTCGAATACAGCTTTAGTTGTAACATACCTGAAACAAAGAAAAGAAGCTTATTAGTCTACTTCCAAATTACGAAATTTGTTGTTACCATTTCAGTTTTAGATAATATTTTTTAATTACTCCTGATCTTTATAAATTTCAAAGATAACCAGCCAAGTAAGAGAATAGAACGATCACTGATTAATTAATTGTACATTTATTCCTGATCATCATCACCATTCTCTTGCCCTTATCCCAATTTATTAGGGGTCGGCGCAGCATGCCATCTTCTTCCATACTTCTCTATTACTCGTCATCTCATCAGACCCCTCTTTTCTTGCCATATCATCCTTCACACAGTCCATCCATCGTTTCATTGGTGTTCCTCTACTCTTATAGTATCAACATTCATACTCAAAACTTTCCTCATTCCTCCGCATCACATGCCCATACCACGACAACCGATTAGATGTTTACCTCCCTGTTATGAAAAAGCCGTCTCAACTGCCGCTTTAAATCTTTTAGCAATCCAACCCTTTCTCATACATAGATATAAAGACAACATATATCATACATCCATAATGTACCCAATCAGTACGAAAACCGATATGAATAGAACCTCATTGTCCTGAAATCAATCCGCCTTTGCATATTCAGATCACGTATTGTTATAAAGCATAGTCCTTCGATTAGGAGGCGAACGTGAGCCAAGTAAATTGGATCCCATTACTGGTGCCCTAATACCAGAGACAGGGATGGAAGTGGGATTTTAGGACCAGTAACCGTGTTCGTATGCAGATGCTAAATTTAAAAAACGAGAAAAAATCTATTGTTACATAGTTCTGGCTTTCTGATTAAAATTATGTTCTTTTTAACACGCTTTTATTAGCTTGACCTTTAAAAACAATCTTAGCAGTTAAATTCTAAATCCAATATGGCAGACTCCCAAAGATGGCGGAGTCCCAAAGATGGCGGACTGGTTATTTTTTATGAATTCCCATGACTTTGGTATCAAATGAAAGGGTTTGCTGTGGAGAATACGAGAAAACAAAGAAGTCACTTTAAAGCGTGTTTTTTTAGTTTTTTATACCATAATATTATTCATTTTCATCTTCATCATCTGCCTAGCCTTTTCCCAACTATGTTGGGGTCGGCTTCCAGTCTTACCGGATGCAGCTGAATACAAATATTTTACATGGATCGACTGATCATCAACATGTCATCATCAGATTCATTATCATTTTATCCAACAAAAATCAACGCTGCCTACGACATTCCACTGCTGTACATTACCTACCTAATTCAAGCTGTGCCACAACACCCAATGTTCGCCTCGTTTCGACAATTCTAAATTATACGATCAGAATTCACCCACTTTAACAGCATTAGCATTGCTTTCACAAAGGTATGCTAGGCTGGATAGTTCAGGAGTCGCTTCACAAATACTTCTAGATCTGGGCTTAGGTTTCGAACCACTTTTTGCTGGGATGATATTAATGCCCCCTCATAATCAGCATATCCAGTCTATAAATGTTCCCACTACTGGGGCACAGGCCTCTTTTCTGAGAGGGCTTTATTAAATACAGCCAGACTTTCATGGGCCCGCAAGATTACCAATAATTCTATTCTAAGACGTTCGTAAAGAAACCATCTCTGGCAACTATCCCATATTTTTTTGCTACTAGTCGCCAATGTCCTGTCAATTCAGCTTTACCATTCTTGTCACATCAGCAGTTTCGTCGTAGGCCAAACCGCAAATCAACGTACACTATCTAATACTATCTTTCTCCTTATCTAGTTCTTCTTGTTTGTCTTCTAAACCTTCAACCCACTATCCAAAAGGCTATCAATAAACTTCATAGTGTAACCAGACAACATTTTTACGACGACAAACTTTAGTCGTAAATGTTCAAAAACTATTGGTTGTTCACTACTGTTGGGTTCTCACGCTAGTTAAGTTTTAGTGAGTTTGACGTTCAAACTGGTGTATCGTAAAAGGTTAATAAAGTTAGTACGTTTTTCGATCGTCTGTCTGTGAGTGGCTATGTGATCGGCTGAGATTGGCGGCCCTGAACGGGGGTCTAAAATGACCGCTTTAGCAGAATCATGAATTAAGTTACAATGGGCTACTATTTTTTATATTTTTAAATGTTTTTTATATTACTTAAAAACTACTAAATAACCTAAAATAAATAAACTAACAACAAACTATGTATAAAAGGGCATCAAAAAACTCCTCCTCAACGCTGTCAGCTGGTAATGTGCCCAAGAGAATGGCGACTAGTTAAAAAAAAAAATTCGTAAAAAGACACAAAGTGACGATTCATAATATTAAATGCGTCTGTGACCATTTTAAGAATATTAACGTGATTCATATTATTATCCTATTATGATTCTGCCAAAAGCGGCCATTTTAGACCCCTGATCTGTGATGGGTTACAAATATTGAATGTTTTGTTCTAGAAAATTGCGCTAGTGCTTAGGCTAATCAAAAAGATCGATAGTATACGTATTATTTTTATTTATTTATTTATTTATTTATAACTCTTAAACTATCATACAATACACAATACATACACAATACATATACAATATATATACATTTCACAACATGCACATGCACATTTCTACAATATGCGTACCTATTTTACACCATACCACAATGAAGATAATACCAGCATAGCAAGAAGCAGGCAAGTTTTAAGCTATCACAGTGATATCGATAATGAGTAGAATCAAGCTAAAACTAATTCTCATTAATAACTGCTCATTAGTGTCCCTAATACGATCAACAAATTCTAATTCTGCTAATTAGAACCGCTAGCGAACTTTTTATAAGAACCCATGTTTGTTTTAAGACAATCATACAGCAGTTATTCGATCGCAGTGATAGTCTAGTGGTGTGACCGTCGGACTGAAAAGTCATAGGTCTCGAGTTCGAACCCAACCTCTGATTTTCGGATCGTATTGTATAATTATCACTTGCTTCGGTGAAGGAAAACATCGTGAGGAAAGCAGCATGCCTGAGAGATATTTCTCGACAGCATGTAAAGCCAAGTCAGAGGCCCATGGGCGGCATAAAACTCTGACACCAGGTTAGGCACTAACCACACGATAAAGAAAGAAGCAGTTATCTCTTAATTCAACTGTGTCAAAGAGTTGCCAAAAAATTAATCTGTTATTTTACGCGAACAGCTTTTATCATAAAAGCTATTATGGCGTAGCGAGCTCCGCAAATATAATTTCGAAATTAAATCATTTCACAGATTGACATTGTTATTTAACCAGTATATGGGCTGATATTCTCGTTTTATCAATTTAAGCGTAACACAATATTTTCCAGTTTAAAACACACTGGTCGAATTAAGAAACTCCTTATTTTTTGTTACTGTTACCCTGTGTGATCTCACTGCTGGGCAAAAGCCTCTCCACTTGACTTTCAAATTCTTCGATCGAGGGCTAATGTGGGCCACTGGCCGTTGGTTTTGTTCAGCTCGTCCCGCTATCTCCTGTTAGGACTACCGCGTCGCCTTCTGGCTGTGTCAGGCGTCTTCATCGTGGTTATTTTGGCCCACAGCTCGTCGGGCATACGGCAGACAAGGCCAGCCCAGACCCACTTTGGCTTAGCGTGATTAAAAAACCTTTTTTGTGGTTAGTTAAAAAATTAAAACATATGGGGTGCTACACAGTTCTTAGGCCGACCCGGAGCAATTACTATTCATATTCCGCACGTGCCGATCAGCAAAATCCATTTGGTTAACACCATCGCTGAATTCGGTTCAGGTCGGCTTGGAATAATTCGATTTTTCCCAAACTACATTTGTTAGGTTTTACCGAATACAGTAGAACCGAACATGTGTATAGCACCACTCACCTCATCATCATCTGCCTAGCCTTTTCCCAACTATGTTGGGGTCGGCGTCCAGTCTTATTAGAGAGTCGCTCTTTTACATGGAGCGACTGCCTATCTGACCTCCACAACCCAGTTAGTACTGGGTAATACGATACCGTTCGGTAAGACTGTTTGACAGACTTTCGGGCCACTCAAAGATCTACAAATGACAGCCGGGACCATCGGCTTCACGCACTTTCCGAGGCACGGAGGAAACTACTCACCTATAAAAATAAAACTTACAGACACAGAGGTGTACCTAATAGTACACTCACATTTCGTCAGTTATGTTTGAGACTCATATAATAAGGGGCGAGCCTATTGCCATCGACCGGGCACCAAATAAAACTTACCCCGTCCATATTACCGATTTCGGTAACCAGCAACAATAATTCGGAATTTCACTGTTCGTTCCCAAATCAATTTCGAGTTGGGCACAGCGAAACCGACTCGATTCAGCGGAATCGAGCCGAGAATCGATTACAATACATCGTAACACCGCGGTCGCCCTGTCCAATGCAACCAACCGCTCGATTTATTAAGATGCAATTGAAATCGGTGTGTAGTTTTCATTTTAGAGGTGAGATACTGTTTTTCGTTTAGCTAACTTGTCATATTTGGTTTTGCTATGATTTTAGTATAACACATATCGTGAACTAGAGTATCTGAGCGACTTACCTACTTGTTTTATTTACCTTTTCATTTAAAATGAGCTCGAAGTTATCATTATAATATGTCTAGTCGTTTCCCTAAGTTGAGGTCGGCTTCCAGTCTGACCGGACGCAGCTGAATACCAGTATCTCATGGAGTCACTGCCTATCTGACCTCAGTAATGACTGGATAACACAATACCCCTAGGTAAGACTTAAAATGAAATAACGTAATTATTTTTGTATCAAAGATTTGTAAACTTGAAAATTTATTACAAAGTTAGAGGTCAAAATTTAATAGTTTTTCTACACAAAATTTAAATATATCCTCCCACGACTTTTTCGCTATAGCGTCTGTTATTTATCTTTTTTCTAATGGCGGATCGAATTTATAAATTCAAGAAGCTCATTAAAATGTCTGACATTTGTTGAAGTTAAGAAGAATTCTAAATTTTCTTCAGGCATTTAAACTGAAACGTTCAGAATTCTGGACAGGGACGACGTTACTGAAATTATTCCTTGCTAAATTATTCTGTTAAATTATTCTCCTATTTAGAATTGGGACGACATTCTAAGAAGTGACCGTAAATTCTTGGCCTAAGTAGGTATATTGTTAAGAAATATTTCATTATTGAAATTCATTATATTAGGAGCAATCAATCAATCAATCATTGTTAGTTTCCAATTAGTTGAATTGTTTAATAAAATCTAATAAATTATCTAGAGGTCCCAGACCAATGACAATGCCAATCCTATACACTTTTGACTTATCCATCAACTGTATCCTAACTAAATAATAAAGGGTGTAAAAAGACCCTTAACATAATCCGAAAGGCACTTGATCTCCCCGTCTTAGCGAGCATTTTTTTGTTCTAGACCATACCTGGGAACCTTCTAGTTACGGAGATATTGGGGGTCAAAGTTCCAACTTTTTCATAAGTTTTTTTTTAAATCCTTTTTTTTTAATGTAAGATATTTACTTTACACACCTTCACGACCCCCGTACTATTCAATCCATCCATCAGCACAATGCTTTGAGTGCTTTCCATCGAGTCCTACCGTAAAACGTGATTTTTCAGCCCAAAAATAAAAGTCGATTCCCAGCAATTATTTTTGCGTAAAGTTACTTAGTTTCATGTACAGAATGCTTGGTTGACGGGTATGTGAAGGGTCTGTTTACACCCTGTATTTAGCATTTTCTGAAATATGTAGGGTCGGCTTCAGTCTTAATCGGATGGCAATTATATGGAGTGACTACACAGAGATCCTTGAACCCAGACTTACACAAGGACAAAAAGATCCACACAAACTTTCCCCGTCTACCTACGACATTTTAAAATTCAAAGAACTGACTAGAACTTTGAATAACAACACCAAAGAGTAGAAAAGTACTGAAAGCCAACTTTCTCGTAGACACGAGTCACGACTGCATTTTCATAAGAAACCAACTTCTACATACGATTTCTTTTGTATGAGATTACATACAATGTTTTCTTTGCATGGCAAGTGTGTTTGAAAGAACTTTGGTATCAATAAGACTGTCCTATTTTGATCAGTCAGTGTTAATAGGATTGTTTTTCAAACACTGTTTTAAGCTTTCACGGTTTACAATAAACTTATACTGTCACTTACGGGATATCTTCCGTGATTGTTCATTATTTTGAGCTCCCGATATTCCGGTAGATTTCCCTTAAGTGTATAAGTTTAGGGTTGTCTTTGTGTTCTTTCATAACATAACATCACGCCTGTAAGTAATCCGAGAAGGGTTAGGCAGAGGTGTACCTAATAGTACACCCACATTTAGCTAGCTATGTTTGAAGTCCCATGTAACAGGCGGCGAGCCTATTTCCATCAACCGGGGACTAATCTAGACTCCGTGGCTGCTACTGAGAAATTCCTGATGGAAAAGCTCAATATCACTTTACCCGACCCGGGAATCGAACCCAGGGCCTCATGCTCAGCAGTCGCACTTGCAACCACTAGACCGACGAGGCAGTCTATAGTCGTGTTCTTTCATATTTGAAGACATTACGAGAGAAGATGAAGTAAATGTTTCAGGAGATGATACTTTTATTATTTTTGGAGCACTAACTAACTTGGTACATAAATCGTTATAGATGTGCAAAATTTGACTTTTAATGTCCTTACCGTATATGCGAGCTGCGGGCTAAGGGATTTTACTTGAAGTGAAGAACCGGTTGTTAATGGACTTGATTTCTTTACAATTCAATAAGGAGCTTGAAGTTTTAAGCTTCTATACAGGGTGTAAACAGACCCTTCACATAGCTGTCAACCAAGCATTCTGTACATCAAACTAAGTAACTTTACGCAAAAATTATTGCTGGGAAACGACTTTTTTTTGGGGTGAAAAATCACGTTTTACGGTAGGACTCGATGGAAAGCACGCAAAGCATTGTGCTGGCGGATGTATTGAATAGTACCTACGGGGTTCATGGAGGTGTGTAAAGTAAAAATCTTACATGAAAAACATGATTTATAAAAAAACTTGTGAAAAAGTTGGAACTTTGACCCCCAATATCTCCGTAACTAGAAGGTTCCCAGGTATGGTCTAGAACAAAAAAATGATCGCAAAGATGGGGAGAACAAGTGCTTTTCGGATATGTTAAGGGTCTATTTACACCCTTTATAGAAAAGATTACTTAAAAAAAACAAAAATCTCCTTGAAAAGTGGCTTTTGGACTAACCATCAGAAAATCACCCAAAATAGTTTTAAAACCGTAACAGTTCCCGTTCCGCTCGGGTTCAGTACCCTGCCATACATACTTAAACTCCCATACGAACTCCAATCGGCCAGCTGAACAAATAATTAAAACGCATAATTGACAGCCCTACTTAATTACAGTAGACATTTATTAACATACAGTATGTCAACTACGAACAAATGGTCGGTTTAAAGTTTTGTTGACAATCCAAACATCTGCATTTGACTTCACAAAAAACACTAAAAAAGTCCAAAATAACTTTACTTTCGGAAGTCGGTGACTTTCTGACACCGACTTCCGAAAGTAAAGTTATTTTAGATTTTTTTTTTGGAAGTCGGTTGTGTTTTTTGTTTTGCAAAACCGTTTTTTATTAGTAGTATCCCTTACATTTTTGTCATGCGCGCTGGCTTCCTCTACCAAATGGAAAAAGAATCACGTAAAACGGCCCAATAATCACGGAGTAATCGGGGGACAAACATGAAAAAAAAGATGCTGGTGGAATACATAACCTCCTCCTGTTTTAAAAGTCGGCTAAAAAGGTCCTAGTTGGTTTACTGGTTAGCTGCATACTGTGGCATAATGCCGTATCTGACACCCAAAAGTAATTAAATTCAATCGTCCTTTCGCAACATTAAATACAGTGGAGTTTGGTGTACGGTCAACGACAATTACCATACATACCACACTATTCTGACCCTTAACTTCAGCATTCGTAATGGTCAGAATGGCTTGCAGAGTTCCGGCAAGGATTATGGAGCTGGGTTCAAAGAATCACTAGTACGCTGTTGGATAATTTATTAGCTTTTGTAGACATCTTGGTACATTAACATTGATCGTTTCAGGGTTGTGGTAAACTACTTCAGTAACTGGTGGAATTGCAGTCTTATTTACAAATTACCCGCGGCTTCGCCCATGTATAATTTAATAACAAAAATTTGTTCGACGTTTTTTTTTCTATAATAAAAAGGAGTAACATACTATACGTTACTCCTTATAACACGTGCTATCAGCCGGTATAAGTTCCGTCACAATCGGTCCAGCTGTTTCGGGGATTAGCCGGAACAAACACACAGACAGGCAAAATGCGAATGCAAAATGGTATGTATACTTTCATAAGCGTTCAGTAAAAAAAAATCTTCTTCGTGTCGATGGTATTTTTTAAGTTCTATTTCAAAATCAAGTAAACGACTTATACTACGACTTATACAAAAGCGTGTCTACTGCCTTCAAAATCGAGGTAGTAACCCTGAACCATTATACAATGTGAAATAAGCCTACTTATGCCTGAATCTTGAAAGAGCCTGTAGCAACCCTGAACCATTGTCCTGCCAGATTCCTTGAGCCCAAATATATAGGAGTGTAAGGGTAACATTTGTTATGTACTGCGACAATAACAAGGGCTTCAGGGGTGCCTAAATCTATTTTATTTGTAAGGGACGGTCCTTTCGAAGGAAACGGATAGAAGGGTGTTTTTAACTGCTAGATATCGCTGCGTGGGTAGGATGAAATTCACGATGGCTCCTAGCGATTATAATATTGCTTCATCATCCTCGTCTGCCTAGCCTTTTCCCAACTATGTTGGGGACGGCTTCCAGTCTTACCGGATGCAGCTGAATACCAGTATTTTACATGGAGCGACTGCCTATCTGACCTCCACAACCCAGTTAGCATTGGGTAATACGACGATACCCCTTGGTAAGACTGGTTGTCAGACTTTTTGGGCCACTGACTGCCTAACGACAGTCAAAGATCTACAAATGACAGCCGGGACCAACAGCTTAACGTGCTTTCCGAGGCACGGAGGAAACTCGGTATGTAATGGGCGGTCACCCATCCACAGACCAACCTAGGCAAGCCCGGCTTAACCTAAAGATCAACCCGAGCGGCTGTTATTATTTAGCCACGAGCTCCTCCATTATAATATTGCTTATTAAATGAAAATAGAGGAAGAAAAAATCTTTATTCAGCACAAACAACCATGAAGTTTCTGTTGGGAACGTTAGGACCAACCCAATGCCATGAATTTTAACAACAGCAAATATCTCGGCTAAATTACGCTCTAAATATTTGTTTCCACAATTCAGCTTCTAATCGAAACACGGTTTGTATATTAATGTGAGCCAGTCTTGTCGGTTTCGCTCGGGAAATCATTCATTTGTATTCATATGGGTACTCCCTTTCTTCTCCTAAAATTGTTTGTCCGAAAATCATTATCCATAACACGTTTGCTATAAACTTCAGTAACCATAATGTTCAAAATCCCGAAATTTTGTTTAACATAATTATCTTTAGTTCTAATAGTATTCTGTCATAATATCGAGTACTATAATAATTGAATCTCCTAATTTTACATGACCTAAAGTCATATGTCCTAAGTATTGTGTTAAATAATGAGTATTATTCCGAATGTTCATTTATAATAAATTTTTTAGTCTTAAAAAATTTGCTAAATATTTGGTTTTAGGCTGAGCGCAGACTTGAGTCAAGATAGTCTTAAGACAGACTATTGCTTCACAGAAAGTATGAAGCCGCGCAAACTTGAAACAAAACGTCTCATAGACAAAATTGTTTAATACCTACTAGAACTGCACTGCGACAAGTAGGGTTGCCAACTTTTATATTTTAGAATAAATAGAGTATATCTGATTTAAAACTGTCGTGACTCAAGTCTGCGTACAGCCTTAGTGACAGAAACGAATCGCTGTAAATCCGACTCCACGCAGTCTTGTCTGCTCTACCCCTAGAGTGTAATTTAAAATCGCGTAGGCGCGGAGGGTCGAGGCGGCCTGCGAGTTGAGGAGCAGGTGGTTGTAACACTCGCCACCGCGGCTGAGGCTGGCCGGCGAAGCCGGCCAACAAGCCGAAGCTGCGGTGGTGAGCGTTAAACCCATCTGCGACGATAAACTCGCGTGGGACCGCCGGAGCCCCGCAGCGCCGGAGCCGTGACAGAAACCATGCCTGCTGCATGTTGCATGCTTGCTTGCATGCTGCGTGCTTGCTTGCATGCTGAATGCTGCGTGCTTGCATGCTGCATGCTTGCTTGCATGCTGCATGCTTGCTTGCATGCTGCATGCTTGCTTGCATGCTGCATGCTTGCTTGCTTACAAAAACCACATGTTTACAATCAGCTGCTTTACTGAGTCCATGTATATTTATCCCGAAGAATATTATTATTATAAATAAACGTTACTTCTGTAATTTGAATTTAGGACTTTTAACTTTTATTGAAAACGGTTTTATGTCTTTTGTATATTATTGATTGTAATATTTATGACAAAGGGATTTAGAACATATTATATTTAGGGATTTCAATTTTATGGCATGTGACATTATGTGATATTAAGTTCGGGTAAGTTATCATTCGGACAAATGATGATTAGGACAAAAAAAGTTATGGCACTTTAAATTATGAATAAAAAAGTTAGGTGACACAATAGAGAACCATTCATATGTGATCAAAGAGGTTGAGGGTAGTTGTCGTTATTATTCAACGCCTACCTGCGATAAGATAACACCTTCCATTGATTACATTTGGGTAGAATGTTCACGATGATTATATTGTGTTCATTTCCAATTGAAGGCTCTATGGAGGAAATTCTCTTGATTTTTGAAGACTGGTAGGTCTGATTTCCTTTTTTTGTTTGTTATTGAATTCACTCACGGAACTGGCGGTTTCTGACTTCATTCAGATCTGCAAGTATTCTCTGTAAAATTTCATAGTGCAAATTTTCATACGCCTTTATTGCTCCTAGCAGATTTTAGATGGTTCCGAAATCATCCCAAAAGGAAGCTAATGTATATTGAATTATTAAGGCACACGTACTAACACAGCCCCGGATCGCCAACGCCTCAACTTGAGCCGAAAACCATTATTTATTTGAAACTCCTAAATGCAAAACATTTATATGGTGTGCTATGGGTTCCAAAGTGTCTAAATTAAGGATCAAATAAAAGTAAACTCTATTTCTCCTTCCTATAAAGCTGTGATTATCCCAAAAGACACCTTCAAGTAAGCGTACAACATTCGTAAAATCCCTAATTCGGCAGTACCATTCGGCGTAATTTTTGCTATCTGTCCCTGAGATCCGATTGTGCGAGGATTTTTATCTTAATGCTTTCCACGTGGAGAAGTAGGAAGCTGTAATCTGTGATTTTCTTGTAAAATGGAGTAAGTAGGTGGAGGTACTGTTTTAAAAATTCATTGGCGCAGGATGTGCTTGGCTTAGTAATTTTGGAACCGATTTTTCCTCCTTGCTGTATTTGCGTAAAAGACGTATGGGTACAACAGTACATCTTTTTGGTCCCTCGAGCCGGATACAAACTGAATATGATTAGGTTAGTGGAAATTAATTAACATTTTGATGTGAGTGTAAATATACAATGAGCGGTTAATCCATACAGAAACCCATGTCAGAAAATTATCTTTTGGGTTGTATATGTTGTGTACATTCACAACAACAACAAAAAAAAACTTTGAACTATTGGGAGTTGGATAACATAAGACCACTTCTTAAATGAATATTATACATTAAAAAATTAGGCCCAAGTTCTTAGTAAAATACATGAAAAAAAGTGTAATATCATGGGTTTTCCCAATCTCAGCGGGCCAAACGCCTCCTGCCGGAGGCTGTACGCCGGTGTCGTGCGGTCCATGGCCCTCTACGGGGCCCCCGTGTGGGCCCTGAGCATTCGGACGCGACCACTGAAGCTGGTCGCATGCCAGAGGGTCATGGCTATCCGGATGATCCGAGGATACCGTACGATCGCCGGCGAATCGGCCAACCTCCTTGCCGGATTGCTGCCCTGGGATCTGGAGGCGACTGCCCTCCAGCGCGTCTATGAGTGGCGCGTGGAGGCGCAGCGCCCGCCGGGGCGAATCCCTGCTACCTCGACAAGTCGAGGCGCGGCGGGAAGAGCTCCGGCGCGATCTCAGGGCAGTATGGAGGGAACGACTGTCGCAACCGAGGTCCGGGCACGCCGCAATCGCGGCGGTAAGACCCCTCTTTGAGGAGTGGCTGGATAGGCGTCACGGCGTCCTTACCTACCGCGTGACGCAGGTCCTCACCGGACACGGAAGTTTCGGGAGGTACCTGTGTCATATGGGGAAGGAGGAAACGCCTGGGTGTCACCACTGCGAGGACCACCCGGAGGACACGGTGGAGCATACGGTGCAGGACTGCCCCGCTTGGGCAGAGCACCGCCGTGTCCTCACGGCGGCGATAGGCGGAGACCTCTCGCGCCCGGCATTGGTCGAGGCCATGCTGCGGGGTGAGACGGAGTGGGAAGCGGTCGCCTCCTTCTGCGAAGCAGTCATGCTCGCGAAGGAGGAGGCGGGCCGCGTGAGGGAGAGGACAGCGTCCTCCCTCCACCCCAGCCGCAGTGGTAGACGCCCACGGCGCCGGACGTCGGCAGACGATCTCCGGCCACCGTAGGCGCGGGCATGCGGGCGGCGAGTAATGGGCGACTCGCTGTCCGACCATGGACCATGCCCGGGTCGACGGCGCGTTGTGTTCCACGCGCGCCTCAAAGAGTGTCAGCATAATGACGGGGCCCTAGAGGGCCAAAGCCTGCCGGGGTCGCGGGACTCATAGAATTACCGTGACCCTGGAACATAAAGGGCTACTGAAGGACACCGTGGATTTTAGTCAGTACAAGTCTGACAGTCCCTCCCGCTCTGCCCTGGGTAGGAGGACTCATTTGATGATTTTACCAAGTAAAAAAAAAAAAAAAAAAAATATCATGGGTTTCTCTACCAAGCAAACCAGATATTCCAGATTATTGTCAATATTAAAGAAAATTAGGAGCCTAAAATGAGCCATAAGAAAGTACGTCCACTTATCTTTTGACACCAGTAATTGTATTTTCGCCGAGCACATAACAGCTTACTGTAATGCTATTAGGCGCTCAATTATCTTCCGCAAAAACCGGCACTTACTGCGGATTACGTGTGAATACTGCCTTAATCAAGACGCCCGAAAAATACTTACCTTATACATCAGGCTTTGCCCTAAGTCGTAATAGCAAAGAAGGTTCGCTTTCCAAGCAAAAACGCTGGAATGTATGTTTCATCTAGAAAAATACTGGAAAACTCCATAAAAACCATTGTAGAATAGCTGAGCTTCCAAGTATTTTGTGGATATATTTTTGCGTGGGCAGTTTTGGTGCTTCACCACTATATAGTATAAAACAAAGTCGCTTCCCGCTGTCTGTCCCTATGTATGCTTAGATCTTTAAAACTACGCAACGGATTTAGATGCGGTTTTTTTTTAATAGATAGAGTGATTAAAGAGGAAGGTTTATATGTATATATTGCACCCGTGCGAAGCCGGGGCGGGTAGCTAGTTAGAAATAATCTGGCTTAATGGGATTTCAGAAGCCTCTTTCTAGGATCTTTGATCCTATTTTTCTGCCCATCCTGCATAACCAACTGCAACCTTGCAAGATTTAAACGAAGCCAATGATAGAGCTTTGCAATTGACTACATCTTCGAACAAACTTTGAATTAAATCGACACGTTAAGAAGACGAAGTGGAAGTCACAAAATCAAAGCACTGCCATTGATTACTTATCCTCAATTCACAATTTTTTGTTAACCTAGTTTGCGTCCCATGACTGGACAAAGGATTCCCTGTCCCCATGCTTAGTACCTCCTCTGTCCTTTACAAATATACCCGGATCGTTCCCCACCCAACTTCCCAACATATGTTCTGTTTGCATCAACTGAACCTTCTACACAACTTTATTCCGTGACATCGTTCCGGACATTAGAGGAAAGGTCCTAAATAAACCACAATATGTAAGTGTCGACAAATCTCGTTCGTTATTTGGTTCTCGTAATCAGAAGCTGAGATCTAGATTTACTTTGGGACCCTTAGTTACGGTCTTCTTAAGTATTGTTTTGGTCCATTGGAATAGTTGTAACTGTTATCTTAACACTAAGAGAGTACTTCGATAAAAGGAATAAGATTACAAGGACTTCCAAGAATGTAGCATCTTCATCCGTATATTATAATTGTGATTGGTTTGTCATACAATTATAAACCTATCGATTTGCTTCGTGATATCCTCACTTTTTGGCAGAGCTACACACAATCGCACATGTTCAAGTCGATATACTTCGATTTTGCCGACCGACCTCTGCCGAATCATGCTAACCCGAACTCGTGTTCAGCAACCCTTAGTCACAATGGGATGTCCCAGCTATTCTCAACTTCCAACAGTCCATGAAAAACTTTACCCACAAGCTCACAACCGCCGTCCAAAGCTCAAAACTAAAAAAAAGACGATCGCCTCACAATAAGCCCCGATACACAACCGCGCATCGATTACAATGAGCAGTTCGGAAAACTGTCCAAGTTGTGTGAACTTCCACAATAAGCTTATAAAGAAACCACTCCGGATAGTTCTTTTTACTCCCGTGTGTCCCACGGCTTAATCGAAGTTAAATTGACGGGGCGTAACGGAGTGAATTGATTTCGATCGGACTGGCTCCGCGAAAAGAGTGCAATGGAGGGAAATAAATGGCGAAATAATTTAAGGGAGGCTGCTGTGGGTTTAGTTGTTATTAAAGAGGTGTTTGAGGTAGGGATGAAAACAATTACAATGGCGAAGTGGTTATTTGTTTTTGATATTTGTTTGAGAGCCTGCGCGCACTAGCGATTTTAAGTTGGCCGATAGTTTGATCGGTCAGCGATTCGATAGTTCGGTCGTACAACTATTAATCTGTAAGTGCGCACTGCCATATAACTCTATACTGATCCCCTGACCGATCAAACTATCGGCCAACTTAAAATCGCAAGTGCGCGCAGGCTCTTAAACAAATACCAAAAATAAATAACCACAAGGCATGAAAAATTAGGATTTTTTTCAGCGATCTGAATTCCAATGATTTCAATTAACTGCAAAAAAGTCAGTCAAACATGATGATGGTGATGTTTGCAGCCTAAAAGGAGTTCAGTTCACTTAATCAGTTACCAATTCCTGGATGAAAACTTTAGTTGCCAATTATAACCGTGAAATGACGACCTGGCTTAACGACAGTGCCAAATTCAAATTCTTTCATATCGATAGTACGTTTTTCAAATTATGTACTCATATACGGGGTGTAAACGAACCCTTCTCGAAGCTGTCAACCAAGCATTCTGTAAATTTCTGGACATCGAACTTAATAACTCTACGCAAAAATTATTGCTGGGAAACATTTTTTTTTTGGGTGAAACATGTTTTGTGGGCGTTACATTGAGTTCTAACTCAATGCACAATGCACATTGTGCTAATGGGTGCATTTAATAGTACGGGGGTCGTGGAGTTAAGTAAAGTTATAACTGTTGTTATATGATTAAAAACTTGTATTTAATAAGTGCGTTTCGGCTTCGTTGTATGGTACAACGTGCAGTAGGTGCCAAATTAAAAGACACAAATAAGTTTAAGGAACGATAAAAAACGTTTCTCCCTCATAGAAACAAATAGCCATTTAATCCCACATCACACCCTCACCAACATCTCTATCAGAAATTGCCATTAAAACCAGCACATGCTCTAATATTACCGATCATTGAATAGAATCTTCGCTAAGGCAGTCTACACACGTTTTTACAACGCGGCAAGTTAATTGGTCGCACCGCCATCTACCGTTACCGTTGGTTCGGTCATTTGTAGCGCGTGTGTAGAATGCCTAATGGCAATGGTGCCGTCGAATTTGGGCGTGAAAATGATTCCCCTTTTCTCACTTATTTTAGGTTTATTTTATTATTTAACATATTAATGGGTGCTGGACGAATGGACGTAATGAGGTTATAATGAAAAGGTATACTTTTTGTAAATTTACAATTAAACTAACGTGAAGTCTAGTCATGACCTGGCATATTCGGTCTGTAACATTCCATAACCACTGCTGCACGGACATAGGGGGCTATTTTTGAGAGGGAGTAGGCCTAATGTTGGTTGGTCAGTCATGACTAGAGTAATCTGAATTCTTATTCTTAACAACTACACAGATTTGGCAAAACCAACCAAGTGCAAGTCGGAGCCCCTATAATTTTTAATTTATTTCTTGTTATAGCGGCAACAGAAATCCACATTCTGTGAAAATTTCAACTGTGTACCTATTATGTATGTATTGTATATGTGCCTGCACCACAGAACAGAAAAAAACAGGCCTGCACACATACTTACTTGTATATATTTTGTAGTGTGTTATTATATTTCCTAGAGGTAGTTGTTTTATATTACAACCAGGTACTGTTTATTTTATTTTCAAATTGATGTAAAAAATATTTATGCTGTCTTGGCTTCCGTACGTTTTTTCACGGGTGACCACTGAAAACCAGCGCTGTGCTGTGGGCCCCCCATAGCACAACATCATGCTGAGTGGTAACCTGCTTGTCGCAGTCACGACGTGCAGGCTGTTAACTTTTTTCTATTTTTGTTCCGTCCTGTTGAATTTATAGTTTATTGTTTATTTTTGTGTCATTTTGTATGATGCACGTCACGTCCCTGCGACAAATATTTTTTTTTTCCGTCTTTCTTTCTATTACGGATCATGAGATGCAGTCCGCTGACAGACAGACGGACGAACTGGAGGCTTAGTAATAGGGTCCCGTTGGTTGCTTGTCGAGTACGGAACCCTTAAAACAAGAAAAAGGCCTTGCTTGAAAAGTCTGAAAAGAAAAGACGCATTTGAACTAATATTTAAACCCCAAAACTATACTTGCCGTTCCACTAAAGACACTGTATGTATTAAAAAAAGGTCTAGATATTGATATATGTCCAGTACATTACGTTCTATCGTACACAAATCCACATAATAAGAAAGATATTTCAAATTGATTCACGTCACCATACACTAATGCTCCGATATTGCGATCAAAATCTTCCACCACAATTTCAGCTTTGGATTACCAGTTGATTCTTCAATACAGCTCAAAGCCGAGTGGAAACCGTACAGCCAGGCCAATTACCTGGCTGATTCGATGGAGGAATGGGAGGATACGAGAGTTCCGGCCGCGCAGACACTCAATTTGTCAGAAACTTAATTCGGTGGAGTTCGGCTTGCATCGGGAAAGCTCGGGCGGTGTAATTTTGAATACAGGAAGCAACACAAGCAAGATTTGGTTTTATAAAGTTGTGTTAATCTATATTTATAAAATAGTAAACTGACTACTGACTGGGTGATATATCAACACACAGCCCAAACCGCTGGTCCTAGAGACATGAAACTTGGAGGGTGTGTTCTTTGTAAAGAGAAAGTCTCCACTAAGAAAGGGTTTTTGGGAATTCCACCCCTAAAGGGGTAAAATAGGGGATGGAAGTTTGTATGCAAGTCTGTCAGTTTTGAAGTTAGGATCTTCAAATTTTGTGTTTAGACTGACGATTGAAAATTAATTTATGCATGTCTCGGCGTTTTTGATAATTCTACCCCCGAGAGGTTAAAAAGGGGGGTGATGGTAAGTCATCGGATATTTACGATATCCACGCGGGCGAAGCCGCGGGCAAAAGCTAGTTATTCATAAATGCATTAAAGACAATGATCGTAACAAATTAACTAAGGCGGCTTTGTTTAAACTAAAACGGTCTACAGTAGAGTTCAACATTCAATAACTGGAGTTTACAATGCATCATATTTTTTTATGGTATAGAACCACACGAGGCCGAGCTATGCTTAGGAGTGCTTAATCCACCAGTGGACGTCTTAAGGCTCACATCATGATGATAAAGATGATATTAATTTCAGTGCCTTGTTGGCGCAGCCGTGAGGCACACAGCACATGTATTTTCTCTTGTTTTTTTTTTTTAATTTGTTATTTAATTTCTGGAAGGATATGGGGGAGGCCTTTGGCCAGCAGTGGGACATAAAATAAGTGGATAATAAAAAAATAAAAAAATAAATTATTTATTTTTTATCTTGTATCTTTTTTATTCTGTGTGCTTGATGAACTGACGTCAAATAAACTTTATTCTTTCTTTCTTTTTCTTTCTGTACCTACTCATGTCAAACGTCTGATAGACAATTTGTGCTATCATCAGAGAATCATACTATCATCCCCATAAACACACCCCCACATTTATTTATCAACCAAGGTATACACAAAGGCTATCAAAAATCGTTACCAAAAATCAATAATATTTGCTGGAAGAGATTTCTCATGAAATAAGCAGTACCTTTGTGCTCTTCTATCTTAATCTAATGTCTTGTTAAGTGTTTTGTGTGTGCATAAATAAATAAATAAACATTTCGACTCCTGGTCTATAAATCCAGTGTTATGTTCGCAACTGCCTTTAACGAAGTTACTACGAAACGTTAACACAATTACTGGCCACAGTTTAGTCCATTGTTCGTATGAATATTCATTACTAGTAGATTTTGTGCACAAAAATCATTTTGCTGTCAGCGCTTCAGCCGCTGTAAAGGCAAAGCTGTTGGCTTCGATAAGGCTTTTGATAGTGATTGGTGGTGCTTACTGTTTGTTTATAGTTTATTTGGATGAGCTAAGCTGGGTGCTGTATACAGGGTGGAAAGGATACCGATGCAGAAATGGTAACCACGTATTCCACATATAAAGAAGAAGGAGCACGGTTTATACAAAATTAACCCAAGTCGCCAGCAAAGAGAAGTATCTCAAAAAATTGATAAAAATATGTATAAAAAGATGGTATATTTCCAAACTCCATCCTTAAAGTCTAACATAGAAAAAAATTGCTAAGAAAATTCGTAGTATTGTAGTACATTCATTGTAGATATTCCCTTGAACGAATTTTCGAAGCAATTTTTTTCTTTTTATACATATTTTATCAATTTTTTGAGATACTTCTCGTTGCTGTAGGACGTGGGTGAATTTTGATCCTTCTTCTTTGTCATCGATAATTAAAAAAATAAAATCAGCTGTTGTGTAGGCACTTTTGTAAACACAGCTGTTTTTTTTATTTCAAAATGGCGTCGATGTTCCCTTCCAACTTGTATACAGCACCGGAAACTCATCTGTTCTTAATGAATAAACATTTACTTTCACAATATATATTAAGCACCCAAGTGGATGATTACAAACAAAACACCTTACGTGTTCGAACAAGCGTTACCTTGAATTTAATTCAAAATAAGACGACTTAGAAGCATTTTCTACGAATCAATTTGAGAGAAGAAATACGAAATATTGAAGAGGCCTTCAAGCATATATTCATTGAGTAAATACTTGCGTATTCAAAGGAGGAAAAGATACGTGGATCTAGAATCTTGAATGGATCCGAACAAAGTATGGGATATGACGTAATGTATATGCCACCTTATTCTGCCTATGATCAAGGAAAAGCCGATTACTGTTGAATTAGAGACTTGACAATTCCCTGAGCATTAGGGAAGTGGAATGCTTACTAAAGTTGTTTTTTTGCTCGCAAGCGCGGGAACATTGCTCGCAGAACGGATGGCCGATGGGGCCGAAAAGTTCTGGAGTGGCGACCGCGAACCGGAAGACGCTGCGTTGGAAGGCCTCCCACTAGGTGGACCGATGACCTTGTAAAGGTTGCAGGGATCCGCTGGATGCGAGACGCACGGGACCGGTCAATGTGGCGACACTTGGGGGAGGCCTATGTCCAGCAGTGGACGTCTTTCGGGTGAAATGATGATGATGATGATGATGATGAAGCGCGGGAAGGTCCTGGGTTAGACTCTCCGGTTGGGCAAAGTGCAGTTAAGTTTTTCCATCAGCATTTCCCAGTAGCAATCCGATGGGTAGATTTGTGCCCTATTGACGGCAATAATCTCGCCCCCTATTAAATGAGCATTTCATATTTCTGGTGTACTAAAAGTACACCTCTGGCTTTCACTTCGGGGATTTCAAGCGTGATGTTATTATGTGTTTGAGTTTTCGTAGAAGCCTAGAAGGTAAGAATGGCTAGGTCCTGTCATAACTTTATCGGTACATACCCATCAGTAAATGCGCTAATTTTGTACCTATACAGGAGATACCGTTATTATTTTTCAAAGAAGGTCTTCCTGTATAATCGGTGTAGCCAGGAAATTCTCAAGTATTCATAAAGGGTGTTAAAAGAACCTTAACGAAGCCGAAAGGCACTTGTTTTATCCATCATTACGATCATTTTTTTTTTGTTCTAGACCATACCTGGGAACCTTCTAGTTACGGAGATATTGGGGGTCAAAGTTACAACTTTTTTCAAACATTTTTTTTACCTCTTTTTTAATAAAAGATTTTTACTTTAAACACCTCCACGACCCCATAGTATTCAATCCATCCATCAGCACAATGTTTTGAGTGCGTTACATTGAGTCCTACCGTAAACCGTGATTTTTCACCCCTAAAAGAAAAGTCGTTTCGCAGCAATAATTTTTTCGTAAAGTTACTTGGTTTGATGTACAGAATGCTTGGTTGACTGCTTCGTGAAGGGTCTGTTTACACCCTGTATAGCCATTATCACGTTACAATTTTATAAGCCAGTATTAAATACCATCTCCCTTTACGAACCTCCACCTAAACACGTTGATATGTAAATATCAAGTAAATACATATGTATGTCAGCTCATATATCATGCTAAGAGCTCCGAGTGAGCTCTGTCACTTTTGCGTCCACAATAATCTATCAGACGAACACTCTTAATGGCACTAATGTGTAGTAATTAGAATTTGTTATTCACTAGGTACCAGTGGCGAAGGGTCAATTTTTGTAAGAGGCCGGAGTACATATCTTTATTTGTCTATAGAATACTGACCTTGCCATTTGTCAAAGGGACTCCGGTAGGAATCGAGTTGTATGGGACCTTCGCCACTGCTAGGTACATAATTATATTCGTGACTCTCTTTAGTTTTAATTAAGTTTTCGTGTCATGAAGAGTCTTGTTTCCTCTCTTTATAATTTTCTCGTAAGATCATACAAATCGGACTTGTAGATTAAAAGTTATGACCGTTTTCACTAACACTATACCTAAACGAATGCCTAAATAAAAGCGCTAGTTAGGCACTGAACTCGGGGCTGAGCTCCCAGAGATCGAATTAGTAGTAATAATTAATTAATTAGGCAACATTGAGACGTCGCTTACTGTTAATTAAAATGGGCATTAACTGCACAGTCTATGGCTTCGCTTTGGTTTTTTTATGTTTACTTTTAGGGTTAGAAACTTACCCTGTATGTTTAATAATAACTACCCAAATTGGATCATTAGTTCAGCAGTAATAACGCAGCAAACATACAGACACTTTTGACACTCACAACATTAGTGTGGTGTTTTAATGGCATGTGATTCCCTGTTACTGATAGCGACTCCACCCCATGGGTGTCATAAAACGCGATATTATGTCGCAGCCCCCGTGTTTCCGTGAATTAATCACATAAATAACATCGTACCGTAATCACCATCCTCCTTTCGAGAAGTATTACCAGTAGGGTCAGGTTATGACCAAAAGCACGCGAATGACAGGAGGGGCGAAAAATAAAGAATTACATCTTGATTTAGCCCCACTTACACCACGACTAACTAAACGTGTGTAACGCTAAACATATTCAAATTCATTCCGAATTGTCATCATTAAATGATTAACATAAATAGAACCATGTTAAAAAGATCTTCAGAGTTAAAAAAGGCATTTAATAAGTTATGCAAAGTGGGCGTTATTTCTTGTGAAATATTATCCCATTCGTATCAAACCTCTCTGGCTGACCCTAACGGGATCAAAGTCGTAATCACTGAAATAAAACAAACCCGATTCCACAAACAAATCTGGGTATAACAATTCATCAAAACAGCCAGAAGTTTCAGGTCAGATAGCATAAAAAGCGCTATAAAGCACACCGTCCCACAAAGTTGACCGAAGCAGATTTCACAAATTGTAACTCAGTATTTACCTTCATTACTCGGCAATATTTTTGACGCCGCCTATCATTTACACTTCAAAATCCACGAGCGGTTCCATAAAAAAATACCGTCGAAAAACCGCCGTAGCAGACATAATTTGATGAGAAAAGGTTAAAAAGTTAGACCAATTTGTTCCTTGAGCACTTTGTAAACTTACCGGTTTTTTAGTATCCGGTTTTATACGGTTTTCCCAGCTCTAGTAGTGCGAAATAACTTTCAGTTTGGTAGAACAACAGTTTATCTTCCCCTCGACGACTTTAGAATGTATTAAATAAATGAGTTTGCGTGCTTAGAGCAGTGTTGTATCTGCGTTGAGGGGGCTGTTCGCTTTATAGCAGAGTTCTTTTAGATTTTAGGAAGTATTCGCTAGGTTTCAAGTGGATTTGAAACAGTTTGCAAGCGAATTAAAATATGGATGTAGTTTGAATTGGCGGAACTAGAAAGAGGCTTATATCTAGCCATCAGTAGCGAAGGATCAATTTTTGTAACAGGTAAGCCGCAGTACATATATTTAATCTGATTATTTTATTTACCAATACAATACTGACTGTGCCATTTTTCAAAAGAAGTCCAGTAGGAATCGAGTTGTATGGAACCTTCGCCACTTCTAGCCATGGAATGTGATTAGCTGAAGTGATTGGCAGTGATGCCGCTATGTCTTATCCCTATTTCCTCCATGATTGATATCCCTGATTTTAGAGCCTTAGAAAATGAACGAGAAAATCCAGTCCTAATTGACACGCCGAAGCTTACATAAAAGGCTGATACTATAGTAAAGTTTATGCAAATTCATAAACTTTATGTGAGGTTGAAGGACGTAAATCCGATTATGACGTGGCCCGCCTTGGAACCTCAGAAATTGGGGGCTTGGGGGCTTGGGGGCTTGGGGCGGCCGACAAACGCTCGAATGAACTCCAAACGAGAGATAGGTTCCTACACGAATATTTTAATTACTTCGTTAATATGCAGATTTATTTCTCTTTGTATTTTTCGCACAATCGTGTCAATTTGCTGCTGTTGTGATTCGATTTGGGATTCGGAACTTTCCGGTCTGGATGTGACGATAGCTTTCAGAGTAACTTCGGATAGGGTTTCATGGCTGGCTGTAGTGGTAAATGAGAAATACTTCAGGATCTTTTGATTGGTTGAGGAGGAACAGTTTGTTATTTTTTTTCTGAAGGGCATGCTCATGTCATCAATCGCGCCTGATGGAACGTGCCCTGAGGATGCGTGTTTAGTGCTCACTATGCGATTTTTATCTATCCCAATAAATAAAATTTAAGTGTCTTTAATTATTGTAATTTCAAAATAACAACTGTTAAGTACTGAATGCTGATGTAAGTATATGTATGTGCCATAAACGGTACTTAAAATAAAACACTTTTTTTATTTTTTGTCCGTCTGTCTATTTGTTTGTTCCGGCTAATCTCCGAAACAGCTGGACCGATTTTGAAAGGACTATACTGGCAGATAGCTGATGTTATGCAGGAATAATTTAGGCTACTTTTATTTTAGAAAAAGGATTAGGGTTCCGTGCAAAAATAAAAAAAACCCTAAAAATGTTAACAAAATCGGATTCAAATAGGGAAGAAATATTTTTTATGATAATTAATTTTACACGGTCGACGGGGTCCCGCGGGGCAGAGCTAGTGAACAATAAAAATAATTAGGCAACCTAATACATTCCGACCCCTCGGATTATTTAAAACCTAAACCAAATTAAAACTTTCTTGCACCCCTAGATAACACAAACAAAAAGAATGAATATTTAAAAACAAAATAACAGAAACTTTAAGGATCCTCTCTACAAAGTTGGAAGAACTACTTCTGTTAGTGTATGAAATACTAAGCAGTTGCATAATAAACTTGTTAGCTATTAAGTTAACTAAGTTAGACTCAGACTCAAGTCATCCACACTCTCTGCCCGAGTTCATCATCATCATTTCAGCCGAAAGACGTCCACTGCTGGACATAGGCCTCCGTCTCGCATCCAGCGGATCTCTGCAACCTTTACCAGGTCATCGGTCCACCTAGTGGGAGGCCTTCCAACGCAGCGTCTTCCGGTTCGCGGCCGCCACTCCAGAACTTTTCGGCAAGGCAGAGCAGAGTTATACCTTGCTAAGTCTGAGCGATTTAGCAAAAATGCTTTGAGAATCAGAACCCTGGAAAGAGTCTGGTTAAAAATTGTGGAATAAAGATACCGCATCTTCAGAATATGTTTAAGAATGTGTAAATATTATAATTCACATCTAGCTAAACTGTGGTTACAATATACGGATATCAAGATGCTCTGCGAAGCATGAGAACGAGACGCCATCAGAGGCTAGAGACAGCAGTACAAATAAAATTCGTGGTGCCGAAAGTAAGCTGTACTGACGCTATTAACGTGGTCTATTACTCAAGCAGTTTGTAGGATTGATCTTAAAACCTTGGCTACCTATACTGTTGTAAATAATACCTGACATCAGCATTTATCGGTTGTTTCATTTAATTTATCTTCGTTGTTGTAAGGTTCCACGAATTCTTCTAGCTGAAGTATCGGTAAATGAAACCAGTTTTTGTTTTTTTCCTTTATGTACTGATAAGCCACATTCTCAAGTTTATAACATTTATCAAAACCGATTTCGGTAACCCAAACTAAAAGAGCCATAACTTCATAGTCTGCCGTCTAGCCATCGACAACAATACCGTCAACTTACCAACTTATACTAAACACAATTATTACCGAATCCCCGTCTTATCAGACTCACTGAGAAGCCGCCTAAACTCACTTTAACTTCGCTAAATTCACAAACAATTTTAAGACATTGGGAGTGCCATTTATTAAGTTTTCAAAAGCATTTTCAAATCACCTCAATGGGCTCTTCTTAATGTGATCCAGGGGTCCTTGTTCGTCTTCATAAAATTGTATAATTTGTAAAAGTAAAAAGCGCCACCGAAAAATACCAGTCCAGAAGTGAAATAGCCATCGTTGACGACGGTCATGACAAAGCTGGATGTGAGGAAGAAGATCATGATGGCGACGTGGAAGAAGAAGTACCAGTAGTGGTACTTGAGAGGGTGCGGCTGCTTCCTCTTCATGTAGCTGATGATAAAGATTGACGTAGCGACGAATAGCTGCAAATATAACAGCACAAATACAAACTCCACAACGATACTAGTTACGAATTCTACATTTTGGTCCACCTCTTTCGTCGCTGTTACGAGAAGTATGGACGCAAAGAACACCATCGGGAGAATAGCTGATAGTGCTATCAGCGTAAAAGTCTGCTGAAGTTTTTCGCAGTACGAACATCGTATCTCTTCCGAATCCTCTATGATTATAGTCATCGTGTCTTTGTTACTGGATTTATTATTTACAGGTGGCTTTTATAATAATAAATATTTAAAGAAGACTATAAAATAACTATTATTGATAACAATAAAACTGACGTTTATTAGTGACGGAAGGCGGAAGAAGAAAAAGGTGCATTAAAAATAATATTGTTGCGAAGTTTTGTAGCCACGATAAATATCTATGATTTATTTTTTATTTGAATTTATTACGCGAATCGAAATCTAAAATAAACCATAACATGTTTTTTGTAGCTATTTTGTTTTTCTTTTCTGTAAAGTACATGATTGCTGCGTTGGAAGGCCTCCCACTAGGTGGACCGATGACCTCGTAAAGGTTGCAGGGATCCGCTGGATGCGAGACGCACGGGACCGATCAATGTGGCGACACTTGGGGGAGGCCCAAGTCCAGCAGTGGACGTCTTTCGGCTGAAATGATGATGATGATGTTGATGAAAGTACATGCTCACTACTCAATTTCCTTTTCTCCTGGTGCAAGACTGACAAGTAAGTAACAGAATGTAATGTTATTGCACATAAGTAAATCCTCTTCTGCAAATCTTGCAGTCAAAATTTGGTTTGCTGTAAGAAAACCCAATTCTGGGTTATGCTCGCCATTGTACATATGCTATATTATTGCAATTTGTATGTTATTTTTTTATTTTGTGTGCAATAAAGAACAAGAATAAGAATAAGTTTGTTTGAACAAAAATTAAAATATCAAATTCGTTTCAAACAAAAACACGAAGGTGGTTTACCCCATTCCATAAGTATTTCATTAAAAAGTCATTTAATGGGGTTAAATGAACTTAGTGGATGGTATTGATGATTTTAATGATTATAATTCCGTAACTACATACGTGTTACTTACGCGAATCATATTTTCCAACATACAACCTGACACTGACCTGCAAATTGCCAAAACGTAAGAAAAAATGAATTTCGGGGGGTACCCTGGCGATTTTCATCATCATCAGCCTACAGCAGTCCACTGCTGGACATAGGCCTCCTCAATCGCACGCCATTCAACTCGATTTTCAGCGACTCTCATCCAGTTGCTACCAGCCACCCTGCGAAGATCGTCACTCCACCGAGCCTGAGGGCGTCCCACCTTACGTTTGCCGATTCGCGGTCCCTGGCGATTTTACCTAGTGTTTAAATCGATTCACAAAAATTAATTCTACATCCTCAAATTAATTCTCCATCCTATAAAATCATCATTCTCCTGTCCTTATCCCAATTCATTTGGGGTCGGCGCAGCATGTCTTCTTCTTCCATACTTCTCTATTACTCGTCATCTCATCAGACACCTCCTTTTTTGCCATATCATTCTTTACACAGTCCATCCATCGTTTCTTTGGTCTTCCTCTACTCAAATACTCCATCCTCTAAAATCAAATTACGTTATTCACAAAAGAGTATCCCTTTAGCCAACATACAGTATGTTCAGACGATCCATCAGCAAGCATGCAGCATTACGTCCGTCTGACGGGACATTTATAACGCTGCATCAGAGACCATCAATTCTGCGAGCATATGGCACAGATATGCAAGAACAGACTGTAGCTATCTACTTGAGCGGCGTTTAGATGTTTGATATAAGTAGGTGGTGTTTTGAAACGATTTTGTTTAGCTCGTCATGTCTTGTGTTTTGATATGGTTTTATTATGTTTAGATATCGATACTCCACACATGTGTGGAGTTGTGCTAGGTAATTTTATTAGAACAGCCGAGTTTTGTGACCGATTTGATAGATGGATATTTTAAAGTACTGATTCTTTCTCGTATTCCAACGAAGACTGAAATCGCACAGTTTTGAACTGTGGCACTTCCAAACTGTGATTTCATCTGTACATATGTATATATATAAAGGGTGTAAATAGTCATATTCATAGTCATTTATTCATTAACAATTAATTTGTTTTTGTGTTTGTTTGTTTGTTTTATAGATCCTTTACATATCCGAAAGGCACTTGTTCTCCCCGTCTTTGTGATCATTTTTTTGTTCTAGACCATACCTGGGAACCTTCTAGTTACGGAGATATTGGGGGTCAAAGTACCAACTTTTTCACAAGTTTTTATTTAAATACATTTTTTTAATGTAACATTTTTACTTTACACACCTCCGCGAACCCCATACTATTCAATCCATCCATCACCACAATGCGTTCAGTGCTTTCCATCGAGCCCTACTGTAAAACGTGATTTTTCACCCCAAAAAAAAAGTCGATTCCCAGCAATAATTTTTGCGTAAAGTTACTTAGTTTGATGTACAGAATGCTTGATTGACGGCTATGTGAAGGGTCTGTTTACACCCTGTATGTTACGGCTAAAAGCCGAAGTGCGGCTACACCTAGTTCTAGCCGGCTAATCCTAGGTGCGGCCGGTTACATTTGTGTATTCTTTTTATTGCTAGGATACACCGACTAAATTGATTAGGTTAGGTTAGAACTGTGACCAAACGCGCGCGAGCCGAGCGAGCGCAGCGAGCGTTGCCGCGGCAGCGGCCGGTGAACGCTACATCCAAATTGCTTGCATGTTCTAACCGAAAATAAGTAGGATACATCTAAGTTTAACCGGCCGCACCTAGGTTTAGCCGATCCAAATAGGGAAGTAATATTTTATAATAATTCACGCGGTCGAAGGTCGCGGGGCACAGCTAGTGTGGATAAAAATATTGAGACCCTTTAAATAACGAGATACCGATAGACAACCTATCATAAAACCTAGACCATAGAGTATATGACCATAGACAAACAGGATCAGCTAAATAGACTAAAGGTGGATCTTGGTTGAAAACACAGCAAAAGCTCAAAATAACAACACTGTCCTACAAATTAAAACATTCACATTAAAAATTAAATCCACTAAACCAACAAAATAAAAACTTTACGACTCCATTTTGAAATTAACGCGGCCACCATAATAGTTGACGCCAAATTAAAACTTTAGTTCAAATTAACGTTACGTCACCAAAAATAACATTACTTATTTTCTAGGGATTTTTTACGTTAAAATATAGACCGGTAATGTTGCCAATCTAAAATACTGTAATCTTTAGAGGTACCTATTAAGATTACCATCCCTTATATTACAGCCTACCCTAATGGCCTAAATATACGGTTATTGGCGGAGGAAAATATTGATCAGGATTTTTATTTAGGTACGAGCTAGGTGAATTTATTTTTGGATGTAAAGAAAATGAGAGAACCACTAGTGAAGGATGTGGCGGGACGTGAGAGGGAAAGAACCTCACGTCCCAGCCGCCGCGGGAGACGCCCTGGGCGTCGGGGGTCACGTGGTGGCTCCCGGCCACCGTAGGCGCGGGCCTGTGGACGGCGAGCTATGGGCTAGCTCGCTATGAGCTAGCTTGGAGGAGTTGTCTATCATTTACACAGTTAGTTTTCCAAATCTTTTCTTTATCCAGGCAGTACCTTTTTGACCAACTTAAAAAAAAGGAGGTTATGTATTCCACCAGCATCTTTTTGTTTTTCATGATGTTCACCGATTTCTCCGTGATTACTGGCCCGATTTAAGTGTTTTTTTTTTTCATTTGGAAGAAGAATCTCGAGCGGTGGTCCCATACAAATTTTATTGCTTTTGCTTCGGATCTTTATGAGTTATTCTCTATAATATGCATATTTCTTTTTCGTCTATGTGGATGATAATAACTTCTAGTTACAATGTAAAATTGATACTTGACAGGGATTAGTGGGAGATATCACAATTAAAAAGGGTAAAATAAAAACGTTTTTTGCAGAAAAATAACCGACATCCAAAAAAAAAACACTAAAAAGTAGAAAATATATAATAAACAAACAAAAGTCACTGACTTCTGAAAGTAAAGTTATTTTTCACTGAGTTTTTGAATATCTTCAAAAAGTGCTATCACGGCACTGAATAGACCATTACCACAAACCGTATATTTTTACTTGATTTCAGATCAAAATAGCATACACCTTTGACCAATATCGAAAGCAAACCATTATTCCAACTCCTACAATCAAAGTTACCTACAATAAACATTACTTTTTAACATTCGTTTACAGTTCATTTCTCATCAAGTACGCCTACCCACTAAAATTTATTCAGCGTCCTACCAAAAGAAGTCATTATTACATTTTCACTGAGTTTATTAACAGCCCGCTGTGTTGGCCCAAATTGAAATTCCAATCGTGTTTATTATAGAAATATTTATGACTTCGGACTTAGGACTTCTAAAGCGAGGTTTTATTACTTGGACTTTAAATTTTACAACTTTCAATATGCGTAGGGTCGTAAAATAAGGCAGAAAGGGTTGAAGTAAGGACGTGACTGCCTTCTCCTTGACGAGAAAGATTAGCATCTCGCATTCGCGCAACTTATTGCTTATGTATTTTTGTCAGGCGCTGTGATTTATTTTTTATTCGAAGCAATTTTTACTGAAATTGTATTGACTGAAATACGTATGATTGGAATGATAAAATTTTAGGACCTCAACTGTTTTATTTTTCGTCGTACAAAACCTAAGATCTTTTTCTTCGTTTCAATGTTTGGCCCCATACTTCGCCACTTCACCGGCAAGATAAATGACACATGTACAATTTTCTTCGTAGGTTTTCTATCTTACATTTTTTCCTGTATTACATCATTCTCTTATCATCACTTTCTAGCCTTTCGTTGATATTTCCAGAGCATTTTTCTTAACCTGCGACTTACGAGGCAAGCGCCTGTATCGACATCCTGTCACGTCGAGTGTTTATCAAAATAAATGAGGTAACATTCTTTGACGTCACATGTAGCGAGAGGGACTTATTTGCAGCGCTTGAGAGATTGACGGTTAAATTTGTCCATGAAGAGTCAGATTTTGATTAGAAATATGAATTAAAGTGCTTTTAAGGGAGATTTTAGATTCAGAATAAGATAAAAACTTTATTTTCCAACTATGATTGACGAGTTCATCGAGCTATTCATTGGTTTTCGTAAAAGAACACAAGTATTTCAAATCTAGCCACTACTTTTAGCGCTTTTAATGTCTCCCTCAATTATATTTCTGGGAGGGAGACAAATGTTCCAAAATATACACTTACCATAGTAGTAAATAATTCCGAAAATACCGCGTACCTACTTCATTTACATCTATTAATTTAGGTATTCCCATTTGAACTTTCCTTTTGTTACAGGTTCATGAAAAATATATACTAAAAGAGTGAAAACTCAAGGGACTACATCTATCAAGCGGTCGATAGCTAAACGGATGCGTTAGGTCATTACAAGGTACGACACGACACAAGAATCGCAGGTTTAAAATAAATGCTATTTTGATTGAACCAAGCAGGATTTGACATCAAAATCAAGTGCTTTGATGGCACAATTGCACGTGGTCGTTAGCCCGTATTCGGATGGACGATCAAGTGTAATTGCGTCAATGAGCCATTACTGGTCCTCGCAATGGAATACGAGCTAACGACTACAAGTAGTTTGATTGAAGTCCAGTACCTGCACCTGAATCCGAAACGATGAAGTGGATCCAGTTTGTCCGAAGACTAGATAGACTAGATACTCGAACTCGTGCATTTACACTTGGTCGTTTGCCCAAATTTCACAAGTAATCGAATTCGTGCAAACAACCAAGTGTAATTACAATCAGTGGTTAAATTTGCACAGGCGAACTGAAGAAGTTCTTGTTTGTTATGTATAAGTCTTTCCTTTGGAGTTTCGACTCTTCTAGCCTTCCCCCATGCCATGTATTTCAGCAACTCTTACCTTAAACAAAAGATAAACAGCAATAAGTACAAAGTACAAAAACATGGATATTGGATACAGATCTGATTTATCTATCAATAGCATCTAAAGATACATTTTTCTTCTCTTATTGTCGTGTCGTGATCGTGTCGTCTGAAGTAAAACGGTCCGAGCCCCGATGGCAAACGGATGGCATACGAATGCCACGAGTCGTCGACACGGCCATCCGTCATTGTATTTGTTAAAGCTTATGTTTCATATTGTGTTATGAAAATTCAGCTTTACATGCGGCTTTGTGCGGTTTCAGTTATATTTTTGAAATAGAAGAAAAATGATTGATTATTTAGTTAGTCTTTTCTTCAGTATTTCCCTTTATTTCCAATTAATATGCCATTCTACTTCAACAAAGCACGTTATGAAATGTAACGCAGCATACATACCTAAGTAAATGCAAAAATTACTTTCCCATGCACCCCCATGATATGGCAGAAATTGCAGACCGCCTGCTTAGATCCTTACACACAATCAAAAGCTATTGTGTATTAAAACATTTTAAACGTCGCACCTAATCACACTCCAATATTCACAAAGCACACTCAAACCTACAATAATGCTCCATGATGTACATACATCTCTATCAGAATAGACGCATACGTCACAGGTAGGGCTGCCAGTCGCCGGGACAGCTGGCAATTACCACGGGATGTCCCGGCTCTTGGTCACGCCCGCGCGCATTGTGCACGGGACGTAGAATCCCGCATTTTCAATGCAGTTTAACGCCTGATTGCTTTGATCCCAATCTATAATCGACGTTATTAGAGTTTTAAATTTTGTTCAGCAAAATTCAGATTATTCTAGAAAGCTATTAGCTAAATTATTCGGGGTTATATTCGCTTTTGGAGGACGTAGGTAACATATTTTTAATAGCAATTTATGACAGAGATTTAGCATAAATGGCTAAGGTGAATCACCATGATTGGTGTTAGCAATATTTTGAGTAACACCTGTGTTTACATACATTTATTTCGAACAATTACTCTAAGTAAGTACTTGTTTTGCTCTGTGCAGAACATAAAGTTCATTTTTTAAGTCCAATGCTTGGTAAGTAAATAAAAATTTCGGGTCTTTAGCATCCTATTGAAGTGAGCTTGGGAAGAAAAACGGAACCCGCGTGGGTTGCCTCACGTTTGTCATTTAGCTAGCTCCTTCGTTGCCAACGGCAAAATTTAAAACTTGAAAACGACTTTTCAATTTAAAAGAAAAACGTAAAAACACGAGGCAATATTTATTAAACTTATACTGTCACTTACGGGATATCTTCCGTGATTGTTCATTATTTTGAGCTCCGATATCACGGAAGATATCCCGTAAGTGACAGTACAAGTTTAGTTGTAAACCGTGAGTGCTTAAAACAGTGTTTAATATTTATTAGTAATATCAATATTGTTTACATCGCGATTTAATCTCCAAGCTGTAAGCTGAAGTGCAAAATACACGTCCAACATTTATCTCCGAAGCTTACATATTTCACGTTGCAATATTTCAATATCCGAAAGCAAATCCCGGTCGCGGACATTTCATAGCGCAGCACTATTCGTAGTGCTTAATTATTTAAGTGTAATCCCCGATACAGGAAACTGAGCCGTCAGCCGTAAAGCCAAGGATTTGCGACAAAGGAATGACGGCCGAGCTATACCTGCTCATCTGTCACAGTTCAATAATTTATTAGTGACATAAATTCTTTAGCTGGAACGTGAACAAGTAATTTATGTTCTCACCTTCGACCTTAGTAAGTTCGTCCTAACAAAAGAAAAAATATTCAATTTAGGGAGAGTTATTTAGGATGTTTTGATCCGAAATGTAGTTCGAAGGCTTGATCCGTTTAATCAAGCTTAGAATTAGGTATCGAGTTTCCCAGAGCTGAAAAATGGGACGTCTTTGTATAAACGACGGGGTTTATAAGAAAACAGATGGACTGTCGACAGCTGATGATATTTGTGTTCTTTCTTCCTCAAATAGAGCTCCAGGGTGAGCATGACCTTTTACTCAATTACAGTATGTATTTTTAACTAGTAACTTTAGGCTATTTTAATTCAAAGTTTTTTTTTTAACTTAGAAGTCGTGGGTTTTTACTAAGGCTTCTTGTTTTAAAACCGAAGCGTCGTCTAGAATCTGAAGTGTCATCAGCTACTACCTATCGGATTTTGATTGAAATTGATTAGCAGTTACGAAATTGAGGTTCCATGTATACGAGCAAAGCAGTTCAAAGGCAAAATATTAAGGGAAGTGGCATTTTCTATGAATGTTATAATACCTTTCTTGGTCAAAGAAACTGAAAATGAAAGACCACATTGAAATTAACGTTACATTGTTGGAAGAAACGAATATGAAAGGAATAATAAGATACAATGCCAAAAAAATATAAATAAAACCATTTCAAAACCTATCAACTAAACCTCACCTGAAATCCCACATTCTAACCTGTAGAACTAACCCTTTAGATTTTTAAATGAAAGTTCCCGATCGGTTGAAATGAGCGGACGTGCTGAGAGAGCGGTTCGGTGGACGTGACACTACATACCCGGCTAGATACCCAGGTACCCGGTTATACCCGCGTCCGATAACCAAGCAATGGTGAACTTTTGTATTGTTTGCTGCGATTTTATTTATTGATTTTGGTTGTAGCGAAATTTTAGGAAAGTCCGGGTTACTAAAATGGATTTTCCTATTGGAGACGTGTTTGACTAAGCTCGAATTTAAAAATAAGATAGCCATTAGCAATGGCGTACTTTCTTTTTATTTAATGGCATCTCGCAGGTCAACCTGAGGCTGGCTTCTGCTTAATTGGACTATCCTATAAGGGTACCGCATGTGGGGTACGAGCCTAGGTTTAGGGCGTCGCTGGAGAAGGCAGCAAAGGGACAGGTTGGATCCGAGTGAGAATACCTATGAGTACTTTCTTAATTTTTCACGACTTCATATTTGAACCATGACCAATTTAAAACATAAAATCGCCTGATCTGGTACAGTGACGGCACGGTTGGCGCAGTGGCTGAGCGATTGACTGCTGCGCTGCGTGTCGCGGGTTCGATTCCCGCACGGTACAAATATTTGTATGGCCTACAGGTAGTTGTTCCGGGTCTGGTTGTTTGCGTATGTGAGTTTAAATGTTTATAAATGCGCCCACGATAAAGGAGAAATTTCTAGTGTGGGGTTTATAAAAAAAAAGAAAAAGTGCTTTTACGTGTGTGTGTGTGTGTGTAGGTTTAATATCACTGTTTTCTGTAATATTTGTGTCATCCTCATCTCTCATACGAACTAACATTACGAGAATAGCCAAAGCCGTAGTAAACAAATCAGTTCGTCAGCAAGTTAGTGCCATAAATCCACTACATAAGAGCGAAATCCATCAAAACTAGAAACATACTTATTTGACATCTCAGCGAGGCAGAATACCAAACCGTACAACTCCTTCTTCAAGGGTACGACAGATTAATAGGCCTATAAATTCTAGAAGTGGTCCAAATCGTCCCCAGCCTTGTCTTGGAGTGTCGTCATCAAAACTTTCCTCGTTACTCATTCGTCGAGTTTATTTGTTTCAACTCGCTCGTCTCAAGTTCTTTTCCTCCACCATTAAAAGTTTTGATTCATTTACAAGTGTTACGGTCTACGGGATCCCCTGATCTGAGTTATCTTGCTCCAATTAAAGGGTTTTTGATGTTGTTATACTTTGTCGAACTCTGGCTATAATGTGGTGGGCGGTTTCTAACTCGACGGTGTTTGAGTTTGGATTGATTTTCGTTGAGTTTGTGTGGGTAACTGAAGACTGTTTGGTTATTGCAGAAGGTTTTAAATATAGGAAAGGTAGGGTAAATATAGAAAAGTTAGCCAGGTAGATTGTATCACGATTTGCGATAAATGCAAAGTCCGTGTAGAGGAAGTAATAAACTGACTGAAGTGGAGATGGGAGACGAGGGAAACTGAGGACTAACGGTAGAGGCAGTTGAAGTACTTCAACAAAAACACTTTCTTCAGCACCAAACTATTCCCAACTCCTGGAAGCCTGAATCAACAGTGGCGACCACCAGAGCGCCGACGCAATGAAGCCAGACGAGCCCCGATAGAAACGATTTAACTGTCTTGGATCCCGCAATAAAATTGATCAGAAAAGAACAACGGAGGAAAACGAAAAAAGACAATTTACATAACACTTAATGTCACTTCTACTGAAAGAAATAACATTACAAGAGGCAAAACCGCTTATAAAAGATTAAACCCTAAACGAAGGCTCCATTTATCGAAACAATTACACAAATTACAAGGTCAAATTAAGAGTTAATTTGGGGATAAATAAACAAAATGGAGTAACAAACGGTTACACCCACATGTCGGCTTGGGTAATGACGTGAAACACAGCCTCCCTAATGATCTTACACATCGCTATCCTTATAATCATCTCTTTAATATGCAGGGTTGGCATTTTGTGTAAAATGGACTTTTAAATTGACCGTTTTAGGCTGTAATTTGGAAAAGAAAGAGCGAAATGGTCACACGAAATTCACAACTTTTTAAATGATTGTCAATTACTCACCCTTTACCCGCAGGGGTTAGGCAGAATTAAGATAACACTAACTATTAACATTTCTCCTTACTACTTAGCATAATCACCCTATAATGTTCCCACTGCTGGGACACACGGCCTCCTCTCTATGAGAGGGAATGGGCTATAATCCACTACGCGGGCCCAGTGCGGCTTGGTAGATGTCACATGTCTTCGAAATTTTGGTTCTAGGACATGCCGGTTTCCTCACGATGTTTTCCTTCAGCGTTTTGAGAGCAGTGGTGATGAAATAAATTACACAAAGTAATGCGCCTGCCTGGGTTCGAACCCGCGACTTACTGTTCGTAAGTCGGGGCCGCCACCACTGGGCCACCTCTGCTCTCAAACAGCAAATCTGTTTGTAGTGCTTTAGAGGTGCTCTTGGCTAAATAATAACAGCCGCTCGAATCGACTTTTAGGTTAAGCCGTGCTTGCCTAGGTTTGTCCGTGGATGGGTTACCACCCACTACATCCAGAGTTTCCTCCGTGCTTCGGAAAGCACGTTAAGCGGTTGGGAAAAGGACAGGCAGATGATGATTTCTGTAATACTTTTCCTTGGGCTTGTTTGTTTCGAGTTCAACCTATTATATATCGAAGTCCACAGGACATGGACACCTTTTACAACGGCAACCAAAACACAAGTGTCTTAATCTTATGTATAACTTACTAAAGTAATCACTATCTAATTAACGAAGTAGGCAGGTAAAAAGCACTAAAACATTATACTACTCACTCAGGCTCAAGACGTTACTCTAAATGAGACAGCCCTATTCCGGGTTAACGATACCTTTTAACACGACGAGTGCGAAGTAAAGTTCTTGATGACAGCGCTGTGAATGTCAGGAGTAACTAGAATAAGGCTGTGAATGATGGTCCCTAGTGAATAGACCCAGATTCTGCTATCAGTGTGTAACAGGATAAAGTTAAGTACTCATTGCTCAACTAAATGTTGATATATACATTATGTTGACCGATGCACGATTGTTGACTAAAAGCTGTAAGAATAGGCCTTTTATCATATTGCTTTTCAATTGATTTCAACAATTCAAACGCTAGGCCTATGGCCCGCATCACACTTCTTTGTGGGGCTACTTCGACGCAACGCTAGTGGGGTGTGGATGTGGAACTGCCTCGCAAACTATGTTCAACCTCCTGTGCTGCCTTCTGTGCCCCAAAACATGCCACACACACTCACACACACACATACTCTCACACACACACGCTCTCACACACACACCACACACACATACACACTCACACACTTCCTTATGCGCTGCCGCTGACGGCGACAATGCCGTGGAAGTAGCCAAATTTTGGCCAACAAAAAAATTCTGTCGTGCCAGTGACAAGAAAAAGAAGACCACCTTGTTTACTTTTTGCCACTTTTTACACGTTACCCAGTAAATTACAAGTTTAATCCTTGGATCTTGCCAATGCTCTCAACCCTGTTATGATGTCCTGATAACATTAACCAGTAACAAGATTACCCCGCGGCTAGATTATCGGCACGCGCGGTAATGATATGGTAATAACTTGGTCTACTACTGGAGATGGTTACACTCAAGCTAAGTTTGTTTTTCTTTTGTAAAATACTGTATTTATACGGTAAAATCTGAGAAGATTTAGAGCAAGGCGCATTGATGGCAAGTGGAGTAAAGTTGTGATCGAGTGACTGCTGGTCGTCCGGCGGCGAGATGAGCATGGACATTATTCATCATCATCATCTGCCTAACCTTTTCACAACTATGTTGAGGTCGGCTTCTGGTCTACCCAAATGCAGCTGATTACCAGTATTTTACATGGAGCGACTGCCTATCTGGCCTCCACAACCGCGTTAGTACTGGGTAATACCCCTTGGTAAGACTGGTTGTCAGGCTTTCAAGCCACTGACTATCTGTAATGGCTGGTCACCCATCCACAGAACAACCCAGTTAAGCTGCGCTAGCCTAATCGACCCGAGCAGCTGTTATGATTTAGCCACGAACTCCTCGTGGCATGGACATTGTTGACATCTTAAAATCTGAACGAGGCTGGCACAGTAACGTGAATATTGGCTAAGCAAAGAGAGAGCCCACCTTTGGGTGGAGTCGGGCTGTGGATGATGGACTTACACCTGCAGTTTTAAAAAGAAGATACTGAAGTACAACATAAGAACATGTACAAGACATCGCGTAGCCACAAACAACGATATTTACAACAAAACACGAGGCATCTCGATGCGGACGTTGAGGCCAAGGTTTTTTCTCTATAAATAATAGTTATCAGCAAATAACTAGATAAAGAATCAAATATTCATAAACAAGACAAATCGATTGAACAAAATTTAAACACACGCCGACTAATACTTGAATTTTCCACTCAACCTAACAACATACAAATATTTACTACCCGCCCTAAATATGTATCGCCATTAAAAGTAAATCATAAACAGATAGGCGAATCTAGTAACATAAAAGTATTTACACCACTCATAGTAATAAAACAAATAGTACTGTAAAACAAACTGATAAAGCGAAAAGTATAAGTAAGGTGGAACATTTGGCATTTCCCAGTTTCATTTACAATGGTGGTGGGACGATTGATCGTAGTTAGCGTCTTGTGTGTGCTGGTGTCTTCAAATGTTGGGCCAACATATTCAGTGTACCAAACTGTAAGTAAAAGTGATAGTCAGCGGTATCATAATTTTATCAGTAACGTGGTTTTTAAAGATGAGCTACCTGCAGTGAATGTCAATATCAAAATGTACGCGGTACGCCTTGACAGTCAGATAAGTGATAGTCTTTTTATCATTAAGAACGAGGAACTGAACATTTTACAACAGAAACAATAGGACTAAACTCAAATTCAATAAACCCGAGCACTTTGAAACGATAGATACACTTTGGAACGCAAAGATAGGTAGGTACTCGGTTCCTATGGAGAAGAACTGCTAAAAAACTCCACAGCCACTCTTTTGTTCCACTCCGTTGTTCCTTCTTTACTTTGTTCTCCCCGTCTCGATGTACGTCAATGTCCTATGTACTCCCTCTTCGACTACTACAATCATCTTTACTTTCAAGGTCCCTCTTTAAGATTCTTCTTAGCTAATTCTGGGAAAGATCTCTTGATTCAGTGTCCGAATTAAGCTCTAAATTCATTATGTTACCTAAATCAACGAAAACCTAGATGTTTTACCCTGGATTGTAAAGGAAATAACGTCCTAGATTAATAAATTACAGCCTACCTAGAATTTCAGCGGCAAAAACGATCGAGTGAAGAAGTTATGTCGGTGTTTTCTTAATTTACCTACTCCACAATGTCGTCCCACATTTCTTAATGTTTTGTATTTCTAACTTGAGATTTAATACAAGGTATGTTAGAAACGTAGGAGTGATTTATAAGATAAAGTAAAACTTGATTTACGCCCCTTACAACAAGGGCCTAAAATAGACGAAACGTGGGAGTTGGTATAGGTACCACCGAGCTCACCGAGGGTCTGCCACTTTCACCCTTATGCCCTAAGTAATAAGGTTGAAAAGTGGTCGACCGTCAGTGAATTTGGCAGTACATTCCTGCCTAACCTTTTAAGTAAAACAGGCGAGATGTTACGTCACAAACGTTGGAAATAATTTCAAGCTTCCCTCTTTTACACAATCGTAGGTTGAAAAAATAACAGCAGATGGCTTCGAAGCAGAGACCCACAAAGTCACGACATCCGATAACTATATCCTGGAGATGCACAGGATACCCCACGGAAGAGGAGTGAAGGATACTTCAGAAGACAGGCCGGTGGTCTTCTTGATGCATGGACTCCTGTCTTCGTCGCAGTCTTTTATTGGAATCGGACCAGAGTTAAGTTTTGGTGAGTATTGGAATCGGGAATATCCTGGATGACGCTGGCACAAGCAAAGAGTTGGTGACTTCACCACTTCACTTCTGGGTATAGACCCAGCAGTGGGTGAAGTCATGTTGTGGATGATGATGATAATGATGAAGTATTGGATAACAAATCTGGGCATTCGAATGTAAATACGTATAAAGATCGCTAAGATGAGCAAGCACGTTACAAGCATAGTTCAACAACTCAAGGTACAAAAGTGAATGTGGTCTTCCAAAAGCACCTGAGGGGTCCTCTAGGGAAGACACCAGAAATATGCTTCGTAATTAGGATTGACTACAAAGACTTTGATCCTCATTTTGTTGACTCAGTAAAGAGGCCTATTTTTATCGATTTGCACAAAAGAACTGTCCATTTAAGATTAGGATGTTAGGAAGAAGGTAGACAGCAGTCCCTGGTTAAAACAGGGATGAATAACGGAAGAAGAACACATACTGATTATAAGATTTTACAATAATGTCCTTCTTACAATCTTCCAGCTTACAATCTCGCAGACGCCGGCTTCGACGTCTGGATGGGAAATGCTCGAGGCAACAAGAACTCCAGGTTCCACACAACCTTGAACCCTGATGATGCTCAGCAGAAGCTCCAGTTTTTTGACTTTAGCTTCGAAGAGATCGGCATGTTAGACTTGCCGGCTATGATCGACTATGTTCTGGAGTT
This sequence comes from Noctua comes, assembly GCA_963082995.1. Lineage (NCBI taxonomy): Eukaryota > Metazoa > Arthropoda > Insecta > Lepidoptera > Noctuidae > Noctua > Noctua comes. Next base: position 17,397,487 of record OY720267.1, on the reverse strand, counting down.
TACTAAGAGGGATAAGCTGCATTATATTGGACATTCTCAGGTATTTATTGAATTATACGCTTACCTGATAACCAGATTTTAACCAGTTTCACTAATGCTAGCCGAAGCATACACACAGAAATGCCCAAATAAAAGCATGCTATCGCTTGAAAATCAACAATTGCGATCGTAGACGCCCATGGTATGATGGATTCTAACCTCATTAGAGGAAAATGTTGTATGTGTTTACGTAGTTTCTTGACTTCGACTTTTAGCAATTGCGCTTTTCACCCAATGTTGTTCAGAATATTTTTCTTTTTTGGGTGTATCTATCTAGTGTATTAGCTAGTGTAGTGTATCTAGTAACCACACAGTGTAAATTATCATATTTTTGTATTATCTTCATTCCCTTTGTTTTGTTAATTTATAATTTAACTTCTTTTAGGTTAATCTGGAACAATATCTATTTTACTTTTGTAGCTATCTTCGTTTTTCATATGTAACCTGTTTATCTTAAGTTGTTCCAAATAAAATAAACTGTTAAACTATCTTTAACAGTATGATTGTTTCTTCTTAGGGTGGAACAGTATTCCTGGTGATGGCTTCAATGCTGCCGCAGTACAATCAGAAGCTGATTTCTGCCCATCTCTTGGCAGGAGTTGGATACCAAGACTTTTTCCCTAACGTCGAGCTTTCACAGACTGCGTTGATGACTGATACTATTTATGTAAGTTTACTTCTTGTATTTCTTTATTAAAACAACAAAAAAAATGTAACACTTCAGCTACAGTACGGATTTTCCTAATAACATTATTTTTGTTACGTTTATATCAGTTTTGAAATCACTTGCAGAACAGGTTTGTTTTATAAAAAGCATTTTAACTACTTTAACGATTTAGTGATTTTCCTTATCGAATTATGTTCTGGGGTAAGTTAATAAGTTCAAAACTAACTACCCAAGAGTCTGCCGGCGTTGCCACGTTGTATGGAAATGATAGCCTAGCTTCAGGCCAAGGTAAAAGCCAGCCCTTGGGTCACGAGAAGCGTCTCATTAGGTTCGTCATTATAGAAAAATCTACATAACTGTACCTGTCTCTAGGAAAATTATTTAAATAAATATTTTAAAATATAATAACGTTAACGTTACATTAAATCCAGTCGCGAGTCTACACGAGCCCTTACCGTAACCCTAATGAGAGCAGACATTATCATTAACCTACCTTGCTATACAAAATATATTCACCAGAATATAATAAATCATATTATAGCACCCTGTTTACATTGGAGGTAATAACACAGTATTTGGTAACATACAATACAAGGTAACAACGTATTTAATGAAATAAAATGGTGAGATGGATGTTTTACCGCACATTATTGATTTTCAACTGGTAAGAGTTCAAACCAACACATTAGTGGGTCAGCTAGACTGATGTCAATTATTTTTTTGTAAACACAACACCCTCCTCAATCGGGTAAATATGAAAATCAAACATCCTTTGACAGCCACAGAGGAGGGAAATGCCATGTAGGTACCATGTGATCCTCACCATGTATAGTCGCGGTATAAAAAGGGTAGGCACACAAAGTTGAAGATATTTTTTTCTTATGTACTGTACATGAAGTCATGACACTTGGGGGAGGCCTATGTCCAGCAGTGGACGTCTTTTGGCTGAAATGATGATGATGATGATGATGTACATGAAGTCTGTATTGTTCCCGAAATCCGTCCCACGAACGCGTATTGATTTTATTAATTTGCCACCTGGCTTTTACCTAGAGGCTTAGCATTGCCATACAACGTGGCAAGCCCGCCAGTCTCCTGTCAATGTTACTGGTTCACAGCGTTGAGGAGGAATTTTTTGACGATGTTTTAGTTTGTGGTTAGTAGTTATTTTGTTTTATTGCATGTAGTTATTAAATTATTGTTATGTAGTTATTAAATATTGTAATAAATAATTCTGTTTACTTTTTTATTAAATTTTTGTATTATTGTAATCTCATCCATTTTTGTTTTTATTGTTTTGTTCTGTGTGAGTCTAATAAATACTTTTTCTTTGTGTCTTTTATAAGTTTAAATATTTTATTAATTTGATCACATAGTTCCCATGGTCATTATCTCTTACAGGGTGCAGCGGTACAGATGGGAGCAGTGGAGCTGTATCCACCTGGCTCTACGGAGATGCTGCCTGGTGGGATATTCGACCTTCCTTTCCCAGAAGCCAGTAGCTTCTGCCTCGGGAATATACAGATGAGCTACATGTGTCAAATCTTCGGTATTCGTCATGTTTTGCCCAAGTCGGTAAGTAGAAACATATTTTTTTTAATGCTAAATTACCAGGTGGCCCATCTGGTGGTAACTTATACAACATGTTTTTTTTAATATCCCATATACTTTTGGGTTATATTCTATAAGTGAAAATAATACAAAAAGTCCTAGAAATTGTGGTTCAATAATGCATAGTTTCAAAGATATCATCAATCACAATTAATTTTCATTCAAATCAATCGTTAATATCTCAAGTTAAGAAAATGCGACGTTGTCATATTTCACGTAAGGGGTGATTTTGTATGAAAAATGAAAGGCGAGTTGATTCTTTGAAATGGTCTCATTCATAGCCTAGTGATAAGATTAAAAAAAAACACCTTGTGTAACCAACGCTATTTGACATCTGCGCAACCAGGGGCATTGCATTGCCCGGTTTCCAGATTCGACCAATCACAGGAAAGACGAGACACGTGATTTGGATTTCAACCAATGTGATTAGTCGATTCCCGCAAATCTTATCCCTGTTCCTGTTTGTTTGGCCTCAACTGGTCTTTTTCTAAAGGCAAAGAAATGTGTGCCCCTGCAGTAATATTAGATCCTGGAAACACAGTAAGGCTGTTTGGTGGCAGGAGTAGGTATGGTGGTGGCACTCTCCCCGAATGGTTTCCCCACAGACAAGTTTTCCACTTTGTTATCAGTACCTTTTGTTTTAATCCAAGTTTGATTTCGCAATGATTACGAAATTTTCCATTTTTATGTTCCTTTTTATCTATACCGGAATCTTTATTGTGATTGTCACCATAAATAATACTAAATAGTTTTACGATCGCAATAAATTTTCTAAAACACCGCATGGTCAAGTGGGCCTGATTATAAAAACGTGGAACATAATAAACACAAAAGAAAATCAACATATCTACGCTACTTTTAGGGGTATAGAATCGGCCGTCCAATGACGATAGGCCTTCGTGTTCCACGCGCTCCTCAAAGAGATGTCAGCAACGATGTAGGGGTCTGCAAGGGCCGATGCCTGCCAGGGCTGCGGGACTGTTCGAAAGAGATACCGTGGCCCTGGAACACAAAGGGCAAAGAAGGAACATGGATGGGTTTTAGTCAGTACAAGTCTGACACGCCGCTCCGCCCAGACTGGGGGCACTCTGAGCGGAGCGGAATCATTTGATGATTCCCCATACGATTAAAAAATGGGTTATAGAACCATGTTGTAAGTGACCGTCTGTTAGCCTGAAAAACAAGAAATCCCGATGAGGTCCTAAAAGAGATTGTAGGCATAGGTATCACGCGTCAAAACCGCAAAATATTTTTACAAAATGAATCTGAAATTCATATGAGCAAGTTCTAGTTACATAAATATGAACAATCATACAATATTTATGGAAAACTCAGCTCAACCATTAATTTTGCATAAAAACAAGAGAAATCTGTTTTCATCTGATTAGCATGGATACAGTTCAACGAATTATTAAAACTGCGTACTGTGATTGAATAAACATTAAAACATACATATGTAGGCAGGTACAATGACATTCCGAAATACATATATTAAAACCATACATTCATTCATTCATAGAATATTAAACTACGCGTGAATGATTAATGTTCGCACTTTTTCGCATGACTGTACACGCTTTTGGTTTTTATTGGTTCAGCTGTGACTGTGATTAACCAATCAATTGGTCACATTAATTATTGTGACAGAGAAATACTTCTTATGAGGGAAAACAATACATTTACGTAACGTTTCCTTATAGTTCTGTTCATAATTGATAGCCTGGCGGGCCTAAAGCCAATACGACATCCTATTTGCGATTTCGATGATAGAGAAGTCAAAAATAGCAGCGGCGAAGGCTCCATACAACCCGATTCCTACCGGGTTCCCTTTGAAAAATGGCACAGTCAGTATTTTATAGACAATTAATATAGTCACATTAAAGATATGTACTCCGGCTTACCTCTTACAAAAATTGACCCTTCGCTACTGATGTATAGTATTGATTTGTGCTACCGAAAAGCTAATGTTAAACCTGGGGAAAGTCATTGTAGAGATACGAAAGGCATTGAAAGAAACAGTGGCAGTTTTCTGTGACGTGTCCAAACTCGGAAAAAAAACTACTACAGAATTATATTGACTATCTTCCTACAGTCCGTTGCTAGGTTTCGTCTTATCAATATTAACTACGATTATTAATTATTAATATTATTTACTAAGAAACAGACTAATTCTTCCTGTCAGTTATACATTTTTTACTCAACGTCTTTTTCAGAGCAACTACAACTCAGCAGACGACCTACCAGGCGCAGCCTTAAAACAAATGGCACACTACGGTCAAAACATAAGAGACAAAGTCTTCCGTAGATTCAACTACGGAGCTGCAGGAAACCAGGACAAATATGGAACTACAGAACCTCCGAAATACGACCTTAGCAACATCAGTGCCTTCGTCACCATGCATTATACGCTGAGTGACAATCTACTGGATGAAAGGGATGTGCTAGCTATGGTAGCTGATATACCCAAGGCTATTGCTCGTCAGGTAGCAAGAACCACTTTTCTGCATGAAGATTTTGTTATCGCTGCAGATGCTAAAGAGCTGGTGACTGATTATATTATTGATGCTATTAAGAATGCAGGGTGAGTACTTTAAGGCGCCATCTCCACGAGCGAGAGAATCGCGGCGATATTATCGTCGTGTCACGTATTTCTATACGAGAATATCACCGCGATTCTCTCGCTCATGGAGACGGCCCTTAAGAGAGTGTGAAATTATACGTAACACGACGATAATATCGCCGCGATTCTCTCGCTCGTGGAGACGGCCCCTAAGCAATTTGTAAGATGAAACAATCTTGCTAGTCTATTTACGCTTACGTTTACCAATAATATTCCCATACCACCGGTGACTGACCTAGATAAAATTACATTGTATCAGCTACAACGACGATAAAAAATGTATTGGCTGACGAAACTTCTGTAGGCCCTTTGGTTTGCGAAGCGATTCCATTTCTTAATTTTTAATAAATACTCTGGACTTCAGACGTCTTACAATGTTAAATACAGAGTGTTTCAATAAAAGAAAAATCATAGACATTAACATTGCAAATCTTTACCAATAATTTCAGACAAGAAGACCACTACACTGTCAACGATGGAGTTATCGTAGTGGATGGCTCCACGACTGTTGCATCAGGTGATGGTTCTACGAGCGCTGCTTCGAGTGCTGATGACACCACTACACCCGCTGACATCACTACCACCGCTGCCACCACTACCACCACTGAGAGTCCTGGTGGAGCGGCCACGATAGTGATCAATGTGTATCTGATGGTATTGAGTCTGTATGTTATGCTGAAATAGAAGTTTCAAGGAAGAATGTCTTTGTAAATATTTATTTTTAATAGGTATAGTATGTATGCTTTATACTTGATTGAATTGTGTAAGCTGCTAACTCGGCATATTGTAAGAAGTCTATTAGTAACACTATTTCAGAAATAGCTGATTATTAGCCATTTAATCGCAATCATATAAACGAATGAATTTTACCAATGGTCAAAACTATGACATGAATTGTTAAACTTATACCATCACATACGGTATATCTTCAGTGATTGTTCATTATTTTTATTTTTTTAAGTGACAGTATAAGTTTAGTTGTAAACCGTGAAAGCTTAAAACAGTGTATGAATTGTCAAAGTTATAGTCATTATAATAATATATACTAGCCTGGACACAAATAAACAAAATACGAGTATAAACAATTCATCAGCACCAGTGTTTGAGTTAATAACCCAGAAACAGCGGAAGCAAAAACAAATCATATGAAACGAGCATCGCAAAGAGACTCGCGAGATGACGTCATAAACGAAAATGTTGCTACAACAACATTAACGATAACAGTAAACAGTGAACGAGTAAACAAGACTGTAAAAGGAAAATGTACAGAGTCATCTGTACCATCCTCTTTTTGTTTATAGATCTTGCAGAATTTTAAGTATAAAGTCATGCAAATTAATGGTTAAAGCGAATTCTGTATACAACATTATTTTTAGTATATGCGAAACCTGAATATAGTTTGTTCAGAATAAGTAACTGAATCGATTCCAATAATTTTTAAACCATGTTATATTTTTTCGCAAAAATATTTAAAAAAGGCTACAAGTTGGACCCCGAGCGATACTAAGTACCTATCGCAATAATTTAGGCACCTACTGCCAAATTACGGGTTCGATTCCCGGGTCGGACAAATTGTTATTGGGTTGTTCCATCAGGAATTTCTCAAACGGAATCTGGATTTATGCCCGGTTAATGGCAATAGGCTCACCCCCTATCACATGGGACTTAAACATAACTGGCGAAATGTGGGTGTACTATTAGGTACACCTCTGCCTAACCCTTCGGGGATTACATGCGTAATGTTATGTGTTCATTTGATTATACCAACTATATTGTAATAGTCGTATATGACATGTGTCTTCCCACAAATCCCACTTCCTACCAAAAAAATCCACACGATTTTTTCAAAACACCCCCATAATATTTCAGATCTCTGATAACTGATAACAAAATAATGGCGTAGGGGGTTGATGGTAAAAGGAAATTAGTCCCCGTCCCGTACAGTGATAAGGATGAGATAAGGGGTGGTATACAACACGTTAAATATTTACTTATCGAAGTCTAGGAGTAAATAGGCGGTACACCGCCGATGTGTTCCGGTGGAGGAGGAATATTGAAGATTGGTTGCAGCGATCAAGATATTATGTAGGTAGCGATTGTAGACGGTTGATGCGACAGTTTTTGCTGTGCTAGGATTTTTTCTGTATTTTTCCTTCGGTGATAGGTTATTCTAAAGGCTGTAACAAGATCCTTAACGAAGCCGAAAGGTACTTCTTCTTCCCGTCATTGTGATCATTTTTTTGTTCTAGACCATACCTGAGAACCTTCTATTTACGGAGATATTGAGGGTCAAAGTTCCTACTTTTTCACAAGTTTTTTTTTTTTAAATACTTGTTTGTAACGTAAGATTTTTACTATACGATTCAATCCATCTACTATCCCGTACTATTCAATCCATCCATCAGCACAATGTTTTGAGTGCGTTACATTGAGTCCTACCGTAAAACGTGTTTTTCACCCCAAAAAAAAAGTCGTTTCCCAACAATATTTTTTGCGTAAAGTTACTTAGTTTGATGATGTTCATAATGCTTGGTTAACGGCTTCGTTAAGGGTCTTGTTACACCCTGTATGCTCAAGTAGAAATTCAGTAATATCGGTGAGGATGTATGACATTGATTAGTTTTGGAGTTCTGAGGGTCTAGACAAAGTGAGGTTCTACCAGCATTAATGATGATGGATAGACAGTTCTATTAGATTAGATAGTTATAGAGATCATCTTGAAAGTTGTAATAGATGTTATAAATACAGACCGCTTTGAAAATGAATGTCACTGGCTCATGAACAGTTGTTGTATAATAAAAGAGAATATTTATTAAAAAAAACACCCTTTAGAGTGACGTCATTTTATTTCTCGTAGGTATTCATCTCATTAAACCCTTTCATTTGATATCCATGGGAATACATAAAAAATCACTAGTCAGCCTTTTTTGGAGTTCGCCATTTTGGATTTAAAATGACGTCACTTAGCTAACCATGCATTGTCATCCAAACTAAACATGTATGCAAAATTTCAAGTCAATCGGAAACCGGGAAGTGGGTCAAATTTAACTTTGGAGATTTTTTTACATAGTTACGTAGTTGAAGCTATGAAGCTAATAAAAGCGTTTTAATTAAAACCCGAAACCAATATCGACTAGTTAACAGATTCCCAGTAGTTCTCGCGATACACAAACCGCTTTGAGACGATGCACTTGACATTAAACGTCTAGTTAGGAGGTTACGTAACGAGCGGTAGTTAGTAAGCAATATATCGCTAACATTTGATACTTCGCTGGTTCCAGCAATTAATGCTACCCGTGACAGCCAGTACGCCGAGTTTGATATGCTTGTTAGTGTATAGTTGTGTTATCTTGATTGCGTACGGGCTTCTTGTAGTAGGTAATTGTTGTCTTTACTCGTGAGTAAGATGTAATAACAATATAGTCACAATTTTGTATAAAATATGGCGCTTCTGCGTAGCACAGTCAGGAAAAACAATTGTTTTACAGATTGACAAACTGCGTCAAAGTCACTCACACACACTCACACGATTGAATAAGGGTGAGGCCGAACAAGCGTAATTTTTTGAGCTGTGAGTTGCGTAAAATGCGTCGCGGAATTTACGCTCCATTCGGTTTCATATTAAAGTCCTGTTTGTACCACGGCGACGCAAAATGAGTTGTAACCACAAAGCGACGCAAAATTGCAGCGTAAATTCCGCGACTCATTTTACGCGACTCACAGCTCAAAAAATTACGCTCGTTTGGCCTCAGCCTTAAAGCAGAGATTTGAATTTGCGGACAATTTGAGTTGATCGCCAATTAGCTACTAATCATTTTATATTAGCATTTCGTGAACACTACATAAATTCTCAGCCACGAAAATAAGCAGAGTCCAAAACCCGATTCCCTAGTTACAACTTGCAAATCAAAAACATTACTTTAACGACGACCACCAAAGAAACTCCAACCCTTCCGTTACAAAGCTAATGACAGCCGCCATATTGAAGACCGGTACTTTACAGTCGGTGTAAGGTATCAAAGAGGACACCGGAATAAATCACTGGGGTCCCGTGACGGACCCTTGTCAGCTCAAATTAATGATGGCGGACCGCGGAACCGTTTGAAAAACATTTGTCAGAATTTTTGCGTTGATATTGTTATTTGTGCTGATGGATGCATGGGTGATTTGCCCTTGTGACTGCTGTAGATATGTTTCAAATCAAATCAAATCAAATCAAAATATTTTATTTCATGCAGGCCTCCATGGGCACTTATAAAACGTCGACAAACCGGTTACTCTTTTCAAATCATTTGGTATACCAGTTTAGATTTCTGAACATCTGTAGAATATGTGAGAGGGATGTGGGAGGAGGTCGTGGCTAAATAATAACAGCCGCTCGGGTCGATCTTCAGGCTAAGCCGCGTTTGCCTAGGTTGGTCTGTGGATGGGTCCACCCATTACATACAGAGTTTCCTCCGTACTTCGGAAAGCACGTTAAGCCGTTGGTCCTGGTTGACTTTTATAGATCTTTGACAGTCGCTACAGGTAGTCAGTGGCCCGAAAGTCTAAAAACCAGTCTTACCGAGTAGGTACTAACTGGGTTGTGGAGTTCAGATAGGCAGTCGCTTCATATAAAATACTGGCATTCAGCGGTAAGACTGGAAGCTGACCCAAACCCAATTGAGAAAAGGCTAGGCAGATGAGCGTAGAAGATATGAGAGATGTCATCAAGGTAATCCAAAAACGTTCAGATGTGCTAGAAATATCAATTGGTCTTCTTCTACGTAAACATGAACGACCCTAGGAAGATGATTACAGCCTGACCTAGTACAGCCTCTTGCTGGTCCGACTCTCAAGCTGAAGTATTAATAACGTCACTTCTCCTTGATTTGTTTATTTGATTAGGACAATAGGTACTTTAGGATGTCTTCATCTCCATAATTGAGTTGAACACATTCATCGTAAACAAGGTTACGTTACTCCATCATTCCTCTACCCTTGTCCCAATTTTTAATGGCATTTGTATGAGGTCGGTAAGTGGATCTGGGCAGGACATCTGTCTAGACGCGGAGATGGCCGGCGGAGCAAAGCTTTGACCGAGTGGTGGCCAAGGTTATGCCAAAGAAACCAGGGCCTTCCTAAAGCTCGTTGGGTCGACGATATTGTCAAAGTCGCGGGAAACACCTGGATAAGGGACCAGCAGCGATTTTTGTAAGAGGTAAGCCGGATTACATATCTTTAATGTGATTATATTATTTGTCTATAGAATACTGACTGTGCCATTTTTCAAACGGAAGCCGGTAGGAATCGGGTTGTATGGAACCTTCGCCACTGTAAGGGAGGAACAGAACCGGCAGTGCGGTAGAAAAAAGGGGAAGAATCACCCACAGCTGGGTACAGCCCGGGCTGATATAATCATGATGAGGTCGGTACAGCATGTCTTCCTCTTCCACATGCCTATTCAGCCGTCATCGTCACCTCAGTAGTCCTTTCTAGCCACATCCTCGTTGACACAGTCTATCTTTCGTGTCTTCAAGGTTTCAGAACCATATTTAAAAAATACAAGAACAAGGCCACATACTGATACTGTTAGCCTGCGTCACTGCTGGGCAATGGCCTAATGTCAGAAGTCTACATGCGAGTTTATTCCAAAAAAAGCATAAATGTATGCGTCAACAAATAACAGTTAAGCTATTAAACTGAAATATGTTAGGGTGAGCGTAACCGTTAATTCCCCGCAACGAGTGGAGTTCTTTCGCAATCCTCGGTTAGGAACACCATGTCGCAAGTATAGCAGAAACACAAACGACAAAAGATAAAAGATTATACCGACAAATTTAGTGCTGGTTAAGAATACCCTCTATCCTCGACAAAGGCTTCCATCCACTCTTTCCATTTATCGCTAATCTGTGAGTCCTCCTACTAGTCACAAGAATACCTAAGTAAAAAAAATCAGTACCTAGTACAATTTGTTGCCATGAATTCAGTACAGTACAGTTTTTGACGTGACAACGTCCTTATAATTCGATGGAGCCGGCTGCACGCACGAAAAAATGAGACGTTACCTCGCTAAAATGAGGCGTTCCATAAAACAATTGCTCAACGCACATTCGTTTTTTGAAAAATGCAACCACTCCATCAGTATTTTCTTATGACGTTGTCACGTTCAACTATCGTCAGTAAACCGACTTTACAGACAACCAATTTTTTTTTTTCAAAAAACACCTCGTTGCATTCATTGCGAGCCATAAGACTACTAACTACGACTTAGAACTTGGTGGAACGATAAAAATCTCGTAAAATTCAGGAAGTATCGCTGAAACTCGCAACGAACAGCCACCGTACATTAGTAGAACTCGTAAAGCTAGTTATTTGGGTCACAACACATTTGTTATCGGGTCATGATCGCTGCTGTTGACGGCTTAATATATAGCGTAGTTATATACCTTTAAATTAGCATTCGTTTTGTTGTAGTTAGTTTGATATTGGAGTTATTTCGTTAATTTATATGTTGGGTTGTAGATGGTGCCATTTTGGTTAGCAAGAAATGTAGGTAAGTGTTCATTAGTAGTCGAAATCGAGCCCTAACACGAGGGTTTTTTTTTCGTACGAATATATAATATAAATAAGTTTACTTTAGCTAACTATAAATATGCCTTAGTATGTATATTTTTGTGTACCAATTTATGTTTACAAAATGGTATTTTTATTTTTTTTTACTCTGTCACTATGCTATTTGACGCAAAATTTGACAGGTAGAGAGTAAGATAAGTCCGCCTAGGCAAGACTCTTGTACATGCAATTTAAATAAGTAAATAGTTATAGTGTATAATCAGTAGAAAATTAAGCAATCACTCGAAAAGTGACTAGCATCATCAGCCCATAGTGTCCCTACAGCTGGCACACAGGCCTCATAATAACCATAGAATAAATAAAATAAATAAAGGAACATGAAAATGTAATTGCTCAACTAGGAGCGGTAATGCTGCACAGCATTGCCCCTTCTAGTCGAGCAATTAAAATAAAACAGTAAAATATCCGAACCCCAGATAAAACAGTAAAATATTCGATCTTTTCCGCAAATGTCCGGCTATTTGTCACGACCTTACAAACGTAGGTACGTATAGGTTTGGTGGATGTCACATGTCATCAAAATTTTGGTTCAAAGATATATAAAGATATATATATTCCGTAAAGTGATTGATCGATTCGAAACTGACTGCCTTTACACACACACACACACACCACACATTCTCACACACATCACACACCCACACACATTCACACATTCTCTCGTTTTCAATCAATCAATCAAATAATATAATTCGAACTAGAGTCCATATGGGTTAGTAGTGAGTACTTAAGAACTATGTTAGTACGACCTTTAGAAAAACAATTTAAAACAAAAACGAATTCAACAATTTAACAACCAAAATTAATCCAATTCAATATAATTTAATCTCTTCTGAACTGTAGTCGTAAATCCAGACTTTAGTAGTAGTATCATTTCTAGATCTTCGATAAAGGAAGACTTCGCTTTTAATTTCTATTTACTTATATTTATATTGATATATATTTATAGTATTTTGATATATAGTTATAGTATTTTATATATCCTTGTAGTTTATCTTAGTGTTAAATTAAATTTTTTGCAAATTTATGCACCTACCACTGTCTGTCTCTGCATCACCCAAAGGTTGACTGGTAGAAAATGCCTATGGCATTAAGTCCGCCCGTGCACTTTGTGCTTGAAGTGTTAATAAATAAATAAATATTCAAAAATCAAACTTCCAAACCCGTGAACATTTCACACAGCATTGTTATAAAATATCATAGTGAAATCCTTTCAAGACCAGAAGTCACTTAAACTGCGATAAAACTCCTATAGAAAGAGTCGCATCGTAACTCCGGGTTCCGTACCACGCCCGAATTTTATGGCATTTAGAAAATTTTCGCTTTAAAGCACTCCATTCACAGGCTAACGCTTCCACGTTCCTCAAAGGACAATATTATGTCAATTCTCGCCTTCTCAAAGCCATATATCTCCTTCAGACTCGACGCAGCTTCGTTCAAATGGAAATTTTCCTTTCACAACCAATAAACACCATATTCCTCCGCAGTAAGGTTTAGAATCCCACAGCAAGTTGGATAAACAAATCAGTATGAAATATCAAGGTGAAAAAAATGAAATGTCTCAGCGAGAATGGATCCATTCATTCGTTTTGAAGGGAAATCAAAATAATAAAATGTTTCTTTTTCTTTCATTTCAATGCAGGTGATTTTTCACTCGGTGTTCAATCAATTTCGTTTATATTTTTGTTGATTATTTTCTAAAGAATATTGAGTGGTATTGTGGAATCCATATTTCATCGAGGCATAATGAATCTGATATCAGGTTTATGTAGCAGAAGTTTTGAAAGAATTTAGTCAGTTTCTGATGAGTTTCGCAGACCCAAAATGTAATCTTACTAATATTATAAATGCGAAAGTTTGTGAGGATGTATGGATGTTTATTACTCTTTGACGCGAAAACTACTGAACGGATTTGGATGAAATTTGGCACATAGATAGTTTATAACCTGTATTAACATATAGGATACTTTTTATCCCGGTAGTATGATCCCGTGGGACAGTTACCGAACTTCACGCGGACAGCAGTTAGTACTTGTATAAATGTATCGTCTATATTATTTTATTGCTCTATTGAAAGAATAACCCTTCGGTTTTCAAACAAGTTTTCAACTTATTACTATGTTACTTAGGTACCCAAAATAACGATTTGACAGCAGATTTGGGTAGCACTTATCTGAGACTTGGTAAGGCTTTTAGAGTCTGAAAGTAAGATAAAAGTACATTAGTGAAAACAAAATTATAATGTGTTTTCGTCTACTGGGGATTTCACTAACCAATAATGTGCTTTACGTATATCCAATTTAGATTGTTTTTAAAACTTACCAATGCAAAGGCAGCTTGGAATTGGATCAACGTTCTTCTATCTAAATTACGAGATTAACATACCTGGAACAGAAAAAACAAACATGAGACACGACGCCAATATCGCTCACAACATACATAAACTTGAACTAATTTTTTCATAATTTTTATTATTATTCTAGTTCTATTTGTAGTCCGTATATAATTCAAATTAATTTAATCATACTCGTATAATTCGAGCAACAAAACTCATAGTGTAAGTAACAATGTACTTACAAACTATGGTTAGTATTACAAAGCCAAAAATAGTAACAGATTGTGTCATCATTCACACATCACATTATTCATTTTTTTTTTCATTTTTTTTTTTTTCATTTTTTTTTTGACATCATTGCTGCAAGGTGACAGACCAGCTGAAACCTTGCAGCAGTGGTTCACAAACTCACAAACAAGCCTGCTTGCTATCATAGATAGGATGCTGTTGGCGCTGCCCCGCACCCTACGGACCATGGATGCGCACCGTTTCCCCATCACCGTAAAAATAATAACAACCTTACTTAAATAATAAATAAAAAAACTTGAACTTGAAAACATTGTGAAAAAGTGTAGAATTTTTCATCAAGATCTTCTCAGTAGCACGCTGTATCTGAATTTGTACAAGGTACGAGTACAATAGGTGGCAATAGGCTCGCCCCCTATTAAACATAACTGGCCAAATATGGCTGCCTCAGACATAACTGTCAAAATAGGGTGTACTATTTGATAAACCTCTACCTGCCCTTCGGGGATTACAGACGTGATGTTACGTTAGGGTAGGCAGAATCTATGTAACAAAAGAAAAAAATCTTACAGTAAAAAACAGTCTACAACAGCTGAGTCAGGAGGTTTCTAAAGTCGTTATCTTTGGAACCCAGAGACGTTTAAAAAAAGATAGCCATACGTCTAACAAAAGCTAAGGTCCGCAGGCTTGCAAGTATTCGCAAGCACTCTGAGTAAAGCAAACAGTATTGTTCCGAGCGAGTGGATAAAGTGGACACACTCGTGAGTCCGGTGGCGGTGATCCGAATATTGGAGGACAGCGATCAAACGCAGCGCATTCCCAACGCTCCTATATTACAAACATGAACGTAGATATTCTAGCGCTCATACATTACAAACGCAGACATTTGGTGGAGTTTTTTAATTGTACCACGCAGTAGCGAAGGGTCAATTTTGTAAGAGGTAAGCCGGAGTACATATTTTTAATGGGATTTTATTATTTGTCTATTGAATACCGACTGTGCCATTTTTCAAAGGGAAGCCGGTAGGAATCGACTTGTATGGATCCTTCGCCACTGATACCACGGGAACGAACTACCGGGATAGAAAGTATCATACGTGTTAATCCAGGTTATAAACTAACTGTGTGCCAAATTTCATCCAAATCCGTTCAGTAGTTTTTGCGTGAAACAATAACATCCAGCCATCCATCTATACTTACAAACTTTCGCATTTATAATAGTAGTAAAATAAAGTAATGACGCATGTAAGCCCTCTTTGTCATAAATCTCCATGTTGTTTTCCTAGTACCAACGGGGAGTATATCCTACCTCCTAACCTACCCTCTAACCCTTAATAAATGCAATCAAAGTGTCCTCTGCGCTGCCACCGACAACATCGTGTCAGCGGCGAAGTTCTGGGCCACCAAAATTGAAAATACTTTAGTGCCAGGCGCAGCGACACGAAGTAGAAGTACAACGGATGCTATAAAAGATAGCATGGAACATGGTCTTTGAAACTTTGAACTCACCAAACCCTAAACCTCTTTAAACCAGTTATTTTCAAACAAAACAAAAGATTGCATCGAGAAATTCTAATTTTCTTACGATTTTTGCAATTTGTCGGTCCGTGTGAGGTTGTATGTTGAATAAAATATGATTCGCAGGCGTAATACGTGTGTTTCAGAATTATAATCATTAAAATCATCAATACTACTCTTTAAGTTCGGAGCGGAAGGGAGTGTCAGACTTGTACTGACTAAAACCCATCCATGTTCCTTCTTTGCCCTTTGTGTTCCAGGGCCACGGTATCTCTTTCGAACAGTCCCGCAGCCCTGGCAGGCATCGGCCCTTGCAGACCCCTACGTCGTTGCTGACATCTCTTTGAGGCGCGCGTGGAACACGAACGCGCCGTCGACACGGCCTGTCGTCATAAGACGGCCGGACGGCGAGCTATCCCATAGCTCGCCGTCCAAACATACAACCTGACACTGACTTGCAAATTGCAAAAAAAAACCGTAAAACAAATGAATTTCACGGGCTACCTCAGCGCATCCGCACGCTAGCGGTAAAGCAAACAGTATTGTACCGAGCGACTGGACACACAGGTCTCCGGTGGCGCTACCCAAAGTGATCCGAATACCTGAGGTCAGCGGTCAAACGCAGCGCATTTCCCACGTTCCCCAGTGACATAGCTAGCATAGAATATGATGCTGGTTATGGAAAAGCTCTTTTGTTGCACTATTACCTAAGTGTTGCTCAGCACAAACGGATTCAAACATGTATTGTATAATATCGGACTAGTGTACAAAACATTTTTTTTAAACTAATTTGGCTTGTGTTTGCCGCAACTCACCTGATGTGAAGCGATGATGCGGCCTGTGGTGGAGCACGCTTGCCTATAAGAAACGGATTCACTCAAACTTCGAAGAGATCCAGATTATAATGATCGGGAAACAGAGAAGCCAGGTCCAAAGTGCGTGTTTAGTCAACAAACACCGCATTTAACATGGTGTTAGGACTTTGTAACCACTCACTTTAGAAACCAGACGCTTCTGTTATATACCTCACAATAGCAAGCGTAAAGCAAACAGTATTGTTCCGAGCGGGTAGACGCAGCAGTGGCCAAACTGATCCGAATACCGGAGGACAGCGGTCAAACGCAGCGCATTCTCGACTCTCACCACTGGCATAGACACACAGCTAGCATAGAATGACGGTAATGCAAAAGCTCTTTTCTTAGCTTTGTTGTGAGGATAAGTATAAAGTTTTAGAAATTGGGGTGCAGGAATATGCATTTCAAGCTTCAACATTAATGTGATGTTCAAAATGGTGCATGGTGATGGTTTCAAGCTCATAATAAAGATAAATACAATCTTGGAATGATGACCAGATTCCTTAATAAACCACATTCTATAGGTAGACGAAAGTGGTTCACGTTCACTTCGGCAAAGTAGACAATATTGATTGTCTGGTTCAAATCGCCGCCTCGAATACTCTTTTTTCAATGATTATAGCAAATGAAATGGCAATTCAGATAAGTGAAAGCACCACGAACAAAGCTAATCTTCTTTTTCCAATTAAAAAAGATTCCACGTCCAATAAAATTTGATCCAAACCGAGACATTAACACTAAAAGCTTCAAGGTATTCGCAGTAAGGCAAACAGTATTGTTCCAAATGAATAGACAAACGAGTGTGTCACGGTTGACTACGGCACACGAGAGTATCCCGCCGGACGGCCGGATGCCTCGAGGATGGACGGTGACCGCATCTGTGATTGCATTCGCAACGCTTCGCCAGACGGCTTTAGCATCAAACGTAATGACCGGAATGGGAGCTCTCTTTTATCTGCGCATTTATGAGACGGTTGGCGTTTTAATTTTTTAGAATGTATCTACCTACTTACTTTCTTTTTCTAAGGTCTCACTTTAATGTAGATTATTTGTTTTGTTTTATCTTCTTCATTGATCGATAGGCTTTAAGACTTTTGACAAGGTGGTTCTGGTAAAAAAACTTCTTCTGATTCACTTCTGTATGCGCATTACCAGTTTTTAGTGTCCAAATTCTGTTTTGAACATCACCGTTGACTGTTATAGCAAAGCACCGGTATATATTTTATTGAAGAGGCTGCGTTATTTTGTGTAATCCACTCAGAAGCTATTAAATTTCCAATTAAAATTAACAATTTATCAACATAATAACGTAAACAAACAACAGCATCCCAGCCACTTCCAAACTTGACAGACTCTCAAAGAATTGCAAGTCAAACAAAATTCTCTCGCAAGCCGAGGTGCAAATATTGGGAGGATCGGAGAGCGTTAGTCCGCCGGATCCGCGGTAGCCTCATAATAGAGCCTTAAAGAGTGTCAACAGAAGTTTTCTGACTAACATAAACAGACCTACCAGGCCCTTAGAAAGTTGGAAAGACTAGAAGGACCTCGCAGGTCTTGTTTCCTGGCCGTGTTAAAATGTTAGTAGCTATCGCAGACATTAAGCGGATAAACAGCCACTGTTAAAGGTACCACAGCCTAATGAAGGAAATGCTTCCAGTCGTTTAATGTGTAATTTTCATCATAATAATTTCTCTGTATAATGTTTTTTTTATCCCATTCATGTCATCCTTTGTCCTTTGTAATAAATGTAACGTGTATCTCTTTGATTTCAATGTGGTCTTTCATTTTCAGTTCCTTTGACTAAGAGATGATATTATTTCGTTCTTAGAAAATTCCAATTCCCTTAATGTCTTGTCTTTGAGCTGCTTCGCTCGTATTATGTGGTGTACTGCACCCTTATTGCGTTACACGCTTTCTATCGCAATTCGGAGGATTTTGAAGGAAATTCCTTACCCGTTTCTTTGAAAAATTAATCCGCTCAACAATGGGAATGAATGTTGGTAAATTGTCGCAAAGACCAAGCCACTGTGATTAACCTGCTGGTTATATTCACCAAGATAAGTGTAGTTTATGTAACCCATTGACATCCGTGTAACATTCGTGCACGCATGTATGCATGATCCGCCGTGCACTCGTGCATACTTGGGTGGTCTTCAGACGTGCGGATGTTCACATTCACATGTACTGCTTAATATATGTGCATAAATGTCGTGAGTGCATGTTTAGTACGAACACAAATTGACATAAATAGTAATATTATAATTTTGTTACCTTCTATGTATTTCAAGCACTTCAGAACAAGATGAATGTGGGAAAAAAAAATCATATCATCACAAAACTCACATTATTTGACATCTGTGAACATAATCCTCCACTTCATATTATTCCAATTGACTCTCTCGTCTTTTTTCATACATTTATCTCCATTAGCGGCCATTACGGCAGCCCCTATCCATAGAGAAATTTTAACACAATCGATCCATCGCTATTATGATCCATTATATTAACAGCTAACTAAGATTTCGTTTAAACTAATTTTTTGTCTGTTATCCTACTTCCACATACAGCTTTACTTGGGTCATCATCTGCCTAGCCTTTTCCCACGGTCGGCTTCACGTCTCACCGGATGCAGCTGAAAACCAGTATTTTACATGGAGCGACTGCCTATCTGACCTCCACAACCCAGTTATTACGGGGTAATACGATATCCCTCGATAAAACTGGTTGTCAAAGATCTACAAATGACAGCCGGGACCAACGCCTTAACGTGCTTTCCGAGGCTCGGAGGAAAGGTATGTAATGTGTGGTCACCCATCCACGGACCAACCACGACAAGCGCAGCTTAACCTGAAGATCGACCCGAGCGGCTCTTCTTACTTAGCCACGAGCTCATCCTTTATCAGATACAGCTTTACTTTGGTATCCGCAAGTAACCAGAGTACCAGGCGCACAGTACCAAGCAGAAGCCTCCAATTTGCAGTATACAGTATAACGTTAGTTGCGAGATCTGGAAGTTTTATAGACTCTATCCACTTGTGTTTAAACCTGTTTTCTCTTAACTTTAGCTGGTCTGATACCACGGTCGTTGTGCACTAAGTGAATGACCAAAGTTTGATTCTATCGACTTTAGATAAGGAAGGAAGATACAAGTTTGATTTTTGTATCGCTTGTATGAGTTTGTAACTCGTGTGTGAGCTCTGTTCTATCGGAGTTTCTGGTCTTTCTTCGAGACACTATGTAACAAGTTTTATTTTTAACTATAAGCATAAAGCAGGCTGCCTTCTAGTAGTCCAATCAAGCCACGTAAAATATCCAATAAGGTTTAAATTGAGTGATGAAGGGCGCGGGAATTTTGGGGTACTGGCATGAATGTAATTTGGATTTTCTAAAAGAGATTCTTAGCCTTATTTGAATAAAAGCCTTTTTTATATTTTGATTTATTTTAAGAGATGAAGAACGGGTGGAATTGAATTGTCAGAAAAGTTAGAACTCACATACCTACTCTAGCATTGACTACTTATATCTTTACAAGAACATAGGTGAAAAAAAATCTAAAAAAGTGATGCCTGTTAGTATCTACTTTATACGCAGGTTAGAATCTTCTTTCAGTGCGCCTCCAAACTACATCCATTAATAATTGAAACCCAAGCGCAGGCTGCAGAGAACCTCAAGCGGCTTAAATATAGAAACCTTTATGGAAACTATATTCGAGCCGTTTGGGGTTGAAACTCTGGAGCCGTGGGGGCCGAGTGCTGATAACCTGTTTAAGGAAATTTTGAAACGCCTAGTTGACGCTTCGCGTGACCTAAGGGCTGGTTTTTACCTTGGCCAGAGGCTAAGTGGTGCCATACAACGTGGCAACGCCGCCAGCCTCTTGGGCACATTACCAGCTGACAGCGTTGAGGAGGAATTTTTCGATGCCCTTTTATAGTTTGTTGTTAGTTTATTTAATCGTTTTTAATTAATAATGTATGTATGTGTGTGCAGCAGTAGCGAAGGGTCAATTTTTGTAAGAGGTAAGCCGTCGTAGCTATCTTTAATGTGATTTTATTATTTATCTATAAAATATTGATTGTGCCAGTTTTCAAAGGGAAGCCGGTAGGAATCGAGTTGGGTACTCACTTTCTTCTCCTAAAATTGTTTGTCCGAAAATCATTATCCATAACACGTATGCTATAAACTTCAGTAACCATAATGTTCAAAATCCCGAAATTTTGTTTAACATAATTATCTTTAGTTCTAAAAGTATTCTGTCATAATATCGAGTACTATAATAATTGAATCTCCTAATTTTACATGACCTAAAGTCATATGTCCTAAGTATTGTGTTAAATAATGTGCATTATTCCGAATGTTCATTTAGAATATTTTTTTTAGTCTGAAACATTTGCTAAAAATTAGGTTTTAGTGACAGAAACGAATCGCTGTAAATCCGACTCCACGCAGTCTTGTCTGCTCTACCCCAAGAGTGTAATTTAAAAATCGCGTAGGCGCGGAGGGGCGAGGCGGCCCGCGAGTTGAGGAGCAGGTGGTTGTAACACTCGCCGCCGCGGCTGAGGCTGGCCGGCCGGTGGTGAGCGTTAAAGTCATCTGCGACGATAAACTCGCGTGGGACCGCCGGAGCCCCGCAGCGCCGGAGCCGTGACAGAAACCATGCCTGCTGCATGTTGCATGCTTGCTTGCATGCTGCATGCTTGCTTGTATGCTGTGTGCTTGCTTGCATGCTTCATGCTGCGTGCTTGCTTGCATGCTGCATGCTTGCTTGCATGCTTCATGCTTGCTTGCATGCTTGCTTGCTTACAAAAACCACATGTTCACAATCAACTGCTTTATTGAGTACATGTATAATATATTTATTTATGTATAATAAAAAATTATAAGAGAGAGAAGTTCATAGCAAAAGCTTTGTTATACAAATTTGTTCTAGGAATATTATTATTACAAATAAACAATAAGTAATTTGAATTTAGGACTTATAACTTTTATTGAAAACGGTTTTATGTATTTTGTATGTTATTGATTGTAATATTTATGACAAACGGATTTAGGACATGTTATATTCAGGGATTTCAATTTTATGGCATGTGATATTATGTGATATTAAGTTCGGGTAAGTTATCATTCGGACAAATGATGATTAGGACAAAAAAAGTTATGGCACTTTAAATTATGAATAAAAAAGTTAGGTGACACAATAGAGAACCATCGAGTTGTATGGAACCTTCACCACTGGTGTGTAGTTAATTTACTCTACTTAATAAATAACAACTCTCTGAAAATGTAAAAAAAATGTACTTCATGAAGAAATAACACGTCAAAGAAGAAATAAACAGCGAATATTTTCAGCAGCTGACGCTTTCCGCGCCTGGAAGCGTGTCACGCTGTGACTATGTTACGCAACGCGTTGCAGGATACGTTGACGTCACGGTGGAGTTTCCGCTTTGTTACTTGGTAACTCGATTTAATATACGGTAACACTTTGTCTCTAACTACGTTTTAAAAGTTACTCCGTTTAGGAAAAATCATGAAGATTTCTTTAAGTAACGGTATTGGTTTTACTAACTCATGTATGAAAGTTATTCAGAATTTTGAATGCCGTTTGTTTAGGATAAGCTTGTGTAAAAAATCTTATTAAAAACAGTCATTGATTGATTGAGAAAACGAGTGATAAAAAATTACAACGAACTATTTACTAAAAAAGATATTTATTATAAATATTCTTTACTCAGGCCGATTTTTTACATGTTCATAGACAGTCAACCAATTTTCAACCTTACTACTTAGGACATAAGAGTGAAAAGTGGCAGACTGTCAGTTAGCTTGGTAGTTTACGTCATCGTCAGCTTATAAAAACATTTTTGGAAAATAATGTAAAACAGACAGTTATTTTACAGGTATTTTATCTCTTATTTAGCATCACTGTCAAAATCAAAATAATCTAATATCTTAGATTTTCATTTAGATAGCTAACTGGTAGGTCCGTCAAAATCACACCTTATTTTTATTTCCATAAGGATGCTATTGAGTTGATGCTGTAAGAGGTGAAATAATTGTGAAAAAAAGAAATCGAAGCTACAGTGATACGAGCATACGGCCTTCGTCGAGGAGGAAACCCGTATTCACAGGTGAGGCCTCTATCACAATTCCATCCGTTGAGAGCAACGAGCCATGAATATGATTCAATATTGCCATCAAAGAAGCATTAAAAACGAAATAAGTACTACTGCAGTGAAAATTATGTGTCATTTTAACAACAAAACATTATCATGTATTTTACCTTACGTAAATAAATAACGCGCATGTCATACCGAGAGAATAAAATCTTTTAAAATATGAAGCAATTCAGCTTTTAAACAAAAGCTTAACTGCTTCATAAGTCGAGTGGTCACAAGCGCGACTGCTAAACATGAGCTCCTGGGTTCGATTTTCGGGTCAGGCAGTATTATTGGGTTTTCCATCAGGCAGCAGCCACGGAGTCTAGAGTTGTGCCCGATTGATGGCAATTGGCTCGCCTCCTATTACATGTGACTTAAACATAACTGGCGAAATGGTGGTGTACTATTAGGTACACCTCTGCTTTACAGTAATACAGGCGTGATATAAGTAATTGAAGACAAAAAAAAAACAAAATTAAAATGAAATGAAAGCTGCAGTGACACGGGGCCTTGTTCGGCCTGACGTCTCGCAGGAAGGACGTGTTCACACACGAGTCCATCCTCACACTTCCGGCGACGCGACGCGAATCTGATTTAATATTGTTGCAGTTTCAGCGAGTTTCAAGGTGTTACTGAATGGTTTAATTTGTTTCGTGAAATTTCAGCTTTTTGCCGAGTTCCTGTTAGTACTGGACTGTTTTTAAGTTAATTATTTAGTTTAGTTTTAATTTAGAGGAGCTCGTGGCTAAATCTTTAGGTTAAAAGGTTGGTCCGTGGATGGGTGACCACCCATTACATGCCGAGTTTCCTCCGTGCCTCGGAAACCGTTGGTCCCGGCTGTCATTTGTAGATCTTTGACAGTCGTTAGGTAGTCAATGGCCCAAAAAGTCTGACAACCAGTCTTACCAAGGGGTATCGTACCCAGTACTAACTGGGTTGTGGAGATCAGATAGGCAGTCGCTCCATGTAAAATACTGGTATTCAGCTGCATCCGGTTAGACTGGAAGCCGAACCCAATATAGTTGGGAAAAGGCTGGACAGATGATGATGATGATGTAACTTTATTATAGAAGCCACAGGCAGACACATCTCAATGCCTTTCAAACTGACACGATTATTCACTTTAAATCCTCGGTGGATTTAACATATATCTTGCTACTTTTAACAACATTAGGTACTTGTCAATATTAATGGTTTCCACAGGAAACAAGCCTAGGAAGTAACCTATTACTGTGATACAAATATCACAGTTATAGGTTATCCATCTATGGACATGGGAACTGTGTGAAGTACAAGTGACAATTAAATGACTAAATACAATAGATGGCTTTCAATAAAAAAAATCTAGCATTTTTTATCTGGTAAACGCTCTGGCTGATGAATTTTATATGAATATTAATTAGTAGACCGAATTCATCGTCAGCCTTGAGTTTTTTCTAAATATATATATTGGGGTCGGCTCCCAGTCTAACCGAATGCAGCTGAATACCAGTAATTAATGGAGAAATTTCGCAGACTTAAGAGCAGTGACAAAATTGGTATTAGACCGAAATAAAAGCTCAAAAAGTTACTTCATTAAAATATTTATAAATCTGTTTCATCCATCAATAATAACAATAACTCTAGAAGCAATATAACAGTAAAGGAAAAGGATATAAAATATGAAGTTATCCATCGACAGAAGCCTGTAAACCCACAGGTCTGCAATGCAATCTACGAGAGGTAAAAAAACGTAAAAGGCAGACGTTCCGCCATTCAATTTTATTTCAAAGCGACGACTTCAAACCACTTTAGTATTGCTTTAGAAATATCCAATGTTACTTTACTGTGCAACTTGGACAATCTACCTTAATGGGAGGAGTTCTTTAAAAGAATGTTTACAATAAAGATAGATCTGACGGCAAGGTTGGCGCAGCGGCTGAGCGATTGACTGCTGCGCTTCGTGTCGCGGGTTCGATTCCCGCACGGAACTAATATTTGTATGGCCTACAGGTAGTTGTTCCGGGTCTGGCTGTTTGTGTATGTGAATTTAAGTGTTTGTAAACGCACCCACGATACAGGAAAAAATCCTAGTGTGGAGCAACGTTCATTTAATTAAAAAAAAAAAAAAACGCACACGTTACTTTGATACTTGAAGGAAGCTAAATATGGCCGAAAGTCAAGTTAATAATGCGAAACTCAGTGTTACTTATTTATTAAAGGGTCAATCTTAATATACGGGCAGCGGTGGCCCAGTGGAGGCGGGCCCGACTTGAAAACAGTAAGTCGCGGGTTCGAACCCAGGCAGGCGCATTACTTTGTGTAATTTATTTCATCACCACTGCTCTCAAAACGGCGAAGGAAAACATCGTTAGGAAAGCGGCATGTCCTAGAACCAAAAATTCGAAGACATGTGACATCTACCAACCCGCACTGGGCCCGCGTGGTGGATTATAGCCCATTTCCTCTCATAGAGAGGAGGCCTGTGGAACATTATAGGCTGATTATTAACTTAAATGTAGGATTTGTATCTTCTACTACCGTAGCATTGAAAAGCAACCGACGTAACAATATCACAAGAAAACGGCCACAACTTAGCTGAAACAGCAGATTTTTTCAAATAAAACATTTCTCACAGAACACCGCCTAACACAATCACACCAAATGAACACTTTCGTCTTCGATTGTACTCATTTCCCTTGATTCAGCTCACGTTCTAACAGAGTACAGTTAAGGTCAACTGCTCCCTCGGGATTCGATTCTCGTCTAACGAACTCTTAGCGGTAAAGCCTGGGCTACACTTGACGCGAACGCGCGAGTCGCGAGACTCTTAGGATCACTTGAGCTTCACCGAAAGAGACAAGCCCTCATTACGAACAGCAGTGTTGCCAAAAACCACTTTTTTCTTTTTGTTGGCGTGAAACAGAGATTTAAGTTATTTTTTGAGAAATAATTCTGTTTGTTTCAAACTATGTACCACGGTATTCTTTCCAGTTAGCATAAGGTACTCTTTAGGGTTCCGTACCCAAAGGGTAACCTACGGGACTCTATTACTAAGCCTCCGCTGTCTGTCTGTCCGTTCGTCCGCCTGTCAGTCTGTCTGTCAGCGGGCTGTATCTCATGATCAGTAATAGTAAACAGTTGAAATTTTCACAGAATGTGTATTTCTGTTGCCGTTATAACAACAAATAATAAATTATAAATTAAAGGGGGCTCATTTACTACAATGGTACGGTGCTTCATGCGCGAGTCCGACTCGGACTTGGCCAATTTTTTGGTAACTCACCCTTTTATTTTACGGTACCAGGCTACGTCCGGACATTGCCCCCATTTAGCGAGAAGCCGTTTTAGTATCTTGTGAATATTAAATATCAGTCTCAAATTCATCACAGACTGGGATACTAGAAAAATACCCACCATCTAATGAACAAACAAGGTTTGAGATTTTTTTTTTCTACTCAATATTTGAGGCAAACGTCTGTAATATAAAATAAAAAAGTCTCAGTAAAACACTATTTACGATTAAAATGTTACAAAACACTTTATAACACTATCGAATAGAGATCTATTTATAACCACAAGAGGATACTAATGTACAGACTATTTGAGACTATTCCAGATCCCAGAGGCCTGGTTTATAAACTATTCCTGAGCTTCCAGCCTAACGTAGCAACACTTTACATAATTGATTGACGTCGATCTATGTATCTAACGTAGCCAAAAGTTTTGAGACAAAGTAAACAAGACATGTTTTGTTTTGCCACAAAACTTTAAGTGGCAGACTAAAATTGAAGGCTCCAAGTTTTTTGACTGATTTTGACCGGTCTGCAAATAATATATGCTCTGTGGTTGATTTTTTTATTGATGATACGCTTATTTTATACTACATGGATGTTTTTGACCTAAGCTAAGCTCCATAGCCAGAAATATTAGTTCCTTTTCTTATTTCTAAAACTATAAACGGTGTAACAAGACCCGTAACGAAGCCGAAAGGCACTTGTTCTCCTAGTCATTGCGAGCATTTTTTTGTTCTAGACTATGGTCTAGAAAACAACTAGAAGGTTCAACTAGAAGGTTCCCAGGTATGCTGGGAACCTTCTAGTTACGGAGATATTGGGGGTCAAAGTTCTGACTTTTTCACAAGTCTTTTTTTTAAAAACGTGTTTTTAATGTTAGAACTTGACTTTAAACACTCCCCCGTACTATTCAATCCATCCATCAGCACAATGTTTTGAACGCGTTACATTGAGTCGTAACTTTTCCCAGCAATATTTTTTGCGTAAAGTTACTTAGTTTGATGTACATAGTGTTTGGTTGACGGCTTCGTGAAGGGTCCCTTTTCACCCTGTGCCATCTACTTCTAGAAAAGCTGCGACATTAGTAGTCGTGGCCAAGTGTTTAGGTTAGAAATTTTCAAAATCATTCACACATTTATTTGTAAGCGCCCAAAGTGTAACCCCAGCTTAACTAAAGCGGGAACCGATCGCGTGATGTGCGTATATATTGCTAGTTAATTTGGGGGCCTGACGGGCTGTAATTTTGGGGAAAGAGATGGGTGCGCCTCCAGAATGCAGCCCTGTGAAATGTTTGAATTTACGGCTTTTATAGCACACTGTGTTATTCGGTTTGATTATCTCGTAAGTACATATGTTAGGGGAATTTATGAGGTTATTGTAATTTGTTGCTTGATTATACGGGGTGTATCACGTTGCGATAAATTGGGAAGACTTCGTGGATACATAGTCTGAGAAAATAAATTAAATCAGAAAAAATAACCCCTGTAGTTTTGAAAGCTGGTACAGCTGTATCTCGAGGTGTCCTGATAAACATACTGAAAGTCCTCGAGGGTGAGGGTAGGAGGGAAAGGTCCTTGAACAATTTTAAGCTAATTTCATTTACGGTCTGACTCTTGTAGAATCTTCATACGCTGAAAGAGCTTCATACTATTGAGTTTATTAGTGGGTTCCAAACCTTATTATATGATTGTAACTCGTTGCTTCATTGACCTTAGGCATACCGAATTCTGATCTTAGAATTACGTATCCCAATAAATGTTTAACTACCCAATCAGCAATGTTAACAAATCCAGACAAAATAAATAAACCCGTGCTACCTATACTCATCACAGATTCAAAGCAAAACGTTAAACCACATAATCTTCATAGCCAAACAACAATTAATAACCATTAATAACAGGCTTATCGATTCAAAGCAGACTATTCGGTTATATCGAATGCATCGATACGAAACACTCGGTTGCGACCACATGCGTGTCGAGCGGTCCGTTATCAGTGTTGGTAGATTGGGAATCTTTCTCCCTTTTATAGGGAAAAAAAATCTAGGGGAAATTTTTTGGGAAATGGAATCATAACGTAACATCACGCCTGTAGTCCCCGAAGGGTTCGGCAGAGGTGTACTTATAGTACACCGACATTTCGCCAGTTATGTTTAAGTCCCATGTAATAGAGGGCGAGCCTATTGCCATCAACCGGGCGCAAATTCGAATTTGTTTCATTTTCTGGGCCGGTACATCAACTCTTATAGCGGTATCACTTTAACGAAACTTCAGCGTGGGAAAGAGGTGCAGCACACTGGAGTAAGATTAAAACAATACTGATTAAAAGAATAAAGTTACAAAAGGAGTAATTCTGGTGAAAAAAATATTGAATTCCGGGAAAATTCAGAAACATTATCTAGCAACCCTGCCCGTAATCGGAATCAGTACTCGCTTTACTTGAATATCGATTTGGCGAATGAATGTCGCTTTAATTGATCTCGTTAAGTGCACTATAATTCGAATGATGAGGTTCGCGATTTCGCGAATTAATCGATTTTAAATCGTGATGATGTCAATGAGTCGGGTGTGCTTCCTTTTAATTTAACACGTGAAGGCTTGGGTTGCAATTCATTGAAGTTGAAAATAAAACCTGTACCACAGATTACAGCGCAACAAGGGAGTTTCACGCCCGGTCACGGCCTCGGACAATGCAACTTGCGTTAAGAAACATGCAGCATGTGTCACTTCACCCTTTTTTCTTTCGCGTGTGTACCAACCGATTCACAAGTCGGGTC
Organism: Noctua comes; assembly: GCA_963082995.1. Lineage (NCBI taxonomy): Eukaryota > Metazoa > Arthropoda > Insecta > Lepidoptera > Noctuidae > Noctua > Noctua comes. The sequence continues at coordinate 17,368,776 of OY720267.1, read as the reverse complement.
GCGGTGACTCGTAGCATGGCCTAAGCAACTTTTTTGCATTTCCGAAGTTGCTGTCCCAACAAGTGTGGCTTAAAGCGTGCAAGCCATTAAGTACTGGTTATCAAGATCCCTTCACAAGCTTCATATAAATGCTTGAAATTTTCAGGAAATTAATCGCCGCCAAAATATTACTCGACTCTACTATTAATACTAACGGGATATTTACCATGTTTACTGTTTGTTATGAGTTCCCGATATTTCGGCGCTGTTGCAAGCACCATGATCACGGATAAACTGAAGTTATGTTAAACACCCACCCGCAATAACTTCAGTTTATCCGTGATCATGGTGCTTGCAACAGCGCCGAAATATCGGGAACTCATAACAAACAGTAAACATGTTAAATATCCCGTTAGTATTAATAGTAATGTTAGTGACCATGATAGTTTAAAATCTTATATTACTCGACTCCCCCAAAATCTCGCGATAAGTATACAAAACTGTTACAACCACGTAGGATGTATTGCGCTTAGTTAATAGTCGGGCTATACGTGCGAGTAATCATGTAACCGCAGGCCACTCGGAACAAAGCTGTGCTGTGTTATGTACAATATGTACATAAGCCGCCACACTGGCTGGACGCGATGTGTACAAAGCGTAAAGCGCGTTTGTGAGATCAATTGTGCCAAAATATAGGGATTTATAAGAGCTTGATGGTGTTAATATGAAGTCGAACGGATTTAGATTTAACTGTTAACATGTGCCTATCTGTTCCTTTCTTACTTCTTACTAATATTATAAATGCGAAAGTGGATGGATGTTTGTTACTCTTTCACGCGAAAACTACTAAACAGATTTGGATGAAATTTGGCAAATAGATAGTTTATAACCTGGATTAAAATATATGATACTTTTTATCCCGCTAGTATGATACCGTGAGGCAGTTACCGACCTTCACGCGGGCGAAGCAAGGGGCATAAGCTATTATTTTAATTTTGTACATTTAATTAATAATGTTTTCAATGGTCTGATTGACGTACTAACAAAGCATGAGATAACGCAAAGCATGAGCCTCAGAATATAGCAAGGGAAGGGAATTATTCCTTGGTTGGGTTGTAACACAACTACAATTCAACCAAGTTATCTGTGCAGGCGCGTCAACACATAAATAAAATAAATGTACAAAGTTTGACATATCGATGCAAAGCTTCTTTACAATCAACGCCACCTTGAACTGCAGACTTAAAGTGGTCATACCTATTACCTAGTAGAAACAATCTATCTTATCTGATACTAGCTTGTGCCCGCGGCTTCGCCCGCGTGGAGTTCGATAATTGTCCCACGGGATCATACTACCGGGATAAAAAGTATCCTATGTGTTAATCCAGGTTATAAAAAAACATCCATCCTCACAAACTTTCGCATCTAAATACGCCAATGTGAAAATCGGGATTTCACATATATTTACAGATACGTCTACCTCAGAAAAATTCTACCTACTAACTAATAGGTAAATACTCCCGCACCCAGCACGCCCTGGGCCACATTGCGCGCTATGCGCCCGTCTACGTGAGTTTCGAAGTCCTATTTGACTCTTTTAGGGGATGATTTTTGAAAAACTGTGATACACGTGTCTCATAATTTTAATTGAAGAGTGTGTACACCAATTTTCGAGTCAATCGACCCAGAGAATATAAAGTTTCACAGAAAATTCAAACCCCTCATTTCACCCTCTTAGGGGTCAAATTTCGAAAAACCCTTTCTTAGTGGATACCTACGCTTTACAAAGAATACACCCAGGCCACAGAATAGGACCAGCGATTTGGGCTGTGCGTTGATATATCAGTCAGTCAGTCAGTCAGTCAGTCAGTCAGTGAGGACTTTGAATTTTATATGTATAGATAAAAATAGGCTCATATTCCACTAGGTGAATTTATAAATCAGAAACTCAGATTACCCTGCAAAAACTCCTGAAAATAATTCCGAAAAAGTTACCAAGTCTCTATATCAAAGGAACGCTACGTTTCAAAAGGTCTGAAAAGGAAGCAAAAAGGTGCTAAAAGTAAGTTATCGAATTCTCGTTCCTATAGTGCGGAAACTTTATGGCGTAGTTATTAACGTGCCCAATAGTATGAAATGTTGCCAGACTTAAAAATAACATTACATTACGTAAGTAATCCCCGAAGGGGTAGGCAGGTGTGTACCTAATAGTATACCCACATTTTGCCAGTTATGGTAAAATCCCATGTAATATAGGGCGAGCTTATTGCCAGCAACCTGCTTGCTATTGAGAAATTCCTGATGGAAAAACCTAATAACACTTTCCCCGACCTGGGAATCGAACCCAGGACCTGTTGCTCAGCAGTCGCGCTTGCGACCACTAGTCCAACTAGGCAGTCTTTAAAAAATATCATATCCATAATCCCAACGTCCATTAAAATATCATTAAACATATTTGAAAGCACATCTTCGTCTTCTAGTTAGCTATTTCAGTATGCTACTTTTATTTTCAAAACCAATGTAAATCTATTCCAAATAACTTCAGTATTATTTTTAAACCTTCAATGGCAGAACTTTTATCCACATATTTTCAAAGAAAATACCCACCTATAGCTGCGAAAACTCCTGAAATTAAAGCACAAACGCTCTTAATATGGCAACACCACCACGCAATATCTCGGAGCCCTCTACGTGACAAGAATCCACATACAGACCGTAAATAGTTTATGAAACCGATACAGTAAATTGGTTTCGTTTGCTAGCACATGTACGGAAGGTATATACGGAAAAGGTCAAAACTAGATGTTGTTGAAATTGATATTTATTGGAGAATAAACGACAGGACGTTGACTATTTTCGCAATCAGTTTCAAAAGAATGAATAAATGAAAAATACATATTGCAATGTTGCGCCTCTTCTCGCCATCTTCTCCTCGGTCTGCCGCGACCCTCAGCCTCACCCTCAGGGCTCCAGTCAAGAAAAGTGAAAGGAATGAGGGAGGCCTTTGCCCAAGAGTGAGAGAGGTCAGGCTAACAAAAAGAAAAAAAATGATGGTATATTTATGATTGTTCTCAAAACCATGAAGGAAATCATCGTGAAGAAACTGGAGTGTTTAAAAACTAAAATATATGAATACATGTGACATCCACCAATCCGCACTGGGCCCACGTAATGGATTATGGCAGGCACCCTCTCGTAGAGAGGAGACTAGTAAAACATTAAAGGGTAAGTAAATTTTTGGCGGTTTTTGACATTTTGATGCCGTTTGCTAGAGAATAGCAAGGCGCGTTGTTTCAGCCAATCAGAAACAAGCAACGTCTCTATCGAATTTGAAGTGAACGCAAATTATAAAATGGTATTGTACCACGCAGTTTTTTCACTCTCCTGTAAAGTTGTTATTTTTGATGTACGTGGTGTTAGACCTTAAGCGATGATTGCCTGATTTACTAAATCGTGGTAATTAAAGGGATTGGCGAATGCGCGAGGCAAATGTGTGAGTTACATCAACACTCTCCTTCAATTGCCTAGCTAAAGGCGCACACACACCAAGACTGGTTTTTCCGCCAACGAATGACGAATCGAACTCAGAACTATACCTTCGTGTGCTGTTCAGTCAGTAGTTGTTCTTTATTTTCATTTTCATGACTAATCTGCAATGAAAGTATCTGAAAACTGCTTTGCTTGTTTTAAAACGTTGCCCCACACTAGGGATTTCTCCTGTATCGTGGGTACGCTTACATACATTTAAACTCACACACACACAGCCAGACACGGAACAAATACCTGTGGCCATACAAAAAGTTGTTCGGTGCGGGGATCGAACCCGCGACACGCAGCGCAGCAGCCAGTCGCTCAGCCACTGCTCCAACCGTGCCGTCAGAATGTTTGAACGATCGTTCACGTCGAAACAGTTTCACAAACGGCCATCGAATGACGAGTCGCTAGCACGATTGTATAAATCCCGTATCACAGTAGATCACTGACGGGGATTCTTAGTCCATTAATCTGTCGTAGCGACATTTCAAAGCGAGCGAAAATACTCGCTGACACTCTTTTGATTTCTTGGAATAGGTTGCTGGGACCGGCTAGCGCACTAGACCGATGGAATTAAATTCATCGACTAGTTTTTTGAAATTGGGAATTACATTTTTCATGACATTGGCAAGGCTTGGGGTATACAGGGTGTAAACAGACCCTTCACATAGCCGTCAACCAAGCATTCTGTACATCAAACTAAGTAACTTTACACAAAAATTATTGCTGGGAATCGACTTTTTTTTTTGGGGTGAAAAATCACGTTTTAAGGTAGGACTCGATGAAAAGCACTCAAAGAATTGTGCTGATGGATGGATTGAATAGTACGGGGGTCGTGGAGGTGTATAAAGTAAAAATCTTACATTAAAAACATGTATTTAAAAAAAAACTTGTTAAAAAGTTGGAACTTTGACCCCCAATATCTCCGTAACTAGAAGGTTCCCAGGTATGGTCTAGAACAAAAAAAATGATCGCAAAGACGAGGAGAACACGTACCTTTTAGATGTGTTAAGGATGTATTTACAGCCTTTATAGTATTAAAACAGTATGAATAACAACATGATCTAGTGGCCCAGTGGTGGCGGCCCCGACTTACGAGCAGTGAGTCGTGGGTCCGAACCCAGGCAGGCGCATTATTTTGTGTAATTTATTTCATCACCACTGCTCTCAAAATGGTGAACGGTTTCTTCAAGATGTTTTCCACATCTTGAGGAAACCTGCATGTCCAAGAACCAAAAATTCGAAGACATGTGATATCTACCAACGCGCACTGGTCCCGCGTGGTGGATTATAACCCATTCCCTCTCGTAGAGAGGAGGCCTGTGTCCCAGCAGTGGGAACATTATAGGCTGTTTATTCTATGTTGTATTTTAAAAAAAATTGTGGAACAGACACATAAAATAAAATTAAAAATCCTACTGGAAAAACATCACGAAGTTACCTCTAATTTCCACGCATTTTGGATTTGCTTTATTATCATAGAACAAATCGAGGGTGTTCACTGTTTCATTTTCCAGTCTTTATTCGCAACATGCCGTTATATATAGGATTATGATATTTATAGCCAAGCCAAAAACCATGAAAACCCTCACTATTCACGCGAAATCGGATGTTTTATTGTGAATAATCTCTGTGACGGGTTACACCGACCCCTGTATGGTAATTTATAGAGGATCATCTATTTTATTGCGTCCGCTATGGCCTATCGCAGCTATTTGGATTTGTTTATCTTTTATAACAAAGTGAGTTTGAAATACTATCAGAGTGCCAGCCATAAGCCAAGGTTACTATTAGAGAGTACAATGGTAGGTAAAGCCGATATCACACGATAATTTCGTAAGCAACGGAAAGTAATCCGCATAAAAGTAAAACAAGTGAAAATGTAGTACTTGTAAACTTTTCTCTATACTGTTTGTTCCGTTCCCACAGACAAACCGTGAAAACGGTTTTGTGTAGCTCTTTAGTTAAGTTAATTTTTATAAACCTTGTCCTGATAAATAAATAAATAAAAAAAAAACAATATCCCAACTCTCGTAGGATTGGTTCACTCATGACTTCATTTTTGATTTAGACATTTAATGTCGAGTGATAGCCGTAGATCCTATGACCGTTGGGGTAGACGTGTTCGTGAGTGGAGACCGTGAATCGGTAAACGTAAGGTGGGACGCCCTCAGGCGAGCGTGGAGCGACGATCTTCGCAGGGTGGCAGGTAGCAACTGGATGAGAATTGCTGAGAATCGAGTTCAGTTGCGTGCGATTGAGGAAGCCTATGTCCAGCAGTAGACTGCTGTAGGCTGATGATGACGAGTGAACGATGCCGCCGACTAAAAGACGAATTCGAAGTGAAGTGTCTGACATCGGTACGTGTACCGAAGTTTACAATCAATCGATATTCCAATGAAAAATACTATTATTTTATTTGAATTGTTGCCCAGACAACTATGAGAATAGGTAGAGTACGAAGTTCACAGTGTTGAAACACTAGACATTTCACGTGCAAAATCCGGCTCTCAGACAATTGACACCATGCCGCCTCGGTTGCAACTTTGACTAGACAGTCGACACGGACAGAAAAATTCAATGAGCTAAAAATACAGGGGCTTACGTTTAAAAAGTATAGACACCACCGTTAGACACTGTGTCAAATAATATCATCACTATATATTTCTATATTAAATTCTAAAGAGGTATTTGTTTGTAAGTTTGTATGTAGGGCGTAATCTCCGGAACGAATGATCCAATACTAAAAATTCTTTCACTAGCAGAAAGCCACATTATTCGTGGCTGCTATCTATATATATAAAATGGTAAACTGACTGACTGACTGACTGGGTGATATATCAACACACAGCCCAAACCGCTGGTCCTAGAGACATGAAACTTGGAGGGTGTGTTCTTTGTGAAGAGTAAGTATCCACTAAGAAAGGATTGTTGGGAATTCCACCCCTAAAGGGGTAAAATAGGGGATGGAAGTTTATATGAAAATCCGTCAGTTTTGAAGTTAGGATCTTCAAATTTTGTGTTTAGGCTGACGATTGAAAATTAATCTTTACGTGTCTCAGCGTTTTTGAGAATTCTACCCCGAAGGGTTAAAATAGGGGATGAAGGTAAGTAATCGGATATTTTTCGACATACACGCGGGCGAAGCCTCGGGCAAAAGCTAGTAGGCTATAAATTATATTTATACCATACATATTAGCCGAGCTATGACAATTTTTGCGGACGAAGGCGCGGGTGAAGTGCTAAAACATAATAAAAATCTTCGATTCACTCTCAGCCTAAACCGCTTCACCTAGAAGCATATTTGCACTAGAGTTCTTTCTGTAATGAAAGTGAGCCATAAAAGAGTTTTTGAAAATTCATCTGCTGAAGAAGATGAAAGTTTCTCTGCATAGCCCAAAGGTTGACTGGTAGAGAATGTTTTTGGCAATCAGTCCGGCTCTGTACATTTCTGTTCCTTAAGTATTAAATAAATAAAAGTAAAGTATGGTCGTTCATATTTTTGTTCCGATGGGAAATCCGCTTGTACTTACATTAATGTGCGTATTGGATGATTCAAACCAAAAATAACTGTTGACTGTTAAGAAACGTGAGACCGAATAAGAAGCATCAAAGTAATTGTGTAAGTAAGCAGAAAACGCGAGCGATCTCACAGATAAAGAGAAACATATATGAGTACATTACTCTGTTACATAACACGTTCTCCAGACCATTACTTACTAAACCAGCCATGAACAGCAGCCTTCCGTCAACGTATAAACGTACATTCGATCACAATGTAAAAATTGTGAATGTAATATTATCATATACTTTTGATATACGTCTAAGTTCATGCTGAAGCCGACACGTTCGTAACATGAATATCACTAAGGGGTTAAAAGGAATGTTTCATTTGAATGTGTAAGGTCAACTTCTGGACTGCCATGAGTTAAGGAGATTTTCTTGCCATAGCAGCATTTAAGTGAGCTTCTGATAAAAACTAGGCTTCCCAGTTGACACCACCTTGCTAAATGGCTAAAAATTTGACCACGGTATACTCTTGGTAAAGACCAAATAATGCCAAAACAGAAGAATTATTCAAGGAAGCATTAAAGCCAGGGGTGGATTTGGTTTTGATAGTTTTTTTTAATTCAACTGGTCATCATTTTTTATTTATGTTTAATGTAAATGAATGCCAACATTTTCACAGCCACTAAACACTTTTTTATTGTTTAAAAAATCAAACCAGTAAATAACACCGAAATAATATTACTCCCATCTTTCACCGAAATTCGCAGAAAATAAGCCAAGCCTGACACAGAGTCTGTTATATGGAACTGCTCGGTAAAAATCTCCCTGAATGACTCTTCCAGCGGATTATTCCGCGAGTTATTAAGGTAGACGAAATATGCTCTGTGGATATTTAAGATCGTCTCAGACAGTATGGCGGGTTTTTATCATGACGTAAAATATTGTTCCTGTATAAGGTTTTATGTAGATCACTCGCAGTATGCTTGCATGAACTGTTTAAATTGATCAAAGCATTGTTACTCGAAAAGTTCTGGAGTGGCGACCGCGAACCGGAAGACGTTGCGTTGAAAGGCCTCCCACTAGGTGGACCGATGACCTGCCCCCGTAGCGTGACTACCGTAGACAAGGATTTCTTTGACGGAAGAATCGACAAAAGTGTAACCTATCCGTCAAAGAAATCCTTGTCTACGGTGGTCATGCTACGGGGATTGGTGAAGATTGCGGGGATCCGCTGGATGCGAGTCGCACGGGACCGGTCATTGTGGCGACACTTGGGGGAGGCCTATGTCCACCAGTGGACGTCTTTCCGCTGAAATGATGATGATGATAAGCTCACTAACACACACTAACTACAAATAAAATCTACTCGACGTATTACCCTCACATTCCCATCAAAAAGATAATTTTATATTGGATCGATAGCTCCTACGGTTAGGCTGCTCAGTCAAGTGGAAGTTTCGATAAAAACGGCTGAATAAAACGCGTCGTGAGAAAATGGCTTTAATGTGGATGTGTCTTGGGTGTTCGGGGACAATGCGGACCAGGTGTTAGGAACACATTGATGGCTTTTCTGGAGGAGAAAGTAGAAATGTAGTGATATGGACTGAGAGTTGTTAATCGCATTGACTTATCCGTAGCAAGCAACACAGGACATTTAAAAGGTTAAGTAAGACTTCGACTGAAACCGTTAGGTTGCGTTTCCAGCAGAGATGAGCGAGTAAGCGAACCAAGTGGAACTAACCAATCACATAGCTAGAATACCTTAAGCTATGAAAAAGAAGCGATATGATTGGTTAGTTCCACACACATCCCTCGCTACGCATCCTCGTGTTGTATGTGTTCCCTCCCACATTTAACCCATCACCACTACCACCACTAAAGCATCTGGGTACGCTCGTCCCATCATAGCCCTCATCTATCGCTTTCGTCAGGCGTGATCGAGGTCAAGAGCAGGCCCATTTTGTAATAAAAATAATAGAATTAGCAATATTGTAAAACAGTTGTATTTCAATTTTGGTGTACAATAAAGTATATTCTATTCTATTCCACACAAACCACAAACAAACTACTATCTCAACACAGAAGATATCAAACTTGCCAGTGAACTAAACTTTTAAATTACACAAAGTGGTGTCCATAAATTATGATAAACGCTGTACAAAACGATCATTAATCTGTATTATCGCGGTTGAACACAATTAAGTGTAGGGCGACAATCAAGCGCTTGTTTTACAGGATTTTTCCTCATTCATTAGTTTTTTTCATGTATACAGAGTGATTTATTATAGTCGCTTGATTGATTAAAATTGTGGTCGTAATGGTTTTCGTTTTTAATTTCGCTGACGGGGTTTCGCTTTGTTTTGATTTTGTTGGTTTATTTAGATTTATTGCGTGTGCTTTGGACTTAAACTTGTTTTTTTTTTTCAATAAAAAAAAACAAATATAAGTCCAAAGCTGCTACTATTATTGAGGCCTTTGCCTACCTATATCACACTGCTGGGCAAAGGCCTCAATAATAGTAATAATACTTGATAATAGTTGTTTTTTCCTCTTTATCTACCTGTATATCTGGTGGATTCTACACACCAATCCTAGAAACGAACGGCCTCATGGCTGGATTAAGGCATGGTGTCATTAAGAATCGAAAGAGTTTCTCCAGCTGGATATAGGTTTAATTACGTACATAAAATATTTGTAAGTCATACAAATAGCTGTTCTGTCTAGAATAGAAGCAATTGAGGAACCAGAGCGCCAAGTCAAGAAGCAATTATATTCACTTTTGCAAAGACTTTTATCAGAATTGAAATAAGTTTTTCAGTCAAACCAATTTATCTGTGCAGGTGGCAAAACGCAGAACTAAGATAAATGTACCAAGTTTGACATATCGATGTAAATTTTCTTGACAATGGCGTTGCTTGTCTGCCTTGAACTGTATCCTTAAAGTGGTCATACTGTAAATTTTCGATTTATTTGTCATCGTTATCATTATCACTGACAAAACGCTCCGATCCAACCCGTCCGTTTGCTATCCTCCCCCAACGACGCCCTAAGCCGAGGCTCGTACCCCACAAGGGGTTACCTTCGCGTGTAGTCACTCAGTTTGTAAGTTTTTTGCCGCTGGCTGGAGGTCTTACAATGAAGACCATAGACCGATTAAGCAGACGACAACCTCCTAGGTTGTGTGTGTTGGAGTCGCGCATGAAGCGTTTCGTACTATCGTAGAAGGGGTACCGCCTTTATTTTATTTTATTGTTTTTGTTATTTGTTGTTATAGTGGCAAAAGAAATTCACATTCTGTCTCTACCTATTACGGATCATGAGATATAGCCCGCTGACACACAGACGGACGGACGGACAGCGGAAGGTTAGTAATAGGGTTCCGTTGGTTACCCTTCGGGTACGGAATCCTGAAAAACTGATAGAATGTCTGTTTGTCTAGGCCCTCATCTCACGATTGCACAATACACAAATGCCACTACATTCCCACTCCCCAACAACACATTCACTTAACTACATTCTCCAAACGCAGTGTGGTCACCGCCACACAACGTTAACGACTATGGTCAACCGACACCCTTAATGGATAACGCTTCATCGAACCACCCGCAACTTGCCATCAGCATTAAATACCTGGAACAATGAAACAAATAAGTCTTTGTTAATTAATTTAAACAATTAGTGCTGTATGGGTCGAGGTTGGGTGTAATGAATTCCGAATCGTATTGATGGATCAAATTAATTATTGTGAATGAAATTATAGGTTGGTGTCAGTGGCGAAGGTTCCATACAACTCGATTCCGACTGGCTTCCCTTTGAAAAATGGCACAGTCATTATTCTATAGACAAATAATATAATCACATTAAAGATATGTACTCCGGTATACCTCTTACAAAAATTGACCCTTCGCTACTTGGTGTTGTCATTAAAATATTAGGGAAAATTTTCTATTTTTATCACAGACCTGCATGAAAAGAGGCTTACAGTTACACGTAATTATTTTACGATGGTAGCCGTTTCATTGGGACCTATTAACTACGAAGTAGCCCCCTATCTCACGTCACACGTTCACCATCCATTTGAATATAATAAATGCAAAAGTCGCTCTGTTTGCTCGTCTGTTCAAACACTGCTTTAAGTTTTCACGGTTTAAAACTAAACTTATACTGTCACTTACGGGATATCTTCCGAGATTATTAATTATTTTGAGATCCCGATATTGTATGGCGCTTGCAACAGCGTCGAAATATCGGGAGCTCAAAATAATTAATAATCACGGAAGATATCCCGTAAGTAACAGTATAAGCTTGTCTGTTACCTTTTCACACCTAAACGGCTGAATCAATTTTGATGACAAGGAAGACGTGCCTTATCGCGCCATACACGAAGGTGAAGCCGTGGCCCAGTAACTTCATATTTCATTTACGAAAGCATAAACACAAGCTAGAATAGAAAAGGCAATACCAGACAGTTAAAAAATGTTTAATCATGACGATAACAAATAAAAGCTGCTGTGCTTATTCAGTCATTAAATTAAGGTAAGTACACACTGGTAGCAAAAAGAACACGCGAACAGTGTCCAATACATTTGGAGCAAAGTGAGCGGAGAGGGGCGTGCCCCGTCAAACGCACGCGCCCATTATGCCCGCGCCCTTAGTAATAGTACGGTGTAAGGTAGGAGAGATTAGCGGGTTAGTCTGTCTAAAGCTCTGCACCATTTTCATTGCCAAGGTGTCCTTATAACCCGCTAGTAAGTTTCTTCTTCAACCAAAAATTCGAAGACCAGTGACATACACCAACGGCCACGCATTGCGGATTATAGCCCACTCGCTCCTACGAAGAAGCCTGTGCCCCACCAGTTCGTAACAGGCTGATTATAATAAGCATTAAGTACATTAAGACTATAAGCTATGGCATGTTTCTAGTTAAAATTGAGAGTATGGTTTGGCTTAAACTGTGAAATTGGTTGTAAAAAACCGAGTCTAGGACAACTGGCCACTCTGCCCGGGAAAAATATATTTCCAAGTATCAAGATAAAGATAAAGATAATTTATTTGTTAAAAACATGTGTTTACACACAAATTGAGCATGCAAGATCTTAGTGAGTAGGGTGGGGTAGGTCCGTCCATGTTTTACCACGTGAGGTGTACAAATTTGGTTTTTCTTTTACAATTATACAAATTAAAACATTTCTGTTTTAGCCATTCACCATTCAGATATCACCCGCTAATCGCTTACAACTTACACCGCAGCCGAAGTAATGCTTTACTAATGACTGTGTGTCGAGATTTTTCCCTCATTCATAAATATGCATTAACGATACCTTTACAATGTAAGTGTAATTTAAAATTCAGCCACACGGGGTTACAATGGTTTATGATAATCATGAACAAACTGGCTGAAATTAAATAAAGATAGCCCACAAATAAATTGTAAGGTTTGCATGGTGATAAGTTAATTTTAAAATGTCAGCTCTGTATTTTGTGCTATAAATAAATAAATGTACCAGCGTCTTCTTGTGTTTGTTTTTTAGATAAACAATGAAGTTTTACTTAATTTTTTTAGTAATATTTACTAACTAAATAACGATTTTCTACATATTTATTGTTCTTACTTGGACAAACTTAGTTAATGTCAATGTGGCTGTTTTTGTACATGAGTTTAAATGTTTGTAAGCGCACTCACGATACAGGAGATTTTTCTAGTGGAGTCTTAGGGCGACAAAAAATGTTATTAAATAACGTTTTATTTTTAATCACTCAGAAGCGAAGTTATACATCAATTTAGACGGCACGGTTGGCGCAGTGGCTGAGCGATTGACTGCTGCGTTGCGTGTCGCGGGTACGATTCCCGCACGGAAAACCCACTCTTGGTGTGTGCGCGTGTTTAGCTAGGCAATTGAAAGCGTATAAAAAAAAAACTTTCGCAATTAATTCCATAGCCAATGGATGTTTTCGAGTCCTAATTCACCACGAAGAAATACAAAAGTTTAGCCTCACATTACTACAGGAGAACAAACAATAATCTCTAATCACAGTCCAGAAAACCCCAGCCAGAACAAGCCGACGAAGCCGTAACAAACGGCCTAGCAAGGTTACATAGAAGCCTATTACCGCCACGAGTTCATTTGCCGAGGCATTTGTTACCCGATAGATTTGTAGCGGAAACTATTCGCAAGTTTACGAGTGATGGGTAAACTGCTTGTACACAGTCTGTGGCTAGATAAAGTAGATATATACGAGTATTTGGTTGGCTAATTTATAGCGATGAAATCTATAGATAAAAATCACGTGTCACTATGCAAAATTTAGAAACCAGCCAACCGATTACTATAAAATTTGGTGAAGTTGTATGCTTGGTTCCAGCTTGAAAGATGGGATAGTTTTGGACCCGCTACGTGGCACCGTGCGAAGCAGGGATGGGTCGCTAGTGTTCTTTTAATTTACTAGTTTATGTCCGCGGCTTCGCCCGCGTGGTGTTCCACAGGATCGTAATACCAGGATAAAAAGTATCCTTAATGTTAATCCAGGTTATAAACTATCTTTGCGCTAAATTTCATCAAAATCCGTTCAGTAGTTTTTGCGTGAAAGAGTAACAAACATCCATCCTCACACACTTTCGCATTTATAAAAGTAGTATATTATGAATTGCTAAGTCTAATAGCAATCCGCACTGGGCCCGCGTGGTGGATTATAGCTCACGCCCACTTACAGAGAGAAGGCCTGTGTCCCAGTAGTGGGAACATTATGGGCTGATTATGCTGAAGTCCAATAGAGTCACGAGTTTATTTGCCGAGGCATTTGTTACCCAATAGATTTGTAGCCGAAACTATTCGCAAGTTTACGAGTGATGGGTAAACTGCTTGTACACAGTTTGTGGCTAGATAAAGTAGATATATTATGTTATTTAGCTGGCTGGAAGAAAAGCCAATTTTATCATCATTCTCTTGCCCTTATCCCAATTTGTTTGGGGTCGGCGTAGCATGTCTTCTTATTCAATACTCGTCATCTCATCAGACACCTCCTTTCTAGCCACGTCATCCTTCACACAGTTCATCCCTCGTTTGTTAAGTCTTCCTCTACTCTTATACCCATCCACATTCATACCCAAAACTTTCATCACGACATTTTCCTCATTCCTCCGCATCACATACCCATACCACGACAACCTATACCCACACAACTCTTCAGTCACCGGCGCCACTTTCAGACTTCTTCTTATGTACTCATTTGTTATTTTTCTATTTAAAAAAGAAGCCAAACTATATCCATTAAATGTTCTTATGAATGATCAAATTCAAAATCTGTTAGAGAAACGAGTTCATTGGCCAAGGCATTTGTTATCTGCTCAATAGAATGTAGCGTAAACTATTCGCAAGTTAGGATTGATGGCTAAACTAGTTATAACTATACACAGTCTGTGGTTAGCTATTTTGTTAGGCTAAGGGGATTTGAACGCATTTATCAGTGGCAAAGAGTTTTAATTGTAAGGGTCCCCACACACGGGCTTCAGCTACCTTGGTAGCCGCTTCCAGCTTCTCGTGGCGGCGTTTGTGGCTGTGGCCGGTGGCCCGTGTGCGGGGACCCTTAATCTTATTTAAATAAACATAAATACATTCGCCCCAAAACGAGGAATTCGTGGCTAATAACAGCTGCTCGGGTCGATTTTTAGCTGTGCTTACGTAGGCTGGTGCGTGGATGGTTGACTACCCATTCCATACCGACTTTCCTCAGAGCCTCGGTAAGCACGGTAAGCCGTTGGTCCCGGCTGTCATTTGTAGATCTATGCCAGTCGTTATAGGTAGTGGCTCGAAAGTCTGACAACCAGTCTTACCAAGGGGGTATCGTGTTACGCAGGAATGGCCGGGTTGTGGTGGTCAAATAGGCAGTCGCTCCATGTAAAATACTGTTATTCAGCTGCATCCGGTTAGACTGGAAGCCGACCTCAACATAATTGGAAAAAGGCTAGGCAGATGATGATACGCCCCAAAACATAATTGCCGTGACGATAGAAAATAACAATGTTACAGGAACAGCAACAAATTCCAATGAAAACAACAATTCAATCGCCGAAAATGAATCCTAAAAAAACAAGTAAACAAAACAAAAGAAGATTACTTCAAAAAGATAAACATAATAAAGTAAAATTAATATACACAGCTCCAGCCAGCCAAAGTAAATAGGTCAGACGTGCTATACTGGTATTTATAGGTATTACATTTATTGACCAATATCGTGTGATAGCTGCCCCAGAGCTCTGAATTAAAATGTTCAATAATCCAATTACGGAGTATCGTTTTAATTTTAATACTGAGATAATGTTGATGGCGTTAATTAAGATTATTGGTTGGTTTTACGTGCAAGAATAAAGTGGATTGCATCGTTGATGCAGTGGTTGCAAGCGCCGAGCTACTGGCTTGCATTCGATGACTAGGTCGAGTAAAATGTTATCGAGTTTGATAATTTTTGGGGGTTTTCCAAAGGAATCCCCGTCTGTATTTGTTCCCCGAACTTGTAATGACAATAGACTAGTCCTTATTATCATCATCATTCATCATTTTCCGGCCCTTGTCCCATTCTACTAGGGGTCAGCAACGCGTTTTCTTCGTCCATTCTCCGTCACGGTATCATTTACTCCTTTCTCTTTCATGTCATTCCTCACACAATCCATCCATCTTTTCTTAGGCCTTCCTCTCCCTCTCCATCCATCAACATTCATGTCCATCACTCTTTTAGTCACACGCGTTTCATCCCTCCTCATCACATGTCCATACCAAGACAAACGACTTCCTTTCAATTTTTCTGTAACAGGCGCCACTTTCAAACTTCCACTAATATACTAATTCCTAACTTTATCCATTATGGGCTAGTCCTTATTATACACCGTGACTTTTAGTCGTCTTTCAAAACTGGTCCACTCAATGTACCCGACATAAAATAGCTCTAGGTGCGATTTTTTTTTAACCTATCATAATAGGTACAAAGAAAAATAAATAATACATTAGAATAAAATTATGAAACTTCCTGTTAATGATGTTTACGTGTCAAACGGGAGAACATACGAATACCTACCCAGCGCTCGACTCCAGTAGATTATCGCTCGCAACAAGATGTTTTATCTACGTCATACTGAATAATTATTTTTATTTTTAAATTATTAAAATCTCATAAATACCATTTTTTTTATGAATGTTTAGTAGTCATTGGATATATGAAGTGGGCTGCCGTAGTAAGACGACTAAAAAGTCACGGTGTATGAACTTTAAAATAAATGGCGAATTATGGGTGTTTTTTTATTTACCTCTGCTCACCCCCTCAGGGTATACAGGTGTGATGTTTTGTTATGTCAAACAAAGCGTAATACTTTTTACTATAAGTGACGTCATAAAGCCTTGACGTAAAAACAGTTTAATGATTAAAGTTACATTGTACTATAAAAAGTTGTACCGTGTTAACGTAGATGGACACTTTCAGTTGCTACGAAAGTGCTACGAGTGTTGTAGCACATCTGCTACGGATACTGCTACGAGGCTACAGCCTTTTGAATCAAGTGATACGGTTGATTTTATAGTTACATCATTTTCTATCGGTGAAATGTGGTGATTAGCGTGTATCCAAGGTGTTATAAATGCAGTTGACGCTAGCATGGACATTCATAATCATCTGCTTAGCCTTTTCCTAACCATGTTGGGGTCGGCATCAGTCGGAGACACGGAGAAAACTCGGTATGTTATGGGTGGTCACCCATCCACGGACCAACCTAGGCAGCCGCGACTTAACCTGAAGATCGACCCGGGCGGCTGTTATTATTTAGCCACGAGCTCCACGGACATTAACTTGTCTCTAAAAGGTCCAACTGAAATATAATGGTGATACAAAAAGTTAGCTACACATGGCAGCCATTTGGAGCAAAATTCATACATAAAGCATTCTTAGAGCAAGGTATTAATTACTTAATGAATGGTTAAAGATCATTTCATTTAACCCTTAAAACTAATCCGGACTGCCACTTTGGTCTAGTGGTCACAAGCGAGACTGCTGAGCATGAGGTCCTCGGTTCGATTCCCAGATCGGGCAGTGTTATCGGGTTTATCCATCAGGAATTTCTCAGTAGCAGCCACGGAGCCTGGATTTGTGCCCGATTGATGGCAATAGGCTCGCCCCCTATTACATGGGACTTAAACATAACTGGCGAAATGTGGGTGTACTATTAGGGACATCTCTGCCTAACCCTTCCGGGATTACAGGCGTGATGTTATGTTAATTAATCCGGAGTCACAATTTTATTTCACTTCAGAATAAATAAGTCTTCTGTACACCATATTTTAGTTAGTATCCTCGCGAATTGGACTCCATTTCTATGGTAGCAACTAGGTGCCATAACTCGTGACGGGAGCGTTTAGCATAATTATAACAAGTCACTTTCAATACTAAATGTTCGCGTTGGGAGTTACTCCATTTAGTAATGTTTAGCACATACACTGCTCGTATATTTTCATTTTGAATATGGCGTAAACTTTGCGCTTATTCGTCTTAAATGGTTCAAAAGTTATTGTTTTCATAATGTATAGGAATTATGACATTACAGCCTAAATAATGATTAATGTTTTCGATGTAAGTCCGTACATCGAAAAAAAAAAAATATTATTTTCATCGTTTGATTTATAACAGTATTCATATAGGCAGTCGCTCCATATAATAAATATACTGGTATTCAGCTGCAACCAGTAAGACTGCAAGCCGACCCCAACAAAGTTGAGAAAAGGCAGATGATTATAATTCATTACAGTATTTGTCGAAAAATACAGTTGAGTCTTTCATCCCATTATTCTAGGAAATGGAAACAATAAACTTAGGTCTGGGCGCCAGCATTTTTAAATTCAAATATCCCTTGATCCATCATTTATTCAGCCATTTACCTCTTCCTGATTTTAATACGAGTTTAAGTGTTTAAAACCAATTTACAGAATAAACATCATTCATGATTCACTCATCCCGAGCTACGAAAAATACGACATCTGGTTCAAACTAACTCCAATTTGATATTTATTGGAGAAATATTTGTAAGTTACTTTAGGTTAGCTTTCTAAAACAGTACAATACTACAAATAAAACGTAAACGCACATCAAACAAAGGAAGCCGTCTCAGTCGCCACGCTTGACGTATTCCAGTCCTTATACAGAGTGTTGTCACTGGAGGGCGAGCCGTGTGTGCTCCCCCTGTATGTCCGCATTCAGTCGGTACAGTCGGACAAACAGATTAGTGTCTGTTAACTTGCAACCTCTTTTTATTAAGTTAAATAATGTGGTAGTGCTGAGCAGTCAAGTCTTTTCTATTACTCTTTTAATTGTGTCATAAAGTGCAGCCACATTGCGATCTATCTGCATCGATCGATGACATCCAAAGTTGAAGCCGATCTAGACTGGAGCATGGCAGCCAGATCACGGTCCACTGAGTTCGACTATTTCCTTTCTACCAATATCAGTGGTGTATCTCTAAGAAAGATCGACCCTCTATATGCAATATTGAATATGTTTAAAAAGAAGCGCTGATCAAAAATTACTAGGTATAAGCAGAGTCACAGATAGAATGCGCAACACCACAATACGCTCGAAGACAGGCATCGCCGATGTTGGCGACATCTCATTATCACATTTTCAGGATGGGTCAGGACAGATGGGCCAGAGTCGTCACACAATCGATGCCTGAAGACGGTTGTCGTCACCGAAGCAGGCCCAAGAAACGCTGCCGTGACGATTTCGACTCGTTTCTGACTGATTGGCCAGAGAAGGCAAAACATCGAGAGAGTTGGAAAGGAATGGAGGAGTTCTTTGCAGCAGCGAGAAAAAAGACTAAAAAAAGAAATAGGTAGTGTGCTGAAAATTCGAATACACCCAACTCTTCCGCCAACTGTACATCTACCCTGAGGGTAGGTGTGTTTGTAGCCCCACCTTTATTGTTTTACGAGGTTGTGTGACGTGTAAACCGTGCCTTTAGTGTTGTATTGTAACTTTTATTTGTCTGTCTACCTACTTTAGGATTTTCTATTTTTTTTTTCACTGTGGTTCGTGACGCTTAGTTCAATGAAGTGTTAAATAAGGGTCGGGCACGCCGCAATCGCGGCGGTAAGACCCCTCTTTGAGGAGTGGCTGGATAGGCGTCACGGCGTCCTGACCTACCGCATGACGCAGGTCCTCACCGGACACGGAAGCTTCGGGAGGTACCTGTGTCTGATGGGGAAGGAGGAAACGCCTGGGTGTCACCACTGCGAGGACCGCCCGGAGGACACGGTGGAGCATACGGTGCAGGACTGCCCCGCTTGGGCAGGGCACCGCCGTGTCCTCACGGCGGCGATAGGCGGAGACCTCTCGCGCCCGGCATTGGTCGAGGCCATGCTGCGGGGCGAGACGGAGTGGGAAGCGGTCGCCTCCTTCTGCGAAGCAGTCATGCTCGCGAAGGAGGAGGCGGGCCGCGTGAGGGAGAGGACAGCGTCCTCCCTCCACACCAGCCGCAGTGGTAGACGCCCACGGCGCCGGACGTCGGCAGACGATCTCCGGCCACCGTAGGCGCGGGCATGCGGGCGGCGAGTAATGGGCGACTCGCTGTCCGACCATGGACCATGCCCGGGTCGACGGCGCGTTGTGTTCCACGCGCGCCTCAAAGAGTGTCAGCATAATGACGGGGCCCCCCTCTAGAGGGCCAAAGCCTGCCGGGGTCGCGGGACTCATAGAATTACCGTGACCCTGGAACATAAAGGGCTACTGAAGGACACCGTTGGATTTTAGTCAGTACAAGTCTGACAGTCCCTCCCACTCTGCCCTGGGTGGGAGGACTCATTTGATGATTTTACCACGACAAAAAAAAAAAAAAAAAAAAAAAAAAAAAAGTGTTAAATAAGGGTGGGCGCATTGTATTGTAGGTCAATACTTCGCAATGAAAAAGTCTAGTGCTTTTTACTGAGTATTAGCTTTTGCCCGCGGCTTCGCTCGCGTTAATTTAGATTGTATTAATTAATATTAAATTATTGTTTGTTGAATTTTGACAATCAAATCGGGTTGTACTCTGCTTATAATAATATGATTCAATCATGATTCGAAAGACACGTGGCGCCATTTATTACCATAAGAACATTATTATTGTTTTCCTCGGGAACAGTACTTTTTCGGGATGACAGGTATCCTATGTCCGTTTCTGTATTACATACACCTGACAACGTATATACAAAAGAATGATTTCAGGATGATCGGTTCAATGGTTTAGGCGTGAAAAGGCAACAAACCAAATTACTTTCGCATTTATAATATTAGTTAGGAAGTTAGGATTACGTGATCGAAGTCGCGGCCCAAATGTTAGTCGCTAATAAAATAGCTCGGTATCTTAAACCTGATTAAAAACAACGCCCAAACTTTGATCCTTATAGGAGTACTAGGCTCACATGAACACACAAGAGTCCACATTACCAGCAAACCGTCCTAAACCATAAACAATTTAAGATTAAACGAATGTTCCCACGTTCCCTCCATCCTTGTTGACAAGGCTACCCACAACTTGGCGAACAATCACGCGAATTCCAAGTGATTGTGTTTGTAACTCATTAGGGACTCGTCTGCCTATCCCCGGATGATGGAGGGACGATCATTTACCTTCCTGTGTTGGACGTTTTATGTTGATGACCTTGAACTTGTGTTGGTTTTATGGGCTTGATGTGCTTTTATGTTGGAGGGTATTGCGATAAGGTGTGGCTTCTATGCGGCACACGTAACTGGAAACAGTAATTTCAATGGAATTGTGGCGTGTCAGTGTGTTTTACCGTGACTTAGTGTCGAGTTCCAGTAGTGCGCGTAGCAAAAGACAAAGAAAGAGGGGACAGACTTGTCTGCTCCTAACAATTTTATTTTCCATCCACCCGCATTCTCCTGTCAATCCGCGATAATGGCGTTTGCAACAGCGTCGAAATATCGGGAGCTCAAAATAACGAACAATCACGGAAGACATCCCTAAGTGACAGTATAAGTTTCAGTTTTGCATAAGATCCTAAAGCTACTGCATTGAAATTGATCGTCGGCTAAAAAATAACCTGTTCCATACTAAAAATGCAATTCCTACACGGAAACAAAATTCAACGAAGGGCTTCAATACCGGTAGGTTGCCACGACTAACCTACCAACATTGAATAGCGTAGGCTAGGACCACGTAGTTGAATCTATGGTAAAAGTAAATACCATCGTAGCACTTACATCACGTTTATTATTAGGTGTAAATACACTAACGTCATTACTGTAATGTTTCCATTAATCCGTATTCTAATTAATTAAAGTGATGTTCCGTTATTAAATGGAACATGTTAATCAATATTAATTACCTTTCTCTTGATAACCGAGGTACATCCGTAATCAAGGTCAATAAAGTGATAAAATTGTTATTGAAGTTACTTACACGTCGTACTTTTATTTTATTATATTATACTAGCTTCTGTCTCCGGCTTGGTCCGTGTAGAAGAAACATCTTATGATACTCGACAAAAGCGTAACTTTCTGTCATTTCTATAGTTTTACATCATCATCTGCCTAGCCTTTTCCCAACTATATTGGGGTCGGCTTCCAGTCCAACCGGATGCAGCTGAATACCAGTATTTTACATGGAGCGACTGCCTATCGGACCTCCACAACCCAGTTAGTACTGGGTAATTCGATACCCCTTGGTAAGACTGGTTGTCAGACTTTTTAGGCCACTGACTGCCTAACGACTGTCAAAGATCTACAAATAACAGCCGGGACCAACGGCTTAACGTGCTTTCCGAGGCACGGAGGAAACTCGGTATGTAATGGGCGGTCACTTATCCACAGACCAACCTAGGCAAGCAAGCTTAACCTAAAGATCGACCCGAGCGGCTGTTATTATTTAGCCACGAGCTCCTCAATTCTATAGTTTTACATAGAAACTAATAATACAACCGACTAAGTGGACAGACGATCTGGCCGGAAGAAACTGCATAGTCATGACACAAAATCGCCAAAAGTGGAGAGATTTGGGAGAGACCTACACTCAGCATTGTGTGGCAAAAGGTTGAAGAAGAAGAAAAAGTAGAAGAATAATAAAGTTTAGATAAAATCACAAAAAAGGTCGCTAAAGGTAAATAATACTAAATACGACTAAATGTTTGACAACCAGAGATTTTTGTAGCTTACTTAGCCGTCTTGGAAGAAAAAGTCGTCTCAATACTGACTACTAAATGGAAAACTGATGACAAATTGTGTTTCCAGCAATTTGTTATTGATAAACTTATACTGACTAATTCTTTTTCGTGGTATATTGATAGATAAGGGATGTTTTTGTGTAATGATCAGCCGTCATGAGGTCATCGTCACTCATCAGGTCACATAAGATCAATCATCAACTGGCGCCGACTCCGTCTGACCTTATAGACCTTTGGGAGAAAATCTCTATACATATGTAGATACACATGTCTATTCTGCATACATTGACACCTAATTACCAATAATCAAAAACCATAACTTTCTGACTCAGTCCTACTCAAATTTCTTTTCCTGTATCTGGTATTTTTTAAAGAAAAAGGCGAAAATGATTGGGTGACGGTTGACAGGGGAGAATGTAAGAAAAAAAACGTGTTGCGCGCACCCTAAGTAACATAGAACAAGGATAGGAAGATGATGATGATCTGGAGATCTGGTATTTTAGACATGTGTCCCGCCTTTTTTTTTTCGGTTGGGAAATCATCAAATGACGCCCCCGCTCTGGGCGGAGTGTCAGACTTCTACTGACTAAAACCCATCCATATTCCTTCTTTGCCCTTTGTGTTCCAGGGCCACAGTATCTCTTTCGAACAGTCCCGCAGCCCTGGCAGGCATCGGCCCATGCGGACCCCTACATGGTTGCTGACATCTCTTTGAGGCGCGCGTGTGCGAACGCGTCGTCGACACGGCCTGTCGTCATAAGACGGCCGGACGGCGAGCTAGCCCATAACTCGCCGTCCACGTGTCCCGCCTGACAATAGCTGCGGATAACCCAGATATTCAGCATTTCTTATAAAGTGATGAAGTAGAATGCTTTGCTCTCTGGTTCTTTTTTTTTTGGATACTTAAATACTGGATATAAGAATTTAAACTATCATGGTCACTAAGGGTAGACCGATTTGTCTGCTCATAAACACCCACCCGCAATAACTTCAGTTTATCCGTGATCATGGTGCTTGCAACAGCGCCGAAATATCGGAAACTCATAAAAAAACAGTAAACATGGTAAATATCCCGTTTCGAGAATTAATATTAAATACTGGATTACCATTGTTTTACATAAATTAGATAATGCTTATTTATTCACTTTAAAAATGTGAGTCCCATGTAGACATTTTATTATGGTTTGTAGGGCTTATCCTAATCTTTAAGATTCGAAATGTTTTTTTTTTCTCTCTAGTAAGAAAAAATGATAAGATCTCGACGAATATGTAGCAAAAAGAAAACATTCTTTTTTCTTATTATTTTTTTTTTTTCGGATGTGAAATGACCCCCCCACTCGGAAGGGAGTGTGAGCGGAAGGGTGTCTTTTTTAGTACTTATTTCAGTTTTCTGTTATTTATATTTTAGCACTTTTGTTGCATATTTCGACTATTTTAAGTTACATATAATTTATCATTACCACTAGAAACGGCATATTAACATGGTAAATATCCCGTTTCTAGTCTTAATAATAATATTAGTGACCGTAGTAATTTAAAATATTATACATTTAAATTAGTTTCTACTATACATAATTTAGTACATGTAATATATCTGTAAGTAGGCAATGTTTGCGCTTCATGAGCCCCGAGGACTTAAGTACAGCAGGATGTAGGGTAACCGATATGGGAATCAGTAATTTGACTACTACAGTAAGCCGGAAAGGGCAACCCAAGAGGTCCGACGAAGCGAAGCTAAGAACAATATGATAAAGGGTGTAAATAGATCCTTAACACATCCGAAAGGCACTTGTTCTCCCGGTCTTTGTAATCATTTTTTTGTTTTAGGCCATACCTGGGAACCTTCTAGTTACGGAGATATTGGGGGTCAAAGTTCCAACTTTTTCACAAGTTTTTTTTGAAATACATGTTTTTAATGTAAGATTTTTACTTTACACACCTCCACGACCCTCGTACTATTCAATCCATCCATCAGCACAATGCTTTGAGTGTTTTCCATCGAGTCTTACCTTAAAACGTGATTTTTCACCCCAAAAAAAAGTCGATTCCAGCAATAATTTTGGCATAAAGTTACTTAGTTTGATGTACAGAATGCTTGGTTGACGGCTATGTGAAGGGTCTGTTTACACCCTGTATATCGGCAAATAAATCATACAAGAACCTTGTGGCTAAATAACAAAAGCCCCTGTGTCGATCTCCAAAGTTAACCTGCACTTGCCCAGGTCGGTCCGTGAATGGGTCACCATCCATTACGTACCGAGTTTTCTTCGTGCCTCGGAAAGCACATTAAGCCGTTGGGCCCAGCTGTCACTCTAAGATCTTTGGCAGACGTTACAGGTAGTCAGTGGCCCGAAAGTCTGACAACCATCTGGATCCGGTTAGACTGGAAGGCAACTCCAACATAGTTGGGTAAGGCTAGGCAGCTGAAATAACACGTGGTACCAACAGCCTGTCCTACAAGTTTGATTATAATGTGGCAAAAAATATTCAAGATTTGATCATGACCATAATTTATATTTTCAAAAAGTAGTAGTAGTTAGTATTTCCTGACAAACAATAGCAGAAAGCTTCTTAAATATTAAGTCTGCAGTCATGTTTCAGCTTACACAAAACAAAACCCTAATTAAGGTAAACTTGAACCATCAACAGAAAACGTTGCTACCACAGACAACCCATATTCAAAAGATATAACAGCCATTCAACAACAAAACGAAATAACAATCATATTTATAGAACACAATCTGAATGAACCAACATCTCATTAAAATACCTAATTACGAGCATTTCTATCAAATTCCCGGTATTGTTATGTGCTACTGAATTCACTGACGATCGACCTCTTTTCAACCTTATTATCTAGGACATAAGGGTGAACAGTGGCAGACCCTCAGTGAGCTCGGTAGTACCAGGGGGTCATAGGATCGAGAGACAAGGAAGTGACCCCGATATTATGATAAATGAGACACGTTTTAGATGTTTAGAAACATAAACATGTTTCTTAGAAGCATTTTAGTTACATATTAATCACTAACGACTAATCAGGGTCATAGGTGGCCAGCTTCATGTGCCGGATTTGTCCCGAAACATGTGTGGTCTCGGCAAAAGACTGTTAAAGGTAACCTTCAGAATATTGCCGCATTTCGTTTATTATCTTAATGCCTAAAAGGACCATCCATTCGTGTGGTTCTTTCTTCAAAAGACCATCTCAGACACTAATCTATCATCATCTGCCTAGCCTTTTCCCAACTGTATTGGGGTCGGCTTCCAGTCTAACCGGATGCAGCTGAATACCAGTATTTTACATGGAGCGACTGCCTATCTGACCTCCACAACCCAGTTAGTACTGGGTAATACGATACCCCTTGGTAAGACTGGTTGTCAGACTTATTGGGCCACTGACTGCCTAACGACTGTCAAAGATCTACAAATGACAGCCGGGACCAACGGCTTAACGTGCTTTCCGAGGCACGGAGGAAACTCGGTATGTAATGGGCGGTCACCCATCCACAGACCAACCTAGGCAAGCACGGCTTAACCTAAAGATCGACCCGAGCGGCTGTTATTATTTAGCCACGAGATCCTCTTTATTATCTTAATGCCTAAAAAGGACCATCCATTCGTGTGGTTCTTTCTTCAAAAGACCATCTCAGACACTAATCTATATAATCCTTAAGTGAGTTGACCAAGACTATGTCTGGACCTTAAAAGAGACTTGTTTTTTTTTTTTTTATCGTGTTAAAATCATCAAATGAGTCCTCCCACCCAGGGCAGAGTGGGAGGAACTGTCAGACTTGTACTGACTAAAATCCACGGTGTCCTTCAATAGCCCTTTATGATCCAGGGTCACGGTAATTCTATAAGTCCCGCGACCAAAAGAGACTTGTTTCGGCTGTTTCTTTGCAGAGTAGTCAGGTATGAAACACCGGGCTCGTCAAGTTCAAAAGAAAATGACGTTTAAAAGTGTTTTGAAAACCCTATATGCAAAATTTTAAAACAGAACACTTGAGAACAGCGGCGGCTTGTGGCGTTGGCTCTAAGTTAAGTGTCGTGGGTTCGGATCTAAGCCGGGTTTTACACTGTGTCATTTACACTGTGGAAATGTTATAGGCTGTTGCTTAATTACTCCAACCTTGCAATTACGAAAACTTTGCGGTAGCCGAACGTAACTTAAATACCTACGTCGATTATAAAATTTGTATAAAGGGTGTAAATAGACCCTTAACATATCTGAAAGGCACTTGTTCTCCTCATCTTTGCAATCATTTTTTTGTTCTAGACCATACCTGGGAACCTTCTAGTTACGGGGATATTGCCTTCTAGTTACGGAGATATTGGGGGTCAAAGTTTCAACTTTTTCACAAGTTTTTTTTTTTAATACATGTTTTTAATGTAAGATTTTTACTTTACACATCTCCACGACCCCCATACTATTCAATCCACCCATCAGCACAATGCTTTGAGTGCTTTCCATCGAGTCCTACCGCATCACGTGATTTTTCACCCCAAAAAAAAAAAGTCGATTCCCAGCAATAATTTTTGCGTAAAGTTACTTAGTTTGATGTACAGAATGCTTGGTTGACGGATATGTGAAGGGTCTGTTTACACCCTGTATATCAATTGATAATACTGCTTGTGCTTGTTGCAAACTTCTTCAATCTGTCCCTTATTACTGTGGATTGTGGTCACTGGACCCCTTTAAAAGGACAATCTGCCTCCATCGACTCCGGTCCAAAGTTGCCATCACCACCTGCTTAAATTTGCTTGAGGACATAGCCTCTTTTACTGGGTCGGACCATAGTGTTGGCGACCGGCCTCGTGCTCTCTTGCCTTCGGTATTGCCAGCAATGACCAGCTTTTCAAGGCTGCTATCTCACCTTCGCAAAAATTGCTTATCGCAAACAAGTGAACAAAAATGCTATATGAAAATTGTATTTTCGATTCAAAATTCGACGTATTTACGTTAAGCTAACAACGCGCCTCAGATTCGCGGAACCATAGTACGGTCACGATTCGCTCCACTATCCATGAGACAACAATAATAATAAGACGTCTTGAATGATTAGCAATCGTTGTGAAATACCTAATCATCTTTGATTCGTAGAACTCGTATTTTTATCTATTTAATGAAAAACATATTGTGTTGATCTTAGGCCAAAAGTAAGATAAGCAGCGCTAAATAAAGCTACCTAGTATAATTTCGCGGAATCATAGTATTTTTTGGGAAAGTCAGAGTTCAAGTTCTATAAGTATGAATAAACTGATGAAAAAATCTAGCATTTTAGTCCCACAAATAAACATCTAATGAGTAGGAAACTGAGTCCTTTGTTGTCCTAGTTACTACCAATCTTACTACCAGTTGTAATACCGTTAATTTTGATTACCCTTCCTACTACTCCAGTATTAGGTTGTTAGAAGGGAAAAAATAAATAGCCCGTGTTACTACCGTTAGTACTTACACAAAAAAAAAACAATTGACTTCTAAAATAAAAAAAGGGAAAATCGGCGCAATACTAAAAAAAAAATAGTATAGAAAGAAAATTTGTTTTTTTTTTGTGTAAGTACTAACGGTAGTTTACACGGGCTATTTATTTTTTCCCTCCTTACAACCTAATACTGGAGTGGTACTTGGTAGGAAGGGTAATCAAAATTAACGGTATTACAACTGGTAGTAAGATTGGTAGTAACTAGGGCAACAAAGGAACTGAGTGTGGACGAAAAGATTACTATGATCTTGAAATCGCTGTAGCTACTACAAAACTGAATATATATACAAATTAAATCACACTAAAACAGTAAATTAGCTTTTCGTCAGATACCACAAAAATAATCCCTATAATTATATTTCCTAATTTAGGCAAGCATTGTTATGAAATATTATGCCAGAACAATAACATGGACATTAATTAACTTCACCACAATGTGCAACGCGCAATGTGTATACTTAATTCACAATACATACATGGAAATTGAATTTCACAGAGGTAACAGAATAGAAAATATTCTTTCATTATAATCATATTTCCAATGTACACACATTTACGAAGGCCACCCACTATACAGGGTGTAAACCTGCCCTTCACGAAGTCGTCAACCAAGCACTATGTACAGACGGCACATCAAGCTAGCTTTAATAGATTTTCAACTTTGTCCCGAAAGCACTAGGTTCAAGAAAGATTTTTAAAAAGTTGACAGTTTTGGGTAACTTGATGTGCTGACGTCTGTACATCAAACTTTTTTTTTTGGGGTGAAAAATATTTTTTTTTTAGTGCTGATGGATGCTTTGAATAGTAAACGGGTCATGGAGGTCATTAAAGTAATTACCTTAAAAACTAGTATTAAAAAAAAATTTGAAACTTTGACCTCCAATATTTTCGTACAAAAAAATTATCGCTATGACGGGGAGAACAAGTGCCTTTCGGCTTCCTTCAATGGCCCTGCAAGGTGTTCAACGACTGCGGCGAACCAGAATCAAGTGGAATTCAAGGGGGAAGCGAGGAGATCAGGAGTATGGTGCTGACAAAGATGAAGGGCAGTTCCAAACGAATGAACGAACGGGGGAAATGAAGAAGAAAACATCCAATTAATATAGGACCACAGCAAGCCTATTGCCATCAACCGGCCACAAATTCGGACTCCGTGTTTGCTACTGAGAAATTCCTGATGGAGAAACCCAATAACACTTTGCCCGACCTAGGAATCGAACCCAGGACTTCATGCTCAGCAGCCGCGCTTGCGACCACTACACCAACGAGGCAGGCAGGAGGAATGTTTCAACACTTCTGAGGAAATCTGTAAGGGAAGATGCTATTAATTTAATTGACTAGAAGACAATTAAATAACAAATATTTGTTCATCTCCGCACTGTTGTTGTTTACTCTGGCTGTACCAACAGCCTCCAGTAGGTAGGCACTAAATTAGATGATTCGTGAAAATTTGTACATTTACTTCTGTTTAATGGAATATTTCTTCCTGCCGTAAATGTTTCGGAGTATTTTAATACTGTTGTTGATTGTTCAAAATTTTCAAGTTATAGTCGTAAGACATTGAAGATTTCTCTGGTCATTGCTATAATTATTCTCCTTGCATATAATTAGGAGAGAAAGCAAAGCGTAGCTGTAAATGTTTTGACATTTAGATGTTCGCTGCTCAGCTATCTTTGTACCTGGTAAGTCTATCGTCTGTCTGTGTGTCAGTGGCGAAGGTTCATACAACTCGATTCCTACTGGCTTCCCTTTGAAAAATGGCACAGTCAGTAGTCTATAGACAAATAATATTATCACATAAAAGATATTTGCTCCGGCTTACCTCTTACAAAAATTGACCCTTCGCTACTGCTGTGTGTGATGTCTGTCTTTTTGCTGTGCATCTTATAATGAACTATCTGAAACTATCTAGAAAGGAAAGGAAGAGAGATATCCATTCTGGTCATGTCATCTTCCCCACAGTCCATCCATCATTTCTTTGGTCTTTCTTCTCTATCGGCAGATTCAATAATAATTTATTTTCATACACACATGAACTCACACCGTTTAATAATGTGGGTAAGCAGCCACATACAGCAGCACAGCAGCAGCAGCAGCAACAGCAGCAGCTTCTTTTGCTTCCTGCACGTTCATACATCTGGTCATACACTCACGACGACGCACTAACTAACCTTTCTGAACGACATCACCAATAAGGTCAATGTATGTAATGTCACCAATCTCAGTACTATTGTTTTCATAATAACGATATTCTTGTCGCCATTACCACGTCTCCTAAATGTACACATGGGTGGCCCGTAATTAACTCCACGGCTTCTTTGATAAACGTAAATAAATATGTCATCGTATATCTTCGACTCCCCAAGAATGAAAGTGACGACATTATTCATGCAAAAGTAAACAATATTGCTAATTTATCAGTTGTTGTTCTGCACTAAAGTGTTGTTATCATTGACCTTAATGAATGGGGACTCGAAATATTCCGATTCAGAGTCTAAGAGCACCAAATAATCCAGTCAAAAGTGAAATTCCATTCAAAAGTAGATAATTCAAACCTGAGCTTAGAGATGAAAAAATATTTTTTATTGCCAACAGAAATACATAGACAAGTAGACAAGGTTACATTGGCCCCAAACCAGGCAAGCCCTCTTGGGCACCATCAATATACAGGGTGTAAACAGACCCTTCACATAGCCGTCAACCCAGCATTCTGTACATCAAACTATGTAACTTTACGCAAAAATTATTGCTGGGAATCGACTTTTTTTTTGGGGTAAAATATCACGTTTTACGGTAGGACTCGATGAAAAGCACTCAAAGCATTGTGCTGATGGATGGATTGAATAGTACGGGGGTCGTGGAGGTGTATAAAGTAAAAATCTTACATTAAAAACATGTATTTAAAAAAAAACTTGTGAAAAAGTTAGAACTTTGACCCCCAATATCACCTGCACCGTAACTAGAAGTTTCCCAGGTATGTTCTAAAACAAAAAAATTATCGCAAAGACGGGGAGAACAAGTGCCTTTAGGATATGTTAAGGGTCTATATACAAAATATTTGTTAAAAGATAGTCTAAGAAATTAAAAATAAACTTTAAAAATGTCTGAAAGTAATATCAGAATAACACAACATAAAAATGCTACATTTTAAACAAGACTAGATTCCCTAACCTACGACAATCATAAAATAAAACATCTTTATACAAACATACGTCACAGCATACTCTGCACTGTGCAAAACGTTGGAACGCAAGTGTAATCGTCTGGCGTCTAACAGTGCACAGGAGATTTAGCGACATGTCAGCACAAATTACAAGTCGTGCAACTAACATTATACCAGCTAAAATAAGTACTAAAGTAGCTACGAAATACAGCGAGCGTGAAATTGCATTTTAGTCTTCTTTATTTTAAACGGGTACTATATAAAGCACACAAAATTTAAGTACCTTGAAAACAACATTTGAAGTAAATTTTAATCCTGAAGATTTTATACCTTGCAAAGTAAAAATAGGTAGTAAAGTAGTTTAGGACTAAAAGAAAGGTGTAATAAACTTATTCGGGTACTGAAACAGTTTTATTGATATTCTCGTACCTGAGAATAAAAGTTGATCAAATTGTGTCGCACGGAAAAAAAGCCCTTGTATTTACTGTCCATAAAGATGTGGATGTCATACTTTTTTTTATTGGGACAAGCCCGCCACACTATTCCCAAACCACTACAAATCCTGCAAGCCAGAATCAACAGTGGCGACCACCAGAAAAGCGCCGAGACAATGAAGCTCGACGAAGTCCCTGAGAAACAATTTAACTGTGTTGGATCCCTCAGCGAAATTAATAAGAAAAGTATACCGGACGAATAGGGAAACCATTATTTCCACTTCCTATATTTACTCTTCAACTACATGACGCTGGACGTTTAAAACCTGAACTATCACAACGAACCCAACAGCTAACTTGAAATGCACCTCACAAAAATCTGCTCCCGAAAATTTTCAATAAACGCCACGTTCTACTGAGGTAAACGACAGAAGTGCTTCGGGAATTCCTCAATGAAACTGCATCCAGCTCCCAAGCACTGAATAACAATAAAGTCAGGGTAGTTATGGCACCCTGGGGCGAGATCAACACATTCACGTTTGTAACGCCGAACAAATTGGAATATTCTCATTTCACAAGGAACGAATTTGCGCAATTACGCTTTTGGGCTTCAATTCGTTTAAAGGGACATTTTTGGCGTTTTTTTTGGCCTTAAGTGTACAATTTTGACCTTTATGAAACGATAAAATTCAAGCAATTTAAATTCAAGTTTAGAGTCTGAAAAAGGTTGAAAGTTTCAAAGCAATCTTTTGAAAACAATACTTTATACTACCGCTGTGTATCAGTAATTAAATACAGAGTACAAGGCTCTCATTTATTTCTTGCTTAATGAAACACATTGTTTGAAGCACCGTGCGTCGGAATTCAGTTTTCTGCACAATGCTTGTTGTAACAAATTGTTAACAGACTCGTTCCTAGTTTTAGCGTAGCATCTATTATTTTCTATCTATTATTGTATCTATTATTTTATTAAATACTTTTACAGTATCACGGAAAACGGGATATTTACCATGTTTACTTTTACAGTATTATCAAAATTCATCATTATTAACTCATCCTCTACCGACGTTTTCCTTAACAACAACGTAGGTATATTTTTCTACACCACAGCATTATGCACTTCTCTCAACGTATCTACCGCCAAGTCCATCTACTACTACTGTTTCTTTTCTACTCATTCCAATCTTCTTGTGTTTCCTCCAACCGAGGTTGAATGAGCTAGTGATATGCTGAACTGAAGCAGTTCATCTTAACTCTCCACCACTCCAAAGTCATTAACTGTAGTCACTGTGACCGAAATCAGCAGGCATCATCATTTGCACGAACTCAAAATTTCCCTGTTGTAAAATTTTCCAAATCTACTATAAGCACACAAATGTACTGAAGCCAGTCAGACAAACTGCTCGGTAAACCCCGGAAATCCCAAGCACCTTCGCCAATTGTTCTCAAATCCGTCAAATCATAATGTTTTCTATATCGCAACATACTGCTCACATGTGCCACGTTCCGCTTCATATATCAATCAGTTCGAATCGACAGCTGACGACTTTTTGAACGAGATTCGATGCGATCTCTGCTGCTACCAATATCTTTTGCCGTAAAATTTCAGTTGTTGAAAATGCATTTTGTGAGCGATAAAGGAGTGGGCCGCGATTTTACGATGCTTGTGATGATTGTCGCGGTGTTTGCGAATAGAGTGTTACCGTATCGGTGTTATCACTGACAATAATGTTAGGTGTAAAATCTTCAGTTATGTCAGAGGAGTCGTCAATGTTTAGTGTTGAACATGAACTTATACTATCCAATGTGATCGGAGATTTTATTGAGTCACAGATTTGCTGAGTCCCGGAAATCGTTTGAGCGAAAAAAGAGTCAAGAAATTCTGCTACTGTCTTTTTTCGGGATTTATTGTCTTTAAAAAATCCCTAAGACATGGTCCAGATTCATAGACGCAACAGCAAGATGTAACAAAATACGTGTAGGTACTAGTAACAAACCATAAAAGGGAGGGTTTACTAAAACAGGAGCTGATGAAGTTAACAAGTTAACTCCAGCCAAGAAAATAAATTGAACAGTTCAGAACAGTGATTAAGGAGCACACCTCCCTAAGGGCAAGATTATCATCACGATTTGGATCCCCAGAGATCTGAGCCGTAAACATCTTGGTCCCTTCCGACCCATAATAAATGACGCAGCCAATACGGTCCAACTACGTAAACTCCTACTTCCCCTTAAGAAATATATATGGCAACCCCAACTAAAACTATTATTCTCAGTGTTACTAACTACAAATATTGAATCTTATCGATATTGGTTTTCTTGGCCAAGTTGTAGCAGCATGAAAATTCATTTCAAATGTCTTTGGAAAGTTTATATCAGTTCCATATCTAGTACAGTTGGGATTATTGGTGGAACTGTCTGTTTGTTCAGCGTGTTGTGGAAAGGGGTAATAATCGACTGGGATTTTGATCAGTGTAAGAAAGTTTTTGTACAAAAGCTTTTGGCTAAATAATAACAGCCGCTCGGGTAATCTTCAGGTTAAGCCGCGCTTGCCTAGGTTGGTCCGTGGATGGGTGACCACCCATTACATACTGAGAGACAAAGCACGTTAAGCCGGTGATCCCGGCTGTCAATTACAGATCTTTCAAAATCGTTAAGTAGTCAGAAGCCCGGAAATTTGACAACCAGTATTACCAAGAGGTATCGTATTACGCAGTACTAACTGGTTTGTGGCGGTCAGATAGGCAGTCGCTCCATGTAAAATACTGGTATTCAGATGCATCCAGTTAGACTGGAAGCCGACCCCAACATAGTTGGGAAAAGAGCTAGGCAGATGCATGGTTGATGTGATATTGTTGAATTTTAGTCGATCAGAAAAGAAGAACGACTGGCTGGTGGAGGAGTGGCTTAGAAATAATCTCAGTGGCTTACTATTGGAATGGCGTCAAATTTTCAGCACTGAACTGTTACAGGCTGATGAAGATGAAGATAAAAATTTAAAGAGACTTTCAAATGATTATATTTTTTTTTATTAGGCCCAGTGCGGGTTGGTAGATGTCACATGTCTTCGAATTTTTGGTTCTAGGACATGCCGGTTTCTTCACGATGTTTTCCTTCACCGTTTTGAGATCAGTGATGATGAAATAAATTACACAAAGTAATGCGCCTGCCTGGGTTCGAACCCACGACTTACTGTTCGTAAGTCGGGGCTGTCACCACTGGTCCACCGCTGCTCTCTTATATCTCTTATTCATTATGTAATTGAAAGTAAAAAGTTAATAAATCAAACATCATGTATCAATAAACGGGGGGAAAAACATTGTTGTTTTGAAAATGTTACGAATTATTCTATTTTAAGTCGTCAATAAGTAGGTGACTTACAAACACTAAGTAGGTGCTGATAATAAATTAATCAGTTAGTTATAATTACTGTATTTTACGTCAATAACATATTTTTTCTCGCCATTAACCAACTCAGAGATAACGAAGATGTGTTTCGTCTTCTAGCTATTCAGGTTTAGACAAAACTTTAAACTCTCTTCAAAAACAACTTTATCAGACGTGTTTTCGTAGTAGTATAATTCGCGTTTTTTCCAACAACTTCTTCTGATAAGAAGTAATGTTCCAGTGGTTAGTGATTTACGTCGAAAGTCGTTTTCGACCTCTTTAGATGTTGGGGATCAATTACTGTAACCGTTATTGAGCATTATTACTTCTTAAATATGTAGGAGCTCGTGGCTAAATAATAACAGCCGCTCGGATCGACCTTTAGGTTGGGCCGTGCTTGCCTTGGATGGGTGACCACCCGTTACGTACCGAGTTTCCTCCGTGCCTCGGAAAGCACGTTAAGCCGTTGGTCCCGGCTGTTATTTGTAGATCTTTGACAGTCGTTACAGGTAGTCAGTGGCCCAAAAAGTCTGACAACCAGACTTGCCAAGGGGTATCGTATTACCTAGTACTAACTGGCTTGTAGAGGTCAGATAGGCAGTCGCTCCATGTAAAATACGGGTATTCAGCTGCATCCGGTTAGACTGGAAGCCGACCCTAACACAGTTGGGAAAAGGCTAGGCAGATGATGACTTCGTAAATATGTGGGGAGCGATATATAGCAAAAATAGTATGTAAAGTCCGTAGTATGTAACTTTCTGTAGTTTCTTTAGTTAATACATATGTACATACATAAATTCACGCCATTTTCCCATGGGGGTAGGCAGAAACCACAGATCGCCACCTGCCTACGATACTTACATACTCCTTTTGCCTCATCCAGTTTCATACATCTGGTCATACACGCACAACGGTTGCGAGTACTACGCACCTGAGCTTTCTGAAGAACCTCACCGATAAGGTCAGTGTATGTCCTTCTAGGGTGTCCCCTTCCGGTGTTGCCACTCACAACTCATAACTTAATAATATTCTTCAAGAATGAAAAACTTTTTTTTTTTAATTTCTGATGGGAAATCATCAAATGACCCCCCCCCCCCACTCTGGGCGGAGCAGAAGGGAGGGTCAGACTTGTACTAACTAAAACTCATCGATGTTCCTTCTTTGCCCTTTATGTTCCAGGGCCACGGTATCTCTTTCGAACAGTCCCGCAGCCAGAATGTAAAACTTTAGTTTCAGATTCTGTAAGACTCTCCTATGTATTATTTTGTCTAATCTCATTATCCCACGGCAACCACAGAAGTTTTACTGATCTTGATCAGCCTTTCTGACCTTGTAAGTAAAGTGTGCGTAACCCCAAATAGATTTACAAAGCCTGATAACATATTTTTAGCATATTATTAAATAATCCGGGCATCACTGACTCATAAAAGAAGAGATGAGAGAGAGAGAGAGAGATGTAAGATTTTCATTCATAAAACCGAGTTCAAAGACTGAAACACGAGATTTATTTAAAAGCTGTATTTGATCAGGGCACACAAACACAGATTAAATGTTGGAATTTATGTTTTTGTCGTTTCCTTGTTATATTTGTCGTGTAAATAGCGGGCTTGGGTGTAAAATATAGCTATATAGGTAGATTTACATATTTCTCGCTACGTATTTTTATTTAAAATAATTTCACACCGTTATTTATGAGAGAAATGATTTACTAGGTAAATGGGTTATGGAAGTCAGATAGGCAGTCGCGTCAATGTAGTAAATTGGTATTCATCTTCATCCCAACACTACTGCCTAAATGCCCATATACATATTATCCCACAGTTGGGAAATGGCTAGGCAGATAATATTAAAACCTATAGTAGAAACTAGCTGATTTGCGCTGATCCTGTTTTACCTCAGTCAAACTTTATTTATGATTCACATAATAATATACCATAAATGCCAATTTTTCGCATTTTTACCCGACTTCGGCACAAAAAAAAATTTACAATTTTATCAGTCTATGCATGTTTGTAACATCATCCCACGCCAAAGGTCGGTCAGTTTTGTATATCTAAGTTGCGCTGCGTATAAATCTACATTATATAATTAAACATTTAACTAACTGCGGCAGCTTTCGGGATCTTCCCGCCCGCATTTATCAATGTAAACGCTACCTCACAGGTCGCTCGCTAGGCCACGGCATAGAAGTGTTAACAATGGTCCATTCATTATCATAAGTCGCCTGTGACAACTCGCTGCATGATAAGCGACCGGCCCACGGCACACAAGCGTGTTAGAGACCGCGTTGTGATGCTAATAGGACCTTAATACTACTGCCTAAAGTCCTGGTATTATTTAATCCTGAGGACGCCTTTTTGCGGATGTAGGTCAGCTTCCTTATCTGGCTAAATGATGCTGCAATTAGGTCGTTGATGAACTCAATTGTGGCAGGCATGTTGCTGTTCCAGTGCCGGTTAGAAAATTGTATTTATTGTTTATTTATCTTTTTATGTATTGCTTTTTAATTTAAATGGAATTTAAAAAAAAATTGGTAGTTTAACAAAGAACCAGATTGTTTGTTTACAGGTATCTGGTGGGTGACCAATTACTGAAAAATAATCCCATGTTAAAATAAAATTTCACGTGGATAAGGGACGCACAAAACACGGAATGTGTGGCACAAAAAAGGAGTGGCCCAAACCCAGCAGTGGGCGATTCCGGACTGATATGATGAAGATGATGATGAAAACCAAATTTCGTTGGGTTGAGCTAAACACTCTTGGAAGGCCTCCCACTAGGTGGACCGATGACCTGGCGAAGGTTGCAGGGATCCGCTGGATGCGAGTCGCACGGGACCGGTCATTGTGGCGACACTTGGGGGCGGCCTATATCTAGCAGTGGACGTCTTTCGGCTGAAATGATGATGATGATGATGATGAAACACCCTTAACAGAGACTCGTCCTTGGCAGCTCTGGACAAAGAGGTGGAAGAAGGCCTGGAAGTGGGACAGTATGGGCTAAAGAAAGAAACTAAACTTACATGTAAAGGTCTGATGTAGCTGTAGGTCGGTCTCTTCAATAAGATCAACCCGCACCGGTCACGGCCAAGACCATTTCGCTATAGAAGCACTACTGAGCTCACTGCATGTCAACCTTATTGCTTAGGGCATAAGGATGTAAAGAGGTCGACCGTCAGTGAAATCGGTAGTCATTCATTCTCCTGCCCTTAAACCAATTCATTTGGAGTCGGCGCAGCATGTCTTCTTCTTCTATACTTCTGTATTACTCATCATCTCAGCAGTCACCTCCTTTCTAGCCATATCATCCTTAAGACAGTCCATCCATTGTTTCTTTGGCCTTCCTCTACTCTTATAGCCATCTATCT
Source organism: Noctua comes (assembly GCA_963082995.1). Classification (NCBI taxonomy): domain Eukaryota; kingdom Metazoa; phylum Arthropoda; class Insecta; order Lepidoptera; family Noctuidae; genus Noctua; species Noctua comes. The sequence goes on along the minus strand of OY720267.1, from coordinate 17,330,725 downwards.
ACATTCATACTCAACATTTTCCTCATTCCTCCGCTTCACATGAACACGCTGGTACCTTGGTATGATGAAAAGGCTTTCAGGTTTTGGATAGCTCAAGACAACGTTGCAAATATGACCGTAAGATTATTTCCTGTGCTCTGGACTTCCAAAGCAACCTATTAGTGTGGATTAATATGGTGTCGGTACCTCTGTGGTTAGTTGTACACTTACAACTGCTATTGTACTAAAGTCCTGCATTCCTGATTACACCATGCAGTGCTAGCAGTAAGAGTCAATTGTCGGAACGAATGCCTGCTGTGTGGCACTGTTGCCAGGCAATGGGCCGGCAAACTGTCCTGCTTGTGCCATTACGATACCTAAGCGACACATTGGTGCTTAGTTTTAAAATGGCGATGTATTTTGTGTTGGCATTAGCTTCACGCGTGGTTTGCATAGATACGGTAGTAATGTTTATTTTAAGAATTACATGCTAAAGCGGGCTAACGAATAGGATTTATTGAACGCGATAGTCAGGTGCGATCAAAATACTATTTAAATATTGGAAATTCTACAACTTACTTGCGAAAAACATAAAAGAGAACAAGGTAAACCAAACACACACATTACTGTGCTTAAGTAACCAAAATAAAAATCCTTAGCATTTCGTACATTTACAAGAATTCCACCGAACTCAAGCGGAGTCTGATATCTTATTTACTAAGTAAAGGTTTATCCCTCAACACTGAGATGCCCTTTTGTTTAACTTTCCAAGATACACTTCTAGGGGTCGTATCGTAAATCAATCCATCTGACGTGGTGGGAATTGCTTTTTACGAGCTTCCCCCGTAACGAGGAACCGCTGGGAAAGCGGGCTACCGTCAAAAAATGTAATATGTTGTGCATTATGTGGTGAAGTCTGAAGAATCGACTACACTGGATTTTGGAAGAATTGGCCATTAACTAGACGTGCTGGACAAGCGGTTTCGTATTACTACAACGATTTTTTTCGGTACCTTTTTTTACTTTGCTATCAGGCAAAGATAAAGTGGTCTTTTAAAATTAATTTATATTTTAAACATAAGTAAAAAAATTGGTGTTAAAATACATAAAATTCTAACACTATCTATGTTCGGTCGTGTCAATTAACAACATTTGTTGTTTTTGGGTTGTGGAGGTCAGATAGGCAGTCGCTCCATGTAAAATACTGGTATTCAGCTGCATCCGGTTAGACTGGAAGCCGACCCCAAATTAGTTGGGAAAAGGCTAGGCAGATGATGATGAGTGTTTTTGTATTAAGTTCTATTTTCCGTTTCTTTAAGATCCTCTGAAGCATTACCCCCAAAGGGGGTTCGTATAAATGTACGTCCCGGGCCCTGATTTATGGTAGTGGTAGTGATTATGAGGTCTTAGCTTAGCAGGATTTAGGTACTCATGAGCACAGAAAAAAAAAACAAGATTGAACGACAGCTCTGCTTCCCCAGCTTCATGGTACAGGTACAGGTCACATCCACACTATTCTGCCACTGTCATATGTGCTCTCACTGCTCTCAGTATTCGAATGAATTCGAGCGCGGGGGGCAATTCCGTACATATACGAGTGTGTAGGAGCTATTCCGTACCGAAAGTTTTCTATTATATTCTTTTTGCTGTTGTAATAAAAAAAGTGTTGCCTAGTACGTTTCTGTAAGAGGTTTATTGTTTAGTATTGTATTATGTTGGGCTTGGGATATGAAAGGATATCGTGTGATTTTTTTAGTAGAGAATAGACGAGGACCGCTCCAGAGTTACCTGTCGTGTCGAAAAGGAACCAAGTGAATACACAGGGCCTCCAGTTATCATGATTTTTTAGCACGTACGACTGCATAGGATCGAGATTATTTCACCTCATTTTAACTCGGTTATAAGTGTGTGTCGCAGTCTGTAGTTCCACAGAAAAAAACGTCCTTAGTTGAGTATGCTGATCCCGTGCAGTGCTTTTACACTTGGGTGCGCTTTAGAGGCTGTGTCACAGACCAATACACACATATAATATTTACATCTAGCATTTGTACCTACGATTTAGTCAAACGGTTGGTCGACTCTTCTCGTGATCAGAGGGCTGGCTTATTTCTCGGTCAAAGAATCAGCGTTGCCATCCAACGTGGTAATGCTGCCAGCGTTTTGGGCAGACGCGGACGCGGACGATCTTTTTGACTCCCTTTAATTTTTTGTGCTTTTGATACATCTACATTTTTTTTTTTTATTAGGTCTGTATAGTAAATAATGTATATATTTTATGAGCAAGTTAATAAAATACCATTGTGGATTTGTATAAATTAAACTGAAATCACAGTTTTCATTTCTACCTTACCATTGAAAATACAAAAAAACAGCTAACAACTTCCTCTGTAAATAAAAAGTCGTAAACAAGCTCTTTTCAATGCATTTCCATATCGCCACGTCTAAAGTTGTAAACCAAACTAGTTGGTGGCGGCTATGTTAATCGGGAGCCATAACTTCCCCAGTCATGAAGATCAAACTATGGTGCTAAGTTGTTCGCCACGGCACTAGGAATTTGGACAAATGTTTCTATTGAGTTAACTTTGGGTTTTGGTTAACGAGGTGTTGCGTTGAAAGTGTATATATATTTGTTAGTAGTAGGTATTTCAATAAAACGACTTAAGTAGACAGTCGCAAGTTCAGGTGCGTAGTGCTCGCAACGAGCGTGGGTGTATGATCAGATGTATGAAGTTGGACGAGGCGTATGCAAGGATCGTAGCAGCCCCCATAGCATGACCACCGTAGACAAGGATTTTTTTGACGGAAGTGCAAAGAAATCTGTCATTGTGTCGACACAATGCGTCATTTTGTCGATTCTTCCGTCAAAGAAATCTTTGTCTACGGTGGTCATGCTACAGGGCCAGGTGGCGTTCTGTGGTTTCTGCCTGACCTGACGTAGACCTGTAGTCGCTCCTTGGCAACGTTGCAGGTCCTGGGTTACGCACCGGGCCCGCGTGGTGTATTGCAGCTTTGTTCCTCTCCCAGAAACGTTAATTACGCTTATTAAAGTCAGAATAGTCTTACATGATGAAGAGGATGAACAAATAGCCGTTTCAATTGATTTATTTACCTGGAACAAACAAAAAAAGCAATTAAATATTTATTTCAACATAATTTATTATTAATACTGACATACGAGGTGGTTTTTTTTTTTATCGTGGTAAAATCATCAAATGAGTCCTCCCACCCAGGGCAGAGCGGGAGGGACTGTCAGACTTGTACTGACTAAAATCCACGGTGTCCTTCAACAGCCCTTTATGTTCCAGGGTCACGGTAATTCTATAAGTCCCGCGACCCCGGCAGGCTTTGGCCCTCTAGAGGGGGGCCCCGTCATTACGCTGACACTCTTTGAGGCGCGCGTGGAACACAACGCGCCGTCGACCCGGGCATGGTCCTTGGTCGGACAGCGAGTCGCCCATTACTCGCCGCCCGCATGCACGCGCACATACGAGGTGGTTTTGTGAGTTTGAGCAGCCAGTTGGTCCCGAAGACTTTATTAATCCTTATTCGAAAATGCATTGATTGGCATCATAACAATAAACCGTTATGTTGTGGTGATGATAGATCGCCGAAAGCGCCCTGCAATGATTGTTGACATCACTGTCCCTCATGACGAGAATCTCGTGAGATTCTCTGAGAATGATAAAAAAATCAAGTATTTTGATTTAGCACACGAGGTTGTCGCCATGTGGGACGTGGACTCTGCAATCATTGTACCGATAGTCGTTACGGTTAATGGACTAATAGCAGAGAGCCTCGACCAACACCTTAGGAGGCTCTCATTGCGCGGCTGGGTCAAGGGCTTGATTCAGAAAGCAGTACTCCTGGACACGGCACGCATAGGCGGTTCCTCTCTCTGGAGCCCTGACCACCGGCAGCCTAGACCTTGTTCCTGATGCCGATGAGCCATCTGATTTTTTAAATTTTTAAATGTTTTATTAACTTTTTGAAAATATTAAAAAATGTATTAGATAAGAGAAAGAATGAATAAAGAATAATAACCGTGAAAATTAACGATGTCCTAGCTGACTGTACCAGTTTTACAAATTATATAAATGCAGTCTCCTAAGACCGTGTTCCAGTAGCTACAACGGTTCAGGTCCTGCCCTTTCCACTCTATATAAAAAAATCCAACCTGTAATATTAAATGGTTAATTAATATTACCAGTTGTTTCGTACACCACACTACTCCAGTTCGTACTAAATAAATACCTTTGTTAAAACCACATTGCTGTCTCCATTGATACAAAATCACCAGTTCACGATTAAATTATTGTGAACTATTAAATAATAGGTGATGTTAAATAATAATATGTACAGCTTCGAATCAATAGGTAATTGCTTTGTTAACATGTTCGTATTATTGCTATGCATAGAATTGGAAGTATTAGATAACTATGCAGATAATAATACTAAGAAAGAATAACTATTGCTATACATACGAAAACATGGTTCGAGGAGGCACGGGAAAAGATTTAATGGAAGGAATTGGGAAATTCCTCAAAGCGCAACTATTTTTAAGCGCAACTAACTTATTCCTCGAAGCGCAAACGTTAGTTGCACTCAGAAATTCGAATTAAAAATATTATATATTAATTTGAAATTAGTTGCGCTTAAAAATAGTTGCGCTTTGAGGAATACCCCGGAATTGGGGAAGGCCTTTGCCTAGCAGTGGGACAGTAAAAATTAAAACGAAAACATGACTATGACAGTCTTTGCAGCTAGTAAAATAGCATAAAAGGTCCTGAAATGAAGGTATTGGATATTTCTCGCAGTAGATCTTGTTAACTTTGCTGAGTCCATAGCACTGTCCAAGAACAAGAACAAGATCATGGTGATAAAATCTAATCCCTAACCTATACGGGTGGAAGGGGGGTACAAATCGACGCACACATACACACACACAATATTTTTTAAATCATCTGTTCCATACTTTTTGACTGTGTAGGTATTGAACTTTTATAGGAATTTTTAAATTGCCGATGAAAAATTCGATGTGTTTCATAATGTATTGAACATGTGGTAAGTAATCGTTTGGGCGTCGATGATTCCACCCTGTACAGAATCTTCGGATGGCACACACTGATCATTCAATCCCATTACCAACCTTGCTGATCGGCTAAACTTCTAACCAAGACAAGACTTCATCGAGTATAACTTGTACAAGCTGTTGCCGCGGCTTCACCCGCGTGAAGTTCGGTAACCATCCCACGGGATCATCATCATACTACCAGGATATTTTTCGTATCTTCATCGTCATTTCTTTTTTATTTTGCATCTTTTTTTATTCTGTGTGCTTGATGAACTGACATCAAATAAACTTTATTCTTTCTTATCTATACTATCTATACTAATATTATAAAGCTGAAGAGTTTGTCTGGTTGAACGCGTTAATCTCAGGAACTACTGGTTCGATTTGAAAAATTATTTTAGTGTTGGATAGCCCATTTATCGAGGAAGGTTATAGGCTATAAAATTTCACGCGGACGAAGGTCGCGGGCAACAGCTAGTATCTAATAAGCTTTCCCCTTTAACATCGTACAACACTACGAACAAGAATTCCCCCTTTGTCTTTCTTATTCTTTACATCCCGCCACTCCTACTTACCCATCTGAAAGCAAAGTACATAAAACGTAAACAAGTCAACCCCCGATTGATTTATGCGCCCTGGTCCGCAGTAAAACGGCGACGCCAATGTTCTTCCACATAAAGACCGACTCGTAAAACAGATAAAACACATATGTGACGATGTTTGGTCCAAGCCTTGAACCAAGGTTGGCCGAAAGTGTAACTAATCTAAAGTTTTGTCGACTGTAAAATGTTATTGGCTACATTACCAGAGCTTTGATTGTATAGCTGTACAAGCATTTTTACCGCGTGGGCAAAATTGGAACTCACACGACAGCGCTCGTCCGGTGAAGCAGATGTCACGTTGCACCGGCTTATATGAAATCTGTTGATGCCTGACACATATCACCGCACGACCGCGCGGACGAGCGGCGCTCATCGCCTATCTGCGCGGCGCACTACTAATACATTTGTCGCGCGTACAAGCGGTGTCGTGTGAGAATCGCCTTACGTGCCATCATGCATCCGCCATACAATTTCACTAATGTTTATCAACAACTCAGAGCAAAAAGATTCTTGTCTTGTAGCAATTATGCTTGCCTGCCAATCGCTGTTTTGAGGCGCTCAGTCGCTGAATACCGTAGATGAATAAAACTAAAAAAAAAAAATTAAAAAAAAAACCCCATCGCAACAAAGAAAAGAAAGAAAGAATAAAGTTTATTTGACGTCAGTTCAAGCGCTCAAACATTTGAAAAGTCAATAAAATGGCTAAGCCAGCTTTGATAAAACATGTCTATACACATCATGCCCTTTAATTTGATATCATGAACCACCGCCATGAAACTAGCTATCAAATAAAAAAAACTGCATCCAAATTGGTTCACTCGTTTAAGAGCTACGGTGCCAGAGACGTCTAGACACACACATATTGCGGTCAAACTTATAACACCCCTCTTTTTGCGTCGGGGGTTAAAAATACAATATTCGCAAAACATCATAGGGTTGTCTGGCGGTTCTGTTTATCGAAGATATGTATTCTTTTGATTGACACCAAACTGGTCTTCCATGGCAGACGGCCATTAGTATAAGTTACGTGTTTGCTCAGTCCAAATAGGTCAAGGCCGAACATGCTAGACAAAATTCTACGAAACTTGTTAGGTTCCAAGAGTATTATACTGCTTAAGGGGACCCGGTAGCTCGCGTAGCTCAAGTTTTCTAACACTTAAAACTTTTATATCAAAAAGCTTTATATCAAGGTTTCGTGAAATAATCATTTAAACGGAATTTAAACTTATTATTTGCATTGATAAGCCTTATTACCGCAAGTCTATTAATACTGTATTTTAATTTGTAACAGTCGTGAATGATATTTTGATTAACCCTGCTAATGAACTACAATATCACAAAAATACGTCATATAATTTGGTACTAAGCTACCCTTGCGCTTCCGACATAAACATATAATTAAAACTAGCTTTTCCAAATCTCACTAAAACACTTCTTGAAACTGAAACCTTGATTCAGAGTCCATGTGGTTCCTAATACCTTACTAACACATGCAGTATCGGCGAGTCAGTTACAAATGGGGCTGCGCCATCTTTTCCCATGGCATTCCGCCAAGGGCCACTAAGGGATTAAGCCAGAGAGACGAGCAGCGGCCACCTGAATACGTGATGGTAAAAATTCTGCTAACGCTTGATAATAGAGAGTAAAAATATAATAAGAATTCTGTACGTTTTGAGCGTATTCGTGGTATTTTGGGTACAATTCCGCACGGTTCGCGTGTGGGACTGAATTTGTTCCCGCGAATTGTGTCAACTAAATTGTATGGAGGTGTTCAAATTGGCGCGAATAATCCCGTGACTTCCTAATCTTCCAAAAACCCGCGTTGTCGCGTCCCGAGCGGGATTTGCCTCAGAGTAGTCAGAGCCTTAAACACCGATTTTATTCTTACTGTCCTGATTAAGGTCAAAGCAATCCATTTAATTGGAAGACAACATAATTTAAAGGTTGAATTACACGTGGTCAATTACCCATAATTAATTTCCCAAATTGAAAACACAATATTTGAGGTCCATAATTGAATTTATAATAAAGAGTAATTTGAAAGGCCTAATTAACGAATTTATCCGAAGTCGTTTAACTTCGACTCGATAGATCCTAGCTTCTGCGAAAACGCCAATCGATATAGCCTTCTTTGCTAGCAGTAGTATTTCGTCCACACATTTATCCGTCAAAAATGTAGTGTGTTAAGTTAAACGAGGAATATGTTACAAGATGGTGTGGTAGCCATGAAAATGAACAACTTATACTTATGGGACCAATTTATCATCATCTGCCTAGCCAACTATGTTAGGATCTGCTTTTAGTACAATAAAATGCAGCTGGATACAGCCGCTGGATTGAGTTGGCCGCGGATCACGGCGAGCTGTATCCAGTAATCCCGTGATCCGTTTCCTTTAAAAATGAATATAGTTTTTACCCACTCATCACTGTATCTGTGCAATAAAAAATAGTGATATAGTGTTCCTCCTACTGCTTTACTTGCCGTTGCATATACTTTATTTCTTGTCTCTATACACCGTGATCAGTTCCGTTTTTTTTTTTTATTGTACCCACATATCGTGATCAGTGGGTAGAAACATTAATACATTTTTCGAGAAAATCGGAACATGGTATCAGTGGATACAACTCGCCGTGATCAGTGGCAAACTCAATCTGATAACGTGATCGGTGGCGACAAACCCTATTTTACAGAGGGCGACTGCTTATAATATGACCTACAAAACGCAATTACCTTTCTCAGGGTATATAAAGGGTGTAAATAGACCCTTAAAATAACCCAAAGGCACTTGTTCTCCCTGTCTTTGCGATCTTTTTTTTTGTTCTAGACCATACCTGGGAACCTTCTAGTTACGGAGATATTGGGGGTCAAAGTTCCAACTTTTTCACAAGTTTTTTTTTTTAAATACATGTTCTAAATGTACGATTTTTACTTTACACACCTCCACGACCCCCGTACTATTCAATCCATCATCAGCACAAAGCTTTGAGTGCTTTCCATTGACTAAACGAAAAAAAAAAAGTCGATTCCCAGCAATAATTTTTGCGTAAAGTTACTTAGTTTGATGTACAGAATGCTTGGTTGACGGCTATGTGAAGGGTCTGTTTACACCCTGTATACCCCTTGGTAAGACTAGTTGTCATTACGACTGAACTAACAAATTCTGCTGAACAAAATCGCGTGATATTAAACTTCAACGATAGCGATACTATCAACAAAAACAAACATAACGTCGATACTGCGATTCCTCTGTAACGTCTCACGGTATTAGACGAAGCACCGATGCATACCGCTAAAGACACTGTTTGTATTTGTGACGTCACATGCGGCACATATTTGCATTTCATTCCAGTAGGGTACGGTTAAGTGATGGCGACGTATGTTTGCAAATCATTTGTGTGCGATCGAAGAAATATGTCGGCTGTTTGGAAATCTGAATGAAGTAAACGGTTTGCATTGTTTGTATTCCTAGGTTTGCTGAACAGGAATAATGTTACAGAAGACACGAAATAACAATCTATAATCAATAAAAATCCAAACTTACAGTACTGTTAGATGACAACACCAGACACTCCCATCCAGCACGGCCACGCGTATAAAAGGAAGAAGCCTGCGTGGAATCGCCCATTTTTTCAGCTGTCGTAGACCCGTCAACATTGTTAATTATAGCAATTAAATTTACATTTAATTTTTGCAGTTTGCTATTAACATTTTTTTAATGTTTTTTACACAACACTATATAAAATTTACATTCTTTCAACAAACATTTCTGAAACAATCATGAGATTTTTTCGCACAAGCCCCTTCATGATTAAAGGACCTATCCTAGGTCCTCTTTTGCTTCAAAGAGAAGTCACTCAACCGGTCATCCATAACGAATTCGGAGATGCATTCATTCCCTAAGTTAATTATAAAACTCACTGAAGTGTATCATCTAGAATGCACAAAGACTGACTGCATAAAGTATTCAACGCACTCTGCATATAATTTCCAAGAATTCATTAAAATGGCTCGTGGTATGAAGTTCAAGGTTTCTGGGGCGATCAGGGCAATATAGAAAATTGCATACCGAGAACTGGACTTAATAATTCATAGTAATTCATAGTAATATCAAGGTTAATATCGTATAAGATACAGGTGTATGCGATTCCAGACAATTTAGTGTTGAAAGCGTGTTTGAAGAACAACATTAAAAAAAAAAAGAAAAAAAAAAAGTTTAGGTATAAGTCTTGGGAGTGTGTCTCTGTGCTGGGTGCCAAGAGGTACATATGTGTGACGATCTGTATGATACCCTTAAAGGTGAGAAGGCGAAGGTCGATAGAAGGAAGAGATCCCAGATAATCTCAGGAGTTCTTCTTAGCGTGTCGATGGCAACCTAAATTGTGTCAGCCCAGAACTGAGCTACTAGTTTGGCGCTTTCGTTAGCGTCCATCAGTTCCTCTACTGAACAAACAACATAATCTCAGGAGTTGACTAGTCAAAATAAACCATCCCAAACCACGATTCCCAAAGAATCTTACCCAATATCAATATTACTTGTATAGTGACCTGAACGACAATGGTAACAAAATCCTTAAAGCTGGCCTCTCACTCCAATGAAACTCCGTACTCTATACCAGCTCAAGGTTAAAGTTTTCACATAGACGTTCAGTAACGACCTGATGGTGTCCAGCCAGGGTCTGCACAGGGCTTCGGATGGAACCAGGGAGACTTTTGAATAAAACACAGCAACCCTGTTCCAACGGAATATTCGCAGAAAGAGAGATTCTTCTAAGTCCATCTGGACCTTATATACTAATCGGCGGAATCTTAAAACCGCGATCTAGAAAGTAGGAACAACACCAAGTAGACTTGACATCCAAGACCGCCGAACATATCTCGAGTTCATGTTTCAACAGTGAATACTGGCAAGCAGACATTATAGATTATACACACACGATCACTCCTCCATTTCCAATCATCCGTGTGATCGAGCGATTCCAACGTTTGGGAGGATTTCCCAAACTTTATTCATTCTCAACTATGATCGGAACTCCGATCTTCATTTCCATCCCGCGTTAGGTTGGAGTGTTTCGAAGAGAGGACAAACATTGGCGAGCATATAAAACTTATTCAGAAGTTCGGCTTAAAGGATAAAAGTTATGTATGGAGTTGAGCGATAGTGGATGAACTGCAGTGTGGTAGGACTGTACCGAAATAGGTGCAGACGGAAGATTTGGCTGACGGTCTTGCTAAATCTTCTTGAGATTCTTACCGCGCGTCCTAATCAAATCAATCGGTCGCGCGAATACGCGATATTCAAATTGAGTTATGCTCGCCTCATCAACTATCACATACACTCACCAGACTTTAGTGCCGATGGTGAATGTATAGCATTCACCATCGGCACTAAAGTCTTTTTCTTCCTGCCCTTGTCCCATGTAACTTGGGGTAGGCGCAACACGTTTTTATCTTCCATTCTCCTCGATCAACCGTCACGTTATCATTTACTCCTTTTTCTTTCATATTTCTCTCATTCCTCACAAAATCCATTCATCGTTTTCTTGGTCTTCCTCTCCCTCTCCATACATCAACCTTTATATTCAGCGGTACTTCAGTACGGTAAAAAAAAGCTATATAATTTCTATTTAAATAATAGTACGTTGTCCTTTTTTGTTGTGAAGTCCTGAAGGCGCTCTCTGGCAGCGAATACACACGGCAGCCGTCGTGTTCGCGCGGCAATCGTTTTAGTTAGAACGTGGCCTTAAAGTCCTTCAATACTTTATTTTATTACTCATAAAATATTAGCGACTCCTAAAAATCTTTTTATGTCGATTTTTTAAGAAACAATAAAAGAGTTATCTACTTTTGAAGTATTCTTTCGTAGATTTATATAAAATTGTTCTCTAATTTTGATTACATCTACAAGGTCAAGTTGAAAACAAACAAAATATAAGGGGAAACCAACTCAAATAATACTTGTTTACCGGAATTCCAACATTTGTTCATATTCTCACGCTGGTAAATTAATTAGAATGGGGTGAGTGATATCGAGGGTGGAATTACATACAGTATTGAGGAAAAACCATGTTCCAAAAAACAGTATTATGTACAGTGTTATGTTTATTTTGTGTATTTGTGTTCTTGGAAATAAAGAAGAATGGAATTAAAAGCTATATTTTTAAATAACAATTGAGTTTTCTATAACGTCATCATCTGCCTAGCCTTTTCCCAACAATATTGGAGTCGGCTATCAGTCTTACTGGATGCAGCTGAATACTAGTATTTTACATGGAGCGACTGCCTATCTGACCTCCACAACCCAGTTAGTAATGTCGATATCCCCATTGGCAAGACTGGTTGTCTGAATTTCGGGCCACTGACTATCTGTAACGACTGTCAAAGATCTACAATTGAAAGTCAGGACCAACGGCTTAATGAGGAGGAAGGAGGAAACTCGGTATGTAATGGGTGGTCACCCATCTACGGACCAACCTAGGCAAGCGCGGCTTAACTTGAAGAACGACCCGAGCGGCTGTTATTATTTAGCCATGAGTTTCTACCAGTTTCCATTAGGTACTTATAGATCGGTAACAATATTCATAGATGAAGTGAGCACAGGGTTGGTCGTGTTCTGAACTACAAAAATAAATTGCCTTGACTCAGATAAAAGAAGGTTCCTTTCAAAGTAATTGACAAAGTTTAGGAACCTTCAATTACTTGCCTCACTTTTCATCAGCATTCTTTGTATTTTTTATTCGTTTTCAAATCGCAATAAAACGTTAAAGACGCTACGTAAGCGCGACTTAAATAAACGACGGAACGTAAACGTAACCCATAACTAAGAGGGAACGCAAACCATAAAGATTTTTGTACAGGGCTGTTACGAAAGCTAGGTATCTAGAATTTTGATTTATCGACATAGTGCAGTAGTGGTAGTGGTTCCTAGTGGTGTGACCGTCGGACTGCAAACTCATAGGTCTCAAGTTTCTAACCACACGCATCTTTGATTTTTCGGATTCTTGTGCGTATTGTTTAATTATTACTTGCTTCGGTGAAGGAAAACATCGTGAGGAAACCAACATGCCGGAGAGATATTTCTTAACAGCATATAAAGCCAAGTCAGAGGCTCATGGGCGGCATAAAACCTCTCGACACCAGGTTAGGCACTAACCACATGATAAAAAAAAGAAGACATTGATATTGAATCTGACTGAAAATATAGAAGTCAGCGACTTTAAAAACATACTTACAATTAACTATTTTAACACTAACCTAAAAGTCATAACGCTACGCCTGTAATCCCTGAAGGATAGTAGCGATGTCCCATGTGTATACCCACATTTCGCCACTTTTGTTTATACGGGACAGAGCAGCTACTGAGAAATTATTATTCACTTTGTCCGACCTGGGAATCGAACTCAATACCTCAAGTTCAGCAGCAACACTCAAGACCACTGGACAAACTAGGCTTAAGAAAAAGTTAAATCAAAATGATTCCTACGCATCGCTGTCGGTTTTGATTCTGAATCGAAATTAATAGCGAAGAGACCTACATTAACAACCTTATCTCTTGCTTGTTAAAATTCATATTTCACTTTCACAATTCGTCAACCCTAACAACACGTAAACATCTTTACGGCGGCCATACAAAAGACCGCATAAATAAAAAAAAACTCGTATTTTCATAAAAAATGCGGGCAACACTGAGTAACGAAGTATCAGGTGTTACCGACCGAGATGCATGATTAATGCCCGGGTATGCTCATAGATGCTCGTATATGCTCGGCATAATGCTCGCATTTAGCACGTGCGCTCCGGAATATATTAATTAATCTTATCTGCAAGTTTGATAGAAAGCTTTGTGGCACATCTGTATTTACGTTGCTCCGCGCTCTCATGGTTTATTAATTAGGTTTAGTGTAAGTTCTGATAACTTCAAATAGAGTAAAGTAAGAAGGTCATAGCGAGGAATAGAGAAGTATGGAAAAAGAAGACTGCTGCGCTGATCCCGATTAAATTGGGATAAGGACAGGAGATTTGCGGGCGGCGAGTAATGGGCGACTCGCTGTCCGACCATGGACCATGCCCGGGTCGACGGCGCGTTGTGTTCCACGCGCGCCTCAAAGAGTGTCAGCATAATGACGGGGCCCCCCTCTAGAGGGACAAAGCCTGCCGGGGTCGCGGGACTCATAGAATTACCGTGACCCTGGAACATAAAGGGCTATTGAAGGACACCGTGGATTTTAGTCAGTACAAGTCTGACAGTCCCTCCCGCTCTGCCCTGGGTGGGAGGACTCATTTGATGATATTACCATGTTAAAAAAAAAAAAGGCCAGGAGATTTTGATTTAAAAGAGTGTCCATGGAGTTTCTTTTCCATTCTTCTCCATAGAGATCTACGCTTTGGAATGTGCAACTACAGTACTTTCTCAAGTTATTATGCCTTGTGACTGTGACTGTTGCTTCGCTTTTTTTTGTTTTTTTTTGACATTCAAAAGTGCCTGTGAAGGTCTAATTGAAATAAATGCTTTGAGTTTTGAGAATTATGACAAATGATCAAGTAAATCTTAGTGAACGTTTTTGGTTTGGTACTTAATTTTTGGAAGGAGGAGCTCGTGGCTAAATAATAACAGCCGCTCGGGTCGATCTTTAGGTTAAGCCGTGCTTGCCTAGGTTGGTTTGTGGATGGGTACATCCATATTTCGTCAGTTCTAAAGGGTGTAAATAGACCCTCGGAAATCACTCAAAGCATTGTGCTGATGGATGGATTAAATAGTACGGGGATCCTGGAGGTGTCTAAAGTAAAAATCTTCTATTAAAAACATGTATTTAAAAAAAAGTCTATGAAAAAGTTGGAACTTTGACCCCCAATATCTCCGTAACTAGAAGGTTCCCAGGTATGGTCTAGAACAAAAAATTATCTATTTACACCCTTTACAGTTAACTGCCTCATTGGTTTAATATGGTCACAAGCACTATTGTTGAGCATGAGGTCTAAAGTCCGATCTCCAGGTCGGGCAAAGCCTTTTAGGGTTTCCATCAAGAAATTGTCAATAGCAGTTTGGAATCTGGATTTGCGCCTGGTTGATGGCAAAAGGCTTGTCCCCTATTAGGTGGGACTTAGCAACTGGCGAAATAAGTAATTTAGTATTTTTAGGTACAGCTCTGCTTATCCCCTCTGGGATTCGGGGGCTTTAATCAGATTTTAATTTTTTATGATTCCTTATTTTCATTTTTTTTATGGTTTTTTATTTTATTTGCGTTCTGCATTTGTAATGTTTTTATTTTATTTAAATTTATTATTTTCATTCACATTCTATAGTTTTTATCTTTTAATTCAATTGACATTTTATATTTGTAATTTTTTTTTAAATTTAATTTGTATGTCAGTAATGTAAAACATAGCAAGAACCTTTACTACATAAAAGATCCTCAGTGTTGATACATTGTTATATTAATATATCAATGTGATGATACCTATGTTTACAAATAAATGATTCTGATGACAGGCGTGATGTTAATGTTATGTCTGGTAAGTTAATAGTTTTTTCACCAAACAAACAACAACTTTACAACAACAAAAAACTGATAGCAATCACGACTAAAATAATAACAAATCACTCGCTATATTTACAAGCAACAACACAACATAAATCACAAATAATATTACCTCGAGACTTTCCCGCCATCGCGCCGTTGGCTCCACCTACTTCCCTGTATGCAAACCATTTTGTTTACACGAAGATGGGGCGCCGAATAACTTTTCCTATTTTCTTTCCTTCTCATTGTTTATAGTTTAGCGTGGGTAGGAGTTGAATTTATAATGTTTTTAACCCGAAAAGATGGAGCCTGGTAATCTAGTAGTTACGGCTTCAGGGGTCTGTTAGAAGGGCATCCTTAATGATGGTGCTTAAGTAAGGCTTACGCTCCATGGGTAGTCTCGCTGCCAACATTCCGTGCTAGGTAATCCCTTTTACCATGGGATTTTAACTTTAATGTGTTCATTTAAGAAAGGAACATTGGCAAGACTCGAATGTGACTGATAAATTACATGATGATGATTCTACATAAAGGAACTGGGGGCCTAAAATGGCCGCTTTAGTTGAATCATATTAGGATAATTATATGAATTATGTTATGGTACTCCCTCACCGCGAGCATTCGCCTGTAATGTAACAGTCCAAGATTCGATTTTGTACGGGAACAAGTGAATCTGAACTGTTACATTACAGGCGAATGCTCCCGGTGAGGGAGCACCTTTACAATTCGTAAAATGACAGTTAGACTCACAAAGTGACAGTTCATAATATTAACTGCGTCTGTTAACATTTTAAGAATTTTAACGTGATTCATGTTATTATATTGTTATGCTTCTGCTGAACCATTTTAGGCCCGCTGCACTCTACGAAAACACCAGGTATTTCGGGATGTAATACAATTTTTTTATTTTTTCAGGATGATTAACGCTTAGATATGAAATCTTCCAGCTGCTGTCCAACAGCCTTCCATGTCATATCAATCTACTCTGGTCCCACTTTAGAGAAGAGAAGAACTTCAAACGGCGCAAATTTAATAACTTTGTAGTTATTTGCTTAAGCCGTTACAACACTAGGGCCAGGAGGTCCGAGTGCACACCTAGTACTTCGGGATATCACCAAGCGGTTGGTCGACTCTATACGTGATCTGGGCCAAAGAATCAGCATTGCCATCCAACGTGGCAATGTTGCCAACCCTCTGGGCACTTTTCTTATTGAAAGCCATGTGGACGAATTGTTTTGACGCTCTGTAATTCTTGTCCCATTCTTATATTTGTACAATTTTTTTTTTAGGTCTATCTGTAGTTTGTAAATCAGCGAAAGTGTTTAGAATCGGTCGCGGGACTTATAGAATTACCGTGACCCGGGATCATAAAGGGCTATTGAAGGACACCGTGGATTTTAGTCAGTACAAGTCTGACAGTCCCTCCCACTGTGCCCTGGGTGGGAGGACTCATTTGATGATTTTACCAGGAGAAAAAAAAAAAAAAGTGTTTAGAATCGGACTGAAAAATCTCCGGGTCGCAACAGCCGTTATTCCTCCTTTCAAGTAGGCAATAAAATATAATACCAGACATTGTATGAAAACTGAAGCATCTCTCAACAATTTCCTCGCACGAAACAGCAAATAACGTTTACGTCTCGAGTTTCCGACATCATAGGAAGTTTCCATATCCTTTTCCGTTTGTACTGATAACTTGTTAGACAGGTACTTGGATTTTCAATATATTTCGTGTTATTTGGAGGAAAATAAATCCCTTAAATCTCCTGTAATCAATTTGAGAGTCTATGTTTATCAGAAACGATACATTTTTATTTGCATGCATTTTTTGCAGAATCTTCTTTCTGTACGAGAGTGACTATAAAGGGTGTAAATAGACTCTTAACATAGCCGAAAGGCGGTTGTTCTCCCCGTCTTTGCGATCATTTTGTTGTTCTAGACCATACCTGAGAACCTTCTAGTTACGGAGATATGGTGGGTCAAAGTTCCAATCTTTTTCACTAGTTTTTTTTTTTTAATACAAGTTTTTAATGTTATAACTTTACTTTACTTAACTTTACTTTACTTTACATTGAGTCCTACCCTTAAAACCGTGATTTTCACCGCAAAACAAAAGTATTTTCCCAGCAATATTTTTTGCATACAGTTACTTAGTTTGATGTACAGAATGCTTGGTTGTCGGCTCAAACATACTTCGATCGATGATCAATATACCTATCCGTCGATTATTAGAAAAAAAAAACAATTTCAGTCGTTTAGTCGCAGACTTTTAGAAACCATTTACCGGTTGATGTGTGTACGACAGGAGCTTTGATCAAACATAGACTGAGTAGCGAAATTGAAATCAGTTCCAAAAGTAATATCTATTCCTTAAACACGTGTACGGAGCTTATCGTGAATTATTTATTTCCTAGGTACTACCACTCATGACTCGTGAAAAATTGTATTTAAAAAAAATATCGTCGATTATTAGAATAATCTGCTGTTTCATATCCGTACCCTCACAGTCCAAATGAATGAAACAGCAGAATGAAATTGCAGTTGTGTTGTGTATGGACCAGTATTTTGTTTTTTAACCGACAAAAAGTCACATTCTTTAATCAATTCAAATTTAGTTTTTTTTTCTTTTGTTTTTCTTTTTAATATAATTTTGTTTTATTCTTAATTTAACCATTTTTTAGGTTGTCCTATGAGAGACTAATAAATACTTTTTCTTTCTCACTTACACTACAAAAACCTTAAAAAGGTTTTTGTGACGACATCCCTTAACGCCGTATGTGGGCACGTATTAAAAGTCAAAGGTATAATAAATGTGCTCCAAAGGTGTTCGAGCGCACAGCGTTACGTAGTGAAGTAGAAAATGAACAGCCATAACAGTTAGCGTTAAGTCCCAGGTTCCTCCGACATCTGCAGGGTTACGGGACGCATAAATCTATGGAACCCTCATTTAATACTATGGTACAAGTAAAGGGTGAGTGGAAATGTATGGTGGAGGTAGAAGCGCTCTTGGGGAGCACAAAGAACCCTTTGAAATACTTGAGCAAAGACCTGTTTAATCGTACCATCAAATTGCACCTAATGGAAAACTATTTTATAAATGGTGGGGTTGTAATAAATCGCTTAGGTCGTCATCATCATTTCAGCCGAAAGACGTCCACTGCTGGACATAGGCCTCCACCAAGTGTCGCCACATTGTTGCGCTCATCTTTGAGGGGGTTTTGCCATAATCTCCACGCTTGGCAGGCGGGTTGGCGATCGCAGTACGGTTGTTACAAAAGCAGAGAGAATGCTGCTGCCCATTCTCTGGTAAGTCCCTGATTCGCCTCTTACGACACCCACGGGAAGATATGGGATGGTGCTATTCTTTACGTCCGACACTATACGGAAATCGGAAGCGCGCGGTACTAAGTAGATATTACCTACTGAAAAATTAGCAAGAGAAGCGCAATAGTCGTGAGCTGTCTCGGCTGCAAAGGAGTTTTAGCCATATAAACGAAGAAAAGACGAAAGTTTCGTTTTAACAAGGTCACTTTAAGGTGGGTGTTTTTTACAATTTGCCGGTCCGTGTCAGTTTGTGTGTTGATTAAAATATGATTCTCGATCGTAACAAATATGGCTTTACTGAGTTATAATCATTAAAATCATCAATTGTATTGTTGTATTGATGATTTTACCGTAAGTAGACTATTGATTTTTGCGGACACGAGAGCAGAGGGCGCAAAGTGATTTCTGTCAGCGATAAGGTGGTCAAAATGTATTGAATTGACTTATGGTAACGACAAGCTTTTATCAATTCTATTTGAAGGTGTCGCGTCGTAAACATGAAATGCTTTGAGAATTATTGTCATTAGTTTTTAGACATGAGGAATATTTTCAAACCAACCACTTTCACCATCTGCACAAATAAATAAAATTGTCTGTCTGTTCCGGCTAATCTCCGAAAGGGCTGGATCGATTTTGTCGAGACTTTTTCTGCCAGATAGCTGATGTTATGAGGAGTAACTAGGCTATTTTTATTTTAGAAAACGGATTAGGGTTCCGTGCAAAAAAAATTTAAAGCCATAAAATTGTTAACAAAATGCGATTCAAATAGGGAAGTATTAATTTAATTATCATTTCACGCGGACGAAGGTAGCAGAACACAGCTTGTCTATCTATTTATACTAGAAATCCATCAGATAAGTCCTAAACAATCTATTAAGGGAGACTAAAACGGCAACACCACACAATATCACTAAAATTGAAATCCTGATAGCCTCGGGCTCCCCTCTCGCTAAGTTTGATCCTGTAAAAGGAAATTAGTGCCAATCTGTTGAGCACTACATAGGTGTTAAAAGCGGGTTTACAACACGATACTATGGACTATACAGTTACGAGTATATACCCAGGAATAACTAGTTGAATCAAACTGAAGTCCCAGACTAATTTTCTAGATATTATTGATTTATACGGTTTTTGCATTAGGAATTTCTCAGTAACAGTACGACTGGCCGGTGGTAAGATGGTTGATGGCAAGTCTTTGTGTTCTATCGATATTACAAAATTCAATACTGATACCTTTTTTTGATCTCTACATGGCTATTAGGTAAACAGCCAGAACATATTAGTGGCTAAAGTATAAAATAGCCGATTTGTGTGGACGATTTCGTGAAAAGTATTATTTCCATACTAACATTTTTTATTTTTCTTGGAAACGTCTGAACCGATTATGTATGATGCAATTGCAAACTATCGAGTGAAAAAAGCTGCGCTGCACTGCGTATCTTAAATTCTCAAAACACACACAAACACAGTCCATGACAAAAATATACCTACTTGAGGTAGTGAAACCGACGGCTTCAAACAGATGTTTTGACACACTACCCTATAAGGTAATATGCAACTACTAGTACGGTATTTAAACTCTAAAAGGTGCGTCATTTAACAATTAATCCAATAAAAATGGAATTATGGAAAAAATATAACTGTTCGTCAAAGTTACAAATAGTACAAAATGTGAGTAAAAAACGGCAATTTCATAGTTAAACTTATACTGTCACTTAAGGGATATCTTCCGTGATTGTTCATTATTTTGAGCTCCCGAAATTTCGGCGCTGTTGCAAGCGCCATGATCGCGGGTGGACTGGATACCGGGAGCTCAAAATAATGAACAATCACGGAAGATATCCCGTAAGTGACAGTATAAGTTTAGTTGTAAACCGTGAAAGCTTAAAACAGTGTTCATAGTTAAAGACCAACTTCCTACAAGAATCTGTTAAAGAAAGCTGAAGCCAAAATTTCGTTTAGATCCTTTAACTTACGCCCTACCAGGGGAGCATCCCACCCAAAGAGTAATTGCAGAAAAAAGGCTCAAACAAAAGATTGGACAGGAAAAATAAACGGGAACCAGAGGGGACCGTATGCAAATTGACTAGAGAGCCGTGTATTTGTAAGTAAATACTATGGTCATAAACGATATTTATTATTCAGCGAATTGAAAGATCTCATCTTACGGGCCACTTAATTTCATCTCGCTAGGAGAATGTTAATTCGCAAATAGCTACGTGAAAGTTGGTTATTATTTTTATTCAGGTACTTCTACGAGTATTTGCATTGTTTTTGACCCGTGCTTCGCTCGCGTTGCGGTCGGACATTATTCCACGGGAATTCTTACCAGCCCCCGTACCATGACCACCGTAGACAAGGATTTCTTTGACGGAAGAATCGCTTCGACTTTGTTAGCTTGGGTCTTACCTGTAAAAACAAATGTATGTGTTAAGGAATAATAAATAAATAAATATGACAGATAGTGCAAAGAAATCTGTCATTGTGTCGACACAATCTGTCATTTTGTCGATTCTTCCGTCGAAGAAATCCTTGTCTACGGTGGTCATGCTACGGGGGCAGGTAAAAAAAGTATCGTATGTCCTAACTACGTCATGGTTTGTCCGTATGAGTATCGGAATCAGAGGCCTTAGTACGAGTAATAATATTATCATTCGTGTGGAGCAGGTATAATTTCAAATATCAAAAAAAATTAAGTAGATTTTTTTGTTTGACTTAAATACCTAATTCCACACACTTCCTAGTTATCAACTAGACTACTAACGTCGCCTACTGAACTGATAAGCCCCGAGTTTTTGTCACGAGCCACTCTAAGTAAGTGGCTGTTTACAGATAGCCACCCAACGACGTCAATATCTTAAAATGTTTGTGTTTCTCACACGTCTTTTTTTTTGTCACTTCCAATTACGGGATTAATTTATAGAGAAGATTCTACAGAAATAAATTAGTTTGTTCGTCTTTATCAAAATCACCAGTCTTACCAAGGGGTATTTATTTATTTATTTACACTTCAAGCACAAAAGCACATTGGCGGACTTAATGCCATAGGCTCTTTGGGTATCGTATTACCTAGTACTAACTGGGTTGTGGAGGTCAGATAGGCAGTCGCTCCATTTAAAATAATGGTATTCAGCTGCATCCGGTTAGACTGGAAGCCGACCCTAACATAGTTGGGAAAAGGCTAGGCAGATGATGATGTTCGTCTTTATCAAAATATTGAAAAACATAACATCACGCCTGTAATCCCCGAAGGGTTAACCGGAGGAGTATAGTTCACCCACATTTCGCCAGTTATGTGCTAAGTTTCATGTAATAGGGGGTGAGCCTATTGCCATCAACCAGGCACAAATCCAGACTCCGTGGCTGCTACTGAGAAATTCCTAATAGAAAAACCCAATAACACTTTGCCCGCGCCGAGAATCGAACCCAGAACCTCATGCTCAGCAAGCACGATGGCGACCACTAGACCAGCGAAGAACAAGTACCATAAAAAAGTACTATCCACTTCATAGGACTAGTAAACACGGCAGCAAACGTTATCAGTGTCAAGTTGACTTTGACACTAGGATAGATAGTGCATTTAGGTCAGATACGCACGGCCGGAGGTTATCAATCAGCCAGTGGCATGCCAGGGTCGTAAGATCAGTCTGAACCTCGCCTTATTCGATCTGTAGGGGGCTTTAAAGAAGTTGGCAAGATTTGGGTTTGAACAGAAAAGTTGGGCTTACGTATTCTGTCTGTAAATGATGACCAGTGGCGAAGGTTCCATACAACTCGATTCCTACTGGCTTCCCTTTGAAAAATGGCACAGTCAGTATTCTATAGACAAATAAAATAATCACATTACATATATGTACTCCGACTTACCTCCTACAAAATTGTCCCTTCGCTACTGGTAGGATCATGTGTGTACTCTGTCTTATTTGAAATGAAGGGGATTTTTGTTAAAACGCCTTTATAAAATCAGAATATTCTTACATAATCATGAGCATGACCACAACAGCCGTTTCGATTGATTAATTACCTGTAACAAACATAAAAGCAATTAAGTATCAATTTCAACATTCAACATTTCCGATAGCCGATATTATTTGATACTAGCTGTTGCCCGCGAGCTTGGTCCGCGTGAAATTATTATAAATAAAAAAAATAAACAAAACAAACAAACAAATATTACTTCCAAATTTGAATCGGATTATGTTAACAATTACGCGGGTTTTAATTTTTTGCACGGAACCCGAATCCTTTTTTTAAAATAAAGCAACATCAGCATAACATCAGCTATCTACCATTAAAAGTCCCGTCAAAATCGGTCCAGCAGTTTCGGAGATTAGCCGGAACAAACATACAGACGGACAAAAATTTTTAAATTGTTTTTCTTTCTTATTCGTACCGTTTATACTTTCATATGTATTCAGTGAAAAGCTGTTATTTTGAAATAACAAACAGACACTTCAATTTAAATTTTTTTGAATAGATTTTCCGATAGACTGTCCAAGGGGTTCCACACGATACGCAGTACGATCAAGATAACCATAACAATTTAGGTTATTAGTATTCACAATAACCGCCTATTCTCGCTACGTTGTTCTAGTGTTTACAAGCACGACTGCTGATTCGATTCCCAGGTCGTGCAAAGTGTTATTAGGTTTTTCCTTCAGGAATTTCTCAGCAGCAGCCACGAAGCCTGGATTTGAGCCCGGGTGATGGGAATAGGCTCGCACCCCATAACATGGGACTCAAACGTAACTGGCGAAATAGGCGTGTGATATTAGGGTATACCTCAGCCTAACCCTTCGGGGATTACAGCCGTGACGTTGTTTTATCGTTACACCATGACCAATATAATAACAGTCGACATTATTTACATTATATTCGAATCAATTCCAATAACTGTTTACCGGAGCTGTTAATTATGTACCTAATTTATCATACAGGGGTAATAAGTATATTTTATCGGTTTGTTAATTATTGGAACAAATAATTTAATACAGAATAATCATCAAAGCTAAACATGGATTATTTGATGATACAGCCCAATAATACATACACGCAAATTAGACTTCGGTTTTTTTTTTTTTAAATTTGCAATTGTTTATTGAAATAATTGAAATACAAAAATATTTACAATATGGCCTTAAAAAGTATAGGTAATTGTATTGTATTATTTGTAATTGGATTCTACCTGAACTAGGAATAAACCTATATCTCAGGTGTTTATATGATTTTAAGCGTCAATGTCGTTTCTACCATAAAGGAGGCTGAGCAAAAATGTACGGAAGCTGGTACCCGAAAACCAATGGCAACCAATAAAACTAATTTAAAGATCTAATTATGTGGAACAATAGTTTCTAAGGTGGAAAATCTTAGATCGCTGTCCGTTCAGAGATATACAACCTTACAAATACATTTACTACTGTAATACACAGAATTTGATCTACAGGTTGAAATGGTCTCATCAGCCAGGAGCTCGAAGTTAAGATCAATCATGTTGTCATAAACACAAAGGTCGATAGAGGAATTTTCACTCGCGGAAGCTGTAAGCAGACATGGAAAAATGTTCTCGCAAATGAAAATGCATCACTCAGAACAACCGAACAGCATTCCTCAAATAAGTCTTGAACATTGTGAATTAAAACATGGAAAGGACATCAACATCTGACCCACTTCCAAACAAAGCTGTCCCATTGTCACACCGGATTTTATTTACATACATACATTAAACGAAAACGTATGATAACGTCGCACAGCGCTGGCTATCAGCCAACTAAGAATTAGACACTGACATAACGTAAAAAACCGTAGTACCGATACCCAATACTTATTGGTGCTTCCTCTAATATAATTGGGCCATCATTCTTTGTGGATTGGATCAGAATTGAGTAAGAAGGCTTGATTTTGCTTGACAGCTAATTTTTACATACTAATAGAATAAATGCGAAAGTTATTTCATCTATCTGTGATTTTTTCTGTAGTCAGTGGCCGAAATTCTGACAATCAGTCCTACCAAGGGTGTCGTATTTTCTAGGCACTGGGTTGTGGAGGTCAGATAAGCAGACACTTCATGTAAAATACTCGTAGTCAGCTTAATCCGGTTAGACTGGAAGCCGATCCCAACATCGTTGGAAAAGGCTAGGCAGGTGATGACCTTAACCTGGGTCAGTATACAATTTTTCCCGGTGGTACTACCGAGCTCACTGAGGGTCTGCCACTGTTCACCCCTATGCTCTAAGTCATAAGGTTGAAAAGTAGTCGCCCCCAGTGAGCTTGGTAGTATGTACCCGTGCGATAATTTCCGATATCCACATGAGCGAAGCTAAGGATAAAAGCTACAGGGGCATAAAGGCTTATTTTTGCTTGAGAGCTCATTTTTTGTCGTTGTTTTGCCAACTTGTCTCGATGTTAGCTGAAGTTTGCGACATAAGTGCCAGAATGAATTGACTGTTAGTGATTTGGCTTTCAACGGATTGAGTTTGGGAGAGAATGTTGGTATTTGTTGAGTTATTGGTTTGCTCATTTGTTCCGGATTTAAGGTTTGGTTGTGACAAAATCTGGTGTTTACTTTCATGTGTAGAATGAAGTTGTATGGTTATGTTTATAGTACACTAGCTTTTGCCCGCGGCTTCGTCTGCGTGGATGTCGAATAATATCCGATTACTTAGCTTCATCCCCCTTTTTAACCCTTCGGGGGTCGAATAATCAAAAACGCCGAGACACGTATAAATTAATTTTCAATCGTTAGCCTAAACACAAAATTTGAAGATCCTAACTTCAAAACTGACAGACTTTAACTTTACTTTTACTTTTTGACTTTACTTTCTTTTTTTTTTTTTTTTAGCGGTGGAATTCCCAAAAATTCTTTCTTAGCGTACTTACTCCGTGCTGCTACTGGGAAATTCCTGATGGAAAAACTTAATTACACTATGAAAAAGTACATTAAGATACAAATATAGTTGGACAAAGGAAATATAGATACTGGATGGTAGTCCATCACCCTGCAGTAGTCACAATATTTCTATTTTCCCAGTAATCATATTCCAAAAATCTTTACAAAACCTTTATAATAATAATAATAATATTTATTTACTTCAGAACATTACAAGATCCATATGTTGTTAGTAAAAGTCTTAACCTAATGTTAGTAAAACACACTGTATATAAAAATGTAACGACTGACACCTACGTGTGCAGCCGTATCCAGTGAGCCAGCATGGGGCTGTCCCACCTATCACAAAAAACATTCAGAATGCTGTGGGAACTAGCACGTACTCTACCGAGAATAGAAGCGCACCGTTTCCGCATAATGGCATGAAAACCATCAACCCTTGCCTCGGTGAACATCCCGGAAGCGCTACAATAGCGTGGTAGACCCAACAGCATCCTGAATACATTATTATACTGGACACGCAAGGCGTTGTATGCCCTCAGCGTATACCTGACCCACAGACTGCACGTGTAAAAAGACTGACAGTATGCTCTGAAAAGGGTTATTTTGACTTCCGTCGTACAACGTGCAAATCTGCGGATCAGCATATTACCTCGGACAGCCATCGCCCTGCGTTCCCTTTCTATGTCCAGGTCATCATTCAGGTCATGAGTGACCCAGTGACCCAGGTACTTAAATTTTGTTACTCTAGATAACGGAGTATTATTTATGGTCACATCTGGCACGTTAGTGTAACATTTGGTGCCTGCTTTAAATTCCAATAACTCACACTTTTTTGCATTGTACCTGAGTCCCTGAGTGGCCGCGTAGTCTTCACAAATCTTAACAAGACGCCTGAGTGCGCTTATTGATGGACTCAGCAGCACCATGTCATCAGCGTAACTTATATTGTTAACGCAAACTCCGTCAATGTGACAGCCTATACGGGTGCTGCTGAGTTCAACAATCAGCTGATTAATGTAGAGGTTAAAGAGACGAGGTGAGGTAATACCCCCCTGTCTCACCCCGCACTTCAACCCATACACATCAGACAGTGTTCCACCCCACCTGACATAGTTCGTCTGCTTCTCATACCAAAATTTAAGTAAAGAAATAATAGTACAGTCAACACTGCTTTCTTTTCGCAGCTTTTCCCACAAGATATCGTATGACACCAGGTCAAAAGCTCTCGATAAGTCCAGAAAACATGAATTGACCGGAGTTTTCCTATCAGCATAATACTGAACAGTCTGCTTAAGACACATGATGGCAGTCTCCGTCGATAGTCCGGGTCTGAAACCGAATTGGGCATCATGAAGACTTATACGACTCGCCATATGTGCATCAAGCAAACAGTCCAGTACCTTAGCTGTAACAGTCGCCAAGGAAATAGGCCTATAGTTGGCGGGGTCTGTAACATCGCCCGTTCTGTTCTTAACTATTGGCACGACTATGGTCCTCATAAGCTTATCTGGCAAGTAGGAGTGACTTATACATAAGGAATAAAATGTTGCCAACACCCTTGGTAAATGAACCCCTGCGTATCGCAAGTGCTCGACGCTGAGGTGGTCATGTCCAGGAGACTTACCTCCGACCATCTTTCTAATGACATCAGTTATTTCTTTGGCCAAAAACCTTAAACTCGGAGAACTTACCTCAGCGCCAATCACCGACGAAGACACGGACGCAGTCGGCCCCGACAAGGGATCAACTTGGAACTGATTCACAAACAAATTTGAAATGGCTTGAGGATCACAAACTCCTGCCACGCTCACCGGCAGACTCGGCTTGGGGTTCAGTTTGCCAGTACTCTTCCAAAACTTCCCGAAATCTTTGGATTCGCGCTGCACAGCTATTATGTCCAGTTTTATTTGTGCCTGATTATTGCGACACCACTTTAACTTGGATTTAAAAAATTTACGTGTATTTCTCATATTCTCATAAATAGATCCTGAAGTTGGATTTCCAAATAAATGCCACATCTGAAAAGCAAGCCGAGCCTGACAGTGAACATTTTTAACATGCCTATTCCAACCTGTTAAAGGTTTATAACATTTTTGTCTAATACATGTAGCGGTCCGCTCAGCAGAAGTTGAAAGTATATCAATGATTTTCGTGTACATATTGTCTAAAACCACTCTGTGAGTTAAATCGCCGCATATTTTATCCGCACAGTTAATACACTCAGAGGGGAAATCTATTTTACATAAACCTGAATTACAAAACTTTTCATACATCTTTATCTGTTCTAAGTCTCGATCACCCCATATAACCTTACTACTTAACACTTTACGTAGTGGAATATTAGACTCCACTACACTTAGGTTACATTCTAATTGAATGGGAAAGTGATCGGACCAATACGTGCCGTACAATACTTCTACACTAGATATAGTTTGACGCGCGGCCTCAGTAACGACACAGTGGTCAAGCCAACGCTTGCACCCGTGCGCATCACTCACATATGTATACGAGTCGCAAGGTAGTTGCTCACTATCCGCGCAGGTCCAACACTGTTCCTCACAAAACTTTAACAATTCATAGTGAAAATGTTCATTGGTATGCGCATTATAGTCTCCCAACATAAACACACATTGAATATCGCTATTTTCTATTATAGCGTTCATCTCGCTTAGACACTCGGTAAACTCAGTTATATTATCAGCACAGCAAGTAGGCATATAGACTGAAAAAACAAGTAACCTATTGTATGATTGTTCTATCTGTATTGCTGTAAGACGGGCACTATTACACTTTATAACCGTCACAGATGAGAATAAACTTTTCCTCCAGAGGAGTGCCACTCCTCCGTAGGGCCTACCTCGCAGTATTCCAGCCGAAGTATCCACCGCAGACGTCCCGGTGTACGCAAAGTCATCATGTACAGTGCCTAGAAACGTCAAGTCGTGGGGTAGTAACCATGTTTCTTGTAGTGCTATAACGTCAGCCGATACACACAGCCGCCTAATACAGTCAACAGACGTTTTTACACATTTGCAATTGAAACTGATCATTTTAACCGCTTTATCCATTATTATTGGTCTTCGTATTAATTTTCAGTGTCTCCACTCTGCCTCTGAAATTTCCTCTAAAATGTATGAATCTGCGGTATGATACCCCATCCGGCCAGAATTCGTCATTCATAAAAAAATCCTCCTTATGTTTCGGAATGAAAACTTTGTAACTGTCATACTCCTTTTCTATTTTCATACTCATCTTTTCCACCTTCAATTGTAAATTACATTTCTCGTTAATATACGTTACTATGTCTTCTTTAGAAAGTCCTTTAAAAACATTGGAAATATATAAAGGTACCATTATCTCAGCCGCCTTAAACTTCGCATCAGGTTGTATTACAGCTTTCCCCATTTTCCCTGCAAACCTCTTATTTCGGTTACTTCTTTGAACTAATGTCCAACCGTCCTTATCTTGCGAAGGAGCTTTCCCTTCCTTTCTCAAGATACTTGCAAAAGTCGATTGCTTCCCAACATGCTCGCCATTTGACACAGCAGTGTGTCCCAACTTATCTATTCGGCCAGGTGTAAGCGTCACCGCCGGTGTTACGCGATGCGTCATCGTATTCTCGTCGCTCCTCGCAATGTTTACCACCGGTACGCCGCCGCCGCCGCCGCCGCCGCCGATCAAACATACACTTCTACCGTCAACATCTTTTTCTTGTCTACCCTCCACCCGCGAAGAATGTAATAACGGGCTACCGGGTGCAGATATAATTGTAGTATAACTACCCGACTTCTCAATATCTGCATTGTTTAGCACACAACAGGCTCGTTTTGTGTTTACTTGATGAACATCCATCGTTGAACTTTTTAGACTTTCAATGTCCCTTCTAACAGAATCCAATTGTTGTAATGTAACATACTGCTCCTGGACTTCCTTAATCTCATTCTGCATTCGAAGCAAGTCTTTTAAAAGTCTAGTACAATCCAAATGATCAAACAGAACCGCCGGAAGTTTTTGAAGGTCCCGTGCAACAAATATGGGAATCAGTTCAGGATCTGCTTCTTTTAGCAAACATATTATATCATCTATATCACGCTTCATTTTTCCATCCCGTTTCCTTTGGATCCTACGTTTTGTTGTAGGAACCGAATCAAACAGCAGACTCTTTGCCTTACTTATGTCTTCCTCAGTAAACGCAGTTACACAGATGCGACTTATACTCTCTTCGTCCATGACATCGATCTTATTACACACAAAGGAAAGTACTTCGTTTATAACAATGTTGCAATTTGAACACTTTAACACTCGCGACTGCGCCATCGTACTTTGTCTCTAAACTCGCAATCAGCACGTCCATCGGTTATGCGTGCGCGCGCAAGACTGACATTATGCATACAGAAGCAAGATAAGTACTCCTTTTACGAATACAAGGACAAAGGAGAACCTAATACTAAATGCAGTGCAGTCCAAATGTAAGTCGAATCAAATTCTTTTTATCCATTCACTTCAATATTGGAGAGTAGTGAGGCTGATCTAATAAATTCCAAGTCAACATCGAAAGAATTCTCAATGTTTCTTTGGATGCAAATAAACTGGCAGTGAGAGCATTAAGGTGCAATACTGTAATAGGATGCAGCTCATTAAAACGATCTCTAAATTCAATAAATTCTGCTATTCATGGATTCAAACGGTGTATCGTCCGTTACTTGGGTCCCGTTTAGAACTCTGTAACTCTATGGGAAAAAACAAGGGTGACATAGATTGAAGCAGGATCTATGAAGATCGTAAGGAGGATGGATTCTCTCAGATGGTTTTATCCGGTTAAGCTGTAAAAGCCATGCGGCTTGAATTGACCAATCAAAAATGTGAAGGCTAGATTCGAGGTTACTGGATTATTCTATAGCAGTGTTTTCCAATCTTTTTCATGACACGACCCCCATAGTAAAAAATTTCGCGTCCCTTCGCTTTTTTTCATGTATTTTATTATGTTACAAAACATTCAATCCATACAAGTTGTTTATGCATTTGCATAGTTAAGATTCGGATAAATAAGTAATTAACACATTTTTTTTTAAATTTGGAAAACGATTTAATTCTCAATGTAGCAAAAACGGATCCACGATGGGAGAAATTAGTTAATGAAAGATTAACGAGTACTCATAGGTTTTTATTTTGTTAATAATTTGTATGAACATACAAATGTTTATGCTATAGTAAACATTTTCTTATTAAATCTATCTTTATAAACTTTATTGTTTTTACTGAAGTAGTTTTCGCGACCTCTTGCGACCCTCCTATAGAAGCTTCGCGGCCCCTCAGGGGGTCGCGACCCACAGGTTTAAAAACACTGTTCTATAGTATGACCACTTTAGATGTGCAGTTCAAGGTGGCGTTGCTTGTCAAGAAAATTTGCATCGACATCTCAAACTTAGTACATTTATTTTAGTTCTGTGTTTTCCCGCCTGCACAGATAAGTTGGTTGTATGTAACATCATGAAATGGAATGTTTGTCGTTCTACAGAGAAAAGACGTTCACTGCTGGACACAGGCCTCTCAAATGCGATGGCAAGGAGACCAGTTCTGTGCTTACGAGAACTTAACAACACGAAGTTATTATACTTTATGTTAGTTTTAAAATGCGGTTGGTAATAAATAATTGACGGCACGGTTGGCGCAGTGGCTGAGCGATCGGCTGCTGCGCTGCGTGTCGCGGGTTCGACCCCCGCACGGGACAAATATTTGTATGATCTACAGGTAGTTGTTCCGGGTCTGGCTGTTTGTGTATGTGAGTTTAAATGTTTGTAAACGCACCCACGATACAGGAGAAATTCCTAGGGTGGGGCAACGTTTTAAAAAAAATGGTTTAACGAAAATTCAAAAACGTAACCATGTCCCGAGATTTTCCAAAAATGAAACTGACCAAAAGTTTGGTAACAAGAAAATACAAAAGATGAAACCGCACAAAAGTTTCGCCGTACGAAATGAGCGGAACAGTAAGAATTATGAGGACAGCACGGCCGACTTCGGGCTAATTAGCAGCAACGAAGCCTGAAAACTTATCATTTTAAGATATTAATAACGTTTAATTAAGAAACAGACTTCACGGAAAATGAGTTTTAATATAAAACGGGACATCGCATCTGCAGTCTTGGGACAGCAGATGTTGCTGGACTGGACGAAATAAATAATGAAAAGTTTGAGATGGAGAAAGAAACTGTTTTGAGTCATATGAATACATTGAAGCATTCATAACAGACCTAGAGATCCCGACTGCCATTCGTAGGTCTTCGGACAGTGTTGTAGGGGTTTTCAGACCCCCGAAAGTCTGGCAAGTTCAACTAGTTAAACCAAGGGATATAATGTTACCCATTAACTTAGCTGCGAAGGTCAGATAGGCTGTCACTCCATGTAAAATACTGGTATTCAGTTGTATCCGGTTAGACTGGAAGCCGACCTTTACATAGTTTGGAGAAGGCAATACAGATTTCTCCTGTACCGTGTGTGCGATTACAAACATTTAAACTCACATACACAAACAGCCAGAACCGGAACAACTATCTGTGGACCATACAAATATTTGTTCCGTGCGGCGATCGAACCCGGGACATACAAAGCAGGAGTCAATCGCTCAGCCACTGCATCAACCGTGCCGTCAAAGATGAAGATAAAAGACATTGACGCTCTTCTAAAATAACCTATGGTCCTGTCTACGTAAATAAGGAAATGTGTCCCCCGAAGCAAACACCAGTCAAATAAGACGTCAACTCCTATAATTTTAATGCAAATTATGGCGACATTCCAAAAACTTGTGACACCCCAACAGCAAGAAAAAATCTAATTTCCCTCCCCGAAAAATCCCTAAAGTACTTTATTCCAAGTATATAGGATCAAATTCCCCCAGCAACACGAGGCAGCTACATCAGCGAAGGCGAAATTGCATTAAGTAAAATGTGAGAAATGAAGATAATATACGGAAAAAGAAGGTAAAAAACCAACAGACGTAGCTCGGGTTTAGCTTAGAAGTTATAATAAGGAGCTGTTTAGATCGAGTAGCGTGAAAATGAAGATATAATAGAAGATCTGAGATAACCTAATTGAACGTGTGATAACATAACGTCACAACTGTTATCCCCCGGTTAGGCAGGACTACCTGATAGTACACCCACATATCGCCAGTTATGTTTAAGTCCCATGTAATGGGATCGAGCCTATTGCCATCAACTAGGCACAACTCCAGACTCCGTGGTTGCTATTGAGAAATTCCTGATGGAAAACCCAATAACACTTTTCCCGACCCGGGAATCGAATCCAGGACCTCAGGTTCGGCAGTCGCGCTTGCGACCCCTAAACCAACAAAGCAGTCACGTTGAACGTGTGATGTCAATCCAAAAGGCACATGATGCCTTTGATGCTTACCAAGCGTTACGAAAGTTCTATTTGATCTCCGATAAAACGAATTTGTATAAAACTTCAATGATTGATAAAGCAAAGTGTACAGTCGACCGAATTGTGCACATCCGTGGCAATAGTTTGACAATCATAGTAATTTTATGTCATAACAGTTAGGGTCGTTTTTGGTAGTGCAATGCAAGTGTTACTACTGTTCTGCGGTAGACAGTACCTTTGACTTTGAATATGCAAACACTAGCAGCTATAATCAAAAGGTGAAAAACAAAAGCCAAAACAAGTCCTTCTGAAAAGTTGGCCTTGAAGCCAAACAAAAGACGAACAACGCAAAAAAATAATCACCAAAACACGATGATAAACGCAAAATTAGAAGTACCAGTTATACCATCTCTGTAGATTTATTCGCCTTATGAATATTAACGTCTGCCCGTATTGAGGGCGCTCACAAATCTCCTACCACTTTGTAACTCCGTCTGCAAGTGACTACAGACTTGTAATAATGAACTCTCAGCCATAGTTGTTTCTGCAGAATAAATTAAAATAAATATCACTTGAGCTTCGTAGAAATAGCTGGGGAATGGAAAAAGGTAGTTGATTGAACGAATAAAATAAAGAGTAATAGTTACGAGTTGGGTTTTACGGAGAGAATCTAAATGGACTGTAGTTTCTTCGTTGAATCCAAATGACGTAGATGAAACGACATTTAATATAGCATCACGTCTGTACTCAAAGTGTTGTGCAGAAGTGAGCACACCAATATTTCTCGTTTTTTTCTTCAACCCTTGTGGGGGGCGAACCTTTTGTTATCAAGCCTTGCTGCTACTCAGAAACTCCTGATGGAAAACCTTGACACTTTGTCAGACTTGGGAAACCTCATCCTCAGCAGTCGCGGTTGCGACCACTAAACCAAACAGTTGACGTAGATACTTCTTCATGGATTCATGTGCGTATTGTGTAATTATCACTTGCTTCGGCGAAGGAAAACATCGTGAGGAAACCAAACCAGCATGCCTGAGAGATATTTCTCGACGGCATGTAAAGCCAAGTGCGACATGAAAGGCCCATGGCCGGCATAAAAACTCTGACACCAGGTTAGGCACTAACCACACGATAAAGAAGAATATACTTCTTTTCAATTTCAGTCACTGAACATGTTCATCCAATCAGTACTCCAATTGCGTTAAAGACTATCACAATCCGGAGAATTTTGAAGGAAAATTCCAATTCATTGCTTCATTTGTTTAAAAAATTCATCTGCTCAATAATTTAAATAACGCAATGAATGTTTTTGAGTTGTCAAACTGAAAATTATTGCAATGGTAAGCGTGTTACAAATAATACGTGCTCAAATGTCCTTTCGGTGGTGTTGTTCGTTGTGTCGTTGAGAACCTTGAGTTATTAGTCGAGCTATAAGACAACTGGCAAATGCTTGCACTGACTGGACTGGTCCACTTAAATCAGTGTGGTTCTTTCTTCGAAAGACTAATCCAAGATTATGACTGGACGTGAAAGGGACCTCTGAGTTTGTTTCCGCTGTTTCTTCTCAGAGTAGTCAGGTACGAAACACCGGCCTCATCAAGTTTAAAAAAAACTTGTAAAATAAACTTCATTTATCATAATACGTTTATAAGGAAGTCGATTTGTGGGAAACGGTCTTTGATCGGAATATAGTCTTGTGATCTCGACATGACATTTCCTGACGATAACGAACAACATCAACAAACAAGCTATTAAGATTTATGAATGTAATAAAATGCTTGTTGTTATTAGCGATTTTTACAAACACGTAGATAAAATATAATGTTTTTGATCTTAATAAAAAACGCCCAGTTTAGAGGTCATCGAAGTAAACTCATTGATACTAATGAAACTGCGTCAATCGTCTCAGGATTGTCATTTTTTTAAGACTAGGTCAGTTTTCTTCTTATCTTCTCCATTAAAATTTGTATTAGATTTTAAAATAGATGAATATAAACAAAAACATATATATTAAATGTTGAAAAAAAAAAAAAAATAGGGAACTCGAATTCTGACACTTAATTATTGGAAATAACAGACAAAAATGTATGCAGTCTGCAAAGAAGGAATATTTACAAGTGAGTTTATTTATCGTATTCTTCTCACCAAAACCCTTTTATTTAATGCCCATGTCATGGGGATGCATAAAAAATAACTGATCCGCCATCTTGGGGAATGCGCCATATTGGATTAAGATTGACGTCACTTAGCTAACCATGCATTGTCATCCAAACTAAAGAAGGGCGGCGAAAATGGACCCAAGGAATCTAAAAATTAACGAAGCTCCATGCAAGTGTAAATATAAAATAATTATAACTACAATTATATAAGATATTTATTTAAAAAATATTGAATTTTTAGGACACGGGAATCAAAAGTTATAAATATTTTAATTTACTCAAAATTAAGTAATCGTGCAATTACAAAACGCAACATTTTTTCCGATTATGTTCCAATCCAATAACATGTGTTTTTGCTCAAAAGTTTTCTTACTATAAATGGCACTTTCTCTTCGTTTTTATTCATTCTATAAATTACAATATTTATAAACAACATGTAAACTTGATATTAAAACGCCAATTAACAAGGCAAAATCATGTAATAAAAATGAAACTAAGGTGATTTCGTAGTATATGTTATAAAGGAACGTTATCAATGGTGATTGATTGAGTCCCGTCACTACTGTCACTGTAAGATCTGTGATGACCTATTCCAGTGTTTTTCAACGGTTAATGAACGTGGTCGCGACCCCTAGGGGGGTTGCAACCACGTTCATTAACCAATTTCCCATCGTGGATTCGTTTTCTTCATCTGCTCTTTCAGTCTAGCAATAAATTCCGTGATTATTCATTATTTTGTGCTCCCGATATTTCGACGCTGTTGCAATGAACTCACTTACGGGGTATATTCCGTAGAATATACCCCGTAAGTGACAGTATAAGTTTAGTTGTAAACCGTGAAAGCTTGAAACAGTGTTTGAATAAATCCCCTGTTCGCACCACTCATGGCTTTTGCTCTGTCACTACAAATAGCAATTCATTTCTTTACCCAATCGATACTCATATCTTGCGTAGCTTCAAGGAACATGTTAAGCAAGCATTGACCTGTAGTATTGGTGGGAAGTGCTCACAAAAGAGTATTTCTTCCATTAATTTTTCATTAGATTTAAAACGCACAAAAGCTACAAACTGTGCACAGCCCGCAATATCCGTAAATTAATCAAATTGCAAGAAAACAAAAGTTACTTTCTGTTATTTTTTTCTACATAAATATCACTTATCCTGCGTTGAATGGTATTGTCAGAGAGGGGTATACTTTGAGCTTTTCGACCTTTTGTTTACCAAACATAATCAAAGTGTGAGATTTTTCTGCTTGTCGCGACGGCATCTGTCTTGGTTATACGTATGCACGAATAAACTATGAATACACGAAAAAACGCGAAGGGTCGGGGGTCGCGAAATATTTTTTCTTACTATGGGGGTCGTGTCATGAAAAAGGTTGAAAAACATTTCTATTCCATCGTTCGATACGTTTGTATTTTTGCGTGGGATTTTATGTTTATCATTGCGGTTTTGTGGATTCTCGATGAATTGGCCTTTACGTCTTGAACTGACGATAGTGCACCCTGACTTGGACTACCGCATTCTTCTTTGGATAACAAGTTGCTTTTGATTTGGAGTTTGATTTTATCCACTAACATGCGTTGCGTTGTTTGCCATTTACGACTTGCGCGCTTACGGAGGCATCGTCTCTCTGATGAAGGTGCTCAAGGTGCTCAAAGGATCAAGCCCCGCCTGGTTAGTATGATAATGGGCTTATGATGAACACTATTTATATTTTTTCTGTTATTTTGTGTTTTTGACTACTTTTTACTGGTACCTATTGTTTCAGTTAACACCTAATGATGAAGTGTGTGTACCATGCTATTTGAGAGCGCTTAGAGGAGTTCCCCTAATGTTGTACCCACAACAAGTACAGAGGAAAGTACACACCGTGTACCTTCTGAACAGAGAGAAAATTGTGGATATTGAAATGGTGGATAGTGCTTACAGAAGTTCTGCTGATTTTGCACACTCACCAAGTTCCGTAGAATTACATCCTGTACCTATTACCTATCCTATATTTCATGACCAACACCCATTTATTTTACGTGCCAGAATTAAATCTATGCACAAGCACATAGGAAGCAAGTCCTAGCTACAGGGGCGAAGTGGTGTATTAGGCTATTGTTGTCACTGTCCTGTTGGGACACGGACAGCAGGTTGTTGCTCTCATGTTATGAGCATATTATGGTATATGGGGTCTGCCAGACACCAGAGCTATATCGCTGCACCAGCTTCCTTTTTAGATAATCTTTTAATAAGATAATATTTTTTTCTATAGCACTGTTGAAAAATATTAAAATAAAACATGTAGAAAAACCAATAAACGAGATTTATTACGTCACATTACACATTTTTTAATCAACAAACCCTGCCTTTCAATAGCTGTACTCGTACATGCATAGCTAGTGAGCTCTGGCTGTTATAATTTATGTAAAAGTATATCTTCATTCAGCGTAGTAAGAATCGTTCTACTTGACCATAATTCGCTTATAGATCAAAGTCGTAACAACATAGTTTTAATAGTGATTGAACTAATTACTAGGTTAGTAATCAGTATAGTCTCTAGACGCAGTCTGGCAGTTTTATGATTCATCAATTAGGTACAGGCAAAAAATTCGGGTTTTGGCTTAAGACAACTAAATAATAAGTACATCAGAATAATATAACATGACCCGAACCAAAATTATTACCTCCCCTGGCACCTGTCAGTTGCCTACTACCAAAAACCAAAGAGAACCAAAAAGCACAGAGCATCATCCAAAGAGGCCGTGTACAACGCGCCATGCTTTTTATACCCTTTTACTCGGGCCGGGTAGGTTGGAAAGGGAATTATCTAAGAGTAGTTTATTCGAATCTTCCTTTATGATTCATCCTAAACATTATTATTTTTTTATTCATTTTAAATAAATAAGCAGACATTCACAGTTAAAAACCTTAACCGTAAGATTTTTAGGTTATCTTGTATAAAGAAGTATACCTCTTTTCTCCCAACTTGTTCGTCTTACTTTCCATTTGCTTTTTTGTTAGTCTTTAGTCGTTTTACAAGTATGTATAAGTTGCCATAATGAATGCAGCCTCTAAGACTGGGTCCCAAAATACATGGACTCTCGCCAGCCTTCTTTGTATGCAAAATTTCAGCTTAATCGGAAACGGGGAAGTGAGTCAACCTTCACTTCTAAGATTTGTCTACAGAGTTAGTTAGAGGTGAAGCTAATAAAAGCGTGTTAAAAATAAAAACTTAGTCCCACTGTTAGTCTTATTGGAGGGTCAATCTCAAAATCTAAGCTGAATTAGTTACAACGATTGCAATAACCCTTTCTCACATTCAAAGGCTTTCTCAACATCGTATTTACTATTACCATGCGTGAGAAAAATACACTAGTTACTACCAAGTACCAGAAACATGACATTATGGCCATGAACTGTCATAATTCATCATTAGAACATACTTAAGTAAGCCTGTAGAAAGGCAAATAAGCATTACGATACATTACCGTATCTTTCTCATATTTTTACGTCAACTGTGGGAGTATTGTAACAATGCCTTCGGACAAGCCTAATGACGAAATATTGGTAGCAGAAAATTGTAGTGAGTTGGGTAAAGTTTTGAAAGAGCTAGGTGGATGCTTGGACCAATAATGTTTTGACCTTTTAGAGACACTAACAAGCCCAGACAATAAAACGTATGATTTGCAAACATTTGTTTCGTGTTATGAAGACTCAGTTGAGCGGTTTCAGACTAGCGTATTTTTCTGCGCGTATAAGCTCGTAACGGCTTTCTCGTGTACATACACGAGCGTCACATTTTGGGCTTTAAAAATCAAACGCGCGTAAACGCGCTTATTTGTTAGCGCGGGGTGAGTGAGCGAGGGGAGGCGTCTTTCGCGGCACGTGCTTATACGCGCGTCTACCCTCACCGTACGAGTTGCTCGTGTGCCAAAGGCGCGCGATTAAGCGCCTACACGCGCTCCTAAAAACGAGCTTATACGCGCCGAAAATACGCTAATCTGAAACTTTTGTAAAACTGTTTTATAGAAACTTTGTTTTTGTAAGTGACGTTAGTGATGATGTTCGAACCCTTGGTATGTCGGCCAAGGTTGGAATGCGTGTTTTTGTAAAACTAACTAAACATAGAAATTCCAAGCATTTGTTAGCAAAATATAAACAAAAACATTCGAATCTCAATTTACACAAGCTCCTGCTAACAAAATATTTTCTGAAACGTATTATTTTATTATTAGTTCGTTCCCAGATCTCAAGTTACAGCTAGTGAGGGAATTCAAAACAGAACCATTTTTAGAAATTCAACATGAATTCTGTATAAATTTTGAAGTTAGGGAAAATGGAGGAAAAATAATTCCGTTGTGAGATATCATTCATAGCCAAGAACATGGTAAACAGAGAAGCTCAAATATGTTTTTAAAAATTCAACAGTTTATAAGGGAGGTGTCAGATGGTAGGAGAAAAGCGTGGGCGATTAATTTAAATGGGATATGACCTTTAACAGAGAAGAACTTCAAGAAACCAATCTAACAAGAATAGAAACTTCATTTACAGAAAAAATAAAACAACTTTCTGAAACTCAAAATGATGTCTCTAACAAACACAAAGAGAACAAGGAAGCCTAATAATAAGAATTATAACTTTTTCGCAATAACGTACAAAAGAAACAGACATCTAAATTCTACTTTTATAACGTACGTTTTATAAGTGCCCATCGAGGCCTATGTGAAATAAAATATTTTGATTTTTTGATTTACTTATTCTAACAAAAGGCCATCCCACACTTCACTAAAACATTACATTGGAACCAAAAAATCGTATTACGTAAAACATTAGATGGCAAGCAATAAAATCTCGTCTAGTTTCAATAAATTCAACACAAAATGCGTGTCGAAATAAAACCAAAAAGACAATGGTACTCCCACTCAAAGCACTAAACATATGTGTATTAGAATAAAGAGGGAACCTCACAGTGACCTACACAATAAATCTCTCTGTTCGGCAGACTTCGGACGTAGTCGGAAATATTCGGGCGAACATTTGAACCCGCGACGAGTTTTATCAGAGAGAAGGAAGACAATGGAGGAACCAAACTCAATGGAAATAACGCAGTATTGTAGTCGAAATAATGAAGAGGCGCAGAAACAAATGTGAGAGGAATATCGAAGGATTTCGCCGTTCGACCTTTTGGTATGTCAAGAACTGCGACTAATAACCTCGAGCAAGATGGTTTTGGAGGTACGTTTTGTGGGAGAAAGTCGTGTTTTTTTTTCTGAACACTTTCAAGGCAAAAATGTATGGCAAAATGATTTTAGATGCACTACAACTCATGCTTTTTCCTATGCTGGCATTTGTTCAATCAGCGAGTCTACAACTACCACTGTATACATGGTTATTAAATAATCTACGAAAAATGCCACCGAAATAACCGCATCATGCAAATTTACTCTACGGAGTCCCTACGGGTAATGAAGAACTTATTCCAGAGTGTCTGACTCCTGACCTACAGGGAGTAAAAGGGGTTACGTACTCCACCCACCCAATTCATCCCTTCAAAAAAACTTCTAAAAAATTTAGAACCCCTCGCTTCCCGCTCACCACAGAAACCTTCGTACCCAAGACCTCAGAGACACGAAGCCAGCACAACGCCTTACCTCCACGTAATATTCATCAAACATGCATGGGTTCTGCACAAATAAATCGCATTATACGAAGCGTGAACCGACCCGAACACCTATGAATAAATGAGGACCCTTAAATTCAAGTTAAGGTGTCCCACCTTCGCATATTATGTCAGAACGTTATGTTCTATGTAATGTTATGTTATGCCAAGAGCCTTTGTCTTGTACTGAGTCACGGTTAACGAGTAATCTTTCTTCATATAATAATGTATGTTAAAATAGGATAGTTAGTCATTATCACATGTGTGGGTTTTCGCTTCCAAAGCTAGCAGTTCCAAGGTCAAATATTGATTTGTGACATAAAGACTAGAATTAAAGATATGCATTTCAACTATATGATTATTATAAGTGTATCTAAACGGTGTAAATATATCCGTAACGAAGCCGAAGGCTCTCCGCGTCATTGCAATTTTTTTTTTTGTTCTGGACCATACCTGGAAATCTTCTAGTTACGGAGATATTGATGGTCAAAGTTCCAACCTTTTTACAAGTTTTTCTTTAAATACCTCGCAAGTTTTTAACGTTATAACTTTACTTTTATTACCTCAATGACCTGTTCAATTCAATGCATCCATCAGCACAATACGTTGAATGCGTTACATTAAGTTTTACCGTAAAACGTGATTTTTCACCCGAAAAAAAAGGCGTTTCCCAGCAACAATTTTTGCGTAGGGTTACTTAGTTTGATGTACAGAATGCTTGGTTGACGGCTATGTGAAGGGTCCGTTTACACCCTGTATATTATTCGAGCACGATCTGCGTCTAAACTACAATACTTTAGTCAGTTAGCCATTCCAGTTTGAAGCTGACCAGCCCCAATTATGAGCACTCGTTCTGACGTGGCGTGCAACTTCGTCCTACTTGACATATCTGTGTGAATAAGGCCGACTAAGAATAGTCCTCCCTTTCTAGGTAAGAGCGACTAACGAAGGGTCAAGATAAGAGAACCAGATACAACTGGGTTAAGACAGGTGGATGGATGGGAAGCATAGAATCTACCCTTGAACTAAAAGAAATTAATGGGAGGACCTATCAACCCTGCTTTATAGAAATCGATAATGATTAACCTACTTCTACAGTGACATAAACTAACTGTTCAGTTAGTCCGTCATTTAGTCTATTGAGGACAAATCGACTGAGTTCTTTAGTCTTGTCAGTTAGAACATATTTAAATTGTTTGATTGTTAATATTAATCACTTACTATATAGGAGTTTAACACAAATTAAACTTATTCTGTCACTTACGGGATATCTTCCGTAAAAACGGGAGCTCAAAACAAAGAACAATCACGGAAGATATCCCGTAAGTGACAGTATAAGTTTAGTTGTAAACCGTGAAAGCTTGAAACAGTGTTTAACACAAATTGTACCTCAGATACTTATTTGTGTCGGGTATTTCATTGCTGATATTTAATGTGTGCCTATAAGCGCAATTAGGGGACTTAAAAGACGCCACAGACGCCGCGATTAACGTGGCCACATACTGTACAAAAGAAATTTAAACAAAGTCGCACCATCGACACGAAAGAAGAAGGAGAAGCGCAACCACTAGACAAAACAAAAACCGATACATAACCACAAATGCGTCGTTTTTCTGCACCTAACGTTACATAAGATACGAACATGACAGACAAGGATGTCATGCAATTATATAAATGTTTTACAGCGGTCTAGCTGTACGGCCATCACGATACTGGCACATGACAACGACATGATGCATTGTTTTTAATTGGAAGACTTTTCCGAACAAAAACGGCAGTTCGATCAAAAGGAAAATGGTGTAAAATCTTTCTAAGAATTCTTTCATTTTATTTCTTTTCTTTTCTTTTCTTTCTTTCTTTCTTTTCTTTCTTCAAATTCAAATTCTTTATTGCTAACTATGTGTACATAAATAAAGTTCTTAACAGAGGATTCTTTCTTTTCTTTCTTTTGAGACTAATAGCGTATAACTAGCTATGCTAGTTAAACATCTTCATGACCAGACTAGCGTTTTTCTAATCATGTTGGGTTTGGCTTCAAGTCTAACCGGATGCAGCTGAATACCAGTATTTTACATGGAGCGGCTGCCGATAAGGTGGCTTACCATGACATCTTAAAGCAGATTTGCTGGAATAAAATTATCTCCTAATACATGACATATGGAATGTATGCTAGTGTGGAAAAAGGATGGCGCTAGACATCCTGTATAGCTGTCTTTCCCTGACATTAAAACAATAATAATGACGAAATTATGACGTCATGATAACCCCACAGATCTCCAAAACCCAGTTCCAAACATTTTCATTGGTTGAAAATCTGTTAATGTAATTTTTGTTTTCAAAAAAGGTTGACCTCATTGGTCAGATTCGGACTTGCTATGGTAACGCCATTTACAATGAGCTTTGACAGCCTTTCGCCATTGGTGGAAAATCCTGGGTCTATATTTAAGACCGACTATAGGAATGGTATTTACCAAATGTTTGCAAGTCAATAAAGGCAGATTTGGCTTAATGCGATTTGAGTGTAGCTGTCATTACAGCAGACAAATTGCATAACGCTAGTCGTTTTCCGTATGTCATTAGCTTCTAGAATTGTATCCTTATTAGCGACGCTATCGAATGGTGTAATAATACAGTGTATTTTTTCCAAAATCAATGGGTTCGATATCGATTCCTGGCTAGGAATATGGATTTAAAAAAAATCTAATGATGCAGTTTTAGTTTTCATCAAAATCGGGCTCGAGACTCCTTTGAGCATTTTTCGCTATTCCTCATAGTTTCGGATCATCCACGCCGCTTGAAAAATTCATCCTGATACCATAACCCAGTATCACTGTTGATAACATCGGAATTTTGCGTCGTATTTTTGTCACTAATGAGTAAACTTTTTATTTTCATATAACGAAGTTTTTATCACTAATTCTAGGTTAAGTGCACCGCAATGCACGGGGTTTCCCAACTACGACGTCGTACACATTAGTTCCGCTATTAGTGTACAGCTAAAAAACTAATTACAATGCATTACCACTGTAGAAAAACTCGAACAGTAATAAACAACACATTATCACAAAACATAGTAATGCAACACAAGTCCACCAATTTACCCAACGACTCAAACATTATGTGGAGCCTTTTCCCAACTATAATGAATCCAGTCTTACCGGATTCAGCTGAACACCAGTATTTTACAAAGCGTGTCTGCCTATCTCACCTCTAGAACCCAGTTTCTGAGTAACAATACCCTTTGGTAAGACTGGTTGTCAGATTTTCGGGTTTTTGTGATCTTTGTTTGTTGTGACAAATAAAGAAATAATGAAAAAGTATTTATTTGTCTCGCATATGACAAAACAAAATGATTAAATTAACATTAAAAAACGATAAGAAAAACCTAAAAAATTGTCATGTACGCGGCCAAAAGGCCTCTACCTGAGCATGGTGTGCCACGCAAAGTGATGCCACGGTCAAATGACTGCCGGGACCAACGTCTTCACGTGTGCCGGGGCTACGGATCGATGCGGTATGTAATGGATGGTTAACCATCACCAAACTCGGCAACCGTTGCTTAATTACAAAGCATTACCACTCTGTAAAAAGAAGCAATAAACATCACTAAACATAGTGATGCGACACCACAATTTACCCATCGGCGTCGAAGCAAACGTTCGTTTAAATCAATTCTAATGACAGTTGCATCGTTATCGATTATACACTGGTCACTCAATTGTAATGGCGTTCGTGCTGCACGAGACAGCGATGCCTACACTCGAGTGAGTTTTATTCGTCTCATATTAACTGTTTTACGACGTGAAAAGTGATTTCACGAGCACTTGAATATGTTGAGTCGGGGATTATGTAGTTGATAGGACGAAAGTGAAAATGTCTGAGCGCGTGTTATGTTTGTGATAACGTTTTATCTGGCGGATTTGTTTAACGTCAGGAAAGCATCAAGCTACTGGCTGAATATTTAACTATAATA
This sequence comes from Noctua comes, assembly GCA_963082995.1. Classification (NCBI taxonomy): domain Eukaryota; kingdom Metazoa; phylum Arthropoda; class Insecta; order Lepidoptera; family Noctuidae; genus Noctua; species Noctua comes. Next base: position 17,286,179 of record OY720267.1, on the reverse strand, counting down.
TGAAGAAGGCCTTTGAGCTAGCTCGTGGCTAAATGATAACAGCCGCTCGGGTCGATCTTCAGGTTAAGCCGCCTCGGTTGGTCCGTGAAGGGTGACCACCTATTACATACCGAGTTTCCTCCGTGCCTCGGAAAGCACATTTAGCCGTCCGGGCTGTCAATAGTAGATCTTTGACAGTCGTTACAGGTAGTTAGTAGCTCGAAAGTCTGACCAGTCTTACCAAGGGGTATCGTATCATCTAGTACTAATTAGGTTGTGGGGGTCAGATAGGCAGTCACTCCATTTAAAATACTGGTATTCAGTTGCATCCGGTTAAACTGGAAGCTGACCCCAACATAGTTGGGAAAAGGCAAGGCAGATTTGAATGATGAGGAAGGCCTATGCCCAGCACTAGGATAACACAGGCTAGTTTGTACATATCTAAAGAAAAGAAAGAAAGAATAAAGTTTATTTGACGTCAGTTCATCAAGCAGCAGCTGTCCCAGCAGAAACTCATAATCTTAGCTGAGACACTAGTAGACTTTGCAGTCTGTCTCTGTCACAGTAAAAGTATCCTGTTTGAATTGTTCAGAATAAACCAGACTAAACAAATTGTTTACGTCTGGAAAATGACGCAAGACGCCATTTTTCCCATGTCAACATTTTTGTACCAAGAAATAGAAGGACAATAGTGTTTTTCAATTTTTTTCTTTTCATTTTGTGAATGTATAGAAACTACATTCATTAACACAAAACCTTTTTTCTATGGGAGTACCTAACTCAAACCTAAAGCATTTATTTCAATTAGACCATAACAGGTACTTTTGTATGTCAGAAAAACAAAAAGGGCGAAGCTACAGTCCCAGACGCAAGGCATAATAACTTGTGAAAGTACTGTAGTGCCCATTCTAAAGCGTAGGTCTCTATGGAGAGGAATGGGCAAGAAACTCCATGGATATTCTTTTCAATCAAAATATTTTGCAATTTAAATGCAATTGGTACTACCGAGCTCACTGAGGGATTTTCAGTGTACTCGGGAGTACACTTAGGGTTACCGTTTGGAAATCTCAAAAATCAAGCCTAAAATTTACTTTACTATTTACTTTTACATTTTTCTTGCTTTAAGTTTAAAACAACGACATTTCGAAATGTCCGGACAAATGACAAGACAAATCAAGACTGTCGGTAACCCTACTTGCACTGCACCTCTACCATATTCAAACAAAACAGCCACAATTCCTTATCCAAACGAGATCTACAGTATGACTACTTTAAGTGTGCACTTCAAGGTGGCGCTGCTTGTCAAGAAAAAATGCATCAATATGTCAAACTTCGTACATTTATTTTAGTTCTGTGTTTTCCCGCCTGCACAGAAAACTTGGTTCATGTGTACGTACTTCTACACAACACGGAACTAGGAAACTGGAATGCGAAGTGTCGTCAGGATGTCGCCCCCACTTCCGTCATCTCAACATCACAGGATTACTGTTTTTTTTGCTGTCTCGCCCTCACCCCTCCACCCTCTACGCATATCCGCACTGCCTAACTATCATGGCGGATGATAGATGTGTCAAAAATAACGAGCGTTTTTTTGTAAGACGTTAAGTACGGTGGATGTCGGGAGGAGTAAGGAAACTTCACGTCGAAAATACGTTGGTGATTTTTTTTAAGGACGATATTGGGGGTTTAATGTCTTTTAGAAGACTTCTCATGTCAAGATTTTGGAAAAATCGTAAAAAGAGAAAATATAGCAAATGCAACGGAATCATTGTGGCAGGTAAGAAACGCCATGTAAATAAATGTTTTGAGACAGACGGGGTAAAGTGCAAATTCGATCTTTACATACTATTTCTCATATCATGAACTCACTTGCATTACCCTAAACCCACTCGTAAAGGATTAAACTTCGAGGGATTGCCTTCCTTTTGGCATTTAAATGCTGACTAAAAAACGTGATCAAAGCAATAACCGAAAAAAAATTGCAGCATTAATATCTATTGCACCGTGACGAGACTTGATTAGAAACCTTGACATTAAATATAGATAAGTAAAAAGGTTTCTATTATTACCAGCTGAGGATAAAAATAAATGTGATATGTTTTTACTTTGCATGCCGTAAGGTAGAGTGTGTTGGAACAGATTTAACAATGCTTACACCTTATTTTTTTTTATACCCACATTCATGGCAAATAAATGATTTCTTTCTTCTTCTTCTTTCTGAAGCAAAGACGATCACTTCAATAATATTATACAAAAGTTTTAATATCAATACACTTTCAGGAAATATACAGCTAGGCTTACATCCCCTTTTACCTTGCCTTTCCGTGACGTTTAAAGTCCCATCAGTTGTTAATATTAATAATTTTAAGATACCTACCGTGTTAAAAACCAACAGTTGTGTACATATAGGTAATTATGTGTAAATTTTATTTAGATCACAAATTAAATAAGATATTATCTAATCCAAAAATAATGCGGCAGTTAAGATGGAAGCGCGCGTGACTACTTCATGAAAAAGTCATTTAATTGGATTAAATAAACTTAGGGGTTGTATTGATCATTTTAATTATTATAACTCAGTAAAGCCATATTTGTCTCACCGGACACGGAAGCTTCGGGAGGTACCTGTGTCTGATGGGGAAGGAGGAAACGCCTGGGTGTCACCACTGCGAGGACCGCCCGGAGGACACGGTGGAGCATACGGTGCAGGACTGCCCCGCTTGGGCAGAGCACCGCCGTGTCCTCACGGCGGCGATAGGCGGAGACCTCTCGCGCCCGGCATTGGTCGAGGCCATGCTGCGGGGCGAGACGGAGTGGGAAGCGGTCGACTCCTTCTGCGAAGCAGTCATGCTCGCGAAGGAGGAGGCGGGCCGCGTGAGGGAGAGGACAGCGTCCTCCCTCCACCCCAGCCGCAGTGGTAGACGCCCACGGCGCCGGACGTCGGCAGACGATCTCCGGCCACCGTAGGCGCGGGCTTGCGGGCGGCGAGTAATGGGCGACTCGCTGTCCGACCATGGACCATGCCCGGGTCGACGGCGCGTTGTGTCCCACGCGCGCCTCAAAGAGTGTCAGCATTATGACGGGGCCCCCCTCTAGAGGGCCAAAGCCTGCCGGGGTCGCGGGACTTATAGAATTACCGTGACCCTGGATCATAAAGGGCTATTGAAGGACACCGTGGATTTTAGTCAGTACAAGTCTGATAGTTCCTCCCACTCTGCCCTGGGTGGGAGGACTCATTTGATGATTTTACCACGATAAAAAAAAAAAAAGCCATATTTGTTACGATTGCGAATCATATTTTAATCAACATACAACCTGACACTGACCTGCTAATTGCAAAAAGAGTCAGAAAATTTGTATTTTGCTGGTTACCCTGGCGGTTCCCCCTTAAGTCTCCTATAGTCTTTGGAATAAGTTTTGTACCTATGGGATGATAGTCCACTAATACGCAAAATAATAGTACGTACTACAAAATTATAGTGTAAAAATGCAGGGTGTAAACGGACCTTTCACAAAGCCGTCAACCAAGCATTCTGTATATCAAACTAAGTACTCCTACGCAAAAATGATTGCTGGGAAACGACTTTTTTGGGTCTGGAAATTCACGTTTTACGGTAAAACTCAATGTAACACACTCAAAACAGTGTGCTGATGGATGCTTTGAATAGTAAACAGGTCATTGTGGTAATTAAAGTAAATGAATAACCTTAAAAAGTGAAATTTAAAAAAAAACTTGTGAAAAGATTTGGAACTTTGACTTCTAGAAGGTTCCCAGGTAAGGTTCAGAACAAAAAAAATATCGCAATAACGGGGAGACCAAGTGCCTTTCGGCTTCGTTAAGGGTCTATTAACAGCCTTTATAAGTACGAGAACACAGATATAAGATTTTACAGAAACACACAGACACACAGATGCACAGATACACAGATGTTTACAGAATTCTAACATGGTTACTCTGCGGTTACGCTATGGTTAACACAGCAAATATGCTCTGCGCATTTGAGTTTTACGGATCATAAACAGACATCACTACTGTAAATCAGAAGTAAATAACATTTTATAAACTAGAAACAATTGTTTTAGCGCCAATGCATTACTAAGAATAATTTCTTGAAAAAAAAAACAAGTTTTTATACTGTCGTTGCGTGAAGGAATACAAATTGCGACAATCAATGGGCGTAAATGAAATATCGTTCATTCAAAGAATGAATGGTCAACAAGTCAGCAATCAGTCATCGGGAACGAATGCCAACTTTTATAAATCCAGAAATGCGAATGATAAATTGACATGGACCAGAGGAAATTAAATTATTTTCGTGCTTTTACATTGCTTCTGAAATGAAATGAAAAGAACATAAAATATTACTTATTTTCATTAATGAAACATTTTTATTACACGCTGCTACTTCCTCTTCATTCAATTATTATTATTATTATTTATTTATTTATGTACACACAAAATACTTAATAACAGATTACATTAAAATAGAAGAGCACAAAGGTACTGCTTATTTCATGAGAAAAAAAAAAAAAAAAAATTCAATATGTATGTTTTTTTCATTTTCGCGTTCCTTAAATACTGAAACAATTTTGATGAGATTGATAGAAAATTTGACTGCCTCGTTGGTCGAATGGTCGCAAGCGCGGCTGCTAAGCATACGGTCCTGGGTTCGACTACCAGGTCGGGTAAAGTGTTATTGGGTTTTTCCATCAGGAATCTCTCAGTAGTAACCACGGCCTGGTTTTGAGCCCGGTAGATGGCAATAGGCAAAATTACATGGGACTTAAAACATAACTGGCGAAATGTGGGTGCACTATAGGTATACACCTCTGCCTAACCCTTCGGGGATTAAAGGCGTGATGTTGTGTTATGGTAGAAAATTAGAAAAAGCGGATTTAATGGTTCTACGTACTTTTGTACTGAAATAAAAGAAGTGTGGGCTGTGAGTAATAAATAGCCGTTAACAAATTCACAACTTGTTACACAATATTCAAATCTTGCATGTACACAAAATCCTTTCACTTTCCAATTAAGAACTGAAAACAAAATATTTTCATTAGAAAAACATTATTCCGGGCCAATCTACTTATTACAACATCAAAATTAACAATGAGACACGCAAACATATCTAAGAAAAACAGCTCAATACGTAAGAATGACGAACCGTTGACGTTAATTGAAACGAGATGAGAATGACTGGTGTTTTATAATTGAATTGCATGTCCAGGTTTAACCAGGCGAACTACACTTTCAGTTGTCATTGGTAATTGCACGTGTCTTAAGAATGTTGTTGATAGTGTTAGACAGCGGAGGAGCTCGTGGCTAAATAATAACAGCCGCTCGGGTCGATCTTTAGGTTAAGCCGTGCTTGCCTAGGTTGTTCTGTGGATGGGTGACCACCCACACACCGAGTTTCCTCCATTCCGTTGATCCCGGGTGTCTTTTATTTCTTTGACAGTCGTTAGGTAGTCAGTGGCCCAAAAAGTCTGACAACCAGTCTTACCACGGGGTATCGTATTACCCAGTACTAACTGGGTTGTGGAGGTCAGATAGGCAGTCGCTCCATGTAAAATAAAAATACTGGGGTTTAGCTGCTTCCGGTTAGACTGGAAGCCGACCCCAAAATAGCTGGGAAAAGGCTAGTCAGATGATGTGTGTTTAGATAGCTGGTATAAAAAGAGGAATAGAGAAACTGCGCAACACGTTGTGGCAGTACTTCCACACAAGCCTAAAAGCGTGGCTTTCCACTTACTAGCACTTCGCGACTTCGTCCGCAAAAAATATGATAACTCGGCTAATATACATGGTATAAACATAATTTATAGCCTATAGCACCCAGGAATAATGTAGCTTTCTGCCAGTGAAACAATTTTTAGAATTGGATCATAAGTTCCGGGGAATCCCCTTTTTTTCTGGATGGGAAATCATCAAATGACCCGCTCTGGGCGGAGTGGAAGGGAGTGTCAGACTCGTACTGACTAAAGCCATCCATGTTCCTTCTTTGCCCTTTGTGTTCCAGGGCCACGGTATCTCTTTAGAACAGTCCTGCAGCCCCGAGAATTCCCATCACTTCTTACCTCTCCATAATATTAGTACAGACTATACTCTTCAGGATGTCAGGGTTTCTGAACAGTCCGCTTGCCTTATGGGCTTGCCGTATTTTGGCCGTGCTGTCACGCTTAGGGTAATACATGAGGAACTAACGAGGCATGACCGCGGCCTTGCTAACCTAACAATTATTTTTTTTTTCTACTCAAAGAAAAAACCAATCGTGTTTATTTTACACGAACCTAATCCTAGTTCCTTGAATTTTATGATTAGTTGATTACTGTTGAACTTTTAGAAAACGAGCGATTATAAATTCAATCAAGAAAATCTTTATTTACTGATTTAATTACCTATTCAAACACTGATCTCTTGTGCGCTTAAACCGTTACAAATTGATGACTAGGATAATCGTAAGCAACACCCGATTACTGTGATTATTAGCCTCTGCGTGTGAAGATTCGCATTTTACTATTCATGAAAAAATTCAATAATCATCGTAAAAATCGAATTCGTAGATAATACTAACATCACGTTAATCAAATTTAAGAGAGAGATTTGTAGAGTGGTATTGGTTTCATTTTCAGTTTTCATCTGAATTATATTTACTATTAGATATTAATATTTAGATATTTACATGAGCAATTTGATATCGATGAAATATAGCATAATATCGCATCATAGTTTAAAAATGAGGGAAAAACTGATCCACCACTTTCCACATTTTCCTTTTTAACAAAAAGTTACGGATATTTTGTTTCGGGCCATTATCGAAACTAACTCACCATGTTGTTTTTTTTTTTTAATACATTTCACATAATTTACCAACAGTACCCTCCTGTCCAATCGAGCGCCCAAAAATCTTTGCAGCAGTGTAATTCGAAATTCAAACCGCTTCAAGGCCTCGATACAAAAATCAAAGATGGCCGCCGCAGGTGTCAGGCTCACGATGCGATATTCGATATTTTGAATGTAGATACCCGAACTACCGACCACCGATATTACATTCCGCGGATGTCGAAGCGACCGGCCGCAAATTATTGAAACCTGGTTGACGAACCCTCACATTGCGGGCATACCGATGTTCTTAGGTAATCCTAGAACTATAGAGCTTTGTCTGAACTAAGAATCTTTAGTCTGTGAGTAGGTTTGCTGGTAGACTCGTATTATTATAATATATACAACGTGTAACAGAATAAACGCAAGACCTCTCGTGTGGTGTCTCAGACCATGAAACTGAACAACTTTTGTTCTATGACTTTTGGAAATTCATAACTTTTTTTTAGTTTTACCATACATGTGGATCAACTGATTGCGTCCGTTCCTATAGAAAATTGTTTTTTTTTTGCGAATTTCAAGAACTCGTAGAACAAAAGTTGTTCAGTTTCATGGTCTGAGACACCACACGAGAGGTCTTGCGTAAATTTTTTAACAAATTATTAATTCTTCCTCAACTTCTTCGGTATACAACTAAACTTATACTGTCACTTACGGGATATCTTCCGTCGGGAAGCTCAAAATAATGAACAATCACAGAAGATATCCCGTAAGTGACAGTATAAGTTTAAATTATTAAGACTTCTTCTTTCTCCTGTAAGTGACAGTATAAGTTTAGTTGTAAATCGTGAAAGCTTAAAACAGTGTTTTTGAAACGCTTTTTGCATCTTGTCTAGCTCTTAAGACTGACTACAATGTGTGAAGACCGCCTTGTTGGTTCGAAGCCAATACCAAGAATCGTGGAAGCCGTTACGTGGCTTGCCAATATTGCCGTCAATGCAGTTCATTTGCATGTAAGGTGTTGTTATTTTAAATGACAAGAACTGTGAACGAGTGAACGAAAAAGGAATTAACCGTTCGAAGATACGTATAGGAATGTGGGTGTCCAGTTTTAAGAACATGAGTAACAGAATGCTAAATAGCAAGAGTGTTGTTATAGACTCGAATAAACTATACTTTGCGTCCAATCTACTTTCTTCATTCATTTTAACACAATTTTTAAGGCCATTCCGATCAAATATTATGTAGTTGAAAGTTTCTTCATTTCGGGACAGAAACAAATCACTGATGCTCGTTTTTAATCACACTATATAACCCCTCAACGAATCCATATTTCCTTAGTCCAGTCCAATATTAGTAGTAACTCTGTATGTTTGTTTGTTACCTTTTCACGACTAAACGGCTTATCGGATCATAATGAAATTTATCAAGGAGATAGATTATATCCCGGGGTCGGACATAGGCTATTTTACATAAACAACAAAATTTCCACGCGAACGAAACCACGGGCAACAGCTAGTGCTGAAATAAATGAACACTGTTGGTTTTCAAAGCACGGTTCAGCGAAAAGAGTTTTAGATCTTTAGCATACCAAAGTAATATTTTATCATCCAAATTACTCTGTCATAATAAAATTGAATAGATTGCAGATAGAAGCTTGCATGAATAGTCGCAATTTTGAATCTATTGCCGATCTAATCAATATTCCGAACGAACTGGAACTTACTTTCAATCTAATTTGAAATGTAATTCATGTTTACGTTTCAATATTTATTGATTTCGAGGTGACTGCTGAGATGACGAATAATAGAGAAGTATGGAAGAAGAAGACATGCTACGCCGACTCCAAATAAGCTGGGATAAGGGCAGGAGAATGATGATTTATTGATTTTGCTAAAATTTTGAGTGAAAGTGCTAACTTATACTTGAGGATACTTAATTATAGCTAAGCCGTACCAAAGCCGTATCACCAGTGTCCTAAAATAAAGAAATGAGATTAGGCGAATCTGCACCACAACTCGTTACGCTGTTTCATTCTCCTCCAAAATTAAGATAATGGTTCCTTTGACCACTTTGCTCTACTACCTATAGTTTCGTATTATAGCTCTGATGAGCTAAGTAACGTAAAAATCACCCTGGATAATCGGTTTAACTAAGTCCGGACTGAGTTCCGACTGTTCTATATATTCGGTTTTTTATGCTATTGTTTCGTACATGTATACAGTTTCGTTAGCTGCCACGAAATTTTGATCATTACCTTTCATTTGCTAACATGATAATTTCCCCAAATTGAAATTTAATTTGACCTATGGGCGCAAAAAAACCACCAACAATTGACAACTACACAAACAAAACCGCGCCAAAAAAGGATGGAATGACAAAATCATCTGCCTAGCATTTTCCCAACTATATTGGGGTCGGCTTCCAGTCTAACCGGATGCAGCTGAATATCAGTATTTTACATGGAGCGACTGCCTATCGAACCTCCACAAACCAGTTAGTACTGGCTAATACGATACCCCTTGGTAAGACTGGTTGTCAGACTTTTTGTGCCACTGACTAGCTAACGACTGTCAAAGATCTACAAATGACACCCGGGACCAACGGCTTAACGTGATTTCCGAGGCACGGAGGAGACTGGGTATGTAATGGGCGGTCACTCATCCACAGACCAACCTACGCAAGCACGGCTTAAACTAAAGATCGACCCGAGCGGCTGTTATTATTTAGCCACGAGCAGGAATGACAAAAAATCAACCGAAAAGGCCGCGGTCAACTACATAACTCGATAAAGCCTGCAGCACCACTCCAACTTCGTCAAAATTGTGTCAGGACAGTAGTTTGTGAAATTCCATAGGATTTATATCGCGTGGCACTTCGTAAGTGGAGCATTGACCTAATAAATTGGCTTCGTACACCGCTTGCTTGCTCCAGGCGCCTTGTCAAAACGCCAATACACCAAGGACGTTTTCGCTTACAGAAAATTAAAGGAAGGATGTGGAAACTTGGCTTGATCAAATAGAACGCTTTTGAAAATCAACCGCCTTTTATGAAGGTTAAGAGAATTTATTATATCGAATTGTTGCTTGTGAAGTTTCGAGAAGAAATTAAAGTTAGTTTGAGAGCTTACTGAATTGGGAAGTTTCCTTTATGGAATGAAAATGGTACAGATTCTATTAGCGTTTTCTTACCTCGAGTACTTCAATAGAAACGTGGTAATTTTTTAGCCAGCAATACACCGTGACTTTTTAGTCGTCTTACAAAGGTGTCACTCAATGCATCCCACATAAAATACCGCTAGGCGCGATAATTTTTTGTTGACTATTAATTAAGTTAATAGGTACAAAGAAAAATAAATAATACATTAGAATTATGTAACATCCTGTAAATAATGTTTATGTGTCAAGCGGTAGAACATACGCACCCGGCGCACGAGTCGAGTAGATCATCGTTCGCAACAGGGTGTTTCAACTACTTCGTGCGTCATAATAATGAATATTATTTTATTTTGAAATTATTCAAATCTTATTAATAAATATTTTTGTTTTATGAATCTTTAGTAGTCACTGGATACCTGAAGTGGGTTGCCGTTGTAAGACGACTAAAAATTCACAGTGTATGCATGTACCGCGCATTCTAGTGCACTTGACGTATTATGTCACTCTTCACTTGTGGCTTTTTACGTGGCGATGACGCAAACCGTTCGAGAACTGTCAAATTGTCGGGCACGGATTTAAAGATGTTAATTATAGCAAGCTAGCCAATATTTACATACCCAAACTATAAAAATACTTACTAATACTTCTACTTTTATAGCAGTGAACTATCACTGCTATAAAAGTAGTAGTATTAGTAAGTCACACCACTAGACTACTAGTGGTGTGACCATCGGACTGCCAAGTCACAGGTCTCCAGTTCGAACCCAAGACACGCACCTCTGATTTTTCGGTTTTTTTTTTCTCATGTTTGTGTTTTCATGTTGAATGAAAACATCGTGAGGAAACCAGCATGCTTGAGAGATATTTATCGACGGCATGTAAAGCCAAGTCAGAGGCCCATTGGCGTATTGGGTAGTCAGTGGCGCAAATAGTCTGACAACCAGTCTTACCAAGGGGTATCTTATTACCTAGTACTAACTGGGTTGTGGAGGTCAGATAGGCAGTCACTCCATGTAAAATACTGGTATTCAGCAGCATCGGTTAGACTGGAAGCCGACCCTAACATAGTTGGGAAAAGGCTAGGCAGATGATGACGTAATCAATATTCTTCACCACCTGTAGCAGTAAACAAACTTCTTCACATACCCATACGACCAGCTACGTAGTCCTTAGTCAAAGTTTAGTATAGTTCAGAACAGTTGTGTTCCCCCTGAGGGACACCTTTCGTCGCACTACAGAATTTATCAATCCAGTGCTGTAAGCTTTTAATAAATCAAATAATTTATGCCAGAGGGTTTTGTACGCATGTTATGTTTTTATGGAAACGATGGCTGAATTTGTAGGTCAGACGGACGTGGAAATTATTGCAAAATATATTTATTTTAGTGGGAAATATACCATCTTCCATCTTTATTTTAAAAGACTTTAAATGGTATTACGCCGAGAAAATAATATTGATTTTATTTTCTCGGCGAAATGTGCTGGAAATAAGCGGTACAAAACGGCGGTTATTTATTTATTTACACTTCAAGCACAAAAACACATTGGCGGACTTAATGCCATAGGCATTTTCTACCAGTCAACCTTTGGGTGATGCAGAGACAAACAGTGGTAGGTGTATCTGTAAATAGTTAGTTAGTTAGTTATCTTAATTATACATTAACTCTGGTTAATTAATAATACATAAACATATTGGTTTTGAAGGCTTGCAGTAAACTCTATCCGGGATAATAGTACAACCGCTTAGCAGGCTTAAGATTACGAAGTAAATATGCGTAAAACTTACGTGTGTTGATAAACCTTTCATTTATGCAATTTATGCTTCTTGGCATTTATCATCATCATCATCATCATTTCAGCCGAAAGACGTCCACTGCTGGACATAGGCCTCCCCCAAGTGTCGCCACATTGACCGGTCCCGTGCTTGGCATTTATAGACAATAATTATTTACTACCATTTCATCAAATCAAAATCAAATCAAACCATTTATTTCTTTGCAAACATGGGTAATAGGGGCATAGATGTTCTTTTATAATGAGGTTCTCCACATTTTGCCGTCTCATGGGCATGCAAATAGCTTGTTTACAATTATAAATTTAAAATTAGTGGCATGTCAGTGGAAATGTAATTACAATATGTTAGTGGAATTGTATACAATAAAAAATAAGAAATTAAAAATGTCAATATGGTTAAAGTAATAATTTTTTTTTTTAAATATTATCAATAATGTCAAACGGAATTATATTATGCTAACTTGAATAACAATATGTCAATTAGAGTAAAAGTAGGTAGTAGAGGTTCTTCACATTTTGCCGTCTCATGGGCATGCAAATAGCTTGTTTACAATAATAAATTTAAAAATCAGTGGCATGTCATTGGAATTGTACAATAAAAAATTAAAAAATGTCATTATGATCAAAGTAATAAAAAGTTAAAAAAATATATTATCAATAATGTCAAACGGAATAATATTATGCCAACTTGAATAACAATATGTCAATTAGAGTAAAAGTAGGTAGTAACAGCAAGTATATCAATCAGTCAGTGAATCATCATTTATAAAGTCGTCAATTAAGTAATAACTTTTCATAATTAAAATTTCTTTTAGCGCCCTTTTAAATTTTAATACAGTCATGTTTTTTATAACATTGGGTACTTTATTATATATGCGTGGGGCGTTACCAAAAAACTTTTTTGCATTAGTGCGGTTTTACATTTCACTTGACATAATTTATTGGCGTATTGAGTCCGTATTGGATTTTTTCTGACCTCTGATAATTTTTTAAATAGATTTGGATTACATTTCACAAACAAAGCCGTTTCTATTATAAACAAAGAGGGTAGAGTCAAAATTTTTAATGATTTAAAATAGGGCACACAGCTATCAGTTGTCTTAAGACCGCACATTGACCTGATGCATCGCTTCTGCAATCTAAATACCAGCTCCCTATCAGTGGACTGACCCCAGAAAATAATGCCATACCGCAATACAGAGGCAACCAGTCCATGGTACGCTGCTAAAAGAGCCTGACCGTTAACTTTCTTTGAGAGCTGAAACAGAGCATATGCGGATTTGCTGAGTTTTTTACATAATTCTTCAACATGAGGCTTCCATGTAAGTTGATTATCGATTATAATACCTAAGAACGTAGCTTTATTAGCTTCTTCAATATCACAGCCATTGTAGGAAATATTAACCTTTGGGTTTGGACATCGTTGATAAAAATGCATGACTTTTGTTTTAGTCAGGTTTATAACCAAATTATTATTATTTAGCCAATTTATGATGTCATTTAAGCAAATATTGATGTCATTCTTATAATTATTTAGATCAGTACATTTTATTATAGCGGTACTATCATCTGCAAAAAGAACCATTTGGTTGGTTGTTGCTTTCGGGAGATCATTTATGTATATCAAGAAAAGCGGCGGACCCAGTACGCTACCCTGTGGGACGCCATATTTTACGTGTCTTGGTTTGGATACATATATGGTTTCTAATTTGCTTTTTGGACATATCCTAGAAACTTCTGAGCATTGAACCCTATTACTTAGGTATGATTCTATTAACTTTAAGATGTTCCCTCTTTTACCATAGCTATGTAATTTGTGCAACAGAATCTTATGGTCCACATAGTCAAAAGCCTTTGTCATGTCAGTGTAAATTGCACAGACTGGATTTCTCCTATCCACAGATGACATGACATTCGCTAACAAGTCAAATAGTGTCATATTAATCGTAGTGTTCTTACGGAAACCATTTTGTTCTTTGCAAAATAGTTTGTACTTTTCAAAATAGGCATATAAAGAGGTATAGATAACTTTCTCAATAATTTTTGAAATAATCGGAATTTTTGCAATCGGTCTGTAATTTTTTAAATCAGTTTTGTCATCTTTTTTATAAAGAGGCTTTACAATAACTTTTTTGAGCTTATCCGGAAAAATGCCATCAGCTATGCACAGGTTAATAATATGAGCTAATGGACATGCTACTAGTTCTCTGGTAAATTTTAATACTTTTGTGGAAACTCCATCGTATCCAACAGTATTCGTGTTTTTTAGGTTGCAAATTATTTTTGTTATGTCGTCAACGGTAACGGGTCATACTTATCTACCACCATTTCACAATTATGTACCAACATATAGTAGATTTACAGTACGAAATGCCAAAGATGAATGATTTCACGTACCTGAAACAAAATACAAATCGTCATTAGAAGATTGTAAAAGTCGAATAATTTTTGAGTATCATTTTAATGATACTAAATGAAAAAAGGTTGTAACACATTATGGGCACCTACCTAACGACAATAAGCCAGGTCTTGGCCTGGCATGAAATATACTGAATTGTATACCAACATATGTACTAAGTCTATTAGGGATAGTCCCGATAACAGCGGTTTTTTTTAATCGAAGAAAATTATAAGATGAACGCAGAAAACCCATGAAATATACATTCACAGACAGGCGAAAGACGAATGTAACATGACGTCATAATTCTTAATTCGAAATCCCGGTATTTTAACAATCAACATCATCATGGTTCCCGACATGCATCACCCAAATTGGAACAGCGATCTGTCACCAAGAACAACAAGAAAAAAGGTAGAACCTCATCCATTGTTTACGAGATACGACCCCTGTATACCCAATTAGCTGCTACCCAGTTCACCCCGCTAGAAAGAGATGGAACGATCTTGACACTACATCAGACAGGGACGAGTAATTAAAAACAGCACCGTCCTTGATCGATGGACGTATTAACTTGTAGTGTCAGTCTTTTTGCAATTCAATGATAATGAACGTTCTTTTTAATTGATGACAGGATTGTTTGGCTGAAAATTGTGCGGTATTTCCATAGAATTACGACTGAAAATTTATTAACAATAATTGGGGTTTAATTTATTAATTAACAGCCGCTCGGGTCGATCTTCAGGTTAAGCCGCGCTCGCCTAGGTCGTTCCGTGGATGGGTGACCACTCATTACATACCGAATTGCCTCAGAGCCTTGGAAAGCACGTGAAGCCGTTGGTCCTGGTTGTCATTTGTAGATCTTTGACAGTCGTTTCAGGTAGTCAGTGGCCTGAAAGTCTTACCAAGGGGTATCGTATTACCCAGAACTTACTTGGTTGTGGAGGTCAGATAGGCAGTCGCTCTATGTTAATACTGGTGTTCAGCTGCATTCGCTTAGACTGGAAGCCGACGCCAGAATAGTTGGGAAAAGGCTAGCTAGGCAGATGATGATGAACTAGCTTTCGCCCGGCCGGTTCCCCTAAGTTGAGGTCGACATAACGTATGCCCTAACCTAGGTTATGGATTATCCGTACTTCAGTGTCAAAATCCGTCAAGCGTGACAACTGACGTTAAAGCGTGACAAATGATCGGAACTACTTGTATCCACAATGAGTTTAATGAGTCGGCAACACTCATAAAAATTATTTATGCGTAAGTTTTATATAATACAATACATACAGCGTGCATCGCACAGAAAGGTAGATATATTTTCGGCTGCTATAATATAGCAATCCTTCTTTAGAAAACAGGGAAAATGGGAAATTCAACTAAGTCACAAGAAACAATAATTGTGGCGTCATAGCGTATTCTATTCTAGGAAAGAACAGTAATTAAACTTCGAGATTCTAAGTGTCAAAATAGCAGGTAATAGGACTCCTTGTGCTGTAAGTAACGATGCCTCCTCTCCTCGGTCTTATTCCAAAGACCAGACAGCAGTAGCGAAGGGTCAATTTTTTTAAGAGGTAAGCCGGATTAGATATCTTTAATGTGATTTTATTATTTGCCTATAAAATACTGACTGTGCCAGTTTTCAAAGGGAAGCCGGTAGGAATCGAGTTGTATGGAACCTTCGCCACTGCCAGACAGACGTCTGTGAAAATTCCGCCCAAAAAAGAAAAAGAAAAATATCATAAAGTACCTACTGCTTCCATACCGCCTCTATCGTATCTGGTCTCTGTTCTTTCGCAAATCTTCCTACACCCTGTACAATAAATCTAACCAATTTGCATTCAGAAAGTCTATCACAGTAAAAAAAGTAGCAAATTCAGTCGTTGTAAACGTAAGTCGTAAAGCTGTAATGCGAATAAACAGTTGTTTTATGGTTTCGTGCACATTATTAGAGAATTATTGAGGAAATACATAGCGTTGTGTTTCCCTCACGATCGCGATACGCCGATGAATGCTACTTGATACTTCCGTGTCGCACGATTTTCGCACTTAGCCATTGTGTTGTTGAAAGCTCTTGACGGCTATAATACGTACTTATGACGTTTTCTGAGCGTAATTATCGACTTGAGTTTAAGTGAGAAATTCTGGGGTAAGTGGTGTAAAGAAAAGAGCAAAGTTATAACCGCCACTGACACTAAAAGTAGCATGATAAAGAGCAATGAAGTAATACAGTAAGACTTTTGGTTTCCAGAAATATATTGACCAGCTTCAAGATGACCGTCTACCCGCTTTCCATATGCCTGAAGTGACATAAACCGTCAAGGGGTTTCTTCTCCTCAATCGAGAGGGGAAAACTCAGTATTCCAATTGCTTCTATATACTCGATTGACAGGAATGATCAATTATATATTGAATTATTTAGGTGTCCGCCTATGGAGTAAATTAGGCAGACTTTATGCCAAGAGGCATTCTCTACTCGGCAACGATTTTGATAGGGTACCAAAATAAATGAAAAAGAATCAAAGCATGATCTTTGTAGCATCTTTCTTGCAACGCTGCCAGTCTTCTGGGCACGTTTACAGATGACAGCGATGCGGAGGAGTACTTTGACGCCTAAGTGTCCTATTGTCGTCGTTGTTTATATGCTTATAGGTACTTACTTTTAGTCCTCTTTTTATCATTATTTTAGTTCTATTTGTAGTCAGTATATAAAGGAAGGTCACTTATATAAGTACATGTAGGTAGGGGGAGGGGGAGGGGAGGGAAGGAAGGGGAGGGTCATAGGAACCCCCCGAGGGGGAGGAAATTCGTCGGAAATGCATAGTTTTTTTTTAATGATTTTTAAAAGGGATATATTTATTTTTGAGTTATACTAATACAAGCTTTAAAATCAGTAATTTTATACATACGGGACACCTGCTGATGGGGGCGGAGGGGGAGAGGAGTACCCCCGCCCTGTAGTTTCGGTCGGAGTTACCATTTTTTTTTTGTTAAATTGTAACCTTACTTTTTCTGTCCCTATTTTTCAGGGAGGAAAGGGTAGGGGAGTAAGAACCAGTACTTCTGCCTTATCTCCGGCGCTGCGGGAATAGCAGCCCCTTCGCCTTTGCGTAACAAAGTCACAGGCGATCACGCTCCCCTCCGCACCTTCGGCTGGGGCTGCCCTCCCTCCGCGCCTCCCGGCTCTAAAAAACACTCTAGGGGTAGGACATACCAAGACCACGGCGTGTCGGGGTTGACAAATTCGGTTCTGAATTCAAGTTCGTTGTAAGGCTACATTTACTTTACTTTTAAATTACACGCACATTTGACCAATTCTATAGTGTCAGTTTTTTTTTGTAATAGCATTGTGTGCTTTGCTCACTGCACATTCCACACGTACGTTATATTCTATGCCAAAATAGTATGTGGTGTGAACCAAAATAGTCTGTGGTGTGAAATATCGTCGTTTTCAATACAATGCCATCAATAATTCTACAATTAATATCTCCGAAACTATTCATTTCCGACGGTTGAAATTTTGCAAATCGTTTTATTATATTAGTAGGAACCTACAATAAAAATTACAACATCCTAGGTTAATGTACAGATATAAGTGACTAGCCTATATAAATAATATTTTTCGCATATTCTCGAAATTAATATTGTACATGTACACACACAACCGAACCATTGCTCAAAATCATTAATTGGACCCATAATTCAAAGACCTGATCCTTAAAAAATATGCTGAATTGGTGTGGAAAGATGAACTGATGAAGTGCTGGCCACATCACTGCGACAACGCTCACTAACCCAATACCACATACCTTCCCCAAGACGCAGTCTAAGCAAGCATACTAAGACGTTCGGTTCCATTGCGTCTATAACTCTTGGCTCACGTGACAGATCGCCTCGTTTATCCCCATATATTGAACGTAACGCATTCAAGAGCACTGAGCACTGACATTGGATTAAGTGCTCTTTAGACTAGGTGGAATGGAGCTGGATAGACTGGAAGCTGCAGTATATCATGGGTGAATTTGTGGTTCTTGGAACGGATTTTTAAGTCAGTGAACGCTATGTTGGACCGTAAAAATTACTTAGGTATGACAATGGTTTATATCGTTATACCTTTTGAACGCCAGAGCGTAAACGCATCGGCGTGGCGTCTCCCCCCACGCCAAGCCACAAATTCAGGGCAAATACCTTCAAAAAAATATTCCAAAACATCTTTTCGATAGCCAATCTTGCTTTTCGTCTCATATTTTTTATATAAAATAACACTCGTAACATAATTTCCTTTTTTATTTTCTTAGATATAGTTTACATTTTTAAATATTTCTATACAAATATAAAAAAAAACATTTTAAAATATAAAAAATAGTAGCCCACCGGCATCAGGAACAGGGTCCGAGCTACCGGTGGTCAGGAACATTATTATTTTATTTTATTTGACACTATTTCGTATAATCCAATTGCACTTTGCCCGACCCGGGAATCGAACCAAGGGCCTCTTGGTCAGCAATCGCGACCACTAGACCAACGAGGCAGCCAACTATCAGGCAATTAGAGATTTTCTAACTCGGGTAAAAATAATAATGAATTTTGAGTGACATTTCGACAACTCTTCGGTCCTTATCGATCGATCGTTATTCGGAACGAAGTAATTTGTAAAGCAACACGATACGATACGATATTGTTGCTTTCCCTAATTCAATTAGATTCTATCGTTTTGTTATTTTTTTTTATGGGAACGTTTTTCTTTCGGTACGTGTTACGGTACTAAAACGGAGGAGGTGCTGGTGGTAGTAACGTTATTGGTGCCAATTTTGGAAATGAAGTTTTGTGAATATTATTATTTAATGCTCGGAGGAGCTCGTGGCAAAATAATAACAGCCGCTCGGGTCGATCTTTAGGTTAAGCCGTGCTTGCCTCGGTTGGTCTGTGGATGGGTGACTGCCCATTACATACCGAGTTTCCTCCGTGCCTCGGGAAGCACGTTAAGCCGTTGGTCCCGGCTGTCATTTGTAGAACTTTGACAGTCGTTAGGTAGTCAGTGGCCCAAAAAGTCTGACAACCAGTCTTACCAAGGGGTATCGTATTACCCAGTACTAACTGGGTTGTGGAGGTCTGATAGGCAGTCGCTCCATGTAAAATACTGGTATTCAGCTGCATCCGGTTAGACTGGAAGCCGACCCCGATGATTTTAATGATTATAAATCTGTAGATACATATGTATTACGGCGACCCTGTTGCCAAGCCGAGCACAAAACCCGACACCCAGCAGCTACTGAGTAACAGACCTGACTCACAAATATGAGTGTGTGATTCATTTTGATTTTTTTTTTCCACTGTGCCTGATCAGGGAATGGAACCCACGATCTGATACTCGGTAGCAGCGTTTGCGACCACCAACGAGGTAATCCCTGCTTAAACTTTTTTTAAATGTTCTTTAAACTATTTATTTATTAACCACTAGCTTATGCCCGCGACTTCGCCCACGTGGAGTTTAATTATTGTCCCACGGGATCATATAACCGGGATAAAAAGTATCCTATGTGTTAATCCAGGCTATAAATTATCTGTTTCATTTTAATTTCATCCAAATCCGTTCAGTAGTTTTTGCTTGCAAGAAACATCCATACATCCAGAAATCCATACATTCTCACAAACATTCGCATTTATAATATTAAGTAGGAAGTAGGATCTACCATTAACAATGCTCTCCATTCACGCTGACGCAATGTAACACTCAATTTAAATCTTCGATCGATCAATAAGGCAATTGATGACGTCAGCATTATACTTAGCGTCGCCTGCTTCTATTGGTTCACTCTTGCGCTGCTCTGAATTCAAATCTATTGATCTATATTAATTGATATGAGTCTAATAATTCGTTGCGACATTTTAAAGATAAAATTTATTGCAAACTAGCAGTTGCCCGCGACCTACGTACGCGTGATATCGGATGAATCGGATTTTGTATTTCCAGGCTTAAATTATTTTTGCACGGAACCCTAATCCTTTTACTAAAATAAAAGATACTCCTTATAATATTAGCCATCTGCCAGTAAAAGTCTTGTCAAAATCGGTTCAGCCGTTTCGGAGATTAGCCGGAACAAACAGACAGACAGACAAAAATTTTAAAAATGTTTTTTTGTTTGAGTACCGTTTAAACTTTCATATGCATTCAGTAAAAAGCTGCTATTTTGAAATAACAAACACACTTCAATTTTTATTTATTAGTATAAAGGGTAAATAGACCCTTAAAACATCCGAAAGGCACTTGTTCTCCCCGTCTTTGCGATCATTTTTTTTGTTCTAGACCATACCTGCTAGTTACGGAGATATTGGGGGTCAAAGTTCCAACTTTTTCACAAGTTTTTTTTTTAAATACGTGTTTTTAATGTAAGATTTTTACTTTACACACCTCGACGACCCCCGTACTATTCAATCCATCCATCAGAACAATGCTTTGAGTGCTTTCCATCGAGTCCTACCGTAAAACGTGTTTTCCACCCAAAAAATAAGTCGATTCGCAGCAATAATTTTTGCGTAAAGTTACTTAGTTTTATGTACAGAATGCTTGGTTTGACGGCTATGTGAAGAGTCTGTTTACACCCTGTATATGGTTAGTCTTGAAGACAAGTGAAAATTCGTAGTTCTAGTAATTAATTTGGTTTTCATCCACAGAAGCAACTAAGCTGTAACCAACAATGGCGGTACAGTGTCTAGATTTTATTTACTGGTATCAATAAGAGGAATCTACAATTGACCTACATTGGTTCAATTAAGATAGGAAGTAAGGATAGGAATAGTCTTTTATTCTGCTGAATAGCCCCGAAGATTCATTGGAAGACCAGGGTCAGACAGCATCACCTGTCTGGCATGAATGCTGAAATGGACCTTTTTGGCGCAGCCGTGAGCCGTTTATTTCCTTTTTTTATTCTGTGTAGTGTGTGCTTGATGAACTGACGTCAAATAAACTTTATTCTTTGTTTTTTTCTTAATAGATACTACCGAGTTCACTGAAGGTCAACCGCAAAGTTTTTGTGTTCAAGGTACATCTATAAAATCGGAAGATTTTGGAGGTAGACCATCTCATCATCTGCCTAGGCTTTTCCCAAACTATGTTAGGGTCGGCTTCCAGTCTAACCGGATACAGCTGAATATCAGTATCTTAAATGGAGCAACTGCCTGTCTGACCTCCACAACCCAGTTAGTACTGGGTAATACGATAGCCCTTGATAAGACTGGTTGTCAGACTTTTTGGGCCACTGACGACCTGTAACGTGTAACTGTCAAAGATCTACAAATGACAGCCAGGACCAACGGCTTAACGTGCTTTCCGAGCCACGGAAGAAACTCTGGATCTAATGGGTGGTCACCTATCCACGGACCAACCTAGGCAAGCGCGGCTTGACCATAAGATCAACCCAAGCGGCTGTTATTATTTAGCCAAGAGCTCCTCAATGACAACTAATGAC
Source organism: Noctua comes (assembly GCA_963082995.1). Taxonomy (NCBI): domain Eukaryota; kingdom Metazoa; phylum Arthropoda; class Insecta; order Lepidoptera; family Noctuidae; genus Noctua; species Noctua comes. The sequence goes on along the minus strand of OY720267.1, from coordinate 17,264,567 downwards.
CACGGTATACCAGTGTGCCGCGGCACACACTGCTAAACACTGACCTAGGGCATAAGGGTGAAAACTGGGAGACCCTCAGTGAGCTCGGTAGTACCTACAAAAGCACACACAAATAAAATTACTGTTAATTTTCTCCAGAAATTGAATCAAGATCCTAGTGTAAATAATTATTATGAGTCAAGCTAGTTCCCAGAATCAGTCTCAGGTGAATTAATTCAACATCCGAGTTCTGTTTCCTCAGAAAGTAGGAACCAAATACACGAGTTGTCGCGAAACACACAGAATATTCATTAACCTACTTGAATACAGTTACTGATTTATTAACTAGGAGACAGATACTGTGAATAAGTATTAGAGATACTGGAAAAAGAACACTATTCGAAAAAAAACCATTTTATCTCAAATCTAAAGTATGGCATGGTATGGCGTCAATGTAGATAACATTACGCCTATAATCCCCGAAGGGTTAGGCAGAGGTGCACCTAGTACACCCACATTTCGCCAGTTATCTTCCAGTACTATGGAATAGAGGTCGAGCCTATTGCCATCAACCGGGCACAAATCCAGACTCCATGGCCGTTACTGCGAAATTCTCTAAAACTCTCATAGAAAGGAGGCCGTGTGTCCCAGCAGTGGTGCAACATTATAGGCTGATTATGCTATGCTTTGAAAATACTCACTGCTATAGAAGTGATTGCAAAATGAACAAGAATATCAAGAAGCAAAAGAAATCTGCGGCAATTAAATCTTTCCAAACTAATATTATGAACGCGAAAGTATTTCTGTCTATCTTCTGTTACACATTTCACACACGGGTATACCATGACCTGGAGATCATAGGATACTTTTATCCTGAAAGTATGATCCCGTGGGTTACTTTCCGACATATTCTATAGCGAAGCCACGTACAAAAACTGGTAAACAATAAATTAAGGCGCTTCACTCTGACATCTACATCAGGGTTCCAGGGCTCCAAGTATTGTAGGTAGGGTGACATAACTACATAAGTGAAAAGAGCATAGAGAAATCATTGAGAGTTTATTTTTGAGATTCGCGCAAAAGCAATTGCAAAATGAAAAAGGCAGACAGTGCAAAAAGGTTACCGACGTAGCCCGAAGAATAGCTAAACTTAAGTGGCAGTGGGCAGGGCACATTGCTCGCAGAACGGATGGCCGATGGGGCCGAAAACTTCTGGAGTGGCGACCGCGAACCGGAAGACGCTGCGTTGGAAAGCCTCCTACTAGGTGGACCGATGACCTGGTGAAGGTTGCAGGGATCCGCTGGATGCGAGTCGCACGGGACCGGTCAATGTGGCGACACTTGGGGGAGGCCTATGTCCAGCAGTGGACGTCTTTCGGCTGAAATGATGATGATGAGACAAAACTGCTACCAAAGCTCATGAAATATGATTTTTTGACTAAGTTTATCACACAAATGCTTTCATGATGATTTTAAGAATATGGCCTGAAAAACAAATTCAATCTAGTTCATGCAAAAAAGGACTTTATCCTTATAACCCTATAAAACATATTCACATCACTCTTCATTTAGAAGAACCGCTTTACATTAAAACAATATAAACCTACACCGGTATCAAACAAAGCGACACATTACGTTACGTCCAATCCACATTACGACAACAGACGAACCATGATGCAATTACGCAAATATCCACTGCAGACCGTAGACCTCCGCAAACCGCAACAACGGCCCCCAACAGCCCTATACGACCCTATAGGGCGCGCGTCACACCGCTACTCGCGTAGATGGATGGTTGCAGTATGCACTGTGATTTTATTAGTGTACAGGTGGATAATGTACCGACCATTCTGGTATATATTTTACCCGGCGGGCTGATAAAGGTGACACGTGTGTGTAGCTATAGCCTCGTTGGTTTCGTGGTCGCAAGCGCGACTGCTGAGCGTGGGGTTCTCGGTTCGATTTCCAGGTCGCGCACAAAGTTATATTGGCTTTTTCTATTAGACATTTCTCAGTAGTAGCCCGGAGTTTGGAAGCTGGCGGTATAGTACCCCCGTGCATCGGAAAGCACGTTTAGCTGTTGGTCCTCCGCCAGATCTCTCCGAACGTGTCGGATTGCCGTCCCATAGGATTATGAGAGTAAAGGAATACAGAGCCTACGCACACACTTTTGCCCTATACTACTCCTGCGCCGATGGCTAATCTTGGCCTAAGGCACTAATATTCTGGGTGTCACCACTGCGAGGACCGCCCGGAGGACACGGTGGAGCATACGGTGCAGGACTGCCCCGCTTGGGCAGAGCACCGCCGTGTCCTCACGGCGGCGATAGGCGGAGACCTCTCGCGCCCGGCATTGGTCGAGGCCATGCTGCGGGGCGAGACGGAGTGGGAAGCGGTCGCCTCCTTCTGCGAAGCAGTCATGCTCGCGAAGGAGGAGGCGGGCCGCGTGAGGGAGAGGACAGCGTCCTCCCTCCACCCCAGCCGCAGTGGTAGACGCCCACGGCGCCGGACGTCGGCAGACGATCTCCGGCCACCGTAGGCGCGGGCTTGCGGGCGGCGAGTAATGGGCGACTCGCTGTCCGACCATGGACCATGCCCGGGTCGACGGCGCGTTGTGTCCCACGCGCGCCTCAAAGAGTGTCAGCATTATGACGGGGCCCCCCTCTAGAGGGCCAAAGCCTGCCGGGGTCGCGGGACTTATAGTATTACCGTGACCCTGGATCATAAAGGGCTATTGAAGGACACCGTGGATTTTAGTCAGTACAAGTCTGACAGTTCCTCCCACTCTGCCCTGGGTGGGAGGACTCATTTGATGGTTTTACCACGATAAAAAAATAAAAAAAAAGGCACTAATATTGGCCGCCGTGACCGAAAACGGTCAGGAGAACTATTATTATAGCCATGACACAAAACCGGGACAAATGGAGTTTTTTTTTTAATACATGTTTTTAATGTAAAATTTTTACTTTACACACCTCCACGACCCCCGTACTATTCAATCCATCCATCAGCACAATGCTTTGAGTGCTTTCCATTGAGTCATACCGTACCGTACGTCATTTTTCACCCCAAAAAAAACAGTCAATTCCCAGCAATAATTTTTGCGTAAAGTTACTTAGTTTTATGTACAAAATACTTGGTTGACGGCTATGTGAAGGGTCTGTTTACACCCTGTATGCTCAGAATTGGGTGACCAAAGGTTGAAGAAAAAAAGAGAACGAGTATGCACATCGGTCAACAAGTTCCGGTCACGGACACTGAAAGATACATACATAGGTTTCACTACTTTTAAGGGCCAGTCAAAGCTGTACGGACAAATTGCGGACACGATATTGACACGGACACTGACAGATTCTCACAGTAAGTATTTGTGTGGAGGTGTCCATGTCCGGAGAAGCATCCGAAAGTCCGTACCAATTTGAATGATCCTTTACAGCCTTGGATTTATTTGAATACAGCTTTAGTTGAAGACATACCTGAAACAAAGAAAAGAACTCATAAGTCACACGCTCGAAAATCATGCGCATGTTTCAAATAACATACATAAGTAGGTTAGTAGTATACTTTGGAATCTAAGTTATTTTAAATACACAGTTTAGCAAAAAAAACGCGTTTTTATTAAGTAAAAAAACTGTTTTTTTATTGGCGATAAATGTTCAATCTTTCTACTTTGAAGTTTACTCCTTAAGAATCGTTTCTTAAGGTGGATGCGCCAGGAGCCCGCGAAATTCAAGTAACACGTATGTATGTAGTTACAGAATTATAATCATTAAAATCATTAATAAAACCCTTTCAATTTTTTTTTTGGATGGGAAATCATCAAATGACCGCCCTGGGCGGAGCGGAAGGGAGTGTCAGACTTGTACTGACTAATACCCATCCATGTTCCTTCTTTGCCCTTTGTGTTTCAGGGCCACGGTATCTCTTTCGCACAGTCCCGCAGCCCTGGCAGGCATCGGCCTATGCGGTCCCCTACATGGTTGCTGACATCTCTTTAAGGTGCGCATGGAACACGAACGCGCCGTCGACACGGCCTGTCGTCATAAGACGACAATAACGACAATACAACAACACAATTAGACAATACAATAACGACAATAAGACACGAGTCGGAGCTGACACGCAATTTTTTTGGTAGTTCTTTATTTAGTCCTGAATTTATTCCTAGAAAGGAACTAAATCCTTTGAACTGTCAATTGATTGATTGGCAGCCCAATTTCGTGCCAATTTCGTGGAAATTGTGTCTAGGTAAGTGCTGGCGCGTGCTCCCAGGAAGAAAGCAATTACACTGGCCTGGAAATCTAAAACAGGAACGGTTGCTGGCGAACATTGTATTTAGTAGATGGGTGAAAATTGGTAAAGTGTAAAATACTGGTAATTCAGCTGCATGCGGTTAGACTGGAAGAGCTGGAGAAAATTGTTGGGAAAAGGTAAGGCAGATTATGATGATAAGTCATCGTCATTACAATGCCTCATTCCTTTGAAGGTAGGCAGAAACAATTAAACTGCTACGATCCTTACATACAGTCGCCAGGGCATCCAGTTACTACAAACTGTGTGTGTGTGTTGCTTTGTTTCTGATCACACACACACTGGCTGGTAGTCACAACACAATTTTGTGTTTTTGTCTACATTTTTATGACATTGAAGTTACAAATAACTGGAAGTGATTGATATGATAGGGGTATGATCCCAACTTTAACTGTCAATCATTATTGAAACACAATTTTGAAAACATAATCGCAGGAAATAGATTGTGACAGCTGTTTATTTCAATAAATGTTTGAAAATTATTTATTTCAGTATGCCTTTCATTTCCACGTGTATTATGAATATATTATTGGTATTTAAATTAGTTAAAAATCATCCGAAATCACACGTTATGGTTTACCAAGTATTTTTGTTTGTGGCTGCTAACAACATGGAAGGCTTTTTATGTACTATTAGTAAAAGCTATTATTTCTTGTAACCTTATCATATTCTATTAAGTTAATGACAGGTTTAACTTAAAATGCTAATAAGTTAATAACAGTGAACAACAGGTAGTATGAAAATTACAACACGCCCGTAATAAACACTTTTAATTAAAATAATAGACCCTTCAATTATTTCGCAACAAAGCTGTTAATTGCCAATCGATCTCGCTCTATAGGGTTCCGTATGGGATTCAACATGTGTGCTGGTACCGCAGTCAAACAACATAATATTACGCCTGTAATCTCCGTAAGCAGAGGTGTACCTGATGGTACACTTATATTTCGCCAATTTGAAGTCGCATGCAATAAGGTCCACATTACTGGATCGCAACAAAGTGGGGAGAGGCCTTTGCCCAGCAGTGGGAAGACGCAGGCTAACAGTATCAGTATGTAATAAGGGTGAGCCTATTGTCATCAACCGTCAATCAAAGTATTTTGTTTTTGCAAAGTCATCAGAAGTGGAACACTTCATAATAGGTCCCTCAAAAGCTGGTACAACAGCTCCAATAACACAATTGAGAATATCACGAACCACAAAAACGAGAACACAAGAAAACAAAAAAGAACCAACAGAATCATACTAGAAACAACAATAAAAAGCAACAAAACCGATGCGGGCACGTTCATTCATAGTGAAAAGGTCATGATAAAAAGTTTTTTAATTCCCGCATGCAATTCGAAACGAAACAACAAAAAAGAAACAAAATTCTCTCTTCGGCGTGACACTATCTAACCTTCTACTAGCGAAACTGCTGAAGTCCATCGGTATACCAACCACAAAGGAAACGGTAACGGAAAAGATAATTAATTCTGTGTGCATTCTGCGGCGACACATCTAGTGAACAGCTTTTATGGACAATAAGCTCTTGTGTTTCTTTTTTAATATCGAAGAGCGGCTCTTTCTTTGTCCCTACTAGTGATGCACGATACGTTCCGATACAACATGATGCGATACTCCGATATTTTGGATCGATAAGTACCGGTATCGGAATAAATGGATCGTATCGTACTACATTTTCATAAATTGCATGATGAGTCAACTTGAAATCATAAATTTTAATTTAAAAAAAACTCTCCCAGTATGTTTTGTTCTTAATACGACTGCAGCGTTGACAACTTAAAACTTGAGTAGTCATTATAAGGATTTATGAGTATACAAAGGTGCAAGGAGTACAAAATAATTCCTGATATTTTACCTTGAATCTTAGAGGGATCGGAAGATAGAGGTCTCTGATAGAGATCGGAATAGATAGAGTTTGTTTATTTTTATTTTTTTAAGAAAGAAACATGTCCATAAAAATCCCGGTATGATTTTTAAGTTCCGATACAAAGCTGTTAAATTACTTAATTGCTTGAAGTTTAGGCAAATAAACTGTACTTATTCCCATCTCTGACGATAAGATACGATTCGATGTTTTGGGAATCGGATCGAAGCTATTCGATACGATCTTAAAACGTATGGCACAGTTGCCATCCGATCCGAAGTATCGATATAGCTGCAAGACAAGTGTCGCGCATCCCTAGTCCCTCCCATTTTTGTTACGCACGATTTCTTCTCCGTGTTTTTCTCTTTAAGATTGTTTTTGGTCTCATGAATAATGGATTCTGTATCACATTGATAATTAGATGAGCTTTGTCGTTAATTAATTATTATAAGTGGAGGCGACACGGTGTGAATTATTAATTAGGGAAGTCGCTTTACAATGTGGTCATTAGTGTTGATGATATATTGTGTGGAGATTAGGGAGGAATAGATATGATAGCTATAAGTGAACAGGTTGGTTGGGTTCCCATCTGTTCGCTTTTAGCTTTAAAAATAAGAAAATGAACAGGCCCTGCTGATTTTTCTTGTTATTTTGTAAAAATATCCACGAAACAACATGATTTCCTTCTTTTTAGGGTTCCGTAGCCGAATGGCAAAAAACGGAACCCTTATAGATTTGTCATGTCTGTCTGTGTCTGTCCGTATGTCATAGGCACTTTATTCCGAAACTATTAGTTACACAGTTGAAACTTAGTAGGTAGATGTATTCTGTGAACCGCTTTACGATTTTTATACAAAAATAAAAAGATTAAGGGAAAATATTTTTCACACCTTATCGTGCGGATGTCTATAGATATATGCCAGGTCTTAAAATGACATTGAGATTCCTAAAACTATGTTTTTCTCAAAGTCAATCAGTCAGTCAGTCGTTTGAAAGATAGACACTTCCAAAGTGGTAAGTAGTAAAATGTGTGTTCCCCTCCCCCCATTAATTTCTAAAGTAAGAGGAGGAAAATTCGGAAAAAATTGTAGGATCGTAGCACGTAAAAAAAACTTTCAACGTAAATTGGTTTGAATAAGATTTGATGTTTAGTTTTTGAGATAAGGGACTTTTTCATCAAACTGCACCAGTAACTTTGTTTTTATTAACTAACTATGAAAAACAAATTTAGTTTAGCTATTGAATGTAATACAATACAACATATGAATGAGCCTTCAAAATATTTTTATTATATTGTTTGGTGATACGGAACCCTGTGTGACTACGAACCAATTTATTCAGCTATCTTTTAATCAACATTGGCAAAAAAAACTCGAACTATTTTAAAAACCGTTATTTCACCGAAAAACAAATTAATAGCTTACGTCACGATCCCAAGCCATTTAATTGTCACAATAAAGCACCAACTCCAGTAAAAAAAGTAAAAAAAAAAACAAAATAAAATCTATGGTGACCATTAAAACGGATTTAACGATACATTTCGTGAAACATAACTCGAAACTAGTGACGTGCCCGGTCGATACGAATCTCATCAATTTGGTAACAATGCCTGCGACCTTGGCATAGCCGCGCCTCACGATAAACAAAGTTTATAAGGAAATCGATATTTTAGTGAGGTGAAACTTTCAGTTTGTGATGGTATCTACCAAGGCATAGGTAGGTAAGGCTCTTGTTGTTTTCGTAGATCTACTTGATAACAATCTCGAATTCACTCAATCATTTTCTGACAAACGACGCATAGCCTGAACCGCTGCGTCTAAAAGCCTCTGCAGAGCGGTTCCTTATATGACGAATATGAGCACTAAAAATGCTTTCTCGGGTTCCGTACCCGAAGGGTAGCCAACGGGACCCTATTACTAAGCCTCCGCTGTCCGTCCGTCCGTCTGTCTGTCAGCGGGCTGAATCTCATGATCCGTAATAGGTAGACAGTTGAAATTTTCGCAGAATGTGTGTTTCTTTTGCGCTTTAACAACAAATAATAAATTAAAGGGGGCTCCCCTACTGCGATGATACGGAACTCTTCGTGCGGGAGTCCGACTCTCGTTTGGCCGGTTTTTTTTATTCGACCATACCACCCATAAACGGCCCAATACGAGGGATGAGAGTTTTTAAGGAACTTTAAACATTTTGCCGATGGTGGAATCAATCGGACGCACAGTATGTAGAAACCAGCAATCGAGCCAAGTCAACAAATACACAAATGATTCTAAAACATTGATTCCAATTTGTACTGTGCACTGCAGAAGCACTTGCTTACTTGCTTACAAAATAAACATATTTATCCATAACCATTCCCCATAATCGGTGTATATGGAAAGTGACCCAGTTTTTTAACGATCAAGCCACCCTTTTATTTTTCCCGTATCATAGATGCATATCCTGCATAATTATTACGGTGTTTGTGCACGTTTGATTGGCAAATGCACCCGACCCACGGAATTTTCTACGTCATTAAGATTTCTCGAACAAGCTACGCAAAATAATTACCAGAAGGCATGATAAACGCATTGAAATGTGTTTGATTGTCTAAAGCCGTAACCCAGAAAATCAATATTTTGGGTACGATGACTGACATACATTGCATTGCGATTATAATGTCCCTAAAAAAAAAGATCAATACAGGGTGTTTTTTTAAACGTGGGCAATGCTTGAGGGGCGTGTAGTACTCATAAAAATAAGCAACTTTTACTATGGGACAGAGCATGAAATCGCGAAAAAAAATTCAGCTGCTCCACACATTATTGGTCGCGTAACTCGCAAAAATGTAGGCAATAGCAGATTTTTTAAATCATATTTCATAGTTAGCCCCATAGTAAGAGTTGGTCTTTTTAGCTACGTTGAAATGACTTTTGTTTCTTAGGTAAATATTTGTATGCCCCAAGGGCCGAACATGATGGATCTTTTTTTATGAACAACCTGCATATCTTGTATGTATACTCATGTTTCTACAAATAAATGTCTTGTCTTGTCTTGTCTTGTCTTGTCATATTTCATATTTTTTTTTTTTTTTTACTTCACTCCCTTAAAGTATTGCCCACGTTTAACCAAACACCCTGTATATTGTACACGGGAACCTAGCAATAAGATTCAGGAGAGAAACAATGGTTCCCGAATCTTATAACTAACGTTGGCATCAGAACGACGATTCCTACAAACATCGTTAAAGGGAAATCGATATTTCAGCAGTTAACAGGTTCGTAAACTTTCGCCACAGAATATCATCTTGCCTCAAGGGAGATTACAAAGGTCGAACCTGATATTACGCGGCCATCTTGTCATGAGACACCACTTGTACTGTCCTAAATCTTCAATAATTAAGATTGAGTTCTTTATCATTTGACGAAGTATTTAAGAACTCGTTGAGGGACTTGATTCTTCACGTATCGACAGGACTCATCTGGGAATTACCTCACACTTAGTGCATTTGCAGCGGGGTTGTCCGCCCATACTCATGTAGAAAGTAAGACCTTGATTAAAACAAATGAATCTACAGGGTGTAAAAAGACCCTTCAAATAGCCGTCAACCAAGCATTCTGTACATCAAACTAAGTAACTTTACGCAAAAATTATTGCTGGGAATCGACTTTTTTTTGGTGTGTAAAATCACGTTTTACGGTAGGACTCGATGAAAAAGCACTCAAAGAATTGTGCTGATGCCCGGCATTGGTCGAGGCCATGCTGCGGGGCGAGACGGAGTGGGAAGCGGTCGCCTCCTTCTGCGAAACAGTCATGCTCGCGAAGGAGGAGGCGGGCCGCGTGAGGGAGAGGACAGCGTCCTCCCTCCACTCCAGCCGCAGTGGTAGACGCCCACGGCGCCGGACGTCGGCAGACGATCTCCGGCCACCGTAGGCGCGGGCATGCGGGCGGCGAGTAATGGGCGACTCGCTGTCCGACCATGGACCATGCCCGGGTCGACAGCGCGTTGTGTTCCACGCGCGCCTCAAAGAGTGTCAGCATAATGACGGGGCCCCCCTCTAGAGGGCCAAAGCCTGCCGGGGTCGCGGGACTCATAGAATTACCGTGACCCTGGAACATAAAGGGCTATTGAAGGACACCGTGGATTTTAGTCAGTACAAGTCTGACAGTCCCTCCCGCTCTGCCCTGGGTGGGAGGACTCATTTGATGATTTTACAACGTTAAAAAAAAAAAAAAAGCATTGTGCTGATGGATGGATTAAATAGTACGGGGGTCGTGGAGGTGTGTAAAGTAAAAATCACCAATATTTCCGTAACTAGAAGGTTCGCAGGTATGGTCTAGAAGAAAAAAAATGATCGCAAAGACGGGGAGAACAAGTGCCTTTCTGTTATGTCAAGGGTCTATTTACACCCTTTATAGTAATCCACATCCTTGCTAATATTATAAACGCAAAACTATTTTGTTTATACTAGTTGTGGTCATACGCCAGTCTAATTAGGCTTGCGGTTGACGCGACTCGCCTGACGTGAAATGATGATACGGCCTAGGGAGCACGCTTGCCTAGAAGAAACCGATTTCACTCGGAGTTTCAATAGATCCAGATAATAATGATCAGGGAACAGAGAAGCCGGTAGTGGTAACTGCTGTTACCTTTTCGGCTAAAAGGATTGGGATAAAAGTTGTCAGGGACAGACCATCACCTGGGTTCGGAACTTAGGACTGGAGATAAGATTTTCATCCCCGTTGTCTCTTCCCGTGGGGCTGTGCTGTGTATAACTTCCGATTTCCACGACGAGGACGCCGTGGCCAAAACTATTAACTCATCATTTTGAAGTCTCAACCCTTGATAGCAAATGCAATAGATTAGAATAACGCATTTTCTCTTATAAAACCCTCACTAATGGAAGTCGGTAATCGACACCCGTCACCAAACGTTAGCAGAGTCAGCAAATAAATTAAAAAGAACCTCGTCTACTAGTAACGGAACTACGTGACCTTGAGGACAATGTCGCCGCTAATTAGATAAACAAGGTTGACTAATTAGGGCAAGTCGATGTTAACTAGTGTAGGACAAGGGAACTTCCTTTGATTAAGATACAGCTGCTCTAGATCGGGAGAGAGAGTTAGTTATATTTATATTCATTTTATTTGCGTTCCACATTGTTGGAAAAGGTGTTATAAAAGGCAAATTTCCAATAAAGCCTAACATATCCGGAGGTCTTACATTCTAGTGATAGAATAATAAAGCTCTCGTTAGGCAGCTGGATCAAGGGCTTGATACAGAAAGCGGTACTTCTGGACACGGCTCGTATTGTTAGGAGGTTCCTCTCTCTGGAGCCCTGACCCCGGTAGCTTGGACCCTGTTCCCGATACCGGTGGGCTACAATTTTTTATATTTTTAATTGTTTTTTTTTATATTGTTTTCTTCTAAGGAATATTTAAAAATGTAATTAATTTGTATAGAAATAAATAAAGGAAATAAGCTTTATTCATTCCACACAATCAAACAATAATCAAATCACAATCAAATAATAAAAATAAATAATAATATGTAAGAGAATGAATAAAGGAAATATTAATAATAATCAAATATAAAAAAAATAAAAAATCAACAAATAAATTGCACAAAATTAAAAAAAAAAAAACAATAATTATTACTTCGACATTCTAGTGATACTAGATGTAATTTAAATATATAAATGACGTTGAACGGGTCATTGTATTCATAATTATAAAGAAAACGACTTCGCGAAAGAAATCTGCTGCTCCATTCATTTTTTGTTGGCAGACTCGATTTAATGTACGACTGCAATTCAAGCAAGGGAGACCTATTAAGGTGAGTATAGACTAGAGCATTTTCTCGAGCATTTCTGTGTAATGAAACGTTCTTACGAATGGTACAATACAGGTAAAAGCTCAGTTTCCAAAGAGTGAAGGGAAAGTAAAGGGTGATACATTAGAACATATCATAGAGCGGCTCGTTGTTCTGTTACAAGTAAATGCTCTAGTCTGTACTCACCTTTAGACATCCAACCTACCCCAAGACAGAGCTACAATAAACACAACAAACAATGACTCCAAACACCCATATAATTTAATATTACACTTTGGCAACAGGCCTAAAACATTAAGTCACATACACACGGCGGTACTCCAAACCGATTGATTAAATTAAGTACCCAATGTATGTCCACTGACAATTTCAATAAATTGATTCGGTTCCGAATCTAGTCACGTCCGAGTGACAAGTACGAGGTTGGGGGAGGGGAGGGAATGCGGAATATTCCGTTTGGTACTTGTAATTAGAATAATGTATGTACCCGTTGATATCTTACCACTTGGGTAATCCGTGGCATGATTATAGGACTTCATTTTAAAGTTAATTTGAGGGAATGAGTTGACTGTGTATGAAGAAGATTGAGATATGGATGAAAAATAAATTAGACTGACTTGAATTGGGTTTGACTGCCTCGTTGGTCTAGTGGTCGCAAGCACGACTGCTGAGCAAGAGGTCCTGGGTTCGATTCCCAGGTCGGGCTAAGATATATTGGGTTTTTCCATCAGGAATTTCTCAGTAGCAGCCACAAAGTCTGGAATTGCGCCCGGTTGCTGGCATTAGGCTCGCCCCCTATTACAGACTTAAATATAACTGGCGAAATGTGGGTGTACTATTAGGTACACGTCTGCCTAACCCTTCGGAGATTGCAGGCGTGATGTTATGAATAAATTGGATTTTTAGAATCTGTTGTCGCTATGGTAAGGGAGGGTTAAAACGTGTATATATTCCAACCAATATTTTACTAGTTTCAAAGAATTTTGATCATTTAATTATATTTGTGAAGAAAGGCCTTCTACAAAGGGGTTCTCAGAATTTCTTCGACTCTTAATATGTTCAATATCAAACCTAACAAGCGAAATACATGCTTAAGAATTATGACTGAAATAATATTTTCATGACTTATAATATTTATCATTCATTCAGTGAACAATTTAATGTGTGTAAATATACCCTTAACGAAGCCGAAAGGTATACTTGTTCTCCCCTGCATTGCGAGATTTTTTTATTCTGGACCATACCTGGGAACCTTCTAGTTACGGAGACATTGAAGGTCAAAGTTCTAACTTTCACAAGTTTGTTTTTAAATAAACGTTTTTATAACTTTTTAATGATGACCCCAAGGGCGGATCCAGGGGGGGTCATGACCCCTGGATTGGGAAAAATTATAATTTTAAAACGTTTTGGCAGACGACATAAGAAAAAAGTTGATTTTGTTATTTAATTAAGTAAATATATTTTGACATTAGCAATAAAAAACTTTCTTCTTATCGAATTCGAGTCTGTCATGACTAGATCTCAACTGACCTCTCCCCCTTGACATGATAGCTGGATGCACCCTTGCATGACCCCTGTACTATTCAATACTATCAATAACCACAACGTTTTCAGTGCTTTAAATTGAGTCCAACCGTAAACCGATAAATGAGTTTTCACTCGAAAAACAAAATCGTTTTCCAGCAATAGTTTTTGCGTAGAGTTACTTAGTTTGATGTCGAGAATGCTTGGTGGTCCGTTTACACCCTGAATTGTTAGCACACTGAATAAAAATTTTAACGTGTAAAAAGCTTTTCTTTTTAGTTCCAGACATAAATTAAAATCTCACGAGCTCACAATTATCTACCATATCACGGAAAGCGTTGAATTTTATGAATAGAAAATCATATTTAATTTTCTCCTAAGCGGCATATCAGCAAATATCGCAGCATTTAGTGAAGAAAATACAAACTAAAAAAATATTGAGAGCCATTCAGACGTGCATCTGTATGAAAAACAGACGAAAATGTGCGTTCACATCTACTTGGCTCTGAGCCCAGAGTGTGATTAGAAGCATCCAGGACTTCAATTCCTATTCCAATAACCTTAAAGCTTACTTTCGACAAACCAGAAGCCCCCGTGCAAGTATGCCTTAGTATTCTCATGGCAACTTTTTTTAGCGTTTCCCAGCCAGTCCTTATCAAGAACGACGCGTTTCTAGAAATTTCATAGCTTTTTGTTGCTTTGTTAATTATTTTCATTTTAAATTCTTTCATTACCTCCTCGTAAATGGTTTGCTTTTTGGAGTTTTTAGCTACAACATTTCTGTGGTTAAAATCTTTTGTTGGGGTAGAAAACAAAATGTTTTTGAAGCATCTGAACTATTACACTTTTAAAATACCTTTTATATAAAGTTGTTTTGCCTTTCAACACATTTATATCTAAGACTGGCTGTTGCCCGCAGCCTTCGTCTGCATGAAATTATTATAAAAAATACTATTTTTCCCGTTTCTGCAACATTTTTCATTGATGCTTCGCTCCTATTGGTCGCAGCGTGATGTTACATAGCCTATAACCTTTCTCGATAAATGGGCCATCCAATACTAAAAGAATGTTTCAATTCGAACCGGGATTTCCTGAGATTAGCGCGTTCAACCAAACAAACTCGCCAGCTTTATAATAATATATATAGTATAGATCTATGACTTTACCTACTTACGCACTATGAAGTACTAAAGAAAACACAAACAAACATCGGTTCGTTTCAAAGTGGGTTCAGAGTGACCATCGACTCTTACTAAAATGGCTAAAACAACACTAAACACACGCCCACTTCAATTCGTGCAACTAACTCAATTGTATTAGTACACAAAACCGATGTAATTAAAACAATAATGAGCTAAATAACATTGAAACCGGTTATATCGCTAGGAGATTGTTCTATGGCTGCATATAATTCACTACGAAACTCAAATTTCTATCCTTTGACGCAATTTATTACGTCATTATCATCGTCTTTGTCTACTTATTGTTCACCGTAAGCCTCCCGCTGTGAAATTACTTTAGAACCTCGAAATCTTTTGGATCTGTGCTTAAATTGGAAGATTTCATTAGCATTTGAAGAAGCAATTTCAATTGATTAACAAAACACCTATAAAAGCATCGTCTCAATCTTGAGTCCAATGCAATTAAACTAAGAATGGATTGCAATTAATTTAAAGATCCGATTATTAATCGAATGATCCGATTATTATTCGGTGTTATCGGAATGAGCATCGGCGATCCCTTCCGGCCTATTCAGATCCTAAGATTATGACAGCTGGCTCTGATTGCCTGCTTTCTTCTTTATGATCATGGAATTCTTTATTCAGTCCAGCCAGGTACATATTTTTAGATCCCCGCTTGTTCGTTGATAGTCTCGTCTATACAAACTTTAGTCGCTTATTAAAATGAAAGGTAACTGAGGAGCTCGTGGCTAAATAATAACAGCCGCTCGGGTCGATCTTTAGGTTAAGCCGTGCTTGCCTAGGTTGGTCTGGGGATTGGTGACCACCCATTACATACCGAGTTTCTTCCGTGCCTCGGAAAGCACGTTAAGCCGTTGGTCCCGGGTGTCATTTGTAGATCTTTGGCGGTCGTTACGTAGTCAGTGGCCCAAAAAGTGACAACCAGTCTTACTTAGGAGTATCGTATTACCCAGTACTAACTGGGTTGTGGAGGGCAGATAGGCAGTCGCTCCATGTAAAATATTGGTATTCAGCTGCATCCGGTTAGACTGGAAGCCGACCCCAACATAGTTGGGAAAAGGCTAGGCAGATGATGATGATGAACCGAGAAATAGAACTAACTTAAATTTTTTGGGAGACCTGAGGTCTCGTCGCTATATTTTCCTTCGTTTAAAAGTAATCAAAGAAAGGAACAGAAAATAGTACAAAGATGACGCTTATTTCTAAAGAAATCTCTTCCAGCGCTATCACACACCACCGCGCTACCACCGCACCGCTATTTAATGTGTTAATCAAGTGCTTAATTTATATTATTATAAAACCTACAAACACCTTAGTAAGAGTAGAGTATGATTATCGAACAAAAATCTTCGTTATATGTTAAGGAGTGTAGGTTTTTCAACTTTCATAACATAAAACCTAATTTATACAAATAATAATGTTTAATCCCTCAATCAAAATCAAATTGTATTCAATAGAGATCAAAGAAGCCTGTGCAATCGACAAAAAAATTAACAGACCGCTAAAGTAACCCCAGCTTATTAAAATCGAGCCATTCCGCCCGAACAGTTTGCCGGCTCTCAAAAGAGTTCGCGAAAAGTACGAAAAATCTTAATTTAATTAACGTCAACCTACATTTTTTATGACAGGAGGGTAGCGAAGGAATTCGAAAAAATATGACCTGAATAAATACGTCCCTAGGCAGAACAATTTATTTATTCTGTTTTCTGTCAAAGGTAACGCTAGAAACGGAATATCTTAATTTTGTTTGGAGAAGCGCTTCTGGAGAGTTTGTGGATTTTGAAATACATAGATAGGGTAGCTTTTAACTGAAGCTATAAAAGTATGTGATACGGGTATGATACAATGTCTATTGTTGATAAGCATAAGCATGATTTCTTAACATTTTTTTTTTTTTTGTACTGTTTGTCTTACTCTTGACCTCAATCCAGTCCAGAGGACAGAGATGAAGTCGACGGTGGAACGAGCTAACCCAAAAGAAGCCTATTAACTCGCGACATGACATAAACACATAACACACACGCACACACCACACACATAACATGATCTGCCTAGTCTTTTCCCATGATAACCCGTGGTAAGACTGGGTTTATTAGTCACCCTCCTTTTTCAAAATAACAGCTTTTTACTGAATGCATAATTATGAAATCTACTAAATACTGTACTTTTTTTTTGTCTTATTGGACACATTTTGACGGTTCTTTTACTGGCAGATAGCTGCTTTATAAGGAGTAAGTAAGGCCACTTTTATTTTAGAAAAAGAATTAGGGTGCCGTGCAAAAAAATTAAAAACCCTCTTTTTAATTTAATAATAATTTCACGCGGACGAATATCGCGGGCAAGATACCACATAATCTCTTTATTACTTTTATCACTTAATCCGTTATCAACCCCTACAATTCCCAGTTCAACACGAACGTGTTCCTATATAACAACTAATCGTAGTATTGGGGCTGTGATCCTCAATGACACATGACGGGCGCCTGTCCGTGCCAGATAAAAGTAAACGGACATGCGTCAATCGCAGTCGTGTGTCGCCAATGCCGTTCCCGATAGTTCCCCGATACTGTTTGGAGTTTTTCTGGTTTTTGTTACTGTTTTTGTTGGAGCTGGAAAGAGCTAAATGGCTGTTATTTAGTTCGTATTGGAAAATCTGACGAATTCTGAATCTCAGGACTTCATGAAGGTAAAGTCTTAAATCTTACTACCTACTATTATAAATACGAAATGATGATTTTGTGCCAAATTTGATCCAGATCCGTTCAGCTGTTCTGGCGTGATTGAGTAACAAACATCTATCCATTCGGATGTATATCGCATTTATATAATAGCAATAAGATTAAAAATAAGTGGTCTCCAACCGTTTATGTTCCAGTAGATAAAATAACTGAAATTTTATCTTCGTTTAGAATAGACACAGGGAATCAAATAACTTCTGACATGACGACGTTACTTAAAAAAAGTTTGCAGAAACCAGGGTAACGTCTGTCAGCCTTCTGAAAGACAAGGCTATTAGCGATAAGACCTCTTTGTTATACAAGTCTATTTTTATTTTATAATTAAAATTCTTTCTTTTTTATTGGACACTCTTGATATAGATTACAATATATTGTGTTGACCAAAAAGGTGATAAATATAATGATGATGGATGGAGAGGGAGAGGAAGACTAAAGAAAAGATGGATGGATTGTGTGAAGAATGATATGAGAGAGAAAGGAGTAAATGATGCCGTGTGAGTTTTGTGGGGCAATGTAACTAGCCTTAAGAAATTGTATTTTTTAATAAATCATTCATTCATTCATTCATTCATTCATTCATGTCTGACAGGGGAGAATGGAAGAAGAAAACGTTGCGCCGACCCCAAATAGAATGGTACAAGGGCAGGCAGATGATGATATGATGACTAATGGCGGCTAATGTCGTCTTGGCGTCGTTCAATTCTTGCATTGTAAAGCGCTGGACGACAACACTTAAGAGCGGCCAAGCCGTCATGCTTTTCATACAAACGCTCGTACGTGATTATGCCGTTGGGAATTCCACCCCTAAAGGGGTACAATAGGGGATGCAAGTTTGTATGAAAGTCCTTCAGTTTTGAAGTTAGGATCTATAGAGAATTTTGTGTTTAGGTTGTCGATTGAAAATTAATTTATATGTGTCTCAGCGTTAATTCTATCCCTGAACACCACACACACGCGGGCGAAGCCGCGGGCAAAAGCTAGTACTGCATAAAAGCCTGGATCTTTATCGCGAAATTAACGCTAAATATTTTGCATAACATTTAAGGTGTATCGTGTAACCATGTAACTGCAGTCGCTGCATGTGAAATACTGGTATTCAGCTGCGTCCGGCTAGATTGGAAGCTGACCTCAATATAATTTGGAAAATTCTCGGAGATGTTATTTTGTCCGCGTTCAGAAATGTAAGCAATTTTACTGTAGCGGGTATCTAATGAACTAAACTAGTATCGTGAAATAGTAAACCCGCATTCTGATCTTGAACAGGTATTTCAATTTACTAAAACATTATCCTTTGTTCATAAAATAATCTGAACGCATAGCTGACCAATCGCGTCGTTATTTTACTAACACAAAATTGGAAATTCCTCTCAGAACTTCCTAAATCCGGTTGAACTGTAAATAACATCCTCAAAAAAAAGCGGATCAATATTTGAACAATACATGTATGTACAGTCACTAGCGCCAATATGTATTCACTCAGAATTTTTTTTTTAATTTGTTTGTATAGCTTTGAGATATGACCCATTTAATAGTATTGATGCTTCAAAACTATGTTCGTAACAACATAAAATTCCTACCAAAACCGTCGGAAAAAGACACTTTTTAATTGTGTACGCAAGACGGGCAATCAAGCTATAAAAAACCGATTTATGCGGATCTCTCAATATAGAGGAAATCTATACAAAGCGAGGCCAAGTTATACTGGAAATGTACAGCTTCATGTGCCGCCGTGTGTACCTCTGTGATGTGCTTCTATAGTAGGTACATAATTATGAGTGCTCACGACTGTACCGACGCCATATTTAGTCGCGCTGCCATACCACTTTCTACAAACAATACTTAATAGCTGCTCATAGAATAAAACAATTAACCATGTATAGAAGAACACTATTATTATATTATTCTAGACACGTTTTATACCTAACATCCTCAGAGATGCAATCAAACGCATCACAGGATGCGCGTGCGATGAATTCTTAAATTGATTGATGGACTTTGTAATGAGTCGTTAATTTTTAGTTTGATATTGAAGCAGAATTAGTAAGGATGGTTATTTTCTTTACTCATATAAATCCACATTGATATACTGTCACTTACGGGATATCTTCCGTGATTGTTCATTATTTTGAGCTCCCGATATTTCGGCGCTGTTGCAAGCGCCATGATCGCGGGTTGACTGGAGAATGCGGGTGGATGGAAAAATAAACAACAACCACGGAAGATATCCCGTAAGTGACAGTATATGTGTAAACCGTGAAAGCTTGAAACAGTGTTTAATCCACATTGAGTTTTAAAGAGAAAACTTTAAATTGGAACTTTTATTGAAGTCATATTTAAATGTCTTTCATGGAATCGTCACAAGTCAGCATTCTGTATGTTTGTTTGTCATTTAGTTTTCTTTAACTACGTAAAGGTACCTATTGCCATCAACCGGGCACAAATTCAGATTCCGTGGCTGCTACTGAGAAATTCTTGATGGAAAAATCCAATAACACTTTGCCCGATCAGACAATCAAACTCAGGGCCTCATGTTCAGCAGTACTGCTTGCGACTACTAAACCAACGAGGCAGTTAAATAATGACAAATTGTCGTCTTTGTCGACAGTTACAAATCCATCATCTGTCGTAGAACTTACTAGTACAATGACCACGTTATGTCTCATAGTGAAAACCAACCATTCTAAAAAATCTTCCAAACAAAATATGTCCCGGAGCATTGATTACGGAGAAAATCCCCAGTAATTTTCCTCAAGTGATAATTTGAGTCTTTCGATACAGCACTTAGGTGCAATTTAGCCACAATACAGGCTCGCTCACCTATAAGCCGAGGTCTTACCGTCACAATGGCGGGTGACTAACGCGGCCATTACTGCTCTCATCGTGAGGTATCGTTTACCCGTCTATCGGAGAGCGGGAGATCGCGATATTTTCACACCACCTACTATTGGTTGCAGTGTCAATATTTGAAGGAATAGTATATCTTGCTTATAGACATTGAAAAAGTATGGTTTATTGGCGGCCTTTCTTACCGTTTGCAGACAGTGTTGCTTAAGAAGGTCAAATGCCTAACACAAAACCAATCATTTCTGGAAGACGAGAGATTTGGAAGAGAACACTCAGCATTGGGTGGCCAAAGGTTGAAGAAGAAGCATCATGTCTGAAAACATGCAGTCAAAGTGACTTCTGTGCTGCCAACGACGATGGCATGGAAGTGGAATGCGATGACCTAGACCAACATTTGATACCCTGTCGTGCCATCAACACGAGCTAAAATAAGCAGACTGTTAAAAGTCCTGCAATTGAAGAATCTAGAGCATTGACCAAGTTATCACGTACCAGTACTGAATGCAATAACAATTATTACAACCGTTTCTTGTACATTTGTAACTGACTGTCTGTCTTACGTTTCGCTCACACTTTTTTTTGCCAATGTTGCTGCTGCGAGTTTCAACACCTTTACATACACACGCTCCGTTTTCAACACGAGATGGATTAATTAATATTTCATGAAGGAGTTATGCAATGACACTTGTTTCGTAACTGTGTTTGGTTTTAACTTTTAATGATAGTGGTATTATTTTGCTACAATTAGTTTCATTCATGTAGAATCTTTAGGTATGATAAAATACATGATTCTAGTCTTCTGTGTAACAACCATGTGTTTGGTTTCTATCAAAAAGGAGAGAGTATTTAGTTCTTTTTCTGCCTCTAATTTTGCCACAGATAACTCTTTTTCAACACTGGTCTTTGGCACTCTGTCATCATTATTATTCTCCTGCTCTCATCCCAAGGGATCGGCGCAGCATTTCGTCTTGTTCCATACTTCACCATTAGTCGTCATCCCGGTGATCACCCCCTTTTTATGCATATGATCTGTCATGTGTGACAGATCATATGCATAAAAAGGGGGTCCAACCAAAATTTCAAAAATGTTGTCACATCCTTCTTCTTGCTTCGATGAACAGTCGAGCTTCTCTGTTTCCCGATCATTATAATCTAGATCTCTTTAAAGTCCGAGTGAATCGGTTTCAGCGAAAGCGTGGACCCTAGGCCACGTCAGAGCTTCACATCAGGCAAGTTGCCGCCAAACGCAAACCTATTTAGTCAGATAGTGGCTTTTACATCATCTTTCTTTACCAAAAACGTGCAAGATAAGCGAGTTTCCTTCGAGTTACTCCTTCACATAGTAGGGCCACAGCCAGTCGCAACGAAATTGCGGTGATTTTTCTTCTTAATTACAGCTCTGAAGACTATTTTGATGGAATCGGGCCTTTGCCAATTATCGCGTCGTCCGGATAAATGGTGCTTGTTTTGCTTTGTTCCAGTATTTGGGGAATGTTTGATGCTCATACTATGGCATAAATCTGTGTAATTAAAATTAAGAATAATTATGTTATTTTTAGTCGTTCCTTTATTTTCACAATAGCTGTGCCCTGCAACCTTCTCAGCGTGAAATTATTATAAAAAGATTGCTTCTCTATTTGAACATGGTTTTGTTAACAATTTCAAGGGTTTTATTTTTTTTGTTTTTTTTGTAATCTTAGTTAGTTACTCCTTATAACATCAGCTATTCGCCAGTAAGTCCCGTCAAAAGCGGTCCCGCCGGGTAGGTGATTAGCCAGAACAAATAAATAGACACACAGACAAAAAATATAAAAATATGTTTTTTTGTTATAAGTGCCGTAATATACTTTCATAAGCATTCACTAAAAAGCTGACATTTTGAAATTACAAACAGACACTTAAATTTTATTTATTTTATATAAGAAATTGAAAGTAGTTTTTGCTATCAAAAAATATTAGAAAAACTATCGAATGGAATTTAAAAGGAACCCGCGATGAAGTATACTTAGAATTGCGGTGCCATTTCTCCTTTTTAGTTCTTTTCTTTACCTAACACGTCAAGGAATTCTGTTTTCCGATTGTAGTTGCTAGTAAAAACCTTTTTTTATACTACATATTGTAGTATCCTCTTGTATTAAATAAAATTTAAAAAAATATTCAGTATTTTCCCGTTGTATATGCTAGTTTTACTTAGTACCAAATGTACCAATGCCTGTTATCTATCAAATTTATTTCCCACAATGCGTATTGCGTTGGCATTTAAAACATTACGTTCCTGCCATCACTTTGCGCAAACGCTATTCAGCCATTTATCTTTGTAAATTGATATATTATGATCAAAAAAAAAACGATCGCTGACTTATTACGAAAACGATGTGGTTTTTAAAACAATTGAATTAATGTATCGTTTTACTACGGGATCCGCATGCCTTGCTTTTTTGTTCTTCTGTCAAATAAAAACTCAAGTTCCGTATTTTTAGTAGGTATAATCCACCGCACGGCCGTGGTAACGAAACCAGTATAACCTGGCTTCGTATTTCTCTGAAAATTTGGACGACGCTAGAGTAGCTCAAGGTCAAATTGATGCCACTGATTTGCTTGCTGTCCACTGTACCAACAATTGAAAACATTCATCAATTTTGTTTAACAATGTGTTAACCTCAAACAACTTAATACCATTCGTCTTATTAATGCATGGCTGGCTAACACACAGTTTGAACAAAGAACAAATATGCAAATAGGTTTGCAGTGGTATGACGACACACCATTAAACGAATGAATGCCCGCCCTCTGCAAGCAAACTCCCACCATGTTCGTTTCTAAGAAATACTCGTCCCTGATGGAAGATTTCGGAGGTTCCTCAAAGGTAAAGGTCATCATCTCTTATTTGCACAATATTAAACGATACCACAGCAACTTCGAAAAGTATTACCTAGAACTACATTCATGCTTGCATTGGTAGAATTTATGAAAGAAATTGTAACACGTCATGGGACCATACTATATGGTACGGTGTGACACCAAATACCGGTGGTGTGTACCAAATTTCATAATCATAACATTTGACAATGTTGCGCGTGCTACTAATCTGACATCCAAACATCATGTTAATCAATTAAATCAATAAAATAAAGATGTAACCACCGCCCAAGTCAAACCAAAGAACGATAACAACAAATCAGTTAGACGGTCGAAACAAAGGCCCCTAATTCAAATACAAATTAATATATGGGCATCAAATATCGCGTGACCAATCAAAAGACGAGTCAAGTTAAAAAAAAAACAGTAATCACAGACGTGACAAACGCCTCGAAGACACGTCAAGAATCATGTACAATGTCCAAAAGATAGAAAAAATATTAAAAATTCCGGAAAGCGAGATTCCGAGCGCGAAAGTGAATTTTCATGAGTTACACCTCATTGAGTTGCGGTGTGGGTTTTGTTATTGATATCATGTAATAGTGTGAACATACTGTTACTGTAATCATAAATGCTTATGTATGTACATAGTTGATATGTTTTTTTGCTAATTATAAACGTTTGCCAGTGTAAATGATCTCACAGTAAAGCACTACGGTATAAAAAGTATCCCACGTCTGATTTTCTGGTATCCTATGATTGGTGTTCTGTTATTCGAACCAATGAAAATAGTTCTGTAATGTGAATAATTAATAGCCTATGATTTGTGTATCTTTCTGTATTTATGAGGTAAGCCTCTGGTTATATTGTCATATATATATATGAAGTCCTACAGTATTAAAAATACCGTCCTCTGTTTTTTGTCAAACACAGGAACCTTTTTTAGGAATAAAAAAAAGCTTGTTAAAAGGTACAGAACTTTATCAGTCTCACTGGAAAAACTACGTTTTCCTCAGTTTCGTAGTTTTAAAATAAATTCAGTTTTTCCTCTACAGCTGACCAGTTTTTCAGTTCTTCAAAAGGCACACAAAAATAAAAATCTGCAACATTTTTTTTAAATCCATTAATGTCTACTTGTATTTTTTTTTTAAATTTGACCCAGTTAGTGTCAAATAGATTGTATTCTTAAGAAAAAAAAATATTGCCAAGCAAATCTATATTAATTAATATTATAAAGAGAGGAAGTTTATATGTATTGGATAATCTTTGGAACTACTGATGCGATTCCGAAAATTCTTTCACTAACAGGAAGCTACATTATCCCCGAGGTTCATAAGCTACATTTAAAATGATCCCGTGGGTTATTTTCCATACATGAGAGGAACGAAGCCGCAAGCAAAAGCTAGTTGCCTATAAACTTACAACTGTCCGTAAATTCAAAACATTCGAACTTGACGAAGTGTGTCAATCTGTTGAACAATTTAGTTACGTGCCTGTATATTTCTTAACTAAGTATCCCGATTCATAAAAAGTCGTAATTAAATTAGGACCAGCCTATATCATTTCCAAGCCAAACCTCTTTTAAAGTATCTCGGCCAAAGTTGTGTTCCAATTTAAGTTCCTTTCATGTTTTTGCTGAATATCTTCCCCGATAGGTAGTGTAGGGTCGCCATGATTAGTTTGAGTGCTGAGACTTTTAGCGATATGGGGCGGGAATAATACGGGAGAATATGGGCCGTCGTTATTGGCCATAAATAGTGATGTTCTGAACGTTATTAGTTACGTATTATTGGTGGTGATAAGTGGATTAGTTATCGTGATATGATATTACGAGTGCCGTGACTTCTGTTAGTAACGTTTATCCGATTACTGTTGCCAGATTTTCGTATTTTAAACACGTGTTTTTTTTTATATCTAGCGAGAGATCTGGAGATTTTTAAAATGATGTAGCGTTCGACTATTTTTTCAAATCAATTATTGGTTTTCGACCAGAGTGGTGTTAATAGTATTTTGAAATTATATTTAGCACGGGACCGGTCAATGTGGCGACACTTGGGGAAGGCCTATGTCCAGCATTGGATGTCTTTCGGTTGAAATGATGATAATGATGATGATTTAGGCTCCTACATTCTCTGCTTGGGCTTTCCCTCTGTTCTTGCCTGCTTTGATGTTTTCGTTGTCAGACTTAAAGCGGACGAGTCTTTTCGATAAAAGTCACTCCTGTCCCATCATCTTAGGTCTATCGCAAAGCTGGCCGGCACAATCAGTACATCATGCTCAATGCGCTCGTGACCAACCCTGGATTGGACTTGTTTGCTGATGAATGGAAGACGATTATGTTAGAATGTTTATGGTTCTGTGACAAGACTGAGTAAAAGGATTACTTAACTTAATTTAGTATTAATAGCTTGATGTACTAAATGTTACAAATACATGAATAAAATAAATCATACTGAACCCCTCCACATAGAAAGTGTTCATCGGTAACTACTGACTACGGTGTCCTTTCCACCAGAGATGTTATGGAACTCCGTAACCGTAACCGAAACTTTCGGATATCCGAAATAAAAATATATCCGTAACCGTAACCGTATCCGTTTCACAAGTTTCGGATAGTTACTTACCTATATGACTGATTATAATACCAAATGATAACCTAGATAAAACCTATAAATAAAACCAAATTTTTACATACTATTTGTGTTTATATTTTACTTCAATCTAATATCCGTAACCGAAACTATCCGAAACTAACGGATAATCCGAAATAATTACATATATTACGTAACCGGATTCCGAAACCGATATAATTTTATTCCTATATCTATATCCGTATCCAGATCCGAAATATCATATTCATAACATCTCTGCTTTCCACCCTGTATACTCATTAATTCTTTTAGTCTACAGCTCACCTCAAATACCTAAGGTAGACGGTATTAACATAAGAGTTGGGCATGGCAACCCACTTAAGCTTAGCAGCTTTAAAGACCACACACATCGATGCGGATCAGGTTGAGCCAGTTAAAAATGAGTTTTATCTCCATTCAATAAAAGCGATAATGCGAATGAATGTGATCAGCTCAAGCCGACTCCTCGATAGGTGAGGAACTTCCTTACATATTATAACATCAAAGCCTTTAATACCCAAAGGGTACATGTATGACTCGCAAAACGTGAGTGTACTTTTGTACACACACACATATTGCCATTCGTGTTGAATCTTATAAAATAGGGGGGCGAACCTATTGCCATCAACCAGGCACTTATCCAGACTCTGTTGCTGCTACTGAGAAATTCCTGCTAGCAAAACCCAAAGTCGCTTTGCCCTACCTGGGAACCGAACCTAGGAACTCAAGCTCATCAGTCGCACTTGTGACGAAGAAATTGTAAATCTGGGTGTGTCCCCACCGTGTGGGCACCACTATAAATTCACCCCACAACTTGAAGGGCTACTGATACACTACGGCTATCAAAGTGTTTTCGGAGCACAAAAACTTACACAACTTTTTAATTGGAACCTTAATTAAAGTGAGGCTTCGAATATATTTTTTTACTTAAATTTGTGTTATGTAATGCTATTTTTAGTTAATTACCTTTTCGGTTGAGGAAAAATATTTTGCGAAAGTGGGTACAAGGAAAAATCTCGATTTTAATTCGATTTACCATCTTAGTGGGTGGTAAATCGATTTGGAGATTTTTAATTAATTTTGTTATTGGAGTGAGGTGTGTTTAGTTAGTTACTGAATTGCATTAAACACTGTTCTGTAAAGATGTTTACGCTTCTTTTGGTGCGTAGCTGAAATCGGAACTAGCGTCGCCATCTTGTTTTTTCCTTTTCAATACAATAATTTCACAAATGATTACTATCAACACCCTCTGTCAATGTAATTGAAGCGCAAAAAGATCCTCATAGAACATTATACGACAAGAAATAATTCATGAGTATTCATGGCAATAGGTCCGCCCCTAACACATGAGTCTTAAACATAACTGGCGAAATGTGAGTGTACTATTAGGTACACCTCTGCCAAAACCCCGGGTATTACAGTCCTGCTGTAATGTTATTCACGACACACCTAAAATATTTTTCAGAACCCTGTATGTCATAATGGCTACACGAATAGTGAACACCGGCTACACCCGAGAGGAGCGACAGAACCTTTTTAATCGATTATTCTCGATCCCTGTAACCCTATTGTGGCTCCGGTCTTCACGAAAGAAAAGTGCTTAATCTGCACTTTGTCGCTCTCCATTGTGAAGAAGGCACTCACTTGCCTATGTATGAGTTAGTCGGTAGGGGTGGCACATTGAATTTCAGATAGTATTTTTTTTTTAGACATAGTGATCATTGAGAGATGTGGAGAGGATATGGGACTTTGTTGACTAGAAATCAGACAGAATAGAAAAGAAACTTTTAGACAAAAGTTTTGCGAATAGAACAGGTTTTGTAAAACAGGAAGCGATTAATTTTCCGTATAGTACGGGGGGACTGCGATTTGAAAAGAGGGATTGTTATTTATTTTGGAATTATTTATTTATTTAACAATTTATGTACACACTAAATACAGAAAAGAAGAAAGGAACAGAAAATAGTACAAAGGTGATGCTTATTATTATTTTTCGGAACTTTCCTTTCTTTTACTACTTTCATTGTCTGACTTAACTGAATTTTTGTATTAAATTACGGCAATTAAATAAACGTACAGTAAGTCGCAAGTCTCATTGATTAGAAAAATAGTATAACTTGGCCTCTGATTCTATTGAAACTCTGCAATGCCATCAACGTGAATTTGAACATTTTCATAATTTTTCATTTTTTTTTTTTTTTTTTTTTTTTTTTTTTAAATTAACTTGTATTCCAAAGGAATACAAAAACTTCGTAAATATACAAGGTGGGAGGGACGCTGACGCTAAACCGGTTACCACGTATTCAGTACACCATACTGAACCCCTCCACATAATGGTAACCGCTTTAGCGTCGGTGTCCCTTACACCCTGTATAAAGGGTGTAAATAGACCCTTAACATATACGAAAGACACTTGTTCTCCCCGTCTTAGCGATAATTTTTTTGTTCTAGACCAAACCTGGGAACCTTATAGTTACGGAGATATTGGGGGTCAAAGTTCCAACTTTATCACAAGTTTTTTTTTAAATACATGTTTTTAATGTAAGATTTTTACTTTACACACCTCCAACACCCCCATACTATTCAATCCACCCATCAGCACAATGCTTTGAGTGCTTTCCATCGAGTCCTACCGTAAAACGTGATTTTTCACCCCAAAAAAAATCGATTCCCAGCAATAATTGTTGCGTAAAGTTACTTAGTTTGCTTGGTTGACGGCTATGTGAAGGGTCTGTTTATACCCTGTATTAAAACTTTTTTTTTCTTTTTTTCAATTTAATGGCTTTAATGTTGGCAGCCCTAATCTAAAGCAGACGCTATCTATGTAGGTAATGGAAATGGAGTGTTTATCACCTGTGTACATACATATGTACGAGTATTAATACCTTAGGTGATTATGTGTTACGAGCACGTTGAGAGTTTAGATTTTGAAGTTATCTGGGTTAGTTAAAGTTTGTCTTTTTAAACCATTTTTAGAAACAAGTCAACACTGTTTTGAGTATTACATAGTTTTAGCTTGCTTTTTTTTAGTAGGGAGCCACGTTTTTCAATACAAAGATAAGAATAGTGTGCTTATGTTATACCTAACTGTCTTCTTCTATTTTAGTACTTATTTAAAAACAAAACTTGTAATTGGCAACTGTTTAATCCAAAGACTATTAATTGTTTCCTATTCTTATGAGATTTTGTATACAGAAGCTGTTAGAGACCTTTATTAATAAATAAATACAACAGCTTGGTTCTGCATTTCAAAAAATGTATCCTTTTACGATAAATCCATCCTTAAAATAAACCTATTTACCTCTTTTTGTTGGCAACACCATCAAATAGTTAATTATTACGAAAGGCCAACGCGCTGTGACTTTCCAACCACCACTGATACATACCTGAAACAACAAAAAAATATTTATTAGCAAAATAATAAAACACATAAAACACCACTATTTATCAGCAAAGAAAAACAATTCATTAAATAGTAGACGAATACATCACTAACTTAACGACCCGTACCGTGTCATGTGTTGACGAAAAACAAGACATTTTCTAATGAGTCACTGACTGTTACCTTAGCATTATGTAATTCAGTAAACAATATCTCGATTCTTTATGAAATCCACAAGTAAAGTAATCTCATTAATTTGGCAACAAAAAAAGACTTAAAGACTTACGCTACACTTTTCGAAAATAAACTT
The DNA here is from genome assembly GCA_963082995.1 of Noctua comes. NCBI lineage: Eukaryota > Metazoa > Arthropoda > Insecta > Lepidoptera > Noctuidae > Noctua > Noctua comes. The sequence continues at coordinate 17,235,109 of OY720267.1, read as the reverse complement.
ATTTGATTTTCTCAAAAATATTTGAATACACGCTACACAAAATATACCTTGGTCAATTTTCAAATTTGATTTTCAATGTCATTTTTAGGGTTCCATGCCCGAAGGGTAACCAACGGAACCCTATTACTAAGCTGTCCGTCTGTCTGTCTGTCAGCGGGCTATACCTCATGATCCGTAATAGGTAGACATTTGAAATTTTTACAGAACGTATATTTCTGCCGCAGCTATAACAACAAATAATAAAAATGAATTTAAATTAAAGGGGGCTCCCCAACTACGATGGTACGGAACCCTTCATACGTAAGTCCGACTCGCACTTGGCCGTTTTTTTTTAATTTGATTCCACACCACATTACTAACATATATAATTCAATCGCAACTTTAAAAATAATATTTTTTATCACCATCTATCTAATAACACAAATAACAACAAAACGACCACTATTCGTAATCGAATTAGAATCAATAAAGTAGCCCCAATTACCATACAAACATCCAAATAATACGAAAACACTGGCCCATTGTTATCTGACAAAACCCGCCACTTGAATCTAAACAAAGTAGGTATTTCAAAACCAATATTATTCTATTACGGGTCATAAAAAGCTGTTCTATTACTGTTCAATAAAACATTCCATATTTACGTAGTCTAGTCGTTTTTAGCTAATTACGTCATTTAGAGTAACGTTGAAATCGATAAATTTTGTAATCACCCATAAAATCAAGGTTAATGTGAACTATAAAATTGTGTTTCTTTTGTTTTGCCATTCTTTTTAAATGTGTGTGTTTGTGGTTATAGATGGATTCTGCGAAACCGCAAAAAATCAAGATCATTCATTCATTATTCTTGTGGTTGCTTCATTCATCGTCATTTCAGACGAAAGACCTCCGCTGCTGGACATAGGCCTCCCCCAAGTGTCGCGACATTTACATAAATTTACTTAAACTGTATACCTCCACGACACCCGTGCTATTCAATGCTTCCATCAGCACAATGTTTTGAGTGCATCCTTAAAATGTGATTCGTTTCCAAGCAATATTTTTTTGCTCAGAGTTACTTAGTTTGATGTACAGAATGCTTCGGTGACGGACTTCGTGAAGAGTCCGTGTCCATTATCCACCACGCGTGTTCAACACGTGTCGTTGAATAAACTATTCTTTACGTATAAAAACACAGAGTATCACTGCCCATAGATTCCTTTAAAATCAATACGACAAGGTACTCTTTGCAGGAAGCATTCTGTCATTTGAGCCATTGACTCCCGATACCGTCGTCGATAACTAATTAATATAATTACCAAAGGGATCTTCTTACCTTTGATAAAAGATCGTTTTGGTATTTACCTTAACAGAGCACTGCAGAGTTGACAGCAAAAGCCTTTTTGCGTATTCTTTTATACATATTGTTAGGTTGGCCCAATTGAGTTTTGATGTGTGAAACAAACGTTAATTATCTTCTATTTTCTCTTTCTTTCACCCCATTTCAGTCACATCCACGTCCCCTATAAAGGGTGTGAATAGACCCTTAACATATCCGAAGGGCACTTGTTCTCCCCGTCTTTGCGATCATTTTTTTGTTCTAGACCATACCAGGAAACCTTCTAGTTACGGAGATATTGGGGGTCAAAGTTCCAACTTTTTTTCACAACTTGTTTTTAAATACATGTTTTTAATGGAACATTTTTACTTAACACACCTCCACGACCCCCGTACTATTCAATCCATCCATCAGCACAATGCTTTGAGTGCTTTCCATCGAGTCCTACCGTAAAACGTGATTTTTCACCCCAAAAAAAAAGTCGATTCCCAGCAATAATTTTTGCGTAAAGTTACTTAGTTTAATGTACAGAATGCTTGGTTGACGGCTATGTGAAGGGTCTGTTTACACCCTCTATGTCTTGAACCATACAACACCTAATTTATCACTGTCTGTAATATTAAATGCAATTTTTCCAACTGAGTGCAATTTGCCATTTAATTTATTTTATCTAGATTAATGGTGCTTGTCCACTAAGCCGACATGAACTGTCTCGAGTAATTGAGCCGATGTTCTGAAACTTCAATTATTATTTATAAATTACGATTAATTTGTTTCAGCGGTCACTAGAGGGGAATCTTGACGGATTATACTAATATTAAAAAGAGGTAAAATTTGTTTCTGAGTGTGTAAGTTTTTATGTAGGGGGTAATCTTCGAAACTAATGATCCAATTCTAAAAAAATTTCACTGATAGAAAAATACATTATTCGTGGGTTCTATAGGCTATAAATTATATTTATATCATGTATATTATAGCCGAGCTATCACAAGTTTTGCGGACGCAGTCGCGGGCGAAGTGCTACTGTCCGATAAATTAATAACAATAAAAAAGGTATTATTCTTGATAGCTTGAGAATCTTTGTTATTTTTTGTAAGATTACTATTGTCCTTATTGAATAATTGTTACTGGCATAGCTAGAGAAAAAAAGGCCAAGAATTAGTAATCATTGTCACTGTGCCACCATTAGCCACAATTATCCTCCCTCAGACAGCTACCGACGGGGCTGCGGGACTGTTCGAAAGAGATACCGCGGCCCTGGAACACAAAGGGCAAAGAAGGAACATGGATGGGTTTTAGTCAGTAGAAGTCTGACACTCCGCCCAGAGCGGCAGGGGTCATTTGATGATTTCCCATCCGAAAAAATAAAATAAAAAAGGCAGCTACCGATCACACTATCAGTATACTCAGTAGGTATATTAATTCTCTTCTTACCTCTTCATACTGCGTGATCCTTAGTACATTTATGTATTCCTCGTATGTACCCTGGTATTAGTTTCTTGTTGAAACAGCTCAGGATAAAAACTGAAACTACGCTATGTGTTAGCTGTTCATCTGTCACTCGAATTACACGCACGCATGCCTTTGATATCAATTTACTTATTAGCTTTTTGTAGAGTGTGTGTTTGATAAACTTTCGTAATAGTGAATGAACATTATGTAATCATCAGAACCATATACAGGGTTACTATTAATACTAACGGGATATTTACCATGTTTTCTGTTTGTTATGAGTTCCCGATATTTCGGCGCTGTTGCAAGCACCATGATCACGGATAAACTGAAGTTATCACGTACATCAAAGTAACTTTTCGCAAAAATTATTGCTGGGAAACGACTTTTTTTTTTGGGGTTATAACTCACTTTTTACGGTAGGACTCGATGGAACGCACTCAAAGCATTGTGATGATGGATGGACTGAATAGTACGGGGGTCTTGGAGGTGTTTAAAGTAAAAATATTACATTAAATACAATGTATTAAAAAAAAAAACTTGTGAAAAAGTTGGAACTTCGACCCGCAATATCTCTGTAACTAGAAGGTTCCCAGAGATGGTCTAGAACAAAAAAATGATCGCAAAGACGGGGAGAACAAGTAGTGCCTTTCGGCTTCGTTAAGAGTCTATTTACACCCCTTATTTCATAAAAAAAAAATCTAATTAAAGTTTTGTTTCCCCGTTAAAATTTTACAGTAATATAGCAGAAAAATTACATGCGTTCGTCAATATTATGGTACGGCTAAGAATTGCCAAAAAAAATGCATTTTGGACATCTGTTGCGGACACCATCGTCATCAAACTAAAAGCATTTATTTCGATTAGACCATCACAGGCACTTTTGAATGTCAAAAAAGCAAAAAGAAGCGAAGCTACAGTCACATTCACAAGGCATAATAACTTGAGTAAGTACTGTAGTTGCACATTCCAAAGCGTAGATCTCTATGGAGAAGAATGGGCAAGAAACTCCATGGACACTCTTTTAAATCATCATCTTCCTGTCCTTGTCCCATGCTACTTGGTGTCGACGCAACACGTTTTCTTCTTCCATTCTCCCCAGTCAGACGTCACGGCATCATTTACTCCTTTCTCTTTCATATCATTCCTCACACAATCCGGAGTTGCGGACACCATCCCGATATAAAATACATGATTTGCACAATTTTTAACGAGACAACCAACTGTCTACAAAATAAGACTTCGTTGTTACGCTAAAATGTATGTACACTAGCAGCGAAGGGTCAATTTTTGTAAGAGGTAAGCCGGAGTACATAATCTTTAGTGTGATTATATTATTTGTCTATAGAATATTGACTGTGCCATTTTTAAAAGGGAATCTGGTAGGAATCGAGTTGTATGGAACCTTCGCCACTGGGACACCTTGACAACAAGAGCTGTCGAGTCAGTCACCAAGCACCTTAACTTGACATTGACATAACGACAAACGTAATCACAAACAGTCCTTTTATACACCCACACAGAAACTCATAAACCACACCATTCTTAATAAAATAAAGCCATAATTACAACATTTCCATAACAATATGGCGGAGGAAGTATAAATTGTATCAGAAACATAACATCCTCCCACGAGTAATATTTAACAGAATGAAGGAAATTGGCCATTACCTTATTAGTGTTTCTAGGCAAGAGGCTAGTAACCTCATCGTCTTGTTTGTAGCGTCATATCTTTATCTATACTAATATTATAAAGCTGAAGAGTTTGTTTGTTTGGTTGAACGCGCTAATCTCAGGAACTACTGGTTCGAATTGAAATATTCTTTTAGTGTTGGATAGTCCATTTATCGAGGAAGGCTATAGGCAAAAACAAAACAAGTCAGAAGCGGCGGGTGAAACCGCGGGGCACTGCTAGTTAGACTATATAGTACTGAAGTCAGCAAATCAAGCTACCCGAAACTGTCAAATTTTCCCAATCAACCTTGAACCTAATGCTTAAGCTATTACTATTCCACCATAATGATCGAAAAATACTTTAAATTATAGACCACTTGCTTCCGCGGCTTCAACCGCGTGGAATCCTGCTGAACGTACTAAAATCCGGGATAAAAGCATCTTATGTCCTAAACCCAATTCATGATACGTGTGCCGAATTTCATCGAAATCCATAAAAAGGTAACTGACAGCTCTAACGCTTTAGTTTCTTGTTTTTCATCTGGTATTATCATTCGAAGTGAAATTTCAGAACACAAAATGAATCAAAAGTGAGAAATGCATTCATTAGTGAACTGATCCAACGATGTGATGTTGGATTGAAAAATGAAATGAAAGGAGCGGATGAACGTTCATTCCTATTTAAGTTTTTCGGTGTCGTGTGATCGTGGAGTGAAACAAACAATCCCAGCTGCTTGTTAACTTTTTATTTTGTTCTACATTTTTTGTGTAGTAAGCAACGACTTATTGTCGGGCATACGCTGTCCCCCCATACTTAAGTATAAATGCTGTATCCATAATAATATTGTAACACCAAATGACTTTTTTTTTTTAAAACGTTGCCCCACACTAGGAATTTCTCCTGTATCGTGGGTGCATTTACAAACATTTAAACTCACATACACAAACACCCAGACCCGGAACAACTACCTGTAGATCATACAAATAATTGTTCCGTGCGGGGATCGAACCCGCGACACGCAGCGCAGCAGTCAATCGCTCAGCCACTGCGCCAACCGTGCCGTCATTTGAAAAGAGTAACCATGGAGTTTCTTGCCGGTTCTTCTCCATAGGAAACGACCAACCCGAACCGTACACCTTTTTGTCGACGTTTCATAAGTGCCCATCGAGGCCTATGTGAAATAAAATATTTTGATTTTGATAAACAGTTCACTCTTCCAGCTTCTTATATCAACTTTAGGTAAATGCCGATAGAGATTGATCGTACGGTATCTTCGTATTCGCACTACGGAATACCCCTTCGACATGATATCTTAGAAGTTAGGATTAGGACCCTAGGTAGAAAGGGTTAGATAGCTTAGGCTTTGCCAAATATTTATTCTCGTTTGAACCACTATGTTACTACTTATTCTTGTAATAGGTGTCTACTATTTCTTGCCACTTTCATGAATGAGGAAAGTTAGTAGGTGAAAGTTTTAAGTATGAATTTGGATAACTATGAGAGTAGGAGAAGACCAAAGAAATTATGGATTGACTGCGTGAAAGATATGGAGGTGAAATTAATAAAGGATGTAAATAGACCCTTTTTTTTTTTTTTTTTTTATTGTGGTAAAATCATCAAATGAGTCCTCCCACCCAGGGCAGAGTGGGAAGAACTGTCAGACTTGTACTGACTAAAATCCACGGTGTCCTTCAATAGCCCTTTATGATCCAGGGTCACGGTAATTCTATAAGTCCCGCGACCTGTAAATAGACACTTAACCGAATCTGAAAGGCACTTGTTCTCCCCGTCTTTGCGATCATTTTTTTGTTCTAGACCATACCTGGGAACCTTCTAGTTACGGAGATATTGCGGGGTCAAAGTTCCAACTTTTTCACAAGTTTTTTTTTAAATACATGTTTTTAATGTAAGATTTTTACTTAACACACCTCCACGACCCCCGTACTATTCAATCCATCCATCAGCACAATGCTTTGAGTGCTTTCCATCGAGTCCTACCGTAAAACGTGAGTATAAATAACCCCAAAAAAAAGTCGATTCCCAGCAATAATTTTTGCGTAAAGTTACTTAGTTTGATGTACAGAATGCTTGGTTGACGGCTATGTGAAGGGTACTGTTTACACCCTGTATGATAACTAATAAATAGTGAACTATGGAAGAAGAAGTCCGCCAATCCCAAAGAAATTGGGACAAAGGCAGGAGAAGAAGTTCTTGATGGTAATTTTAGGATCAATTTTCTGTAACTGTTTAACCCCGCGAAAGTTGTTCACCAGATGTTTCATTCCTTTTAATACTCCTAATAATCAGCCAATAATGTTCCCACTGCTGGGACACAGGCCTCCTCTCTATGAGAGGGAATGGCCTATAATCCACCACGCGGGCCCAGTGCGGGTTGGTCACATACCTTCAAATTTTTGGTTCTAGGACATGCCGCATTGTTTTCTCACGATATTTTCCTTCACCGTTTTGTGAAATAAATTACACAAAGTAATGCGCCTCCCTGGGTTCGAACCCACGACTTACTATTCGTAAGTCGGGGCCGCCAACATAGGGCCACCGCTGCTCTTTAATACTCATCAAATAAGATCCACTCATATTGTAAACTATATTTGGCCCACAGCCGTAAACCTGGTCTAATAAAAAAGTAATTGGCCAACATCTTTCTATTACCGAGGCAGTTATATTTGATGACTGTCTATTCATTTTTATGTTATCAAATAGGAACTGCCCTTATGGAGCCAAGCTTTTATTTTCCCGAATGGCAACGTTAAGTTTTATTGCCAAAATGTGTAATGAAGTTTTTGGGTCTGTTTTTGGACAAGATGGACATTATTTTCTAGACGGTGAGCTGAGATAGTCACAAAATGGCTACTGTTACACGAGAAAGCACGCTAAGAAAGAAACTTGACCCTTGAGAGGTACTTAGCTCAAGACAGTGTGATAATGTGATATAGTATACATTAATCTCTGTAGGCTCATCATCTGCCAAGCCTTTTCCCAACTATGTTGGGGTCGGCTTCCAGTCTAACCGGATGCAGCTGAATACCAGTATTTTACATGGAGCGATTGCCGATCTGACCTCCACAACCCAGTTAGTACTGGGAAATCCGATACCCCTTGGTAAGACCGGTTGTCAGACTTTATGGGCCACTGACTACCTGTAACGACTGTCAAAGATCTACAAATGACAGCCGGGACCAACGGCTTAGTGTGCTTTTCTAGGCACGGAGGAAACTCGGTATGTAATGGGTGGTCACCCACCCACAGACCAACCTAGGCAAGCACGGCCTAACTTAAAGATCGACCCCGAGCGGCTGTTATTAGTTGATTCAAGACTAATAAATACACTAATTACTCCGACAAAAGCCCCTGGTAAATCGACGCCAAAATCTCGGTAAACCAATTCAAAATTTTTGGCAAGAAACAGCATTGTGGCGCTGCAACAGTGCAACTCGTCTGACCTTTTCAAATGACTCATATGCTTACAGAACTCGTTAATGAAGTCATTATGTTCCAATTACGGTAACTATCTTCTTAAGGTTGTCTGGCTCAAGAACTTAAAAGGATATAACAAGAAAGTGTGTTACCAAAATACCACTGTTCGTTTCTAGGTAGAAACACTAAAACTTATATCTTGGAGAATGATAGTCGGGACAGGATTGAAGGAAGGACGATGTATTTTGAAACATGTGCTAAATTGCTTCAGTTAGTGGCGTATTGCTAAATTGGAGTATTTCGCACCAACCTTTGTAATGCTATAATTAGCATAAATGCAAAATTGTCGCGTTCCACTTCCCTTTTAATCTATACTTAACATTATAAAGAGTATAAGTTGGATGTCGGGGTCTCATAAGTTTGGATGTCGGGGTAATATTCGGAACGACTGATCCGATTACGAAAATTCTTTAACTAATGCGAAGCTACAATATCCCCGAGTGTCTGTGCTATATTAAAAACGTGCCCGTGGGATAATTTACGAACATAACGATAGCGAAGCCGCAGGGAAAAGCAAGTAATGTTTGATAAGGATAGGTTAAGGTGATGGACTCTCAAGGTCAAAAGTGGACTTTAAAAAGAACCCTATTTACTACTAACTTTTGCCGCGGCTTCGCCATCAATTCGGGTTATACTCTGCTTGTAATAATATAATTCCGTCATGATTCGAAAGACACGTGGCGACATCTATTGTCATAAGAACGGTATCGTTGTTTTCCTCGGAAACAGTATTTTTTCGGGTAGAAAGGTCACCTATGTCCGTTTCTGTACACCTGACAACGTATATGCAAAATTTCAGGATGATCGGTTTAGTGGTATAGGCGTGAAAAGGTAACAAACAAATTCCCTTCGCATTTATATTAGTTAGGATTTAGCCTGATTTAGCCACATGGCAACCAGTTCTGACCCTACTTAGCAAAGTAACTGTCGTTTGGTCACAATTAAAGTCGCACAAAGATTTTATCTGATATCTCTGGCCTTGCAGCTTCTTTGGGATTCCATCGTGTCAATACTCTGCCTTTGTTCTGAAATTGCAGCCAAGGTCTTTTGCACTTTAAGATGTTTACAGAAATGTGACTTACTTATAGCCTTTTCTTATGCAGATTAGTTTGTTTCAGTTAGAGATGCGCCGAGTAACAGTTTTGCCGAGTAACGAGTACCGAGTTTTACTCGGCTCAATTTTTTTTTCAACCGACTACTCGAGTACGAGTATCAAAAAACCCGCCGAGTACGCCGAGTACCGAGTATCAACCGAGTACTCGACCCATCTCTAGTTTCAGTCAATCAGACTGGCGACGAACAAATTCTGGTCTTTTACTTTTAAAGAGCACTGGTCTGAATAAAGTGCTCGACCCTGTTAGTCAACATTCAAAAATCGAATAATGAAAACTATAAACGGAGATAAATGACAAGCAACCAATCTTCTTCTTCTATTATATCATTAATTATTATTCTACCTTTTTTGTTTTAAAATTTTCAAAATTGTGATCTAAAAACCTTATATATATATAATTTTGTATTGTATTGCAATTTTATTTTGTTGTATAATTGGAAATATCTGGCATTAGTCCGTTTGCGTGTATTATACATATATTATCCCAGTTATGCAGGGAAACCTTTAATTGGCCATAATAACTGTAACACGCATATTTTGTAAAATATTTTTATGTATAGCTGTAGGTTACCAAAATAAATAAAATAAAAAAATAAACATTTTAAAAGAGTAACGATGGCGTTTCTTGCCCATTTAGCACCTCCATACGAAACTGCCATGCTAACCTTGCGAATTGGGTGTAGAATCAATTCTATGACCTTTCTTTTAAAGTTTGACGTTCAGAAGTGTGACGTTCCTTTTAATGGCCTATTTGAAATAAATGATTTGTCTTTGACTTTGGTCTATTCCATCCAACTATGGTCTGGTAACCGAACATCAAAAATATCAGCTACTGCCTATATTTTTTCGAGTTACGCGACCAATAATGTATGGAGCAGCTGATATATCTTCCGCGAATTCATGGTCGGTTGTACGGTCATAGTTGTTCATTTACATGAGTACTACACGCCCTTAAAGTATTGCCAACGTTAAAAAAATCATCCTGTATAAATAGTTGGACCCTATAAGTACCAACCATTGTCTGATCGGTAACACTGCTTATCTCTGATCGACCTTGCGGCCTATTTGGAATTCCGACGCATACGCATCTGTTTACATACACGTGTTTCATATGATATCTCTGTTTTGTACAGTGATGTGGACGCAGTAGGTAGGTACTTAACAATTAGTAATGCGAGATTGTGTTGGGGTGATGAATTTGTTGGACAGCTGGGGATTTAAATAGCTGAGTGCATTGAACCGTTGATGAAGTTGGGATTTTCGTTGTTATACAGATCTCCCAGAATAATTACCTATGCGCTTCGTCAATCATCGTCTATCTTCGGGTTACCCTGAGACGTTCGTGCTATGCAGAAATACGAATATTACCGAAGCACATCGTTCAGTCATGTTCTTTGGCCTAAACAACTTAAAAAAAAACAAGTTCCATTTCAAAACATTTTAGATGTTCGTAAAATCTATCGTCTTGATTTCCATTTGAAATCAAACACACTCATCGGGAAATAACCATGATTTGATGACACATCATTCATCCATACCTAAAAAGTCTACCAAATCGCTGCTACATTCAACAATACATAATGACAATCCCATGGTTGTCCCAACCCTATGCATATCAGGGCGGGCAGCACTATCGATCGGCACAGCCGTTCGATAGGACACTATTTTCGGGAGTGCGCGGGAGTATGACGTGTTGGTTCAATTACTTAAAATATACGTTATGTTATAAGTCTTCATGGTTTGATTCCAAGTATGTATGAGTAGAGGTTCTCAGAGCGTCTTCTTGTCCGTGTAGCTAATTAGTAGATACGATACGTGGCTACTTACAACAAAAACCAGGGACCGAAAAGGTTACCCGTATGGGGCGTTTTAAGCTGGTTATTCTTTAGGGTTAGGTGGAAAACCCTATATTTAAGGTTAACCCGCATAACTCGGTGTTAGCCCGCGCTCGGTGCTTGGTCTGTTTCATTCTGGTTGTATAGTAAAGGTAGGTTCTAGACTCGAAAGGAATCTTTGAGCTGGTGGACTTCTTCCTGCCTTGCAGTGTGGATCAGGATTTCATTGATGCTCAACTGGATAGGAATGATGATATGTTGCTTATAAAGATGCCAGAGATTCATTAGGTTAATTTTTTTCACGAATCTTAAATAAATAATAATATTATTTATTTAAGATTCTTGATAATAATAGAAGTTCCGTTTCCGCTGGATGCGAGTCGCACGGGACCGGTCAATGTGGCGACACTTGGGGGAGGGCTATGTCCAGCAGTGGACGTCTTTCCGCTTATATGATGATGACGATAGATGTTCTCAGACCGTCTTCTTATCCGTGAAGCCATGTAGTACATACGCACGACGGCCAATCAAGCTATACTAAACCAGTTTATGCAGATCTCTCATTGTATAGGAAATCTATACAAAGCGAGGCCAAGTTATACTGGACATGTACAGCTTCATGTGCCGCCGTGTGTACAACAAACCTATTACCCAAGTCTTCCCTCCGAGGTCATAGTAACAATTAAACTCTCTATACTTATCTTCTAAGAATATTTCCATCTGAGTACACTAGAATTAAACAATAAAGAAACGATTCTCGTTATAATCACGTTATCTTCGCTTCACACGCTTTTCTCGGAATAGTGCATTTCTTAAGGAAAGAGGAAAATAAACACAAATGGCTGGATGCTGCGAAGATATGAGAAGCAATCGACCGAAAATTCTTACTCGCTGTGAGAGAAAAAATGGTAAAATGATGTGGACTTCCTGAATTCGTTTTTTTGTAGCGAGGAATCTTTGTAACGACTAAGCACCCTGATCTGTGGGGGAAGCAGGGGTACAAAACACTTTTTGAGCCCCGAAACACAGACAATGGTCGACTTTTTTTTTTATACCAATAGGCTTGCGTTTGGCCTGATGTGGACCACGCTTGCCTAGAACAAACCGATTCACTCGAATTTTGAATAAATCCAGATTAAAAAAATAGAAAAAATAATAATAATGAACAATCACGGAAGATATCCCGTAAGTGACAGTATCAGTTTAGATCCAGATTATAATGATCAGGGAAAAGAGAAGTCGGTAGCAGTGGCGAAGGTTCCGTACAACTCGATTCCGACCGGCTTCCCTTTGAAAAATGGCACAGTCAGTATGCTATAGACAAATAATATAATCTCATTAAAGATTATGTACTACGGCTTACCTCTTACAAAAATTGACCCTTCGCTACTGGTCGGTAGTAACTTAGACGCATGCAAGGGCAGTGTTTGTTCTGTGTGAGTACCACAGGTTCAAATCCACATTATTCACAATAGCTGAAGGCGGCTGGGGATCTATGCATTAAAATACCTCATTGAAGATCTAAAAAGAGTGATAATACTTGTCGCATGAATCTCCGTCATTCCCTCGATTAGACCCTGTGGTATATGCGTTTTTAAATACACTGCTTTTTGCAAACGGTAGCCTTTTTAGGGTTCCGTAACCACCGGGACCCTATCACTAAGCCTCCGCTGTCCGTCCGTCCGTCTGTTTGTCAGCGGGCTGTATTTCATGATCCGTAATAGGTAGACAGTTGAAATTTTCACAGAATGTGTATGTATTTCTGTTGCCGCTATAACAACAAATAATAAATTAAACATTAAAGGGGGCTCCCCTAATACGATGGAACCCTTCATACGCGGCTACAACTCGCTCTTGGCTGGTTTTTTATGCAGTCCCAGTGCCTGCTATGGCAGCTACTAAAGCCTATAGTACTAGCACTGCCTGACAAATGCATAAACATATTATACAGCCTGCAGTGACATCCTACATCGAATGCTATTTAAAACCTTTATTTATGCCATCTGCACTGTCCATAATAAACACAGAACAATATTATCCGCTGCCATTTAAACAATCTCTTGAATAAATACAAACAGAAAAAACAAACGTTTACAAACAAAACATTATGTAAATACTAGTGATTTATAGTTTAAACAATAGATAATTACGTATATATATACCTATGTATATCAGTGGCGCGCCTACCATACAAGCCCAGAAGAACAGAAGGCTGATTGAAGGCAATCAGCCTATCAATAAATAAGTAAACAAAACGTTCCATAATAGCAATCATTTATAAATAACAAAATAATAATAACATTAAATTCCGCGAACGCAACGTCTTCCGTCGCGCGATTTTACAAGTTGCCAAATATTATCTGTTTCATTCATAATTATCAGAATCTTATTTAAATTTCGCGTGCATTCATCATGCAGCGACGACCAAACCTACGCTAGCCGTAAGTGCCACCCACAGTTGCGACCTCGCTCTAACGCAATACACTAAGCGTTGAATTGCGCCCTCTCTCTCGCACTCGTTGGTTTCGCCATTTGGCTTAATATTTGTATAGAAATGTAAACATTTCATTGATAAATTCGGTGACGATTTTTGACCATTTTCTATGGTGTGGCTCCCATAGCCGCGAGAAGCCCAGCTTTTCTGTGTTATTAAGTTCGCGCAAATCAGCGTCCGCGTTGACCAGCCTGAAGTGAGTTGATAATAAGTTATTGGCACGATGTGATTTATTCCTATGATTTTGCAAGTGATTAATTGATTGTTTTATAGTGGTCTTATTATCAAAATGTGAATTCAGATATTATTGTCGAAAAGGTGTGATGTAAAACGTTGAGTTAGCTCTTTACTTCACTGTTAAAGAAGTCCTAATGATAGTTTTTCTCGGCAATGTATTTTTGTCGCTTTTCACATATCATTTTGTAGTCATTTGATAAAGTTCTTCCAAATAAAGCCACATCATTATATTATAATAATCTCTTTGAAATAAGAAAATACAATAGGTGCCTAATGCTTTTATCGAAGAGTTTAGGTACTTACAGAGTTTTTCTGAAGAAAATAAAAAGTAAATAAAATTGGCTATTATTTATTAGTGATTTATAATGATTTTGTGAGATCATTAATATTTATGTATGTAATATCAAATATTAACATTTTATTCAACACTAAATTGAATTAATTAAATAGTGTGTACGGCAATAAAATAACAAATCAATAGTTTAAATATAGTGGCCATTTTGGAAATATTTTGCATGTCTGAATTGTAAACAGTAGCGTAGCGATCTTACTTTGGTGTCACGATTCGTACGTATAGATGGCGCGTTTGTCAAAGTACGCAAGTGTATTATGATATCGAGACTAGAAAATAATTGAAAAACTATAATTTATAAAATTATTTCCCAAAACATCGGTAGCTGAATAATTGGGCTTGCCTTCTGACCTAGCAGCACGCCACTGATGTATGGACCCATATTGATACTTACGTAACATGTTGGCATAATATGAAACCTTGTTAGCCTGTGGTTTTATAGTTAATCGGTATTAATGTCCGATCAGTTTACATCAGCGCAATGCGTAAACAAGCATTTTGTTTATTTTACAGTTTCGTATTTTTACTCGTGTTGGCTGTTACTTTAGTGAGAATATTTATGGTGGGAAAAATATTTAGCAAAGGTGTCAGTGCACAAGCCATATTTCGTCAGTTATGATTATGTACCACGTAACAGGGGACGAGCCTATTGCCGTCAACTGGGCACAAATCTAGATACCCGGCTGCGTTTAAGAGATTCCTGCCCCCGTAGCATGATCACCGTAGACAAGGATTTCTTTGACGGTAGAATCGACAAAATGACAGATAGTGCAAAGAAATCTGTCATTTTGTCGATTCTTCCGTCAAAGTAATCCTTTTCTACGGTGGTCATGCTACGGGGGCTGATATAAAAATACAATTTCAGTTTACTTGACCCAACCTCATGCCCAGCAGTACCTTTTTTTATTTATTTTCGGGGTGTAACCTTCAAAAGGCGATCGGTCTTTGGGGATAAGACCTGGGAATGTGGGATTTTTACCTCACTAAAACCACCCTGGTGGTCACCATCCGCACATGGGAGGAGGCACCGTTTCCTCTTAAAAGACCTGTCCGTAGACCCCTCCTGTTAAGGCAACATCCCTGGGGCGACTATACAGAGATCAGCAGTACCTACCATCAGACCAACGAAGCAGTCATCAACTCCGCATCCGCATCAGAAACTCCATACTTCGCTTCAAAACTCAAATAGCTGATGCTGGGCTTACAGCTGCTATGTTGAAAAGGAACTGGGCTGGTCTGCCGCATGGTGTAGGAGCAATGGGCAAAAATTACCACTTAGTAGTGCGATTGGTTAATTTTTTGTGGAAACCGGGCATCGTGTTAAGCCACTACTCTAAAATTCTCCATTTCACTTCCCTCATAAGTTTCAGCCGCTTCAAGCATGCAAAACCGCTTTAACACCACGTCCAGCAAAAACTCCACATAAAAATTCTCCACAGACACAACAAATCGATCAGCAACAATAACAACAGCTAATAAGTCTGCAAAACATCGCTGCTGATTTACATAAACACTTAGCCATTCAATGTTCAGAGCGCACTGTATTAAATCATCATTAGCCACGTTTTCAAGCTGTTGGCTACCGCATACAGATTGTTATTACACAGTAAGGTGATTCCCTCACGTCGTCACTCGTCCGCGCGATCGGGTGGTGAAGCGGATCTGACGCCGCATTGGCTTGTATGAAATGCGCAACGCCCGACCGCGCGGAAGAGCGGCGCTCGCTGACTATCCGCGCGGTGCACCGCCAATATTGTTCCGCGAACCGCCTTCGCCCGACCGCTCTAAATACCGTTGCTGTGACATTTTTTAAATGTTATAGAACCTCTCCCATCTGCACCATGCTGAGATAGGGGCCTTTAGCCTCGCATAAACCAACCTTTAGTTTAATTAATGTGTCTTATTTTTTGGTTGTTTTCTTTTTGTTTTATTTTTTTGTCCTGTGCAACTTAATAATTTTTCTTTCTTTCACTAAAGAGCGGTGTCGTGTGAGGATCGCCTTTTACAGATACATTCAGACATTGTGTTGTGTCGTGATCGTCACGCAGACAGAACGCGATTTATAATGGAGGTAAGGTGAGTTAAGGCTCAATTCACGGCCTCAGGTGATGTGACATGCGTGATGCGACACGCTTTTGTGTCACTTGTTTCCTTTCCGTGAGTACCGTCGCGCGTCGCGTTGCAGTATCTCTTGCAATTTCTTTGTTTTTCTCGTGTTTCTTGAGTGTAGCTAGCTAACATTTAGTTTGTCCACAATTTTTTACGATGTGATAAAACTCTTTTTAAAACTCAAAGATTTCCTCAAACAAGAAGTATAAAGGCTACCAAACATATTCTACATCCACGTATATCCAGTTTTCATAACCGTGAGGGCGTCCAAAAGACCAGCATCGCTTTGACGGCCGACATATGGCAGCATCATCCATCTTGCTAGCCGAAATACGTAATGGCGGACAGTGAATTTTATTTCCTTTTTGGAAGCTGCTTATCCAGTCTTGACGTGCACCGGAACGTTTTAGTAGAACTAAAATATGTTTTACTTACAGTGACAAAGAAAAGACGCATGGCCATGACCAACTGTTTTAAGGGAGAAAAACTCTATAAAGAGTATGTACTGTAGGTTGACGCCTTCTATAGAAGCAGCCTCTGTACTTTATTGTTTAAGTTCCTGATATAACTGTAATATTGTACAAAGAGGGTTCTCAGTAAGGCCAAAGTCTAACTTATTTGCATAGAACATCGTATCTCATCTAATATAGCTACAATTTGTCATTCTCAAAACTAGCAATTCTAATGAAACTACAGCTCAAACAACGATGTTTTGCATCCATTGAGTAAGACAAGTTTCTAGACAATAGCACATAAACAAAATAAACTGCTGTTTAAGACCTGAACAACGCCACATTTCCTCAATCATGTTTGAGGGCAAAATACTAGAGTACAGTGCAAACAAAATTCGTGTAGGCAGCGGAGTAGACTTATCCAAAGCCAGGTAATATTACAGTAACAAGACATGTGTCACTGAGTGTACGACAAAATATGTGACAGATATTTTCGACTGAACAAACTTTAAAGATCTATGCACACGGCGCTGTTTTCGTGCGTTTCATAGAACGCGCGTCGACGGCGCGTTTGTTGGCTGGAAAACAACACTTGCGTTTGTTGCACTACAAAACAAAAGATTACTGAAGTTGCTCAAAAAGTCGCTTAGCTAAAGTAGCCCTGGGCTAGCCACGTCTGCCGTATGCCACTGCTGTAGGCTAAATTAACCACTATATGGAGCTCTGAGTCAGTCAGTATACATCGAGGGAGACTTCGTAGAAGGTGGTGGAACGACCTGACTACAGAAACGACCAGTGCAGTGGTTCAAATTAACTCTTTTTTGATTGGGGAGAGGCCTTTACGCAGAAATGGCATGATGCAGGCTAACAGTAACAGTTGCGTTTAGAGTGCGTATATGACCGTCGAGTTCCGTGTGTTTAGGCCCTAAGCCGACTATCCGATACTAATTTAGGAGTAGTCTTTATGTAGTGGTAATTTGCACTTTACACGGTTGCTCACAAGAAGGAAGTCCAATGAAACGTCGAAAGGCAACCATCAATTATCGATAGCGTTCCTCATCGACTAATGTACCCTAATGTTTATTTATTGTTCATTGCACAGTGCGTTGCCAACATATCCGCGTGCTTTTTTTTTTGGTCACATCTGAATAATTCTTTGAAATTCTACCGAAAAAATGTTTGTAACTTTTTACGGGTGAAAGAAATCTTGATAAATAAGAATCTCGATCAGTGCCAATGTATTTTGTATTGGCACGGTTCGAGATTCTCTAATGACAGCTGAATAAACGGGTTTAACACTATCTTACTGTCATAATCATAATCATCTGCCTAGTCTTTTTCCAGCTATGTTGGGGTCAGATTCCCGTCTAACCAATTGCAGCTGAATATCAGTATTTAACATGGAGTGAGTATCTGAACTCCATGACCCTTGGTAAAGACTATCTGTCTACACTACACAAAATGATTTCAATTTTCTAATTCTGTGTTCTTTTTTCAAACTACCACGTATTCTTTTTTTTCTTTATTTATTTAAATGAAAATTCCCAGCGAACAGATTCCAAATTCAATTCAAACATTAAGCGCACTCGAGGCTGCAGACAATAAGGCTGTGCTTTCTGCATAATGGTCTCAAGTACCAACTGCGCTATAACCGTTGCCCCACATCCGCGCCACCTAATAATGATGTCACCTAATCTATATTGCATGCCATTGTAGCACATTACAAACGCCTGTTACTATAGTTACTAGCTTAGCTATAGGATGCGACACTACCAGAGATGAGCGAGGATGCGCCGCTAGCAGAAATGAGCGAATATCCGCAGCGAGGGATGTGCGTAAAACTGTCCAATGGCATAGCTAGCTTTTCTCAAGCTGCAAAAATGTAGGGATATTATTGCTTAGTGTCACATACATTTCTCGTTTCGACTCCTCACATATTATCACAATACAAGATTGCTTAGCGAGAGATGTGTGTAAAACTAACCAATACCATTGCTAGCTTAACTCAAGTTGTGAAAATGAAGTGGTATTAGACCCTGTCTCGTCCAAAGTGGAGAGGCGCGGAGCAAAGAGGAAACCATTCTGCGCGTCTACGGTTTGTTCGACACCGAGCCATATTGTTCAGTTTCACACATATCTCGCTTCACTCCAGTACATCTCTGGGGAAAACAGCCTTATAATTTAATAACGAAAAAATCTCGGTCAAAACAACACTCCACAAAATGGCCTCTTGGCGATAATCCACTACGATAATTAGTGGGAAATCGAGCAGAACATTGTAAGAACATTCTTAGAAGCTATAATGGTAGTAATTATTCTTTTTGTGGTCATTCGTGCGTATTTTCACAGTGTGGTGACTTGTGTGCGACCAAACGCGCATCAATCACTTTTGATCGTCATTACACGTCATTACGTGGGTGCGGTTTGTATAATATCATTGAACTGACAAGCGTCATTTAACACCTGTAAAATCGATTACTGCAGCTCATTATATTCTGCTGTATGTGTAGCGTTAATTAACATGCATGTAAGTTCATAATTACCGCGCTGTAAAACTAAAAAACATTTTCAACGACTAAAAAAAGAAACAATGAAATTGGAATATTGAATGACAGTTACAATTTTTTTTTTATAAAAGCACTATTATAGGGTTCCATTACGGTCTACCGAATATCATACAACCGCAAATCGCAATGCAATTTATTCGTTCAAAATGAAATTATGCTTAACAGCCGTCTGTCTCAATAAATTCGTCGCGTGCCGAAGGTAAAAATCAATAATGAAACAATTGCCAGCAATTAAGGCACAAAGGCGTTCGGTTGACACTAAATTTCCATTAATATCAGTGAGGCGGCTTGACGTTGACAAATGACGCTGAATTCTGTGCAACGCACGCCTGTGCACCGCGCTGGCAAAACATCATTTGTGCAAACACAGATTTTGCAGGGTTAAAATGTAGTTTGCACACACGCTGCAAACTTTGGTCATTGTAATGTAGTATGACCACAGGATTAAACAGTAATTAGAGTGTTCAATCGCCAATTGATTGTTATATTGTGGTTAGTTATTGCGACATCGTGTGGAATAAAAATAAATGCAAGTTATTTTATACAAATTAAAAATGCTAAAATTGACCGACAAACACACTCCAAGCTTAATACGAATTATTTCAATGTGACTAGGCGTAAAATGTAATCAAAATCGCTTCATTGTTCGTTAAACAATTAAAATTTACCATAATCATAATGTTTGCGAAATTTTGATAACGTTAATTAACGTGACGGTGTTAGATGCAATTAAAATCTCCGCATAACGCGTAGTTGGTCGGAATTACGCTCGTCACTGCCGTAATTACGGGCGGTTACGCGATTACGGCTTAATTTACGCGCGATAGCGTTTGCCGGTTGATTGGCTTTATTAGGCACTTACTTATATTTGGGATAACCGTAAGATAAGACGGAAGACTGTGTCAGAAATGTGTATGCCGGCAAAATCGACGAATACGGGATTCTAATCGCAACATTTGACCTTATCTCAGCCATAGTGGTCATAACACTACTAAATGAATTGAGCTACAATACGAGGCACAACCATCGTATAAAACCTACCAAATAACATTAATTTCCGCGAACCACTTAGGTCTATTGGACACCCCAATTTGACACCGCTGCCGTCCGCAAACTGAGCCGTCAAAACCAAGTGACAAATTATAGCAATCCTAAATGACACAAAAACTAAATGCCGCCGTTCCAATTACTTAAATATCGATTGTATACTAGCAACACATTGTTAGAATGACGTACACACATGACGTGCCAAGTCGGGCACGATATAAAAAGATCTTTTGACAATTTTAGGGTTAATAAACTCGATAATGTTTTTTTTACGAGTGTAGTTTTTGAAGCTTAAGGCGATGTTTTTTTTTATTCCCGCTAGATTTTGATTCAAGGGTGTCCATTAAAATGATGTAAGATTTCGAAAAGTGGGCGTTAGTAATTGATAGTTACGCCTACCTATAGAAATAATGTTCTTTTTTTACGCTTGATTTCTCATCGATCTATTTTATTCAGGGTATTAAAACCATTAGGCGATCGTCAGATAAATTTAATTTTATTCGAGTCTTTTGTCCGCATCCCAGGAGTGATTATTTCCTATTTTATAAAACGTCTAAATCAGGAAACAATTATCTTATGAAAATCAGAGTACCTTCGTCGGCCCTGGCTCTAATATTCCTTCAGGTCAGTGTAATACCTATTAGGTATAGTCGCCAGCGCATCAAGTTACCACAAACTGTCAAATATTCTCATTCGATTTTGAACTTAGCATCAATATTTTATGGTTTATAAATCATTTGGAGAAATTAAACTTTCTTCTTCCATTTTCCCCTGTTAGCAGCCACTCACTATATCTCGTCACTTCCTTTTCCTTTCCATATCTCAAACCTCTTTGGTCTTTACATACTCAGCGGCTAAAAACCCAACTCTCCCGATGCTACATAAAATCACATCGCCGCTAGACTAGTGAAGCTGCACCCCGCAAGGCAGTGAACCTTGAAATCGAGTAAAGAGCATTATCCAATTATTGGATTGGATCGGATTTGGAACAGCGACAGGTTAATCCGCTGTCAACGCCTTCAACTTAAAAAAAAAAAACTATTCCTGTGCTGATTTTTTCGTAGGCATGTTTATTATTCGAATTGCCTTGAGATAGTTTAGAAGTTGGTGTTTTAGACTTGGCTAGCCTCTCGTCTGAGAAATCAAAAGAAGTTTTTGATTAAAATCATTTTTACACTATGTTGTTTTGGAATCAGGGGGCCTATAATGGCCGCTTTAGCAGAATCCTAATAGGATCACGTTAAAATTCTTTAAAACATGGTCACATGCGCAGCGGCCATGTGAATTGAGCTGGTCGAAAATACAGTATCAATCTGATAAAGTGATTTAATAATTGTATTTATCACAGCATTGTACAAGTTTTAATTGATTTAATTAATTAATTAATTCCGAATCAGAATATTACAAACGATTAAACAAACGCGAAATAAAAGTGTCGTAGACTCATTCGCGCCAAGTCGGTCAATCCTTCACTAGAACGCATTGTCAAAAGGTTATCGAACTCGAAAACTTTAGCATTCGAAGCCGCCATTTTTAATTTGGTTCTCGGAATCATTGGCTTTATTGTTCAAATTAAATTATCGGCCTGCAGGCGAAAATTGTACTAATGGAGTTATTTGCTACACAAAAAACTATTGGCTGGCAATATTCATCGTATCCATACTATATTGTATTGCCAGCTTTTTTTAAAATTGATTTTTAATTTAACGTATTTATGGATTCTAGTGATCTGAAATAAATGAATTAATAATAATTTTGCTGTTATAATCCTTCTTCATCGTAGTAAATTGTCTAACAGCCATTTTAAAAACAAACATGCTACTGAATGAGGTGTTTGTTGTTTTAAAGATCAATCTTCTGGATAACTGGATCAGCTGTAAAAGCTATTGCGGTAGCCAGCGTGTTGCGTTTCACGTTGCGTAACTATCACGATGTCAGTCTGCTGTTCAAGTCTTTATGGAATCACGTGTTTGGTAATCCTTGCCAAGTATGTTTTTCTATATTTGACTGCCTCATTGGTCGAGTGGTCGCAAGCGCGGCTGCTGAGCATGAGGTTCTGGGTTCGATTCGCGGGTCGGGTAAAGTGTTATTGGGTTTTTTTATCAGGAATTTATCAGTAGCAGCCACGGAGTCTGGATTTGTCACGGAGCCCGGTTGATGGCAATAGGCTCGCCCCTTAATACATGGGACTTAAATATAACTGGTGAAATGTAGGTGTACCTACTATCAGGTACACCTCTGTCACCCTTTTTTTTTTTTATCTTGGTAAAATCATCAAATGAGTCCTCCCACCCAGGGCAGAGCGGGAGGGACTGTCAGACTTGTACTGACTAAAATCCACGGTGTCCTTCAATAGCCCTTTATGTTCCAGGGTCGAGGTAATTCTATAAGTCCCGCGACCCCGGCAGGCTTTGGCCCTCCAGAGGGGGGCCCCGTCATTATGCTGACACTCTTTGAGGCACCTCTGTCATCCTTCGGGGATTACAGGCGTAATGTTATGTATGTATACTTTTCTTGATCACCCCACAAAGAAACTGCGATCTGTCATTGCCTTAGGCGATGTCGTAGTTGCGGTTTGTTTGTTGCCATAGCATACTGATTGCGAAATCCACACCGCACTTTTTTCTGCTAAGAATAATATCTCGCCACGCACTCAGATTAATCGAAGTTTAATCTCGCATATAACCCTCTACTACCGCGAAATAAAGTCAAAACTTCGTTATCGAAATGTCAATTTTCGAACCAGATCCCATCTTACTTGATACGGTCGGATATTAGACGTAGGTGAGTAAGGAAGGGTTATATAATCGGTTTTACGTCGCAATCCGGGTAGGTTGGTATTGGGTACCCGGGTACTTCGGATCGATCGTGAAATGCAATATTAATCAGGGCTCCGTTCAACTCGATTGGGTTTATGTCCGTCTTAAAGTTTGGCATTGGAAAATTATTACGGCTTGCCCTGTTTTCATATTTGGATTAGGAGACTTTATTAATGAGAGGCTGTAATGTGTTTGTATTTAGTAAAATTTTCAGTTCTCTGTTAAGCATGTTTTTCTTTTCCAGTGATTAAATAAATCAAGAAAGGTAACTTAGGCCTTACCAAGTCATCATTCTCATGCCCTTATCGCAATTCATTTGGGGTCGGCGCAGCATGTCTACTTCTTCCATACTTCTCTATTACTCGTCATCTCATCATATCTTTCTTGCCATATCATGTCTTACCAAGTGATGTTTTAAAATAATAGATTTCATTTGCCATTCATAAATAATGTTTTTTATTCAAAATCACAAATTATAAACAGGGTTTTAAGCTTTCACGGTTTACAACTAAACTTATACTGTCACTTACGGGATATCTTCCGTGATTGTTCCTTATTTTGAGCTAAAAATAATGAACAATCACGGAAGATATCAGTATAAGTTTAACCACAATTTATATTTACCACATACGATAACTCAATGAATAGAGTTTCTATCTAATTAATTCGAACTAAGACGCCACAGTGTTTGGCTTGGGATGATGGGATGAATCAGACAAACAACTGACAGCTGTCGGTCCCGGCTGTCATTTGTAGATCTTTGACAGCCGTTACAGGTAGCTGGTGGCCCGAAGTCTGACAACCTGTCTCACCAAGGGTTATCGCATTACCCAGTACTAACTAGGTTGTGGAGGTCAGATAGGCAGTCGCTTCATGTAAAATACTGGTATTCAGCTGCATTCGGTTACACTGGAACCCGATCCCAGCATAGTTGGGGAAATGCTAGGCAGATGATGATTAAATCTTCAGACAAACTATAATAAAATATCCACTCCTAACAGCTCGTTACAAACGTTTAATTCAAAGAAAGTAACATTTATTAATAAACACGTAATCGTGCGCATACCTTCTTTGAAGCGCACATCAAAGCAGTCTCACTGCTAATGTGGCACCACTTAAAACATTGTGAGTGTTTAATTACCTCTTAATATCGATAGCTTTTTCATAGAAATAGCAATACTTTTTGATTTAGCACGACGATAACAAGGTGTAAATTAGAATTATTAGATTAGGAAACCTGCATTTACTCATTACGTGTAATTTTCTTGCGCCCTATGACATGAGACTTAATCATAACTGGCGAAATGTAACTGTACTAATGGGTGCACCTCTGCCTAACCCTTCGGGGATTACAGGCGTGATGGTATGAATGTATAATTTTTCATAAAAGGTTTTATTTAGTACGACATTACACAACTTTGCGGCTGAATCCCTCGTAGAAGTTTTCTCACATATCGCTAAATATCTAGGTCCTAATTATAATAGGGAGAGAGCCTATTGCCATTAAAGGTAGACTTTAGCCGCGTGGTTTCAAAGTCTACTTTGACTTGACCCTAGTCCTGACCCTGCTACTGAAAAATTCATGATAGAAAAATCCAAAAACCGATATTTAGAAATAAATCAGTCCGTATATTTTTTTATGAGACAGAACATTTCAACAATGTCTTAATTATATTGAAAACAAAACATTGACGCAAATTATGGATAATATCCCCAATTTACAAGCCATCAAATATCCAAGATGGCCGCCACGTTACCTGGCACCGAATAAAACCCAGCAGGAAATTATTCCCTCCAATATTGCCAATTTCCTCTAACCGTTGAAAATTCTAAATACGAAAACATGAGAAAATTATAGATTCGCACATCATTGGTCCGTCGTACGGCAATTAATACGCAGTTTCCGTAGCCATAAACTACTTAGCGCTTTCATCTGGACCAGGAAGTGGTCTTAAATAGAATGGTGCTATCGTCACTTCTGTTTCGTCTTTATGGCTAGGGAACTGGGTTTATGAATTCACCTGTGAGTTTTGTGCTGGTTTGATGGCGGTGCGAAATAGATGATTTTTACTCTGACCGATTTTCTTGTGGTCTTTGAAAAAAATTAGTAGGTTTTATGTTTTTGGACTAAGTACCGTCACCAGCATATCAAGCTACCCGAAACTCACAAATCAACTTTGAAATGTTTTAAGCGACAAAGTTTTTTTTTTTTTTTGCCTGCGTGTTCTTGCAATCAGCCCTAAGACTATGAGCAAATCCGTTCTGTGGTGCTGGCGATAAAGCTGAAAAACTATTTGACAGATTGTGGTAACTTGATTTGCGTGTCTGTACTTTGACTTTAGAAGATCGACAGATCTCCAGTACTAAAGTAATTTTGTGATCAGTAATTAATTAGTCAAAATATTCATTAGATGCAGAAGGCATCAGTAAACTATACGCAGTGCTTTTGTGGCGACAGCTAAACCGCTGTACATATGCAACGATGCGTAAGCGAAGCGCGTCCCTGGTACGCAGAGTTCGCGGCAGCTCCAACAGCGTGCTGGTGATGATAGCCGATAGGCTCGACTGTCCATACATCAGACGTTGCAGTGACTTGCACGTCACCTACAGTCGTCGGCTGCCAGTATGAAAATGTTTTGTGTGGTTATTGTTTTGTGTTGTTCCTATTGTAATGTAATGTTTAATGTATTCAGTGTGTTCTGTATTTAATTTGTGCTATATTTAATTTTTGTGTATTAATGAGTCCTTGTTACTTGATAAATAAATGAATTATTATTATTGTACGCCAAGCGCTTTAAAAAAGTGTTATTTTCGACGTGCCATCCCCTGGCGTCGTGAGCACTTTTTGATTTGACCTCCATAGACGTCCGTGGCGGTCAATAGGTTAAAGCGGCCAATTTAGACCCCCTCTTAGCACAAGCTAATATGTATGTGTGAAGAATAGGACAGTCTCTAAACCTTTTAATTGGAAACTGTGTAACAAATCGAATTAATCAAGGTTTGAACTTATTCAATGATAAATCAATTAGAAATCAATCAGATAAGTATCGTGTCCAGTTATTATGTCAGGGCCTTATAAGGTAAGCGCAATTAAAATTATCGTTAAGCTTCCTAATACCAGAGAAATCTTAATATGGGCAGATATTGAGTGCCTCGTTGGTAGAGTGGTCGCAAGCGCGACTGCTGAGCTGGTCCTGGGTTCGATTTCCAGGTCAGGCATGGTGTGTGAAAGTGAGTGTTATTGGGTTTTTCCATCAGGAATTTCTCAGTAGCAGCCAAAGAGTCTAGTTTTGTGTCTGGATGTGTGCTGTGGTTGCGTGGTTGATGGCAATAGGCTCGCCGATTATTACATGGGACTTAAAGCGCTTTAAGCGCACTACACTACGCTCCAAAACGCAAACGTGGCTCAAAAGGCTGTCCAAGTTAAATGGGACTGGGCAGGACTGTACGTCGCGTGCCGAACGAACTGTGGGCCCGTAAAGCTCAGGATAGGTGCCCTGCAACTGTGACACGGGGTCGCGGCTGACCACGAAGGAGATTGCGGGACGAACTGGATGTCTCCCTTGAGAATTGGACATGGTAGCGCAGAATCGTGACCTTTGGCAGGAATGGAGGGAGGCCTTTGCCTAGCAGTGGGATAATATGGGCTAGCTATAACTTTAAACGATTAAACATGTACTAGCCTAGCACAGTACATACTACGTCTATTTAAATATTCTTACCGGTAATTATAGCGCGATTCTCAACAAAACAGTAACAGCGCGGTATCTAACAAACAAGTGCCTCTTTAACTAACTAATTAATTAATCAATCGATTATCATAAAACAATAAACTATTGTTAGAACATGACATTGGCAATAGCTTTATTCTCTGATTCGAGTCACGAGAACAATAAATTGTGATCAGGAAGGGAGACGCAAATAAATCTAATTGTCTAGAATGTGTAGATACAATGTTAAATGTTTCATTAATATGGGTGTCTTGCCGTTAGGTGCGGTCACAGAGTAATAAGTAGGTAACAGAGTGACAATGAATCCCACTTACAAAATTTCATTAAAATCATTTTAGTCATCTGAGACAGCTATGCCATAGCTATTAGACGCTTCAAAACGATAGTATCAATCAAATCTACGCATTGTAATATTTGCAATACTTTTGCTACAAACATTACATGAAAATTTCAGCAGTAATTAACAATCAACTCGGTAATTAGATAATTTTAAGTATGATAGTCTTCGTAGCGTTTTATGTACTAGACTTATAGAAAACTAGTTTCTGTCCGCGGTTACATCCGCATGTAAGTAACATATCTATCTCGGTAATAGTGCAGCTTCCATCAATGAAAAAAAACGTTGCCCTACACTAGGAATTTCTCTTGTATCGTGGGTGCATTTACAGACATTTAAAACTCACATACACAAACAGCCAGACCCGTAACAACTACCTGTAGATCATACAAATATTTGTTCCGTGCGGAGATCGAACCCGCGACAAACAGCGCAGCAGCCAATCGCTCAGCCACTGCGCCAACTGTGCCGTCATTATGATGAGTAGTTTCGGAGATTAACTCCTGCATTCAAACTTACTCACTCTATAACATTAGTTTAGATCCCAAATTGATCGCTAGTAACAGTTCTATACGCAGCTTTGGCGCAGTTCACCGTGCTATCCCTCCATTTAGTGTCTACTCCGTGGCAGACAAGACATCGATGCTTCGGCCGATGATTGATTACTGCGGATGCGATAGACGACGTACTGGGGTTAGGTAATATTGGATGGAAGGGCTGAATGCTAGACTGATTGACGATCGGATCTTAGTAATCAAACCACTAGCTGAAATTAGTTTTGATTGGTGATTGAGAATGAGCGTTTTAGAATAGAAGTAAAGAAAAAGTCTATTTATAAACATGGGTTAAAAGATAAGAGATTGCGAACACAGTAGAAATAGCTGCATCGTATCGTATGTGGTGATGATTCTCAACATCGAGGAACCGACAAAAAAGAAGAATCTGAGTTAATTGACGTAAAATTATGATAAAGTAAGCCTTGCCATTAAATAACTTTATGCAACGTTTTAAATAAATGTCGTGCTTTGTGAAATTGAGGCTAGGGAATAAGAATAAAACTAAAAACAAAATATACAGTAGAAAAAACTCTCTTCAAAGTGCTGAGGCAAGCTTAGCTAATTGATTCTTCATCATCTGCCTAGCCTTTTCCCAACTATATTGGGGTCGGCTTCCAGTCTAACTGGATACAGCTGAATACCAGTATTTTACATGGAGCGACTGCCTATCTGACCTCCACAACCCAGTTAGTACTGGGTAATACGTACCTTGGTAAGACTGGTTGTCAGACTTTTGGGCCACAAGCAAGCCAGCAAAAGCAGCAGCTAAGCACGCGCGCACACGCACGCGCTCGCACGCGTGTAGCTTAGCTAATTGATTAACAGTACAAAAATATCCCATCCGTCAACAGAGGAGATAATAGCCCAGGCTGCGCCGGACCATCATATAAATGACATTATGACGTAAAAGCCTTAAAATTATGTTAAGTCTAAATATAATAATATTTAAATCAATGACTCAAAAGTTTTAATAACAATTGCTAATCCACTCATTAATTCAACAAGTCACTAATAAATAAAAATATTAATATTAAAATCGATTTTTAATTTGATGTGGCGCCAATCTGATTACATCACCGCATTGACTATAAAATAGTGTCCCGCAGTATATTGTAACGCTCCTAATTAATACGACATTTACGACTGTTCGAGTCAACGATATCGACATGCTTATATTGCTTCACAGGTTCACTGGTTTATTGGTTTTTATTATAACACTAGCTGTTCCCGGCATGCGTTGCAATGCACCGTTTCCTACTACGTACCTACTACCTACCTAGGAACCTTCTCCTGACAGTAACAAACAGAACAAAAAAGAATTAGCAAAATCGGTCCAGCCGTTAATGCGTGATGCCGTGACCAAGGGAAATAGAGATTAATTTTTATATATATACTAGCACTTCGACTTCGTCCGCGAAAACTGTGATAGCTCGGCTAATATGCATGATATCTTTATAATTTATAGCCTATAGCACTCACGAATAATGTAGCTTTCTGCCAGTGAAAGAATTTTTAGAATTGGATCATTAGCTCCGGAGATTACCCCCTACATACAAACAAATTTTACCTCTTTATAATATTAGTATAGATAGATATAGACAGGTTTCGAACTCTTTGATCTAATATAAAACATGACAATCTCACGCCTTGTCACGTTAGAATACATGGACAGAAACTAAACTATAGAGTTGCGTTCCTTACATAATCCTTATGGCTTGATGACGTTCATAGACCTGAGTCAAATAAATTTTGAAGGACTTCGAAAAGCCGTCAAACCAAAACAGAGAGAAGAACCTAAAATAACCTAGAACTTTTTAAAATTCCGTCAAAAAGGTAAGTTTACCTAAAATACCTACTCAGGCATCGGCACCTACTTAGTAGGTATCTGTCAGTGTCCAGTGTCTGCAGCCGGTCCACACTGACTGACTGATCCTTATACTGATTGTGGATTGTCAAAATTCGGTGCTAAGATCATAAATCAAGTCATTAATTAAGCAACAATGAATGCAATCAGTATCAAAACCTGTGCCTATTGGTATTCAAAGGCAGACATGATTAAGGTCGCTACAGAATGCCTTGGATTTGACCTTAGGCGCTGAATGGAGACTAGCAGAAGCCCTAGCTAACCCGCAGTGGTAGACGCCCACGGCGCCGGACGCCGGCACACGATCTCCGGCCACCGTAGGCGCGGGCATGCGGGCTGCGAGTAATGGGCGACTCGCTGTCCGACCATGGACCATGCCCGGGTCGACGGCGCGTTGTGTTCCACGCGCGTCTCAAAGAGTGTAGCCTGCCGGGATCGCGGGACTCATAGAATTACCGTGACCCTGGAACATAAAGGGCTATTGAAGGACACCGTGGATTTTTGTCAGTACAAGTCTGACAGTCCTCTCTCTGACAGGCTCTGCCCTGGGTGGGAGGACCCATTTGATGATTTTACCACGCTAAAAAAGAAAAAAAAAGGCCTAGCTAGCTACCATATTGATTGCGGCAGACCATAAACGATTTCTATACAAATTAACTTGGTCACAGATCGACTTCTTCATTGAAATACAAGTCTCGTAGTGGAGGCCGACAACCGAATTGGTGTTCCCGCCATGTTGGTACTGTTACCAAGAGGAGAATTTAAAAACATGTTATTCCGATCCGATTTAAAGTTTTGCGGAATGCCTCGTTGGTCTAGTGGTCGCAATCGCGTCTGCTGAGCATGAGGTTTTAGGTTCGATTCCCGGGTCGAGCAAATTGTTATTGGGTTTTCCATCAGGAATTTCTCAGTAGCAGCCACGTAGTTTGGATTTGTACCCGGTTGACGGCACTAGGCTGGCCCCTTATTACATGGGACTTAAACATAACTGGCGAATTGTGGGTGTACTATTAGGTACACTTCTGCCTAATCCTTGAAGATTACAGGCGCGATGATATGCATGTAAGTGTTGCCAATATCAATCGGGAAGCTACGTAGACAGCTAGCAAGTAAAAATAAATATGTAAGTACATATTTTTGGCGGTAAGTTGATAATAGTTATCCACCCGATGAACAAAAAAACGTTCTCATGAAATACCGACAAGCCAACCACCCAATCACTGATGGACAATTCACATCTAATAATGATTAATTCCATAGCAAAGCAATAACAGTAACCATAGAGCATAATAATCGTTAAACACTAAACCAACAGTCCACAGTATGAGTATGTCCATAGTTCCACACCAGCATACGATAGTATATGCCTGTACTTAGTACCTACGTTCACCAGCAGCATAGGAAGCTCATTACTGGGGGCAGTCGCATGCATAATTAATGGTGTCCATAAAACTGTACCGTCCTATCGATTCCTAGTATTTAGGTGCAGGTAGGGGACTGTGTGTGTCCATGGACATTATGCGTGATGAAAGACTTATGCCTATTCGGTAATGCGTGATATAGATACTTAACCTTTTGAACGCCAGAGCATAAACGCACACGCGTGCACTCCACGCCAAGCCACAGTTTCACCTATAATTTTGTCACATATTTGTGTCGTTTGGCGTACAGGGCACGCGATTGCTTGTCACGTATATGTGACAATGGCGTTCAAAAGGTTAAATAGTCTTTTTAGGGCTCCGTAGTCAAATGGCAAAAAACCGAACCCTTGTAGATTCGTCCTGTCCGTCTGTTCTGATGATGTAAGTCACAGTCATATTTTGTGTAAGTTTGTCAAGATGTATCCTGGCAGGATGTTCTCGTATATATTACATTTAATAATGAAAAAAAAAACAAAAAATATATATTTACTATTCTTACACACACCACACATTTACACTTACCAAGAACACACGCACACGCGCGCATTTATTTTTACACTTACCACAACTACTTCTATATATCTTCTTGGTATAGAATTAATACAAAATTCTATGCCGTGACACCCATCATTTTTATTTTTTCGTAATTTCACTACACCACTGCTTAGCGGAGCATAGAATTCACCTTCTACTCTCGGAGTAAAATGGCTGACAGACGTACAAAGCGGAATGGTAAAGGATTCCTTTTTTCCATTTGGCTACGGAACCTTTAAAAAGACAGCGGAACCTCAAGCAAATATATATATATGATCTTCGTTTTCCCAAATTGCAGTATGACAGAAAATAGAGAAAAAAATGGAGAAAATATATGGAGTTTCTTGCCGGTTCTTCTCCATAGGAAACGACCAACCCGAACCGTGCACCTTTTTGTCAACGTTTTATAAGTGCCCATCGAGGCCTGTGTGAAATATTTTGATTTTGAAAGAAATTCAATTTTTAAATAGGTATCTTACTCGTACTATCATTAAAATTGAAAACGGGATATTTACCAAAAAAATAGTAAATTATTATTATCGTTTTCAGTTTTAGTGACCATGTCAGTTCAAAACTTTTAAATATCTTACTCGTAAATAACCACTAATCGTCAGCCGTCGGAAACTTAACCCAATAACTAACGCCTGCATCTTACTTAGATAGTGTTCGATCATCGTTATCTTGTTATCTATTATCGAGATGTCCCACAACATTCCGATTATATCTCTCAAGATCCGATTGGAACTGCGACCATGATTTTCTCACCGTACAACTTTATGGGGTCTTTAAATAAGGCCCATTGACACCTTGGCTTGGGTAATTGGTACCGGTGACATGACAGGCAATTTGTTGAGGTATAGTTTAATTGAAACTAGCTGGAGTGTTAATAGAAATATAACTCTCTGGGGTATTCCGCAAATCGCAACTATTTTTAAGCGCAAACAACTAAGCGCAACCATTAGTTGCGCTCACAAATTCAAATTAAAAATATTAAATGTTTATTCCTCAAAACGCAATCATGATGAAAAATAGATAGAGGTATGATGGATTCATTTTTTTTTTTCAATCTTGGTTGCGCTTTGCGGTATAAACATATAATAACACTGTTTTAAGCTTTCACGGTTTACAACTAAACTTATACTGTCACTTATGGGATATCTTCCGTGATTGTTCAGTCAACCCGCGATCATGGCGCTTGCAACAACGCCGAAATATCGGGAGCTCAAAATAATGAACAATCACGGAAGATATCCCGTCAGTGACAGTATAAGTTTAAACATATAATATTTTAATTTGAATTTGTGAGCGCAACTAATGGTTGCGCTTCGAGAATGATTTAGTTGCGCTTAGTTGGTTGCGCTTCGAGAATGATTTAGTTGCGCTTAGTTGGTTGCGCTTTGAGGAATACCCCACTCTCTCTGGCAGTAACCTTTGTACAGTTTAACGGATGGATGAATTTACACAAAATCAAAAATTAAAAGCAAATATGGAGAAGAACCGGCAAGAAACTCCATGGTAACTCTTTTCAAATCATTTGGTATTACAATATTATCATGTTACAGCATTACTACTTAAGTATGGGGGGACAGCGTAGACCCGACAAAAAGTCGTTGCTTATTACACAAAAAACGTAAAACAAGATAAAAAGTTAACAAGCATCTGTGAATCTACAAAGCTTACAATTTCCACACATTCACAAACAATCGGACGGAATTGGCATACGGATAGACCGTGACATGGAAAAAGTCAGGATACGAAGGTTTTTTTGTAGGATGTTGTCAAGGGCGAAACCGGGGGGCGGTCATGGGGGTCATGACCCCCCTGGACTGGGAAAAATTATAATTTTAAAACGTTTTGGGAGAAGACATAAGAGAAAAGTTGATTTTGTAATTTAATTAAGTAAATATATTTTGAAATATAGCAATAAACACTTTCTTCTTAATTTTATTTATTTATTTATTTATGTACACACAAAATACTTAACAAGACATTACATTAAGATAGAAGAGCACAAAGGTACTGCTTATTTCATGAGAAATCTCTTCCAGCAGACCTGCGAGAGGAAAGTAGGATTAGAGATGTAGACACAGTGTATTTTAATTATTATTGTATTCGATTTCGAGCCTGTCATGACTAGATCTCAACTATGTGACCGCCCCTTGACATGATAGCTGGATCCATCCTTGGATGTTCTCTTGGAATAATTTCCGATCTCCACGGACAAAAGCTAGACTTCAAATGAACATTTCTAAAGCTATAAGATTTTAAACTATCATGGTCACTAACATTACTATTAATACTAACGGGATATTTACCATGTTTACTGTTTTCTATGAGTTCCCGATATTTCGGCGCTGCTGCAAGCACCATGATCACGGATAAACTGACAGTAAACATGGTAAATATCCCGTTAGTATTAAAAGTAATTTCTAAAGCTGCTGCGAAACAATTAATTACTGTGAAAAAATATTATCGCAACAGAGTTTGAACAATGGGCGACAATTAATGCTAATGAGTCCTTAGATAAATCTCCAAAAGAAAAGACGGCTCATTTGTGAAATTAAACTTTGAGATTTGAAAAATTGTCACGTTCGGCGATCATCAATTTCTGACACGAAATCACACTTTTTAAAACAAACAAAAACTTTCCCGGAGATAGGGCGAATTTCACAAAAGTAACTGTAAGCGAACCTCACAATATTTTAACCTTTTGAACGCCATTGTCACATAATTATACGTGACAAGCAAGCGCGCTGTCTGGACGCCAAATGACACTTGTAGCCAAATATTTGACAAAATGGTAGGTGAAATTGTGGTTTGGCGTGGAGGGCACGCGCGTGCTTTTATGCTCTGGCGTTCAAAAGCTTCAACTGAGTTCCTGAGCTGACAGTGTCACCGTGTTGATAGCTCTTGAACACGGTTTAGAGGTCCTGATCGCGTTGCGTTTCATTGGTGTAATTCGCCCTGAGTTTACTCCTAAAAATAATGAAATATATTCGGAAGCAACTGAACATCTTATTTTCTGATGGCCCTCAACCAATCGCATCAACCAACAAGCTAAAAATCTCCAGCCCAGTAAATCCCAAACTAATATTCATTCAGTGATATTTGATGTAAGCCTTAGCGCTTTAAATCCTCATGATCCGACCATCCCAGCTGAGGCGGCGATCCGACCTGATCCAGGGTAAGTGGAGCAAAAACTTGAATTTTAACGGAGATTATACTTTAAGCGACGGGTGAGGCAGGGGATCTGTAGTTGATTTTATAGTTTAACTATAAGAAGGGAATGCTAATGAACTGATGATATTTTCGACCTTTCAAGTGAAGGTACACATATTATCTGTCTAGACGACCTTAGAATCACAATATTTATTTATTTAAAGAACACATAAGCTACCCTATCTAATTCACATTATAATTGCTTAAATACCATCATTATTACCTCTGCTGGGTCTTTCTAAATTTACGCAGATTTACACACAATAGTCCCTCAATACGCATTAATGTAGGGGCGATGTAAAACAGTCCTGCTATTAATACACGAATTCCATTCAGAATGACGAGAAATTCTGCTTCTAAGAGATCTTCGCAGTTGTAGCTTGCCAATCAGATATTGCATGCTTACGACATACCTGCACAGGATAGTATGATAAACTCTTAGTAGGTATACGAATACTAATAAGACAACCCACGAGAAAGCCCAGCAATGAATCGAAGAAGTGCAGTTCCTATTTTAAGACCATACAATGAAATAAGCACCCTAAATCGTTGCATAGAAGAACATTGTACACAAGCGTTTGCACCCCAGTCCCAAACCTTACAAAATCGCTACCGAAGACAAAACAAAAGAACAATAGCGAGGCATTTAAACGCAGCACTGCAAAGTACGGCAACAAATCTGCAACTATTCACAACTTTAAACTGAGACTTATTCGATTACACGGAATCAAAACTTTTTAACTTAATTATGTTACTCCAAGGATATTAACGATTTTCTCCGTCGTCGCTTTCTCTTGGTTATTTCAGATAAATTTTATAGGGACTTGATGAGAAACCATAACAACGTCATCGAAGAAGAAGACTGAGGATTTATTCGAGGTTTCAAAATTAATTTAGAAATCATGACTAAAAACTTTATCAGTGTCCAGAGCAGTCTTTAAAACCAAGTCTGACGAAGATGTTTCATAGTAAAAGCGGATTCATGTTCATCAAATATTCCTTTTTGTATTCTGCCAGTAAATTCCAGGACGTAAACTCCACTCTTTAAGGACTTTGTATCCACTTTCCTCCAAGACTTTTACTTTGTAGAATAGAATAAAAGTTTACTGCAGAATGTGTTAGTAAAAAAATCCATTCCATTAGTTGGAGACAAGGAGTCCTTGTGTGAAACATTGAGCTAGACAAGACGGATGCGGTTAGTTAAGACCCGTATTGCGTTGTAGGATGCCGCGTGGATGAGGGCGCGTCCACAGGGCTTTATATCCGTGGTAATTTTTGATCGCTCATCTCCAACAAATTTTTCGGCCCCAAAAGGTATATGCATGATCAGCCCAAAATCTTCCCAAAGCTAGGATAGGCCTCCTCTCTATGAGAGTGACCGGGCAATTACCGGACCCAGTGCAGGTTTCGGATTGGAAGATATGTTGTCTCCGAAGTTTTGGTTCTAGGTATGCCGGTTTCCTCACGATTCTTAGTTGTTGGAAAGGCACCGAAAGAAGAGCTTCGTGTCCAGTCGTGGGTGGTGATAAAGTTAATAGTGAAGCCAGTGAATACTTCTTGTATTTGCACGATTAAGCCAGGGAATTAGCATTCTTATGTCATTCTAAGAATATTCTTATTGTTGTGTTCAAGAGCTTCAGCGATAAAGGGTTTTACTATTATCTATGAAAGGAAACATATTGAATCCTGCATTGATCCTCTTGATCGAGGACTACAGAACAATAGCCTTTTCTCATATTGAAACATACCAGCACGAGCAGTCACGCATGAAAGTCTCTCTTGTGCTTGTACTTGACCCTGTTCTCTTGGCCTGCGAGGCAGGTATTTGAAGAAACTATTGTACTGCGTAAAGCCTGCCCGTAGAGTGCGATAAGGACAGCTGCAGCTCAGATTATATCACGAAAATTTTGACGAGATCGACGTTTCGTATTCCCCTTTTATCTCCTCGAAAACTGAGCCAATTCAATTATTTTTGACATTCAAATTTTAAGAAAGAGTATGTCTAGGTTCCTATAAATTTCTTTTAAGTTTAAAACTTTTCGAGTTTTTCTGGTAGTCCTCTAATCACGGCCGTAAGAATGGAGCATTTTTTGTCAGGGATTGAAAACCGGTACGAATTTGGGTTCCGGTTCTTCATTTCAGTTCTTAAAAAGGTCCTTCTTTTCGGTACGGTTCTGATTCAGGTTCCGGTTCGGTTCTGGTTCCAAAGTACCGGTTCCAAATAAAAGTTCCAATATACCGGTTCCGTATCATCCGATTTAAAGGTTCTCAAGAAAGAAGGGGTATGTTTGACGCGTGCCTGGCGTGTCTTATCTTTCAGTTCGCCTTCGAAATATTAGCGAGTGGAAGTCTGTACTGTACAGTGTCAGAAAATATTATTAGATACTGTTTTGAATAATCTAGAGTAATAAAATTACTGTTAATTAATACATAGACTCGCTTTGAAGAAGAACCGGTACAATAAAGGTTCTTAAAGGTTAAAATTTAGGTTCCGGTTTCGGTTCGGGTTCTAAGTAACGGAACCACTAAATACCGGTATTTTACCGGTATTTCGGGAACCTTTTCGATCCCTGTTTTTTGTCATTGGAAGGTCATATTTCCTTTACTTATTACTTGCATAAAAAAAGAAAATGACAGGGACGGAGTCTACAGTAGACCTTGATCTTATGAAAAAAAAAATTGCTCTAGAGAGGCATTACTCAGGAAGAAAAAAGGAGAATACATTTGCATGGAGAATCGCAAGCCCTGTTCCCTCTTAATAGGCTCATCAACACAAAAAAAAAACAAAAGCCAAACGATTCTCCACACCTATCTGAAACTAAAGTTTTATCTTGGCAGCTCTGCCAACTATCAGACCAACACCAAGTCACCATTGCGCGCTAGCCCTAACTAAATAGTTGGGAGCAATTTGCATTTTGATACAATTGGTCCGGCCTGCGTTGTAACTTCGCAGCGTCAACTGTTTGGATGGGCCGTGTCGTGATTGTGTACTAGGTTATTAGGAATTCATGTCACTTATCAACGTCTTTGCGTTTTGTTGGACAATTCTTGTTGAGCTATTTGCATTGGTTGACGTGACTGTTTCTATGCGGATGCAGGCTGGCTTTATAGATGGAGATTATGCTGCACTTGTGTTAGGAAAACATTAGTCTTGATTAATGAGTCTTATGAGCTCATCTGCTTCGCATACCTGCATATCTCAGGAAAATAACACAATACATAAATCTATGGGCTTGTGTAGCCTGAAACAAATGAATAAAATCATTCACCAGGTCTGACTCTATAGTAGCATTGAACTGAACTGTCATTTTATGGAGTTGTGTGCCGACGCCAATAGAATGTATATTGCAACAATTTTTTTTCTGAACTTGCAGAGACAATAGGCTGTCAATGGGACAGACCGTCGAAAGCTGACTGTATATGGCGCAACCATAGCGTCTGAATCTGACCAATGAGGTCAAGCTATTTTGAAATAAAAAATGACATTACCAGATTTTCAACCAATGACGATGCTTGGAACCAACTGCGCCATTAGTTTCACAGCTGCCATCGCCATTGCCATGATCATTCAAAGAGCTGTTTTAGGAGATCCATGTTTAACAGATTACGGATTTATTTCTCTCCATGTTTCTTTTATTAAGAGACCATAAACTTTGAAATGACAACTACGCAATCAGCCATGTAACTTGTGTCCTTAGACCTACAGTAAATTGGCGAGATTGTCTGCTTCCTAATTGAGTTAATAAAAAAATAAGCTTTGGAGATTTACTCCTCGTAAAAACATCCCAAGTCTAGATTTATGGTCGGAATTCTAGAAACACATTATTGTTTTTTGCTTCGGTTGTGTTGGGTGCAAGCAAAGGTCGTCTAACCAACACAATTATGTGGATTCAGTCTTTTTTAGGAATTGAGAATGTCTTTATTGACACCAACAAAACAGAACCTAGAACCTTGTTGATTTCAAATTCATGAAATATGAGTTACCTAAAAGTTGTTCCAGGATTTGGTGTCAGGGTTTAAAAAAATCGATTGTCTGTAAAGTCGGTTTACTGACGATAGTTGAACGTGACAACGTCATAAGAAAATACTGATGGAAAGGTTGCATTTTAAAAAAAAATTAATATGCGTTGAGCAATTGTTTTATGGAACGCCTCAGAGCGAGGTAACGTTTCATACGTCATGTTTTTTCGTGCGTGCAGCCGGCTCCATCGAATTATAAGACATTGTCACGTCAAAAAAACAATATATCGAGCTCTAGAGAGCTATTTTATTAATCATTGTACTTTGTCTTTAGTCCGCACGCAAAATACGCACTTTGGACGCGTGTTGCGGACACCAGCCCAATATAACACAATACCTAGCCGGAGATCTACTTTGATTTCCGTGACATAAACATGACTGTTCAAAGTTTAATAACCATTCATTACTCCATAGCTAGTGGTTGTGTCATAAATAGACTTGCATTGTCATATTATGGTTCGGCACTTCGACTTGTAAAAATATTTGACATATTGTTCGTTTCCTAAAATAAAAGTAACACATAGGGTTTGCCATTTTTGGACGGATGTATTATATTTTTTAATTTGTTCCTGCCGTAGAAGATGGCGGGACGATCTGGACCGCACCAACGACCAGTGGTCGAGAAGGCATGGGGAGAGGCGTTTGCCCAGCAGTGGGATTATGCAGGCTAACGGTATCAGTAATTTCTTCCTGACGAGTAAAATCCGAATGATATACTATTTGCACACTCGTAAAGTTTTGACGACAAAACATTTCAATCAAGAACCTACTCATCTAATCGCATTCTGGATGGACATAGGCCACCCAACAATACGTTTTGGTATCATATATTGCTGATCAAACGAAGTCTGAAGGTAGTAATCATTTTAGTACAATAATAATATGCTCATAGTTGAGGAGCATTCTATTATTTAAATGAACATGACGTGTTTTTGAATGTCATCATGATTTAGGTACCTACTCTTAATCAAGTTGTGAGTTGTATTATGTACTCGTACTAATGATACAACTAATAGAAGTGTCAAACGAAGCCGCAAAAAAGTTAAATTCAAATCTTAAACTGGTTATGTAACACGTGCTCTGCTTATTACTAAAATAGAAGCAATACATTTGAGAAACTTCGAAAGGAAAATGACTAAGTCAGTCGATATAATTATTATAAGTAGGTGGAAAAGTTACAAATTCAATCGCTAAAGAAACAAAATCACCGAGTACGACATACGAATAGCGATATTACAAAAAAAACTAGACTCGTCTCGCCCTCAAATTATTCAAATGCCATTCAAATTCGTCATGATATCTGCATGCAGAATAACTTAACATAACAGGATTCAAAAAGTGTTTATTATTATGAAATCATGAATGAATCGAGTCATCGGCTTTCGAGACGGGTGACAGATGTGTAGCAGATGCGTTGACTAAGAGATTCTTAATTTGAATGATTTATTGTCAAGACTATTTTACACTTTTTCCCACTTTGTCTTAGATCTCAAGTATTTAAATAGAAAGCTGGAGTAATGTGACGCTTAAACACAGCTGTTACTTCACGTTGTTTTCTTTTTATGACAAATTATAAAATTTGTGGTTACAAAATGGATAATCTCGTAATTTATATTGGGCACAGATGTTTTGGATTGTGCATTTGTAAGTGAATTAGTGTGTAATTGTTCTCGTTTGCAGAAATTAAATATTTGTTTTAAATGGTTGTGAAATGCAGCATGTGGTGTTGCCACACGCATTTTTGTTACAAAATGGAGTGTTTGTTTGAAACTGAATAGGATTCGGACTGCCTATCTGATGTATCCTGAATAGGATTGGGACTGCCTATCTGATTGTATTGTGTTAGTTCTTGGAAACAAAAGGAAACTAAACATGAATCATACTTTGTCAATGACGTTATAAACAGCATGTGGGTGACAGAACGTGACAAAAGCCCGAATGTAATAACACACATGGAACTATTAAGTACTTTGATCATATTGGGCGAATGATAGCCTACTGAAGGAAAAATAAAAAGCTAATCGTAATACCCATAAATGCCCATATGTATATACTAATATTATAAAGAAGTAAAATTTGTTTGTATGTAGGGGGGTAATCTCCGGAAGTAATGAACCAATTTAAAAAATTGTTTCACTGGTAGAAAGCTACATTATTCGTGAGTACTATAGGCTATAAATTATAAAGATATCATGCATATTAGCCGAGCTATCACAATTTTCGCGGACGAAGTCGCGGGCGAAGTGCTAGTGTGTAATAAAATATGTAACCGCAATCGTTTCAGTTTGACAACCTACAATTTCTTTCAGTCATTGAAACAAAATGCTAATAAAGCTACTCAAGTTGGCTTAACTTTGAGAGACTAACATGCAAAGAAATAAACTGAAACTCTAAGCTCCTAACTTATCAAACAAACCTAGCTCTAATACCATGTGCTTGCGAAAGAAATCTTGATTACCTAGTTCCAGACAGTACTTGAAGCACTATATCTGGTTTTTATTAGCAGATTAAGAGCGAATTTATCCCAATTATAGCTGAACACGATCACCACACCTAAACCGCGTTTAGCAGGTTCTGTCACTGTCATAATTGATATGAAATGTTGACACTGACAGTTTTGGAACGCGGTTTAGATGTATTGTTCGCACAGTTTCATAGGTGACATGTGCTCTTAGAGCCATTTAGCCGGGCGACGGTTCACGATATTTTTTTGGTACAAAGATGGGTTCACACGTCAACATCCCACTGTTCTGTTAAAAACATTGCAGTAAGAAAATTCTCTTCGACATCCCAAAATTATACAGTACATAAATCGTACTGATCATAGCCGTGTATACAGGCCTTTACTTCTTTATTTATTTATTTATTTTTAAGAAAACGTTGCCCCACACTAGGAATTTCTCCTGTATCGTGGGTGCGTTTACAAACATTTAAGCTCACATACACAAACAGCCAGACCCGGAACAACTACCTGTAGGCCATACAAATATTTGTTCCGTACGGGAATCGAACCCGCGACACGAAGCGCAGCAGTCAATCGCTCAGCCACTGCGCCAACCGTGCCGTATTTGTAGGACTGTTTCGACCGATCTTTGTCGTAGTAAGCTAATAATAGAACATCTCGTCGCTTTCAAAGGTCATTGTTTGAGGCGATTAAACGGTTCTCAATTTCAAGACGAGATTACATTTTACAAGACTACATTTTTAAAAATAAACCAAAAAAAATGATCGCAATAATTGAAAAATCCCCAAAATTGAAAAGGCTTCATTCCATTTTTAAATTAATTTCAAAATTTGACGCCTAAGTGTCGTCGTTTTTTAGTTGTTTATATTTTCTTACTTTTAGCTTTATTTTTATCATTAGTTTAGTTCTATTTGTAGTCTGTATTATAATGTAAATAAGTAAAAAAATAGAAATTCAAAATTTATTTGAAAATGGAAGCATTATTTTTCAATCAAGGAAAACCAGCCAACAACTTTTCCTTAAAGAAAACTTGAAGTACAAACCAAACATATAATTTACAAACGGCCTAATAACTTTCTCTAGTTCAATAATAAAGTAAACATTTCTTTAGCCGGCAGCATCTAGTTCCCATCAACAGTTTAAATATTTGTTCAGGG
Organism: Noctua comes; assembly: GCA_963082995.1. Taxonomy (NCBI): domain Eukaryota; kingdom Metazoa; phylum Arthropoda; class Insecta; order Lepidoptera; family Noctuidae; genus Noctua; species Noctua comes. The sequence continues at coordinate 17,192,839 of OY720267.1, read as the reverse complement.
GCCACGTCGGCCATTTTAACTTGGAACCAATTACTGGCTGGACTATAGTTTGGCTACTTTAATTAGGAAAGTGATCAAAGCTGTGTTTAATGTTGAAATATTGTGTGGGGTCACTGAGCCAATTTGGTTGGCAGAATAAATGTGAGGTTGTGATATTTAATTTTGGATCTGAATTGAGGAGCTGTGGGGTAAATGTCACAATATTGGTCAGCAGGTGCTTTTACCTTCATCCATAGTCCGACAATAGTAATTTTTATTTAGACTATTATATAATATTTTTTCCGATTTGGAGGTTGATTCCGAAATAAAAGTTGTTTCGGATGATGAGTACAATCACTTACGAGACCTTACGAGGTAAAAAAAAAGAAAAAAGCCTGTATTTTGTTAAAACGTTCAAAATAAATACAGGATTTTTTTTAATTCCTTTGAAGCATAAAGAAAACTCCATCACATCACTCCGTAACAAACACCGAAAGAAGTAATCAATTCGCTGGCACTTAAAAAATTAAACGTAAACAAAATAAGAGCAAAAGCAAGCATGACCCGAAAACAGAACCATATGTTTATTAATTACGTTAAAAGCTCATATCACTACATACAGCCGCGTCTGTCTGTCTGTACTATCGACGTGCTAACCTCGTAAAGAACTGTGTAGGTGGATATGGTTTTGGCCTGTATTTAAAGAAGATTTTGAGTATTTTTTATAGGGACACACCGCTTTGTCTCTAATCCTATTAGATCATCAGGATTCTTGTTTTCTTATATTTACCTACAAGTTTGGAAAAAAAAGTCAGTATAGTGAGAGCAGCTGGCAGGACTGTCCAGGGTGAGCAGGGTATTCTTACATTTAAGAATTTGTGGAGGTCAGATAGGCAGTCGCGCCATGTAAAGTACTGGTATTCAGCTGCATTCGGTTAGTGGAGCCAACCCTAACATAGTTGGGAAAAGGCTAGGCAGATGATGATGGAAGGTATTGGTGCTCTAAACAACATTTTAAAGTGTCTTTGGATAGTTTACCGGAACTCGGGTGCATTATGGGCTAAGACCACCACAATAGGCGGGAATGATCCATATTTTGGCATGAAGTGGGCAGTGGGGCTCGTAAGAAAAAATATATTATGGAATAAAGTTCATCATCATCATTCCAGCCGAAAGATTTTCACTGCTGGACATAGGCCTCCCCCAAGTGTCGCCACATTGACCGGTCCCGGTGCGTCTCGAATAAAGTTCACAGTCATAAAAATGCCTATTGCCGTATCACCTTGATGTTATGATCAGATGGAAGATGCTGTTGCTCGTTCATAACTTTTCCTCTCACCACTAACCAAACTTGACCTTTACTGCACATAAGATAAGAGCGAATTTCTTTTCACCAAAAAACCGGAATAGATTCTTCGCTACACGTGCGTTTACTCAAACAAATTACGTAACCTATTGAATATATATCTTCGAACGCTTTGATATAATATGTGGGAGCTCTTGAGTCGTTCTTTATGTAAGTACTAGCTGTTGCCCGCGACTTCGTTCGCGTGGAAATTTTGACGTGTATGTGTGAGAAAAAAACGATAACCTATATCATTCCTCAGGATATAATCTATCTCCTTGCCTTTCATTACGATCCAATCAGCTGGTTAGTCATGAAAACGTAACAAACAAACAGAGTTACTTTCGAATTTATAATATTAAAATGGATTATTTTGTAGAGGATATTAGGAATATACTACGACTTCACGTTCCCATGTAATGTTCCCTAATAATGCCAAAAGAATACGCGCTCTCGTGAGCGAAGCCGCGGGCACAGCTAGTCCCCAATAAAATGGAACTTAGCATACCTAATTATCAAAATGTGGGTGCACTGGTACACATCTGCGTACCCCCTCAAAGCATACAGGCGTGATGTTATGTTATGGTGTTGTGTAAACAATAAACATCCAAGCGATTGCAGGAATCACGACAGATTTGCTGTCTTTTATTGAAGAGTTCCATTGATTTTCAATCGTCAGCCTAACCACAAAATTTCAAGATCCTAACTTCAAAACTGACAGACTTTCATACAAACTTCCATCCCCTATTTTACCCCTTTAGGGGTGGAATTCCCAATAATCCTTTCTTAGTGGAAACCTTCTCTTCACAAAGAACACACCCTTCAAGTTTCATGTCTCTAGGACCAGCGGTTTGGGCTGTGCGTTGATATATCACCCAGTCAGTCAATAAGTCAGTCAGTTTACTGTTTTATATTATAGAAGATGATTGTTCACTTTGAAAAAAAAGTCGTATGGCACCATAATGTTCCAGTTTTTAAGCCATATCGTTGCCTCAACACCGTTCAGACCTCTGCCGCTCAGAATTACAGCGCCCAAAACCACGCCTTTTTTAGTCATCACCCACATTATCACATTTTGATCAGGCCTTCAGTTCTCACACACATCCCGCCTGTAATCCCCGAAGGGTTAGGCACAGATGTGTACCTAATCGTACACCCACATTACACCAGTTATGTTGAAGTCCCATGTAATAGGGGGCGAGCCTATTGCCATCAATCGGGCACAAATCCAGACTCCTTAGCTGCTACTGATATTTCCTGATGGAATAACCAAACAACACTTTACTCAACCCGGGAATCGAACACGCGTACACAACAAAATTTACACGCGAACGAAGTCGCGGGCAACAGCTAGTCCCCAATAAAATGGAACTTAGCATACCTAATTATCAAAATGTGGGTGCACTGGTACACATCTGAGTACCCCCTCAAAGCATACAGGCGTGATGTTATGTTATGGTGTTGTGTAAACAATAAACATCCAAGCGATTGCAGGAATCACGACAGATTTGCTGCCTATTATTGAAGAGTTCCATTGATATCTCCGAAGATCAGCATCAGATCTTCACGAAATTTAAACGGGACCACCGCGGAATAATATTTGTCCAAACAAAAAAAAAACATCAACAAAATCGGTTCACAATTGGCAAAGAAATCGCTGAAAATAAAGGCAAAAAAAAAAAAAAAAAAAAAATTCCTCCTCCTTTTGGAAGTCGGTTAAAAATCATCTTTATCTATCAAAATTGAACGCGTAAACAAAGTTTCGTGACCGTGCTACTAACCGTTGAAGAGTTCTGTCTTGAGGAGACGATCCTGGGTGCAGGATTAAGGAATGTCTGTCATAAAAATGTGTTGTCACCAGAACCAAAGGTGTGTGCAAAATTTCAGCTCAATCGGTTGTACAAAATTGAGTTCCATTCCACCCGTACAAACATAGTACCTTCACCCCCCTTTTTAACCCTTCGGGGGTAGAATTATCAAAAACGCCGAGACACATATAAATTAATTTTCAATCGTCAGCCTAACCACAAAATTTGAAGATCCTAACTTCAAAACTGACAGACTTTCATACAAACTTCCATCCCCTATTTTACCCCTTTAGGGGTGGAATTCCCAAAAATCCTTTCTTAGTGGAAACCTTCTCTTCACAAAGAACACACCCTCCAAGTTTCATGTCTCTAGGACCAGCGGTTTGGGCTGTGCGTTGATATATCACCCAGTCAGTCAGTCAGTCAGTCATTCAGTTTACTATTTTATATATATAGATTTTCAATCGTCAGCCTAACCACAAAATTTGAAGATCCTAACTTCAAAACTGACAGACTTTCATACAAACTTCCATCCCCTATTTTACCCCTTTAGGGGTGGAATTCCCAAAAATCCTTTCTTAGTGGAAACCTTCTCTTCACAAAGAACACACCCTCCAAGTTTCATGTCTCTAGGACCAGCGGTTTGGGCTGTGCGTTGATATATCACCCAGTCAGTCAGTCAGTCAGTCAGTCAGTCAGTCAGTCATTCAGTTTACTATTTTATATATATAGATATATCAGTATATATCAAGGTGAGTAGGTAGCCTTGTATGAATCACCAGCCAGTTGTATGTCCCAATGTAAGCGTGAATGGGTTTCGATGTGAATGGTCTGGTTTTTATCTCGCTTGTGCTATCTTGTTGAGAAATCGTTGGTCGTCTTTTAGATATCATGGTTACTTAGTTACTTTACAAAGGTTTGTGTGTGTGTCAACACGATTTTAACCGACTTTTGTTTGTTTTATTGACTTTTTGCCACAGACTTCCGAAAGTAAAGTTATTTTCCGCTTTTTAACCGACTTCTAAAAACGGAGGAGGTTATGTATTTCACCAGCATCTTCTTCTTTTTTCAAGTAAACATACGAAAGTCACACACTTCCGAAAAAAAAGTTATTTTCCACTTTTTAGTGCTTTTTTTGGAAGTCTGTTCTTTTTTGTTTTTGCTAAATATTATCTTTTTACTTTTTTGGTTAAAGGACATCTTTAAATTTTAATTCTTAAATCTGTGGTCAAACAAAAAAAGAATCTTACCTAGTTGTCAATGATTAGGTATTTCCATTATTTCTCGGTTAATACTCAGACTAGATTTAAACAAGACAGATTGTTGTAAATTATACTAAAACAACAAAATTCGTCAAATTGGCTGGACTTTATGATAATGTTGACACAGTTTACCGAGTAGCAGTGGCGAAGGTTCCATACAACTCGATTCCTACCGGATTTCCTTTGAAAAATGGCACAGTCAGTATTCTATAGGCAAATAATATTATCAGATTAAAGATATGTACTCCGGCTTACCTTTTACAAAATTGACCCTTCGCTACTGCTGAGCAGCAAATTTTTTGTTACACAACTCTTAACATTGGTAAGTACTAAAAGTAGATAATATGTAAGTATGCATTCTTCTGTTCTTTTAGGTAATAAATAAGCTTAAGTAAGTATTAAACTTATACTATCACTTACGGGATAGCTTCCGTGATTGTTCATTATTTTGAGCTCCCGATATGACAAGACCCCCGACTCCCGTAAGTGACAGTATAAGTTTAGTTGTAAACCGTGAAAGCTTAAAACAGTGTTAGGTAAGTATTGTACCAATGTTCTCTTAGGTAACAATCTGGATATATACAGTTATAAATTAGCTGCAAAACATGCGAAAACCAACTCATACAGGAAAGTTGTATAACTTTGAAAAGAAATGTTTCTTTATAGCCTATCTACATATGCAACTAGAACACGTTCAGACTGTTAACCAAGTTTGCGTAAACTATAAACCACGTTTATTTTAGACAAGCTCGTTCAATCATATCATAAACTCGTTAAAATAACGGTTACTGCGATAGTTTGTTACTTTAGATACAACATTGAAATATTTAATGAGATTGCGTGCAGAGATAACCTCTAAGAAAAGTTGGAGACGAATAATAAATAATTAAGTTGTGATATTTTATGTAAAATCGATTGATAAAACTCTAATATGTTGACTATATTAACGATCATGTTCACAATACTTCAAACATAAGATTTATCGATATTCTTAATTTATTGGTTTTGCTGGGACAGTCTCACACGCAAGTTTTCTAAAATGTTTAATAATTTGGCCAAGACCTCTTATGTCAAAATCAAAATATTTTATTTCACATAGGCCTCGATGGGCACTTATAAAACGTCGACACAAAGTTGCACGGTTCGGGTTGGTCGTTTCCTATGGAGAAGAACCGGCAAGAAACTCCATGGTTACTCTTTTCAAATCATTTGTGTATGTATAATGCCATGCCCCTAATTATTTCTAACTAGCTTTTGCTAGGGACTCTGCTTGCATAAATGTTGAAACTAATCCTACGAAATTGTACTACGGAAATAAAAAGTATGTCCTCTTCAATGTCATGGTCTATGCATGTGTCAGATATCGTCGAAATCCGATTGTCAATTGAACATTATTTGTCAATTTTAGCAACGACCGTTGACCACAGCCCTTCCTTATTCGAAATACAAATTAATTCAACAAACCGTCCTCTATTTTACATTCTGTACCGCATAATCGTACCGGCTTAAACAATGTCTGGTCAGAAGAGGCAACAAAAAGTGTGGCAACAATGGGGAGGGTCGGCCGCGTCGTCCGGCCTATTTTCACACGTCTCGGTCCCAAGCTCCCCACTGTCCCCGTACCGCCATGGTAGGTAGCTGTCTGTGCGTTTTGATGGCGGGGTCATGGGATGACGCTTAGCATTCCTTTGTTTTTGTGAGGTGGAATTGAATTAGGGGGTTTTAAGACCCGCTTGTACCGCTAATAAGTAAATGTTTTTAACCCTTAACATAATTCTGTCTCTATCATCTTCAAACGATTGAAAGGGACAGAACGATTGTACAAATTTAGCAGAATATTATACTCATAAATTGTCATGAAGAAAATAAGAATAAGTACACAAACCGAAGTGTAAAAATACGATTGATCATTATCGTCCTGCCCACGTCCTATGGTACTTAGGGTGGTCGGCGCAACATGTTATGTAAAAGTACAATTAGTGGCCACTAAATGTTGTTTTAAACGCCTTTGGTGTTTTTTGTGGTGGAAGTGAGCCTAAATGGGATTTGGGATATTTTTTATTTTTCTTTGGTACGTCATGCGTGCTTTATCTTCAACTGCATCATGAAAGCATGAGCAGTCACAGAGCCTGGACTCATTCCCGGTTGATGGCAATAGGCTCGCCCCCTATTACTTAAACATAACTGACAAAATTTGGGTGTACGTATACTATTAGATACACCTCTGCTTAACCCTACGGGGATTACACGCGTGATGTTATGTTATGCATCATGACTTGCTATCAAGTGAGATACTGATCAAACGTGAGTGAATAAATTAAAACAATTACATTTACGTTGGTGCATGAAATCGTAACGCATTCTTATATTTTTTTCGTAGTTGATGTAGCCCCGCTTCGCGGAGCACCTACTTCGGTTTGCAGTGTTTAAAGTAACCTAACACGAAGGGGATTCCGCTCGCTCACTAGACCCCGCCATCCCCTTCGAACCTAACCTGTCCGAGTCGAGTCAGGGTGCCACAAGTCTCTATATTCTCCTTGCCGCAATGACCGGATAAATAGTTACTTACTTGGTACAATAGTCGCCCATTCAGTATGTTGGTCGCCAATTAAATTTTTATTCGCCCGATTAATAATTTCCCTTATTTATTAAGTTAGTGTAGTTATTTGTAGTAAACACGAAAGAAAAGTAAATTATGTGCCGCAATATATCAGTAAGTTATGCGTTAAGTGGTATTTTATACAAGTTAACGTGAAATGGAAAGCGTTCATCATGATAAACTTTACAGAAATTAAAGCAATAATTAATAGTTTCCTCCATAAGTAGAAGGACATGAAATGTACCGTTTAATGTTTAAACGGTATTACAGGCATTTAAACACAAGTGCGGTAATAAGCGGTTTGCATTGTTAACTGTGGTTAATATATTCTAATGAATATAATATAATAATTGTGGCTATTGTTTAGATATAAACACACCACTTTATTGTTCCATAAAATAACTTAGGTTTATTGAACACGCGTTTAATTCAATGCGAGTTTCAGGATAATAGCGCAGTAATTTCAAAGCATAATATCGAGTTTTATTGACATTTAAGCACTCTATTCAAATACTTTGACATATTTTATTATATGGTATTCATTTTTCAATAACAAAATACCTATAACATACATTTAATAATAGCACGCCTTTACTCATGGAGAGATGTAGAAACTACAGAAACCCTGCTACGATCCTTACCCACCACCTGACCATAGAGCATAAAATATTACAACTGCCATCTTCCATAGTGAAAAAAAAGAAAAAACGTCCTCCCGCTCCCGACAGCTAGTTACCAAGTAGCGTCAGTCCGCTTCGGTCCCGGCTGCAAGTCGGACCGTGCACTCTCTTTTATTTCTATTGACAGAGCTCCCTTTTTGTCTAGCAGCAGCACGCTCTGACAAATTTTATTATTGCTTTGTTACTTGCCTGGAGTTCTGGACAGTTCGTAATAACTTTGGTGGAGTATGGATGTTGGTGGCAGGACTAGAGTTGTGATGATTGCCGGGAGCTTTTATGTCTTTTATGAAACAAGCTACGTTTTAAAAATCAGAAAAAGCACCAAACAGACAGGCAAGAAACACTAGCAAATATAGCCCGCTTGCACCAACATAATAGCACTAAATATAGATTTCGCGCCAAACAAATATTAAACATAGTCTACTGTCTATGTCAAACGAATATTAGAAATAGATGGTTTAGCGCTAAACGTGGTTTGTGTTGTCGTGAGAGTGGGCTTTAGTTAAAATAACTCAAATCTACATTTTATACAATAACGTAACATCACGTCTGCAATCCCCGAAGGGTTAGGCAGAAGTTACCCTATGGTACACCCACATTTCACTAGATATGTTTAGTTTTTTTTTTTTTGGGGTCAAGAATCACGTTTTACGGTAGGACTCGATGGAAAGCACTCAAAGCATTGTGCTGATGGATGGATTGAATAGTACGGGGATCGCGGAGGTGTTTAAAGTAAAAATCTTACATTAAAAACATGTATTTAAAAAAAAACTTGTGAAAAAGTTGGACCTTTGACCTCCAATATCTCCGTAACTAGAAGGTTCCCGGTATGGTCTAGAACAAGAAAATGATCGCAAAGACGGGGAGAACAAGTGCCTTTCGTTTATGTTAAGGGTCTATTTACACCCTTTATATAATATCCTGTACCTAAATAAAGAGTTCAGAGTTGATAGTATTTAGTTTAATTAATTATTTTCCAAATTATCACTAAGTCAAAACTATTTGACGGCACGTCTATGGCCTCATTGAACTTTTCTTTAGGCATAATGGCACGTTGGTCCATAAAGACTCGCCAACCCTGTACTAAGACAGTCCCCCAATAAAATTTTAGACCATAGCTTCTCAACAACACTCAAATCGAGCGTTGAATCGATTCGTGCCCCGACTTAATAGCTGAAGTGGAATTCGCGACCTGTGCCTCGACTGTTAAAGAGACAATCGATACATTGCGTGCCTTACTGAATAAAAGATAAGTGGAATTTAATGTTGGTTCTAGGAATAAGCAATGTACGACGATCTGTTTTAAGGGCATTCGTGTCAGGACTTGGTGACAAATAAGTCACTTGTACAATGTGGTCAGTTTTGTCTTGTCATGTGTCGAAACCGTGAGAAAAATAATAACAAGTCGAATCTTTAGTCAGTGGCCCGAAGGTCTGACAACCAGTTTTACCAAGGGGTATCGTGTTACCCAGTACTAACTGGGTTTTGGAGGCCAGATAGGCAGTCGTTCCATGTCGCTCCATGATGATGAGTCAAAACCTACGGTCAATGGTCAAGACACGCTCTGGACTCTCTTGACGGTTTACGGCCCACTGCCTCTCTCAAAGACGCCTGTGTCTTGGCAGTGAGATGGTTACACGTTGATTGGTTGCTAATTATCAACTTTGATTACACCTTCATTGTTTTTAAGATCGATAGCGGAGCGCAGTAGCATGTATCTTTAGATTTTAAAGACAATTTCTACATACAGCCTTTTTAAAACCGTTTATAGTATAACCACTTCAAGTGCGCAGTTCAAGGTAGCGTTGCCTGTCAAGAAAATTTGCATCGATATGTCAAACTTGGTACATTTATTTTAGTTCAGTGTTTTCTCGCCAGCACAACTAAGTTGGTTGAATTGTAAATCATTCATCTCAGTAATACTTCATTTCAGCCCGTTTCTAGCGGTTTATATCTAGCGGCACTAGATAGTCTCGAACCGTGGACACGTCTAACGGTTTAGTTGGCTAGCTTGTTGAAAATTGAACAAACTGTTTACTAGCTTTTGGACGCGGCTTCGCCCATGTGGAAGCTGAAATAATACCAGTACTACCGGGATGATTTCCAAGTAATACTCGTGCCAGATGACGGGCGTCGTCGCTGAGGGAGGCCTATAAAACGCTGGCGTGACGACTTAGACGCGTTTGTGAGAGATTGGCCGGGGAAAACAGCACAAAGAGAAGACTGGAAGGCTATGGGGGAGGCCTTAAGGAGGCCCAAAAAATACCGGGATTAAAAGTATCTCATACATACGTCCTAAATCAGGTCAGGGTCGAAATCCATTTAGACGTTAAAGAATGTACACGTAAGAGACAGTTAGTTTAGTTCCTTTATTTATTTTTCTATACAAATTAATTAGGAGGGGTCCAAGCTACCGGCGGTCAGGGCTCCAGAGAGAGGAACCTCCTAACAATACGAGCCGTGTCCAGAAGTACCGCTTTCTGAATCAAGCCCTTGATCCAGCTGCCTAACGATAGCCTCCTCAGGTATTGGTCGAGGTTCTTAGTTTAGTTATTATTAGTACGGATAAGAAGTGCCCTGTCATAATTTATACTAGGCTTCAATGTGCCCTTTTCCAACATGTCGAAGTCAAAATATTATGTAAATTCACGAGTAACGTTTTAAGATACGCCTAACATGTTTGTTCACCTGCAAAAGATAAGCAATATTTGCATTGATAAAACATGAGTCTGATGTCTGTTTATCCAGTATTACTAAACCGAATTCCAGAGCTTGGTTACGTAAAAAATCTGTCGAAATCCCTTAAAGTAAATAAGAACCAAGATGGCCAAGATAGGAGACAACCCTAAAGGAACGTACTTCTAAACTAATACCGTCACTTACGGGATATCTTCCGTGATTGTTCATTAATTTGAGCTCAACAGCGCCGAAATATCGGGAGCTCAAAATAATGAACAATCACGGAAGATATCCCGTAAGTGACAGTATTAGTTTAGTTGTAAACCGAGAACGCTTAAAACAGTGTAACGTACTTCATTTTAGGTTTTCCTCTTATCTTGATTATGCGAAAACTTTTAGCATAAGATTGACCATTCAGCAGGTTATTGGTAGCGTAACGGTTGCTGACTTATGTTAGTACAACATACAAGTAACAAGAACCAGTATAAGCTGGTCTCTTGTTCTATTGAAATTCCGTACTACGTTGAGCCAGTTCAAGGTCATACCATTACCACCCACTGCGGTCTACTGTATCTGATCTACTATTCTCCCGATACTCGTAAAGCCTTCTTTCGTCTAGCTCAAGCATAAAAGTGCTGCTTTTTTAGCATAATGGTGTCATAGGAGGATAAGGAGGTCGTGCCTCAATAGGTAGAAGCCTGGAGTCGAATTGTGCCCAGATGGTGGCAATCCACCAACCAAGTCCTGACTCCGAGCTGTTACTGCGCTTTACTAAAATATAACCAATTTAATGTCCCATTTTGGTCGCACTGAAGCTCGATCCACCTCCATTATACCGCGTATACTGACGTTCCTCAAGGCTCAACGCGCTCTTAAAGTCCAACCTTGAATTAGACTTGTTTGCTGATGAATGGAAGACTAATGTTAGAATGTTTGTAGTTCTGTGAGAAGACTGAATAAAAGGATTACTTAATTTAGTATTAGTCGCTTATGCTGTAATAAATTAAAAAAAATAACTTTTCTTTTTTTTAAAAAACGTTGCCCCCCACACTAGGAATTTCTCCTGTATCGTGGGTGCGTTTACAAACATTTAAATTCACATACACAAACAGCCAGACCCGGAACAACTACCTGCAGGCCATACAAATATTTGTTCCGTGCGGGAATCGAACCCGCGACACGAAGGGCAGCAGTCAATCGCTCAGCCACTGCGCCAACCGTGCCGTAAATAGATACGATCTACAAGACATGCAACTTCTACACTTCGATCCTCATTTTGTTTCAGTAAACAAGGACACTTAGACTTATGCGTACTGATACGGGTTTGGTAGCGATTAGGCTCCTTACAGGCCGTTTGCTTTACTCCTTTGGCGTTTCATTCCACTCCATTGCCATTTTACGTGTTTTACATCGATAGTTCTAACTGCGCCGTTGTCTAGCTATCGAGTGTAGGCTGACTGTTAGTCATGTAAGGAATCTTCACATAGGTATTGATCAATTACTTCTGCCCCGCAGGCCCGTTCATTTATTTAGGCTTGATTTTTAATCGGTTTTGGGATTCCGTTTTTTTGATTAAATTCATAACTTTTGTTTGACAACTTTCACAGACACGCATTTTCAAATTAGCAACTTACGAAAACTGCCGAACTTACACCAGTATCTACAAGTAGAAACAAGTCAAAGTGATTACTTGAGTAAATCTAATTATTTAAGATACGATTTTATTCTGTAGTTTAGTAATTGCTTGAAGTTAGAACTGTCAAAAATTTGAATTCTTATACCCGTATTTAAAAACAAGTCAAAGTGTTTACTTGAGTAAAAATCATTATTTAAGATACGATTCTTATTCTTTAGTTTAGTCATTGCTTAAAGTTAGAACTGTCAAAAGTTAGAAATCTTGGTTTTTTTTTGCGGTTCTTGCTTCGTTCAAATTCTTGTCTATTTCATAAAAATATTTGCACAACTTATTACTTAAACTCAAGTAGTTACTTTAACTTGAGTATAGATACGGGTGTAAGGTTTCCTTTTTTTAACGGTTCTTACTTCGTGGCTTCGTGGAGCTCGTGGCTAAATAATAACAGCCGCTCGGGTCGATCTTTAGGTTAAGCCGTGCTTGCCTAGGTTGGTCTGTGGATGGGTGACCGCCCACTACATACCGAGTTTCCTCCGTGCCTCGGAAAGCACGTTAAGCCGTTGGTCCCGGCTGTCATTTGTAGATCTTTGACAGTCGTTAGGTAGTCAGTGGCCCAAAAAGTGTGACAACCAGTCTTACCAAGGGGTATCGTATTACCCAATACTAAATGGGTTGTGGAGGGCAGATAGGCAGTCGCTCCATGTAAAATACTGGTATTCAGCTGTAACCGGTTAAACTGGAAGCCGACCCCAATATAGTTGGGAAAAGGGTAGGCAGATGATGACTTCGTTCAAATTCTTGTCGATGGCATACAAATGGTTGCATAAGTAATTACTTACACTCAAGTAATTACTTTAACTTGACTATAGATTCCAGGTTCCAACACAGAAATTTTGAAGGGTGAAGGGATACTTAAATGGTCTTACTATATGTTTATGCTGAAGCCTAGACTATCTGTCACCACAAACTATGCTTTAACCACTAAACATTACACAAACATCTAAGGTAGATATTTTAAATGCAAAGCGTGGTTTCAATTTATGCTTCGGCATTTGGCATCTTTGCATTGCGGTTTACTACGAATAGGTCTAAGTAATTATTCTGAAGAATTTCTTGGGTTATTTCTTGGATTATTCAAAGGAGATAAAGACGTAAAATGTGACGCTGTCGCAAGTACAGCTATTAAAGGTCTATTCTTAGATTTTTCTTTTGTAAAAATTTGTTTACTAGTGATTTTGAATTGCATTTTTGATAAACTTATATTGTCACTTACGGGATATCTTCCGTGATTGTTCATTATTTTGAGCTCCCGATATTTCGGCGCTGTTGCAAGCGCTATAATCGCGGGTTGACTGGAGAAATGGATTTTTAATTACTATCATATTTTCATGCGAACTTCTACTTTATGGCGATGGTACCTTGGCGAATCCCGCGACTCGATTGTTTTAATGATTAGGAAGTCGCGCTACTATTCACGCTAATATGAACACTTCCATACAAGTTAGTCAAGTAGGAGAGAAACGGTGGCCCAGTGGTGAAGGCCCCGCCTTACGAACAGTAAGTCGTGGGTTCGAACACAGCCAGGCGCATTACTTTGTGTAATTTATTTCGTCACCACTGCTTTCAAAACGGTGAAGGAAACATAGTGAGGAAACCGGCATGTCCTAGAACCAAAAATTCGAAGACATGTGACATCTACCAAACCGCACTGGGCTCGCGTGGTAGATTATAGCCCATTTCCTCTCATAGAGAGGAGGCCTGTGGAACATTATAGGCTGATTATTAACTTAAATGTAGGATTTATATCTTCTACTACCGTAGCATTGGTGATCAACTTTCATAATTGGAAAGGGATCAGAGAAGAATTAACCGACATAAATGATGTTGGTATTTTGGTCAAACAATACCAACTACTAACAAAAGTTTACTGATCAGATTTCTTGATCAAACTCGAATTAGGCTCCAACAAACAGGCGAATAGATTAATCAAAACCTTATCCCACTTCGACATTGTTGAGTGTCTGTCTAAACCTAAGTTGAAAGGGTCTTTCTGGCACCTGGCAGAGAGGTAGACAGGGACATATTATATCCATTGTCTCAAGTAAAGCTGTTCCATTCAACATTGAATAATATTCAGGGCGACCCTCCCCTTTTCATTACATTAAGGGGATGTTATCTCGTATGGAACACCCTGCCAATATCGTGTTACATGTCTTGTCAAGGTCAAAGTGAATATGATATGATAGAAGCTTTATATCCGCGCTTATTATTTACAATTGGTTATTTAGAGTCGGTTATAAATAGTACGTAGGCAAGTACGTTACGATATTATGACCACTTAAAAGAACATCTGCTTTTTCATGTTGTTTTATTAATAGACCGATATCAAATATTGAATAGTGTGTTTCTTGTTGATATAATCAATCAAAATTAAACGTTATTATGAGTCTGCTTACATCCAGTTTAATAGGTAAAATAATATATTAAATGAATCATTTATTCAGGACCTAAAATTTTGCACATTTTATACACCCACCGACTCGGATTTCGGTGGACCGACGATCTTCGCAGAGTGGCTGGTAACAACTGGATGAGAATTGCTGAAAATCGAGTTGAGTGGCGTGCGATTGAGGAGGCCTATGTGGGACTGTGGGACTGCGGGACAGTGGATTGCTGTAGGCTGATGATACACCCACCAAACTGAGTAACAGGCGGGATTAGCGCTCGTCTTAATTATTTTGGGTTCAAATATTAATACATAATTTATTATAATAGTAAAAAAGTGTGTAATAAAAGTAGTTTATATGGACAGCAAGTATTGTGGTAATTACCTAGGGGGAACGTTTTTGTAACGAGAATAAGAAGCAAAATAGGGGAATAACTGTTGGAATAAGGCCGTTTTCAATTCAATTTTGCAGAGCATCTTGTCCGTAGTTAGTCTAGTTGGTTGGTCACTTGCCATTATCAGAATGTACTATGAAGGTTCATTACACTAGTATGATCGGACATTTACATTAGTATGATCGGATTAGACTGGGAGGCGGCCCCAACATAGTTGGGAAAGGCTAGTCAGGTGATGATGATGAAGACCTCTATTTCCGATAAAATGAGAAGCAGTAAACTTGCTTTTAATATACCTAGGTACCAGTGGCGAAGGTTCCATACAACTCGATTCCTACCGGCTTCCCCTTGAAAAATGGCACAGTCAGTATTCTGTAATCAAATAATATAACCACATAAAACATGTGTCCTCCGGCTTACCTCTTACAAAAATTGACCCTTCGCTACTGCTAGGTACATTGAACATCAAAGGAAAGTGCATTCCTTAATACCACGTAGGTAGATATTATAGCTAGGTACCTTCTCGGGTATCGGTTTCTACCAAGCCACATTGACGCAAACATTAATTACTTCATGAGCACTTATAATTCTGGTTTGAAGATAATAACCAGTAGGTACTTGTTATTCCTTTTAGGTCCGCTTCCATCACAAATCGCTAAATGGTTTACGTATTCGGCGAGATTGGCAGTGCGATGTTGTTGCCATTGCGGGAATATCCTGGATGAGGCTGGCATAAGAGCGTGGAGCTTGGCACAAGCAAAGTGAGGCCTATTCCCAGCGGTGGGTAAAGTCGAGCTGTGGATGATGATGATGAACCGTATTTAAAAACATCGAACTTTTTCTGACAATCAATCGTTTGGAGATCAGCATCATCATTCTCTTGCCTTATCCCAATGGATTCGGGGTCGGCGCAGCATGTATTCTTCTCCCATACTTCTCTGTTACTCGTCATCTCATCAGACACCTCCGTTCTCGCCATATCATTCTTCACACAGTCAGCCCATCGTTTCTTTGGTCTTCCTCTACTCATATACCCATGCACATTCATACAATTGGAGATAACAAAGACAGAATTATGTTTTCAATACGCATAAGGTGCGAGCACAACTATGGGATTGAATTTCAGGCCTACAACCTAATCAGGCCGAATTATCCCCTATAATTATAGCTGATCTTTTAACTGATTTTATCTATTTTGGCAGTAAGCTGAGGCCGACCTATACTTTTACCTAGTTAATAAGTATCTAAGGTTATATACAGGGTGGGTCAAAATCGTGGATCAAACGGAATAGGGCGATACTTGGGGTCATTTGCAGTAAAAAATATGTTTGTGGCAGAGTCCTATCTTGATCTCCTTAAAAGTTATGACTACTTGAGTGTTTTTTAAGAAAATACCTACCATCGATTTTACCAAATAGGTAATTAGAATAAAATGGCTTCTAGGAAATGTACCTATCATCACTACAAAAGTGCTTTTATGACAGTATGTACCATGATTTGAGTATTGGCACTTTTCTCAATATCTTTTAAGTCCCACGAAAGATTATTTGTAACTTCAGAACCTTACTGTAAAAAAAAATGTACCTACTACCAAAAAATGACTCTGATAACCCCAACTATCGCCCTGTTTCGTTTGACCCACGATTTTTTTTCACCCTGTATATCTTTGAGTGTACCCATACACACCTTTCGATTACCGTTTGACTGTAGGTAGATAGACGGAATCCAAGGTTCTCCGATCCAATCACAGATTTTATTAGGATTCGATTCGATTGGAAAGGTCTAAAGATCCCTTTTAGAGAGGCACCTAGGCAGATAATGAAACAAGTCTAGACAGAATTGATTAGTAACAAGTTATTTATGTACCTAATCCATACAAATAAATAAAATTGAAGTGTCTGTTTGTAATATCAAAGTAACAGCTTTTAGTATACGCATACGATACTTATAACAAAAACACATTTTTTTGTCTGTCTGTCTGTTTGTTCCGGCAAATCTCCGAAACAGCGGGACCGATTTTGACGGGACTTTTCCGGTAGATAGCTGATGTTATAAGGTCTAACATACATAGGCTCCTTTTTTTTTAGAAAAATTATTAGGGTTCCCTGTAAAAAAAATAAAACGCTTGAAATTGGTAACAATATTCGATTTAAAAAAGGGAAGTAGGTAATCATTTCATGCGAACGAAGGTCGCGGGTAACAGCTAGTGTTAAAATATAGGTCTAAGTAGGTACCTAATACAAGTATTTTACATAAGTTAGGTCTGTAGAGTCACAAGTCACTAATTATGTAAACACTTAGCACCTTTTGACTACCTCGTTGGTCTAGTGGTCCCAAGCGCGACTGCCGAGCGTGAGGTCCTGGGTTCGATTCCCGGGTCGGACAAAGTGTTATTGGGAATTTTTCAGTAGCAGCCACGGAGTCTGGTTTTGTGCCCGGTTGATGGCAATAGGCTAGTCCCCTATTACATTGCACTGAAGTATAACTGGCGTAATGTTCGTGTGCTTGTTAGGTATACGGACACCTCTACCTAACCCTTCGACGATTACAAGGCGTGATGTTATATTAGCATATTTTAAAAGTAATTTTCTCCGTCATGATTTTTATTAGTAACGTTACGTGTTCCGTAAATTATTACGAATAATACTATTTTGGAAACTGAAATAAGATCCAAGTAGGTATAATGATCTTCTCAAAGTTACATCGATATTTCAGAAGAAAATTATTTTTTTATTAAGTTTACATATTTAATGCTCGTGACTGTACAATGTACATAGTATAACGCACGCATAGTAGGTAAGTAAATAGAATATTACCGATTGTCGGCAAGTATCGGTTTACAAAGACAGAATTTATACCTAGGTACCTACCTACACCTAGCTTTAGGTATTGTCATCATAACCTTAAAATATTTTCTCAAGAACATTGCTAATATCTATATAGCTAGGTAGGTACACAACCGTAGGAAGTCTACATAGTGAGATCACGTGGAGGTGGTTAAACTTAAGCATAAAATTGATAATTATAGATTCCGAGTAAGTAGGTATCTACTCCGTTATTATATCTATTATGAGGTAGGTTGAGGTACTGATGCCAAGTTAACTACGTAGGTGACTAGGTACTCTAGGTAGATACTCAAATACTGTGTTCCAGATAAATGTGAGTCAGAATTGTAAAAGCCCTTCTTTGCCAGTGAAGCAAATGAGTTCGTTAATAAGAAGTTACTAATAAATAACACAAGGTAATGGGTTCACGGCAATCTATGCGCCGGTGCCTGCAGCCGATGGCTATGTAGGTGTGCGGTGTCTCAGCTTTCTCCCAAAACGTGGGCGACACCGCGCTCCCATTCATGATCCGTCTGTGTTTACACCGCGACGCACACTATCCAGCGATAGTCACTGATACGGAAACAAAATAACGCGACACAAATCGATGGGAACGAACGCGATAACGATTGTTTACCTGCGATTATCGCACATTCAAGGTAACCTACCTATAGAACGTTAACGTTCACACGTTAATTCACTACAGACTCACAAGTTAACTCTCTTATTAAAACTGTTGACTAATGTTGACATTGAATACAGTTACGCAAGTCGATGCAACTTTACCACAAATTATACTCGGCGCTACGTTTACAAGACCAAACTCACGTTCCCTGTGTTCACACAACAAAAAGCCGGGCGAGTGCCGCATTTAAGACGGTCCCCCTTACCTCTGTCGCTCGAACGTATCCTGCGAGGACTACACAAGACAGCCATAGGTATATCCTCAAATGCATCACAACAATGTGAACCGGAACGGTCGCACCAGCAGTATGACACTATCACACAATAATAACACAGCACAAAACAATTTGCTGTTATGTTATTTCACTAACACCATACACACGGGTCGAAACGGCGCGCGAAACGACATGCGGCGTCGGTTTGCGATTGTAGTAAACTGAGTGGCGCTTGGAACTCGGTTCAGTGCGTTGAGGGCGCGCGCCCCGCACGCGGCTACTTCGCAGCTAACTTCGCTCGTGTGAGCGAGTTCGGTCGGTCGTCGCCCGATGGTCGATGGAGCTATATTTCGCGTCACGCACTCCTATTTATTACGTCGAAGAATAATGGCCCAGTCGTCGCGTTCACAAAAACAGGCCCCTAATTCTCTTTCCGTTCGATCAACGCAACGGATTACTACAGCTCCGTAGTCGCTTTCCTGGCGCATTCCCACAAAGAAACTTGTTCTAATTTTGGTCATGGACAAGACAGAAATATTATTTGCTAGGGCGACGACCGTCTGTATAACATTGGAGATACGTCAAAACAAACAAGTCGTGCGATAGCTATCTAAATGCGTCCAATACAATTTATTCCCTGCCAAGACAGAGATAACGTCCCTATATAGGTACCCTAGTTTCAAGTTTGAATATGTACTTTGAATGACCAGTACAGTCCAGGCAAATCGACTCCGTATTTGGGAGATTTTTAAACAGAGAGTACCCAGATGAAAGCGAAAGTGCTTTAAAAGTTTCAGTAGCACGCCGTCTCTCAGTCTGCAACTTGATGAACATAAAATACAAATCTGGCTGTTGTTGGTTGGAATAAGGAGAACTAGGTATAGTTTGAAATAACGCCATCTGTTGAAACTTAGTTGAAACCAAAGATAGGTTTTAAACTTCTTATCAGAATTCATGAGATAACCATAATCATTGTGTTACATTCTGGATAAAATGTCGAATTATTTAATAAAAGTTTATAAAATAATAAACAGTCCCAATAGAATTATCAGATAAGGGGTTGTATAGAATCTAATAAAATTGTGCTACACTGTGGATAAAACTGTTTCTTTTGAGACCGCAACATCGAAGTTGTATCAGAATTTTACTTCAGACATGTTGATCATAGTACTTGGCTATCCCAATAGATGGCTCTTTCATAATTATTGCCGTAGATAGGCTACTAAAATTACGGAGAAGAATTGAATATAGGAATATAGTCATGTAAATACAGATTGTTTTCATCATGTTCACTCTTGATGCGGTAAATTCTCTTAATATTTACCCTGACCAAGGCTACAGCAAACTTTACGGCAATACTAAAATTGGAGATAGGTATCACTATTTTAGGATACTGGAATAATTTAACGAATTACTAATAACAGCATAAATGTGTAGACCCTATGATAAAGATGTTATGCCTTCACATTTATTCAGATCGGCTCATCCGTTGAACAGAGCCGACCTGAAGAAATTATTACACATAGGTATTCAGTTATCATCCGGCTCATGCTGATTCTGCAATGTCTGTTATGCATCTATCTACCATCACTGTTCATGATCAAGAAAAAACCGAGTGGCCTTTTACCCCAACATGTCTGATTTTGCAACCTATTCTAGGTTGCAAAATCAGACATGTTGGAGTACACACATCCGACGGAAGATGCGCTATGGTAAAGCCAGAACAGACAGAAGTAAAACACCCAACCTTTCATACAGCCGATGATGCGGTATACAACGTGTAACAGTGGCGAAGGTTCAATACAACTCGATTCCTACTGGCTTCCCTTTGAAAAATGGCAGTCAGTATTCTATAGACGAATAATATAATCACAATAAAAATAGGTACTCCGGCTTACCTCTTACAAAAAATGACCCCTCGTTACTGACGTGTAACATAATAAACGCAAGACCTCTCGTGTGGTCTCTCGCATCATGAAACTAAACATCTTTTGTTCTAAGAGTTCTTGAAATTCGCAAAAAAAAAAAAAACTTTTTATAGGAACGGACGCAATCAGCTGATCCACATGTATGGTAAAACTAAAAAAAAGTTATGAATTTCCAAGTCATAGAACAAAAGTTGTTCAGTTTCATGGTCTGAGACACCACACGAGAGGTCTTGTGTTTATTGTTACACGTTGTATAGTATGTCGATCGTAGTAACGACTATACGACCGACGCATCTTCCGTTAGATGTGTGATCAGCCTATGCCTCCAGAAACATAGTTTGAGGAAAGATTCATCATGATCCACAATTGGGTTGGGGCCCTTTGCTTGTGCCAATTTCCACATGCCTGTGTTAACTAGGTACTACCCGCAATGACAACAACACAAGGTAGCAAGGAAACAGCAGCCATTCAAAATTACCTAAAGATAAGAATTAGTTCGGGCACGCCGCAATCGCGGCGGTAAGACCCCTCTTTGAGGAGTGGCTGGATAGGCGTCACGGCGTCCTGACCTACCGCATGACGCAGGTCCTCACCGGACACGGAAGCTTCGGGAGGTACCTGTGTCTGATGGGGAAGGAGGAAACGCCTGGGTGTCACCACTGCGAGGACCACCCGGAGGACACGGAGGCGCCTCAAAGAGTGTCAGCATTATGACGGGGCCCCCCTCTAGAGGGCGAAAGCCTGCGGGGGTCGCGGGACTTATAGAATTACCGTGACCCTGGATCATAAAGGGCTATTGAAGGACACCGTGGATTTTAGTCAGTACAAGTCTGACAGTTCCTCCCACTCTGCCCTGGGTGGGAGGACTCATTTGATGATTTTACCACGATAAAAAAAAAAAAAAAAGATAAGAATTAGTATTTCTTATCTTTAGGGATGCGCCGAGTAACACTTTTGCCGAGTACGCCGAGTACCGAGTATCAACCGAGTACTCGGCCCATCCCTAAGAAATACCTACCTGTAAAGTTAACCCTAACTTCCTGTAGCAAATGATGAATACAATCAAACACAATGTCATAATGCCACCATCAATATAATTGCGGTTCAACCTTCTATAACAACTAAACAAAATAAAAGCAAAAAGTTGACATTCTTAAAACATAATTGAGTAACAAACTCTTAAGACTTTCCGATTGTAAGTATGGCATTTTATTCCTATTGGGTTTTCTGATCCATGTCTGCCATCTTTTCTTTGTGACGACGGATAGCATCCTCATGGCGCTTGATCTGGTCCTGATGGAAGGAGATCTCCTGACCCAAGTGACTCTTCAGGTTGGAGAGCTGTTCCTTTTGCTGAAAATTACAAAATGAAATGTTAATGATGTTTTTTTATTTAATTTATTTAATCCATACTATACATAATTTTACTTAAATACAACATCTGCCAAACTGCAAAGCAATTTGTCGGCAGTAGGTTCTCGCGGAATTTAATTAATATTCTAACTAAAAATGTAATTATCGACTCGGGGTAAAGTGTATCTACCTGTTAGATGTAGACACAAAATAGCTCGGCTATTAGCTTTTAATATTCACTCAGACATAAGTAGTATGTCGAAGTTTAGTTATATTATTAACACTGCGTCTATTAGTAATATTACTAAGGAACAGGTGGTGACCTTAAATAAATATAGCATTAGTGCTATAAATGTTTACAAAAATTGTACTGAGGAGGATCCATATGTCACCGTGGAAAATTCTCAATTAGGGTATTTTAGTAATAGGATTTTATTGTCTGGTGATGGCACGGGAGTCACGGGACTCACTCCAGATATTAATATTAATTTAAACTAGGAAGTGAGACAACAGAAGGTACCATTAACAATATTGTTAAACCTACCAACATCAAGGTACCTTCTTGCACTCATTTAGTTAGTAAAAAAGGGCCTCAGCAGAACACCTTAAAATTATTCCACCAAAATATCCAAGGCATTTCTTCCAAATTATTAGAAATTGAATTGTGTTTAGAAAAAAGTATGTTCGACATTATTTGTTTTACTGAACATTGGCTAAAGGATTACCAAATGCTTATTAATTTTGAGAACTATACGGTGGGTAGCTGCTTTAACCGTAAATCTATGATGCGTGGAGGTTCCCTAATATTATTGAAAAATTGTGTTAAATATAAGCAACGCAATGACATAGTAGGTCTCTCGGCTGAACAGTGCGTCGAACTGTCCTGTGTTGAGCTGGATAAGCATGTAATTGTGTGTGTGTACAGACCCCCAAACTATCAAAACTTTTCCGTATTTGATTCAATAATGGAAGATGTCCTGGCAAAACTTGCAGCCAGTAATAAATCTATAATTATTTGTGGTGATTTCAATATCAATATTTTAGAAGAAAATTCTAATAGCAGTCGGTTATTAAATCTTTTTAAGTCATTTGACTTGACCAACATTTTTATAGAACCTACGAGAGTCACTCCATCTTCTGCTACTTGTATAGATAATGTTTTCTGCAATTGTGATTACTTAGATAAAGCCATAGTAAATTGTTTGCCGTCTGACCATAGCGGACAAACTGTAACTTTTAGGTGTAACATTCCACTGCAAAAAGTTCAGATTCAGTTTAGACCAATAACTACTAATAAATTAAATAGGTATAATATTTCCCTTCAGAATAAGTTAAGCGTTATGAGCCATCATATGGACGATATTAATATAAATCAATTGTATGATAATTTCTTTTCAATAGTTCACACTGAGTTCAACAAAACTTTTGAAAAGAAGACAAAATGTATTTGCCCTAAATTTATATTTAGTGATTGGGCAACTAGAGGTATCAGAAAAAGTAGGGAAAGACTATTTGAGCTTTATGGCCTTAAGCCTTATATAAACACTGACACTTTTAACGAGTATGTTGCTAAGTATTCAAATATTTTTAAAAATACATGCAAGGCTGCCAAAGCCCTGCACATTAGCAACAAGATCAAAACTGCAGAAAACAAAATTAAGACAGTTTGGAAAGTCATAAATAACGAGACTAACAGGAAGAAAATACGTAACACTAGCTACACATTAGATACAGCGTATGGTCCTAAAAGCTCTAATCAGGAAGTAGCTCATGAATTTGTAAATTTCTTTACCGATATACCGTTAAAAACTACGGAGGCTCTTAATTCCTCTCCTGAAGTCTCAATGGGTTTATTAAAGGCGAATGTGTCTGGCTGCCTGGCTGAATTTAAATTTAAACACATAAACCCTATGATAGTTATTAAAGCTTTCCGGCAAATAAAAGTCAAACTGACCGAAGATCTTTGGGGAATGTCTATCAGAGTTTGTACATCCATAGTTGAGACTATTGCACCATACTTAGCTTTAATTTTTAATTTGTGTGTAGACCAAGGAGTTTTCCCTGATCTAATGAAATACAGTAAAGTCATACCTCTGTTCAAATCCGGAGATAGTAAAGATACTAATAATTATAGACCTGTATCCGTGTTGCCAGTTTTTAGCAAGGTTTTTGAAAAGGTAATGCTGAATCAAATGCTCAATCATTTTAACACCAACAGAATCTTACACGATCAACAGTATGGTTTCACCAAGGGACGTTGTACAACTGACGCCGGTGTAACCTTATTAAAGCACATTTTTACTGCGTGGGAAGAGTCCCAAGACGCCATAGGAATATTTTGTGACCTCTCCAAAGCATTTGATTGCGTAAATCACGACACATTACTTTTGAAACTTGAGCATTACGGACTAGGTAAACTTGCACTTAGTTTGATGAAATCTTATTTGAAGGATAGACAACAACAAGTTCAAATAAATGGTGTTAATTCACAGGGTTTAAAAGTAAAAATGGGGGTTCCGCAAGGTTCAATATTGGGTCCTTTCCTCTTTTTAGTGTATATAAATGATCTACCCTATTTATTGAAAAACCAACCTCATAATATGGTGTTATTCGCTGATGACACTTCCCTTATTTTTAAGATAAATAGACGGGCCCAAAATCTAGATGACGTGAATAATGCCCTACTTCAGGTCCATAACTGGTTCACAGCAAACAATTTAGTGTTAAATGGAAAAAAAACGAAATGCATAAGATTTGCTTTACCAAATGTTAAAAGTAGCGATTGTGATATAGTATTGAATAAAGAGAAGCTTGAATTTGTAGATAAAACAGTTTTCCTGGGGATTACGCTTGATTCAAGGCTACAATGGGGTTCTCATTTAACATCTCTTGCGGGGCGGCTAAGTTCAGCAGCATATGCTATTAGAAAAATCCGTCAATATACTGATGTAGATACCGCTAGACTGGTCTATTTTAGTTACTTTCATAGTATACTGTCTTATGGCATTTTACTATGGGGACGGGCTGCAGACATTGAGTCTATATTTATTCTGCAAAAAAGAGCCATCAGAGCCATATATAATCTTCGTAGGCGTGATTCTCTAAGAGAACTGTTTAAGGAAATTAACATCATGACGGTACATTCTCAATACATCTATGAAAACATAATGTATGTAAGAAAAAATCTACATCTTTTTAATAAAAGAGGTGACAGACACAATTACAGTACTAGAAATAGAGACCAATTAGTTCAGCCAGGCTTCAGACTCGCTAAAGTAGACTCATCTTTCATGGGGTACTGTTTGAGATGCTATAACAAAATTCCACAAAGTATTCTTGAACTGAATGAAACGAAATTTAAAACATGCATTAAACGCACACTGTGTAGGCAAGCATATTACAAGTTGGACGATTATATCGTTGATAAAAATGCTTGGCTCAATGCCGGTCCTGCTCCACAAGGACAGGGACGCATAAATGAATAGCATTACATATCCCAATCACCTGCGCTCTTGATGATTTATTTACTGCATCAGTGAGCGGGGTACACGTGGCTGAGTTTTTAGGCTAAGCATATTTAAACTTTTTGCCATCGAAACGCTAAGAAGAAGAAGCATTAAATAGTATGTTGGAGCTGCTGAAGATTGTACAACTATCTTTGCTTTGTATAAATTCAATCTCTTTAGTATTATATAGCCGCATAGCCCATATTGTGTGAGTACTATGTAATAGAAAGCTGTCATTCGCGGGAAACCTACGTCTTTTCTTGACTTGAATGTGCCCTGGCGGTTAGGAGTGTGTCATGCTCACTCAAATGTCTCGCTGATGGTGGCGCGTGTGTCGGATCATTTAGTTCCCTTCAAAATGGTTGAGTTGAATGGTGCTGATACATGCGTCATGTTCGTGAACGGGCGCTGTCAGTTGTGACTGGTCATCTCTTGGTTGCCACGGCTTATTTGAATTGTTTTTTTTTTCTTTTTTGAATTGTTTACTATGGACACTTTTAACGTACACATCTTGCTACATCGTTCTCACATAATGTACCATCTCAACATGAATGATGTAACCAAGAGTTTGTAAAAGTATACTGATTTAAAAGAGTGTCCATGGAGTTTCTTGCCCGTTCTTCTCCATAGAGATCTACGTTAGGGAATGGGCAACTACAGTACTTTCACAGTTTTTATGCCTTGTGACTGGGACTGTAGCTATTGTTGTCTTTGTTTCGACAATTCAAAAGTGCCTGTAACTGGCCTATTTGAAATAAATGCTTTGATTTTTTTTTTTTTTTTTTTTTTTTTTTTGATTAATATTCTAGTTAAAACTTAACTAACTAGTATAAATCTAAGTTAAAACTAGATTATTATAAAACTAAGACTAAGACAATGGGTCAATCAAAGTCACTATACTCAGCGGCATCAGTCAACCAATGTCATGAGACCATCCCTTTGTCATAAACATCACGTGATCTAGGAGCCTACCATGACGTCTTAAAGCAGCCCCTGTAGCATGACCACCGTAGACAAGGATTTCAAGAATGACATTGTGTCGACACAATGACAGATTTCTTTGCACTATCTATCGATTCTTCCGTCAAAGAAATCCTTGTCAACAGTGGTCATGCTACGGGGCAAGAGTAATTCCAGTGTGTGAAAGAGATGGCGCTAGACGACCTGTATAGCTCTGTCTCTTTCCCACACTGGAATTACTCCTGCTTCAAGACGTCATGGTAACCCCCCGACAGGTTGAGAGTGTTGTTTAGGTTAATTTTTAGCAATACTCTTGCCGAGATGGGGCACAACTTGGTGTTTATCCAATCCCATATTCAGGATTATCAGTATCATTTGCACATCATTGACACATTGTCATTGTCCCACTTGTTGAAAAATAATTAACCGCTGCAAGTGGCATTAATATTAATTAAAGAGAAAGAACTGATCATAACTCTTGCTTAAGGCATATTGGTGATTTCAGAGTAATATATCGTCCGTGCGCTTGCCAAACCGAATATGTGCATTTTAAGAACTTTTCAGGACAACATAAAAACTGTTTTTTTGTAATGAATGAATAGAAGAAGAAATCAATCAATCTTGTTTCTCGTGTATGAAAGCTAAAATATTTTTTTTGGTGTGTACATATCAGGTTTGGCAAGCGCACCAACAATATGTATATAAATTATGATCTCAATTTTTTCTTATTTGGTGTGCAGATGCATCACCAAATAAGAAAAAATTGAGATCCTTTGCCCCACCTGGGTGCCAGAGTTGCAGACATGAGCCTGATATGCAATAAAATAAACTACAAGCCAAATACTATTCATGGTGATATGCTTTTGACTAAGAAGGTAATGATAGCACACCTTATTGTAAAAGTACTGGTCTTCCCTAGCTGCCTCCATTTTGCCGAAAGCACCACCAGCCTCGCGGATAGCGCCACCACCGCCGCCACCTTTGCCGGCTCCAGAGCCAGGTTCACCGCTGTACATTCTGAAATCAGTAAGTCAGTGATTGAGTAAAGAAGTTTTGCTTTCTTGATAGGAACTTGGACGTCCTATAAATACGAGGTCGAAGGGTCACCGACGCGAAAACAAAAAAAGAATCAGCCTGTCCATACATTTTGACCATATAGGTATTGCACTTTTGTAGGAAACGGCAATTCTTTTTTTAATTACCGATGACAAATCTCTATGTGGGGGCGGGGGCTCAGAATGATGTACTGAATATGTGGTAACTGTTGTCGCTTCCACCCTGTATAAAAGGATTAAAAAATAATGTTTATCTTGAAAACACACTGTGAATACTATATTAACCAGACCTTATCTGAATAGTTTGTAAAACAAGACCACAAAATTGACAATAATGTTTTTGTTTCCAAACCCTGAATCTGACTGACACAGAAAATCATCACAAAGTGATTTTGTATTCTGGCAACTGATCACAACACCCGCATCACATTTATTTTTAAACTTGTCATGTCACAGCACAGTTAGGCAATGTAATGGATGATGAAATTGTAGTGCAATGAACAAGTCATGATGGTAAATATCATTGCTCATTGTTCCTAATTTGATATGCACTGTAAATACACGGAACATAGGTTCTTAGAACCCCCTTGGAGTGTTAGTACCTAAATGTACCTATGCACTCCATAGTGATTATTTTTAAATGAATACCTAAATAAAAGCCAGGGTGCTTTTAAACTCAGGCTCAGTGCAACTAAAGAAAGGTGTTTCTATTCCTATTATTTGAAAATTGAAACATCAGTTACATTTCAGTTATTATATTAGCCATTCACAAAATATTCGCTTTGGACGTTGAGTTGCAGACACCAGCCTGTTGTTATACAATACAAGTTTTGAAAGAGCAGTAAGTAAATGACAAGGTGATGGCTAACAGGGGTAAAGAAGAGAATATATAGCTACAATCCAAGTAAAAGAGGAAATGGGAAGGAGTCAAGTTACAAGCTGTGCATGGCGTAATCAGCGTATTATGTTCACAAGCTGGGACACAGGTCTTCACTCTATGAGGGACTGATGTTGTACATGTATACCAATTTACAAAAGTATGCTTTCCTTAATAGCATTATGATAAGAATCCGTTGCATGATTGGAAATATACAATTCACAATGGTATGTTAACATTACAAACAACAGATTACTTTACTAATGCAAAAACAAATCTTTTTGATAGAGACTTGCTAAGTAATTTTTTAGACAGAGAAAAAGTATTTATTTATGTTATAGATGACTATAACAGGAGTAAATCATTCATATTGGAGATTTTAAAATGATTGATTTGATTGCACAATCTACTTTGAATTTAGAACACCGTTCTTATTAGTTTCTAAGTGAAAACTATTTCACATACCATATCTAAGTAAGAACCTGGACTGAGAAGGGAATGTAATAGTGAATACTCTTACCTAGTTGATTGAATTCAATTACTAGGACAGATAACTTTGCACTACGGCTTAGAATTGAAAATGTAAACACTGCGTAGAAAAAACATCGACTGACGGTTTATATACTCTGACACTGGCCTATAGGCCAAAGTACTGTGTCATACAGCCTAAAAATAGAATAAAAAAACAAAAGCATCAATTACTCTGACGTTGATCAGATTAATCATGATCGAAAGTGAAACCTGACAAAGAGGGATAAGCGTTGATGTATTTTTAGTGGTAAAATAAGGGCAATCAAAAATTTTAATCGGGAAGGTTGCGTAACTTGACATGCCGGTAGGAATCCTTACCTCACGCTAACAATAGCCCGCGACAGATTTGACCTCATTCTAGGAATTAAACTCATGATTGAAAAATGTAAATAGAATTAAAAACCTATAGCTGATGAATTCCTCAAGTTACACAAAAGTTTTTTCTGATGGTTATTGCAAATTATGACAGATTTCTATCTAACCCTGTATACCAGAGAGATAATTGTTGTTTTTCGAGTTAGCGAACGGAACAAATATTTGGCTTTTAAGATATTGTTTCCTTCCTGTTTACTAAAAAAATTTTTCAATGTGTAATAAGTGAAATAAATATGATCGAAGAGTACCTACAATACAAGTTATCTAACAAAAAAGATGAAACTAAACCACAGCAATAAAAAGTATTCAATTAACAAAAAATGTATATTTATTTACTAAACAATAACTAGGTAACCAACAGAAAAACTTTTGCTGATTCAAGGAAAACACCAAAATGGATTTCAATAATTGTTCGCCTCTACTCTGTACTAATTCCTTCCTTTTTAGACTGAGTTTTAAAAGGAATTTATTTGATCAAAAGAAAAATGACCACAGGTACCGTAATATTATCATTCCGGTCAAAGAGAGTGGTTAAATTTTCTGTCTGCACTCTGCATGCTGTTATTTCGGCTACTTCAACAGCTAGACTTTAGCAGTTATAGCAATGGTTCAGATATGTAGCTTGGTAGGTGCCTACCTAATCAAAAGCAATTTACTTCAGAGCTATGTTTTTAAAATATGGAACGCGACGTATTTAATTTCACAGAAGTAAAAACCCGAGAGCACAAAAACAACATACTGGCCCCTGATGCTATTAATCTTATTTTCCTCAGGAAAAGCGTCCATAATTATTCAAGCAGTACATGAAATGAAATACCTATTGATAAAAATAATAAAATCAAATTATTCATTGTGGACGTGTCCTGTCAAATTAATCCCACCAAAAACATTCTGTAAAAAACTAGCCAAGTCTTATGGAGCTGCTTGTTTATCTCTAAAAAGTAATGAAATCTAGACAAAGTCGTGTCAAGTCTAAGGTTCCTTACTGCGATTTCTTTATTATTATAGTTAATGTTGTGTGACATGGCCGTTGAAGGGTACACAAGGGAAGTCAGTCTGTACTGGAAATAATTTTTTATACCGTTTGTTTCAGGCTCGCCTATACATAAGTATTATTCAAATACGCAGCTTTATCAAGCCTAAAATTGACTGGTTATTGAATCAACGTTTTCCAAGTGGCAATTTCCCATCGTCAATGGGTAGTGGTTCTGGCGACAGATTGGTGCAATGGTGTCATGGAGCACCTGGTTTTGTATCCTTGTGAACCCTTCAACGGCCAAGTCACACAACATTAACTATAATAATAAAGAAATCGCAGTAAGAAACCTTAGACTTGACACGACTTTGTCTAGATTTCATTACTTTTTAGAGATAAACAAGCAGCTCCATAAGACTTGGCTAGTTTTTTACAGAATGTTTTTGGTGGGATTTCACTTCTTTTTGTAGAAACGTGGGCATTTATTTGATTTATTTGGCCGTTGAAGGGTACACAAGGGTACAAAACCTGGTGATCCATGACACCAATGCACCAATCTGTCGCCAGAATCGCTACCCATTGACGATGGAAAATTGCCACTTGGAAAAGATATCCCATGATCTGAAAAAAAATATTAAAGACCACTTGATAGACCCCTTTATGCGTCTTTATGCAGGTTGTTTTTATCCAGATATCCTTGATATTCAAGATATTGCATAAAGATATCTCTAATACAGCTGAGACCAGCTGAGGGTTCTTATGTATAGGCGAGCCTGAAACAAACAGTATAAAAAATTATTAAAGACCCCTTGATAGAACCCTTTATGCGTCTTTATGCAGGTTGTTTTATCAGATGTCCTTGATATTAAATATATTGCATAAAGATATCTCTAATACAGCTGAGACCAGCTGAGGGTTCTTCATCAGATACTTCAGACCTTCGATTTTTAACATCAAATGAAGCGGCCCACCAAGTTGAATATTTTTTATAAAGGCGGTATGTCGATCTCTAATAGTTTGGTTGGGTTCTTGTGTTTTCTAATCAGGGTTCACCAGGTACTCCAGATCTTCGAATATCCTAGTTTTTATAGTTTTCCCTTTATTTGGCCATTAAACCCTAACTCTGTACCAAATTTCAGCTCTCTGAGTTTATGGGAAGTACTAGTTCTATTTTGATGATCATGAGTGAGTGAGTGTCATAAATGCGAAACTTTGCTTTCGCTTAACTTCGGAACTAAATGACCTACAGACTTGAAATTTTGGATTTTAAGTATGTGATTATAGCTTACTGGATGACGAAAATTTCTGCGTTCTGGTCTTATCCAGAGGTTCTCAAATAGGGGCCTGAAAATGCGGCGAAATGGTTCCAGTAAACGATGGTACGGCAGTGTTTGCTTCGCGCTCGACTTGGCGGGGGCACTGCCGTGCCCCCCGATATGAAAGTCAAAATATTTATAAGTACCTATTTTAAAATCAGCCAGTGTTTTGTATGACAATAAGGTTAAATTACAGAAAGGAAAGGACAAACGATACAAAACTTTTTAAAATATTTTTAAAAGTTTCTCATATTATTGTATTTTGAAATATTAAAATGAAATTATTGTGTTAGAAATAAATAAAGGAATTACATATAAACCTCCCGGAATAAATTCTATCCATGATAATAATAACCGCCGTAAACCGTTCCGTTGTATCATTTATATAATTATATGAACAGACGCGGAAAAGTGACTGTTTTAATATGTAGAAGTGTTGTGATTCGTATGAAAAATGTGATCTACGTTCGTTTTAAATTGTGTGGTAAGCAGCAAATCTTGGCGCGGCATTTTAAATTAGATGAAACTTATTATTACAGAAATATTAACGTTTACAAAGAAGATAATAGAATTAATTTTGCAACGTTCATATTCAGCAAATATTTCTATGCAATATGAAATAATCAAGAATTTACTTTACTTACATACGTCGGACAGCACACAAACTTATTTTTGTTAACTTCATTTTAAACTGAACTTTTGTAAGGTGAAACACTACACTTTTTACTCGTTAACAATTTTAAAACACACTGCTTAGATGAACCAAATAAAATATTTCAGGTTACAACTGAAAATATACAGTTCAAACATCAGATTTTGAACCTTGGACGGTAAAATAAAGCAATGTTGAGATTGGTATGTGCGGCGGAAATAGAATGTTCCTTGGTATGCGCACTTGTTTGAAACCCTGGCTTTTAATCCCTGCAAAACATTAAAAACGAAAACAACTACGTAACTTGAAAATAAATACTTAATTCATGTGTATATTTTACGTGGACATGAAATATATGAATAAACTCAAGCATATTTGCATGTTCTGTGCTAAACTTCTTGATGAAATTAAAACCATAGACTATTCTAGTATGAGCGGGAAAATTTAAATATTTAGAAATTTAAAAATAAATTTTCTACTTTTTTGGATTCTAATTTTGTGCATAAGACTATAATAAAGAAAAATAGTATTATGTTTTCTCTAATCTATTAATGGCTTTATTTTAAAGTATCGAACTTACGCCATGTCTTGCTTCTTCGCCCACAGAACATGCTTCAATTTTTGTTCTGCAGTAATCTTGTTGAGTTCAGCAGTCTCTCTCATGGCTCTCATAACTTGACGCTCTTCTTTCAATGACTCCATTTTAATTTGCTTTTCTAGCGCAGTATACCTAACAGAAGAAATTAAAAATAAAGTTTAATAAAACAGTATAGAGGGAATAGTGGTGCATCAGGAATTACAGAACAATTCTAAATTCAAAGTACTCTGGATTATTTCTGAACAGTCTGTGTTCAGTCTTTAGTTAGCTTCGTCGCTGACGGTAAAATAAAATATGATCTTATTGAGTACGTAAGTAATGAATAGATCACTTACTTAAAGTATTCTTGTATGTCCCTCTGAAAGGGAGTAGTAATCCTATAAGCTTCGTTCACATTACTATAAGGTACATCAGTCATAGTCATAGCAGCCACAGTTCTTCTGCTATAGTTGTTTGTATTCATTGGGATATTTTCTTCTTGTCCATCAAAATCATTCGCTTCAGAGATTTGCTCAGAAACTGATGATGCAGACGATTCCAACTGGGTTGTGCTATTGGTTTTATCTTGAGGCATATCGCACATATCAGCATCTATGGAGGTTGAGGTATTATTAATACCACTATAACTTGGTTGGATCACTGGTTGGTCCCTGAAATAAAAAGTAATTATTAAAAAAACGTAACTGTCAGATCTATGGCAACAAATGTTTGGGTTTCTATGTGAATTGATGTTATAAAAGGTAACAATTAGTGTCATAAATGATAATTATTTACATTGCCTGTGAAATTACGATAGACGATAGAAATAGCGGTGCTACACTTACTCATCAATACATTCAGTTTTAATCTCAATATTAGCTGTCATTGAAGACGAAGATTCATTTAAGTTTTCATTTTCTCCTCTTAGAACGCCGTCTTTGACTAATTCAAGGATGTTGCACACTTCTAAAGATAATCGTGAGTAATTTTGTAGTTGAGGTCCGTTTAAGGCCATTTCTTCACGGGCTATTCTTTTCATATTCTGCCACTGCGTCTTCACTTTCTTTATGGAACTACCAGTAAACTTACAGCCAAATTTTACGGATAGCGCTCGTAGTATTTCGTTCCATGCGACGTCTTTCTCTTCGTAATGGTTCGGACCATTGTTGGATTTAGTAACAACCACTTCTTTGCGTTCCTTAATTAACTCGAGCAGGTACTGTTTTTCTTCAAGGGACCAGTTAGGCGTTCTTAGTCGTCGGTGATTATTCAGCTTTATAATCTTGCCCATTTTTTGCGTTGCGTCTCGGGGGACGTGATTGATCTTTTGCAACGATTTATTGCAAACGATGCACTCGACGTCCAAAATTATAGGTTTCCACATTTAAAAACAAACGAACGGCGAAAAACGAGTGAAAACTTTGACAAGCTATAGACAGCGCAGCTAATTATGCACTGCTTATAATAAAAACCAATTTTCGAATGAAGTTTGTAATGGACTATTTTTGAATCATAGAATCATTGAGAAATAAATGAATTAAAAATATTTTCAGTGAGGCAACGAGTTGTACTAAGCATAATTATTTAGTTTAATTTTATTTATTTTCAGTGCGGCCAAGTGACTGGCCATTATTAAAGCGCGAAACTGAATTTTGTTCCCGCATGCCCTATTTTTTTTTTTAATTAGGTTAAAACCTCGGTAAATATTTGCATGCAACCTTAATTTTCTACAAATAGGTGCGTTTAATTAATACCCACCTACTTGGTTAGTTTATTCATTAACGTCAAAATGATTGATGTTTTAATTAGGTACCTATGCCCTTTTATTTATATTTAAGAAAGTGGTACTATGGAAAATAACGGGTGTATATTTTTGGTCCTGCTATTTAATGAAGGTGAAGGAAGAAGGAGAAGGTGAAGGTGATTTTATTCTTACGATGTATGGGATTGTGTATGTCGGTAAAATAGTTTAGCTATAAATGTAATCCTTTTGAATTTTAGATAGTTGCCTACTTTCATATTTAAGTATTTAAACAGTTTCATTTAGTCATGTTGTTATCTTAACAGAAAAATGTTAATATTAGCTTATTAAAATACACAAACATGGCAGATGGAGTTTGTAAATATACTTAAAAGTTAAATGTTTATAATTTAGGTGCAGCAGCCATAGGTGCGCATTAGTTTGGGTACGTATTTGTGTCTGTCAATATTACTTGTTACGACAAAATTAAATATAAATTAGGTTTAGTACCTACATTGATTTTTTTATTGAAAAGAAAAAGCGGTTGTATCTACGCAAGCTTGTGGGGTCCCTGGGTTTGGTGTCTGTGTCGGCCAAGGTGGGATAGGGTTTCCAATATTGACTTGGGTTGGTTGACATCTGAACTGTCTGGGGCTCAGGATCTGGGGTTCACTGCATCATCTCGTAAGTACTCACTCGTGAGGACACAGAGGTATTTTTTCCAGATCTATTCAACTAGGAATTTGAATAATATCATGATTTAGATCTACGTCATCGGCACCTAAAATCGGCATGCTAAAATTCAAATTCTTCCGTAGGTGTTCAGTTTTTTTAAATTTACTATACGACAAAAGAGCTTAATCGGAAACGGGAAATCCGGTTTAGTGGCCCTTTCACCCGGTAAGACCTTGTCACACCTCATGTTATTACGCCCATCAGGGACCAATCGAGGCGTTAGTTTACGTTTCAGTTGTTTATCTGTTCATCAATAAAATGCAACACAAATGGTTTCTGACATAGTGGTCATAGAAGTTCAGCCACTCTTCGCTAGATGGCGCTAGTAGTAGGGTTTCTAAATTCAAACATGAAATTTTGCATGATGATGATTCATCGTGTCAAAAATATTATGTGGGCTAGTGGAGTAGGTAGCTACCTAAATATTTTGAATTATGTGTTTTTAGTAGAATACCTTTATAATAATTACGTGTATAGTACCAACACGGATTCAATGAAAGATATCGAATTAATTTAGATATTATGACTGCCGCATGTCAAGAACACTAGACACTCTGACCAAGAAATACGGACCTAATATAGGCGGAAACCTCTGCCAAACCCTTTAAGATAATTTATGAGTAGATATATAATATTTTTGTGAAGACTGACAGCAAGGAAAACACTATGCTGGCAGTAGGTACAACGCCGCACATCAAGCTACCCGAAACTGACAAATTTTCCCAATCAACCTTGAACCTAATGTTTTAGCGATAAAGTTGAAAATCCAATAAAGAAATTTGACAGATTGTAGTATAGCTTGATGAGCTGGCGTTTGTACATAGAAAGAAAGAAAGAAAAAATATTAATTTGTCGCAGGGACATGACTTGAATCAAACAAAATCAAAAAAAATAACAATACATTTTATAACATTCAACAGGACGAAAAAAAAGTTAACAGCTTGCACGTCGTGACTGCGACAAGCAGGTTACCACTCAGCATGATGCTGTGCTATGGGGGCCCACAGCACAGCGATGGTTTTCAGTGATCACTCGTGAAAAAACGTACGGAAGCCAAGACAGCATAAATATTCACCAGTATACATCAGTGCATGCCAGTGCTAGTGCAAGTACCCTTGAGATTTTCTCTGAAACTGGGTAAGTGCTAAGTATATCTATAAATTGGCGCAGCCCCCGTAGCATGACCACCGTAGACAAGGATTTCTTTGACGGAAAAATCGACAAAATGACAGATAGTGCAAAGAAATCTGTCATTGTGTCGACACAATCTGTAATTTTGTCGATTCTTCCGTCAAAGAAATCCTTGTCTACGGTGGTCATGCTACGGGGGCAGATATAAAAGAATGTAGTCCTAAACTATAACAATTTTTAATTCGGAATGTACGAAGGTAAGGTCATCATCATCTGCCTAGCCTTTTCCCTACTATGTTGGGGTCGGCTTCCAGTCTTACCGGATGCAGCTGAGTACCAGTATTTTACATGGAGCGACTGCCTATCTGACCTCCACAACCCAGTTAGTACTGGGTAATACCTTACCCCTTGGTAAGACTGGTGTTAGATATTCGGATCACTGACTACCCGTAAGACTGTCAAAGATCTACAAATGACAGCCGGGTCCAAAGTCTTAACGTGCTTTCCGAGGCACGGAGGAAACTCGGCACGTAATGGGTGGTCACCCATCCACGGACCAACCTAGGCAAGCGCAGCTTAACCTAAAGATCGACCCGAGCGGCTGTTATTATTTATCCACGAGCTCCTCAAGGTAAGGTCTCTAGGAAAAATGGGAAACAAAGCCGGCAAACCGTCGGATTCGTGCACCGAGGGTTTTCAATCATTCAAACATTACATAACATCACGCCTGTAATCCCCAAAAGGTTAGCCAGAGGTGTGCCTAATAACACACCCACATATCACCAGTTATGTTTAAGTCCCTTGTAATGTAATAGGCGGGAATTCAATCGTTCAGTACTTCTATATTATTTATGAATTCATAATTGCTGACGTCTGGGTAGTATGTTCTAGAAATACGTTTAAAAAAATCTTAGTAGATCTAAGTACTTAAATTTTAATCTGTAATTCGGTACTCTACAGGTTTCAATATTTTTGTTTTCAACTGCTTGATATTATTTTGCGAAAATTAGATAAAGCTCGATCCTTCTGTAACTACCTAGACATATAAAGCTTTTTTCCATATAGTTTGATTCATGAATAAGTAGATGGATGGGTGGGTAGATAGAGATCTACCTACAAGCGCTAAAATAGGTAAAAAGGACATCAGTTTAAAAAATCTTCTTTTTTCATATCTAATAGTAACTAATTACTAGATTAAAACCGGATACTTTATTTCAATAATAATATTCGATATTTAATCAAACGAGTTTCCTAAGCTACGCGCCAAAATGTAATCGTTCTTTTGCTTCAAAAGTCTACAATCGCCACTACGTCTGCAAAAAAAACAGCACTAGATACTTAGCGCATTAGTCAGAAAAATGCGTTATTAAATCGGAATGGTAAATAGTTTATTATTTTAATTATAGTTTTGTTAATAAGTTAGAAAGCCTGTCCCGTGGTTAATGAAGACAGTCGCTTGTAGAGGCTCCACAGCGCTACACGTTTGTCAATCTTTTTTTTTTAAACCGTATCCAGAGTGCATTGTTGTTTTTTTTTTAAAATTAAACTCGGTTTAAGTGTTGTCTGTTTTTCGGATTAGTGTACTTTGGTATCTGATAAGAAACTCAGTGAATATAATGTTATTTGCTTAAAAGACGCTTTTGCAATAAATATTGTGAAACAATCAGCTTGCTTGGGTTTCCTACCGGTAAGTTTTGTAATAAGTTTTCATTTTCAAGCTAGTTATTTTGGTGGTTCGTATTTATGTGTATATGAAAAATAAGAAATTTTATTTAGTACCTAATTCAGAAAAGCCGGTTTTTCTTACAATAGAATAATTTGTCAGAATATTGCACAAAGTTGTTAAGTGCATTGTGTTATGATCACAATATCTACCGTTTTGCGGCGTACAAATATGGGTTTGTCATCATTACAATAAAATTAAGTTATTTATCATTATAATTACAAATAATTTAAATAAATTGAACAATAGTTTAGTAAACGAGATTAATTATAAAAGTCAAACGCCAATATCCGGTTTTCACATCATTATAAAGCATTAGGCCTATATGAATCGTAACTAATGCTTTTATCCCAGAAGTTAAGCACAAATAGAAATAGACTCATTTACTATTTTACAATGATTATTTTATGATATTTTGTTTGTTATAACTACACGAGTTCCATGTCCTAATGACCGCTTCCTCTTATACATTGTCTTATTCATTGTCGTGGTTATATTATCTTATCTGTTTATGTACTTCTACTGAGCCTGAAAATGCGACCAGAATAACAAACCTTACTATTTCTTCATGATTACTTATTTAAGTACATTAGACTTTGTTGTATTCTGTGATTTTAGAAATAAGCTGCCTGCGTCGGTGTTCCCAAGTTCATATGAACCCAATCTATTTCAGTCGCGAGTTAATAGGCTTCTTTTGGGTTAGCTCGTTCCATCGTCGACCTCATCTCTGTCCTGAGGACTAGATTGAGGTCAAGAGTAGGCCCATTTAATATTAAAAAAAACTGGGTTTCTTTGTTGCAGTAAATATTTGCTTATTTAGGACAGCCCTTGCAGAGTTTCAGTACGG
Organism: Noctua comes; assembly: GCA_963082995.1. Taxonomy (NCBI): domain Eukaryota; kingdom Metazoa; phylum Arthropoda; class Insecta; order Lepidoptera; family Noctuidae; genus Noctua; species Noctua comes. The sequence continues at coordinate 17,154,006 of OY720267.1, read as the reverse complement.
TGGCTGTGCAGTTGTGCCTACCAGGATTCTAGAATAAAACCTGAAAATTCGGACCTCATTTTTGTAATTAACACCATGATTGAGTGTTTATACTCCGCAACTGCAATATACAACCGTAACCCTATAGAAATAAGTTCCTATGTCAAGTTGTTTATCAAGCTACATGCAATTTAACAGCCGTTTTCTTAAGTTCATCTTGACTTGGGTAGGTAGGTACATTCCGTTAAAATAAGTCACGTTGCCGCCTTTTGGCCATGAGATTTGGAACCCGTCCTAAATTGTTGTGCAATAGTACCACCAAACGCCAACGTTGTTAATGTTGCCATCCAAATGGGAATTTAATTGAAAAAATATAAGTTCCTTCCATTCTTTTAAAATGATGTAATACTAGACTAATAGTTCCATATTGTTTCATGGTTCAATTTGTTGATTGAATTTCCCTTTTGGGATTGAATTCGAAGTTCTTTTTTTTTAAATTTAATTCTACCGGCTTGCCGCGAAGCTCTAACGGTGGGTAATATTTTGTGGTTTGTTAGGAGAATAAGTAGCATTACCCCTGAAACGACACACTTGGGCTTCTAAAAAGAAATGACTGTATCTGTGCCGATGCGCCATTGATGCGTAAAAAATGTTAGTTGACGTTTTTGACTTCAAATTAGTTTAAATAATTAAGTAGTTATGTACTTAAGTAAACTGGTTGTTGTGGTTATGGAATGCAATGCTAACGACCCACGAAATAGTAAATATCAACAACTATGTAAAGTGTGTCACATCATAGATTATGATCTGTTCAGCCCGTTTTTCGTCTTATGCCTAAATAAAAACATTGAATTCTCAGCGCACGGTTCAGTTGCAGAGAGTGGAAATTCCAATAGTGGAGAAATATTAAGGCATTCAGTATCATTTCCTGGTCGCGTTAGTGTAAACGAGCATATTTAGGGATAATTTTTTTCTTGCCTTATCTTTACCGTTCTTTTAGGTTATCCTAGACAACATAATGGTGGTCCTAAGGCACTTATCAGTGGCGAAGGTTCCATACAACCCGATTCCTACCGGATTCCTTTTGAGAAATGGTTCAGTCAGTATTCTATAGACAAATAAAATAATCACATTAAAGATATGTACTCCGGCTTACCTCTTACAAAAATTGACCCTTCGCTACTGGCACTTATGTCATATCGTTCTTCAGGTAGTTTCTAAGAACTTCTCTGAAACATCGAATTCTTTTAGTAGGTAGGCAGGTTGTGAGGTTGTGACAGGATGAACAACGCCTAGACTTGTTTTTCTAGAGTAGGCCTAACCACGTCATTCGAGTCTAACATTCTAGACCCAGACATGCTAATCAGAATTATTGTTCTTGGCATTCTTCTTCTTTCGAATTTTTTATCATTGAATAAAATTTCAATATTTTATAACTTACTAGCTTTTGCCCGCGGCTTCGCCTGAGTGGATGTCGAATAATATCCGATTACTTACCTTCATCCCTCTTTTTAACCCTTCGGGGGAAGAATTGTCAAAAACGCTGAGACACGTATAAATTAATTTTCAATCGTCAGCCTAAACACAAATTTGAAGATCCTAACTTCAAAACTGACGGACTTTCATATAAACTTCCATCCCCTATTTAACCCCTTTAGGGGTGGAATTCTTAATACTTACTCTTCACAAAGAAAACACCCTCCAAGTTTCCTATGCCTCTAGGACCAGCGGTTTGGACTGTGTGTTGATATATCACCCAGTCAGTCAGTTTAGCATTTTATATAAATAGATTTCTTTCTTGGTTGTCGTGTGGTAAGTGCCTAACCTGGTGTCAGAGTTTTAATGCGGCCCATGGGCCTCTGACTTGCCGTTGGGAAATATCTCTCAGGCATTCTGGTTTCCTCACGACGTTTTCCTTCTCAGAAGCAAGTGATAATTATACAATACGCACATGAATCCGTAAAGTCAGAGGTGCGTGTTTTGGGTTCGAACTTGAGACCTATGACTTAGCAGTCCTACGGTCACACCACTAGGCTATCACTGCTTATTTTCCAATTATAAACCATCCACTCTGCCCCAAATATTCCTAACCACTCGTTCAAACAGAATCAAAGTCGTTAACTGCAGCATGGCCTTGTTCAACATCAAACTTCAAAGTATATCTATTGAAAAGTTAATTTATTCTTCAACATGGACGCGTGGAATGTGTTGTGAAGTTTGTACTTGTGGTTACTTGATACTGACGCCGGTGGTAAAGTTACCAGCCGTGGAAAGCGGCCACGATCTCCCCCAACATTGGATTACTTGGCTCACTTCCTGCATGCTGCATGCTCGCTTGCTTAGGTATACGGTATTAGGCAATAGATATTTATTGTCCAGTGTATTTTTCTCTGTGAATTTTAAGCAAATAAAAATGGAAAAAAAATCATCATCGTTGGGTGTTGATCTCGTAAGTAAGCGGTAAGCCTTGCTTAAAACCCTTAAAAATCGACATGATATTTACAAATTCGTAATCTCAATAGGAGGTAGGCTAACGAAATAAGAAAATAAAATGCTTTGATTGATTTGACGTCTGACAGTATTACCACAGCGCACAGTAGCGTGTTGTAGTATTAATTATTTCCCAAGTTTATAATTAAGTTTGCACTTAACCTGTTCATTGTTAACAAAACGTTAATGATCATTGACATTATGGCGATGTTACAGAAAGTATTTTAATCATTACATCGTGATATTCGTGATCATTGCATGAATCAGTAACAACTTAATTTACTGACTAATACGATTATGCAGTAACGAGTACGGTAGATTTTAAAATTCACGTACTTTTAGGTCTTCTTCTAATAGACTCTATACTCTATGGCTTGGTCTAAGAAAGGGGCCAACAACGGAAAGACCCGAATTCTGTAGGCTCTAATGAAAATTGAGACAGCCATTTTTTGTACTATAATTAAGATATTGATAAAAAAAAATTACAACTCATACCTGAGTATTGTAAGCATTGGAATTCAGCAAAAAGCAAAGCTCATTTTTTTCCACCTTTTTGTGTCGCTGTCAGAATTGAGCGCTGAACATGCCACTAGTCAATTAGCTTGTGATATTGTTTTACATGTTAATTAATTTGAATTTTAATGAAGGCTATTTAAGTAGAATATCATAACGAGCTTGTTAGGCTAATTGCGTTACCAATCAATCAGGTTGCAATAAAAAGAGTTTCTTAAAGTGACTAAGTATAGGTAGGTACACACGGCTACGCATCAAGCTATAGGTACTTGTATAATAAAATTCCAAGTACTATAACGTCACTCCCTTTTTTTAAGTTTAAGCGTATCATTACGAAAATATTAATTAATAAATGCTTTTAAAGTGTACTTGAGTTCCTAGATTATAAGTTGTATCATGTCCCATTATAAATAATAGTTGTTACCAAATAGGAATCGATTTAATTCATTTTTTTATGTCTAATTACTAACTGCATGCATAACTCAGTTTTTTTTTATGATATTAAATAATTTGTAAAATTTGCACGCCGACATGAATGGCAGAATAAGAGATTCATATACTTTATCTTTAAGATCCTTCTGTACCTTATTTACGCGAATAAATGATTTTTATTTTGATACAAATCCAGTACAACCTGACCTCGCTTTTTATGAGCTTGTACAGCTTGATTGGTCGTCGTGCGTATAATAGTTGCCATCCTAACAAATGTCCTTACTTTTGCAAGAGAACAAGACTGATACCCTATAGTTTACTTTCGCTAGAGAAGACAAAGGAAAGGAAATATAGATTTGTGTGAAAGATGCTAGGTCTAGCTAGACAGGGGGTAACTACTGACTACTGAGATGGCGGTTAATAGAAAGAAAGAAAGAAAGAAAGAAAAAAATTTATTTATCGCAGGGACACGACGTGCATCATACAAAATTACAAAAAAAATAAACAATAAACTATAAATTCAACAGGACGGAACAAAAATAGAAAAAAGTTAACAGCTTGCACGTCGTGACTGCGACAAGCAGGTTACCACTCAGCATGATGCTGTGCTATGGCCCACAGCACAGCGCTGGTTTTCAGTGATCACTCGTGAAAAAACGTACGGAAGCCAAGACAACATAAATATTTTTTACATCAATATAAAAATAAAATAAACAGTACTTGGAAAAACACACAAACATCACAACAGTAAACATAATACGAAGTATGAAAGGAGAATGCATGCTTCCCCCCGCCCCGACACGAAATAAATGAGGTTAAGGGCCTGCCTTTCCCTCCCCAGAGCAATGAAGAGATGTTTGGAAGAAGAAGACGTAGATAAACCACTAAGATCACTTCACTTGTGCCATTATGGGAGAAATTCACAGTAAAAGTAAATCATCAATATACTGTGCACGAGATAAGCTCTAAACAGTGTCATGGGGTAGATAAAGGGTGTAAATAGACCCTTAATGAAGCCGAGAGGCACTTGTTCTCCCCGTCTTTGCGATCATTTTTTTTGTTATAGACCATACCTGGGAACCTTTTAGTTACGGAGATATTGGGGGTCAAAGTTCCAACTTTTTCACAAGTTTTTTTTTTAAATACATGTTTTTAATGTAAGATTTTTACTTTAAACACCTCCACGACCTCCATACTATTCAATCCATCCATCAGCACAATGCTTTGAGTGCTCTCTGTCGAGTCCTACCGTAAAACGTGATTTTTCAGCCCAAAAACAAAAGTCGTTTCCCAGCAATAATTTTTGCGTAAAGTTACGTAGTTTCATGTACAGAATGGTTGGTTGACGGCTATGTGAAGGGTCTGTTTACACCCTGTATAGTAGCTAAACAAACTTGACCTTAGAATGATGTTATGACCGATAAACTGGAGTGGCCTAGCATTTAATACGTATCCAAGCGGATATGAGTATGGTTAGCGGAAATACGATAGACACACATTACACAGCCGATAATTTATGAATGAAAATCATATCTATGTAGGTATAGATATATATATATTGACTCGACAGTGTTCCAATTAAGTTGTTTATTTATTTCTTTGCTCATCATCTTCCTACCCTTGTCCCATGTAACTTAAGGCAGGTGACTAGTCGCGATATAAAATTAATTCCTCCTTCTCAACTGTAGATACTAAACCAATCCACATAAAACGTGGAATTTTCCAAGGACTTGCTCTAGGTCCGCTGTGGTTTTGTAATCTACTCTCACACCTAGATAAAACAGTCTCAGGATACACACTAACAAACATTAACACACACTATACGCTTACACACCTCATGTACATGGACGATTTCAAGTTATATGCAGCTGACAAAAACGCGCATTTTGTACTAGCTGACAGAACTCAACAATTTTCTGATGATATTTGTATGTCATTCGGAGTTGATAAGTGCAAAATTTTGTCAGTCGTAAACAAATAATCAAACAATCAATAATTCAATAGAGCCAATGGATTAATAGAGTGCATATAAACATCTTGGTTTTAAACAATCTAGATACATCAAAAGATGAAAAAACAAGAACTGGTAAATAAATTCTGGCACCGCTTAAACCTTATCTTGAAAGGCACGCATAAAAATAAGAATCCAGTGGGAAGCACAGACCGTCCACATCGTCCCTATAGTGCTCTCTTCGACTGGTATCGTACCAAAATCTCTTATGCAAAGCCTAAACACTTTACACATTCCACCCACACACTTCGTCTGCCCCAAAAAGCCACAATTCTTAACACCTGGTGCATCACCCGGAAATTCCTAACTTCTACAATATCATCAACATTCTCCATTTAAACTTGACTACAGCCCGTGAGTAGGGTTCTTATACTCTCTTACGAGAGAAGAAAATCAAAGAACAACAAATAATAATCATTTTATTATCAGGCAACTAAGGCCCATGGATAAAATACACAAAATAATATTATCTATACTTTCTATACTTATTATTATAAAGCTGAAGACTTTGTTTGTTTGGTTGAACGCTCTAATTTCAGCAACTACTGGTTCGAATTGAAATATTCTTTTAGTGTTGGATAGTCCATTTATCGAGGAAGGTTATAGGCTATATAACATAACATAATAACAACACGCTACGACCAATAGGAGCCGAGAAAAAATAAAACAAGTCAGAAGCGGTGGATGAAACTGCGGGACAAAGCTAGTACAATAATAAACTAATACAGAATTATTAAAAATCCTAAAAACTAACTGTAAACACGTAAGTCGCGCGGCGTCGTGTTTCGCTGCGTGGTGTGGCGTAGCCGTCCTCGGAAACGTCGATATACAACGATCTTAGCCTGACATGTGTGCCACTTCCGAACCTCTCGATCTTGCGCGATATCTGATCTAGCCATGTTCGACCAGCAAACAAGATCAGATTTTAACTACTGTGAAATACTTCAATATTTTAAATATTTTTAATTACCAATAGAACTAAACTAATGATAAAATAAGACTAAAAGTAATAAAATATAAACATCTAAAAAACGACGACAATAGGACACTTAGGCGTCAAAGTACTCCGCATCGCTGTCATCTGGAAACGTGCCCAGAAGACTGGCAGCATTGCCACGCTGAATGGCAATGCTAATTCTTTGACCAAAGAAAGAGCCAGCCCTCTAATTTTAATTATGTCTATTTGTAGTCTGTATATAATGTAAATAAATGTTGATCTTATTTTAATTACCTACTTGAGTTTTAATTAACTGGGATTCAGCTGAAACTGGAAGCCGACCCCAACATAGTTGGGAAAAGGCTAGGCAGATGATGATGATGACTCAACGTATAGCTAGCTGAAACTAATTGGCCATTTTCTTGAATACCATCGACGTGATAGAGCTGGAATTTCGACAAAAAAGGGTCTAACTAGTTTCGTCTTAGATGATACCTTTTAGACATGGCCTTGGGGTTAACCACGACGGTTCTCGACTAAATTGTTGATTGTCCCTGTTTCTTAGTATTGTATGTGTGAAGAATCATTAATTTCACAACACGCTTCATCATTTCGTTTCTTTTTTACTTCCTCGATTTTCGGTTGTTCGATTAAGGATTCTTGTGTTTTTATTCATCTTCTAAAATGCTTATTAGTGACTTTCGTTGCCGATTTATTGTGTCATTTGTGAACATAACATAACGTCAAAAAAAATCCGCAAAAAAATTCGCGAGTTCCAAGACGTCTAATTTTATAATTATGAGACCTAAACGTTATAGATTTGCTTGACAATACATGGTGATCATAATAAATCATTGTGAGTTTGTGTAACAATGATGCATGTCCTTTACACCTAGTAATACATAAATACAGAACATAACATCACGCCTGTAATCCCCGAAGGGTTAGGCAGAGATGTACCTACCTAATTGTACACCCACATTTCGCCTCCTCGTACTAACTGGACTGCCTCGTTGGTCCAGTGGTCGCAATCGCGACTGCTGAGCATGAGGTCCTGGGTTGGATTCCCGGGTTAGGCAAATTGTGTCATTTATATCACATAAATATGGACTAATGTTTTAATAAGTAAACATATCTGGCGAAATGTGGGTGTGCTATTAGGTACACCTCTGCCTAACCCTTCGGGGATTATAGGCGTGATGTTATGTTATGTATTTATGTACTACTAGGTGTAAAGGACATGCATCATTGATACTTGTGTATACTCACAATGATTTATAATGATCACCATGTCATCATCTGCATAGCCTTTTCCCAACTATGTTAGGGTCGGCTTCCAGTCTAACCGGATGCAGCTGAATACCAGTATTTTACATGGAGCGACTGCCTATCTGACCTCCACAACCCAGTTAGTACTGGGTAATACGATACCCCTTGGTAAAACTGGTTGTCAGACTTTTTGGGCCACTGACTACCTATAACGACTGTCAGTGATCTACAAATGACAGCCGGGACCAACGGCTTAACGTGCTTTCCGAGGCACGGAGGAAACTCGGTATGTAATGGGTGGTCACCCATCCACAGACTAACCTAGGCAAGCACGGCTTAACCTAAAGATCGACCCGAGCGGCTGTTATTATTTAGCCACGAGCTCCTCATAATAATCACCATGTATTGTCAAGCAAATCTACAACGTTTAGGTGTCATAATTATAAAATTAGACGTCTTGGAACTCGCGATTTTTTTTTCAGATTTTTTTTTTGTCAGATCTTTTTGCGTGTTCGCTCTAATGAACATCTTCGAATTATGTTACGAACACATAATCATTATCCAATTTAAATTACTTACCACGCTTTATTCAAGGCCTATTATTATAGGCTGAATTAACTAGTCCTAAAACTAATAGTAGTCTTATTTAATAATAGCAAAAAGTGAGTATTTTTCTTATGCATAGAATATTTTTTTGTTGCTAGGTCCATTATTACATGAACTATTATGTATTCTGTGTGTTAGGTGACGAAACTGGTACAATTTATATCAATTGATATTAGGACCCGACAGGAAATGGTTATTTCCTTTATGAGCAGTTTGATTCAAGATTCCGGCGTGAAATATGGTATGGCTAGGTTCGACGATCGGTTGTTTACACATTTTTCTATTTTTAGAATATTTAAAGCACGATACGGATGTTAAATATCGTTAATATTAATGGTCACATTCAAACTAATTATTTTTTTATTATTTTAAAACGTTTCGCCACACTAGGAATTTCTCCTGTATTGTGGGTGCGTTTACAAACATTTAAACTCACATACACAAACAGCCAGACCCGGAACAACTACCTGTAGATCATACAAATATTTGTTCCGTGCGGGGATCGAACCCGCGACACGCAGCGCAGCAGCCAATCGCTCAGCCACTGCGCCAACCGTGCCGTCATTCATTACAAAGGTAACGGATTTAATTCGTCGTCTGTACGGCAAAGACACATTGTTCGGAATTCCACAAGGCACGATTCTGGCTCTCTTGTGCAACTGATGTCGTCCGTTTTATTCTTTGCATAGGGTTTAATGTAAACAAACGACTATTATCTTACAGAAAGTATTCTGTTTTTTGTCTTACTGGATCATCATCTGCCTAGCCTTTTCCCAACTACGTTGGGGTCGGCTTTCAGCAAGCACGGTTTAACCTAAAGATCGACCCGAGGGGCTGTTATTATTTAGCCACGAGCTCCTCGATGTCTTACTAGATGCAATGCAAATAAAATGCATCTAGGATCCCAAAAGATGATAGGTATTTTATTTAAAGCTACATGAGCTACCGATGCAGCAATAGTCTAAATTGTCGTCTTAGTTCAAAATACACTTCTGAAAAGAACCATAAATTACAGGTTCCCTAAAATACGCTACTAGACAAATAGCTTTCGGAAGTACCTACGCACGTAACGAAGGGATCGCCCTAATTCAAACCGTATTATTCTCAGAAATAAACCTCTTTAATTCGGTTAAACGCGGTAAAATATTCTTGATGATAAGATAAACTTTAACTCGTTTACTCAATTCCTGCAAAGGAAGCATCATAAGAAGCTGCATTGTCGCTTGTTGTAGGTATAAGAAGACCACTGTAAGTGAACGTGTACTACCGAAAAAGATTAATCTTAAACAAACCGATACGATTGCCTCATAAGTAACGCATGATATTTTTTTTTTTTTTTCGTTTTTTCGACGTGGTTTAAAAATGGAACAGTTTCAAACTCTCAACAAAGCCCACCTTCTTCTCTCGTTACTCTGGGCGCTTGTTCATTTGTTCACACCAGGCAGTGCTGATTAAACGTTGCGTAGACGTCACGTAGAGTCATTTAGAATCCTAACAATAAAAGAATGTACTAATGTAATATATGTTTTTAATGAAAGCTGAGAAAGATAAGCAAATCTAGTACCTTGACTTGGCTCACAAGGTTGTCGACATGTGGGATGTGGACTCAGCGATCATTGTGCCGATAGTTGTATCAGCCCATGGCTTAATTGCCAAGAGCCTCGACCAATATCTGAGGAGGCTCTCGTTAGGCAGCTGGATCAAGGGCTTGATTCAGAAAGCGGTACTTCTGGACACGGCTCGTATTGTTAGGAGGTTCCTCTCTCTGGAGCCCTGACTGCCGGTAGCTTGGACCCTGTTCCCGATACCGGTGGGCTACAATTTTTTTTATTTTTAAATGTTTTTATATTGTTTTTTTTCTAAGGAATATTTATGAAAAAGTAATTAATTTGTATAGAAATAAATAAAGGAAATGTCAAAGAATGTACATTCCAAACTAAGATATTACAAAGTATTATTGGAAATAAATGATCTACCCCAAAACTTGATCTTTGTTGGACGTTAATTTATTAAGTACTTAAGTATTATATATAACCTTGATTTACACACGATAGAAAAACCGTGTGCATCGAATCATTAAAGATCAAATTAAAAACCACTGGACAGCTGTTAAATTAAAATGACAGCTCCGAAATCTGATACCATCCAATTACAAGTGTAATATAAAACTTACTACCATTTTTTACAACTTCAAATGAAGTTGTAAAGCAAATGCTTTAAATGTTACGCAAAAAAATTACACTTGCGTGAAAAAAAATCGGCCCACCCCTTTATTTTCTATTTGAGAGACGATATCTCAAATTGTTTAATTAATAATTTAATTATGTTATATTATGTGAAGGTGTACATAAAGCTTGCATTGAGGAAAGAGTAGCATTTAGAGGAGGTTCATGGACTATTTGGGGCGGTATCTCCTTGGTTGGAAAACGTAGACGTTAATGTAGAAGGCAACTTCACACAACTCTAGAGGCATGCAAGGCAACTTCACGTCATTTACAATTTTTTTATTCCACCTAACGTAACTTAACCTCGATTTACACACGACATAATCATGTGCATCAATTATAGATCAAATTAGATCTGATTAACAATCAATGCACAGCTGTTAAAAAAACATAATGGCAGCTCTGAAATCCGATACCACCCAATTACAAATTTTAATGAAACATGAAACTAATTACCATTTTTACAACTTCATTTGCTTTAAAATATTACCTTCGCAATATATTAAATGTTGAATTCCGCAAATATAACCCGGCTTGAATGCGTGTTTCATGTTTATAAGTATATTTTCGCAAATTCTGCGTGTTGCATATTTTTGCGGGCGGGATCCCGGTGCTGCATCCTCCCTCCATCCAAGCCTGGAATAATAAAGGCTATAATAAAATATAACTCCCCAAATTTGCGGAGGCGAACCTATTTGCGGAGTTAGCACAAAATTTTTAGCATAACATTTAATTTTTTATCTTTTCATTTGCTTATTTTGTTCTAGTGCCAATGACGTAACACATCAAGATGACGGATCTAAAGTTGCCCGCGCGCAATGTGCTGACCGGGGCGGTTGTGAACTGGGAAGATGATGAGATGGGGTTCGGGGATAGCCCCAACAACCTCACCTTAGCATGGAAGGATCTGTCTGTTTATAGGAAGAAGAAGACACAGACGAGTATATGGAGGTCTCCTGTTTATGAGGAGATTAGGATTTTGCATGGAGGTATGTATTTCAATTTGATTTTTCTTATGCCTTATTCACCTCTTATTTTGAGCAGTCCTGCCTCACGAGGGTAACGTTGCCATAGGTGGTTATATGTGTCTCAGTTGAGGCCACCCGTCCAGATTTATCCAGACAATCCCGAATGATTGACCCCTCGACCGGGCCATACCAATCGGGCATTATTATCAAAAGAATACTAAGAAGGCAGTTTAAGAAGTGCAATATCCAGGCTTTTATGCAAATGTACGGTTTTATATCCAGGCTCAGTTTCGGTCGGTAAGTGTCCCTTTAGGGACAAAAAGTGTAATTGCAGCTTCCATACATTTTGACCCGGAACTGTGTGCATAGAGCTTTTCTCAAACACAATAAATTGTGATTTGTTTTAAAAAACACAACAGGTGTCTTTATGATACTGCTCTTTAAATTAAAGGCTAGCCAATAAATCTGCAGACAATTTTTATATTTATGGTCGATATTATGATGATGGTGGCTTTATAATCCTAATTAAAATGAATAATCAATAAACAATAAAAATGACTGGTAATGAAGTGAAGCACCTGGGACCTATATTTAAAAAAGCATAATTTAAAAATGCATAGGTATCCGTCAAATGAATTAAACCGGTAATTTTAATTTAGTATTTGTACTAAAGTGAATAAATTAGTTTATGGTTTTATAGAGCAAGGATATCCAATTTCTGTGTTTTTTTTGGGAAACCCCAGGAAAATAAACGACTTATATATATTTATTTTATTTTATGATATGGTATCATTATAATGGCATCATTCAAAAATAGAATACAAAAGGTCGCATGCTGAGCTAATTTTCTTTTTTTTTCACATGGCTGTTAATGTATTATGTGTGAGTTTAATATATTTGTTTATTATGCAAAACACATTGTCCAAGATACTTTTTATTTTAAACAAAAAAATTATGTCTGATTTATTTGGCGCGAACTTATGCTGTTAGGTTATCTACATGCAAAAGCCAACTCGTGTACTCAGAAATGAGGTTCATCATCCTCATATGAAACTTAAAGACCAGAGTGGCAATAATTCCTGCTAACGATTGATTTGATTATATTTTATTATGTTTATTTGTTGTTTTGTTTCCATTGTTAATAAATAAAATAGTTCTTTACCTAGGTTGGTCTGTGGATGGGTGAACACCGATTACGTACCGAGTTTCCTCCGTGCCTCGGAAAGCACGTTAAGCCGTTGGTCCCGGGTGTCATTTGTAGATCTTTGACAGTCGTTAGTAAGTCAGTGGCCCAATAAGTCTGACAACCAGTCTTACCAAGAAGTATCGTATTACCCAGTACTAACTGGGTTGTGGAGGTCAGATAGGCTATCGCTCCATGTAAAGTACTGGTATTCAGCTGCATCCGGTTAGACTGGAAGCCGACCGGCATAGTTGGGAAAAAGCTAGGCAGATAATGTTCATTAATAAAATTATTGTCATGCTAATTTTGCAATAGGTAAACGTTGATTTTATTTTCTACGTTTTTTTAAGTTTGTAAATCAACTGCATCGTAAAACATCTCAACTAAAGCGAATTCATGTTAAATATCAAATATCAATTAACCTATTGTTATAGAATTAATAGAACAACTTTTTCATAAATAAATACAAAGCGGTTCATTATTGCACAATATGCACTTAAAGTGAACAAATAAGAACATTAAGAACAGGATTTTACAATTTTAAGCTCTACAACCTTTTGAAGAAGAATAGAAAACTTAATGCAATGCATAAATTATAGTAATTAATGATAATTAATAAATAATTCATTTTTTCTAACAATAGATATAATAAACTTGACATTAATAAAAGATTTCAGACAAATATCAATCCAATAGGTTTCTTAAATAAAACTATTAGGTATACTTTTATTAAAAGTATCACTTACCCTTAATTTTAGTGGAGTTGGAGATAGGGTTACCATTTTGAAAAACGGTCGGTCATTTGCAAAAAAAAAACAAAAAAACACTTTTAATCTTTTTTTTTTTGGTAGTCATTGTACTTTATTTTATTTACTTAAAAATCCCTGAACTTGAAATGTCCGGACAAATGAACAAGACTGGACAAAGCCCGATCGGAGGAGCAACGGACAAATTCGGACGGATGGTAACCCTAGTGGAACCTGAAAAGCTTTTACACGAACATAATTTACGATACAATTAAAATGTTTTTCCACAATGTTAATTAGTCATTCGAAAACATAGAACCGGTCTTTAAATAAATTAAAAAGAAGTTTATTTCAAAATAGTCTTTAAGTGGGTTCGAAGCCTCAGATTGTCCGTGTATTCGGTGAAAATGTTGTAACATATGCAAATGAGCATGTAGATGACATAAATAATAATTAATTATGATTATGTACCGGATTTGTAGCTACCTGTCAGGAAAGGCCACAGCACACACATTCCCGTTTTATCAAATTCAGAGAATATTTTCTCCGTTTAATCCATCAATACGCATTTGGCCCAAGAACGCCCCCTGGCTCCTGATCAGCAGAAATAGCAGGGCAGTGTTACAGTAGAAACATAAAACACTATGCTTATTCGACGTTCAATATAGAAACTTGAAGCCTAAAGCCCTAAGATCATATTGGGTATTGGCTGTGTTGACCAGTTATGGGGCTATCTATGGCTACTATTAAGGTGGCTGTACGCTCTGCGAGAGTTGACAGTCATCAATTGCGATATTAGGTAGGTACTTAACTATTTATAAAGGGTGTGAATAAACCCTTAACATATCCGAAAGGCACTTGTTCTCCCCGTCTTTGAGATATTTTTTTTGTTCTAGACCATACCTGCGAACCTTCTAGTTACGGAGATATTGGGCGTCAAAGTTCCAACTTTTTCACAAGTTTTTTTTAAATAGGTATATGTCAAATCTTATATTAAAAATGTAAGATTTTTACTTTAAACATCTCCACGACCTCCGCACTATTCAATCCATCCGTCAGCAAAATGCTTTGAGTGGTTTCCATCGAGTCCTACCGTAAAACGTGATTTCTCACCCCAAAAAAAAAGTCGATTCCCAGCAATAATTTTTGCGTAGTTACTTAGTTTGATGTACAGAATGCTTGGTTGACGGCTATGCGAAGGGTCTGTTTACACCCTGTATAGTTCTGCAACATCCATCACGGATAAATTTTAATTCTAGATTTTTATATTTTAGAATCAGTTTTAGCTGTGTTTTGTTCAAGTTTTCATAAAGGTTTTTCATTTCAGTCAATGGCATCGTATCGTCTGGAAACTTAGTCGCTTTAATGGGCTCTAGGTAAGTTGTCTTTTATAATTAAGCCTCTACACTGCATTCTTTTGGTAAAAAAAAAACTTCCTCAAGGTTACCAAACGTAACCAAGCCCTATCTGTAGTACTCCATCCATGTCACGACGTGCAAGCTGTTAACTTTTTTCTTTTTTTGTTCAGTCCGGTCCTGTTGAATTTATAGTTAATTTTTTTGTCATTTTGTATGATGCACGTCATGTCCCTGGGACAAATATATAAATTAACATTACATACACACACACACACATTACATACATTACATACACCTACACACACTCACTCACTCACTCACTCACTTTTTTATTTTTTATATATATTTTTTTTCTTTCTTCTGTATATGCTATAAAACTTTTCCTCCCCAGTGGTGCTGGCAAGACCACACTACTAGCCGCCATTAGCCGTCGTGACAAAAGCGCGATGACTGGCTATCTGATGCTGAACGGCAGACTGGCTGGCGCTGACCTCATCGCCAGGATCTCTGGCTTCGTGCCGCAGGAGGACTTGGCTATTGAAGACTTGACTGTTGCAGAACATATGGAGTTTATGGTAAGGACATTAGGTGTTATCCGCTTCCCCTTTTCCTGACTATGCTGGGATCGGTTTCCATTTTAACCGGATGCAGCTGAATACCAGTATTTTGTATTGAGCCATTACCTCTCGGATCTACACTAGATATTTACTCCTGCTAACATACGATACCTCTTGGTTGTCCACCTGCCCGACTTTCGGGCTTCGGATTCGGATCGTCTGAACGTAGGCCATTAGGACGGTGGATTCCCGTTACTTCGATAAGGACGAAATTCCACCTTGTTCAGGTAGAAATGACACCCATACTGCAGATTCTTCCATTTCTTCTAGCACTTTAAATTATAAATTTTTGTGTATATAATGTGTCGGTAGAAGAGAATGCGGAAAATAAGTTGTTCCCAATGATTACATTGAAATGCACGTAATTGAAATGTTAATTGAACCACTCCATTAGTTGTAAAAAAAGACATTTGAGAGAAACAACACTTTTTATGAATTTTAGAGGACACTTTATTTAGGAATGTCATTTTATGTAAATAAATTCTGAATTCTTGTAGTTCATAAGTCTAGTAAGTCCTGTGTTTTCTACAAAAAACAATCAAGGCTTCGTCTGAAAAATGTACCATCAGAAAAAACCCAATAAAACTTTGCTCAATATACCTGTTTAGGTGTAAACATTGAACCAATAAGGAGGTCGATGAAATAATTAATTTTAATATTATTCATCGGCTCATGTTACCCTGGTACTGACAACGATCTTAGATGTTTATCTGATACGTAATTTACATCACAATAATTTGACATTTCACGATAGAATATAAATAATTTATTTAGAATCAAAACAAATCATTTAGATAGTTCATAGGTTAAAAGGAATGATTAATTTGAAACGTGCTTAAATTTCAACACTTGTGTTACTAAGTAATTAGTTAAACTTAATTATTTGTGACACTTAAAATTGGCCAGTATTTTTTGGGTTCCAAAAATGTCAGCCAGCTGGAACAGAGGCCAATTCTTTGTGAGAGCAAGTGGGCCTTATCTATTCTATCACGCGGGCCCACATGGTGTATGACACATTTCATCGAATTTTTGGTTCTTAGACATGCTGTTTCGTCACGATGCTTTCCTTTACCGTTTTGAGAGCAGTGGTGAATATGGCGGAGAAATACATAACTCCAATCCAAATCTATGTCTCGTAAGTCGGTTTGCCACTATTCTAGATTTCGTTTAACAGCATTGTTTTTGTTCAGTATCTTTTCTGATGATGAAGAATGATGTGATCGATGATGAGGCTTAACTTACTAAATGAATGCCAATTATACAGTATGTGAGCTGACTAAAAGAAACCCTTTCTTTTGCCTTCGCCTAGGCTCGGATGATGATGGACAAACGATCGACGAAAATAGTACGAGCGAGGCGCGTTCAGTTGCTCCTGAGTGAACTTGGAGTCAATAACTGTAACAAAACAAAGCTGAAGGCACTGTCTGGTGGTGAGAGGAAACGAGTTGCTTTGGCTGTACAGGTAAGTGACAAAAAATCATAAAAGTAACGTTAAATTCAATGAATCAAAGTGTACCTAACAGTGGCGAAGGGTGAAAATTGAGTCAGGGGAAGCCGAAGAAAAAAAATGAGAATTATATTTTTTTTAGTTTTTTATCTCTGTTTATTTTGACCTTATTTTCGTTATCAGTGACCCCGAAAACCATGAAAATGATACCCATGACGAAAAAAACAAAAAAAAAATGTTGGTGCCATCGAATTTCCATTTTGACCTCATTTTTGTTATCAGCGACCCCAAAAAGCACGAAAATGACACCCATGACGACAAAACCGAAAATTTTCGTCGGCGCCATCTTGGATTCCCATTTTGACCTCAGTTTCGTTTTTTAGCGACCCCAAATACCACGAAAATGACACCCATGACAATAAAACCGAAAAAAAATGAAGCATAAAATGCAAAGGGAGTATAATAAAAAATTAAAGTGAAAAAAAAATAATATAATAAAATAAAATAAATAAATATCTTAAATATGTAAATAAGTCAACAAAATAAAAAACTAGTTGGTACCAAATACGATATAGACCATTACTCATTCTATCTCGTTCATATACACACTTTATTTTTCTGTCCGTCGTAACTCGATAATCTTCGGCTTACCGGGCTCCTTACAAAACGACTACGCTAGCCGCGAAGTCACGTGAGCGCGTCCATACGATTTTATTTCTGAATTCTGACACCCGAGCACCGGCTTATTGGCGCCACTTGTTGCTTTATTTGTTGACATGAAAATTTTTGTAATTTTTTTAATATTTTCAATCCTATGATGTATTAAATGGCTGTACTGTGTGATCCACAGATGTGTATGTAATATACTATTTGACTACAGTGTCTAAGCTGGAGTAGTGTCTGACTGTGCCATTTTTCAAAGGGAAGCCGGTAGAAATCGAGTTGTATGGACCCTTCGTCACTGGTACCTAAGGAACACAGTAGGCTGACTTGAGCATAATAGAAATAAAGAGTCCCTTGAGACAAACATGTTAATGTAGCGTGCTGTGCTAAGATAGCAGAAACATTGTACTCGACGCAGTACTGACTGAACTTGCAAATGGCAAGTATCTGTACAGGCATTATAATAATTATAAAGGGTGTAAATAGACCCTTAACAATGCGAAAGGCACTTGTTCTCTCCGTCTTTGCGATCATTTTTTTGTTCTAGACCATCATACCTGGGAACCTTCTAGTTACGGAGATATAGGGGGTCAAAGTTCCTACTTTTTCACAAGTTGTTTTTAAATACATGTTTTTAATGTAACATTTTTACTTTACACACCTCCACGACCCCCGTACTATTCAATCCTTCCATCAGCACAATTCTTTGAGTGCTTTCCATCGAGTCCTACCGTAATACGTGATTTTACATCCCAAAAAAAAAAAGTCGATTCCCAGCAATAATTTTTGCGTAAAGTTACTTAGTTTGATGTACAGAATGCTTGGTTGACGGCTATGTGAAGGGTCTGTTTACACCCTGTATAGGTGCAAATAATGCCACAGACAACATCAATCCACACGACTCATTAATAAATGGTTCCTAGTATTTATTTTCGTTGCCTTAACAAACTAAACATATTCTCTTTCACAGCTCCTAAATGACCCTCCAATCCTCTTCTGCGATGAACCAACAACAGGCCTGGACAGCTGGGCAGCTGCCGCCGTAGTATCTCGCCTAAGGAAGCTAGCCATAGGAGGAAAACTGGTCGTGTGCTCAGTGCATCAACCGGCTTCCGGAGTTTTTGAGCTGTTCCATCAAGTCGTGCTGTTGGCTAATGGGAGGATAGCCTTCCATGGAACTATTGAGCAGGCTGACACGTTTTTTGCTTCGTAAGTACCATTATCTTTATGTAATACTGCAAGGTTTTTTTGAAATTTAAATCTATAAGTAGAATATTGGAGCGCCGGGCATGTTTAAGCTGGGAAATCTTCATGGATACTGATCTGGGGAAGCGGGTGATATGTCGGGCTCGCACTGAATAAAAGCAACGGTTTCTACCACTACCGCGAGTCAGGGAGTCGGTACTCGGGAGATAGTCTTAGTTTCGTGCGCACCCCCGACTTGAGCACCAACATTTCAAGTAAGACTATTGACTAATTCCAGAAACATATCGCCCTCTGAGAACAAAAGTGACCTAACACGAAATTTGCGTTTTGTCGGAAATAACAAAATTGTGTTCGTGATTTAGTTCGTGTTCGCGGAAATGAAAGCGACGAAATGTTTTTGTTTTTCCTTTTCTAGCATGATATCGTCACTTATTGATTCACTAATACGATAGCCCATGTTATTAGAGGTATCTCAATTCGCCGTAATTTTGAGTTCGTTCACTTTCGCTCTGACTTCGCGATATGCATGCTCAGTACCAACTTCACAAAAATAATTATGGTATTTTGGAGCTTTAGAAAAAGTTTACCTTCGCAGAGCTTAGCCTCTGTCACTGATACTTATGACCTTTCTTAATCGGTGGCAGGATGTATTGAAGAGCCACTTTTTCCGTATTCTTAAGATCGTGACCATGAACTTGTGCAGTTTGGTCTTCAGCCACATTTACATTTGACTGTAACCTTCATCTATATTTTAGCACCAAGCTGTCTAGTTCTTTTAAATTCAGCATAATTTGCGTTAATTAAGTCTTTAGTTGGTTAATTATGCATTTTTTGCACCAACTGGTTCTTTAAGAAGTTATAAAAAATATCAAATATAGTCAGTCTGTCTGGGACTAATGTGGTACCAGGAAAAGCTTTGCATCGTAAATGAATCATTACTTTTTTTTTTTGTTGAACAAATTATATGATTTTCTTGATGACTTTAATTAATCTTGTAAATTATTCTCTTGGCAATCAAGATGATTGCAGTATTTGAAAATGTGATGAAACTTAACAAATTATCATAAGCTATTAAATTTTATCGAAGTTGGCCCTTGAATGAGAATGTTATGTTCAATGGTGAACAAACAAGATGGGTCTTATTAAGGTTGCCCTTTATATGAATTATATTAGTTTTTTAAGATTAATGATGGGATTTTGACCTTACACAACTTTTAGGGTTCCGTAGCCGAATGGCAAAAAACGGAACCCTTATAGATTCGTCATGTCTGTCTGTCCGTCTGTATGTCTGTATGTCACAGCCACTTTATTCCGAAACTATTAGGACTACACAGTTGAAACTTGGTAGGTAGATGTATTCTGTGAACCGCTTTTCAATTTTTATACAAAAATAAAAGATAAAGGGGCCATAAATGGAACTGAAACTAAAAAAAAATGTCGCACTTGGCTAGTTTTTATAGTTGTCAAGTTGCTCCGCTTAATGTAAAAGATTAAAACTTCTAACAAATTGGCGCCGTATTATTATTAAAAGAATACAGTTTTTATGTAAATGGAAAGTATTTATAGAAATCAATTTACATAATACATAACAATACTATTAGAAAAGAATATCAACTTTCGAAGTCGAAGGGGAAATTAATAAACATATGCGGATTTTTATTTAAAAAAAAAAACGGGATTTACCCAAGTCTTCGCAATTTTAAAAATAGAATAAGAATTAAAATTTTAAATAAATTCAAAATTGAATTTCTTTTGAAATAAGCTGTGACTTTGGACTCGTTATAGTTACGTTATGTTGTTTCCTTATGTTCTCTCTTGAGTGTACATACGTAAATGAGAAAATAAATATATAAATTTACACATCTACGTTTTATGTAACTCGCGGCCAATTTCTTAATTTTACAGTCCCTATCTATTCTCAATATTTTTTTAAAAGGCAAGCATCAATCGACGAACACACCTCGTGTTTGTCGCCAAAAGGATCCGTTAACGAAGAGATAAGATCCCATTTAATATTTAAATAAGTAAACTTATCTATGTAATCTTAAACCACTTTAGATTATCCTGTAAGATTCATATTGATTAACCGACCCATCTTGAATTTCTTCATTTGAAGGCCATCTTCATGTTATGGGTTTTGTAGGCTCACACAGATAGTAAAATAATATTTCATCAACATCATTAATAGACTCCGGACACAGGTTGACAGGGAAAACCTGTTCCCCGAACAGATTCATAGATGATTCTGCTCTGTAGTATAGTTAATATGGTGTTGCCCCAGAAACGATGGGACATTTGACATCGTGTCCTGCCTGTCCTGTCGTTTTCAGCAGGACGCTTCTGAAAGTGCCAAACTGGTCGCCAAATTTTGGGCTGACTCAATTCAAATTGTCATCGACACGCTAAGAAGATCAACATCAGCATAGCTATTCACAAATGCTTTGATTCGATTTCGATTCGACAAGTCGTATGTCTATCTTTTTTGGCATTACGAAAGCGAGCTAGACAAAGGACTTTCCGAATCGAAATCGAATCGAAGCTATTGTAATTCATATGGTGTACTGTGTAGTCTATCTTGAGGTCAACTTAAATTACTTAGGTAAAAGAATATTTGTATTGGAATTTATTCATAACAAGATCTGAAAGAAGAAAAATGCCCGGAATATAGCTCATGGAGGAACACCTCTTGAAATTGCAGAAACTACAAAGGTACATTTGTAAAACAACATGCTATGTGCAAAAGACATTTCAGCAGTCTTTCAGGCAAGTATTCTACTCAAAGATTTAAATCGATAGATGCGCTCTGCCGCGTCAAAAAATGTACACGTTTCCGTTTCGTTGATGGTGAATTGTTTCGTCAATCTAAGTGCGATTTCAGATTTTGGTCCTGCTACCGAAAAACAGCTGTATCACCAAAGCACGAATAACTTAAAACCAGTGTAAAGCTCGACTCGTAAATAAGAGGATTATCATATTGATATCTAAACTACCTAAAGCTATTAGCAGATGACAATAAAAAAACACGTGCACATTTGCACAAATAAAAAAACAACAAGGATGTCGAAAATTGCATAAATTGTGTACATAACGTTTTCGTGTGTAGGTCAATCAATAACCCCAATACAATTACAATAAACAAAAAATAAATGTCATTGTGGTATCAATAAAAAAATAAAATAAGATAGGAAAAGTTCTAGGTCATTCTAAGCTTTTATTTGGTTTCTTGAAACCTGACTCGATTGAATGTGAATTTATGTGACATAATTATGGACTCCTAATTTGGAAACTCGGAACGGAGCTTCTATTTATCATAGTTTTTAACACGCTTTTATTAACATCACCTGTAACTATCTTCTTCTTTATCGTGTGGTTAGTGCCTAACCTGGTGTCAGAGTTTTTACGCCGCCCATGGACCTCTGACTTGGCTTTGCCGTCGAGAAATATCTCTCAGGCATCCTGGTTTCCTCACGAAGTTTTCCTTCACCGAAGCAAGTGATAATTATACAATACGCAGATGAATCCGAAAATCAGGGGTGCGTGTCTTGGTTTCAAACTTGAAACCTATGACTTGGCAGACCGCCGCCTCGGCGGTCACACTACTAGGCTAACACTGCTTCAGAACTGTGTAACCATGTAAAAAAAACAGAAACAGTTCAGTTCGGGTTCGGGTTCGGTTGGGTTCGGGTTCAGGTTCGGTTCTTCAGTTTATCCGTGATCATGGTGCTTGCAACAGCGCCGAAATATCGGGAACTCATAAAAACAGTAAACATGGTAAATATCCCGTTTTTAGTATTAATAATCATGTAAAAAAATCTTAAGTTTGACCCACTTCCCAGTTTCCGATTGAGCTGGAATTTTGCAAACATGTTTAGTTTGGATGACAATGCATTGTTAGCTAGTGTCATCACTCTAAATTCAATATGGCGGACTGCCAAAGATGGCGGACTAGTTATTTTTTAGGCATTCCCATAATATAAGTATCAAATGAAAGGGTTTACTGAGAAGAATACGAGAAATAAAATTACCTACGTCACTCCAAAGCGTCTTTTTAAGTTTTTAACTATACCTAATATTTTATTTTATGACTATGCCTAGGCAGTTGGGTATTGTCTTTTTATATTTTTCTAAGAATAATTTCAGCTTCGGATACCGGTTTTTGACGATATTTCTTTACATTATTTGTCATAGTCCGGTATGCAATCTGTCCTACCGGTTTGACTGTTACTTCAGTGCACTTTTATCAATAGAACCAGTGAGACATTTCTTAGAGCGCTAAGCCTAAAGTTAATAACGGACTTCAGTTATAAATAGGCATTAGTTGACAGTTCTTGATGCTATTTTAAAATTACTGACACACCATTTCAAATTAAGAAATCAAACATAAAACTATTTACGGACACTACAAAGTCAAGGTTAAATGAACTACGTACTTACAATAATTTAGTGCTAATATATTCGGTGACACTGTTAAGATTTATCCAGATATGCTAGAACAAGAATAATCTTATCATATGAGAAAATCTCTAGTTATTGCTCTGCGGACATGTTTGACTTTTAGGAAACTTAGAAACCTGATGACGATACGATAGGTGTAATAATCTATAAAAACTTGTTTAAATCATTTTTTTTCGAAATCGTTGATGTTTTGAAGCTTTGATGGATATCCCAATAAAGGAGCTCTTCAGGTTAAGCCGTGCTAGCCTAGGTTGGTCTGTGGATGGGTGACCACCCATTACATACCGAGTTTCCTCCGTGCCTCGGAAAGCACGTTAAGCCATTGGTCCCGGGTGTCATTTGTAGATCTTTGACAGTTGTTAGGCAGTCAGTGAATATCTCTAGAAGACTGTTCTCTTCTTCTTGGTCGATGATGGCTGCTTTTTGGGCCTCCATGCATATGAAGGCCCAAATGTAAAGTTACAAATCATGAGCTTGGAATTAACTGAAGAAAACCTTCTTTAGTTCCGGTTCTTCTCCATAGGAAACGACCAACCCGAACCATGCACCTTTTTGTCGACGTTTTATAAGTGCCCATCGAGGCCTATGTGAAATAAAATATTCTGATTTTGATTTTGGTTCTCCCATAGACAGTGTTGGATTCAAGGAATATCACATCATGGCATAGGTAAGCATGATCAGCCTCATGTTCCCAGTGCTGGAACACAGGCCTCCTCTCTATGAGAGGGAGTGTTAAAATTCCCTACTTGGTTTCAGTGCAGGTTGGTCGATGACAAGTCATATCTTCGAAACTTATACTGTCACTTACGAGATATCTTCCGTGATTGTTTATTATTTTGAGCTCCCGATATTACATATCTTTGAATTTTTGATTCTAAAATATACTGGTTTCCTAAAACTCCTACGGACTTCAAGATTTAAATCCCCAAAATTGATCTAAGGTCCCACTGTTTGGATACACTTCCTTTCTGTTGAGATATCACACGTCTTCCAATTTGATTTTAAGATATGCCGGTTTCCTAACGATGTTTCCTTCGCCGTTTTAACTCTTAGACTTCAAGATTCTCCCCAAAATCTGACTATACGCTATGGAACCTTATGATAATTAAGCTATTACTCCACAGCCTCAGCTTCAAATGCCCTCTTGGCTTCAACGCGGCAGAGTACTACATATCCCTACTGGGTGTCGAAGCCGACAAGGAGATGGAAAGCCGTGATCGAATCCGGCGCATCTGTGACGAATACTCACGGTCTGACATCGCTGCTGAGATTGACCGCAAAGTAGGACAAGTTAAAGACGAAACCGAGTATTTTAATGGCGAAAGTGATGGGAAGGTACGTAAAGAAATTATTAATTGTTCTCAAAAACTTTTTGGAGGCTCAACTGGGATGTCTGGTTTCTTCCCATTAGTTTTTGCTTCTTCTCCACGTTCTTCCTGTAGTTTTCTTTTACAATAGCTATTTCAGCAGGGTAATTGAGACATTACAATAATATGAATGGCGTTATTTTCGTTCTTGGGCAATTTTGCAAACCTGTTTCCGAATTTTCTTCGGATTGTTTGAAATACGCAGCTGAGATGCTTCTGTTTATTTGAAGATAAAGCTGTCCTAATCTGAAACTTAAACATTTAGAAGATAATTTTAGGTATAACGTTTGAAACAGGATTTAGATCCAAACCAGTCGTTAAATTCTTATCTGAAATAGGAGACGATCAAAGATAACAAAGTTTTTGTTATTCTCACGCTCTTAACTTGTTCTAATCTATAGATTAATCTCCGATCGTAAAGATATGAACTTTTTAACAAATGCTAAATGGACTACAAGTCTGCGAGATACTAATATCCACCAAAATATTATTCATAAATTCTTCATCAGCAATAATGCTAACAATATTATGTTAATACTAAAATAAATAATGAATTTATTGGTCTAATATTTATAATGTTCTCACGGCAATAGAAAACAGATATATTATGAATATCAGTGATGGACATTTGAATCTATGAATATAGGTTTGATTTGTAAACATTAACATTTATGGTTAAATGTCCTGGCAAACAAATATTTATGACTTCATCATCTTCTGCCTAGCTTTTTTCAACTGTGTTTTTGTCGGCATCCAATCTAACCGGATGCAGCTGAATATTATGTATAGTATTCTTCATTAACGTTAATATGCTTTGTTTCAGGATCAATATTATGAGAAATATATTACTCTGTAAGTATTTTAGTGGCATAGCTTACAATTCTACTTTTCGTATTTCTTGTAAAATCATTTTTGATACAATTTGTAAACTCGATTCTGTAGCAGTTTGTTTTTTCAGAATTAGATTATTAAAAGCACGCCGAACCTTTTCGTCCCTGACATACATAACTATGATTTGAGAAATGTAACTCATACTCAAGTTATTATGATCACATAAATCTAGCAGTCGTCTGTCTCTATAGCTCCTTCTGGGCTAGAGAGTTAAATGTATCGTTAATACAAGAATCTTCATCATTTTCAAACATTACAGCTACATCCTCTTTATCAAGTCTAGCTGGCCATAGGCTATTTTCAAATGAATCTTGTATTTCAGAGTCAAAGTGAATTATTTCGTACAATTCTACTGGCTGTTGTGGAGGAACTTGCAAGCGCTCAAACGGAACTACAGCATTTGGATTGCGGAGTTCTTATTGCTCATGGTGAGTTTTAAATACGAGTATATCAGCTTTATTTGGTAATATTTCTATAGCTACGTTATTTTACTTTTCATCAATTTTATGACCACTAGTAGTCTGCTTTTATTTTGGAATATTCCAACATTGTTTCTTACAAGAGCGTAAAATAATTGTGGCGGAAAAAATATTCATTACTGATCCGTGAAAGATAGATCTTGACGATCTTAAATTACCTCTTTAAAAACTATTTCTAAAATTTGAAACTACTCACCCAGTTAACTCAGAAGGAACCTAATTATTGTGACAATCATGTTATTTCATGTTTTTCTCTCTCCATAGTTCGTGGGCCTGATAATCTCAGTTCCCTACAATGGCCACTTCGAACAGCTGGACCAGCGTGACATACAGAACGTGGAAGGTCTCTTATATCTCACGATAACGGAGACAATATTCCTCTTCATCTACGCCGTCTTCATCACGTTTCCTAGTGAGGTTCCCATACTGCTGAGAGAAACAGCCAGTGGATTGTATTCACCATTACCTTATTATTTGTCGAAGATGATATTTTGGGTAAGTTTTGAACGAAGCAATGTTCCCTTAAGTCTTGAAATTTGAGATTAAACGTTAACTTTAATGACTTGTCAAGGATCGCGGGTAAAACCTGGATGATACTCGCATAGACCAGGGAAGTAAAGACAAAAGAAAGTTGCCGTATACTCGATGATTATGACGATGTCAATGCTGAAGGAAACTTTGAAGAAGGCTTTAATTATGCAACCCCTCTTAGTATATCTAAGTTATCACGCGAGTCCGTTACCCAAAAGCCTGATTAGACTACAAAAACCTTTGTAGTTTTTGTTTAATATAAAACCAATAAAGAATCATCTTTGTATCAATCAGTGAATAGAATAAGCACTTTAAAAATATAATCTTCATTCAGCAGTTCCAACAAATATTGCCCTTCTCCAGTAGGTGTCCAAATGTATAATTTATTATTCATTAGTCTTCTATACAGAAGCTATTAAATAATTTGATGTTCTTATAAATGAGTTAGAAAGTTTTCTATTTTTACAACGAGGCCCTTTAAATTGTGACACCAATGATCGAGCATAGTCAAACTAGTTTTACAGTTAACATCGTTAAAATGTGTCTAGTGGTTTTGGAATATTTCCTACTTTATAGTTTTCAAGTTTGTTATCAGAGAAAGAGTTGTTAATTAATTGCATGATTATCAAAATAGTTTTGAACAACAATATCATATAACCCATTAGCAAAGAATATTCACAATGGTGAATCGGTTTTTGCTAGTAGATAATTATCATTATTGAAATCAATTTTTTTTCAACATTCGTATTTTATAATACCCTATTCTTGGCTGAATTAGTTTTTAGGCAAGTTGTTCATTTTTTAATAGAACTAAACTCACACCAAACTTGCTGAACCAACTAACATCAAATCGTGCAAGCTAATTTCATTTATAAATCAAAGAAAGAAGACTGTTTACACGCAGACTCAACTGTTTATTTCTTGTGTTAAAGATAATAAAACCAAGACCTAACACAATGGTTAAAAACAAATTGATTTCAAAGACAATACAAGTGAACTTGGCGGTGGATTCACAATTTATGGTTGAAGCGAAAACAAATAAAACACCTTTGAACTCGCTGGATAGACATTTCATGATACGTACTAATGATATACGGGACGACACGAACAAATTTTTTAATCTTCTTGCAACAACGAACTGGTTGCTTTCCGTACAAGTGTAACGCAACGTGTCAAACTTGGCAGTTTTGTCATTATACTATATGGCCTCACTGAGACATGGGCTCGCATTTTTTCTTGGCCATTTCTTCTGATAGTTTGTCTCTAGTATCTCCAATCTCTTTGTCCTAACATGATATTTTATCTTCCTCATCTTCCAGATACCCCGGGCAGTGATAGAACCGACTCTCTTTACGACCCTCGTGTTCTTGGTGGCTGGCCTCCACGGTGGGTTCATGGGCTGGCTTGGCTTCAACTTCGTCTGTATCCTCTGCGCTAACTATGCGAACGCTTATGGTAAGTCCAAACATTTTGTTATTATGCTTAGCTCTCCATTTCTCTCTCTGTCTACTCCCTAGTAGTTGACCTTGCATGTACCTACCTACTAATTGTGCTCCAATTTCAGCACAGGTCTTAAAACATCAAAATTGATCATTTAAATTAAATTATGAAATTACCACAGAAATAACATATTCCGTATCAACCATTTTAGCGGATGGCAAACTATAACATCAAAATTCTAAATTCAAACCAAATAAAAAAAAAAATCTAGTACAAAAAACTAATATTCTAGTCTTCTGGAATATTCCATTTTATAATAGACATTGCAATTCCATTTTTAAAATTCCAGGCTCGTTTCTATCGTCGACGTTCAACTCAATGGAGACCGCTGCACTCGTATCCGTACCATTTGACCTCATTGGCACTATGTTCTCTGGCCTTTACCTGAACTTAGCTAGCGTCTCACCTTACTTGTCCTGGCTTAGATTCGTATCAGGGTTCTACTATGGTGTCGAGAGCATTTCTATACTCCAGTGGGATTCTATCGAAACCATTGATTGTGTAGCAATTAAAGGCATGCCTTGTATAAGAACAGGGCCCGATGTTTTGAGGCGATTTGGGTACGCAGAAGAAAATTTTTGGCGTAACTGTCTCTGTTTGTTCAGTATGTACTGCATAGCTCATTTCATCGCTTTCCTCATGGTTATCAAGAGAAGTAGGGGCACACCTGTATATTAGAAAATAGTTCAATTGTACATAGGTTTTAACGATAGCATCATTCGTGTTGCTGCTTGCAACCTCGCCTGTGCCATAAAGGTATACAGGGTGACTTAGTTCAGTAAGTTTAAGTATAAATGTGGCCTTATTGTTAAAGAGGATTTACGTAATTAAAAAATCTTATTGTTAAAACTCCACTTTTATAACTAAAAAGTTCTTAATATTGGCAATAACTCTAGAGGTCTGATGAATTGGCTCAATAAACTTTATGAAGTTTTATATAATGTGTTTGTTGTTTGCTTTCCTTATCCTATACCTACCAGTGGCGAAGGTTCCATACAACTCGATTCCTACCGGAGTCCCTTTAAAAATGGCACAGTCAGTATTCTATAGACAAATAATATAATCTCATTAAAGATATGTACTCCGGCTTACCTCTTACAAAACTTGACCCTTCGCTACTGATACCCACCCAATTCTTAATCCATTATGCACGAAGTCCCATACACACAGACATCGAGACACAAACTTTTACCCTGGATTCTGCTAGTATAGACGCCAGCACACCAAGCTACTCGAAACTGTCAAACTGTCCCAATTAACCTTGAACCTAATGCTTCAGCGATAAAGTTGAAAATCTATTAAAGAAATTTGACAGATTGTAGTAGCTTGATATGGCGTCTGTACATAGTAAAAAATACGCTTTTGTATGATCTACAAAAACATACAAAATTGCAGCACCTTCACGGTATGAGCATGACAAGATACCCGTTACACCTTTGGAATAATTAACAAAAATGTACCATGACCATGTGCCTGCCCACACACACATCGTTTTAGTTCCAAGCCTGCATTTATCTATCCAAACAATAAATTTAGCTAGCTTATTAATAACTGTATTACCAAGCAACAGTTCCCGAGCTTGTGAAAATCTACCTATATTTTAGAAAAATGCTGTAAGTTTTTAATTTAAGTAGATGTTGTCATGACTTAGCTATTCTTAACGTAATTTATTCAAGTCTTTTGTTGTATTTTTTGTGATGATAATTTTGTCATTACTGAACATAAAAGCTAATCATGGACTTATGACTTTAGTTATTGGTTCAGTTAATTTCCGTTTCAGTAAAAAAATATGCCTTTTTAAAGCTCCGTGAACTAACAGCCTTATACAATGCTATTTGATTGATTTTTTGTAATCGACAAAAAAGACGTTGAAACGAAGTCCATTTTACTAATGGAATATTCCTTCGAATATCCTGGGTTTTCACCAAATTCGTTTGATAAAATAATGTAATTTTATCAAAAACCTAGACTGAAGTCTATAAAAAAATATGGAATATTCCCGTTTTGTCATTCCAGGCTCATTTCTATCAGCGACGTTCGACAAAATGGAGACAGCAGCCTTAATCTCAGTTCCATACGACTTAATAGGTCTCATGTTTGCTGGACTCTACCTGAATTTAGCCACAGTACCTGCATACTTCTCCTGGCTTCGGTACATCTCAGGATTTTACTATGGAACCGAATGCATTTCAGTTTTACAATGGAATTTAGTTGACAGAATAAGTTGTGTGAATGCAGAAGGCTTGCCTTGTATCAGGACTGGCGCGGGAGTGCTTACCAGGTTTGGATACGATGAGAAGAACTTCTGGAGAAATTGCGTGTGTTTGGTGATCATGTACTGTGTAGCGCATATTGTGGCTTTTGCAATGGTTGTTAAAAGGAGTCGGGGGACACCTGTATATTGATTTTTGTGTACTTTTAAGGATATTTATAATTATGTGGTAAGAATAAAATTATTGTTAAAGACGTCAGTTTTTGTGGATCGTTGCAGAAATGTGTTTTATTTTTTATTTGATAGCGGTATCTAAAAGGTTACTCAGTCATAACTCATAAGGTAGAATTTAAACTAGATTTGTGTCAAGATTAGTGCCAGTCGGTTGTTAAGCCAACATTTACAACTGACCATCGCCAAGCTACGTTAAATCTAGATATTTCTAGAGCAGATAGGTATTTAAATTGTTATGTTTATTAGGTGTTGGAGTGGTGGCCAAGAGGTACTGACTGCGACTTAAGTGAGTATGAGTTCGAACACAAGCAGGCACTTTGTGTTAAATTGTGTGCTCATTATACCTGCTCTCAAAATGGTGAAGGAATACATCTACAGCAACCGGCATGCCCTAGAACCTCAAATTCGGGGACACGAGACATCCACCAACACCAACTGGCACCCCGTGGTGGATCATTCATTGCTCAATACCTCTGAAGAGGCGGTCTGTGAACGGAAGGCTGATTATTAGAAAACAAGTCCACTACTTACGATTTCATAAAGAAACTTATCATTAAGTTGAAGCGCTATACCTTAATCTATACAAATAAATTTAATTGAAGTGTGTGTAATTTCAAAATTTTGCTGCTTTTTTCTGAATGTTTGTCTTTCTGTCTGTTTGTTCCGACTAATCTCCGAAACGGCTGGACCGACTTTGACGGGATTTACTGACAGATATCTGATGTTAGGAGTAACTACTTTAAGTTTAGAAAAAATGTCGAGTAATAATAACACATATTTTTTTATTTAATTCTACGCGGACAAAGTCGCGGGTAACACCTAGTCCGTAATACAATTAGTCTAGAACAAATGAAACGGCTTATAATACGTCATTTACGTCCTTGAACACAGAAGAGTTCATTAACCAACAATATAAGTTACATAATATTACAACATACCCATTTTTTTTGCTAACGACCTTAATATAACTGACTATAGATAATAGAGCTACTCCTTACTCGTATTATATTTTGAATTTGGAATGCCGACAGTGAGTTGACAAATTATACTGTTAAATGGATGCATAATAGCTGAGAATAAAAACATTAATCATTAAGCCACCCAAGTGTCGAAATGATTGGTTAGGCTAGACCCGTGTTAGATAAGCCATTTAAATCAATTAAAGTCTATAAAAGCATTACAGAACGTATATTTAGGAAAGATTGGTATGCCGCGCTGACACAAAAAAAAAAGAATTAAAAAAAGAGGGACCAATTATTAGAATCAAGTAGAAAATGTTGGTGTTCGTGTGCCTTGTGTAGGTATAAATATAAATAAATAGAAATGAATTTTATAGCAAATAGCCACTCAATATTAGAGATAATAACACTAATATTAACACTTTTCCACGTCAGTTTATTAAACCCAAATTTATTCGTTACACTACTCTTCAGCGTTTCATTGAATAGCCAAGAGTTTGAATTATCTGTATTTTGCATCTGTTGCTGTTAAGGGCTCCGTACCCGAAGGGTAATCAATGGGTCCCTATTACTAAGGCCCCGCTGTTCGTCCGTCTGTCTGTCAGCGTGCTGTATCTCATGATCCGTAATAGGTACCTACACAGTTGAAATTTTCACAGAATGTGTATTTCTGTTGCCGCTAGAACTAAAAATTAAAACAAAAAAAATTAAGGGGGCTCCCTTACTACGATGGTACGGAATTCTTCATTCGAATCCGATTTGCACTTGGCTGTTTTTTTATGCAAAAGCAAATATCAAATATATCGATAGTAAAGTCCTATTATCATCCACTTGTGTTTCTGGCCGTTCTTATCTTCTCTTTATATTGTATACTTTCACTTAAAACCATTTTCGAAGAACAAAAAAGCAAAGCAGTTAGACTAAAGAATTAAAATAGAACAAAGCGCTCCAAATACAAGTAAGGTAATTTTCTTGTGGACAAGGCTGATTGTGTGGGATGCTTACGAGTAGGCTCTACGAAAAAAAAAAAAAACCTACATGGTTAGTAGAACCGACCAGAGATTCCGGTTCGTGAAAAAAAAAATGGACACAGTTTTTTTAGTTGATTGAGCTGCCTAAATTTTGTTATACTTTGTAATTGGGTTGCGGCGTATGTACCTACTTGTAAATAATTGATTTAGCGTGTGAAAATGTATTGTTTTTTTTGCTATATTTAGTACTTGCTTATACCCGCCGCTTCGCCCGCGTGGAGTTCGGTAATTGTCCCACGGGATCGTACTGCCGGGATAAAAGAAGACAAAAGTATCCTATGTGTTAATCCAGGTTATAAACTATCTGTGTGCCAAATTTCATCTAAATCCGGTCAGTAGTTTTTGCGTGAAAGAGTAACAAACATCTAGACATCCATACATCCTCACAAACTTTCGCATTTTTAATATTAGATATATCTGGATTATAATGTTAGTTGGATAGGATCACAACTTTACTACTTTGTAGTATAGTGTACTCGAATATCCATTATGTCAATGCTGCCAGCCTTTCGGCCCATTCAATTTACCGTTGACAGCGTTGCGGACGAATTTTTTGACGCCCTGTGATTCTTGACTCCTGTAATGTATCGTTTAGGTTTATTATACAGGGTGAATGGGAAACCGATGTACAAACGTTGACCACGTGTTCAATACATCACTACAGCCTCCCCCCCCCCCCACATACGATTTATTCATCGGTAATATAAAAAATCGGTTGTCTGTAAAGTCGCTTTACTGGCGATAGTTGAACGTGACAACGTCGTAAGAAAATGCTGATGGAATAGTTGCATTTTTCAAAAAACGAATGTGCTTTGTTCGAGCAATTGTTTTATGTAACGCCTCATTTTTTCGTGCGTGCAGCCGGCTCCATCGCATTATAAGACGTCACGTCAAAAACGTTTAAGCGCCGATGTCTCTTCCACCTTGTAGGTATATTATCAAGTAAACGGTTCATTATGATATATGTTGTAAGAGCGCAGTGTATTTTTAGGAAACTACCTCTGTCGAAAGTATTTTTATTAAGTACTTATGAGATTGTACGCACGACGGCCAATCAAACTATACAAAACCAGATTATGCGGATCTCTCATTGCATAGAAAATCTATAAAAAGCGAGGCCAACTTATACTGGAAATTACAGCCTCATTTGCCGCCGTGTGTACCTATAAGCTACTTCCTAATTTTTAACGTGTTTTATTTAACGATTTGCTTCTAACTAGCTTTAACCAGTTTAATTTTATAAGACTGAATAAATATCCAGTTTTTTGTCTTAAACAACTGGTTTTTTAGGCACTATGATATGAAACTTGATACTTAACACCTAAAATCTCCAACATTTTGCAATATTTTACTCGAAAATACACTTCGGAAGTTGCATTTATTACCTTTAATTTACTGCAAATAGATAATATATTCATCTAATCGGCTTTGGAGATGATAATCGTGGCGCCACCGCATCGCAAAGTATGTCATAACGCTTTCTTGAATTTATAACAAAAAATAAAACAAAATAGGTATTTTCAATTTTTTTTAATTTAAAATACATCTTATTCTAATAGGCATAGCCTTTCCTTTCCTCCCTCTTCAACCCCAGGTATCCCAGAACACACCAAAACAAAGTTAATAACAGAAAACCTAAAGAATCTTGAAGAATGAACTCCTGCACGTAACCATTTTCTAGTAACACTGCCGCACCGTCTTTTACGCAGGTTAAGGTCTCGTTTGTTGGGCAATCTAGAAACAAAAACGTAACTTTAAAAATTCCGGTACATAAAAAAAGCTTTGGTACCCGCAACCGCAAACGACAGCGGCAATGTCGCCATCAAAGCACGGACGGAAGCATTGAATGTTATGGTGCTCCCTCACCCCGAGCATTCGCCTGTAATGCAACAGTCCAAGATTCGATTTTGTACGGAAACAAGTGAATCTGAACTGTTACATTACAGGCGAATGCTCCCGGTCAGGGAGCACCTGTATGCGCAACCCCGCCGCTGTTTTGTGTCCAAGCGGTCGTGGAATCAACATCTGAAGATCTCGTGGAGGGGCGAAACTTGTCGTGTATAGGTATGTATAATTGTACATGGCATGCTAAATATTATTATTGCTTCTCCTGCATGTGCATATATTTGCGGGCGAAAAAGATCCATGTATTAAAACTAAATATTTTGCTTAACATTTAATATTATAGATTTCCGCAAAGTAACGCCTGATTCTACGGGCATAACTTAACAAACGCAAGGGTTTTCATAGAAATTAGTCCTGTGTCGTTGCGGTCTGTCATTGCGGTTGAGTGGTTTGGGCTGCTTTGCCGTTGCGGTTGCATTTCACGGATCGAAACCCTCATTATCGTTTTTATCTAAACATTTTCCATCACTTGGCACGAACTTGTGAATATGCAAATTGGAGATTAAAATCTAATAAGTGAATTAAAGTTGGCGTAATCTATAATTTATGTTCCAAAATAATTTACGACCAACCTCTTAAAGTCGCATAGTAAATGATGCCCCAACTATGGGATGATGAATGGGCCCTTAAGTCGTTCATATTAAACGCTTTCGGTATTATAAAAGCCTTCTCTACTATATTATTATCTGCGCAAGTATCTTACATCGTTAATCTTCTATGTTTCCGAGAAACGGTTCAATAGCAGATACTGTTGGTTTGAAGGTTCATGGACAAACCATAAAATTTATCTACGGTTTGTTTCATAGAGGTGAAGCATTTGGAAGATATTTAAAACATGTGAAGGCCAATGTATTGGCTGATAATTGATGGAATCATGGTATTATGTAATTAATCGAAGCCAGTTTCTTAGAAGTCACGAAGAAATACTTGATGTAATCTGAAGCTCAATTTGAAGGCTATATTGATGAGGCTGGAAAGACAGTAGCCCCCACAAACCTCAATTATTAAAACATTTCTTCTTCTTAGCATTTCGTTGGCTATCTAAATTGTGTCGACACAGAACTGAACTAAGAGTTTGGCGCTTTCAGTAGGGTCCATCAGGAGTCCTGGATCTAATGAGCAAACATCAGATGTCCCACCGTTTCCCGAACAGCACATCCTTTACATTTCAGAGAAGGTCATGTTTCCTATATGACCTGCTCTGGAATATAAAGGGTCCTAAGGTGCTTTTGAAACACTTGACTTACCGATATACTCAATCTGCCTCCAATAAATATTGCTGATCGCATCCATAGCGTAGTAGAAATGCGATATGTACTTGACAGGGTACATCCAGGGTGGTAGGGATGACAGTCGCAGGAATGCTCCTGACATGAGGAGCAGTGGAAGGTCTACACAGGGCATCACGTCGCCTATGATGCCTGTGGAGGTGAACAGGGCTGCCATGCCGAGACCTAGTGAAGAACATAAGAATAAAAGGTACATCAATTGATGCCGCTGCATCATCCTACAACAGTCCACTACTGGACATAGACTTCTCCAGTAAACTCTCATCCAGTTGCTACCAGCTACCCTGCCAAGATCGTTCCTCCACCTGGCCTGAGGGTGTCGCTGCTCAATGACAAGCCCAACATTTATCGGTTATATAACTAAAATGGCTAATATAATTTCTAGTTTCACGTGTTCTTGAGTGGAGATCATGATTAAGAATTAAACGTAAGGTAAGACGCACCCGCGCTTGGTTGAGCGACGCAGTGTGACTGACAGAAGCTGGATGAGAGTGGCCGGGAAGGGAGGTTAAGATTGGAGAGAACCAATCATACACCAGACCTTGATTCTTGGCATGCATCTCAGCGTAGACTGCTGAAGGATGATGATCCACAGCTCTACTTTAACCAACAGCTAGACATCGGGCACTGCTTCCAGCCTTAATTGCTATGTCAATAATCCAGATAACCTCATAATAAAAAGGGTTTCAAAACCATGTTTTTTTGAGCCAGATGTCAGTTGTCACATCAAGTTAAGGTTGTGATTTATCATTGTAGTACCGTACAGGTTTGGATGCGAATGTGTAGGCGAAGACAATGTACGGGTACTAAAGTTTCTATTCATAAAAGGTACCAGTCTATTTGCGTAGGAACTACATGAATAATGTGCTGTTGTGAGAGTCAATTAAGGAACTGGGTCGTATGTTAGTGCAACATCAGGCTAAAACGTTCAATATGTCAATGTGTTGTATCAATTAGAATCTTCTAAAGATCCACTACTCCACATTCATAAAGTGATAGTTAAAACGTTTCAGTGAGTTTTGTTTAAGCATTGTATAGGTGTTAGGTTGTGATAAAAGCAATCGACCGAACACGACCAATACAACGCGACTGTCAACACGCGGTTAATAGTGGTCTTACAAACGATTTGCACCGTCATCTGGTCTTACCATAAGCGACAGCAGGTATTGCACTGAGGATCAATAGGATGGTGAACTCCGCAGCTGTCATGATGTAGTGAGGGAGATCCACTGCTAACGTCGCGATGGACACTAACATGACCGGCCATATTATGCAACGTGGTATCTGTGGGTGCAAAATGTTAAAGAAATAAAAGGTAAGATTATGATAGTGCTACCTACACGATAAAGAGAGCTGTGAAGCTAAGCTACAATGTAAAGTGACAACTCGTCTAACATCACGGTTATTTTCATAAATGCAGTTGAACGATTGCTGTGAAGGTTGTTGTGAGTAGTCCTATCTTTAATGTCATTAGCCCTTTTCACCACTGGCCTTCATGTGAAAGCTGCTTTCAAATTCATATACCTACAACATTAATTTTAGTATATGCGAAACCTGAAACACGTGTCTAGTATTTTTATGTAAAGAATCTATGTATAAAATTTCAAAACTGTATCATGAAAAATCACAAAGTTATAAGCTGTTGTTCTGTTACCTGGCGGTCCGCACAAAAACTTGGTTACAACGCGGCGCGCCCTCTCGCGCGCCTCCAGCGTCGTCTTGAGCTTATTGATAATAATAATTTGGCAGTAGGTACCTAAATGATTGCGATAGGTACTTAGTATCACTCGGTGTCCAACTTGTAGCCTTTTTTTAATATTTTTGGGACAAAATATAACATGGTTTAAAAATTATTGGAATCGATTCAGTTACATTTTCTGAACAAACTATATTCAGGTTTCGCATATACTAAAAATAATGTTGTATATTTCACTTGCTTGCTGTTACTGAAAAACATCTGGCTTTTCACCAAATTTCTTATTACTAGCACTTAAGACAACTTAAACAAAATACTCACAAAACTCAACAACCTGGACACAAAGTAAGCTGAGCACGTGTACACCCCAGATTCTCTCTTGAACAGCGCGATCTCATACTCAAACGCGTACAGGGCACTGTATGAGACCCCGAAGGCGACCTCACTGGTGATCAGCCAGAGGAAGCCTCGGATCTCCTGGACACCTCGTTGTGTGGTTCCTGAAGCACCCACGTAGGCTACGCCCAGGACCATTGAGGTTACTACCTGAGGTATTTAAAGAAGAGTTATCAATCATTCAATCAATCAAAGCATTTATTTCAAATAGGCCAGTTACAGGCACTTTTGAATTGTCGAAACAAAGACAACAATAGCTACAGTCCCAGTCACAAGGCATAAAAACTGTGAAAGTACTGTAGTTGCCCATTCCCTAACGTAGATCTCTATGGAGAAGAACGGGCAAGAAACTCCATGGACACTCTTTTAAATCAGTATACTTTTACAAACTCTTGGTTTGTACTCTCCTCATTATTCATGTTGAGATGGTACATTATGTGAGAACGATGTAGCAAGATGAAGTTACTAGAAGCATAAATGAAACAAGAAAAAATGGAGACGGGATGAGATGGAGAAGGATTGTGTGAGGAATGTTATGGAAGAAAAGAAGTAACTGTGACTGCGTGACAGTGGACAAGAGGTAAGGACAGGAAAATGGTTTTAAACCATGGAATTTCTTATGCGTTTTTCTATGAAGGAAACGACCAAATTAGAACCGAGCATCTAACTTCTGACGATTCATAAATGCCTATTGTTATATATTATGTATATAGTTGGTTTATGTGTAATATAAAATACTAGCACTTCGCCTGAGACTTCGTCCACAAGAAGTGTGATAGCTCGGCTACTATGCATGATATACAAATAATTTATAGCCTATAGCACCCACGAATAATGTATCTTTCTATTAGTGACAACATTTTGAATTGGATCATTAGTTCCGGAGATTACCCCTACATACAAATTTACAAACAAATTTTACCTCTCTATAATATTAGTATAGATACAGAACTTCGAGGAATAGAGTGAAAAGGGTGTTTTTTTCAAAATGGGAAGATTTCGAATGAAGTCTGCCTGTGTTAATTCAGTAAAACAAACACAAAACAAAAACAAAAGCAATGCCAATACAATGCAATGCTTTAAAACAAATTCGATGGATTTTGATTAAGTATTCTCATCGATCCGATAATATAATCCGATAATTAATTTATTCACGAGGATATAGTTTATCCGGGTCAGTAGTATTATAATCATATTTTAGTGATTCAAACGACGATACTAAATTAGCCATTTGACATTATGTCTAAAATAAACAACCAAACAAACCAGTTGTTGTTTTGCAGCTGTATACACCTGACAATGCTAAGCCATAGTTGGCCAGGGCTTCAAAGAAGCCAGTTTGTCAAACAGGCTATAAAAAAACAACATTAAAAAAAAAACTAAATTAATTCTTAATAGGCACGTGAGACATTCCCATTTTAAATCTAGAATATAGATTTGGCGTCGTATTTGTGACGCCGTGGGTAGGTACAATAGACCGCACGTGGCGTCGGTGGACTATCGTAGTCACCATCTGCCTAGCCTATTCCCAACTATGTTGGGATCGGCTTCCAGTCTAACCGGATGCAGCTGATTACCAGTATTTTACATGGAGCGACTGCCTATCTGACCTCCACAACCCAGTTAATGCTGGGTAATACGATACGTTTGGTAAGACTGGTTGTCAGACTTCCGGCCGCAGACTACCTGTAACGACTGTCAAAGCTCTACAAATGACAGCCGAGACCAACGGCTTAACGTGCTTTACGAGGCAC
Source organism: Noctua comes (assembly GCA_963082995.1). Classification (NCBI taxonomy): domain Eukaryota; kingdom Metazoa; phylum Arthropoda; class Insecta; order Lepidoptera; family Noctuidae; genus Noctua; species Noctua comes. The sequence goes on along the minus strand of OY720267.1, from coordinate 17,114,657 downwards.
GGACGAAACTCGGTACGCAATGGGTGGTCACCCATCAACGGATCAACCTGGGCAAGCGCGGCATAACCTGAAGATCGACCTGAGCAGCTGTTATTATTTATCATATATATATATTGTTATATTTTTTTAACCCTGACCTGCAATTTAATCGTACCAAGGTGTTGTAGATTTTTATTACGACCGCGATAGCCATGTATCGTCGTTTGGGTTGTACTTGAAGCCTAATTTACCATATCTATCATGAAACTCTCGATAACTTACCACAGATATAAACAATTGTAACAGTTGGTTCTTTATTTCTCTCTTTAACGTCAAAGATAGCCGCCATAACAATAGATGTACTTGCTTGAACCAATTTCGCTGTATACTGTAACAAACATCACACAAAACTTATAACGAAAGTAGATAAATTGCCCAACAGTTCATCTAAAGGGTGTAAATATACCCTTAACATAGCCGAAAGGCACTTGTTCTTCCCATCTTTGCGATCATTTTTTTGTTCTAAACCATACCTTCTAATTACGGAGATATTGGGGGTCAAAGTTCCAACTTTTTCGCAAGTTTTTTTTTTAAATACATTTTTTTAATGTAAGACTTTTACTTTACACATCTCCACGACCCCCGTACTATTCAATCCATCTATCAGCACAATGCTTTGAGTGCTTTCCATAGAGTTCTACCGTAAAACGAGAATTTCACCCAAAAAAAAAAAGTCGTATCCAGCAATAATTTTGCGTAAAGTTACTTAGTTTGATGTACAGAATGCTTGTTTGACGGCTATGTGAAGGGTCTGTTTACACCCCGTATAGTCTAGAACTGTAAACACCAAAATTCGGGGTTCGATTCCCGCACGGAAAAAATGTCGCTTTAGCAGAATCATAATATGAAAATAATATGAATTACGTTACAAAGTGCCATTTCAATTTCATATTAACTGCGTCTGTGGCTATTTTAAGAATTTTAAAGTGATTCATTTTAATATCTGATTATTATTCAGCTAAAGCGGCTATTTTAGACCCCTGGTAGTTGTTCTGGGTTGGGTCTGGCTGGCTGGAGAAATTCCATTAGTGTGGGGCAACATTAAAAAAAAAAAATTGCTTTTAAGTTCTCTAATGTAGCGGCTGGACTTTCTAGATATCGGGGCAGGACTGGGCTGAAGAAGAAGCATATTATATTAACTAAAAGCCCGACAATCCGAAATATTCGCAGACGCAGATACCTATGTATTTCCTTTGATATAGATTTTTTTTTAAATTTAACGGAGATCCTACAAAGAAAGGTACCATTCCTTTCCTTCTCTACTCGGCAAGTCATAAAAGTTAATATTACAACACAAGCACCTACAATATTCAAATCAATCATCACGCGAGCACACAGCCATCTAACATTATAATGAATAAAAATAATTATACTCTTGGCAGACAGATTGGTGCTGCAAGCTTCAGGTCATGAACTTAAGTCACCTTTGGGTACAAACGCTGGCGTACGTGCTTGACCTTTTCTCTGCATCGCACCAGACGATCCCAACATTTAAAAGGCACTATTTAACATAATAACTCATAACATTATCATAACAATTATTACTTTATTATAATATTTGCTACGTTCGTTTAACTGTATATATTTGTATGTCGCTGGAATATTGGGAAAATAGTTTTTGTAGAAAATCCTAAGGATTTTGCAAAAGACTTGGCTATCTTCGTCAAATCGTAAACAATGAGGATGAGCTTGAACGCTTATTGGCTGACATGAACGCACTGACAAAGCCGCTCATTGGTTAACAGTTTCACAACTATGTTTGGACCAACCAGAATAAAGATAAAAAAGAACTAATTCTTAGATTAGCCAATCAGCAATCAAGTTTCCGATCTCCCAAAACAGAATGAGTTTTATGCAAAAATCCTAGGTGTTTCGCAAAAAAGCCGCGATTCCAATTATTCTGCGACATATTATTTTCTAAATTTAAATAAAACATCTGCATTAGAAGTTAATAAATGTACATATTTTATGAGCATTTAATTAAAGTCGAATATAAATGATCAGCACTATTACTTTTCAGATTGATTTAAGACGTTTTTAGTAGTAAAAGGATGTGCCTATCTAGTTTATGGGAGGCATTTGGGCTTTATTATTTTTTTATCGTCCACTATACATTATTATAATTCAAAGTCTAAGGACTTTGAATGAGACTGAGACTTGACTTTGACTTTGTCTGACTGACTGACTGATTTATCAACGCACAGCCCAAGCAGCTGGTCCTAGAGACATGATGTATTCTTTGTGAACGTATACACTAAGAAAGGGTTTTCGAATTTCCACCCCTAAGAGGGTGAATTAGGGGGTTGAATTTTCTGTGAAACTTCTTATTCTCGGGGTTGACTGACTTGAAAATTTGTGTACATACTCTTTAGTTAAAATTATGAGAAACGTGTATCACAGTTTTTCCAAAATCATCAACCAACAGAGTCAAATAGGGCTTCGAAACTCACGTAGACGGGCGCATGGAGCGCAGTGTGGCACAGGGTGTGCGGGGCGTGGGAGTATTTACCTACTAGTGTGAAGTTTGGCACACAGATAGTTCAGAACCTGGATTAACACAAAGGATCGCTAGGGACATTACCGAACTCCACGCGGGCGAAGCCGTGGAGTTAATATGAACATTTAATATGTATAACGTACCAAAATTCAAACGCAATTTTCTTGTGAAACATCAATTTCAACTTTGAGATAAGGCATATATCATAACAGTACATATGAGTACAGAACGGTATAAAGTTACAATCATTACAGCAGGAAAAATCAATTTTAAAAATCTCTTTATGTGCATGTAAATATTAGTCCTTGTGACTATCGGTGCTCGTGACTGTACACACGCCAAAACACTTTGGCGTCCGGTTCTCAACGAAAATCTCGATTCTATGGAAATTAGCATACGACGCTTTGCTACACGTGTAGTCGTACTACAGTGTTTGATTTCCGTAACGATGAAAATTTTGGTATCACAATATTTGGTTGTGCATCTGCAAAAAAATCTTAGCTAGTAAATAGTCTTTATTTAACACGATGTGTACTCAAAAGCTCATTTATTGCATAGACAATGACACATAACGCGTAGATCTCAATTACTTTTGCTTACCGTACAATGTACATACGAGTATATAAGTTTTAAATGGTATCGTAGGTACTTCAAACTCATAGCTACTCATTTTCCACGTTTTTATAGTTTGTTGTTAGTTTATTTAATATTTTTTATAGTTTTAATAGTTAGTTTACTCTACCTAATAAATACATTTTCTACGTCGAAAACTAACATAAATAGCTGAACTTTAATAATGAAAAGAACAACACGGCCTTGTCAGTATCATGTTTTATAACGCGCCAGCTACGATACAAAAAACAATAAATGTAGAATATAATTTAGTTGTTGCTTATTACTACTAGGCTGTTCCAGGAAACCTCTGCATAGTCTTTAATTAATTATTATAGCGAGTGATATAGTTGGTCGCATATCAAATTCTGTTAAAACGTTTCTTCGAAAAATTCTTTGTCTCCACTTAAAGCCATTAATTTTAAAGCTACTTTGTCAAAAACGTTCCAAACATAATTTACCGATGACGATTCTTCTTAGAAACTACTAATAATAATGATGGTGTACGTACGCAAATAATTATTCTTTCAAAATAAATGATTATCCATTCTTCAGTCGTGTACTAGCGCTCGCCGGAACAGTCCTTTTATTTACATTACTCATCACCCCTTCATACATACGTACACAGTAGGTACACTTACAAAGGTTTAGGAGCTATGAGTTCAATTCGACTTCCTATGAAGTCACAAAACAGCTGCTCAATTTTAAAAGTATCTTAATATACGGCTACGCATAAAAGCGTTCTCACAGGCCATCTTCACAACATAAAGTTACATAAAACATACTCACGTGCTATTATAACCGTGAACCACATCAGGTCGCATCGAACTAGTACCCTCACAGTACTCCAACCGGTTCTGGGAAATTTCCACCAGTTTCTGAACATTACCATTTGATTTAGAAACCGCTCTGATGTAGAATTCGGCCGGATTGTAGTTCAATGGGCACCGCAGGCCTATTCTGGAAACAAATACATACATTCAAATATACTTTTGATTGGCGGAATAAAGAAAACAATATCGTAATCTGGTAAAAGTGTCAATCATGTCATTTTGCTAAATGGCCACACTGAGACACAGATACAATATGTCTGTGTCTGGGTCAGTGTGGCATATTATGGCTACACAGGTCATAGGATCGCAGTTTTTCTATGACATTTCTCCTGATAATTTCTCAAAAGCATTTAATCTACACTAAATATTATAAAGAGGAAAGATTTGTATCTGTGTAACGAATAAACTCAAAAACTACTGAACCGATTTCTAAAATTCTTTCACCCTTAGAATGCTACATTATCCCTGAGTAATATAGACTATATTTATTACTAAAAAAAATAGAGGGGGAGGGGGAAACAGGGGAAAATAAATGTCCACCCCTGGGAAGCCGGGATGGGCCGCTAATCATTGGTATATTAAATACTAGCGATACCCGCGACATCATTCGTGTCAAAAATGTGTGTAGGTACGTGTGAGAAAATAAAGGAAAAAGTAGTCTATGTGCTATCCCAGACTATAATCTATCGCTGTGCCAGATCCGTTCAGCAGTTCTGGCGCGATTGAGTAACAAACATCCATCCAAACCAGTGGCGAAGATTCCGTACAACTCGATTCCTACCGGATTCCCTTTGAAAAATGGCACAGTCAGTAATCTATAGACAAATAATATAATCACATTCAAGATAAATAATATACTCCGGCTTACCTCTTACAAAATTGACCCTTCGCTACCCAAACTTTCACATTTATAATAGTAGTAAGTTAAAAAAACTATCTTTTACATTTTTTCTTGAAACGTATCAGTAGCTACAGGCTTTAATTAATCATATTAAGCACCCAGTCGGTTTACATAAAAAAATGATTCCCAAATTAATAGAGCGGCTCGCCTACGAATAAAATGTTGTTTAATCAAACACGATTGTTAACGAGATGTCTTTATAAATAGGACATTTACAGTTTTCTAGATGAAATAGGAATGAGTGATATACAGTATAAATATGTTTATTTTTTATATGGACAACCGATTATTGAAATATTTAGGGTCTACGCCTCTACGAAGCACAAAAATATAGCTTTATTGACAGAATATGGTTATTGAGAGCAATTTGTCGCATTCATTATATTATATTATCTACACCCCGTTGATATTTACTTGTCTAGATTTAGGAACAACAGCTTAATTACATTAACGTTTTATATATAGGTAATAAAAGTTTGAAAAGAAACAATTTACGATCGACAGCTCGCCGGGAGATTCAATAATTAGCATGTAAAATGTCGAATCATTGCAGTAAATCTACCCGAAATGGCATTTCTGATAGCCTTAAAAGCTTTATATAGCGATAAATTCAGTAGTTTTTAAAAGTATGCTCGAATATGCATGCAGACAAATATATATTTTCTTTTATTAGTTGCTGACTCATACCCATTGTTAGAATGAACCACTTTGGGAATTAGCATTTGAATGTCTAAGTTTATGATAATATTTTCAATACATTTCTGATTGCAATACTACCAAAAATAATCTAGTATTTTTCATTAATAAAACCTACAAAATATTTTATTACATACACGGCAATAAATTGTATTGTAAAGAAACAAAAATGTCTAAATAAACACAATATCGAACTAATAATGACATAATGTTTTGGAGATGAAATATAATATTCTTGTCTCCTAACAAAGTCTTGTGAGCGCCGGAACAAATCATTGTATAATTTATTTGATGGTTTTGGCCGTTACGTAAGGAAGGCAGTTGCTAGTTGCTATGAGCAACCTTCCATATAAGGTCTCGTGTGTTTATTTTTAGAATGTAAAAATAACCACAAATTGTTTTAAATGTGGATCCAACTGAGCTTAACTATCGTTATAAACCTTTTCATGGATTTTTTATTAGTTTACGTACGTACCACTGATTAGTGTGTCTGTTTAGCACAGCTGATTTATAGAAAACCTTAAAATCTGAAAGTAAGTCGTCATTTGCCCAGCCTTTTCATTTTCGTAATTCTTAATCGGATACAGCTGAGCCAGTATTTTTACATGGAGCGACTGCCTAGCTGACCTCCACAACCCAATTAGAACTGGGGAATACGATACCCCTTGGTAAGTCCGATTGTCAGATTTTCGGGCCACTGTAAAGACTGTCAAAGATCTACAAATGACAGCCAGGACCAACGGCTTAACGTACTTTCCGAAGCACGAAGGAAACTCGGTATGTAATGGGTGGTCACCCATCCACGGACCAACCTAGGCAAGCGCGGCTTGACCTAAAGATCGACCCGAATACTATTAAGCCACGAGCTCCTCGCTAATCTGAAAGTAAGTATTAATCTATAAAGTCAGTTTATGATCCAGCTTCTAAAAAAAAATACTGTTTCAAGCGTTCAATATGCTTGATATAGTATGTTCTTTTTCAGAACTACTACGACATGCAAACGGCATATTTTTACTTTTATCCCGTCCCAGACAGCCATTACAGAAAACATATACAACCTACTCCTACCTTTCAAAAACATCCCTACATTCATCCTGGGAGCCATGGAATAGCAGCTTCCCCTCCGCCATCAGCAGCACCGAGCTGAACTCCTTGAACAGGTCACAAGAAGGCTGGTGGATGGAGCAGATGACGACTCTACCGGTGGTAGACAGCTTCTTCAGGACTGCCACGACGAGGAGTGCGTTGTAGCTGTCCAGGCCTGTGGTGGGCTCGTCGCAGATCAGGATTTGAGGGTCTGAGAGAAGCTGTGAAGGATGATGTTCTGAATGAATTAATGGTCGCTGTTTTCAGAGAGACAATGACAATGGCGTAGGGCAACAATTGTATTGCTTGTCCGTCTGTCCATATCTTTTTCGGGAGAAAAGTTTATTTTTCAGTGTGGTATTTCAATGCTTTGTAATAGCTTTAGCTTGGGTTTCCATAACACAAAATGCAGGCATTATGGTGAAGACAATCCAGAAGCAGAGGTTTCTTTAAAAGTCATGAACCGAAGCTTTCAAATAACGTATTTTAACTGGTGCCTTGCAGCGGTCCGATTGGAGAAGCCGATATCCAGCACGTGTAGCATGACCACCGTAGACAAGAATCGACAAAATGACAGATTCTGCGACACAATGACAGATTTCTTTGCACTATCTGTCATTTTGTCGATTCTTCCGTCAAAGAAATCCTTGTCTACGGTGGTCATGCTACGGGGGCTGCAGTGGCCAAAGGTGATGAGTTTTTTAAAAGACTTTTTTTTATTAGTTGTCTTACCGTGGTAGCCAGAGACAGTAACCTCTTCTCTCCTCCCGATAGCCCACCGACAGGAGTATTGATGTGAGACTTTAGCTTGAACTCCTCAATTAAACTATCCAGAGTAGCCTGGTTCCTTGGCTCCTTGCAGCTGCCTAGCCTCATTTCTGTCTGGAACAATAGTCGATGAAATTATAATACTGATAAACTTATACCCATTCATTAATAGGCAAATATCAAAAATGAAAAAGACAAAGAGGGATGAAGAATTTAGCGGCCTGTAAACAGTGTTATGATACGCAAAGAACAATTTTTTGTACTTTTTTCAAAATTTCGGCCCTTTATTTTCGCTGCTCATTATTCGCCTATTTTCTTAAATAACTTCAAACTATTTATCTTAAAATTATAAAAAAAAAAAAAAATATTTGAGATGCTCACAATGAACCCTTTCATTTGATATGTAACACGATATAGTTTGCAAAACTAAAAAGTTTTGGAAACTATATCGTGTTACCATTCATATCATTTTCTAGTTTACCCCCCAAAAGTGGCCCCCATGCTTAAAATTCATTAATTTACGTTACACGTCCGTCTTTGGGTCACCGACTTACGTATATGTGTACCAAATTTCTACTCACTCGGTCCAGCAGTTTCGGAGTAAATTGGCTGTGACAGACGTGTCCGTCTGTCAGACAGACACGCAAGTGATCCCATATGGGTTCTTTTTTTTCCTTTTGAGGTACGGAACCCTATGAAAAACTAAATCGAAAGAATTTCTCAAAACAGAATAACGGATATCATAAAAGTTCATAACTAAATTAATTCACGTAAATTATCCTCACGGATGGATATTTTTTATTGCATTGTTTTTCTATCAGCGCATATTAGAGAAGATTCCGCTTCGCTTTCCATCTTGACATTATTGATTTAATTAAAACCAGAATGTTTTATAATAGAAGCAGGATATTGTGTTTTACAATAGAACATAACGCCGCGTTCACGACCTGAGATAATGCGACGCGACATTTGTGTGCTTGTTTATTAGACGACACTGCCTACCGCGTCGCGGTTACTAGTGGCGTGCTCTAAGCAGTTTCATTATGGTAGTTGAACACTCTCGTCCGAGAGCTCTCTCTATGTCTCTCCCGAGACATAAACAAATAAAAGACGACAGCAACCGAGGAACACCGAAGCTAGACGAGCGCTACTATATACACTTTCGCACTCGGAGAGTGTACAGCCGCATGCGTTTACTCCGAATTTTCTGTCGCAAAACGCATGCCGCTTGAGCGCGCAGCTCGTGGCCAAGCAGTATTTCGATTTACATAACTTGATAATAGCTGCGATTATCTAAGCAACGTGTTATCACAATAAAAGCTTTGTTTTCATTTAAATATACAATGAATGCAAAATACCTTGTTCAAGATGACATTTACACAATCTTATGTAAAAGTGTTATAAATTAAAAAATAAAAATTAGCGATCGACAGTTATTGGCGTCTTCTGTTGGGTTTTTCTGGTACAAAAGAATTACGTTTTACAAAATTAGCCCATAATATGAACTATTTTATGATCAGGTTGTGGGTGTGGTGTGGGCAGGGCACATTGCTCGCAGAACGGATGGCCGATGGGGCCGAAAAGTTTCGGAGTGGACTGCGAATCGGAAAACGTTGTGCTGGAAGGTCTCGCACTAGGTGGACCGATGACCTGGTGAAGGTTGATGGCAATAGGCTCGCCCCATAATACATGGGATTTAAACATTACTGGCGAAATGTGGTTGTACTATTAGGTACACCTCTGCCTAACCCTTCGGGAATTGCAGGCGTGATGTTATGTTATGAGTCTCGCAGGGTTTTATTTGGCCGATGACATTTGATCAATTAATTTGTCTTGTTTTTTTTATTCTCCCAAAATCCCAAATCAGTCTGATTTCATTCATGTCGCCATCCTGTTTTTATCCTCAATATACTTTCACGAATCCAATTTCTCAAATATTTACCAAAACCGCCCCCAAAGTCAGTCAAGCGTAAAAGATCTTTATTTATGGCGCTGCACCCATTATCGCGCCAAATATTCTTGGCATTCAAACCAGGAAGCCCATAGACAATAAAAAGGTAAACTGACCATAAACACCAAATGTTCCCTGACGCTCAGCCCGTCCATGAACACTTCGTGCTGAGGGACTATCTCCACGGCTCCCGCGCATTCTTTGACATTTCGCGCCCATAAGGTCACCGACCCTTCTGAAGGTAGCGTACATTTTCCAGCCAGGGATACTAGGAAAGTGGTTTTTCCGGCACCGCTGCAATAGAAATTTATATTATCATGTGAAGAGAGTTTTTTTAAAGGGGTTTGAATTAAATGGCCGACCTAACTTCCACCATTTTATTTATTTTTCAAAGTTGCGGCTATCCATGAAAACTATTAATCGATAGCCGGTATCAATACAAACAAGTTTTGTATGAGACAAATGTTTTTTGAACTTATATATCATTGATAAAATATTTTAAGCATTTCTTAAATATTATGAAATTGGTCAGATTTACATAGATAAGATCTGTTATCTCTCATTTTGATTGAAAACGTTATTTTGTTGATATATTTACCTTGGTCCGATGACGGCAGTGAACTCGCCTCGTCTTATACATCCTGTAACTAAAAAAAAGCATAATTTAGTAATCAAACGTCTGATCTCGTTAGTTGTCGCTGCAAAAACAAAACATTTTTTAATTAACAAACATCATGTATAATCCCCGAAGGGTTAGGCAGAGGAGTACCTAATAGAACACCCACATTTCGCCAGTTATGTTTAAGTTCCACGTAGTAGGGGGCGAGCCTATTGCCATCAACCAGGCAGAAATCCAGACTCCGTGGCTGCTACTAAGAAATTCCTGATGAAAAAAACCAATAACACTTTGCCTGACCCGGGAATTGAACCCAGGACCTCATGCTCATCAGTCAGTTTTTCAATGTGTTTTTGTATAAAACACGGATACACTAAAAGCCTTCTCGAAATAATTAATTTAAGTTGTACAAATTCAACAAAATAATATTATCATTAACACTAGAAACGGGATATTTACCATGTTTGCTTTGAGTTCCCGATATTTCGGCGCTGTTGCAAGCACCATGATCACGGATAAACAATCAGTAAACATGGTAAATATCCCGTGTTTAGTGTAAACGATAATATTAATTAATTAATTAACATTATCATTTTGTTAGTTAATTAATTATATTTGTTTTTGTTAATTACCATGATAGTTTTAAAACTTATAACAAAATAATAATTAACATACTTACCATTATTAAGAATCACAGTTTTACTCTTCGTAGGTTTCCTTCTCCACCAGGACTTTTCCTCTGGCGTCCAAACCTTGAGATCTTTGACTCTGATGACCACATCATTTTCCACCTGCTCCTTATCATACTACAATCATCACAACAGATATTTACCTTTTTATACAACGTGTAACATAATAAACGCAAGACCTCCCGTGTGGTCTCTCGCACCATGAAACTAAACATCTTTTGTTCTACGAGTTCTTGAAATTCGCAAAAAAAAAAATACTTTCTATAGGAACGGACGCAATCAGCTGATCCACATGTATGGTAAAACTAAAAAAAATGTTGTGAATTTCCAAAAGTCATAGAACAAAAGTTGTTCAGTTTCATGGTCTGAGGTCTTGCGTTTATTCTGTTACACGTTGTATAATGCTGGATACATACGTGCAAACACACACAGAATTTAATATCGCTACAGTTCTTTCCCAATTATTTTACCTTTGACCTCTGCAAACCAACATCAACCTTATAGTTACGCTGATAAAGATCACTATGATTTTGACAGTAATGCCTAGTCACAGATAAAAAAAAAATCAGCTGTTGCACACTGTCGCTAGATGTATTCTGATGTATGTGAGAATCAGCTGATTTTTATAAATAATCGAGTGACAATTTATATTCTGGGGTATATCCATGTGCTGATGTTGTGGTAAAAACAGTCATTATTTACTTTTGTTCACAAACATCTCTGCCTAACCCTTCGGGGATTGCAGGCGTGATGTTATTCTGACTATACAAACACAGATAAAACATTTCAAAACGGTTCGTCCTTCAATTAGTCGTAATTAAAAATGAAAAACACTTACTGGATCCATTAACAGTTCCTTTGGACACAGAATCCAATCTTTCAAGACGCACTTTTGTTAATCATTGACTTCGCATGAAATCGGAATCGTAAAACAGAGAGAAAGGAACTGCTGAATATTTTAAGAATATTTTACAAACGGAGATATGTAGACAAACAAATGCACTATGAACCTTATCATGCAAAATATAGAACAGATGATAACATACATAAACACTAGTAGATAGAAGTCGATCACAAATTAATACTGATATAAAGCAATAAACGTCTACATACCGAGCCCAACTCCATTTCACTCACAAGAAAACACTAAAAAACACTGTTGAGCAACTAAAAAACACTAATTAACATCATTATAAAAACATAACCACAAATTGTGGCAACAATTAGGAGCAACAAAGTGTCACGGACCAGACTGGCTCGGTAAATACAGCAATCATTCTTCAAACAGATAAAGAAGATAAAAATAAGAAATATGAGTTTGTTTATTTGTGAAGAGTTGGCTGCATGCCCTCTGACAAAGACTTAATTATGAAACAGCACTGTATGCTAAATAGCAATCAAATAATTTCCAGTTTTGTATCGATGAAACTTTGTACCTACATTTTATTCAAAGCATAGATGCTATGATAGCGAAAATGCGTAAAATGTGTCATTTTGCGCTCTGTTTCTTAGTGAGTATGTACTACGTACTAAGATGAGATAGCATAACATGAACTTAAATTACACAGTACAGTACAGTAATAAATTGTGATACTAAGTACTTACAATAAAATGTATATAACTCGAGTTATATAGGCGTTTTTAGTTACTTGCGCCCATACTTACCCATTTCTATTTATCAGGTGTGTATCAGGAGTGTGTAAAGTATTCTGATTTAAAAGAGTGTCCATGGAGTTTCTTGCCCGTTCTTCTCCATAGAGATCTACGTTAGGGGATGGGCAACTACAGTACTTTCACAGTTTTTATGCCTTGTGACTGGGACTGTAGCTATTGTTGTCTTTGTTTCGACAATTCAAAAGTGCCTGTAACTGGCCTATTTGAAATAAATGCTTTGATTTTGATTTTGATTTTGTGCATGAAATATGACATTAGAGCATACAGCTTAGAAGCAGCATCCAATAAAAGAATTTAGCATGTATTTAAGGCGGCGAAAAACTAATCTGATTTAGGGTTTTAAAAATAATTAAAATGGGTAGCAAAAATAATAGGTTGGTAGCTACAGTGAACTCAAGGACTCTGAAAAAAACCTAAAACAAAGTTATTAACCACTAGATTGTAGATAAGGCGTAGTCGACGTAGCCCCGCTGCGCGGGGTTTCTATTTATGTTTGCAGGGTTTAAAGTAACCTAATGAATCGTGGTGCCACAAGTCTCTCTCAGCCTTCGCTCGCTCTTGCTTCCTATATTCTCTTTGCCGCAATGACCGAATAAATAGTTACTTACTTGGTACAATAGTCGTCCATTCAGAATACTGGTCGCCAATTAAATTTTTATTCGCCCAATTATTAATTTCCCAAAGAATTTTCCTCTGATGAACAATGTGAACATGGAAAAGTAGCTAGTAGTAATAACAGCCGCTCGGGTCGATCTTCAGGTTAAGCCGCCCTTGCCTAGATTGGTCCGTGGATGGGTTGACCACCCATTACAAACAGTTTCCCCCGTACCTCGGAAACCACGTTAAGCCGTTGGTCCCGGCTGTTATTTGTACATCATTGACTGTCGTTACAAGTAGTCGACTAGTCGGTGACCCGAAAGTCTGACAACCAGTCTTACTAAGGGGTATAGTATTACCCAGTACTAACTGGGTTGTGTGAGGTCAGATGGGCAGTCGCTCCAGATGGTAATGAACAATATGAACATGGCTATAACTCTATTCGCAGAACGGAATACTTTTAACGGAGGGTCTTGTCTAGGCTAGACTAGGTCGAACAACGAACATCACTAGGGTGGCTGCTAGCAACTAGCATACGAATGAAAACAATTAATGATTTGGCTAAATGGTGACGGCGTAAGACTGAAGAGGCCATGTCGTTTCTGCAAAACTGGAAGGTTATACAGGTTAACCCTAATCCTTGTTATAAAGGTGGTAGAACATAAAATCGCTCCAGTAATCCCTGAAGAATTAGCCAGAAGTGTACCTAATAGTACACCCATATTTTGCCTTTTCATATGTTTTTTTAATGTGAGGATTTCTGCAAACATGAGGTCCACGTCAGACAAAAAGTGAGTTTTAAGAAAAACTTTAAATTTTAATTGGCTATAGAACAGATAATAATGAAACTGATAGCTTAGTTGTAAATGGATACACTAGACATTTAAGAAAAAGATAAGCAAAAACATTAAGATTAGGAAGATGCATAGATATCAAATGATATTAATCAAAACCGCTTTTAGCTGTTGCAAAAAACAAAGTACCAATTAAGTTTGATCACTCACGAAATAATTTAATGAGTGCAGAAATAAAACATAACTAATTAAAATTATAATAGGAATAGCCGTAATAATAAATACATAAAAACGGGTGGGTGGTTTTCAAGTGATTGGAAACATGTTAACATCACGATCTGATACTTTCATGCCGTAATTAATATTAGCCGATGCAGACAGACAGACACTGTCTGTCTGTCTGTCACAAACTCATAAGACTGTATCATTTTAACTGTAACAGGTAGCTAATTGCTAGCTGCAAAGTATGATGTATGTCTGTCAGACGCACAGACAAGACATCAGACGTGGAGTGAAAGGGTGCCATTACCCGTCTACCTACCTTTTAGGTATACCTAGGTAAGTAGGTACTCTAAAAAGGTAACTGAAAATACTGAAATAGCAGAGTATTTCTTTGAATCATACCCCCTATGTCGATTCCCGCCATGTCGATTCCCGACATGTCGATTCCCGCCATGTCGATTCGCGAAACAAGTGACATCTATTATAAAAAGTTTACGCTTCAGTGGACTTCAATTCCAGTAGTTGCATAACAATTAACAATTAAAAATTAGATATCTGTAACAATTTATTTTAGTAACATCTAGGTTAACGACCGCTGGGCAAAGGTCTCACACGATGGGTGCTGAGGATGGACGGCGCCGCCGAGGCCGGCCCAGAAAACGGTGGCGAAATGATTTAGGCGCGCATCACAAAGGCTGGTTCGAGGTGCCGCAGGAGAAGAGTACCTGGAAGGATATGGGGGAGGCCTTTGCCCAGCAGTGGGACAAACAAGGCTATTTAAAAAAAAACATCTAGGTTAATTATTATTATTATGTTTTCCTTTATTTATTTTTACACATATTAAATACATTTTTAAATATTCTATTATAAAACAATATAAAAAAACATTTAAAAATATAAAAAATAGTGGTCCGCCGGTATCGGGAGCAGGGTCCAAGCTACCGGTGGTTGGGGCTTCAGAGACAGGAACCTCCTCACAATGCGAGGCGTATCGAGGAATCAGGCCCTTGATCCAACCGCCTAAGGAGAGCCTCGAAAGATGGTCGTCGAGGCTCTTGGCTATAAGGCCATTGGCCGTCATGACGATCGGCACAATGATAAATTATTATTATTATTTATTTATTTTTTATTATTATTTTTATTTTTTTAATTAGGTAGGTACTAAGCATTTTTCGTCATAGAACTTGAAAAAATCTAAATATAATTTGACGCCTTAATCTTTGCCTAAAGAAGTCAGTGTAAGATTCATACATAATTCATTTTATAACAGAGTGACAAGCGTTTGCGACACATTGCTACTTATCTTTATTAAATCGGAGGCTATTCACCTGACCCCAATATGACGAAAATATACCGAAAACAAGTGTGTATGTAGCACACCTGATATTTATAATGGGATTTATCTAAGAATATAGCTTTGCTTTTGGATCAAAAACATTACTTATGTTAAAAAAATGGGGTATTTCTCAGAGCGTAACCATTTTTAAGCGCAACCAACTAAGCGCAACTAAATTATTCCTCGAAGCGCAACCATGATGAAAAATAGAGAGGTATGATGGATTCATTAATGATATCTCTGAGGAATACTCCAAAAAAATCTAGGTGAAAGCTTATATTATTTTGAAACATTTCAGAAAGTTATAAACAGGGTGTAAACAGGCCCTTCACATAGCCGACCGTCGAGTCGTCGAGTCGACCATGCATTCTGTACATCAAACTAAGTAACTTTACGCAAAAATTATTGCTGGGAATCGACTTTTTTTTTGGGGTGAAAAATCACATTTTAAGGTAGGACTCGATGGAAAGCACTCAAAGCGTTGTGCTGATGGATGGATTGAATAGTACGGGGGTTGTGGAGGTGTATATAGTAAAAATCTTACATTAAAAACACGTATTTAAAAAAAAAACTTATGAAAAAGTTGGAACTTTGACCCCCAATATCTAATAGGTATGGTCTAGAACAAAAAAAAAATCGCAAAGACGGGGAGAACAAGTGCCTTTCGTTTATGTTAAGGGTCTATTTACACCCTTTATAAGTAGTACTTGTACCTACATGAATCTTCTTTTGAATGAAAAACATTAAATTCTTGCCTGTTAGTAATGTTGAGTGTAATTTTTTGCACATGTAATGGTGGTTCTAAATGACTAATATTTATTTCACAAACTTGTATGAAATTTTGGAACACTATTTTTCGTTCCATATTATCGCGGTAGGCCGTATGAGGTGCGCGGGAGACGATTCGTACGGGGTCGGGGCCCCCTGAGACGGGGGAGTTGAAGACGCCTTTGTGGCTCTGGATGAAACAACAAGCTTTTCGACCATGCTCGCGATGACGATAGCGGACCGGGAAGGGTCCTCTTAAGCCTTACGAATCTTTTATAATGACCATGATTATTTTTAACTAGCAGGTAACTAAATAAGTTCGACCTTAAAATACCACGTGTAGGGTTCAAAAACCCGGAAAATAATAATGTTAAAACTCATGGCTGATTGATGGATGTAAAAAAGTTTACAACCTCCACACCATAGGCCTTAGACATACACGCCATGGTAATTACATACTCGTCAACTGTTCGTGTTTTGTAAAGATTTAAAGTGATGTTGATTAGTGACCGATACTTAAACACGTGATTGTACTCATGATAACAAACAACTTTCCCAAAGAAACTATTTTTTTTTATACTCGTTCACTTTTATCTCAATAACACAACAGCCGTATGAAAACTATGAAATTACTCTTACCTATCTGCTGTTAGCCGCATGACGCCGTTCTGTCTCCCACTGTGCTCTGCCTACACACTGTTGAAATCAAAATCAAAATCAAAATATTTCATTTCACATAGGCCTCGATGGGCACTTATAAAACGTCGACAAAAAGGTGCACGGTTCGGGTTGGTCGTTTCCTATGGAGAAGAACCGGCAAGAAACTCCATGGTTACTCTTTTCAAATCATTTGGTGTTACAATATTATTATGGATACAGCATTTGTACTTAAGTATGGGGGGACACGATGCACGGTACGATAGTAATGAGACAGAACGGCGTCATGCGGCTAACAGCTGATAGGTTAGAGTAATTTCTTACGGCTGTTGTGTTATTGGAATAAAAATGGAACGAGTATAAATTAAAGTTTCTTTGGGAAAGTTGTTTGTTATCATGAGTACAATCACGTGTTTAAGTATCGGTCAATAGTTACCAGTCACTCTGTATTACTCCTTTCGAGGCGTAACTTCGATTTCACCATCACTAGTAAAACCTAAATGACTGCCTAATTGACTGACCTCATAAAATGAAAATTGATGGATTCTTCGACGCATATCATCGATAAAATTGATGATCATACAGGGGATTCTAAACGAAAGGATACGAACCTAAATAATTTAGATGTCTCATCCACTTATATCTAGGACTAGAACTGGATAGAAAAGGCGAACTAGAAGGTAAACCCAGGTACGAGTCCTACATTGTATTGCGAACTTCATGAAATGCGCCTGTAACTTCACCGGCATCTCATCATCAGCCTAGCCTTTTCTCAACTCTGTTGGGGTCGGATGCAGCTGAATACCAGTATTTTACATGGAGCGACTGCCTATCTGACCTCCACAACCCAGTTAGTGCTGGGTAATACGGTACCCCTTGGAAATACTGGTTGTCAGACTTTCGGTCCACTGACTTTGACTACCTGTAGCGACTATCATAGATCTACAAATGACAGCCGGGACCAACGTTAACGTGCTTTCCGAGGCACGGGCCCTATGATGGTCACCCATCCACAGACTGACCTTAGCAAGCGCGGCTGAACCTTGACCATCAAGCGTGGCTGTTATTATTTAGCCACGAGCTCCTCATAACTTGACCCGCATCTATCTTCTTCAAATCAGAATACAGCGGTACTACGTAGTAGTGTGTTATTGTTTGGAAGAACTTACCTTATGCTTCTGTTACGGTTTTTAAGCCCATAGCATCGTAAACTTGCGTGTACGCAAGTGCTTACAACCTATATTTATCTAGTTTAGTTTTTGTGGTGTCCAAACTTAACAGCTTATTAAATTCATTGTCTTGTCTAGCATACAGTTGATAATGATGTCAAGATCATGTCTTAATATATACGTGTAAAGAAATAGTACGTACTTACTATTTCCATATCGTATCAATTCTTTAAATTAATTTATCCGCGCTCATTTCAGTGGGACCACACTGTGAGAGCTTATGAAAAAACTAGAATATTAAATAAAATTTCTGAGCAGACGATATTCGGGAGATTAAAATCTTTGCATGTTGTTTCTTTATTTACAGAAGAAACGAAATTGAGTTTTATTTACTTAGGAATATCGAATATCTTATATACTATTTACTGAGTGGAGTCTCTTATGTCAAATGATTCTCAAAATTTGATCAGTTTCTCCTTGTTAGCTGGAAATTAACTCTTAAATCAGGATTACGTAAAGATTAAATTTACACACTATTCTGTTTAAAAAAGTATCGATACTTAATATATTTTGTTTTTCAAAATTAACCAAATATAATCGTTTATTTATTTGTTCTAATACCTATTAATTATGTATTTAACATTGTATATTAAACGAGTTACGTATATAAGTAGCACATAACGAAAGGCTTAGTTGAAAAGTTAAACCTTATTTATGTCACGATAATGCTCAAATATATAGAATAACAGCTTAAATCGTTAAAATATGAGGTAATGATGTGATCATTGTGAAATGAAATGTTATTAGAAATATAACAATTTGTTAAAACGTGTTTATTGTCATTAAGGTTCTTTAGGTATTTAATGACTTATCAATTATCACAAAATTAGTTCACAAAGTGACGCATGACGCTGACGCAACCTGCGTCGACACCCTTGCGCCATCTCATGTTGCAAGCTCGGCGAGCTGTGCTGGCGCTGCTGCTGAGGCTGCTGAGAGCCTCAAACGGCGTAAATAAATAAATGGTAGCTATAATACAGTTTTGAGCCGTTTGGCGTCGAAACGTTCGGGTCATGTGGCCCAATGCGCGTCTCCTTTTTAAAGAAATTTCTCGCCGACTGGTTGACACTTAGCGTGACCAGAGGGCTGGCTCTTTCTTTGGCCAAAGAATTAGCATAACCATTCAACGTGGCAATGCTGCCAGTCTTCTGGGCACGTTTCCGGATAACAGCGATGTGTAGGAGTACTTGAATGCTTATGCGGCCTGTGGTTTAATTAGCTAGTTAGTTTATTTTATAAAAAAAAAAGTCCCTTTTTTTCGTTGTAAATATTTAGTTTCAATTATTCTATAATTTTATTCGCAGATAGATATGGGAGTCTCCAATGCTGTGACTTTGGATGAAACTCCACACTACATAAAACATATGTCTACTAACACTAGTATTTAATATCCTTGTTACTAACACTATGGGCGTAGCCCGAAATAAATGCTATAATAATAAATAAGTAGCTTGAATTCAATTATTTACAATAAATCTATTTTCTTCACAAAGTTAGACTATCTTTTTTTGCGTTTTCTCGTCCCATATAATTGGGAGTCAGTATAAACTTTGGCTATTTAGGTAAATATATGACAGGGGACTGGAAAATATTCACTTTCTGGACAGCACTGGTTTTGCTTTTCATATGTGGTTGTAAATTACGGCTGGACTAATTTGTTTGCATTGGGAAATAGCACAGACCTAAACTAACTTAGGCTCTAAAAAGTAGCTTACTCCAATTAGCCTACAGGTAGAATTGAAAGTTAAATTCACGTCGGCGCTCATATAAAGGGTGTAAAAAACCCTTAAAGAAGCCGAAAGGTACTTGTTCTCCTCGTCATAGCGATCATTTTTTTGTTAGAGACCATACCTGGGAACCTTCTAGTAACGGAGATATTGGGGTTCCAAGTTTTTCTCAATTTTTTTTTTTTATATACATAATTTTAATGTAAGATTTTTACTTTAAACACCTCCACGACCCGGGTACTATCCCATCCAGGCATCAGCAGTCAGCACAATGTTTTGAGTGCGTTACATTGCGTCCCACCGTAAAACGTGATTTTCAACCCAAAAAAAAAATTTTCCCAGCAATAATTTTTGCGTGAAGTTACTTAGTTTGATGTAAATATTGCTTGGTTGACGGCTTTATGAAGGGTCAGTTTACACCCTGTATAATGTAACAACAATCTTTGAGTTTTCCTATTAGACTGTTAAAATCACGAGCTGGGTAAACCCTAATAAACTAAGAGCCATATTATCTTTGGACCGAAATAGCTAAACTGAAAGTTATGAAAGAAGGTATTTTCTAGTGGGGTGACGCAGTTCTTTCTTCTCTAGTGGGGCGACTTGATGATCTGCTTACTGCATCAGTGAGTGAGGTTCGCGTGGCTGAGTTTTGGGCTAAACATAACATTTGAACTTTTTGCCATCGACACGCTAAGAAGAAGAAGTGGGGTGACGCAGAGAAACCACCAAAATAAAGCAAAAATGTAATCAGGAAATCATCATCTGCCTAGCCTTTTCCCAACTATATTGGGGTCGGCTTCCAGTCTAACCGTATTTTACATGGAGCGACTGCCTATCTGACCTCCACAACCTAGTTAGTACTGGGTAATACGATACCCCTTGGTAAGACTGGTTGTCAGACTTTTTGGGCCACTGACTACCTAACGACTGTCAAGGATCTACAAATGACAGCTGGGACCAACAGCTTAACGTGCTTTCCGAGGCACGGAGGAAACTCGGTATGTAATGGGCGGTCACCCATCCACAGACCAACCTAGGCAAGCACGGCTTAACCCAAAGATCGACCCGAGCGACTGTTACTATTTAGTCACGAGCTCCTAAAAATGTAAAAAAAGCTCCGAAAAATGTAATCAGGAATTGCTGGAAATTAAACACGCGCACTTACCTGAACCAATATACCTTATTTCTCCTAAAATCTGAAAATCATACCCCGTACCTCAAGATACAGACTACTGTCTATTACACACTACTTTTATTTCGTCAACATTCAAACATTGGAGCTTACTGTCAAATAAAACTAATTCTTAGTTATTGGGTTAGCAGCACGCGTAGCATGATCACCGTAGAATAGAGTTTTGTCGACGGAAGAATCGACAAAATGACAAATCAACAACTGCCCTGGGTGGGAGGACTCATTTGATGATTTTACCACGATAAAAAAAAAAAAAAAAAAAAGAAAAGTCATTTTGTCGATTCTTTCGTCGACACAATCAGTTTCTACGGTGGTCATGCTACGAGGGCTGGACACCAAACTCTTTCTATTTCTTATTAGAGATTTCGATTAAGAAAATAAATACCAGATGTTTAATTGGCATCATGAATCTGATAACGACATCGTAATCATTCATTTTCGACACGATCGCTTACACCCACGCTGTGTCACCTCGAGACCACCGGCGACACCTCGTTTGTCGTCGCACCTGTCCACTTAAGTAATTGTCATGAGGTCCGCTACGATTTATCATTAAACTGGTCTGTCAATCAAGATTTTCCTATCGTTTGCACTTTCCTTATTTACAGGGTGTAAACAGACCCTTCACATAGCCGTCAACCAAGCATTCTGTACATCAAACTAAGTAACTTTACGCAAAAATTATTGGCGGGAGTCGACTTTTTTTTTTGGGTGAAAATCACGTTTTAAGACTCGATGGTAAGCTCTCGAAACATTGTGCTGATGGATGGATTGAATAGTACGGGGGTCATGGAGGTGTGTAAAGTAAAAATCTTACACTAAAAACATGTATTTAAAAAAAAACTTGTGAAAAAGATGGAACTTTGACCCCCAATATCTCCGTAACTAGAAGGTTCCCAGGCTTGGTCTAGAAGAAAAAAATAATCGCAAAGACGGTGAGAGCAAGTGCCATTCGGATATGTTAAGGGTCTATTTACACCCTATAAATCTGGTAATTTAGTGACAGAGGTTGCTAATGTGAATTCTATAGTCAGTTTCATTAAGACGACGAAGTTGTTGATTTTGATGATCCAATTCTATTTCAAGGCTGTTTGTGATCTGCCTATGTCCACCAAATTATACATGAAATATAATCTATATCGGGTGTAAACGAACCCTTCACGAAGCCGTCAACCGAGCCGAGCATTAGGCATATCAAAGTAAGTAACCCTTTGCAAAAATTATTGCTGGAAAATGCCTTTTTTTTTGGAGTGAAAAATCACGTTTTTCTATAAAACTCAATGTAACACACTCAAAACTTGGTGCTGATGGATGCTTTGAATAATAACGGGCCATGGAGATAATTAAAGTAAAGTTAAAACCTTAAAAAGTAATATTAAAAAAAAAAAACTTTGAACTTTCACCTCCAATATCTCCGTAACGAGAAGGTAAAGCATGATCCGTAACAAAAAAATGATCGCAATGACGGGGATAATAAGTGCCTTTCGGCTTGGGTCTTTTTACACCCTTTATATACAAATAAATAAATCAATTACTAAATACTTCAGGTTTATTTTAGACCAAGATCCTCTCGCATTTTTTATACTAAAGTCTATTTCTTGCCTCCTTTAACAACTTTTCTCAATTTCTCCTTTATTTCTGTTTCTCCTGTAGTCTGTTCAAAAACCAAATAAAACATTTCGACATTCTTAGCTGTCGCCCATTCGGAGTCTTTAATAAGTATAAAAATAAAACAACTTATAAAAAATCTATTGACGCCGGCCGCATACCCTACATCTACTTATCTCTCACGCACTAAGATAACTGCTATTTATTTAAGTTCCTTTAAATGCGTTATGTTAATCCAAGATGTGTCACAAAGGCATCCGGACTGGTTTTGATACGGGTTTCAACTATTACTTTGTATCTTGTTACTGTCACAAAAGTTTTTGTTACTATTAGTTTTATTCGGATCTTAGAATTTCGTAAGTAGGCTTTCGGCATCGTCAGTACGAAAATATTACAAATTGCGTAAGATCTAGGTTCTACCACACATTCATCATCATGATCAACGTTAGCAGTCTTGCTCCAACCCCTGACGATAATAGGCCTACTCCTTATAGTGTCAAGTAATTAGATCATCATCTGCCTAGCCTTTTCCCAACTAGATTGGGGTCGGCTTCCAGTCTAACCGGATGCAGCTGAATACCAGTATTTTACATGGAGCGACTGCCTATCTGACCTCCACAACCCAGTTAGTACTGGGTAATACGATAACCCTTGGTAAGACTGGTTGTCAGACTTTTTTGGGTCACTGACTGCCTAACGACTGTCAAAGATCTACAAATGACAGCCGGGACCAACGGCAGCAATTAGATATTTAAAATAAAAGGTCATCATCATCATCAGCTTACTACAATCCACTGCTGGACATATGCCTCTTCAATGGCACGCCACTCAAATCGATTCTCGGCAACTCTCGTTCAACTGCCACCCTGCGATGATCGTCGCTCCACGCTCGCCTGAGGGCGTCCCACCTTACGTTTGCCGATTCGAGGTCTCCGCTCAAGAACACGTCTACCCCAATGGGCATCGGTTCTACGGCTAAAATGGCCGGTCCATTGCCACTTCATCTTACTTATTCTGTGAGCTGTGGGCAACTCTGGTTCTCTGTCGGATCATTTCATTCCGGATGCGATCCCTCAGAGAGACTCCAAGCATAGCCCGCTCCGAACCAATCGTGACTAAATAAAAGATTATTTTATCGAAAAGTTCAGTGAATCGTGGTTGTTGTAAGGAACTGTAGCGCAGAGTACCTATGTTTCTGCATGCATGTAATCTTGATTAATACGTGTAAAATCGATACTCAACATTCTGCAAAGTGTGCCTAACTTATAATCAAATTTGGCTGAAAAAGTGATTCAATAAAACGAAAAACTTGTCCATCGCTAAACATTTTATTTAAACAATAACAACTCTTACACTCTCATACAATAAGTAGATAATACTTATTACAATAACCGTATAGTACCTACACTATCATAATATACCATTTATATGTATATGACTTCAGCCTAATGGCACGAGTGACTCTATACAGCTTGTTTCAGAGTCAAATACAAACTTAGACAAACTAAATTCGATCATAGGCACTTTGATCAACCTCTTCAAAATGTCGAGATATGGCGGCCTATTACAAAAATAATAACTAATCGTTAAAGTATACATTATTAGGTTGTAGAAAAGCTAAGAAGGAAGATGAATCCGTAGAGGATGGCATAGAAAAAGAAAGATTCATTTCATAACAAAATGGAGGCGGTATAGTCAAGTAACAAAACAACAGATTGCATTGAATTTCAGAAAAATATCAACGAAAAAGAAATGTCCAAAATCGAATTTATGAATTATAATTGAATTAAATCAATAACGTCAATCAAACCAAAAGTGCATTTTAAAAATAGAGAGTAGAAATTTAGAATCAAACGTGATTGGTCCTTGGGTAAGGGAGCGTTTGTGTGACGCGTTGTGATTGGGCCATTTTACGAATGGCGGTCGGTGATTGGTCAGCAGGAGCAGGACTTGGTGGTTCCGTCCCGGCTGTTCTCGCCGTTGGCAATCTTGTGGTCAAGCGCAAATCTTTCACCGTCTCTGTTGTCGTTGCTCTGGAGTAGTTTGTCGTTTAAAAGTATCTGGAACGTAGAAAATGTTATCAATTAGTATCACACAAAATCCCGCATGGAACCCCGCAGTAGTGAACTTTTGTAGGGAAATCCTTCCAATCAGACATTGGCCTCTCAATCGCACGTCATACAAACATGAATCAGCTAAATTGGGTTATTTAATCGCACTTTAGGACAATGAAACAGATTTTCAGGAATTAGTAAATGTCCCCACAGCCAATTAGACCATACTAAAAGAAATACCAATTAATTGGAGCTAACAATCATAACAGTTAATATCTTTGACACCCATTCATACATCGCTGGTGTAAAAAGAGATACAAACATTGAAATTGTAGCTGATTTATGCTATGATACATATATACAGGGTGGTGGGGACACCGACGTTAAAACGGTTACCACGTATTTAGTTAATCATTCTGAACCCGACACATAGACATTTTTCATCGGTTATTTTAAAAAAAATCAGCTGTTTCCTACAAAAGTGCAAACCTACACGGTCAAAATGTATGGAACAGTGGTTTTTTTTTTTATTAACCGATGAAAAATTTCTATGTCCCCCACATATAAATTTTTCACAATGATTACCTAACTGAATACGTGGTTACCGTTTTTAACCGGTTCGCGTCGGTGTCTCTTCCACCGCGTATATATGACACATGGCAGGATCTGCATAAAAACTACAGATTTGAAACATTGATTAAGAGTAAAACAAGTAATGAATACAGTAATCAACCATGGATTACTCATAATCAAGGTTGCAAATTACACGAGATTTTTTTTTTCATTCATTTGAATATCTATTAATTTATTTGCTTTCATGCACATAATACATTTTTCAATATTACTGTCGGTTTTTGTTCATGAACCCTGTCAGGGCACTGCAAACACAATGCTGGTTTGCTGTTGAGTTTATGAACATTAAATTAACATAATAAATTGAGTCAAAACTTATCAAAACACAATAAAATACATTTCTAAATATAGTTGTTGTAGGTATATTCAAGATCATTGGGCTTAAGTTTAATTATTTAAAAACACGTGTATGCGTATTTGAATAATTAATTCGAAGTTCAAATTCTTGGTCACCTACCACCTACGTAAGAAGTATGGATGAAATGATTGCACAACATTAAAAAATAAGCATCGGATGAAAAAGTGGGTTCCCGACAACAAGCTTTAAAAGGCCATCAAATGTTTTTGTCACTATGTCAGCGACGTATCGCAAAACACGA
Source organism: Noctua comes (assembly GCA_963082995.1). Classification (NCBI taxonomy): domain Eukaryota; kingdom Metazoa; phylum Arthropoda; class Insecta; order Lepidoptera; family Noctuidae; genus Noctua; species Noctua comes. The sequence goes on along the minus strand of OY720267.1, from coordinate 17,088,879 downwards.
CAGATTTTAACAATATTTTTTTTTAATTGAATTCCTTTTTTATGAAATAAAAAGTAATTTTAAAGAAGAAGAATAAAGAATAATCCATGACTTTTAGCACTTATTTCAAGTTTTGAAAAACGGAACGACCAAAAATCTATGTTTTCGGGTTGCCATTGACATATAAAGTGCAAAAAAATTCGAATGCTCTCCAATGGCGGGGTAACCTAGGGTAGACAGAATAATCTAAAGATAAGTACATACTCGTACATATGAATGTACTTTTACGATAATGTAGGGAGAGTCTAATAAAACATCATCTTAACATGAAACTGTGAGTAAGCAGAGGAAAAACAATGTCGCCGTCACGATTAAATATTTTTCCATTCTCACGCTGTTCATCATAGCAACCATTACCATCGATCACCAACTCCAAAAAGGGCCTACAATTCGTCTTCGCACACAGCAGTCATTTAAAGATAAACAGACATTTATAACAGCCATAACTAACATTAATTTTCCCGCCTACCATAGACGGAAACTGCTCTATGGTACAAAAAACAAGCGTGTTTGGCTACAGCCGTATTGCACAACATTGTAAAAGACCCAGCCAGACCTCTAGATGATGAATAATATTATGAACGGTCCAAATTCCGTAAGGTTAATTAATTTAAAATTATTTGATAGTTAAAACAGTCATAATAATCATAATATTAGACTTGAATTATTGGGATGTTGTCAGGTTTCTTGAATCACAGAACATATAAGAACGGTCTTCTTTTCGATAGCGAATGACCCGTTGCCGGGCGATATGTAGCAAAATATCTGCGTAACTAGGGTTTAATGATTTGACTTTGAAGAAATCTTTTAGAACAGCCTTTCTAATTTTGATAAATTAAATGGAGGATTTTCAATCTCTGAATGATACAAAACATAATTGAAATCAATTTTGTTAAGCCAAGGATTTGCACCAGAAGCTTTAATATCACGAAAAGAAATAATAATTCTCATAATTTGATAGCACCAACCATTTGGGAAACTAGGGATGTTTTGTGGCATGGTAACCTTTTTAGTATTTACGCAATTCAAATCAAACGAAACTCGTTCCTTTATCCATTTACTTTTATTTTGCCGCCATAGTCCATTAGAATTTATATTTCTTGACATCATAAGCCCTAGAATGAACGCGCGGAGTAAACGTTACGTAAATTCGAATGATTTTTGAACCAAAAATACATGTTATAGGCATTTTGGTTTACTGTGACAAATACAATTAGTATGAACCATAGATACGAATAGTCTTCATATGAAGTAAACATCAACATCTGCCTAGCCTTTTCCCAACTATGTTGGGGTCTGCTTCCAGTCTAACCGGATGCAGCTGAATACCAGGATTTTTACATTGAGCGACTGCCTATCTGAACTCTACAACCCAGTTAGTACTGGGTAATACGATACCCCTTGGTAAGACTGGTTGTCAGACTTTCGAGCCACTGACTGTCAAAGATCTACAAATGACACCCGGGACCAACGGCTTAACGTGCTTTCCGAGGCACGGAGGAAACTCGGTATGTAATGGGTGGTCACCCATCCACGGACCAATCTAGGCAAGCGCGGCTTAACCTTAAGATCGACTGTTATTATTTAGCCACGATCTCCTCATAAGCTCTTCAAATGAAGTAAAGTGTGAAATTTTTTTTTTTTCAGTTTTAAAAACGATCATAATTACGTTTCATTTACATTGACTGCCTTGTTGATCTAGTTGTCGCAAGCGCGACTGCTCAGCATGAGGACCTGGGTTCGATTCCCAGGTCGGACAAAGTGTTATTGGGTTTTTCCATCAGGAATTTCTCAGTAGCAGCCACGGAGTCTGGATTTGTGCCCGGTTGATGACAATAGACACACATAACGTGGCGAAATGTGGGTGTACTATGAGGTACACCTCTGCCTAACCCTTCGGGGATTTCAGGCGTGATGTTATGTTACTACACGCGTTCGAGCTAGTTCCACATATTGCACAACATATACTAAACCACTTCCCACCAGTAGCGAAGGGTCAATTTTTGTAGAGGTAAGCCGGAGTACATATCTTTAATGTGATTATATTATTTATCTATATGTCGCATCCTGGTACATGGTGATAGTGTCAAACAGTTGTGGGCACAGAATGGGATACAGGTAAACTAGAGAAATAGCTCCTTTAACTTGTACACGGTTCATTGTTACAGAGTCAATAACTAACACTACTGTACAACACTACTGTACTAACTAAATATGTATTCTGTACTTAAAAGGAAACACAGAGCATTTTCTAGACCAGTATGTGTCGCGACCACGCCCGAACGATTACTGTCGTTCCATGGGACCATGGTCCATATCGGACACCATACCTCTAGAGTCAGCACAACGCCTAACAAAGGCGTTTGTGTTTAATTTTAAGTACATACTCATCAGGATCCGACATATAGAATACTGATTGTGCCATTTTTCAAAGGGAAGCCGGTAGGAATCGAGTTCTACGGAACCTTCGCCACTGCTTTCTACATAATTCTTTACGCCGAAACTTTCCGTTATGTTGGTACGTAAGACGCGACAAGGTATTTAAGGTATAAACTAACGTTTAACTATTAATACGCTACTACTACTATATTAATGTGTAGATAATGTTTTAAAAATAACTCTCAAACTGGTTTATGGTGTAACTAATCAATGGAAGATTTATTTACGGTGTTTATTCATTTTGTGTAGGCCTTTAAACTGGTATCTATTAAAATAACATTATTTTGACGGTCGATTTGATTTTATGGTAATTCTTTCTGATATATGTTAGTTACTTATTGATTTATTTCTATGTTTTATAAGGTAAAAGAGTTTGAATAAATCATTCTTCTTCATGATTTAAAATAGGAAAAATATTGGAATAGGAAAAACCTCTCGCATAATGCCGTATTTATGCGAGAGGTTTTATGAAAGCATATTTATACATATGTCGGATACGTTCATTAGTACGGACATAAAATGAATCGCAAGTGCGCTGGTGGTGACGTCACGCAACCTACTTAGAGGTCTACCTACACCACAGCGTGGCTTCTACAGAGCCCTGATGTTTACAGCTCGAGGCGAGGAGGACAGTCAATGTCTGATCGCGAGGAGTTGAGACATCTTGGAACTGTACCCGATTCATTGTGGCTCGTTTTATTGTTTTAAATTGTAATGTCAAGTAATTTGTTAGTTTATTATAAACAGTGTATCGCACCTAGTGTGTTTTAATAGCACGAAATCCATCGTCTGCCCACATGATGTACACGCCTAACGGAATAATCCTGACATTTCCGACACATATAACAAACCTTGGAAGTACCTACCTAAAATAAAAAATATCTACAAAAATTCAATAAGTTACTTAAGCATTAGGATGTTTTAAACTAAAACTGGAGCTCCGAAACCCATCCACGAAATCGGTAAGCGATACCTTCTGGATGAATTTATACTGTCACTTACGGGATATCTTCCGTGATTGTTCATTATTTTGAGCTCCCGATATTTCGTCGCTGTTGTCGCCATGATCGCAGGTTGGGGTTGCAGGCGGGGTGGGGGTCGGGAGCTCAAAATAATGAACAATCACGGAAGATATCCCGTAAGTGACAGTATAAGTTTAGATGCAAACCGTGGAAGCTTAAAACAGGACCTTCAGGGTACCCAAAGGAACTATTTTAGGACCACTATTTTCTTCCATACTAATATCATAAACAGCGAAAGTTTTACACTTTCGATATTATCTTAGAAACTTCTGATCAAATTTCAGTAATTCTCTCACTGGTAGAAAGCTACATTATTGCCGAGTGTCATGGGATATGTTTTAATCACGGGAAGAATCTAGTTTTTAAATAAACCCTTACCTTATTAACTAGTGACCTGGCTGCCTCCTCAATGTTGATGTTTTCTTTGGCCGACGTCTCGAACCAACCGGCGAATCCCTTCTCGCGACAGAACTCCTCCATCTTGGCTTGCGAGTTCACTATGCCTTCCTTTTGTTGATCGCACTGAGGAAACAAGGAAGATGTAAGATGGAGCATAAGATTGAAGTTTTACTTGGCTATTCACCAATATTAGAGCTTAGCACTAAGTAGGGAGAAAACTCAGAAAAGTATATTATAAATCACTCAATTAGTCTATGAATAAAAATATAGACCAAGATTGTGTAACTACTAATTCGTCTTCGTCTATTTTCCAAGTATTATATGAACTGGGAACACGCCTACGCTGCCACGCACACAGCAAACATCTCAACATAAACCAATTACGAGAGTGATCACACTGATCGCCACGGGATCTGCTACAGCTGGTCAGAAATATGCGAATAGTCCGACAAGTTGCCGAATCGCGTCGGCGAAACCGAAGTGAGACGACTGACATCGTATTCTCTTTTATTGCCCGAGGGTCCAATACAATAACAGCTTCAGAATGCTCATGGGGCTGCAGCGTTTCTGTAGATCCTCTGACATATTCGCTCAGGCGCGTGTTCACGACATTCATGCGATGGTGAGAAAGAATACGGCGTCGCTATTAGAGAGATTCGCGGTCGAGTCGTAATGGCATTCTGTAGATGGCAATGGACACATTTAGTTCACCGATGATGAACCAATTCAGCAAGGTGCTGGTGAGCCAGTAGTCACGCAGCACTAATGATATTCTATACGTATGTATGATTTTTCTGTGAGCGTTATAGACTATTTAAGTATTTTGTAACTAACCCGTGGATCATTCATCTGAGCAAATAAATTATAATATTTAAAGCTCTTTCTGATCGGTTCGCTGTAGTAAGGCTAGTGACTCCCTCATGCAGGCCAGCTTTCATTACGACTCCTAGAAAAGCGCACTACGAAAAACTATCAGGAACAATCTACCTTATTCGCCAGCAATATGCAGGGTATAGGCGATCCATCCGGCAGTTGGACCTTGGCATCCAGGTCGTTCTTCCACTTAACCACGGCATCGAAGGTCGCGACCCTAGATACGTCGAACACGATGAAGGCCCCGACAGCCTCCTTGTAGTATACTCGGGTCATGTTGCCGAAGCGCTCTTGACCTGTGAAAGGAAATATGAAGTTATATTGGTGAGTACAGATTCCATTAAGAGGAGAATCGATTGAAACTACCTAACACGCTTGCTAAGGTTGGTTCGTTGAGGGATGACCATTCTTTTATATCGAGACCCTTCCGTGACTCGGAAAGCACGTTAAGTTAATCCATTGTTCCCGGCTGTGGGTTGTAGATTTTTGATGGTCTTTGATGGTCTAACAACCAGTCTCACCAAGGTGTATAGTATTACCCTTCAACCGTGTTGCGGAGGTAGAATAGTTAGTAGCTCAATTTAACATACTGGATCCTGTTAAACTAGAAGCCGACCCTAGCGTAAGTGGTAGAGAGAAAAGGCTGGCAGAAGATACTTGCTTTGCACGGTCTTAACACTTGACAAAACATTTTTACAAAGAGTTTTTTTATATACGCATTTGCATTTCACACATGCATAATAATTATACACACACATGCACATAATTTTTTTTTTTTTTTTTTATCGTGGTAAAATCATCAAATGAGTCCTCCCACTCAGGGCAGAGCGGGAGGGACTGTCAGACTTGTACTGAATAAAATCCACGGTGTCCTACAATAGCCCTATATGTTCCAGGGTCACGGTAGTTCTGTAAGTCCCGCGACCCCGGCAGGCGTACATAATATACTTTCAGTAATCAATCACTACATAGTATAAAACAAAGTTCCCGCTCTCTGTCTGTCGCTATGTATGCTTAGATCTTTAAAACTACGCAACGGATTTTGATGCGGCTTTTTTTAATAGATAGAGTGATTCAAGAGGTAGGTTTATATGTATATATTGCACCCGTGCGAAGCCGGGGCAGGTCGCTAGTTTACTATATGATGGTGCAAACCACAATCCTAAATCGTTGCGGAGTTTAGAAGAACAAACGCAGTCCTACAGGCATAGGTACACGAAAACCGACTTTATTTCCAAAAATGTGTAATACCTATGAGCAATGTTTACGATCAAGCTGCAGTCAGGCGAAAATCTATATCAAATATGTAAAAGCTTATGCTTACTAAGCCCCAAAGAAATTTTAAAGAGGAATATCTGAATGTGTTTGATCAGAACATTAAGTTACCACAACTGAGATACATATTTTCTTTCAGTAAATTATAATGCCTGAGATTCAGCACGCGGACTGAGCGCGGGTTCTGCAGTCAAACTTAACGATACCCCCAGCATAATAAAGTAGTGCAAAGACAAAGGTATGACGCTTACAAAAACCAATTAAAATATAGAACCAGAAACTAACCTTATTCACTTCACTCTTCACTTATATTTCTTAACAATTAAAAATTAATATATTTGTATTATTAAAGACATGAACCAAAAGAAGAATGACGTTAAACAAAGTGTGAACGAAATAAGAAAATCCATATCGTCTTGATCTACTACGGGCATTCTGATTTATTCACTGCTGCTACGAAGCAGCTGATGAAAAACCTAAAAATTGACAAGTACAGAATCTTCCAAGAATCTTTTGACAATCGACTGACGTTGAAAGTACAGTCACGAGCACCAATATGTAAACACTTAACAACTTCTAAAAGTATTTTTCCCCTAATGTTCTAATAAAATTTCATATTGTTACCAGCGTTGCCAGACGTCCCGATTTTGGCTGGACGTCTCGATTTTTAAATCAAAATTAAATGTCCCGCGCGGGATAGGCTCAGTCCCGCTTTTCGGGGGATAACTCGACCGTGCGTGCAGCGTGCTGAGGAATAAAACTTTTTTGATTTTGATTTCTGTTTTTTTTATTTTTTTATTCAGAAGACGAATAAGACTAAACTATTTAACGATAGGGTAAATCTGATTTAAAATATTACATTTTTTATTAAAATACATTTTCTATGGCTATTTTTGCTATCTATTGTCACGTAAAAGTAATTTGAATTCAAATAAAAAGATAAATATTTAAAAAAATTTGTTTATTAAATACGTTTTTTACTATGTCCCGCTTTTGACGAAAGAATCCCGCTTTTTTCACTCAAAAAGTTCTAAAAACTCGACTTGGCAAAAAAACATCTGGCAGTTTTTTTTTTTTGTTACTAAAGTAGTATTTCGGAACTCATATTTTGATGGAAAAGATCCTATCTTCAAGTTACAATCGTTATTTCTCGCGAAAATTGCTTTTTTTAGGAAAATGTAAACATAATAGTGCTCGTGACTGTACAGGGCAGCTCTTATTTTTTGGGAAAAGAGTCGAAACAGAATTAACCTATTTACCTATGCAGGCTGGAAAACAAAGAACAAAAATAAATGTACTAAGTTTGACATGTCGATGCAAATGTTCTTGACAAGCAACGCCACCTTGAAGTGCTCACATAAAGTGGTGAAAAGTTTGGCCTTCAAATAAACATTCTCTGTAGTACTTGGTACATACAAGGTGTAAAGCTAATTACATTTGCACGGACCTTATGAGATTAGGTGGAAGTGATAGGGTAGCCCGCGAGATTCAAATTTTCTATTTCATGAAAAAGTCATTCATCATCTGCCTAGCCTTTTCCCAACTATGTTGGGGTCGGCTTCCAGTCTAACTGGATGCAGCTGAATACCAGTATTTCACATGAAGCGACTGCCTATCTGACCTCCACAACCCAGTTAGTACTGGGTAATACGATAACACTTGGTTAGACTGGTTGTCAGACTTTTTGGGCCACTGACTATCTAACGACTGTCAAAGATCTACAAATGACACCCGGGACCAACGGCTTAACGTGCTTTCCGAGGCACGGATGAAACTCTGTATGTAATGGGTGGACACCCATCCACAGACCAACCTAGGCAAGCACGGCTTAACCTAAAGATCGACCCGAGCGGCTGTTATTATTTAGCTACGAGCTCCTCATCGAAAAGTCATTAAATGAATAAGTTCATTTAATGATTTTTCAGGGTTGTATTGATGATTTTAATGATTATAACTCAGTAAAGCCGTATTTTTTACGGTCGCCAATCATATTTTAATCAACATACAACCTGACGCTGACCTAAAAATTAAAAAAAAAACGTAGAATAATTTGAACGTTACCCCTTAATGGTGAAGTCAACGTCTCTGTAACCAACTAAAAATCATATTCGATCTTGATCATGCAAGAATCAACAATAGACCTTTATTAACCAAGGTCTATCTGATAATGGGAGGAAGCCACTCAATAGAAGCCCACCTAGGTCTGTTGAATACGTTACTACTAAGGTACCTCCTAGTACTTTGCAACGTTACGTCCTCTTAAAACGGTTCCTGAACAATTGTATGGGTCTTCCTTTTTATGTCTTATAATTTATTTGTTTTACCAAATAAAAAGAAGAATAATGTGAAGGTAGTCTACACTTTTGACTTATACGTAGATCTGAGTGATCTGGACATGTCGAAACTATAGAAAGTTCAGATATACTTTATAGAGCCCCCTTTAAAAACACAGTCTATTTTTGCGTATAGAACATTATTTTTAGTACATGCGAAACCTGAATATAGTTTGTTCAGAATAAATAACTGAATCGATTCCAATAATTTTTAAACCATGTTATATTTTGTCCCAAAAATATTAAAAAAGGCTACAAGCTGGACAAGAGCGATATTAAGTACCTATCGCAATCATTTAGGTACCTACTGCCAAATTATTGTTATCAATGAACTCAAGACGACGCTGGAGGCGCGCGCGTGGGCGCGCCGCGTGTTGACAACGTTTTTGTGCGGACAACCAGGTAACAGAACAAGCTTATAACTTTGTGATTTTTCATGATACACTATGAAATTTTGTACATAGATTCTTTACATAAAAATACTAGACACATGTTTCAGGTTTCGCATATAAACTAATGTTGTATATTGAACAAATCATCCATTCCCGATACTTTTCCGACTGAATGCTTCGTTGACGGCTTCATCCGTTTACGGGTGTATTAGTTGAAATCCACATCGCATCGTTTCTCCTGTGATTGGTCAAACCTGGTACGGTGTGGTCCGTTCTTGGCCTTACGGCCTGAATGAATTAATCTATAAACTCACCCGCAATATCCCATAGCTGCAAACGAATGATAGTATTCGCGTCCCAATTCAATACTTTGAGCGCGAAGTCCACGCCGATGGTGGCTCTGTAGTGCTGGCTGAAGAACTGGTGCACGTATCGCTTGATGATGGACGTCTTCCCAGTGCCCAGTTCTCCGATGACCAGGATCTTGTACAGGTGCTCTCTACGCTCAGCGCTGGGGGAAGCGTGTGACTGGAAGAGAGAAGAAAGGGGAAATTAGACTTTATTCTGCGGTAGTAAGTGACATTTTTAAAAAAACATCAGACTGAATTGCTCGAGGTGCTGCGGAATGTAGCTACCCACATTTAGCCAGGTATATTATGAGTCCCATATGGGGACACCGACACTTAAATAGTTACCACGTATTCTGAAAAAAATCCGCTTTTCCATACATTTTGACCGTGTAGATATGGATAGGTTTTGAGACTGTAGACGTAAAAATTGTATGTGAGGGGGGGCGAGGGGGTTTCAGAATGATGTACTGAATACGTGGTAACCGTTTTAGCGTCGGTGTTCCTTCCACCCTGTTATAAGGGAGGCACAAATCCATACCTCGGGCTACTATTGTATTTTTCACACGACTGTCCAAAAAGGGAGAGTTATGTTTTCAGTGTTCATGTATTTTTGTAATGAAAAATTCATAAAAGCACATGAAGTGATAGTACGAGTGCGATCTATTCCAGCTTTTTCACATTCACAGTAAAATGCATCCATTTTGTGATTATCATCACCGATGCCTGCGACATTCTTTAATTAATATTATATGCTCTCAATGCAGTATATTAAAAATGTATAAGCGTGCATAGTTGCAATGTATTAAGAAGCACTCATCAGTTCAATTGGCTTTCAATTAGCCTAGGTTAAGTATAGCAGCCAGCATAATTAATCACATGCTATGTAGCAGTGGCGAAGGTTCCATACAACTCGATTCCATCGGCTTCTCTTTGATAAATGGCACAGTCAGTATTCTATAGACGAATACTATAATCATATTAAAAAGAATTAAAGAATTAGCATTGCCATTCAGCGTGGCAATGCTGCCAGTCTACTGGGCACGTTTCCAGATGACAGCGATGCGGATGAGTACTTTGTCGTCTAAGTGTCCTATTGTCGTCGTTTTTTAGATGTTTATATTTTATTACTTTTAGTCTTATTTTTATCATTAGTTTAGTTCTATTTGTAACTATTAATTATTAATAATGTATTTAGTTAGTTTAATCCCTGAAATAAACTACACAGAGGTTGAGTATTCGTTGGTTAAAAAAAAAAACATATTAAATATATGTACTACGGCTTACCTCTTACAAAAATTGACCCTTCGCTACTGCTATGTAGCTATTCAACTACATCTGAAACGTCTATTGAATATATTCATCATCTGCCTAGCCTCTTCCCAACAACGTTGGAGTCGGCTACCAGTCTAACTGAATGCAGCTGAATACCAGTACTTTCATGGAGCGACTGCCTACCTGACCTCCAGAAATCAGTTTCTGAGTAACACGATACCTACGACCCTTGGTGTTTGGTCTATTGGGGATATTTTTACGTTAATACAATATAAGGAAACTGAATAATTGCGGATTATCTAAACAAATAAATATAATAAGTGTCTGTTTGTTATATTAAAATAACAGCTTTTTTACTGAATGCTTATCAAAATATATTCTACGGCACCTACAACAAAAATACATTCTTTTAAATGTTTGTCTGTCTGTTAGTTCCGAATAATCTCTAAAGCGGCTGGACCGATTTTGACGGGATTTTACTGGCAGATAGCTGATGTTATAAGGTCTGACTAAGGCTACTTTTATTTTAGAAAAATTATTAGGGTTCCGTGCAAAAAAATTAAAACCCTTGAAATCGTTAACAAAATCCGATTAAAAAAGGTAAGTAATATTTTTTATATTAATTTCACGGGAACGAAGGTAGCGGGCAAAAGTTAGTTCTTAAAATAATATAAACATTTCCAAATGCACAAATTTATTGTTGCAAGATCGCTATAATTTCTACGGAAAAATAGGTACCAGACAAAACGCACACAATTCCTTGAATTTATCAGAAGACGATGTTTACTTGAATAAATAAATGTAGAAGTTTGTTTACATGACGTCATAGACTTGCAACACGAAGATAGCTGTGTGCCACTGTCATTTCACACTGATAAAGGAGAAACCTCGAGAGTCGGCTATTAATGTCAATTGAGAAATGATAACATACTTAGTGATCGATCTGAATCAGAAAGGAAATCTTCTTGAAGTAGGTATAATCTAGGTTGTATACATATCATCGGATCCTATACCTAATGCTAATGATATTAAGTATAAATTATAACACAAAATGGAGATATTTTTACTCCTTATAACATTAACTATATGCCAGCGAAAGTCTCGTCAAAATCGGTCCAGCCGTTTCGGAGATTAACAAACAGATAAAATTTTAAAAAAATATTTTTGTTAAAGAAACCGTTTATACTTTCTTAAATATGCATTCAGTAAAAAGCTTTTATTTAGAAATAACAAACAGACACTTCCATTTTATTTGTTTGTATAGATTGCAGAATAGCAGGGCTACTCATTCATGTCATTTGTTTTAGAGAAGCAGTTTTAAGGAAGCAGTTGAAGACCTGAATTGAGTAACATTTGCTTATTCTAAAAATGTTTTGTTTATTCTTTGCGTCTATCATATTGTTTACTTTATAATTTTATTACTATTTTTTATTTTTTATTCAGATTTTTATGTTCAACCAATAACTTGTATGTTTGGTGTAAACTGTTACACGCAGCTGCATAAGGGGAATCGCCAACTCAGCACTCAATAATTTTATTGTAGAAACATACGCTGCAATTAAACGAACACGGAAACGGCGAGCTGAGATAGCACTTTCTGTCGCACAGACCTAGATTACTCAATTATTGTAAAACTGTAAAATTCCATTCCATATTCATACTTCGAATAGGCACGTAGGCTAATTTTAGATTTAATATAATCAATGTAATTCTTTTACTTTAAAATAAATTTAGTTAAATCATTTTTGGTTTTTTTAAATCCTCCGATCGCAGCTAACGTAATTGGCGCAGTCGGTAGGATATTCGCGGGCCGGTTCGCGAGCTTAGGGATCTCTAATATCGACATCCGCGTACGCGAATCGCCTGGGTGGCTATCGAGCCCCGGCGCCGAATATCCGAATCTACGGTCCAGCTGCAGTTCCGGAAGGAGAATCCAGACTTCGATTCACAAGAGAACCAGAGATGAAATTGTTGTAAGTACACTTGAATTGTTCCTGTGTTGCTTCCTATTTAGTCCTAGTACCACCCAACTTCCAAGATTTTTCACCCGAAAAATTCTAACTCCCAGGAGCCCTCATCACGTACGGCTCGCTGGAGTGCTATAGATAACAGTAGAGATTTAAATAGTGATAGAGAAGATAATTTAAATAGTAGTATAAATAGTTTAAATATGGCCCACGACCCCGATACAATTTTCAAGACCCTTCGTATGGTCCCGGAGTTCGATGGGAACCCAAATGTATTGACTAGGTTTGTTAGAATATGCGATCAAATAGTGACTCAGTACGTTAGTAATGCCCCAGGTAGCGAGTTAAACAACTTATGCTTATTAAATGGCATCTTAAATAAAATAAAAGGCTCTGCCGCTTGTACCATCAATTCCAACGGCATACCTGAAAGTTGGCTAGGGATTAGAACGGCCTTAATCAATAACTTTTCCGATCAACGGGATGAAACGGCTTTGTATAGAGACCTTTCTTTAGCTACGCAGGGAAATAAAACACCTCAGGAATTTTATGAGGAATGCCAAACTTTGTTAAGTACGATGATGACGTATGTAACATTACACGAACAAATTTCTACCACAGTTGAAGCGAAACGTACACTGTACAAAAAAGTTACTATGCAGGCTTTTGTTAAAGGATTAAAGGAACCATTAGGGTCCCGCATACGGTGTATGCGTCCCGATACCATCGAAAAAGCCCTTGAATATGTACAGGAAGAACTTAACGTTATGTATTTACAGGAACGTAGTGAGGTCTCAAAATCCACTGCGCAAAAAAATTCTAACCCTGCAACACCTCATACAAATACCAATCCAGTCCCTCCACGTAATAATAATTTCGCAGTACCAATTCCCAACTGGCCCAATCCCATAGGAATTAGACCCAACCAACTACCACCGCCACAACCGTTTAGATTTAATCCCAACTTTATTAATCAGCAGTCACAAAATCGCATGCCTAATCGTACACAGCAAATATTCCGTGCGGTACCTCAAACTTATAACGCTCAAAGTAACATGTTCCGTTTGCCCCCTAGAAACAATCCGGCGCAAAATCAAAATCAAGGTCCTAAACCTATGAGTGGAGTACAACCTTTTACTCCTAGACCCATGTTATCTGGTCATAATTGGCAAAATTCAGGCAATCCGCCACCAACTAATTATTTTAAACATCGAGAGATGAACATGAATGAGTGCGCGTCATACGATAGCTCATATTACCCGACGGAGTACTATTACGAGCCGGTCTGTTTTAATTACGATAATACTTACCACGATTATAGTCCGTTCGCTGCATTAGAGTGCAACTATGATCCGACTTTAAGCGATTTAAGTGTTCAAGGGAATATGGCAGATTCGTCTGAACCTCAGGCAGGTCCAAGTCAGGATTTTCAGGAGGATCAGAAATCAAAAAAGTTAAAATAGAATTAAATCTCCAAACTCAGCGTCAATTGCCGTATATACTAATAGCAGAACCACCTCTAAAATTACTAGTTGATACTGGCGCGAATCAATCTTTTATAAGCCCGGAGGCTGTAGAAAAATATTTCCCAAATTTTCCCTTAAATTATGACCCGTTTGAAGTTACCAATGTACACGCGGTTAGTAGAAATAATTATTCTATAAATTTACCTTGCTTTGCAGAATTTAACGATCCAGAGTTTATCAAGTTATTTATATACCGTTTTCATGATTATTTCGATGGTTTAATTGGCTTAGATTTGCTAACTAAATGGGAGTCTAAGATAGACCTAAAAGATCAGAGGTTAATAACGCGCACATCATCCAATCCCATCCGTATGTATAATTCCTATAATGTTAACTTGTATGAAGACATCATACCTGCTCAATCTTCAAAATTAGTTAGAATACCGATCGACACTCCAAACGGTGCGGCATTAGTAAGTGAACAGACTATATGTAATTGTACTGTACGCGAGTGCCTTACTATCGTGGACAATAATCGCGGCTACTTGGAAATAGAAAATACGAGCCCGAATGATATTGTATTATCACTTGACCGACCAGTGCACGCGAGTTTATTTAATATCGAGTGCATGCGTACCGAACATTGTACCAAGCGAGTTCAAGAGGTTACGGCGCGATTACGAACAGATCATTTAAACGAGGAAGAAAAAGTCAACCTTATAGCTCTTTGCTCGAAATATGCTGACGTGTTCTACATCGAAGGCGAAGCACTAACTTTTACTAATCAAATAAAACATCGCATTAAGACTACAGATGAAGTCCCGGTTTATACAAAAAGTTATAGATACCCATTCATCCATCGCCAGGAGGTTAGGGAACAGATTTCAAAAATGTTAGATCAGGGAATAATAAAGCCTTCAGACTCAGCATGGAGTTCACCCATTTGGGTGGTCCCCAAGAAAATGGATGCTTCAGGCAAACAAAAATGGCGTTTAGTAGTCGACTTTAGGAAACTCAATGAAAAAACTATCAACGACAAATATCCCATTCCGAACATTAGCGATGTTCTTGACAAACTAGGTAGGTGCCAGTACTTCACCACTCTAGACCTGGCTAGCGGCTTCTACCAGGTGGAAATGGACCCTCAGGATATTCAAAAAACAGCTTTCAATGTCGAGCATGGACATTTCGAGTTTCTTCGAATGCCCATGGGACTTAAGAATTCACCATCCACATTTCAAAGAGTGATGGACAATGTCCTCAGAGGTCTCCAGAATGACACATGCCTGGTCTACCTTGATGACATCATCGTTTTTTCCACGTCACTACAAGAGCATATGACGAATCTCGAGAAAGTTTTCAATAGACTTAGGGAATCGAACTTTAAGATCCAAATGGATAAATCCGAGTTCTTAAAGCATGAAACTGGTTATCTTGGACACATTATAAGTAGTGAAGGAATAAAACCCAATCCAGATAAAATTACAGCCATAGAAAAATACCCCATTCCAAAAACTCCAAAAGAAATTAAGCAATTTTTAGGCCTTGTAGGTTACTATCGTAAATTTATCCCGGATTTTGCAAAAATTACGAAACCTCTCACAGCATGTTTGAAAAAAGGTAGAAAAGTGATATTAGACTCCGACTACATTAACAGTTTTGAAAAGTGCAAAACTCTCTTAACAAATGACCCCATACTACAGTATCCCGATTTTAATAAGGAGTTCATATTGACGACAGATGCTTCGAACGTTGCAATTGGTGCCGTTCTATCTCAAGGACCTGTAGGTTCCGACAAACCTGTGTGTTTTGCATCCCGAACCCTAAATGAAAGTGAACTTAACTATAGCACCATAGAAAAGGAACTTCTTGCTATAGTTTGGGCCACCAAGTATTTTAGACCTTACTTGTTTGGTCGTAAATTTAAAGTACTGACGGATCATAAACCTCTACAGTGGATGATGAACCTTAAAGAACCCAATTCGCGATTAACTAGATGGAGGCTGAAACTTAGTGAATACGATTTCACCGTTATCTATAAGAAAGGCAAATCAAATACAAACGCTGACGCCTTATCTCGGGTGGAGATTCACAATGAGGATATTAACACCATAATAGACGAATTATGTTCATTGATGCCTAACCCATCAGAAAACCCGCCATCCACGAATTCATCCACTGCAACCGTTCACACCAGCCTCGAAAATCCTATATTAGAAGTCCCAATCACAGACGAACCTCTTAACAGATTTCATAGACAATTATGCCTCACTGTAGTGGAAGATGTTAAACGAAAACCAGTAATTACTAAACCATTTGATACCCACACGCGTATAGCAATCCAAATATCATCATCTAAATTAGAACAAGATGTAGTTAATGCCCTCAAAGAGTATGTGAACCCGAAAGTAAAAACCGGTATCTTAATAAATCCACCTCTCGCCATGTATACCATCATACCAGTCATACAAGAAAAGTTTAAGAGTTCATCTATGAACTTAGTACTAGCTAAGATAGAATTAGAAAACGTTAAAGATTATCTACGTCAGCAGGAGATAATTCAACACTACCATGATGGCAAAACTAATCACCGAGGAATTACTGAATGTTATTTAGCCCTTTCAAGAAAGTATTACTGGCCCAAAATGAAGGATCAAATAACTAAATTCATTAATGAATGCATTATTTGTGGGCAAGCTAAATATGACCGGAGACCTGTTAGACCCCAGTTTAATATTGTACCCCCGGCAACAAAACCATTCGAGATAGTTCACATGGATTTATTCACTGTTCATAATGAAAAGTATGTGACATTTATAGATGTTTTTACTAAATACGGACAAGCATACCATCTCCGAGATGGTACGGGCATTAGCATACTTCAATCATTATTACAATATTGCACCCACCACGGAGTTCCCTTAACTATAGTAACTGATAACGGAACAGAATTTACCAACCAACTTTTCTTAGAATTCACACGCCTTCATAAGATAAACCATCATAGAGTTTTACCGCATTCGCCTAACGATAACGGTAACATAGAAAGGTTCCACTCAACTCTCCTTGAACATATAAGAATATTAAAACTAAAGCACAAAGAGGAGCCCATCGTAAATCTTATGCCTTATGCTATAATTGGTTATAATTCTTCAATACATAGCTTTACTAGATGCAGACCATTCGATTTATTAACTGGTCACTTTGACCCCCGCGACATTCTAGACATCGATTTTACGCAACAAGCATTACAACAGTACGTTCACAACCATAGGGCACAAATGAAGGAAGTTTATAATATCATAAACGAAACTTCTTTATTAAATCGTACTGCATTGATAGAAAATAGAAATAAGAACCGCGAACCTGAAATAGAATACGTTCCTCAACAACAGGTATTCATTAAGAACCCTTCTGCAAGTCGGCAAAAAACAGCACCGCGATATACCCAAGATACCATTCTGGCCGATTTACCCATACACGTTTACACATCCAAAAAACGTGGCCCTGTAGCCAAAAATAGATTAAAAAGAGGCCCTAAGGAACCTAACTTGTTGCAGGATTCTATTATTGCTGGTACTTCGCGAGACGACCGCGTCGGAGATAAAACTTGAAAGCTTGGCCAATGGACCCGGCTTACTACCTTATAAACTTGGATCGACGAGAATGACGACTCATCATCATACATTTCTTCAGTACGTGAATCTAAGGGACATTGAAAATCAAATTACAACACTACAGTATCAGATATCAGAATACAAAAGTCGGCTTAGTAATGACACTTATACACTGTTTGAGTTCCAAATTAGTTATCTTACTAACAAAATTGGCAAAGTATCTAATCAGCTAAAATCTTTAGAGCCCGGTCGTGTAAAGAGAGGTCTAATAGACGGTCTCGGATCGGTAGTTAAAAGCATAACCGGAAATCTAGATTACACAGATGCCTTAAATTATGAAAACGCTATCAAAAATCTACAAATTAACAATAATAAGTTAGTTAACGAATTCAATAATCACATTAGTCTCAGTAAAGAATGGATGGCTAAGCATAATAACGTTTTACTACAGTTAGTCGAAAACCAGAGTAAAATCAATAGCACCTTAGAGTTACTGTTAAATAACACTCTTACCACAGGCAGTTTAATTACTTATGCAAAGTTTGGTCAACTCATTTCTATTATAAGTGAAAATGTAGAAGATTTAAGATTAGAATTAGTTAGAATAGAGAATATGTTAGCGTTTATACATGCGTCAAGCACTGTTCATTCTATGATAGATATAGAAACACTATGGTAAATAGGTTAGAACAAATATACAGTAAGGATGAAATACTAAGTCTAGAGCTCAGAGAATACTACGACATTATCAGGCCCGGATCATATTTCAATGAAAAACAAATAGTTATAGTTTTCAGATTTCCTATAATTTCCAAAATCATTTATGATTTATATAAGTTATCTATAGTACCCAATAAAAATCGTCAAGCCCTTATCCCTACCTATCCCTTTATAGCAACTAATGGAAACTCTTTCGTGTACATAGAAGCAGAATGCTCGAAGTTTAATAACTGGTATCTCTGTGAAAAGGAAATAACCCATCAAATACGAACAAAAACTGACTGCATACAAGAACTTATCATGAACCAAGCACTCAAGAGTTCCTGCCAATTTAAAACAGTATTTTTGGAAAAGGAAGCGATGGAAAAACTAGATGACCAGCATTACGTCATATCATTTCCAAATCCAACGCAAGTGCAATCAGTCTGTGGGAGAGAAGACTTCAATACGCTACAGGGAAGCTACCTCGCCACTATACCTATCAATTGTTATCTCCGTACAAAGGAACTAACTATAGTCAATGACAACGATGTAATACAAGGGCAGCCTTTGAAACTAATGAACATTCCCTACAACGACGTGGACACACCGCATGCTGCCTTAACTCAAGTTCATCTCAGTTCAATCGACTTAAGAGGACTACACAGTATCCAGAACCATGTCATGACGAGTCAGCCGATACAGCTTAACCAACTGCAATCAGATGTCATATATCATACGACCATACCCTTCTACATTGCATTATTAGGTGCAGGCGCACTTATCATTGCTATACTGGGCTATCGCAATAAATGGTTTTGCAAACGCTGCGAAACTTCCAACACCAAGGGACATACTTACGAAGAACCTGAAATAAGAGAAGAGGATCGCGCGCCCAGAGGAAAAGTCCCAGAAACATTTTCTCTCAAAGTTCTAAAATAATTTCTGATCTGCGGGTGGAGATGTTACACGCAGCTGCATAAGGGGAATCGCCAACTCAGCACTCAATAATTTTATTGTAGAAACATACGCTGCAATTAAACGAACACGGAAACGGCGAGCTGAGATAGCACTTTCTGTCGCACAGACCTAGATTACTCAATTATTGTAAAACTGTAAAATTCCATTCCATATTCATACTTCGAATAGGCACGTAGGCTAATTTTAGATTTAATATAATCAATGTAATTCTTTTACTTTAAAATAAATTTAGTTAAATCATTTTTGGTTTTTTTAAATCCTCCGATCGCAGCTAACGTAATTAAACTGTAAGTATAAGTTGGTTATAAATAAATATAAAAAAAAACATACTGAACCACAGCGGTTGTTATTATGTTTAGGTGTCTCTACTCCTTATTGCGTAAAATCTAGGTCTCAGAAACACTATCTCTTGTAGTAAGATAACGGAGTTACATTTACCGGTAATAATAGCATAAACAATACAACATATTAACATTGTTTTGTTAGCAGTGTTGATAATATGAGAAAAACATGTCATGATTCATTGACATTATCGTTGAGGCCTATTTTTATTTATATTGTAAAATGTACACTTATTTCATTTCCTGTCCTGCCATGTTACAAAAAAAAATTATAATATGTGAAAGTACGTTTGATCTTGCAAATTAATCACGCCGTAACAGCTGAACGAATATGGCTGTTTGACACACCGCCGGTAGAGTAGAGTGTGAACCGGATTAGGTCTACTTATCCTGGTAGTATACCTTCGTTCTAATGCGATGCTTTTAAAAGGTAGACAAGGTAGTACAGCACTATCTTTTAAAATGATCCTTAATACAGGGTGGTTAAAAATCGTGGAACAAACGAAACAGGGCGATAGTTGAGGTTATTTGCACGAAAAAATATCTCTGTGGCAAAGTCCTATCTTGATCTCCTTAAAAGTTATGACTACTTGAGTGTTTTTTAAGAAAATAACAATATTTTGACTAAATAGGAAATTAGAGTAAAATGGATTGCTTCTAGGAAATGTATCATCACTACAAAAGTGCTTTTATGACAGTATGTACCATGATTTATGAGTATTGGCACTTTTTTCAATATCTTTTAAGTCTCACGAAAGGTTTTTTTTAACTTCAGGGCCTTACTGTAAAAAAAAAATTCACTACCAAAAAATGATCCTGAAATCCCCAACTATCGCCCTGTTTTTTTGATCCACGATTTTTACCCACCCTGTATACACCTATATTGCAGCCCTGTCTGTTTGTCTTTGATTATTTTGCATCCTAAATATATTATGATATACAAAATAAGTATACCTACGCAGTGGAAATCGCAAGCAATAGCTAGATAAAATAAAAAAAGTTCTTAAAGTGATAAATGAGTTCTAGAAAATTCACTAGGTTTTTTTTCTTGGGTTTTCAATTTCCAACGAGTTCTTTCAAGGTGCGGTAACACTAAGCTTAACTTAATCCACCCATCTGGTTACGAGATTATTTCGCACTTAGCTACGGTGAGCAAAAGAGCTCACAAAAATTGAGTACAGCGTGAGGGCTTCCTACTTAAATAGGTACTACTCCAATTACTTTTGTTTCGAGCTAAATAAGATAAAATTATATATTAATCATTTTATTATCAGGCAACTATGGCCCATAGATAAAATACACAAATTAATCTTATGCAATAATAAACTAATACATAATTATAAAAAATCTTATTTAGCTATAGCTAGACACATATCGTTGACGGCGTTGTGTTTTGCTGTCGCGTAACCGTCCTCGGAATTGTCGGAATACGACACCTTTCAGCCAAAAGTCCTCTTTCATAAAGATAATAACTGCCTCGGAGGTCTAGTGGTCCTGGTCCACGAGTTCCTGGATTTGATTCCCAGGTTAAGCGAAAGTGCTATTGGGTTTTTGCAGGAAATTCTTAGTAGCAGGATTTGTGCCCGGTTGATGGCAATAGGCTCGCCCCTATTACATGGGAGTTAAACATAACTCGTGAAATGTGGGTGTACTGTTAGGGTTATGATAAGTAAATTTTTTTATTAATTTTTTTATTTTTTCTAAAAACTGTGATTTTTTATTTTGTATTTTTTTTTTTTATTATTTTAATTATGTGTGCTTGATGAACTGACGTCAAATAAACTTTATTCTTTCTTTCTTTCTAAATAATATTTCAGTTAAAACTGATTAGTAGATTTTCGTGACATAAACTGTGGTGGTTGTTACTATCCTATTTATATCTACTAATATATATATCCTACTATTAGGGATATTCCTACTAATAAAAGGGAAAGTTTGTGAGGATGGATAGATGGAAGTTTGTTGCTCTTTAACGCAAAAACTACTGGCCGGAATTGAATGAAATTTGGCGTACAGATAGTTTATAACCTGGCTTAACATATAGGATACTTTTTATCCCAGTAGTACGATCCCGTGCGACAATTACGGAACTCCACGCGAGGAAAGCCGCGGCCATAAGATAGTTTGAAATTATTGCGTGTCATTCTAACTATCCACCGAATCATCATCATCTGCCTAGCCTTTTCTCAACTATGTTGGGGTCGGCTTCCAGTCTAACCGGATGCAGCTGAATACCAGTATTTTATATGGAGCGACTGCCTATCTGACCTCCACAACCCAGTTAATACTGGGTAATTCGATACCCCTTGTGGTAAGATTGGTAACTAACCACCGAATATATTTTTAATTTGAGTTAATTAAGTATTTTACTTTATTATGGTTTAAGATTTCGCAAGAGGTCATTGTTCGAATTTGTGTAATACCTACATATACTCGTACTATTAAAGATAATGATAATAATATATAGTAAATGAAAAAAAACAAGTGGGACAAAAATATCATTATGACTCGTGGCATTGATGACATAATACAGTCCTAAATTTTTTATAGAACGGGAAATGTTCGTTGAAGCGTAGATGACTAAGAACCGTTAAAACCGCCCTTTTCTTAGACATGTTTTAAATATGCATCTTGAAGAAGTATTAGATACTAAAACTACCCCGCGTTGAAAAAATATTATTCGTCATTTGTAGTGTCCGATCAAGCTTCGGCTTCGGCCACCTTCAGCAAGTACCGAAATTGAATGAACTTGTTAAATACTGAAACTAAGTAACGAATTCGAATCATTATTATTTTTGACTAGTAATAAGATAATTTTAATCGTTTCATTAAGTAGTATATAAAGTCAACATAAACTTTTAAGTTAAAAAAAAAATGAACTGAACTGCTTACCCAATCTCTTCTTACCTAATCAAACGTCGGGCACTATATGTATAGTCATTTGCTAAAAGTTCGATCAAAATAAGTATAGACCGACCGCTTTAATGAGTCCTCAGCCTTGCCCCATCAAAGGCGCATTAAGCGTCCACAAAGTCCTAAAAATATCCCGCAGGTTATTTGTTTAAAATAACCATAATCCACGTAGGTATTACGAAACTAATTGAGCCAATACGGGATCAACCTTCAGAATATTCCATTTAAATTGATACCTTCGCGAGGACTCATTCAAGCGGTTGGTCTATAGACTATAACCAATTACTTTATGAAGGTGTTCATTAATAATCCCTTTCTTAATTTTCGAAACACGACGTAATTAATTCATTTTAGTAAAATACCTGACTGTGCAGTATCGAGAAAGTTCCACAAAGATGAGTAATTAAAAAAATATTATCTTAGCTGATACCGATACTGAGTAGGCTCTAAATAGCTACTTACGTAAAATTATCCCTAATGGGCCTACCACACGCACAAGCTTAGCCCATAAGGTAGACGGATAGAAAATGCCCAAGGCATTAAGTCCGCCTTTGTACAGTTTTACTTGTGCATAAAGTTTTAATAAATAAATAAACAAAATAAATGAATAAACTAGTAAGTATTTGTCTATCATAACATGTGCGTGTACAGTGTGTACTTCGCTGCTTAGATGCTCATCGACGGGCATAGATAAAAAAAAATGATTTAAAATCTACGGCATTTTTAAAAGGAAAGTCAAATATTTTAACACTCACGCTGCTGGCTTTCTGTTTAGGTGACATCTTCAATCAGAAATCCTCGATGAATGCACAAGTCGTCAAGAAACACAAAAGTAAGTCCAAAAAAGTAAATCACACGCACGATACAGAATATTCTCGATTTCGTTATGTTTATACCACATCTCACTATGTATTATACTTTAACTATCTTCACTCATCCTCCATTTATTAAAAAATATTTTAAAATATTCTATTTTAATTCAATCAATTGAGTTATAAATTATTATATGAATAATAAATTTCAAAAGGATGCACAAGGACAGGGTGCGGCTGGGTTTGAATTTGGAGCGCTAAAGACAATTTTTATTTATTTTTTAATCTGACCACGGACCTAATCGTTCAGCTTTCGAATACAAACTATCGAGTCGGTCCGATGACCAGCTATTTATGAAGTCGCGTCGAGTGGAAAGATAGCGCTTATCGGCCACCAGATAACGACAAGTATTTATCATTTGCTCTCCTTGGCCAGTAACCGATCCAATATTTGTGTCGATTTGATAAATAAAGACGATTTTTTACGTTCCGGTTTTTTCCCTTGACCGGGACAAGGACATTCGAACTTAATCAAAGTTTTGATTGTCAAGTTATTAATTGATTTTTTGATAATTTATTATTGCAGTCCAATCTCTCTCATTCCATAAATAAATTGTAGCACTAAAATCATTTTAGATTGAATAAATAATATGCATGCAACACCTGCAACGGTAGGAACTTGCTTTTTCAAAGACCACAATAAAATAATCTAGTTTTTAGTATTATATTGTCTCTTCGTTGTTTTTTTATTCTTCAAGATTGGAAAATAAGTGTTAGGTATCTTCTAAAGTTACATAATTGATACATAAATGTCATTCTCTTTGTATTCTATTCTCGATGATCTTTGATCGATAATAACATCCGGTACCTACAATGAAATAGACTAAAGACTAAGTAAAATAGATTTGGTTTTTATTGCTCAAGTTGATATCGGATATTTTTATTCCACTGCAATCTTTCACGGATCATGTTGCTTGGCATAAAATGGAGCAAGTTCCAAATTTGTCAAATTAATCTGATTGCCGCAAGAGAGAAGAAAAATGCAATGGGACGAATTATATGCTTTGTTACATGAAACATAATCATATTCCTGGTGACATTTTAGTTAGCAGCTGTATAGTCCTTTCACAGTTTATCTGAGGTTTTTAAACTGTCCAAGGACAGTACAAAATTTCCAGACAATCCCTAATAAAATCCTATCGATTCATAGACAACAAACTCGATACTGCAGCAGTCACATATTGTCAGCGAATGCACATTGCACAACCGTTGGAACCGCGACGCGGCCGCGGTAAGTCTAGCCCAGGGATTAGGTTACGTACACGCATCAGCGACGACCTCCGACCGACTGGCACTGGCATGCCACTGGGAATGGCATATCAATATGGCAACGTGTGACAGTTTGAGGCCTTTGAGGTTTCAAGGGAAGTTTTAAGCATAGTGGAACTAGAGTAACGATGTGGAGCTACTTTCTCGTTGGGATGTTTTGAAGTAGACTTTCTTTCAATCCATACCAGTGTTATTCATTTTTT
Organism: Noctua comes; assembly: GCA_963082995.1. Classification (NCBI taxonomy): domain Eukaryota; kingdom Metazoa; phylum Arthropoda; class Insecta; order Lepidoptera; family Noctuidae; genus Noctua; species Noctua comes. Next base: position 17,064,157 of record OY720267.1, on the reverse strand, counting down.
AAATCTATTTGAATAAAAATAGAAATGATAGAAAAGTTTATTGTCTATGCATTAACATAATGGCCCTATTATACAATAATAATACATTTTTTGAAATCTTTTGTTGCTTTGTCGTCTGCTAATCGTCTAAAACGGCTATTAATGTTAATGATCCAATACCGTAATCCTTAAAAATTGAATCACCGAAATCCATTAGGAAATCTTTAATTATTTGTATCTGCTTATTTGTTACGCATTAGGAAATTTATACTTCAAATATTTTAATATTTATATTATATATTTATTATATTAGAAATAGTTTTATAATTAAAAAATAAAAAAAATAGTCTCTTGTTCAGTAATTAAATTCGGCTAGGATTAAGAAACAATAAGTAAGATGAGACTTGAGCTTAAAAGCCCTAAATGTATTATAGAAGAGTAGAGTAGCTTTAGAAACCATGAGCCTAATTTGGAGAAGCATAAAAAAAAATTAAATGAATCAGTAGCTACTTTTAGATTTAAATTACACAAAATTTTGGTACGTTTTTATTTAATGAGTTAAGCCCTATCGTTCACACCATCTGGAAGTAAACGCGTATCAATTTCATGAAGCCACATAAACGCACTAATTGAACTATCAAATTTTCCAACCCATTAACTTATATTCTCACCTTATTTATAAGGTTTCTCTATGACCCACTTCCTGTCTCGTAATGGCAACACAAAACCACTTCCTTTCACTTATGAAAAGTTAAATGTTCGTAATTTGAATTCGTCTTAAATTTCTTTTTTTATTGTTGCGCATCGGTAAACACTGTTTGCTGACAGCAAAGCGAAGACGCTCATTAGGCTCGAATTGTACAGAAACGGTGTAAGGTGAAGGCGCGGCGCAGGCATGATGCCGCTTCAAAACGTTTTCATACAAAATGTACGTAGGCGACTTGTCGTGAATTACACTCAAGCGGCGCTAGTTTATACTGAATTCGTAGAAACAGATAGCGTCCCCCAGTATGTTGTGTGCGTAGGGCCGTTTGCTAAACCTAAGCAACTGTCACTACTATAATAGCTGTTTATATTGCACAAGTGACAAGAGTTTACTAGTCCAACGCCCGCAAGTATCATTGTAATGCATATCCCTCGGTCGACTTCACTAAATGTAGAAAGGACAATATGTAACACATAATATGTGGACGTTTGCGACTTCTTATTATGTCGATGTCGGCAAAAACAATTTAAAAGCAGAGGAACATAATTGCGCACAGTTCGCAACTGGTAAACTATGAAAAATCCTGAACGTATTATACAATTTATAGATCAAACTCATACCTACATATCAGTTACCAAGTTAGTTGTAGATATTCCAAGTTACAATTAATTCAACAGCTTTTAAGCGCAAAAATGTTTTCACACAAATCATGACTAGATCAAATCGAATACACGTGTAAGAAGAGTAGACCATAGACTATGTTATCCTGATCAGAATCATTTAGTAGATGCAGTTAAGATAGTATAGATTACTAAAGTTGTTTTTAGAATATCTAATTTCTTGATCAGTAAGGAAATCAGATATTCTAAAACAGCGGCATGTCTGCCAATTAAAACAAACAGGTTTTCAAAGAGAATCATTTTAAAAATTTAATCATATTACCCAGTACTAACTGTGTTGTGGAGGTCAGATAGGCAGACGCTCTATGTAACATTCTAGTATTCAGCTGAATCCGGTAAGACAGGAAGCCGATCCCAACATAGTTGGGAAAAGGCTAGGCAGATGATGGTGAATCATCATTTGTATAAACCTTTATAATGATACATTACAGAAGTCTACTGTCTCACATTCATGAATGACTGAAATTTGCAGATAGCAGCATTTATATTATAAAACATAATTACTGTATAAGTGAAGTAATCTTAATTGAAAAAAAAAATAAAGCGATGTTTGATGGGTCGCGGGACTCATAGAGGGTCGCGGGACTCATAGAATTACCCAGACCCTGGAACATAAAGGGCTATTGAAGGATACCGTGGATTTTACTCAGTACAAGTCTGACAGTCCCTCCCGCTCTGCCCTGGGTGGGAGGACTCATTTGATGATTCTACAACGTTAAAAAAAAAAAAAAAAAAGCGATGTTTGATCATGTTTGTTATCAACATAAGACACTGCCGATCTATGGATGAAGAAAGCCTTTATATGGTCGCTCTGCTATTAACGATAAACTTGACCGAAATAAGATGAGGGTCACATCTCTGAGCTCACATTCATTTAAATAAGTACCTATGTAGATATGTAAATTAAAAGTAAATGTGTTTCTCAGAAATAACGGTGCGTTCGTCACAATTAATTCCCTATGTCTCTAAATATTTAAATTTTGCATTTTAAAGGGTGTTTGAAAGATGGTGTCGTAGGTTATTTATCTACCACAGAAGCTAGGTCTAAAATGTCACGACAAATGAGATCTTCTTTCCTTTATTGTGCGCAATGTCACCTCCAAGCCATCAAAAGTTTTTCATTGAAGCTATAATAGAATGCAATCATTTTTAGTGTTATTGATTTAAAAAAGTTTATCCTTTCTGTTTTAGCTACGAACCCTCAAGAAGTTGTGTCGGTCCTTCTAAGAAACACTCTGTAGATATTAAGATTTCGAAACATTACCTACATTTCAAACAACAAAACATAACGAAATGAATATATATCTTGTCTCATAAAATGATATATAAATAACAAGGCAATTATCGATTAATTTTATATATTATATCTGGCCAGCCAGATTTTAGATTTCTTAATAGATAAAATTGACTACAAAGTGCAAATGCATAACAAAATTTTTGAAACTTTTAATAAAGGTGTCAAGTCGAAATTATTATAAAAAAAACATTAGTAACTCATAAATATTAAATTAATATTTTTTTTGTTTTTCCATTCAAAATCAATAACCATTTATTCAAATAAGGTTGAATATCTTTTTGAGCGTCAATTAAAGTACTCAAGAAAGAAAAAAAAACAATTCATTCATAAATACTTAGTAGGTACTAACTGGTTGAGCAGTTATTTATATTATTAGACATGGTTAGCTACTAGGTACGTTATTTAATTTGATTTGAAGTTCAAAGAGTATAACAGTCCCAGCTTTATCTGTTAAAAATATATGTGCATGGAGTGTATGTCTATCCTGTATATACCAGTAAATTAGCAATATTTGTATAAATATTTGTAATCACGTTCTCGAAAACGGCTCTAACGATTTCAATGAAAGTTTGCAAAATGGTTACGGTTGCGGAAAATCAATCTATAGACCGACCGCTTTAATGAGTCCTCGCAAACGTATCAATTTAAATGGAATATTCTGAAGGTTGATCACGTATTGGTTTAAATAAGTATCGTAATACCTACGTGGATTATGGTAATTTTAAAGCAAATAACCTGTGGGATATTGTTAGGACTCTGAGGACGCTTAATGTGCATTTGATGGGGTAAGGCGGAGGACTCATTAAAGCGGTCGGTCTATAGTTAGGTCTCATATCTAGGAAAATTAGTTTTCTTTATTTTCGCCCGAGCAGGGCTCGGTCGCCCAGGTATTACCAGGATAAGGCAGGAGAAGGATGCCGATTACGTGTTCGTACATAAACTTCACTATCTTATTAGTGAAATATTTCCGTAAAAAGTTTGTGCAATGTTCAGTAAATTAAATCAAAACTGATTAAAGAACCTGTTCGATAAGCAGTAATGCAGTTAATGACTGTACGGGAAACTATTATAATTAACTCTATGACACCATCGCTAATGGCCTAATAATGCTTACAATTATGGAAACTGTTCCACCATAAAAACGCAGTATTGTCTATAGGTCATCTGTTTTGTTTAAGTAAAAGTATCTATAATTCATAGTAATGAGGCATAAGGGCTAAAGAGAATGAAGTTGATAGAAATCTCTTTTCAAGAATCATTAATCCTCATGCTATTATTTGAGGTCAGCAAACTATGACTTAATCATGCATACAGCTGATACAGCCGTCTCAATGTCTTTAGTAACGGTCAGTACCCATTCTAATACAAATCATCGTAACTTTGAACTTCCTATACTTTTATTCAAGAATAACAGTAGCTACTAGGGCCAATAAATTCAGTTGACACCGAAATAAACTATTATCACCGAAAAAAATGCGACCAAACCAGTTGTTAC